>OZ005655.1:308429361-309629361 GCA_963930645.1 Salticus scenicus
CGTCTGCTCATAGAAAGTTTCTTTTTCTCGGTCATTTTTCCATCGACATGGGTCAAAATTTTAATTAATATCTCCGCAACTAATTAAAATTTTTAAATTCTGTTTTCACTATCAACTCGGGAAGGCTTCTGGGCACCCATATGTCAAATTTTATACTTCTGCGTTCTGTAGGGGCTGAACGTATAGATGCTCAGACAGACAGACAGACAGACAGACATCTTCTTTTATTATTATAGATTTAGTTTCCATTTTTTCTGCTTTTAACTCCGTTAAAATATCTACTTTTATGCAATCTCGGTGAATTCTGAGTCATTGAGATCGCTTTTTGATTAAAACATAGGTCTACATTTTAATTAATATCTCCGCAACTAATTAAAATTTTTAAATTCTATTTTGACTATCCCCTCGGGCAGGCTTCTGAGCACCCGTATGTCAAATTTTGTAGTTCTGCGTTCAGTAGGGGCTGAACGTATAGATGCTCAGACAGACAGACAGACAGACATCTTCTTTTATTATTATAGACTAGCCGCCTTCGGCGACCAGCTGGTTCGCGATCCCTGAAAAATCCGGCTTTACGAAATTCCCGCTCGGTGGCGCCTGCGGCGCCTTTTTCCCGTTTCAGGTCTAATAACAGCTTATTGATATATCGTGAAAATCTGAAAATAGCTTATTGAAATTGCAGTAAATTCCCGTGCGGTAGCGCCTTCGGCGCCCTCTTCCCTTTTCAATATCTGAAACAGCCTGTTCGCTAACCATGTTATAATCTTTCAAATTTCTGACTTTAGCTAAGTCCCGCTCTCCCCGTCTTAGAACTTACAACACCTTCCTCGCTGATTGGAATTTGAAATATTGAAATTTTAAAATATAGCAGCGCCATCTGGCGGTAGAAATTTCTGTAATATATTGTTCAATTCCAAATCAACAAAGCTTTCAAATGATGTATTATTTATGAAAATATTTTAATTAGTAGCTGAGATACAAAAGAAAACCTAAAAAGGAAACCTTAAAACGTGTAAATCGGGTAAAATCTCGAATAATACTTTCGATAATATAAAAGAACTTTAAAATATCTTTCGAATGATGTATTAAAAATATAATATAATCATAATTAGAATTTGAAATATTGAAATTTTAAAATATTTCAGCGCCATCTGGCGGTAGAAATTTCTGTAATCTACTGTTCAATTCCAAATCAACAAAGCTTTCAAATGATGTATTACTTATGAAATTATTTTAATTAGAAGCTGAGATATAAAAGAAAACCAAATACCTTGCCTTAAAATCTTGATATGCCAACCAATTTCAAATGCTGTAACTCTTTTTTTTTTTTTTTTAATTTTTGCCCTTTTTCCCTCTCCCTCAAGCCCTCCCTAATAATCGTACTCTTTCAAAAATATTCACAATCGAATTATCGGGCAAATACTGCAAAATATAAGACAATCTTTTTCCAATAAATATGTCATTTTTTTAATTATTCATATATTTTCATGAAAATTGAACAGTAGCTTTATAATATGCTGTCTAGGCCGAATATTAATTCAAATGTAACGTGAATGAAAATTTGAAAAAAATTTAAAATTGCAATTTTTCCCCCCAGTATAAAACACATGATATCTTAATTGATTACAACCATTTCCGTTTTTATCACAGACAGTTGCCTCGTATGTGTTTTGTTTCCGATCGAGACCGCTTAGAAAATCGTCTGCCCGTTTCCAACTAAATTTCATAGTTTAGTTAATTTTAAAAAATCTAATTGATGTATCGATAAGCCGCTTGCACTCTTAGATTTGGAAAAAAATCCCCTTTCATTTGGTACCAAATTCGTAATGATTGGACTAATATTTCTAATTTATTTTCTATTTTTTCTGCTTTTAACTCCGTTAAAATATCTACTTTTATGTAATCTTGGTGAATTCTGAGTCATTGAGATCGCTTTTTGATTAAGACATAGGTCTACATTTTAATTAATATCTCCGCAACTAATTAAAATTTTTAAATTCTGTTTTGACTATCCCCTCGGGCAGGCTTCTGAACACCCGTATGTCAAATTTTGTAGTTCTGCGTTCAGTAGGGGCTGAACGTATAGATGCTCAGACAGACAGACAGAGAGACAGACATCTTCTTTTATTATTATAGACTAGCCGCCTTCGGCGACCAGCTGGTTCACGATCCCTGGAAAATCCGACTTTACGAAACTCCCGCTCGGTGGCGCCTGCGGCGCCTTTTTCCCGTTTCATGTCTAATAACAGCTTATTGATATATCGTGAAAATAGCTTATTGAAATCGCAGTAAATCCCCGTGCGGTAGCGCCTTCGGCGCCCTCTTCCCTTTTCAATATCTGAAACAGCCTGTTCGCTCACCATGTTATGATCTTTCAAATTTCTGACTTCAGCTAAGTCCCGCTCGGTGGCGCCTGCGGCGCCTTATCCCCGTTTTAGAACATGTATTACTTATGAAATTATTTTGATTAGTAGCTGAGATACAAAAGAAAACCTAATCAGGACACCTTAAAACGTGTAAATCAAGTGAAATCTCGAATTCCACTTTCGATAATATAAAAATGAAATTATACTCATTAGAAGCTGAAATACAAAGATAATACAAACATTTTTTTTAAAGATTTGTGTCTGACTTATCTGTGGTTTTCTCCAAAACTTGCTTAATTCCGGGCTATATACCGTTAAAAATTATTAGTACGAAATGTGAGCGAAAATCTGAATTTGGAACTGTAAAATATAAAAGAATAAAAATTTTCTGGATTTTCCGTAGTTTACTCCGAAAGTTTCGTACAGAATTTGAACGGCTTATATCATTTTAATAGCCTGCAATAAAAATACTTTAAAATATCTTTTGAATGATGTATTATGTCAGAGCCTCCTTAAGTAGATGCCTTCCAAGCGCGGCGAATCTCAATGTTAAATTAGGCAACATTTAAAAAACAAAACTAACGCTAGGTGACAGCACCTACGCAGAGCAACAATTTTCTGCTGTTTCATAGACAAGTTATATTTTTCATCTAAAAATCTAGCTATTAATTTCAATTTAAAGTCTAAAATTGTATTTTTTTTTTTTTTTTTTTCTTTTAATTTGAAAAAATGATGTGAAAGTGCTTTATCGTAAATATTTTCAATAAAATATTCAAATATTTATATTTTAAAAAGTATAGGGTTTAAATTTCTTCGGAAGTTGGCAAGACCTATTTTAGCTTTTCAACTAATTGAATTACAACGTATCAAATAAATAACACCTTTTTTTTTTTAATATACTATTAATTAAAAAACGAAATTTAAAATTAAATAAGCAAAAACATGGCATATCTATCACGCGATTAAATTATTTTTTATATATTTATTCAATAAAAATTTCAAAATTTTTTTTTATTTAAATATCAGATGAAAGTTTCGTTTATATAAATTAAAATCTCTGAACTTTAAATGAGTTTCAGTTCAGAATGAATAATTTATAATGATAAATTATTAAAATCATGTCTTTTTTTTTTTTTTTTTTTTTTTGGTCATGTCCTTTACGTTGCATTTTTACCTTATTAGATGTGAATTATTTTTCTTAAATCGAAAATCTTATATTATTTATAAGAAAAATAGACCAGCACGTTAACGAGATAAGTTACCATTCAGCAATAAAAATTCGAGAAGAAAACAATCTGTTGTCTAGTCCGTCACAAAAAATAAATAAATAACCATTAAGATTTAAATTTTTAAAATTAAGGATTTCTTGAGTATAAGTTTTCTCTCGCACCAAGTTTTTGTGTTAGGTGTTTTTCATATAAGACTAAATTTAAATGCACAATCTGATGTGCACATAGTTTATTGAAAACATACAGGGCTATCAAAAATTAAGCTAAACGTTCTTTTCTGTAGAATGTGTGCTTTGCTACACTTTTTTTATGTCGACGAATACTGTTAAAGAACGAAAATTAATTTTTCGAACCTATAATGTAAACAAAGTATTTTTTTTTTTTTTTTTAAGTTCTATTTTCAACTCATGTTTTTGAATAAAGTCACGTTTTGAGGTTCCCTGAATACAAAAAACTTTTTTTTTTTTTTTAGTTTTTAGCGATTGATTTATATGCATATTTATTATCAGAATAACTTAAAAACAAACAAATGCAGGAAATTCACAATTGTATTTTAAAACTCGCATTAGGTTTCAATTTGAAAAATTTGATAAAGATTGGTAAATTTAAGGACAGATTAATAACATCCTTGAAATATTTTTACTTCCATTACCCTACTACCGTAGGTAATGAAAGTATTGTGTTCGGTCCAAAAATTCGATATCGAGTTTTCCCCTGATTTATATTTAGCCAGTATATGTGTGTGTGTGTATACATGTGAGTGTATGGATGTCGGGATATTTTTCATTTTTCTGATAATTTTTCAAATCAGTACTCATGATATTTAATTTTTACATGAATTTTTAATTCCATATTCCATTTCTGTGGTAAAAGGTTAATAAAAGTAATGTTTTGAATCTTAAAACTTAATATTTTTAAAAAGAACAAAAGTAGAAATAAAAATTTTCTATTTTTTCTTTTCAAGATTCCCAACACTTTTGTTTCGATTTAACTGAAATAATCAAATTTTTATACGCATTTACACAAGTCTTTAAAAAACAGTGGTATTAAAAAAATATAAATCAATCTTGTTCCTATATTGGAGTATTTTATAGTTTTATTCATTTTATGAATAAAACTACAAAATACTCCAATAGAGTGACTTCAAAGTAACTAAGAACAAGTTATTTTTCTGTATTCCTACATCAATAAATAAAAATTTTATTTCATTTTGTAATAAGCATAACTATTTTATTTGTTAAATCTAACTTACTAACAGAGAGGTGTCAACCCTTCGAATTTTTATATCATAATTTCTTTTAAATTTATCTTCGTCTTAATCACACAATTTACGATAATAAAGAAAAATAATGTTTTTTGTGAAAAATATTATTGATATTCAAAAATCCGGAGGGTTGGTAATTTTGCATTAATTATTTATGCAGTTTACATACCTTGTCTGGAAATATTTGGAAGCAATTTTTTACGCTGAATTGCATTGCTTGGTATTTCGTGGAAACATATATTTTCACGGCTACTGTCTGATTTACAAAATGGAACGACGCAATACACCATATTATAAAAAAAAAAAAAAAAAAAACCCTCTCACATTTGTTAAATTAATAAAACACAAACTAGAACTCAATTGAAACTCAATTGCATCGCGCTCGCGGGAAATAAACATAACTTTACGTACGGTATCAAGCGCCATCTACTGGCTATGTTCTTCTTGTACTGTTGCCAAGTTTTCGAGCGACTCGCTAGGCATCTACTTAAGGAGGCTCTGATTATGTATTACAATAATGAATATCTTTGTTATATTTTAGACTCAAAATGGCTAATCTATCAAGGGCGATTAACAATTTCTATTGAAATCCGTCTAAAATTTAAGAATTCCAAAACTGCTTTTCTACAACCGAATTCATAAAAAAAAGGAAAAAAAAATCAATATTATTCTGTTAAAAGTAACTTTTGGTGTCATTAACAGATGAAATAAAAATGAATTTAAATAAATATAATATGTCTATTTATTTTATTTTTAAAGCTATACTTTAGATTTTTTAACTGCATACAGGTGAGTCATAATGAAGGGCAATTTCGAAGTTCTGCTTTTGATGGATTTTAAATTGAAAAAATTCAAAAACTGCTTTTTTTATTTCCAGTACTTTGTCATGTGGTCGAAAAAAGAAAACAATTTTTCCCGACCGGAAGGAATAGTCTAGCCAGCATTTCTAGCACCTGGCGCTGAAGAATCTTTGATGAATGAAATAACTAAGTGTTCTGTCTGTTGCCAACTAAATTTCATACTTTAGTTAATTTTAAAAAATCTAATTGCTGTAGAGATAAGCCACTTCCACTCTCAGATTCGGAAAAAAATCCCCTTTCATTTGGTACCAAATTCGTAACGATCGAACTAATATTTCTAATTTATTTTCCACTTTTTCTGATTTTAACTCCGTTAAAATATCTATTAATTGAGATCGCTTTTTACATTTTAATTAATATCTCCGGAACTAATTAAAGTTTTTAAATTCTGTTTTCACTATCAACTCGGGAAGGTTTCTGAGCACCCGTGTGTCAAATTTTATACTTCTGCGTTCAGTAGGGGCTGAACGTATAGATGCACAGACAGACAGACATCTTCTTTTATTATTATAGACTAGCAGGCTACGCCCGCTTCGCTGCTCACTATTTTTAAATGAATCACAATAATTAATGAATTCTCAAAATTGCATTAATTTGTATCATGTGATAAAAAAAGAGAAAAAAAAATTCTGATCGGGGAAAATGTCGCACCGGGTCCCCACTGCCTTCGGCAGCGTAGACCCGTGCGCTGCGCGCACGTATTCCTTCACTATCCTTATGACTTCTCAAAATTCAATGTTATTACTCATAAACTTTCATTCTCAAGAAAAGGAATTTAAAAATATATCATTTAGCATCGGGTAAAAACTCACACCGGGACGCCACTGCCTTCGGCAGCGCAGACCCATGCGCGCTGCGCGCGCACGCTTCAGGATATACGTGCGCTGTACACGCATATTCCTTCTCAACTCAAACTTTTATTATTAAGAAAATAAAATAAAATAAAAAATCTTTTATCATCGGGTTAAAACTCGCACCGGGTCCCAAAACCAAGCGCGCTGCGCGCCTATTCCTTCCCCACCGTTCCAGCCCCTCCTAATTAACTTGCATATACCAATTTTGAACGGTCTTACTCAATTAGCTGAGATGCAAAAGAAATCCTGATCAGGACACTTTAAATTGTAAATCAGGTGAAATCTCGAATTCCACTTTCGATAATACAAAAGAACTTTAAAATATCTTTCGAATGAGGTATTAGAAATAATTTAATCATAATTAGAATATGAAATATTGAAATTTAAAAATGTTACAGCGCCATTTGGCGGTAGAAATTTCTGTAATCTATTGTTCCATTCCAGTTACTTATTCTTACTCAATTAGCTGAGATGCAAAAGAAAACCTGATCGGGACACTTTAAATTGTAAATCAGGTGAAATCTCGAATTCGACTTTCGATAATGTAAAAAAACTTTAAAAAATCTTTCGAATGATGTATTAGAAATAATTTAATCATAATTAGAATATTAGATCAATGTTACAGCGCCATTTGGCGGTAGAAATTTCTGTAATCTATTGTTCCATTCCAGTTATTTATTCTTACTCAATTAGCTGAGATGCAAAAGAAAACCTGATCAGGACACTTTAAATTGTAAATCAGGTGAAATCTTGAATTCCACTTTCGATAATGTAAAAGAACTTTAAAATATCTTTCGAATGATGTATTAGAAATAATTTAATCATAATTAGAATATGAAATACTGAAATTTAAAAATATTACAGCGTTATCTGGCGGTAGAAAATTCTGTAATCTATTGTTCCATTCCAGATTAACAAAGCTTTCAAATGATGTATTACTCATGAAATTATTTTAATTAGTAGATGAGATACAAAAGAAAACCTAAACAGGACACCACAAAACGTGTAAATCAGATGAAAACTCGAATTCCACTTTCGATAATATAAAAGTACTTTAAAATATCTTTCGAATGATGCATTAAAAAAAAATTTAATCAGAATCAGAATTTGAAATATTGAAATTTTAAAATATTACAGCGCCATCTGGCGGTAGAAAATTCTGTAATCTACTGTTCAATTCCAAATCAACAAAGCTTTCAAATAATGTATTACTTATGAAATTATTTTAATTAGTAGCTGAGATACAAAAGAAAACTAATTCAGGATACCTCAAAACGTGTAAATCGGGTGAAATCTCGAATTCCATTTTCGATAATGTAAAAGTACTTTAAAATGTGTATCAAGTCAACAAAGCTTTCAAATGATGTATTACTTATGAATTTTTTTTAATTAATAACTGAGATATAAAAGAAAACTGATTCAGGAAACCTCAAAACGTGTAGATCTGGTAAAAACTTTCGATAATTTAAAAGAACTTTAAAATATCTTTCGAATGATGTATTAAAAATAATTTAATCATAATTAGAAATTAAAATTTTGAAATTTTAAAATATTACAGCGCCATCTGGCGGTACAAATTTCTGTATTCCACTGTTCGATTCCAAATCTAAAAAAGTTTTCTAATGATGCATTACTCATGAAATTATTTTAATTAGTAGCTGAGATACAAAAGAAAACTAATTCAGGAGACCTCAAAGCGTGTAAATCTGGTGAAAACTTTCGATAATTTAAAAGAACTTTAAAATATCTTTCGAATGATGTATCAAAAATATGAAATTATTTTAATTAGTAGCTGTGATACAAAAGAAAACCTAATCAGGACATTCTAAAACATGTAAATCACGTGAAATCTCTAATTCCATTATCTACGGTAGTTTTATTAATGGAAGTAAAAAGAAAAATAAATATTTTTTATTTCGCCAAAACCTATATATATACCACGGTAGTCGGGTAATGGAAGTAAAAAGAAAAAGTATTTTTTAGTTCCTTCAAATGTATTTTGTTGCTATGGAAACTCCTATCGTCTATTGAAAGATAGATTACGTGTTAGAATAAAATTTAATTAGCAATTAAAATGTAACTGCTTTGTTTATTAATGAAATTTGATGAAATTTTAACTGCAGGTTGGTCTTGTGCTGAATAGGTTGTATAATAAGTGTTGTGTACGAAAAAGAAAATTTAAAGAACTTTGAAATTTGCAATTTTCAACCCCAGTTAAAGATCATGTGACATTAATGACTTGCACATGTTTTTTTTTTTTCGTTAGAGACAGGTGTTAAAATCGTCTGCTGAATGCTGTAAAATGCCTCTTTTTAAGCAATAAGGACTTTTGGTCATTTTCGCGATCGATATGGGTCAGCATTTTAATTAATATCTCCGAAACTAATTAAGATTTTTAAATTATGTTTCGAGGAAAACATCGGAAAGGCTCCAGAGCATCCGTATGTCAATTCTTGTACTTCTGCGTTCAATAGGGGCTGAACGTATAAAAGAACAGACAGACAGACAGATAGACAGACAGACAAACCTTTCCATTTATTATTATAGACTAGCAGGCTACGCCTGCTTCGCTGGTCACTATTTTCAAAAGAATCACAAAAATTAATGAATTCTCAAAATTGCATTAATTTTTATCATGTGATAAAAAAAGAGAAAAAAAAAATCTGATCAGGAAAAATGTCGCACCGGGTCCCCACTGCCTTCGGCAGCGTAGACCTGTGCGCTGCGCGCACGTATTCCTTCACCATCCTTATGACTTCTCAAAATTCCATGTTATTACTCATAAACTTTCATTCTTAAGAAAAGGAAGTAAAAAATATATCATTTAGCATCGGGTAAAAACTCACACCGGGACGCCACTGCCGTCGGCAGCGCAGACCAATGCACGCTGTGCGCGCACGTTTGTGCGCTGTACACGCATATTCCTTCTCAACTCAAACTTTTATTATTAAGAAAATAAAATTTAAAAAAAAAATATTTTATCAACGGGTAAAAACTCGCACCGGGTCCCAAACCCATGCGCGCCTATTCCTTCCCCACCGTTCCAGCCCCTCCTAATTAACTTGCATATACCAATTTTGAACGTTCTTACTCAATTAGCTGAGATGCAAAAGAAAACCTGATCAGGACACTTTAAATTGTAAATCAGGTGAAATCTCGAATTCCACTTTCGATAATGTAAAAGAACTTTAAAATATCTTTCGAATGATGTATTAGAAATAATTTAATCATAATTAGAATATGAAATATTGAAATTTAAAAATATTACAGCGCCATCTGGCTGTAGAAATTTCTGTAATCTATTGTTCCATTCCAGATCAACAAAGCTTTCAAATGATGTGTTACTCATGAAATTATTTTAATTAGTAGATGAGATACAAAAGAAAACCTAATCAGGAGACCTCAAAACGTGTAAATCGGGTGAAATCTCCAATTCCATTTTCGATAATGTAAATGTACTTTAAAATGTGTATCAACTAAAATAAGCTTTCAAATGATGTTTTACTTATGAACTTTTTTTAATTAATAACTGAGATACAAAAAAAAAAAAAAAAAAAAAACTGATTCAGGACACCTCAAAACGTGTAAATCTGGTGAAAACTTTCGATAATTTAAAAAACTTTAAAATATCTTTCGAATGATGTATTACAAATAATTTAATCATAATTAGAAATTGAAATATTGAAATTTTAAAATGTTACAGCGCCATCTGGCGGTACAAATTTCTGTATTCCACTGTTCGATTCCAAATCAAAAAAGCTTTCTAATGATGTATTACGAAATTATTTTAATTAGTAGCTGAGATACAAAAGAAAACTAAGTCAGGAGACCTCAAAACGTGTAAATCTGGTAAAAACTGTCGATAATATAAAAGAACTTTAAAATATCTTTCGAATGATGCATTAAAAATAATTTAATCATAATTAGAAATTCAAATATTGAAATTTGAAAATATTACAGCGCCATCTGGCGGTAGAAATTTCTGTAATCCACTGTTCGATTCCAAATCAAAAAAGCTTTCTAATGATGTATTACTTATGAAATTATTTTAATTAGTAGCTGAGATACAAAAGAAAACCTAATTAGGAGACCTCAAAACGTGTAAATCGGGTGAAATCTCGAATTCCATTTTCGATAATGTAAAAGTACTTTAAAATGTGTATCAAGTCAACAAAGCTTTCAAATGATGTATTACTTATGAAATTTTTTTAATTAATAACTGAGATATAAAAGAAAACTGATTCAGGACAGCTCAAAACGTGTAAATCTGGTGAAAACTTTCGATAATTTAAAAGAACTTTAAAATATCCTTTAATTGATATATTAAAAATAATTTAATCATAATTAGAAATTGAAATTTTAAAATATTACAGCGCCATCTGGCGGTACAAATTTCAGTATTCCACTGTTCGATTCCAAATCAAAAAAGCTTTCGAATGATGTATTACTTATGAAATTATTTTAATTAGTAGCTGAGATACAAAAGAAAACTAATTCAGGAGACCTCAAAACGTGTAAAGCTGGTGAAAACTGTCGATAATATAAAAGAACTTTAAAATATCTTTCGAATGATCCATTAAAAATAATTTAATCATAATTAGAAATTGAAATATTGAAAGTTAAAAAAATTACAGCGCCATCTGGCGGTAGAAAATTCTGTAATCTATTGTTCCATTCCAGATAAACAAAGCTTTCAAATGATGCATCACTCATGAAATTATTTTAATTAGTAGATGAGATGCAAAAGAAAACCTAATCAGGACACCTCAAAACGTGTAAATCGGGTGAAATCTCGAATTTAATTTTCGATAATGTAAAAGTACTTTAAAATGTGTATCAACTAAAATAAGCTTTCAAATGATGTATTACTTATGAACTTTTTTTAATTAATAACTGAGATACAAAAAAAAACTGATTCAGGACACCTCAAAACATGTAAATCTGGTGAAAACTTTCGATAATTTAAAAGAACTTTAAAATATCTTTCAATTGATATATTAAAAATAATTTAATCATAATTAGAAATTGAAATATTAAAATATTATAGCGCCATCTGGCGATACAAATTTCTGTATTCCACTGTTCGATTCCAAATCAACAAATCTTTCAAATGATGTATTACTTATGAAATTATTTTAATTAGTACCTGAGATACAAAAGAAAACCGATTCAGGAGACCTCAAAACGTGTAAATTAGGTGAAATCTCGAATCCCACTTTCGATAGTATAAAAGTACTTTAAAATATCTTTCGAATGATGTATTAAAAATAATTTAATCATATTCAGAATTCGAAATATTGAAATTTAAAAATATTACAGCGCCATCTGGCGGTAGAAAATTATGTAATCTACTGTTCAATTCTAAATCAATAAAGCTTTCAAATAATGTATTACTTATAAAATTATTTTAATTAGTAGCTGAGATACAATAGAAAACCTAATCAGGAAACCTTAAAACGTGTAAATCACGTGAAATCTCAAATTCCATTACTTATGATAGTCGGTTAATGGAAGGTGACAGAAATTTGTGGCGTCTACTCTTGAAATTCCATTCAAATAAGTTTCAAAATGACATATTACTTTTGGAATTATGCTAATTAGAAGCTGAGATACAAAAATGATATAAACACTATTATAAAACGATTTATGTCTGACTTTTTCGTGGTTTTCTCCGAAACTTGGGTAATTCCGGGCTAAATACTGTTCAAAATCCATAGTATGAAATGTGAAAGGAGTATCAGAATTCGAAATTCTGCAAAATATAAAAGAATAAAGGCGTTCTGGGTTTTCCGTCGTTTTCTCCGAAACAACCGTTCCTTTTCTACGTTTTTGCCCCTCCCCCCCTTTCCGTCCCTTCTAATAATTTTACACTTGAAAATATCCGCAATCGATTTATCTTTCCTTGAAACCTAATAATAACAATTTCAAACGCTGTAACTCTTTTTATTTATTTATTTTTATTTTTTATTTATTTATTTTTTTTCTGGCCGTTTGCTTGCCCCCCCCCCCCCCCCCCTCCCCTCCTCTTCAAGCCCTACTTTCAAAAATATTCAGAATCGAAATATCGGGCGTTAAAAACACCAATATTACGAAATTTCAACGGCATATCTCAATTTAAAATAGTTGAAAATATAATACAAAATTTAATCTCATTTTTTTGTAAATCCACATATTTTCATGAAAATTGAACAGTAGCTTTATAATATGCTGTCTAGGCCGAATATGAATTCAAATGTAACGTGAATTAAAATTTGAAAAAAATTGAAAATGGCAATATTTTTTCCTACTGCAAAACACGTGACATCTTGATCGGTTGCAATCATTTCCTTTTTGATGACAGACGATGGGTCTTCATTTTAAAATAGTTGAAAATATAATACAAAATTTAATCTCATTTTTTTGTTTATCCACATATTTTCATGAAAATTGAACAGTAGCTTTATAATATGCTGTCTAGGCCGAATATGAATTCAAATGTAACGTGAATTAAAATTTGAAAAAAATTGAAAATGGCAATATTTTTCCCTACTACAAAACACGTGACATCTTGATCGGTTGCAATCATTTCCTTTTTGATGACAGACGATGGGTCTTCATTACTGGCATTTGAAATGATGTTGCCACAGAAAATTCATACTTTAGTTAATTTTAAAAAATCTAATTGTTGTACTGATAAACCACTTGCACACTTAGATTCAGAAAAAAGATTCAGACATGAGTGGACATTTTAATTAATATCTCCACAACTAATTAAAATTTTTAAATTCTGTTTCGAGGAAAACATCTGAAAGGCTCCAGAGCATCCGTATGTCAATTTTTGTACTTCTGCGTTCAATAGGGGCTGAACGTATAAAAGAACAGACAGACAGACAGACAAACCTTTCCTTTTATTATTATAGACTAGCAGGCTACGCCCGCTTCGCTGGTCACTATTTTTAAATGAATCACAATAATTAATGAATTCTCAAAATTGCATTAATTTGTATCATGTGATAAAAAAAGAGAAAAAAAAAATTCTGATCGGGAAAAATGTCGCACCTTGTCCCCACTGCCTTCGGCAGCGTAGACCCGTGCGCTGCGCGCACGTATTCCTTCACTATCCTTATGACTTCTCAAAATTCAATGTTATTACTCATAAACTTTCATTCTCAAGAAAAGGAACTAAAAAATATATCATTTAGCATCGGGTAAAAACTCACACCGGGACGCCACTGCCTTCGGCAGTGCAGACCCACGCGCGCTGCGCGCGCGCGCTTGACGATATACGTGCGCTGTACACGCATATTCCTTCTCAACTCAAACTTTTATTATTAAGAAAAAAAAAAAAAAAAAAAAAATCTTTTATCATCGGGTAAAAACTCGCACCGGGTCCCAAACCCATGCGCGCTGCGCGCCTATTCCTTCCCCACCGTTCCAGCCCCTCCTAATTAACTTGCATATACCAATTTTGAACGGTCTTACTCAATTAGCTGATATGCAAAAGAAAACCTGATCAGGACACTTTAAATTGTAAATCAGGTGAAATCTCGAATTCCACTTTCGATAATGTAAAAGAACTTTAAAATATCTTTCGAATGATGTATTAGAAATAATTTAATCATAATTAGAATATGAAATATTGAAATTTAAAAATATTACAGCGCCATCTGGCGGTAGAAATTTCTGTAATCTATTGTTCCATTCCAGTTACTTATTCTTACTCAATTAGCTGAGATGCAAAAGAAAGCCTGATCAGGACACTTTAAATTGTAAATCAGGTGAAATCTCGAATTCCACTTTCGATAATGTAAAAAAACTTTAAAATATCTTTCGAATGATGTATTAGAAATAATTTAATCATAATTAGAATATTAGATCAATATTACAGCGCCATCTGGCGGTAGAAATTTCTGTAATCTATTGTTCCATTCCAGTTACTTATTCTTACTCAATTAGCTGAGATGCAAAAGAAAAACTGATCAGGAAACTTTAAATTGTAAATCAGGTGAAATCTCGAATTCCACTTTCGATAATGTAAAAGAACTTTAAAATATCTTTCGAATGATGTATTAGAAATAATTTAATCATAATTAGAATATGAAATATTGAAATTTAAAAATATTACAGCGCCATCTGGTGGTAGAAATTTCTGTAATCTATTGTTCCATTCCAGATCAACAAAGCTTACAAATGATGTATTACTCATGAAATTATTTTAATTAGTAGATGAGATACAAAAGAAAACCTAATCAGGACACCTCAAAACGTGTAAATCGGGTGAAATCTCGAATTCCATTTTTCCATAATGTAAAAGTACTTTAAAATGTGTATCAACTAAAATAAGCTTTCAAATGATGTATTACTTATAAACTTTTTTTAATTAATAACTGAGATACAAAAAAAAAAAAAAAAAAAAAAAAAAAAAAAAAACTGATTCAGGACACCTCAAAACGTGTAAATCTGGTGAAAACTTTCGATAATTTAAAAGAATTTTAAAATATCTTTCGAATGATGCATTACAAATAATTTAATCATAATTAGAAATTGAAATATTGAAATTTTAAAATATTACAGCGCCATCTGGCGGTACAAATTTCTGTATTCCACTGTTCGATTCCTAATCAAAAAAGCTTTCTAATGATGTACTACTTACGAAATTATTTTAATTAGTAGCTGAGATACAAAAGAAAACTAATTCAGGAGACCTCAAAACGTGTAAATCTGGTGAAAACTGTCGATAATATAAAAGAACTTTAAAATATCTTTCGAATGATGCATTAAAAATAATTTAATCATAATTAGAAATTGAAATATTGAAATTTGAAAATATTACAGCGCCATCTGGCAGTAGAGAATTCTGTAATCTATTGTTCCATTCCAGATCAACAAAGCTTACAAATGATGTATTACTTATAAAATTATTTTAATTAGTAGCTGAGATACAAAGGAAAACCTAATCAGGACACCTCAAAATGTGTAAATCGGGTGAAATCTCGAATTCCATTTTCGATAATGTAAAAGTACTTTAAAATGTGTATCAACTAAAATAAGCTTTCAAATGATGTATTACTTATGAACTTTTTTTAATTAATAGCTGAGATAAAAAAAAAAAAAAAAAAAAAAAAAAAAAACTGATTCAGGACACCTCAAAACGTGTAAATCTGGTGAAAACTTTCGATAATTTAAAAGAACTTTAAAATATCTTTCGAATGATGTATTAAAATTAATTTAATCATAATTAGAAATTGAAATTTTGAAATTTTAAAATATTACAGCGCCATCTGGCGGTACAAATTTCTGTATTACACTGTTCGATTCCAAATCTAAAAAAGCTTTCTAATGATGTATTACTCATGAAATTATTTTAATTAGTAGCTGAGATACAAAAGAAAACTGATTCAGGAGACCTCAAAGCGTGTAAATCTGGTGAAAACTTTCGATAATTTAAAAGATATACTGTTCAATTCCAAATCAACAAAGCTTTCAAATAATGTGTTACTTATGAAATTATTTTAATTAGTAGCTGTGATACAAAAGAAAACCTAATCAGGACATTCTAAAACATGTAAATCACGTGAAATCTTTAATTCCATTATCTACGGTAGTTTTATTAATGGAAGTAAAAAGAAAAATAAATATTTTTTATTTCGCCAAAACCTATATATATATACCACGGTAGTCGGGTAATGGAAGTTAAAAAAAAAAAAAAAAAAAAAGAAAAAGTATTTTTTAGTTCCTTCAAATGTATTTTGTTGCTATGGAAACTCCTATCGTCTATTGAAAGATAGATTACATGTTAGAATAAGATTTAATTAGCAATTAAAATGTAACTGCTTTGTTTATTAATGAAATTTGATGAAATTTTAACTGCAGGTTGGTTTTGTGCTGAATAGGTTGTATATTAAGTGTTGTGTACGAAAAAGAAAATTTGAAGCACTTTGAAATTTGCAATTTTTAACCCCAGTTAAAGATCATGTGACATTAATGACTTGCACATGTTTTTTTGCGGTTAGAGACAGCCGTTTAAATCGTCTGCTGAATGCTGATAGAATCCTCTTTTTAAGCAATAAGGATTTTTGGTCATTTTCGCGATCGATATGGGTCAGCATTTTAATTAATATCTCCGAAACTAATTAAGATTTTTAAATTCTGTTTCGAAGAAAACATCGGAAAGGCTCCAGAGCATCCGTATGTCAATTCTTGTACTTCTGCGTTCAATAGGGGCTGAACGTATAAAAGAACAGACAGACAGACAGACAGATAGACAGACAGACAGACAGACAAACCTTTCCATTTATTATTATAGATAGATAGAGAAAGTATTGGATTCGCGAAAATTTTCGACCTCCGTTTTTTGAAGGATCTACACGTTTTGGAGTGTCCTGAACACGAATTGATAGTTTTTAAAAAATGTCTGTTGTCTGTCTGTCTGTCTGTGGTTTAGTGTTTTCACCGTATCTCACGAACCAATGAATGAAATTCAACCAAACTTGGTATATAGTTGGACTCTGGCGGGGCATCGTGCTGATTAGATTTGGGTATCAACAGCCCATCAGGTGGCGCTGTGATCGCATTTGATGTAAATTTTTAACATGACAGTATAGGACAAATGTTCGTATTTTTCACCGTATCTCACGAACCAATGAATGAAATTCAACCAAACTTTGTATATAGTTGGAACCTGACGGGGCATGGCGCTGATTAGATTTGGGGATCAATCGTCCAACAGCTGGCGCTGTGATCGCAAAATTTCGTATTTTTCACCGTATCTCACGAACCGATGAATGAAATTGAACCAAACTTGGTGTATAGTTGGACCCTGACATGGAAAGGGTCTGATTAGATTTTGGGATCAATAGCTCAACAGGTGGCGCTGCGATCGCATTTTATGCAAATTTTTAACATGGCAGCATAGGACAAAATTCCGTATAAATGGGCATAATGAAAGTTATTTTAAACTTGTGATTGTAAAATTAATATGAATTATTGATAATAGTAGTAGTTAATTAGGAAAAAAAATTTGTGCATGTGGGGATATCTGTTCCCCCCCCCCCCCTAGGGGGAAGTACCCCCCCGGGGATGTAAATTTTCAAGATGGGTATCTTTCGAAAGGTCTCGTTGATAATAGTAATAGTTAACTGGGAAAAATTTTTTGTGCATGTGGGGGCATCGGTTCCCCCCCCCCCCCGGGGGGGGCAAAGTTTCAAGATGGGTATCTTTCGAAAGGTCTCGTCAATACCTTTAAAACGAACAGTTGAACCATAAATCTGTGATAATTTAAAACAAACTTATCGATTTTTTTTTACTTTTAACGAAAAAAAACGAAATTTTACCAAACTTGGTATTTAGTTGGTCCCCCACATAAACTGATGCTGATTATATTTGGGGATCAATAGCTCAACAGGTGACGCTGTGATAGTATTTTATCTAAATTTTTAACATGGCAGTATAGGACAAAATTCGTATAAATGTGCATAATAAGAGTTATTTTAAACTTGTGATTGTAAAATTAATATGAATTATTGATGATAGTAGTATGTAACTAGGAAAAAAAATTTGTGCATGGGAGGCATCGCTTCCACCCCCAGGGGGGGGGGGGGTAAATTTTGAAGATGAGTATCATTCGAAAGATCTCGTCAATACCTTTAGAACGAATGGTGGAACTATAAATCTGTGATAATTTAAAACAAAGTTATCGATTTTTTTTACTTTTAACAAAAAAGAAAAAAAAAAAATTCATATTTTTTTTTTTTTTTAATATTGTTACTGATTGAATATGTATTACTTTTAACGAAAAAAAAAAAAAAAAAAAAAAACTTCGAAAAAAAAGCGTTTTTTTTTTTTTTTTTTTTTTTTTAAATATTGTTACTGATTGAATATGTATAGGAAAATACAGAAGAAAGTCGTGTGGTGGCCAAAACATACTAGTTTGAATTGGAATCGAACAGTGAAATACAGAAATTTGTACCGCCAGATTGCGCTGTAATATTTTCAAATTTAAATATTTCAATTTCTAATTATGATTAAATTATTTTTAATACATCATTCGAAAGATATTTTAAAGTTCTTTAAAATTATCGAAAGTTTTCACCAGATTTACACGTTTTGAGGTGTCCTGAATTACTTTTCTTTTGTATCTCAGCTACTAATTAAAATAATTTCATAAGTAAGACATCATTAGAGAGCTTTTTACTTTCTTCTATATGTAATATAGAGAAAGTATTTGATTCGCGAAAATTTTCGACCTCCGTATATTACAGGGCCATCAGGCGGTACAAATTACTATATTCCACTGTTCGATTACAATTCAAAAAAGCTTATGAAATTATTTTAATTAGTAACTGAGATACAAAAGAAAACGAATTCAGGACACCACAAAACGTGTAAATCTGGTGAAAACTTTCGATAATATAAAAGAACTTTAAAATATCTTTCGAATGATGTATTAAAAATAATTTAATCGTAATTAGAAATTGAAATATTGAAATTTCAAAATATTACAGCACCATAAAAGAAAATTGATTCAGGAGACCTCAAAACGTGTAAATCAGGTGAAAACATTCGATAATTTAAAAGAACTTTAAAATATCTTTCGAATGATGTATTAAAAATAATTTAATCATAATTAGAAATTGAAATATTGAAATTTTAAAATATTACAGCGCCATCTGGCGGTACAAATTTCTGTATTCCACTATTCGATTCCTAATCAAAAAAGCTTTCTAATGATGTACTACTTACGAAATTATTTTAATTAGTAGCTGAGATACAAAACAAAACTAATTCAAGAGACCTCAAAACGTGTAAATCTGGTGAAAACTGTCGATAATATAAAAGACCTTTAAAATATCTTTCGAATGATGCATTAAAAATAATTTAATCATAATTAGAAATTGAAATATTGAAATTTGAAAATATTACAGCGCCATCTGGCGGTAGAAATTTCTGTATTTCACTGTTGAATTCCAATTTAATAAAGCTTTCCAATGATGTATTACTTATGAAATTATTTTAATTAGTTGCTGAGATACAAAAGAAAACGAATTCAGGACACCTCAAAACGTGTAAATCTGTTGAAATCTTTGAATGATATAAAAGAACTTTAAAATATCTTTCGAATGATGTATCTATAATCTATCTATAATAATAAAGGAAGATGTCTGTCTGTCTGTCTCTCTGTCTGTCTGTCTGAGCATCTATACGTTCAGCCCCTACTGAACGCAGAACTACAAAATTTGACATACGGGTGCTTAGAAGCCTGCCCGAGGGGATAGTCAAAACAGAATTTAAAAATTTTAATTAGTTGCGGAGATATTAATTAAAATGTAGACCTATGTCTTAATCAAAAAGCGATCTCAATGACTCAGAATTCACCGAGATTGCATAAAAGTAGATATTTTAACGGAGTTAAAAGCAGAAAAAATGGAAAATAAATTAGAAATATTAGTCCGATCATTACGAATTTGGTACCAAATGAAAGGGGAATTTTTTCCGAATCTGAGAGTGCAAGCGGCTTATCGATACGTCAATTAGATTTTTTAAAATTAACTAAACTATGAAATTTAGTTGGCAACAGGCAGACGATTTTCTAAACGGTCTCGATCGGAAACAAAACACATACGAGACAACTGTCTGTGATGTCTGTGTTGAAAACGGAAATGGTTGTAATCAATTAAGATATCATGTGTTTTATACTGGGGGGAAAAATTGCAATTTTCAATTTTTTTCAAATTTTTATTCACGTTACATTTGAATTAATATTCGGCCTAGACAGCATATTATAAAGCTACTGTTCAATTTTCATGAAAATATATGAATAATTAAAAAAATGACATATTTATTGGAAAAAGATTGTCTTTTATTTTTTTGCAGTATTTGCTGTATTCGAAATTTCGTAGTATGTAGATTTAATGCCCGATAATTCGATTGTGAATATTTTTGAAAGAGTACGATTATTAGGGAGGGCTTGAGGGACAGGGAAAAAAGGCAAAAAAAAAAGTTGCAGCGTTTGAAATTGGTTGGTATATTAAGATTTTAAGGCAAGGTATTTGGTTTTCTTTTTTATCCCAGCTGGCGCTGAAATATTTTAAAATTTCAATATTTCAAATTCTAATTATGATTATATAATTTTTAATACATCATTCGAAAGATATTTTAAAGTTCTTTTATATTATCGAAAGTATTATTCGAGATTTTACCCGATTTACACGTTTTAAGGTTTCCTTTTTAGGTTTTCTTTTGTATCTCAGCTACTAATTAAAATAATTTCATAAGTAATACATCATTTGAAAGCTTTGTTGATTTGGAATTGAACAATATATTACAGAAATTTCTACCGCCAGATGGCGCTGCTATATTTTAAAATTTCAATATTTCAAATTCCAATGAGCGAGGAAGGTGTTGTAAGTTCTAAAACGGGGATAAGGCGCCGCAGGCGCCACCGAGCGGGACTTAGCTAAAGTTAGAAATTTGAAATATCAGCGCCGAAGGCGCTACCGCACGGGAGTTTGCTGCAATTTAGATAAGTTATTTTCACGATATATCAATAAGCTGTTATTAGACCTGATACGGGAAAAAGGCGCCGCAGGCGCCACCGAGCGGGAGTTTCGTAAAGTCGGATTTTTCAGGGATCGCGAACCAGCTGGTCGCCGAAGGCGGCTAGTAATCTATAATAATAAATGGAAAGGTTTGTCTGTCTGTCTGTCTGTCTGTTCTTTTATACGTTCAGCCCCTACTGAACGCAGAAACACAAGAATTGACATACGGATGCTCTGGAGCCTTTCCGATGTTTTCCTCGAAACAGAATTTAAAAATCTTAATTAGTTTCGGAGATATTAATTAAAATGTTGACCGATGTCAATCGAACAATGACCAAAAATCCTTATTGCTTAAAAAGAGGCATTCTATCAGCATTCAGCAGACGATTTTAACGGCTGTCTAAAACGGAAACAAAACAGGTGCAAGTCATTAATGTCACATGATTTTTAACTGGGGTTAAAAATTGCAAATTTCAAAGTGCTTCAAATTTTCTTTTTCGTACACAACACTTAATATACAACCTTTTCAGCACAAAACCAACCTGCAGTTAAAATTTCATCAATTTTCATTAATAAACAAAGCAGTTACATTTTAATTGCAAAATAAATTTTATTCTAACACGTAATCCATCTTTCAATAGACGATAGAAGTTTCCATAGCAACAAAATACATTTGAAGGAACTAAAAAATACTTTTTCTTTTTCTTTTTACTTCCATTACCCGACTACCGTGGTATATATAGGTTTTGGGGAAATAATTTAGAATGTCCTGAGTAGGTTGTCTTTTGTATCTCAGCTAAAATTTCGATATTTTAAATTCCAATTAAATTATTTTTAATACATCATTTAAAAGATGTTTTAAATTATCGAAAGTTTTCACCAGATTTACACGTTTTGAGGTCTCCTGAATTAGTTTTCTTTTGTATCTCAGCTACTAATTAAAATAATTTCATAAGTAATGCATTATTAGAAAGCTTTTTTGATTTTTAATCGAACAGTGGAATACAGAAATTTGTACCGTCAGATGGCGCTGTAAAATTTTAAAATTTCAATATTTCATTATTTCAATTTCTAATTATGATTAAATTATTTTGAATACATCATTCGAAAAATATTTTAAAGTTCTTTTAAATTATCGAAAGTTTTCACCAGATTTACACATTTTGAGGTGTCCTGAATCAGTTTTCTTTTATATCTGAGAAATTAATTAAAAAAATTTCATAAATAATACATCATTTGAAAGCTTTGTTGACTTGATACACATTTTAAAGTACTTTTACATTATCGAAAATGGAATTCGAGATTTCACCCGATTTACACGTTTTGAGGTTTCCTGATTAGGTTTTCTTTTGTATCTCATCTACTAATTAAAATAATTTCATGAGTAATACATCATTAGAAAGCTTTTTTGATTTGGAATCGAACAGTGGATTACAGAAATTTCTACCGCCAGATGGCGCTGTAATACATTCAAATTTCAATATTTCAACAGCTACTAATTAAAATAATTTCGTAAGTAATACATCATTAGAAAGCTTTTCGAACAGTGGAATACAGAAATTTGTACCGCCAGATGGTATGTAATATTTTAAAATTTCAATATTTCAATTTCTAATTATGATTAAATTATTTTTAATACAGCATTCGAAAGATATTTTAAAGTTCTTTTAAAGTATCGAAAGTTTTCACCAGATTTACACGTTTTGAGGTGTCCTGAATCAGTTTTCTTTTGTATCTCAGCTACTAATTAAAATAATTTCATAAGTAATACATCATTAGAAAGCTTTTTTGATTTGGAATCGAACAGTGGAATACAGAAATTTGTACCGCCAGATGGCGCTGTAATATTTTAAAATTTCAATATTTCAATTTCTAATTATGATTAAATTATTTTGAATACATCATTCGAAAAATATTTTAAAGTTCTTTTAAATTATCGAAAGTTTTCACCAGATTTACACGTTTTGAGGTGTCCTGAATCAGTTTTCTTTTATATCTCAGAAATTAATTAAAAAAATTTCATAAGTAATACATCATTTGAAAGCTTTGTTGACTTGATGCAGATTTTAAAGTACTTTTACATTATCGAAAATGGAATTCGAGATTTCACCCAATTTATACGTTTTGAGGTGTCCTGATTAGGTTTTCTTTTGTATCTCATCTACTAATTAAAATAATTTCATGAGTAATACATCATTTGAAAGTTTTGTTGATCCGGAATGGAACAATAGATTACAGAAATTTCTACCGCCAGATGGCCCTGTAATATTTTTAAATTTCAATATTTCATATTATAATTATGATTAAATTATTTCTAATACATCATTCGAAAGATATTTTAAAGTTCTTTTACATTATCGAAAGTAGAATTCGAGATTTCACTTGATTTACAATTTAAAGTGTCCTGATCAGGTTTTCTTTTGCATCTCAGCTAATTGAGTAAGACCGTTCAAAATTGGTATATGCAAGTTAATTAGGAGGGGCTGGAACGGTGGGGGAAGGAATAGGCGAGCAGCGCGCATGGGTTTGGGACACGGTGCGAGTTTTTACCCGATGATAAAAGATTTTTTTTTAATTTTATTTTCTTAATAAATGTTTGAGTTGAGAAGGAATATGCGTGTACAGCGCACGTATATCCTCAAACGTGCGCGCTGCGCACGCATGGGTCTGCGCTGCCGAAGGCAGTGGCGTCCCGGTGTAAGTTTTTACCCAATGCTAAATGATATATTTTTTAATCCTTTTCTTGAGAATGAAAGTTTATGAGTAATAACATGGAATTTTGAGAAGTCATAATGATGGTGAAGGAATACGTGCGCGCAGTGCACGGGTCTACGCAGCCGAAGGCAGTGGGGACCCGGTGCGACATTTTTCCGGATCAGTTTTTTTTTCTTTTTTTATCACATGATAAAAATTAATGCAATTTTGAGAATTCATTAATTATTGTGATTCATTTAAAATAGTGACCAGCGAAGCGGGCGTAGCCTGCTAGTATAATAATAAAAGGAAAGGTTTGTCTGTCTGTCTGTCTGTCCGTCTGTTCTTTTATATGTTCAGCCCGTACTGAACGCAGAAGTACAAGAATTGACATACTGATGCACTGGAAACTTTCCGAGTTCCTCCTCGAAACAGAATTAAAAAATTTTAATTAGTTGTGGAGATATTAATTAAAATGTAGAATCATGCCTAATCTGAAAGCGATCTCAAAGCAGAAA
Source organism: Salticus scenicus (assembly GCA_963930645.1). Lineage (NCBI taxonomy): Eukaryota > Metazoa > Arthropoda > Arachnida > Araneae > Salticidae > Salticus > Salticus scenicus. The sequence goes on from OZ005655.1 coordinate 308,453,663, forward strand.
AAGTGGAAAATAAATTAGAAATATTTGTCCGATCGTTACAATTTCGATACCAAATGAAAGGTGCATTTTTTCTGAATCTAAGTGTTCAAGTGGTTTATCGGTACAACAATTAGATTTTTTAAAATTAACTAAAGTATGAATTTTCTGTGGCAACACCATTTCAAATGCCAGAAATGAAGACCCATCGTCTGCCATGAAAGAGGAAATGATTGCAACCGATCAAGATGTCACGTGTTTTGTAGTGGAGAAAAATATTGCAATTTTCAATTTTTTTCAAATTTTTATTCACGTTACATTTGAATTCATATTCGGCCTAGACAGCATATTATAAAGCTACTGTTCAATTTTCATGAAAATATGTGGATAAACAAAAAAATGAGATTAAATTTTGTATTATATTTTGAACTATTTTAAATTGAGATATGCCGTTGAAATTCCGTAATATTTGTTTTTAACGCCAAATATTTCGATTCTGAATATTTTTGAAAGTGTAGAATTATTAGGAAGGGCTCGAGGGGGGGGGGAAGCAAACGGCCAGAAAAAAAAAATAAAAAAATAAAAAGAGTTACAGCGTTTTAAATTGTTATTATTAGGTTTCAAGGAAAGATAAATCGATTGCGGATATTTTCAAGTGTAAAATTATTAGAAGGGACGGAAAGGGGGGGAGGGGCAAAAACGTAGAAAAGGAACGGTTGTTTCGGTGAAAACAACGGAAAACCCAGAACGCCTTTATTCTTTTAAATTTTGCAGAATTTCGAATTCTGATACTCCTTTCACATTTCATACTATGGATTTTGAACAGTATTTAGCCCGGAATTACGCAAGTTTCGGAGAAAACCACGAAAAAGTCAGACATAAATCGTTTTATAATAGTGTTTATATCATTTTTGTATCTCAGCTTCTAATTAGCATAATTTCAAATGTAATATGTCATTTTTAAAATTTTTTGAATTGAATTTTAAGAGCAGACGCCAAAAATTTCTGTCACCTTCCATTAACCGACCATCAATTCGAGATTTCACATGATTTACACGTTTTAAGGTTTCCTGATTAGGTTTTCTTTTGTATCTCAGCTACTAATTAAAATAATTTTATAAGTAATACATTATTTGAAAGCTTTGTTGATTTAGAATTAAACAGTAGATTCGATATTTCACCCGATTTACACGTTTTGAGGTGTCCTGATTAGGTTTCTTTTTGTATCTCGGCTACTAATTAAAATAATTTCATAAGTAATACATCATTAGAAAGCTTTTTAGATTTGGAATCAAACAGTGGATTACAGAAATTTCTACCGCCAGATGGCGCTGTAATATTTTAAAATTTCAATATTTCAATTTCTAATTATGATTAAATTATTTTTAATACATCATTCGAAAGATATTTTAAAGTTATTTTAAATTATCGAAAGTTTTCACCAGATTTACATGTTTTGAGGTGTCCTGAATCAGTTTTCTTTTATATCTCAGTTATTAATTAAAAAAATTTCATAAGTTATACATCCTTTGAAAGCTTTGTTGAGTTGATACACATTTTAAAGTACTTTTACATTATCGAAAATGGAATTCGAGATTTCACCCGATTTACACGTTTTGAGGTGTCCTGATTAGGTTTTCTTTTTGTATCTCGGCTACTAATTAAAATAATTTCATAAGTAATACATCATTAGAAAGCCTTTTGATTTGGAATCAAACAGTGGATTACAGAAATTTCTACCGCGAGATGGCGCTGTAATATTTCAATATTTCAATTTCTAATTATGATTAAATTATTTTTAATACATCATTCGAAAGATATTTTAAAGTTCGTTTAAATTATTGAAAGTTTTCACTAGATTTACACGTTTTGAGGTGTCCTGATTAGGTTTTCTTTTGTATCTCGGCTATTAATTAAAATAATTTCATAAGTAATACATCATTAGAAAGCTTTTTTGATTTGGAATCGAAATTTGTACCGCCAGATGGTGCTGTAATATTTTTAAATTTCAATATTTGAAATTCTAATTATGATTAAATTATTTCTAATACATCATTCGAAAGATATTTTGAAGTTCTTTTATATTATAGAAAGTGGAATTCGAGATTTCACCTGATTTACAATTTTAAGGTGTCCTGATCAGGTTTTCTTTTGCATCTCAGCTAATTGAGTTAGACCATTCAAATTGGTATATGTAAGTTAATTAGGAGGGGCCTGGAATGGTGGGGAAGGAATAGGCGCACGCACCGCGCACGAGACTGCATTGACGAAGGCAGTGGGGACCCTGTCCGACATTTTACCTGATGAGAAATGATTTTTTTTTTTAATTTTCTTTTCTTAACAATAAAAGTTTGATTTCAGAAGGAATATGTGCGCGCACCGCCCGTATATCTTAACAGGTGGCACGCAGCGCGCATGGGTTTGGGACCCGATGCGAGTTTTTACCCGATGCTAAAAGATTTTTTTTTAATTTTTTTTTCTTAATAATAAAAGTTTGAGTTGAGAAGGAATATGCGTGTACAGCGCACATATATCCTCACACTTTCGCGCGCAGCGCATATGGGTCTGCGCTGCCGAAGGCAGTGGGGTCCCGGTGTGAGTTTTTACCCGATGCTAAATGATATATTTTTTAATTCCTTTTCTTAAGAATTAAATTTATGAATAATAACATGGAATTTTTAGAAGTCAACAGGATGCTGAAGGAATACGTGCGCGCAGCGCACGGGTCTACGCTGCCGAAGGCAGTGGGGACCCGGTGCGACATTTTTCCCGATCAGAAAGTTTTTTCTCTTTTTTTATCACATGATAAAAATTTATGCAATTTTGAGAATTCATTAATTATTGTGATTCATTTAAAAATAGTGACCAGCGAAGCGGGCGTAGCCTGCTAGTTAAAAATAATTTAATCATAATTAGAAATTGAAATATTGAAATTTGAAAATATTACAGCGCCATAAAGAAAACTGATTCAGGAGACCTCAAAACGTGTAAATCAGGTGAAAACATTCGATAATTTAAAAGAACTTTAAAATATCTTTCGAATGATGCATTAAAAATAATTTAATCATAATTAGAAATTGAAATATTGAAATTTGAAAATATTACAGAGCCATCTGGCGGTACAAATTTCTGTATTCCACTGTTCGATTGCAATTCAGAAAAGCTTTCTAATGATATATTACTTACTAGCAGGCTACGCCCGCTTCGCTGGTCACTATTTTCAAATGAATCACAATAATTAATGAATTCTCAAAATTGCATTAATTTGTATCATGTGATAAAAAAAGAGAAAAAAAAATTCTGATCGGGAAAAATGTCGCACCGGGTCCCCACTGCCTTCGACAGCGTAGACCCGTGCGCTGCGCGCACGTATTCCTTCACTGTCCTTATCACTTCTCAAAATTCAATGTTATTACTCATAAACTTTCATTCTCAAGAAAAGGAATTTAAAAATATATCATTTAGCATCGGGTAAAAACTCACACCGGGACGCCACTGCCCTCGGCAGTGCTGACCCATGCGCGCTGCGCGCGCACGCTTGAGGATATACGTGCGCTGTACACGCATATTCCTTCTCAACTCAAACTTTCATTATTAAGAAAATAATAAAAAAAAAAAATCTTTTATCATGTAGTGAAAACTCGCATCGGGTCTCAACCCATGCGCGCTGCGCGCCTATTCCTTCCCCACCGTTCCAGCCCCTCTTAATTAACTTGCATATACCAATTTTGAACGGTGTTACTCAATTAGCTGATATGCAAAAGAAAACCTGATCAGGACACTTTAAATTGTAAATCAGGTGAAATCTCGAATTCCACTTTCGATAATGTAAAAGAACTTTAAAACATCTTTCGAATGATGTATTAGAAATAATTTAATCATAATTAGAATATGAAATATTGAAATTTAAAAATATTACAGCGCCATCTGGTGGTAGAAATTTCTGTAATCTATTGTTCCATTCCAGTTACTTATTCTTACTCAATTAGCTGAGATGCAAAAGAAACCTGATCAGGACACTTTAAATTGTAAATCAGGTGAAATCTCGAATTCCACTTTCGATAATGTAAAAAAACTTTAAAATATCTTTCGAATGATGTATTAGAAATAATTTAATCATAATTAGAATATGAAATATTGAAATTTAAAAATATTACAGCACCATCTGGCGGTAGAAATTTCTGTAATCTATTGTTCCATTCCAGATTAACAAAGCTTTCAAATGATATATTACTCATGAAATTATTTTAATTAGTAGATGAGATACAAAAGAAAACCTAATCAGGACACATCAAAACGTGTAAATCGGGTGAAATCTTGAATTCCATTTTTCGATAATGTAAAAGTACTTTAAAATGTGTATCAACTAAAATAAGCTTTCAAATGATGTATAACTTATGAACTTTTTTTAATTAATAACTGAGATACCAAAAAAAAAAAAAAAAAAAAACTGATTCAGGACACCTCAAAACGTGTAAATCTGGTGAAAACTTTCGATAATTTAAAAGAACTTTAAAATATCTTTCAAATGATGTATTAAAAATAATTTAATCATAATTAGAAATTGAAATTTGAAAATATTACAGCGCCATCTGGCGGTACAAATTTCTGTAATCCACTGTTCGATTCCAAATCAAAAAAGCTTTCTAATGATGTATTACTTATAAAATTATTTTAATTAGTAGCTGAGATACAAAAGAAAACCTAATCAGGACACCTCAAAACGTGTAAATCGGGTGAAATCTCGAATTCCATTTTCGATAATGTAAAAGTACTTTAATATGTGTATCAACTAAAATAAGCTTTCAAATGATGTATTACTTATGAACTTTTTTTATTTAATAACTGAGATACAAAAAAAAAAAAAAACTGATTCAGGACACCTCAAAACGTGTAAATCTGGTGAAATCCACTGTTCGATTCCAAATCTGAAAAAGCCTTCTAATGATGCATTACTCATGAAATTATTTTAATTAGTAGCCGAGATACAAAAGAAAACTGATTCAGGAGACCTCAAAGCGTGTAAATCTGGTGAAAACTTTCGATAATTTAAAAGATCTACTGTTCAATTCCAAATCAACAAAGCTTTCAAATATTGTGTTACTTTATTTTAATTAGTAGCTGTGATACAAAAGAAAACCTAATCAGGACATTCTAAAACATGTAAATCACGTGAAATCTCTAATTTCATTATCTACGGTAGTTTTATTAATGGAAGTAAAAAGAAAAATAAATATTTTTTATTTCGCCAAAACCTATATACATACCACGGTAGTCGGGTAATGGAAGTAAAAAGAAAAAGTATTTTATAGTTCCTTCAAATGTATTTTGTTGCTATAGAAACTCCTATCGTCTATTGAAAGATAGATTACGTGTTAGAATAAAATTTAATTAGCAATTAAAATGTAACTGCTTTGTTTATTAATGAAATTTGATGAAATTTTAACTGCAGGTTGGTTTTGTGCTGAATAGGTTGTATATTAAGTGTTGTGTACGAAAAAGAAAATTTGAAGCACTTTGAAATTTGCAATTTTTAACCCCAGTTAAAGATCATGTGACATTAATGACTTGCACATGTTTTTTTTCTCCATTAGAGACAGCCGTTTAAATCGTCTGCTGAATGTGCCTCTTTTTAAGCAATTAGGATTTTTGGTCATTTTCGCGATCGATATGGGTCAGCATTTTAATTAACATCTCCGAAACTAATTAAGATTTTTAAATTCTGTTTCGAGGAAAACATCGGAAAGGCTCCAGAGCATCCGTATGTCAATTCTTGTACTTCTGCGTTCAATAGGCGCTGAACGTATAAAAGAACAGACAGACAGACAGACACACAGACAGACAAACCTTTCCATTTATTATTATTAGACTAGCAGGCAACGCCCGCTTCGCTGGTCCCTATTTTTAAATGAATCACTATAATGAATTCTCAAAATTGCATTAATTTTTATCACGTGAAAAAAAAGAGAAACAAAATCTGAGTAAGAAATATCGCATCGGGTTCTCACTGCCTTCGGAAAAAATTCCCAAAATGCTCTAACCCTTATTTCTAAAATTTTCCCACTTCGCCCCCCCCCCTCCTGTCTATCCTAATAATTTTACAAATTTGAAAATATCCGCAATCGATTTGTAAGTATCAAAAACCTCTATGCACCAGTTTTGAACGATATATCTCTATTTTTATTTTTTTACCGCTCTACTCCCCCCCCCCCTTCCCGCCATCCCAATAATTTTAAAAATTCGAAAGTATCCGCAATCGATTTGTAGGTATTGGAAATCTCTATGTACCAATTTTGAATGAGCTAACTCTATTTTCTTTTTTTTTTGCCCCTCTGCCCCCCCTTCCCGGCCCTCCTATTAACTTTACACTTTCGAAAAAATTCCTATTCGACTTGCAGGCCTCTAAAATCTATCTGTACCGATTTTGAACGGCCCAACTGTATTTCTATTTGTTTTTGACCATAGCCCCCCCCCTTCCCGCCCCACCTAATAATTTTAAAAATTCGAAAGTATCCGCAGTCGATTTGTAAGTATCGAAAACATCTATATACCAATTTTGAACGATCTAACTCTATTTTTATTTTTTTGCCCCCCCCCCCTCTCCCCCCTCTCCCCTCCCCCGTTCCCGGCCCTCCTAATAACTTTACACTTTCGAAAATATCCCCATTCGACTTGCAGGCATCTAAAACCTAACTGTACCACTTTTGAACGGCCTAACTGTATTTCTATTTGTTTTTGCCCCATAGCCCTTCCCGCCCCTTCTAATAATTTTACAAATTCGAAAATATCCAAAATCGATTTGTAGGTATCGAAAACCTCTATATACCAATTTTGAACGATCTAACTCTCTTTTTATTTTTTGCCCCCCCTCCCCCCCCTTTGCTGCCCCACCTGGGGGCTGAATTTCTAAAATTCCAGAAATTGGTTTTTAGATATTTGCATTAGCTATATTTTAGAGCAAAAACTTCACGCATATCTATTTTTTTGTTTGAGATATATAGGATTATGCGAAATCACGTTTTTACGCATGTGAAATCACGTTTTGCCCCCCCGCCCCCCTTGGGGACCGAATTTTGAAAATTCCAGAAATTGGTTTCTTGACATTTGTATTAGCTATATTTTAAAGCAAAAATTTTACGGATATCTGTTTTTTTTTTGTTTGAGATATGAAGGATTTTGTGAAATCACGTTTTGCCCCCCCTCCCCCCTTGGGGGGCGAATTTTGTAAAATCGCTTCTTAGTGGATGCCTACGTCATAGAAAGAACATTGTCACAAAATTTCATGCTTCTAGGTCCAGGGGTTTGGTCTGGGCGTTGATAGATCACCCCCTCACTCACTAACTCACTCAGGAAGTGTTCTTTTATATATATAGACTAGCAGGCAACGCCCGCTTCGCTGGTCCCTATTTTTAAATGAATCACTATAATGAATTCTCAAAATTGCATTAATTTTTATCACATGAAAAAAAAGAGAAACAAAATCTGAGTAGGAAAAATGTCGCACCGGGTTCTCACTGCCTTCGGAAAAAATTCCCAAAATGCTCTAACTCTTATTTCTATTATTTTCCCACTTCGCCCCCCCTCCTGTCTATCCTAATAATTTTACAAATTTGAAAATATCCGCAATCGATTTGTAAGTATCAAAAACCTCTATGCACCAGTTTTGAACAATATATCTCTATTTTTATTTTTTTACCGCTCTACTCCCCCCCCTTCTCGCCCTCCCAATAATTTTAAAAATTCGAAAATATCCGCAATCGATTTGTAGGTATTGGAAACCTCTATGTACCAATTTTGAATGATCTAACTCTATTTTCTTTTTTTTTTGCCCCTCTGCCCCCCCTTCCCGGCCCTCCTAATAACTTTATACTTTCGAAAAAATCCCCATTCGACTTGCAGGCCTCTAAAATCTATCTGTACCGATTTTGAACAGCCTAACTGTATTTCTATTTGTTTTTGACCATAGCCCCCCCCCCTTCCCGCCCCACCTAATAATTTTAAAAATTCGAAAGTATCCGCAATCGATTTGTAAGTATCGAAAACATCTATATACCAATTTTGAACGATCTAACTCTATTTTTATTTTTTTGCCCCCCCCTCTCCCCTCCCCCTTTCCCGGCCCTCCTAATAACTTTACACTTTCGAAAATATCCCCATTCGACTTGCAGGCATCTAAAACCTAACTGTACCAATTTTGAACGGCCTAACTGTATTTCTATTTGTTTTTGCCCCATAGCCCCCCCCCCTTGCCGCCCCTCCTAATAATTTTACAAATTCGAAAATATCCGAAATCGATTTGTAGGTATCGAAAACATCTATATACCAATTTTGAACGATCTAACTCTATTTTTATTTTTTTGCCCCCCCCCCACTCCCCCCCCTCTTCCCTCCCCCTTTCCCGGCCCTCCTAATAACTTTACACTTTCGAAAATATCCCCATTCGACTTGCAGGCATCTAAAACCTAACTGTACCAATTTTGGACGGCCTAACTGTATTTCTATTTGTTTTTGCCCCATAGCCCCCCCCCTTGCCGCCCCCCCTTCCCGCCCCTCCTAATAATTTTACAAATTCGAAAATATCCGAAATCGATTTGTAGGTATCGAAAACCTCTATATACCAATTTTGAACGATCTAACTTTCTTTTTATTTTTTGCCCCCCCTCCCCCCCCCTTTGCTGCCCCACCTGGGGGCTGAATTTCTAAAATTCCAGAAATTGGTTTTTAGATATTTGCATTAGCTATATTTTAGAGCAAAAACTTCACGCATATCTATTTTTTTGTTTGAGATATATAGGATTATGCGAAATCACGTTTTTACGCATGTGAAATCACGTTTTGCCCCCCCCCCCCCCCGCCCCCCTTGGGGACCGAATTTTGAAAATTCCAGAAATTGGTTTTTTGACATTTGTATTAGCTATATTTTAAAGCAAAAATTTTACGGATATCTGTTTTTTGTTTGAGATATGAAGGATTTTGTGAAATCACGTTTTGCCCCCTACCCCCCTTGGGGGGCGAATTTTGTAAAATCGCTTCTTAGTGGATGCCTACGTCATAGAAAGAACATTGTCACAAAATTTCATGCTTCTAGGTCCAGGGGTTTGGTCTGGGCGTTGATAGATCACCCCCTCACTCACTAACTCACTCAGGAAGTGTTCTTTTATATATATAGATGAAATTATTTTAATTAGTAGCTGAGAAATTGAAATACGCGTATTGCAATTTTTAATCGCAGAACCAAAACACGTGACCTCATTTATCACTGCTTTTTTTACTTCCATTACCCTACTACCCTAGGTAATGGAAGTATTGTATTCGGTCTGGAAATTCGATATCGGGTTTTCACCTGATTTATACGTTTTAAGGTCCCCTGAGTCCAAAAAAGTGGTTTTTGGCAATTGGTCAGTGTGTATGTATGTGTGTGTGTGTATGTATGTGGAGAATCTTCTGGCTGCTATAGCTCAGAAACTAATAAAGATAGAGCTACGAAATTTTAGAATTGAAATACGTCTGGTGTACAGATGAAATTTCCAAATTTTGGTGAAAATTGAAAAACCGGAAGTGGGACATCGGAAACCGGAAGTGGGACTGTAAGTCCGTATCTCAAAAACGGCTCTAACGATTTTCTTCAAACTTGCTATATAAACACTCTGTTAGATGTCCTTTCAAATGATACAGTTGGTTAGTTCAGGAAAATTGATAGGCGTCCTCTATAAATAGCTCAATTTCAGGCCTCGCAAAGGCGTTCCTTTAAAAACGGTTGTACGGATTTTTTTCAAACTCGCCATTTTAACTCACTTTTAAATATGCTTTTGTATGTAATTATTGTTTTCCTGTCAATAATTGAGTTTAACCGGAAGTGGGACATCGGAAACCGGAAGTGGGACCGTAAGTCCGTATCTCAAAAACGGCTCTAACGATTTTCTTCAAATTTGCTATATAAACACTCTATTAGATGTCCTTTCGAATGATATAGTTGGTTAGTTCAGGAAAATTGATACGCGTCTTGTATAAATAGCTCAATTTCAGGTCTTCCAAGGGCGTTCCTTTTTAAACAGATGTACGGATTTTTTCAAACTCGCCATTTTAACTCACGTTTAAATATGCTTTTGTATGTAATTATTGTTTTCCTGTCAATAATTGATTTTTTGTAAATGTTGGCATCTCAAAAATGGCTCTAACGATTTTCTCTTTAGGTCACTTTTATGTTTTCTGATCACATTACCTCTCAAAAATGCACATAATACGTGTAATAGTGGATAATGGAAGTCGTGTGGATGTTTCACACCAGATTTTTTTCGTATTTTTACTTCCATTACCCTACTACCGTAGGTAATGGAAGTATTGTATTCGGTCTGAAAATTCGATATCGGGTTTTCACGTGATTTACACGTTTTAAGGTCCCCTGAGTCCAAAAAAGTGGTTTTTGGCAATTGGTCAGTGTGTATGTATGTGTGTGTGTGTATGTATGTGGAGAATCTTCTGGTTATTATAGCTCAGAAACTAATAAAGATAGAGCTACAAAACTTTAGAATTGAAATACGTCTGGTCTACAGATGAATTTTCCAAATTTTGGTAAAAATTGAAAAACCGGAAGTGGGATATCGGAAACCGGAAGTGGGACCAAAAGTCCGTATCTCAAAAACGGCTCTAACGATTTTCTTCAAACTTGCTATATAAACACTCTATTAGATGTCCTTTCGAATGATATAGTTGGTTAGTTCAGGAAAATTGATAGGCGTCCTGTATAAATAGCTCAATTTCAGGCATCGCAAAGGCGTTCCTTTAAAAACGGTTGTACGGATTTTTTTCACACTCGCCATTTTAACTCACTTTTAAATATGCTTTTGTATGTAATTATTGTTTTCCGGTCAATAATTCAGTTTAACCGGAAGTGGGACATCGGAAACCGGAAGTGGGACCGTAAGTCCATATCTCAAAAACTGCTCTAACGATTTTCTTCAAATTTGCTATATCAACACTCTATTAGATGTCCTTTCGAATGATATAGTTGGTTAGTTCAGGAAAATTGATAGGCGTCCTGTATAAATAGCTCAATTTCAGGTCTCCCAAGGGCGTTCCTTTAAAAACAGCTGTACGTATTTTTTTCAAACTCGCGGTGCGAGTTCTTACCCGATCACAAATGATTTTTTTAGGGGGCACGTAGGGTCAGGGAAGGAATACGCGCGCGCAGCGCGTGGGGACCCGGGCCGATTTTTTACCCAATCAGAAATGATTTTTTTTTTTTTTTTTTTCTTTTCTTAACACTAACAGTTTCTGTTAGTGATTCATTATTTTTAGTGATTCATTTGAAAATACTGACCCGCTAGCGGGAGAAGCCAGCTAGTCTCCTTATATTATTAAAATCTGTACGCGTGTGTGTTTTTGTCTGTGTGTGTGTGTGTGTGTGTGTGTGTGTGTGTGTGTGTGTGTCTGTGAGAATCGGCTTGAAACGGAAAAGGTTCCGCCGCTAACGGTCGCACGGACTTCGAACAGGTACCGTCGGACAGAGAATTTATTGCAGATGTACGATATGTAATTTGCTAAACGATGCGACCCTAATTAGCGGAGATATTAATTAAAATGTCGACCATTGTCTAACGAAAAATGACCCAGAATTCATGATTAAATGCTTAAAAAGCGACATTTTTACGGAAAAGGTGGAAAATAAATTAGAAATATCAGTCGTATTGTTACAAACAAGATACCATTGGAAAGGGCTTTTTTTTCTTAAACCGATGGTTTAAACAGCTTATCGATTGGAAAATTAGATTTTTTAAAATTAACTAAACTATAAAAAAATATTGGCAACAAATCACAAGAATCTTAGCTTTGCAGACTTTTCGTCTACAGCAGTCTTCAACGGAAACACATCTGCTATTTAATAAGGTCACGTGTTTCGTACTGCGATTAAAAATTGGAATTTTCTATTTTCTTCAATTTTTCAAATTTTACACATTTTATTTAGTATATAATATTTACACCACAAAACAAACTTGCATTTCAAATTTCATGAATTTTCGTCAATAAACAAAAGATTTACATTTTAATTGCAAATTAAATTTTATCTTTACACGCCGGACATTTTTGCAATATTCTAATACGCGTATTTCAATTTCTAATTACGATTGATTTATTTTTTATACATCATACGAAAGATATTTTAAAGTTCTTTTACATAATTCAAAGTTTTCAACATATTTACACGTTTTGAGGTCTCCTTTCAAATTTCAATTTCTAATTATGATTAAATTATTTTTAATACATCATTCGAAATATATTTTAAAGTTCTTTTAAATTATCGAAAGTTTTCACCAGAATTACACGTTTTGAGGTGTCCTGAATCAGTTTTCTTTTATTGCGTTGTAATATTTTCAAATTTCAATATTACAATTTCTCATTATGATTAAATTATTTTTAATACATCATTCGAAAGATATTTTAAAGTTCTTTTATATTATCGAAAGTTTTCACCAGATTTACACGTTTTGAGGTGTCCTGAAATAGTTTTCTTTGTATCTCAGCTACTAATTAAAATAATTTCATAAGTAATACATCATTAGAAAGCGTTTTTGAATTGGAATGGAACAGTGGAATATAGAAATTTCTACCGACAGATGGCGCTGTAATATTTTCAAATTTCAATATTTCAATTTCTAATTATGATTAAATTATTTTTAATGCATCATTCGAAAGATATTTTAAAGTTCTTTTAAATTATCGAAAGTTTTCACCTGAATTACACGTTTTGAGGTGTCCTGAATCAGTTTTCTTTGTATCTAATTAAAATAATTTCATAAGTAATACATCATTAGAAAGCGTTTTTGAATTGGAATGGAACAGTGGAATACAGAAATTTCTACCGACAGATGGCGCTGTAATATTTTCAAATTTCAATATTTCAATTTCTAATTATGATTAAATTATTTTTAATACATCATTCGAAAGATATTTTAAAGTTCCTTTAAATTATCGAAAGTTTTTACCAGATTTACACGTTTTGAGGTGTCCTAATTAGGTTTTCCTTTGCATCTCAGCTAATTGAGTTAGACCGTTCAAAATTGGTATACGTAGGTTAATTAGGAGGGGCTGAAAGGGTGGGGAAGAGATAGGCGTGCACCGTGCGCGTATCCCCTAACTTGTGCACGTAGCGCGCACGGGACTGCGCGGCCGGTTCGATCCATGGCGCTTTAATATTTTAAAATTTCAATTTCTAATTATAATTAAATTATTTTTAATGCATCATTTGAAAGATATTTTAATGTTTTTTTTAATATTATCGAAAGTTTTCACCTGATTTACACGTTTGAGGTCTCCTGATTAGGTTTTCTTTTGAATCTCAGCTAATTGAGTTAGACCATTCAAAATTGGTATACATAGGTTAATTAGGAGGAGCTGAAAGGGTGGGGCAGAAATAGGTGTATACCGCGCGCGAGATTTCACTCGATTTACACGTTTTGAGGGCTCCTGATTAGGTTTTCTTTTGTATCTCAGCTACTAATTAAAATAATTTCATAAGTAATACATCATTAGAACGCTTTTTTCATTTGGAATCGAACAGTGGAATACAGAAATTCGTACCGCCAGATGGCGCTGTAATATTTTCAAATTTCAATATTTCGATTTCTAATTAGGATTAAATTATTTTTAATACATCATTCGAAAGATATTTTAAAGTTCTTTTATATCATTCAAAGATTTCAACAGATTTACACGTTTTGAGGTCTCCTGAATTCGTTTTCTTTTGTATCTCAGCTACTAATTAAAATAATTTCATAAGTAATACATCATTGGAAAGCTTTATTGAATTGGAATCGAACAGTGGAATACAGAAATTTGTACCGCCAGATGGCGCTGTAATATTTTCAAATTTCAATTTCTAATTATGATTAAATTATTTTTAATGCATCATTCGAAAGATATTTTTAAGTTCTTTTAAATTATCGAAGATTTTCACCTGATTTACACGTTTTGAGGTGTCCTGAATCAGTTTTCTTTCATGGCGCTGTAATATGCGCAGAGCATACGGGGCTGCGCTGCCGAAGGCAGTGGGGACCCGGTGCGAGTTTTTACCCGATAAGAAATGATTTTTTTAGGGGGCACAGAGGGTCAGGGAAGCAATACGCGCGCGCAGCGCGTGTATGCCTTAAGTTGTGCACGCGCAGCGCGCACGCGACTGCGCTGCCAAAGGCAGTGGGGACCCAGTGCGAGTCTTTTCCGGATCAGAAATGATTTTTTTTAGGGGGCGCGAAGGCTCAGGGAAGGAATACGCGCGCGCAGCGTGTGTGTCCTTGAAGTTGTGCGTGCGCAGCGCGCACGGGATTGCGCTGCCGAAGGCAGTGGGGACCCGGTGTGAGTTTTTACCCGATCAGAAATGATTTTTTTTTTAGGGGGCACGAAGGGTCAGGGCAGGAATATGCGCGTGTATCCCTTAAGTTGTGCGCGCGCAGAGCGCACTGTACTGCGCTGCAGAAGGCAGTAGGAACCCGGTGCGAGTTTTTACCCGATCAGAAATGATTTTTTTTAGGGGGCACGTAATGTCAGGGAAGGAATACGCGCGCGCAACGCGTGTATCCTTTAAGTTGTGTGCGCACGCGACTGCGCTGCCGAAGGCAGTGGGCACCCGGCCCGACTTTTTACCCAATCAGAAATGATTTTTTTTTAATTTTTTTTCTTAACACTAAAAGTTTCTGTTAGTGATTCATTAATTTTAGTGATTCATTTGAAAATACTGACCCGCTAGCGGGCGAAGCTCCCTAGTCTCCTATATTATTAAAATCTGTACGCGTGTGTGTGTGTATCTGTCTGTCTGTGAGAAACGGCTTGACGCAGCTAAGGTTCCGCCGCTAAAGGTCGCACGGACTTTGAACAGGTACCGTCGGACAGAAAATTTATCGCAGATCAGGGTTATCTAATTTGCTAAACGATGCGACCCTAATTAGTGGAGATATTAATTAAAACGTCGACCATTGTCTACCGAAAAATGACCCAGAATTCATGATTAAATGCTTAAAAAGCGACATTTTTACGGAAAAAGTGGAAAATAAATTAGAAATATCAGTCGTATCGTTACAAACAAGATACCATTGGAAAGGGCTTTTTCTTCTCAATCCGATGGTTTAAACGGCTTATCGATCGGACAATTAGATTTTTTTAAATTAACTAAACTACAAAAAAATGTTGGCAACGAATCACAAGAATGTTATCTTTGCAGACATTAAGTCTACAGCAGTCTTCAACGGAAACACATGTGGTATTTATTGAGGTCATGTGTTTCGTAGTACGATTAAAAATTACAATTTTCTATTTTCTTCAATTTTTCAAATTTTACACATTTTATTTAGTACTAGCCGCCTTCGGCGACCAGCTGGTTCGCGATCCCTGAAAAATCAGACTTTACGAAATTCCCGCTCGGTGGCGCCTGCGGTGCCTTATCCCCGTTTTAGAACTTACAACACCTTCCTCGCTCATTGGAATTTGAAATATTGAAATTTTAAAATATAGCAGCGCCATCTGGCGGTAGAAATTTCTGTAATATATTGTTCAATTCCAAATCAACAAAGCTTTCAAATGATGTATTACTTATGAAAATATTTTAATTAGTAGCTGAGATACAAAAGGAAACCTTAAAACGTGTAAATCGGGTAAAATCTCGAATAATACTTTCGATAATATAAAAGAACTTTAAAATATCTTTCGAATGATGCATTAAAAATTATATAATCATAATTAGAATTTGAAATATTGAAATTTTTAAATATTTCAGCGCCATCTGGCGGTAGAAATTTCTGTAATCTACTGTTCAATTCCAAATCAACAAAGCTTTCAAATGATGTATTACTTATGAAATTATTTTAATTAGAAGCTGGGATAAAAAAGAAAACCAAATATCTTGCCTTAAAATCTTAATATGCCAACCAATTTCAAACGCTGCAACTCTTTTTTTTTTTTGCCTTTTTTCCTTGTTCCTCAAGCCCTCCCTAATAATCGTACTCTTTCAAAAATATTCACAATCGAATTATCGGGCATTAAAACTACATGCTACGAAATTTCGACTACTGCAAATACTGAAAAAAAATAAAAGAAGACAATCTTTTTCCAATAAATATGTCATTTTTTAAATTATTCATTTATTTTCATGAAAATTTAACAGTAGCTTTATAATATGCTGTCTAGGCCGAATATTAATTCAAATGTAACGTGAATGAAAATTTGAAAAAAATTGAAAATTGCAATTTTTCCCCCCAGTATAAAACACATGATATCTTAATTGATTACAACCATTTCCGTTTTCATCACAGACATCACAGACAGTTGTCTCGTATGTGTTTTGTTTCCGATCGAGACCGCTTAGAAAATCGTCTGCCTGTTGCCAACTAAATTTCATAGTTTAGTTAATTTTAAAAAATCTAATTGACGTATCGATAAGCCGCTTGCACTCTTAGATTCGGAAAAAATTCCCCTTTCATTTGGTACCAAATTCGTAATGATCGGACTAATATTTCTAATTTATTTTCCATTTTTTCTGCTTTTAACTCCGTTAAAATATCTACTTTTATGCAATCTCGGTGAATTCTGAGTCATTGAGATCGCTTTTTGATTAAGACATAGGTCTACATTTTAATTAATATCTCCGCAACTAATTAAAATTTTTAAATTCTGTTTTGACTATCCCCTCGGGCAGGCTTCTGAGCACCCGTATGTCAAATTTTGTAGTTCTGCGTTCAGTAGGGGCTGAACGTATAGATGCTCAGACAGACAGACAGACATCTTCTTTTATTATTATAGACTAGCAGGCTACGCCCGCTTCGCTGGTCACTATTTTTAAATGAATCACAATAATTAATGAATTCTCAAAATTGCATTAATTTGTATCATGTGATAAAAAAAGAGAAAAAAAAATTCTGATCGGGAAAAATGTCGCACCGGGTCCCCACTGCCTTCGGCAGCGTAGACCCGTGCGCTGCGCGCACTTATTCCTTCACTATCCTTATGACTTCTCAAAATTCAATGTTATTACTCATAAACTTTCATTCTCAAGAAAAGGAATTAAAAAATATATCATTTAGCATCGGGTAAAAACTCACACCGGGACGCCTCTGCCTTCGGCAGCGCAGACCCATGCGCGCTGCGCGCGCACGCTTGAGGATATACGTGCGCTGTACACGCATATTCCTTCTCAACTCAAACTTTTATTATTAAGAAAATAAAATAAAATAAAAAATCTTTTATCATCGCACCGTGACCCAAACCCATGCACGCTGCGCGCCTATTCCTTCCCCACCGTTCCGGCCCCTCCTAATTAACTTGCATATACCAATTTTCAACGGTCTTACTCAATTAGCTGAGATGCAAAAGAAAACCTGATCAGGACACTTTAAATTGTAAATCAGGTGAAATCTCGAATTCCACTTTCGATAATACAAAAGTAATTTAAAATATCTTTCGAATGATGTATTAGAAATAATTTAATCATAATTCTCAAATACTCAATTAGCTGAGATTAGCTGAGCTTGGTCTTCGGTCTCTTGGTCTTCTTGGTCTTGGTCTTAGCGGAGCTCAATTAGCTGAGCTTGGTCTTACTCAATTAGCTGAGATGCAAAAGAAAACCTGATCAGGACACTTTAAATTGTAAATCAGGTGAAATCTCGAATTCCACTTTCGATAATACAAAAGAAATTTAAAATATCTTTCGAATGATGTATTAGAAATAATTTAATCATAATTAGAATATGAAATATTGAAATTTAAAAATATTACAGCGCCATTTGGCGGTAGAAATTTCTGTAATCTATTGTTCCATTCCAGATTAACCCCTTCCGCTCCAGGCTAGCTGTAGTGTAAATGTCTGAAATACCAGATTATAATTTTGAAATAGTATCGTATACTTTCTCTGGACGTATGCACGTACGTCCATGGTATTAATGGCCATTAACACTAGGACGTACGCACGTACGTCCCTGGAGTGGAAGGGGTTAACAAAGCTTTCAAATGATGTATTACTCATGAAATTATTTTAATTAGTAGATGAGATACAAAAGAAAACCTAATCAGGACACCTCAAAACGTGTAAATCCGGTGAAATTTCGAATTCCATTTTTCGATAATGTAAAAGTACTTTACAATGTGTATCAGCTAAAATAAGCTTTCAAATGATGTATTACTTATGAACTTTTTTAAATTAATAAATGAGATACAAAAAAAAAAAAAAAAAAAAAAAAAAAAAAAACTGATTCAGGACACCTCAAAAAGTGTAAATCTGGTGAAAAACTTTCGATAATTTAAAAGAACTTTAAAATATCTTTCGAATGATGTATTACAAATAATTTAATCATAATTAGAAATTGAAATATTGAAATTTTAAAATATTACAGCGCCATCTGGCGATACAAATTTCTGTATTCCACTGTTCGATTCCAAATCAAAAAAGCTTTCTAATGATCTATTACTTATGAAATTATTTTAATTAGTAGCTGAGATACAAAAGAAAACTGATTCAGGACACCTCAAAACGTGTAAATCTGGTGAAAACTTTCGATGATTTATAAGAACTTTAAAATATCTTTCGAATGATGTATTAAAAATAATTTAATCATAATTAGAAATTGAAATATTTAAATTTTAAACTATTACAGCGCCATCTGGCGGTACAAATTTCTGTATTCCACTGTTCGATTCCAAATCAAAAAAGCTTTCTAATGATGTACTACTTACGAAATTATTTTAATTAATAGCTGAGATACAAAAGAAAACTAATTCAGGAGACCTCAAAACATGTAAATCTGGTGAAAACTGTCGATAATATAAAAGAACTTTAAAATATCTTTCAAATGATGCATTAAAAATAATTTAATCATAATTAGAAATTGAAATATTGAAATTTGAAAATATTACAGCGCCATCTGGCGGTAGGAATTTCTGTAATCCACTGTTCTATTCCAAATCAAAAAAGCTTTCTAATGATGTATTACTTATAAAATTATTTTAATTAGTAGCTTGAGATACAAAAGAAAACCTAATCAGGACACCTCAAAACGTGTAAATCGGGTGAAATTTCGAATTCCATTTTCGATAATGTAAAAGTACTTTAAAATGTGTATAAAGTCACCAAAGCTTTCAAATGATGTATTACTTATGAATTTTTTTTAATTAATAACTGAGATATAAAAGAAAACTGATTCAGGACACCTCAAAACGTGTAAATCTGGTGAAAACTTTCGATAATTTAAAAGAACTTTAAAATATCTTTCGAATGATGTATTAAAAATAATTTAATCATAATTAGAAATTGAAATTTTGAAATTTTAAAATATTACAGCGCCATCTGGCGGTACAAATTTCTGTATTCCACTGTTCGATTCCAAATCTAAAAAAGTTTTCTAATGATGCATTACTCATGAAATTATTTTAATTAGTAGCTGAGATACAAAAGAAAACTAATTCAGGAGACCTCAAAGCGTGTAAATCTGGTGAAAACTTTCGATAATTTAAAAGAACTTTAAAATATCTTTCGAATGATGTAAAAATATGAAATTATTTTAATTAGTAGCTGTGATAAAAAGAAAACCTAATCAGGACATTCTAAAACATGTAAATCACGTGAAATCTCTAATTCCATTATCTACGGTAGCAGTGGCGTATGCAAGGGGGGGGTTTGGGGGTTTAAACCCCCCCCCTTGACAAAATGTATGATAAGGAAAATTAGGCTGTTCCTTACATTTTTTTTTCACATTTCAGGCGGAAAAAATGTATGGCAAGTGTAGAATGTTTTTTTCTACGAAGTGGTTTAAAATTATGACTAACTTTTTTTTTCATTACTCTGCGATAAACACTCCTGAAAATAACTAAACCACTCCATTTGCGCGGCGCGAAACATGTTTCCCCTGAAAACAATTCTCTAAAAGGATTTCACCTTTAAGTCCGGTTTCCACTACGGCTTTTTCGACGGCTTCTATTCAGAATCCTTTGATGTGGTCAGCCGCGCTCAAAACCCTCGAATGGCGTTGGAAGACCCTGGTTCTAACCCCCAGCTGAGATAATTGATGGGCCAGAGGCAGATATCTTTGTCAATTTTGCATGCTTTCCTTTGAAGTAACTGCGCAATCTGATAAAAAAAGGTTACAACTGATGACAAGACATTTGGCTCTTTGTGTGCGGAGCGTGATTAATGGTTTTTTTGGACCTGGAAGCTCCAACTCTAGTGGAAACCGGCCTTTACGAGTTCATACTCAAGGACAAGAGGGGTCGACCATATGGGGAAAGGGTGACCATTGAAATAGTGACCTTGAAGGAGTGACCCAAACAATACCCCAATAGTAGAAGACATTTTAAATGAACTAGCGAAAACTTCTCGTCGATTAGACTTCGCTCTGTAAATAAGAAAATTCAATGAAATATTTTGCGTAACTATGTATTGAATTTTATGTTTTGTGTAGCAGTTTGTACAGGCTCGAAGTTATTCGTCGCTAATTAAAGATTTTTTAGTTTGATCTTCTAATTGGTGAGTTTGTTTTACTATTTTTCATTTTCTTACTCTTATTTTCGGCAAGTAATTATGATATTTTAAAAGATTGTTAAACCTAATTAAAAATAAACTTAATTAAACTTAATTAAACCTAATTAAACTTAAATAAACTTAATTAAACCTAATTAAACTTAATTAAAAATTCGGAAGGACGAACCCCCCCCTTGGAAAAATCCTGGATACGCCACTGTACGGTAGTTTCATTAATGGAAGTAAAAAGAAAAATAAATATTTTTTATTTCGCAAAAAACTATATATATACAACGGTAGTCGGGTAATGGAAGTAAAAAGAAAAAGAAAAAGTATTTTTTAGTTCCTTCAAATGTATTTTGTTGCTATGGAAACTCCTATCGTCTATTGAAAGATAGATTACGTGTTAGAATAAAATTTAATTAGCAATTAAAATGTAACTGCTTTGTTTATTAATGAAATTTGATGAAATTTTAACTGCAGGTTGGTTTTGTGCTGAATAGGTTGTATATAATAAGTGTTGTGTACGAAAAAGAAAATTTGAAGCACTTTGAAATTTGCAATTTTTAACCCCAGTTAAAGATCATGTGACATTAATGACTTGCACATGTTTTTTTTTTCCGTTTGAGACAGCCGTTAAAATCGTCTGCTGAATGCTGATAAAATGCCTCTTTTTAAGCAATAAGGATTTTTGGTCATTTTCGCGATCGATATGGGTCAGCATTTTAATTAATATCTCCGAAACTAATTAAGATTTTTAAATTCTGTTTCGAGGAAAACATCGGAAAGGCTCCAGAGCATCCGTATGTCAATTCTTGTAATTCTGCGTTCAATAGGGGCTGAACGTATAAAAGAACAGACAGACAGACAGACAAACCTTTCCATTTATTATTATAGATAGATACTAGCTGCCTTCGCCCGCTAGCGGGTCAGTATTTTCAAATGAATCACTAAAATTAATGAATCGCTAACAATAATTTTTAGTGTTAAGAAAAGAAATAAAAAAAAAAAATCATTTCTGATTCTGTAAAAATTCGGCCCGGGTCCCCACTGCCTTCGGCAGCGCAGTAACGTGCGCGCTGCGCGCGCACAACTTAAGGGATACACGCGCTGCGCGTGCGTATATTTTACCTGACCTTTCGTGCCCCCTAAAAAAATCATTTCTGATCGGGTAAAAACTCACACCGGGTCCCCCCTGCCTTCGGCAGCGCAGACCCATGCGCGCGCACGTGTGAAGGTATATGTGCGCTGCGCGCACATATTCCTTCTGAAGTCATATTTTTATTCTTAAGAAAACAAAACTAACAGTAACAGAAACAAAAAGTAACTTTTAGTGTTAAGGAAAGAAATTAAAAAAAATCATTTCTGATTGGGTAAAAAGTCGGCCCGGATCCCCACTGCCTTCGGCAGCGTAGTCCCGTGCGCGCTGCGCGCGCACAACTTAAGGGATATACGCGCTGCGCGCGCGTATACCTTCCCTGACCTTTTGTGCCCCCTAAAAAAATCATTTCTGATCGGTTAAAAACTCACACCCGGTCCCCACTGCCTTCGGCAGCGCAAACCTATGCGCGCTGCGCGCGCACGTGTGAAGGTATACGCGCGCTGCGCGCATACCTTCACACTCCTTCTCAAATCAAATATTCTTCATATTACTCCTTCTCAAATCAAATTTTTATTTTTATGAAAAGAAAATGAAAAAAAATCATTTCTCATCGGTTAAAAATCGGACCTGGTACCCACTGCTTTCGGCCGCACAGTCCCGTGCGCGCTGCGCGCACAAGTTAGGGGATACGCGCGCGGTGCACGCCTATCTCTTCCTCACCCTTTCAGCCCCTCCTAATTAACCTACGTATACCAATTTTGAACGGTTTAACTCAATTAGCTGAGATGCAAAGGAAAATGAAATCAGGACACCTCAAAACGTGCAAATCTGGTGAAAACTTTCGATAATATAAAAGAACTTTAAAATATCTTTCGAATTAAGTATTAAAAATAATTTAATCATAATTAGAAATTGAAATATTGAAATTTGAAAATATTACAACGCCATAAAAGAAAACTGATTCAGGACACCTCAAAACCTGTAATTCTGGTGAAAATTTTCGATAATTTAAAAGAACTTTAAAATATCTTTCGAGTGATGTATTAAAAATAATTTAATCATAATTAGAAATTGAAATATTGAAATTTGAAAATATTACAGCGCCATGAAAGAACACTGATTCAGGAGACCTCAAAACGTGTAAATCTGTTGAAAACTTTGAATTATGTAAAAGAACTTTAAAATATCTTTCGTATGATGTATAAAAAATAAATCAATCGTAATTAGAAATTGAAATACGCGTATTAGAATATTGCAAAAATGTCCGGCGTGTAAAGATGAAATTTAATTTGCAATTAAAATGTAAATTTTGACGAAAATCGATGAAATTTGAAATGCAAGTTTGTTTTGTGGTGTAAATAATTATATACTAAATAAAATGTGTAAAATTTGAAAAATTGAAGAAAATAGAAAATTGTAATTTTTAATCGCACTACGAAACACGTGACTCCATTAAATACCATATGTGTTTCCGTTGAAGACTGCTGTAGACTTAATGTCTGCAAAGATAACATTCTTGTGATTCGTTGCCAACATTTTTTATAGTTTAGTTAATTTTAAAAAATCTAATTGTCCGATCGATAAGCCGTTTAAACCTTCGGATTGAGAAAAAAAAGCCCTTTCCAATGGTATCTTGTTTGTAACGATACGACTGATATTTCTAATTTATTTTCCACTTTTTCCGTAAAAATGTCGCTTTTTAAGCATTTAATCATGAATTCTGGGTCATTTTTCGGTAGACAATGGTCGACACACACACACACGCGTACAGATTTCTTCTATAATAATAAATGGAAAGGTTTGTCTGTCTGTCAGTCTGTTCTTTTATACGTTCAGCCCCTATTGAACGCAGAAGTACAAAAATTAACATACTGACTAGCTGGCTTCGCCCGCTAGCGGGTCAGTATTTTCAAAGGAATCACTAAAATTAATGAATCACTAACAGTAATTTTTAGTGTTAAGAAAAGAAATTTAAAAAAAAATCATTTCTGATTGGGTAAAAAGTCGGCCCGGGTCCCCACTGCCTTCGGCAGCGCAGTCACGTGCGCGCTGCACAGCTTAAGGGATACACGCGCTGCGCGCGCGTATACCTTCCCTGACCTTTCGTGCCCCCTAAAAAAATCATTTCTGATCGGGTAAAAACTCGCAACAGGCCTTCGGCAGCGCTTAAGAAAAGAAAACTAACAGTAACAGAAACAAAAAGTAACTTTTAGTGTTAAGAAAAGAAATTAAAAAAAATCAATTCTGATTGGGTAAAAAGTCGGCCCGGGTCTCCACTGCCTCCGGCAGCGCAGTCCCGTGCGCGTTACGCGCGCACAACTTAAGGGATATACGCGCTGCGCGCGCGTATACCTTCCCTGACCTTTCGTGCCCCCTAAAAAAATCATTTCTGATCGGGTAAAAACTCGCACCGGGTCCCCACTGCCTTCGGCAGCGCGCACGTGTGAAGGTATACGTGCGCTGCGCGCACATATTCCTCCTGAAGTCATATTTTTATTCTTAAGAAAAGAAAATTTAAAAAATCATTTCTCATCGGGTACAAAGTCGGACCGGGTCCCCACTGCCTTCGGCAGCGCAGTCACGTGCGCGCTGCGCACGCACAAGTTCACGGTATTGGTTTAAATGGCCTTTTAGACGGTTTTGTGAGTCAGGTGGGTTCGGATTCATAAAAGAAGTGTGTACGAGAAGGATGAAAGTTGGAAAAACGTGGAAAAAATGAATGTGTAAGGAAGGTGGGCTCGGAATTATCAGAAAAGTGTGTACAAGAAGGAGGAATGTTGTTTTGAGTGCAAAAACGTGGAAAAAATGAATGTATAAGAAAAAGAAACAAAAGGGAGGTATTGGTTTAAATGGTCTTTTAGGCGATTTTGTGAGTCAGATGGATTCGGAATCATAAAAACAGTGTGTACGCGAAGGAGGAAAGTTGTTTTGAGTGCAAAAACGTGGAAAAAATGAATGTATAAGGAAAAGAAACATAAGGGAGGTATTGGTTTAAATGGTCTTTTAGACGATTTTGTGAGTCAGATGGGTTCGGAATCATAAAAACAGTGTGTACGCGAAGGAGGAAAGTTGTCTTGAGTGCAAAAACGTGGTAAAAATGAATGTATAAGGAAAAGAAACAAAAGGGAGGTATTGGTTTAAATGGTCTTTTAGGCGATTTTGTGAGTCAGATGGGTTCGGAATCATAAAAACAGTGTGTACGCGAAGGAGGAAAGTTGTTTTGAGTGCAAAAACGTGGAAAAAATTAATGTATAACGAAAAAAAAACATAAGGGCGGTATTGCTTTAAATGGCTTTTTAGACAGTTTTGTGATTCAGATGGGTTTGGAATCTTAAAAACAGTGTGTACGCGAAGGAGGAAAGTTGTCTTGAGTGCAAAAACGTGGAAAAAATGAATGTAGGGTAAACCAACCAGTGAATAAACATACCCCAGTGAATGAACAATCAATAATTAAATTTAAAAAATAAGGTTTGGAAAGCTTTGTACTGGCTAAATTGGCAACAGTCACTTTCTTACATTCAGTAGGAAGCTATCTGACACCTGATTGGCCTATCTGGTCACATGTCCTTCCCTTGAAAAAATGGTGGATTGTTTATGTCTGTACAGCACCTAGTTTCTCCATTAAAATAGTAAGTTAAGTGTTTTGCAATTATCTATTCTGAATGGAAACTGTGATTTTTATGTGTTTTATTCTCTAATTCTATTAAGGATAAATTAAAATATATATTTAAGTCATGATTTAGGTAATTTCAGATATTGTAGCATGTGTAGATTTTGATTTAAGGGGGTTTTCAATATCTGGCACAAAAAATTGTGAAAATCCAGTGATTAAACATTTGTTCATTCACTGGGATTTTTCTGCATTGTAGAAATTCAAAGCAAAATATTTTTATTCTTACTCCTTTAGTCATTTTATGTAATTGAAGCCTAGTAAATGAACAAAAAACACCTCCTAACCAATAACTGAACACATATGTTCATTCACTGGTAGTGATACTTTGAGCTACTTTTCCTAGTGAATGAACATTTGGTGATTGTTTTGTAATGTCAAGCATTTTTAAGGAAGTTATTACTTTCTTCTATATGTAATATAGAGAAAGTATTGGATTCGTAAAAATTTTCGACCTCGGGTTTTTGATGGATTTACACGTTTTGAGAGCTGTAGAATACGATTTGACTATTTTTAGAAAATGTCTGTCTGTCTGTCTGTCTGTCTGTCTGTCTGTGTGTGTGTGTGTGTGTGTGTGTGTGACAAAATTTTGTGGCAACTGTATCTCAGGAACTACTGCACAGAATTTCATACAAATTGGTATGTAGTTGCACCTTGACATAAATTAGTGCCTATCAACTTTTGGTAAAAATTGTCTTAGAGGTTGCGTTGCCATCCCGCTTTTTCTAAATTTTTAACATGGTGATATAGGACAAAATTTTGTATAAATGTGCTTAAAGAGAATTATTTTTTAGTAATCATTATGAAATTTACAATAATTATTTATAACTAGCTGGCTTCGCCCGCTAGCGGGTCAGTATTTTCAAAGGAATCACTAAAATTAATGAATCACTAACAGTAATTTTTAGTGTTAAGAAAAGAAATTAAAAAAAAAAAAAATCATTTCTGATTGGGTAAAAAGTCGGCCCGGGTCCCCACTGCCTTCGGCAGCGCAGTCCCGTGCGCGCTGCGCGCGCACAGCTTAAGGGATACACGCGCTGCGCGCGCGTATACCTTCCCTGACCTTTCGTGCCCCCTAAAAAGATCATTTCTGATCGGGTAAAAACTCGCACCGGGCCTTCGGCAGCGCAGACCCATGCGCGCGCACGTGTGAAGGTATACGTGCGCTGCGCGCACATATTCCTTCTGAAGTCATATTTTTATTCTTAAGAAAAGAAAACTAACAGTAACAGAAACAAAAAGTAACTTTTAGTGTTAAGAAAAGAAATTAAAAAAAATCATTTCTGATTGGGTAAAAAGTCGGCCCGGGTCTCCACTGTCTTCGGCAGCGCAGTCCCGTGCGCGCTGCGCGCGCACAACTTAAGGGATATACGCGCTGCGCGCGCGTATACCTTCCCTGACCTTTCGTGCCCCCTAAAAAAATCATTTCTGATCGGGTAAAAACTCGCACCGGGTCCCCACTGCCTTCGGCAGCGCAGACCCATGCGCGCGCACGTGTGAAGGTATACGTGCGCTGCGCGCACATATTCCTCCTGAAGTCATATTTTTATTCTTAAGAAAAGAAAATTTAAAAAATCATTTCTCATCGGGTACAAAGTCGGACCGGGTCCCCACTGCCTTCGGCAGCGCAGTCACGTGCGCGCTGCGCTCGCGTATTCCTTCCCTGACCCTTCGTGCCCCCTAAAAAAAAATCATTTCTGATCGTGCAAAAACTCGCACCGGGTCCCCACTGCCTTCGGCAGCGCAGTACCGTGCGCGCTGCGCGCACGACTGAAGGGATACACGCGCTGCGCGCGCGTATTCCTTCCCTGACCCTTTGTGCCCCCTAAAAAAAAAATCATTTTTGATCGTGTAAAAACTCGCACCGGGTCCCCACTGCCTTCGGCAGCGCAGTAGCGTGCGCGCTGCGCGCGCACAAGTTAAGGGATACGCGCGCGGTGCACGCCTATTTCTTCTCCACCCTTTCAGGCCCTCTTAATTAACCTGCGTATACCAATTTTGAACGATCTAACTCATTTGGCTGAGATGCAAAAGAAAATTTAATCAGGACACCTCAAAACGTGTAAATCTGGTGAAAACTTTCGATAATTTAAATGAACTTTAAAATATCTTTCGAATGATGTATTAAAAATAATTTAATCCTAATTAGAAATTGAAATAATGAAATTTGAAAATATTACAGCGCCATCTGTCGGTAGAAATTTCTGTATTCCACTGTTCCATTCCAATTCAAAAACGCTTTCTAATGATGTATTACTTATGAAATTATTTTAATTAGTAGCTGAGATACAAAGAAAACTAATTCAGGACACCTCAAAACGTGTAAATCTGGTGAAAACTTTCGATAATATAAAAGAACTTTAAAATATCTTTCGAATGATGTATTAAAAAGAATTTAATTAGAATTAGAAAATGAAATATTGAAATTTGAAAATAATACAGCACCATAAGAGAATACTGATTCAGGACACCTCAAAACGTGTAAATCTCGTGAA
This sequence comes from Salticus scenicus, assembly GCA_963930645.1. Taxonomy (NCBI): domain Eukaryota; kingdom Metazoa; phylum Arthropoda; class Arachnida; order Araneae; family Salticidae; genus Salticus; species Salticus scenicus. The sequence continues at coordinate 308,481,397 of OZ005655.1, forward strand.
AACTTTCGATAATTTAAAAGAACTTTAAAATATCTTTCGAGTGATGCATTAAAAATAACTTAATTAGAATTAGAAATTGAAATATTGAAATTTGAAAAAATTACAGCGCCATCTGGCGGTAGAAATTTCTGTATTCCGCTGTTCGATTCCAAATCAAAAAAGCTTTCTAATGATGTATTACTTATGAAATTATTATAATTAGTATCTGAGATACAAAAGAAAACTCATTCGGGACACCTCAAAACGTGTAAATCTGGTGAAAACTTTCGATAATATAAAAGAACTTTAAAATATCTTTCGAATTAAGTATTAAAAATAATTTAATCATAATTAGAAATTGTAATATTGAAATTTGAAAATATTACAACGCCATAAAAGAAAACTGATTCAGGACACCTCAAAACGTGTAATTCTGGTGAAAACTTTCGATAATTTAAAAGAACTTTAAAATATCTTTCGAATGATGTATTAAAAATAATTGAATCATAATTAGAAATTGAAATATTGAAATTTGAAAATATTACAGCGCCATGAAAGAACACTGATTCAGGAGACCTCAAAACGCGTAAATCTGTTGAAAACTTTGAATTATGTAAAAGAACTTTAAAATATCTTTCGTATGATGTATAAAAAATAAATCAATCGTAATTAGAAATTGAAATACGCGTATTAAAATATTGCAAAAATGTCCGGCGTGTGAAGATAAATTTTAATTTGCAATTAAAATGTAAATCTTTTGTTTATTGACGGAAATCGATGAAATTTGAAATGCAAGTTTGTTTTGTGGTGTAAATATTATATACTAAGTAAAATGTGTAAAATTTGAAAAATTGAACAAAATAGAAAATTGTAATTTTTAATCGCACTACGAATCACGTGCCCTTAATGAATACCAGCTGTGTTTCCGTTGAAGACAGCTGGAGACTTAACGTCTGCAAAGCTACGATTCTTGAGATTCGTTGCCAACATTTTTTTATAGTTTAGTAAATTTTAAAATATCTAATCGGCCGATCGATAAGCCGTTTAAACCATCGGATTGAGAAAAAAAAGCCCTTTCCAATGGTATCTTGTTTGTAACGATACGACTGATATTTCTAATTTATTTTCCACTTTTTCCGTAAAAATGTCGCTTTTTAAGCATTTAATCATGAATTCTGGGTCATTTTTCGGTAGACAATGGTCAACGTTTTAATTAATATCTCCGCTAATTAGGGTCGCATCGTTTAGCAAATTAGATAACCCAGATCTGCGATAAATTCTCTGTCCGACGGTACCTGTTCGAAGTCCGTGCGACCATTAGCGGCGGAGCCTTATCCGTTTCAAGCCGTTTCTCACAGACAGACACACAGACACACACACAGACACACGCGTACAGATTTTAATAATATAGGAGATAGAGATAGTCAACTGGGAAAAAATTTTTGTACGTGTAGGAGCCTCGCCACCCCCCCTGGGGGGGAAGTCCCCCTCCAGGGGAGTAAATTTTCAAGATGGGTATCTTTCGAAAGGTCTCATCAATACCTTTAAAACGAATGGTTGAAATATAAATCTGTGATAATTTAAAACAAAGTTATCGATTTTTTTTACTTTTAACAAAAAAAAAACTTAGAAAAAAAATCGTTTTTTTTTTTTTTTTTTAACGAAACTTAACCAAACTTGGTATTTAGTTGGTCCCCGACATAATTTGGTGCTGATTACATCTAGGGATCAATAGCTCAACAGGTGGCGCTGTGATCGCATTTTTTCTAAATTTTTAACATGGCAATATAGGACAAAATTTCGTATAAATGTACATAATGAGCGTTATTTTAAACTTGTGATTGTAAAATTAATATGAATTATTGATAATAGTAGTAGTTAACTACGAAAAAAATTTTGTGCATGTGGGGGCACCGGTTCCCCCCCTGGGGGGGAAGTACCCCCCCGGGGGGGATAAATTTTCAAGATGGGTATCTTTCGAAAGATCTCGTCAATACCTTTAAAACGAATGGTTGAACTATAAATCTGTGATAATTTAAAACAAAGTTATCGATTTTTTTTACTTTTAAAAAAAAAAAAAAAAAAATTTTTTTTTTTTTTTTTTTTTTTTTTTTTTTTTTTTAAATATTGTTACTGGTTGAATATGTATTACTATTAACAAAAAAAAAATGTATAGAAAAAAATCGTATTTTTTTTTTTTTTTTTAATATTGTTACTGATTGAATATGTATATAGGAAAATGTAGAAGAAAGTCTTGTGGTGGCCACAACATACTAGTTTTATTATTATTTTTCTTTTATCTTTAGATGTCTGGTAAGAAAAGCCTCAGTACTGACCACGAAGGTTGCACAAAAAAGAAGTATGAGAGGTTCAAGTACTCAATAAAGGATCTTGAAGATGCCTTAGAAGCAGTAAGATCAGGACAACTCAGTTTAAACAAGGCATCCATACAATTCAATGTTCCAAAAGCAACATTGTCTGCAAAATTGCGAGGTAAAACAATTGAAAATAGGCGTATGGGACCATTACCAGTATTGTCTTTTGTCGAAGAAAAACTCCTTGAAGATTGGATAGTTGGGAAAGCAAAAATTGGATTTCCCATGCATAAGGATGAAGTAAAAGATCCTGTTTACAATGTAATGAAAGAAACAGGAAGAAAAAATCTATTTACAGGAGAAAAATGGGTGACACTTTTCTTAAAACGACATCCATTGATAACACAGCGTAGTGCAGAGGTAATTTCGAAAGGAAAGGCTTGTCTTACAGAAGCTAATATTCGGGACTGGTTCCAACAACTCCAGAATTATCTTGAAGAGGAACAAAGTTCTGACATTCTTTTAGACGGTGATCGTATATATAATGCTGATGAGACTGGGGTTGAATGCTGTCCGAAAACAGGAAAAGTCATGGGTCCTAAAAATGGGTCCCTTCTTTTGTATCTCAGCTACTAATTAAAATAATTTCATAAGTAATACATCATTGGAAAGCTTTATTGAATTGGAATCGAACAGTGGAATACAGAAATTTGTACCGCCAGATGGCGCTGTAATATTTTCAAATTTCAATTTCTAATTATGATTAAATTATTTTTAATGCATCATTCGAAAGATATTTTAAAGTTCTTTTAAATTATCGAAGATTTTCACCTGATTTACACGTTTTGAGGTGTCCTGAATCAGTTTTCTTTCATGGCGCTGTAATATGCGCAGAGCATACGGGGCTGCGCTGCCGAAGGCAGTGGGGACCCGGTGCGAGTTTTTACCCGATAAGAAATGATTTTTTTAGGGGGCACAGAGGGTCAGGGAAGCAATACGCGCGCGCAGCGCGTGTATGCCTTAAGTTGCGCAGCGCGCACGCGACTGCACTGCCGAAGGCAGTGGGGACCCAGTGCGAGTCTTTTCCGAATCAGAAATGATTTTTTTTAGGGGGCGCGAAGGCTCAGGGAAGGAATACGCGCGCGCAGCGTGTGTGTCCTTGAAGTTGTGCGTGCGCAGCGCGCACGGGATTGCGCTGCCGAAGGCAGTGGGGACCCTGTTAGCTGGTGTGAAGTAGATCCAAGGCTAAGTGAATTAGCAGAGGAGCCTACTCTAGACATAAACACCAGCTTAACAACATTTAAAGTTAATTAAATGAATTTGATAAAATGGAAGCTAGAGTAAGTAAATATGCTGAAAGATAAATATGTAGAAGTTGTTAAATAAATGACCATAACAAATTTTAATTTAATTTGTGTTTTAATTGAAACAATAAATTCAACAAAAAGTTTATATAAATATAACAATAAGTTTATATGAATAACAATAAGATAATTGAAGTAGACAAATATTTTTATGAACAAACATACCAAAGCAGATGCTGGATGACAAACAAGGTGAGTAAGAAGACAATATTTGACATATTTTTATTTCCCAATGTAGGTTGCAGAAAAAGACAATTAAGTTCCTTTTTCAAAGAACTGGTGAAACTTATGTTGACGGCGTGACGTTCCACTTGTTATTGTCGCGATATTAACACCTATAACTTTCATTTAAATTTCGAACTCACAAAAAGGATTAACGTGAGTTATAACTAACTAAAAATGAAAAGATTTTATTTGAATATAAAAAATAAACGCCACATATTACGGCGATATCTTATGAAGCCGGCATCGGCGAAAAATGAACAGAGGCAAGGGCAAGAGCAACCGCAAAGGCAACCACGAACACCCACTACCATCGGCGTTCGCTATTTATAGCTTCGCGGGAGAAACGAAGTGATCTTCCGGATGTACGTTGCGGCAAAGAATATCTACTACGAAAAGAAGGCAAGCTCCAGTAGAAATAATGTAAACGCGAACTGGGAGCGTCTGAGCAAGCGCGCCGTGTAGGTACTGTTGTATAGCAAACTTTACAGGGAAGTGACGTGACGGCATTCTCGTAGAATTTTCAGTTTTGATCCAGTTTCGTTGGGTTTTATGAAACATTCCAAATTAGAAAATTACTTTAGGAATGTTTTCTTTTGGAATAAAATGATTTTAAAATATGGTTTTACCATAAGAAAATTAATATATATATATACATTTATTAATGTTTTTAATGGGTGATTTTTTTTATTAAACTTTTCATTTTTATTGAATGCAAATGGATGTCAAAATATAAAATTTTACCAACTTTAATCGTTTTGTAAAAATTATAATTTGAGAGAAATGTATGGGTGTGTGTGTACATTGTATAAAAATAGAAGGGGGGAAAAAACTTAATTTCCGTAAAACACAAAAATGTATACATGTGTTTGTGTATATGTATTAAAAAAAAAAAAAAACTTAAAATACCAAAAGTTATTAGGAGAGCAGTAATGAATGCTTTTGTAAACAAAATACATTGAAATTGCCTCATCCAATTTTAGATCATTAGTTTTATTGTTCATTGCAAAATAAATAAATAGTAATAATGATAATAAAAATACTTTTTTTAAAGCTATTTTGATTGTTAATGAAAGGAATCATTGTCAAAAATATTAAACTCTACCCACTTTAATCATTTTGTAGAAACAATAGCTTGAGAGAGAAATATATATATATATACACAGTGTGAGTATATATATGAAAAACATTTTCAAATAATTCACAGAAAAAAAATAAATAAATAAATATTTAAAAATAAGTGTTTGAAAAAATGGTATAATATCTAAATGTAAACAATATCAACAATTTTTGAAATAAGTTTTTTTTTTTTTTTATATATATATATATAAGTTAAAAAAATTAATGTTATGTCTCATTAATTACTAATCCTTTTTCAAAAAACATAATTTTATTTGTATTTCAGTTATTATTGGAAATGAAATACTGCATTTTTTGTTAAATCTTTCCAATTTTAAGTTTATAAAATGTAATTAACCAATTTAGTTATACTATTGTCTCTTACATTCAGTAAAATGTTTTTTAAACTAAAACTATAATCTGCTTTCTAAGAAAAAATATGTATTTAAAATCTCGTTTATATTAAGTTAGAATTATGAAATAAAAAATTTAATAAAAGCTATATAGACTTTCTCTCTAATTTAAATATTTTGCTTTTTTTTTTTTAAATCATCTGTGATTTATAACTAGAATTGTATAATCTAATGTAAACGTACAGATATAAGGTAAAGATGGAATAAAGTAAATTCAGTGTAATAAGAATTGATGGCATATGAAAAAAAATTTTACTGTCTTATATATTTCTATTTTAATGGGATACCATACTTTTGTATCTAAATTTATATATACTTCTAATTTAATTATTTATTTTTAATCCATTGTATAATTATTGAAGCGTGCTTAATGTTATTCCCAATCTTTGATTGTATCAACAGTTCTTAAAAATTTATTAACTCCACTTATACAGTCTTTACTACATCACAAATGTATTCATAAATTTTCCACTATTACAATGCATTTTTTTTTTTAGTTGATTTGTGTTTAATATTAGTCACCAAATGAAAGAACTTTAAGATGTAGTAAGGGTGTTGATACATCTTAAATAAAAAATGAAGATCATTTTTTATCATGTTTTCTGTCTACTTATATGGTATAAAACTATTTATCTGTAAACCAGTTAACGATAATTGCATTTTCCAACAAATAGCTCCCCCCCCCTACCTAAAATACTAAGACTGTGATATTTTTTTCTTTTACTAATGTCATTTCTTTAATACAGCCACTGTATTTAAAGGAAAAAGAAAATCACAAATTATGGTTTTATAAAATTTAGGCATTATTGTTAATCAAAATATCAATTATTCCTCATAATTTTTTTTATGCTTTTCATATAAGAGCTATAAGTAATAGCCACATTAATTCCTATACTGATTATATCTTGTGTGTGTGTGGGGGGGGGGGAGTTAAAATAATTAATACAAAACCTAAGTTATTTTTTAAATATGCTAATAGATATGTGAATAATAAAAATAAAATAATAATTCAGAACATGTGGACATACTTTTATAATGAATTACCTAATTTAAAGGTGCAGAATACATACCTTTTAGATCTTGAGAAACCATCATCACTATCAATTTTTAAATCTTCTTTAGTCTCTGAAGCCAGCAAATAGTCATCTTGGAAGGCGTAAAAGCAATAATATTTAATGCCTTCCAAAATTATATCAACTAGCGTAAATCGTTGTATCTTGATTGTTGAAAAATATCTTCTTCCGATGTAGAATATCAATCCAATTAATCAATTTGGCTTGAGGAGCAATAATCGAAAATCAACAATACACGATAAAATAATGCAGCTTAAAAAAAAATGTATTTTACAGAAAAAGTGAGTAATAAAAGATTAAATCCCCATGAATATTTAATACACGTGAAATACATACTACGCACGCTAGTATTTTTGAATAAATTACGAAGCAAATACTTGTACAAGAAAAAGATTTGAAATCCGAATTCGAAAATGGCGGCGAAAACACGTTACCCACCAAGGGATTACCTCTTGCTCTCGCCTCTCGCCTCGTTGTTTACGATTAGAGAGCGCATGCACGCGGAATTAAGCATCTCGGCCAAAGAATATCTACTACGCGGTTCTTACGAGCCGTTCAGCCTGTATGTTTGCTTCTCCTTTATGCTTTATTCGCGTCGTCAGATGGCAATAGTTACGCTTTGATAAAGCTTCCCTTCTTCTCGTAGTAGATATTCTTTGGTTGCGGCATGTGCCGACGCGGCGCGTGCGTAGACTTCGGCTATCGTTCTTAGAGATGTTTTATGCAAATTTTTGAAACTTGGCTCAGTCGGAACTTCCGGAAGGTTAGCGATTGTTTACGTTTCGCGTTTGAAAAATTCAAATGGATGATTTAAATTTGAAAGCTCTTTAATATAGCATTTCATTGAACGATATATTTATTTTCCTGGTAAGTAGAAAATATATTAAAAGGAAATTAGGATTTTTAATAAATGTTTAATTTTTTTCAACTAACGTTTTTTTTTTTTCTTTAAGCTTTATTTTAAGAGTGATTAATTTTTAATATATTTAATTAGCATAACGATAAGAAAAAACGGCAAACTATAGGTTTACTATTAACAAGGCCCCCCCTCTTATCGTTTGCACTTTTAAGCTTAAGAAAGTTAATAAAAAAAACATCCAGCAAAACTTTGCACAAATTACATAATCATACTACTGTGACTAATCAGTTTAACAGTTTCTTCAGAACTAAAAAAACAATTAGGTTTAATCTTCAGCTGCACAGCAACAGAGATCAATATCTGGATAGAGGTGATTTACAAAACAATTTGTTTTTGAAACACAAATAACATATACCTGTTTACTCAAACCTCTCCTCCAGTTTTGAAAAGATTTTTAACATGCTCTTTAAAAAAACTGTAGAAAAGAAATTCATACAATGAATTATTTGTATAATAAGTTTAACAACAAATATAACATGAGTATAATCACATTCAATATTATAAATATATGTATAAACACAATTCTTTCTTACAATATAAAAGTATAAATTACATACAAATATTTAGCAAAAAGAACAGAATGGATTATTTCGGGAATGGAGAGGAGAGAGAGAGAGAGAAAAATTGCTGTGAGCAATTGAATAAAAAAAAAAATTGACTTACTGTCAAAGAAAGAATGAGAATTGAAATTCTCAAAAAAAAAACTTCCAGCCTAAACCTGGAAAGATTTTGCTTAACTTGCAAAATTTGAATTTTTTTTTTCTTTTTTTTTTTCGAATTCAAGGAAACATTTGAATTCATAGAAAAGTTTAAATTTTTGAATTCATAAATTTTGAATTCTTAAAAAAAAATTTGAATTCATTAAGGATTTGAATTCATAAAGAAAATTTTAGAAAAATTACATTTTTAAATTTTATAAATTCATAGAAAAATTTGAAATTGACAATTTAAGATTAACTTTTGAAACATTTTCGAAGAAAAGATTTTTCACAAATTTTTGTAATTCAAATTTAGTTTGTGGCTTAGTAAATATGTCAGCCAAATTTAATTTGCTACGAATGAAAACTAATTCAAAAATATTTTTGATAACAAGATCTCTAATAAAATATAGTTTGACCTCTATATGTTTGCTTCTATTATTCTCTATAGGAGATTTAATAAAGTCTATGGCAGCCATATTGTCAATTAGTAATTTTGAAATTTTCTTATTTTTTATAATCTTCATGTTTTGGCATTCTTCTAGAATTCGATCTAGCCAGACAATTTCTTTTGCTGCTTCTGTAGCGGCAATGAACTCAGATTCCATAGTGGATAAACTAACAGCCTTCTCTTTAAAGGTCCTCCAACTGATGGGGCTACTATCTAGAAATACTATTTGTCCACCTATGGATGTCCGATCATCACGATTTGAAGCAAAGTCGGCGTCGGTGTAGGCTACGATCTGTGAATCAGCACATGAAAGTTTTAATTTTAATTGGCTTGTTTTCTTTACATATCCCAGTAGTTTGATCAACCCATTCCAGTGATGAATTCCTGGATTCGATTGGAATTGGCTATAGATATTAACGGCATATGCTATATCAGGTCTTGTTCTGTTAGATAAATATGATAAACACCCTAGAATATTGCGATATGGATACTTTGTCATTTCTTTGGTTTCTTCTTCGGTTTGAGGACAGCTTGATTTTGAGTAAATACAGCCTTTGCTGATTGGTAAGGATGAAATTGGAGGGTTAAAACTACTAAAACGACTGCATATTTCTTGAATATAGCTTTCTTGATGAATGAATAGCTTTGAGTCAATTTCAACAAATTCTACTCCAAGTAGTTTCTTTGTCCTTCCCAAAATTTTTAATTTGAATTTTTGTTTTAAAACATTAATGGCTTCCTCTAAAAACATTTTACTTTTACCAAATAAAACCATGTCATCAACATATAATAATAGGATAACTTGAAATTTGAATGTATAAACACAGTTGCAAGAAGTAAATTTAATAAAACCGATATTTGATAAAACTCTGTCAATTTCGTAAAACCATGCTCGTCCACTTTGGTGAAGGCCATAGAGAGCTTTGTCGAGCTTGCAAACTAACTTCTCTTCTCCTTGTTTAATAAAACCAGGTGGTTGCTGCATGTATATTTCATCTTCTAGCGGAGCATATAGGTATGCGCCAGTGACATCACATTGTACGTGATTCCACTTGTGCTGCACTACCAAAAGTGAAAAGAAAAAACGAATTAGATCGAAGTTTATAACAGGACTAAAAGTTTCTTCGTAACTCTCGCCTTTTACTTGAGCGTAACCTTGAGCTACAAGCCTTGCCTTGAATTTAGCAATTCGACCTTCTTCATCTCGTTTTATTGCATATACCCAGCGACATCCAATTATTTGCTTATTTTGAGGAGGTTTTACAAGATGCCAAACCTTTCGTTCTTGGATGGTTTTTATTTCGGTTTTCATTGCTTCTAGCCATTCTTGAAACTGGTCTGATTTTTGGGCTTGTTTGAAAGTTCTTGGTATAATTGATTCTAGTCAAGAGGAATTATGACAAAAATTGGCACTTGTGTCTGAGTCAGATTCTTCTATTGGAGTGAATGAAAATTTAGTGGGGTCATACTTGATTTTGTTTTCTTGGCAATATTTTCTAACGTCTCTATGGGATCTTAATCTTGTTCTTGTATTTTCGGGATAGTAGTATACGTCTGTTCTGGATTTATCACTTCTTAAAACTTGTTTTCTTTCAAACTTTATGTTCTTTAATTGAAATGATTGAGCAGGTTTTTCATCATCTGAGGATTTCTCAGTGTCAGATAATTCAGACGGTATGCTGGACTCTATTTCAGGAGTTTCGTCAACAGCCTCTTCATCAGAATCATCGTCACTACCCTTTGGAAATACATCTTGAATTGTGTAATGCTGGTTGATGGTGCCCAGCACTGCTCCACTTGCTTCTGTTTTGAACAAACGATCTTCTTTAAAGGTCACATTTAAAGATTCTACTATTTTATTTTGTTCTGGGATCCAAATACGGTATCCTCTTGTATGGTGTGCATATCCAACTAGATAACCTTTCACAGCTTTTGGATCCAGTTTCTGTCTCCTTTGTTTTGCCAGTCCTACATAAGCTACACATCCAAATGGTTTAAGATGTCTGATTGATGGTTTTCTTCCACCGTACAATTCGAATGGTGATTTTTCAAAATCTTTATGGCATAGTCTGTTCCAGGCATAATTGAAATGTGAAACGGCTTCTGGCCAAAAACAAAAGTCTAAACCACTTTCATATAATGATGTACGGGCTCCATTAATAACAGTTTGGTTATAACGTTCAATAGCACCATTTTGTTCTGGAGTGAACGTGTTTGTTAGTTCATGTTTGATGCCTTTTTCCTGACAAAATGTTGAAAATTCTTTGTTGACAAACTCTGTTCCATTATCTGAGCGGATAGCTATTAAAGGTTTACCTATAAATCTTTCTGCCCTTTTGATGTGATTAATTAAGGTTTCAGCTACTTCAGATTTTTGGACTATAGTATAAATGAATACTTTACGGGAATAATCGTCCATGATTGATAGAAAATAACGTTCTCCATGTTTGCCTCTTACTTGACATGGTCCCCAAACATCTGTATATAACAGTTCTAAGGGTCTCTTGGATCGAACAAAGTTTCTGTATTTAAATGAAGTGCGTTTAAATTTATTCAACCTGCAATCTTCACAAAAAAATTCTGTATGTCCCTTTAAGAATGGTAATCCCTTTGCACCCCTCTTATTACTTGTATGCGTCAAAGTTTGAGGATTTACATGAGCGCATCTCTTATGCCACAGGTTTAGAACTTCCTGTTCTTTTGAAGATGTTGTGGAGGCTTCGAAAGTTACATGTTGTTTTATAGATTTTGGGATTTTTGCTTGGACACGATAAACACCACTTTTTAATTTTGCTCTGAACATTATATTATCATTAGACGTAATTTTGACTTCGCCTCTTCCCCCAATAAACTGTAGACCTTCTTTGTCAAGTTGTGGCCCTGATATAAGGTTTCTCCTAAGCTTTGATGAATACATCACTCCCTTTAAAGTAAAATTTCTTTGGCCAAAACGCAATTTAATGTCTCCTTTTCCTTCGATTGGCAAAGTGATGCCTTCCATGGCTACAGCCATTTCTTCATTTTGTTGAGGTTTAAATGATGTGAAAAGTTCACGGTCTTTACTAAAATGATGAGACGTGGCAGAATCGAATACCCAATCTGATTCATTTGTTTGCTGAGCTAAACTGGCCTCAGTAATGTAGTAAGATGAATTTGAATCCCTACTACTATTACGGGTCTTAGAATTTGATCTAGATTGATATGAAGATTTTTTTCGACTCTGCCTACCTCTTGATTGGAAGGATTTCTTAGGACTGAAATTCTGAGAAGGTAAGTTTTGGTTTTGAAAAGAGGGTTTAAAGTCAACATTTTTACTTCTATTGAGAGAAAAACAATTTTGTCTAGCATGGCCATTCTTATGACAAAATGTACAAATTAATTTTTGTTTTAGAAGCTTATTTTTACCTGTATCATTTAGATGAGAAAACTGAGCAGAAATTTTAGCTTTACTTAATTCATTATCTTTATTTCTTAAATTTAGCCTAGTTTCCTCGGCTACCAAGCAAGTTACAATTTCATTGAATGTAAATTTATCATCTTCCCATATCAGTATGTTTTGAACGATACCGTCGAAATATGATGGGAGATAACGTAACAATTGATAAGATGCAAAAATTTCCGTCAGTCCCCCCTTAGAATTTTCTATTTGTTTAAATATCCTCATGACCCGGGACGCAAAGACATTTACACCCTCACCAGGCAATATTTTGCAATCACACAGCTCAGAAAATAAACTCATGTGCTGTGCACGAGTATCTGGAACAAAACTTTTGTTAATTAAATTCCATGCCTTTACGGGGTCATCCTCGTTTTCTACAATTTTCCTATACTCAGTTTCTATATTTAAGTATAAGGCAGCTAAAGCAGCATTAGCTCTAGACTTAAATTTATTAACAGCAGAAGCATTGCTTCTGTCATCAGCCAAAACTGGGGCTGTTTCCGTACCAACAACTATGTCCCAGAGTCCCCGGTCAAGAAGAACAAATTTAATGTCACTCCTCCATTCCTCGAAATTAATCGCATTCAGTTTGGGAATAGAATGTAAATTGTTGACAGCCATTTTTGAGTAAAAAAAAAAATTGTATAATTATGGTTCAAACAATTTAAAAATATAATATATCAAAAATGTCACAATTTTTCTTATAAAAACCTTTGCCCCCCCGAATTAAACATTCGGTAAATTCATTTATTACTTGAAAATTTATTCAAATATATATATATGAAATTTCAAAAAGTTTTTTTTCTACTTTACTGAAAAAAAAAAATTTTACAATATTCCCTCAACAATATGCAAAAAAAATGGTCATCATTACTTAAATTAAACAAAACATTCAAGATTTTCATTTATTAACATTAAACAACTTTTAATCTAAATTCAAACAATTTCTTGTTTCAAAAATTTACTATAAATGCAAAAAATTTAACTTTCAATTTATTTTTCAAACAAAACAGAAAAACATTAATTTATGAAAGGGCCAGCATATTTACATGCTGAAAAAGGAAAAGCCCATAACCACTTTTTATTTCTCTTGTTAGCTGGTGTGAAGTAGATCCAAGGCTAAGTGAATTAGCAGAGGAGCCTACTCTAGACATAAACACCAGCTTAACAACATTTAAAGTTAATTAAATGAATTTGATAAAATGGAAGCTAGAGTAAGTAAATATGCTGAAAGATAAATATGTAGAAGTTGTTAAATAAATGACCATAACAAATTTTAATTTAATTTGTGTTTTAATTGAAACAATAAATTCAACAAAAAGTTTATATAAATATAACAATAAGTTTATATGAATAACAATAAGATAATTGAAGTAGACAAATATTTTTATGAACAAACATACCAAAGCAGATGCTGGATGACAAACAAGGTGAGTAAGAAGACAATATTTGACATATTTTTATTTCCCAATGTAGGTTGCAGAAAAAGACAATTAAGTTCCTTTTTCAAAGAACTGGTGAAACTTATGTTGACGGCGTGACGTTCCACTTGTTATTGTCGCGATATTAACACCTATAACTTTCATTTAAATTTCGAACTCACAAAAAGGATTAACGTGAGTTATAACTAACTAAAAATGAAAAGATTTTATTTGAATATAAAAAATAAACGCCACATATTACGGCGATATCTTATGAAGCCGGCATCGGCGAAAAATGAACAGAGGCAAGGGCAAGAGCAACCGCAAAGGCAACCACGAACACCCACTACCATCGGCGTTCGCTATTTATAGCTTCGCGGGACAAACGAAGTGATCTTCCGGATGTACGTTGCGGCATGTGCCGACGCGGCGCGTGCGTAGACTTCGGCTATCGTTCTTAGAGATGTTTTATGCAAATTTTTGAAACTTGGCTCAGTCGGAACTTCCGGAAGGTTAGCGATTGTTTACGTTTCGCGTTTGAAAAATTCAAATGGATGATTTAAATTTGAAAGCTCTTTAATATAGCATTTCATTGAACGATATATTTATTTTCCTGGTAAGTAGAAAATATATTAAAAGGAAATTAGGATTTTTAATAAATGTTTAATTTTTTTCAACTAACGTTTTTTACTTCCTTATACAAAGTATAAGGAAGTATAGTAATCCCGATTTGCGAAATGGATTTTGTATTTCACATTGCTCGAAAACGAATGATCGCTGGATGTTGCCAATTTATACGTGTGACTGTCATGATGTCTAGTTGCACACCTGCAAGTGTCGTCTTAACACGAGCTCTCGTTTTAGAGATATAAGGGTTTTTACACGATTTTTCGTGACGTCTGTATGTGTGTGTGTCTGTGTGTGTGTGGGTATGTCGCATAACTCAAAAACGGTTGGACGTAGAAAGTTGCGAATTGGTACATAGGTTTGTTATAACATCTAGTTGTGCACCTCCCTTTTTGGACTTTCTATGATTTTCGGTTTTGGAGATATTTAGGAAAATTAGGTTCATAATGACAAAAATACATAGGTTTTGGCCATAATGTATCAAAAAACGGTAATTACTCAGAAACGGTTTAGACAAATCTTGCAATTTAACTGACTTCCCGACAAGCTAGACATTTGAAACTTTCAGAAAGGCTCAGAACACATTGACAATGCATTTTTCAAATATTTTTAGCCAACTGTTTCCGATACCTGTTGCCTTCAGCAGCGTTTATGCGATTCAACAGAAAAATTATTTAACTAACTTCCCGACTAGCTAGACATTTGAAACTTTCAGACTAGATCAGAACACGGTGAAAATGCATTTTTTAATACTTTTAGCCAACTGTGTAGGGTTCCTGCTGCCTTCGGCAGCGTTACCAGTACAAATCTTGCAATCGATTTTTAACTAACTTCCCGACCAGCTAGACATTTAAAACTTCCCCAAGGCACAACTATGACATGAGTCCCCCCCCCCAAGGCACAACTTTGACATGAGTCCCCCCAGGCATAACTTTGACATTAGTCCCCCAAGGCACAGCTTTGACACGAGTCCCCCCGAAGGTACAACTTTGATATGAGTCCCCAAAAGGCACAACTTTGACATGAGTCCCCCCCAAGGCACAACTTTGACATGAGTCCCCCCCAGGCACAACTTTGACATGAGTCCCCCCAAGGCACAACTTTGACATGAGTCCCTCCAAGGTACAACTTTGACATGAGTCCCCCAAGGCACAACTTTGACATGAGTCCCCCCCAAGGTACAACTTTGGCATTAGTCCCCCCAAGGTACAACTTTGACATGAGTCTCCCCAAGGCACAACTTTGACATGAGTCCCCCCCCCCCAAGGCACAACTTTGACATGAGTCCCCTCAAGGCACAATTTTATTTTATTTATTTATTTATTTTTTTTTTTTTTTTTACGTATGCATGCATTTTTAAAAAATATTTTTAGCCAACTGTTTCGGGTCCAGTGACAATGTTTTTTAACATTATGTATATTTCTAAAAGTGTATAAGGAAGTCATGTGGTGCCCACATCAGATTTTTTTTTTTTCTTTAAGCTTTATTTTAAGAGTGATTAATTTTTAATATATTTAATTAGCATAACGATAAGAAAAAACGGCAAACTATAGGTTTACTATTAACAGACCCGGTGTGAGTTTTTACCCGATCAGAAATGATTTTTTTTTAGGGGGCACGAAGGGTCAGGGCAGGAATATGCGCGTGTATCCCTTAAGTTGTGCGCGCGCAGAGCGCACTGTACTGCGCTGCAGAAGGCAGTAGGATCCCGGTGCGAGTTTTTACCCGATCAGAAATGATTTTTTTTAGGGGGCACGTAATGTCAGGGAAGGAATACGCGCGCGCAACGCGTGTATCCTTTAAGTTGTGTGCGCACGCGACTGCGCTGCCGAAGGCAGTGGGGACCCGGCCCGACTTTTTACCCAATCAGAAATGATTTTTTTTTAATTTTTTTTCTTAACACTAAAAGTTTCTGTTAGTGATTCATTAATTTTAGTGATTCATTTAAAAATACTGACCCGCTAGCGGGCGAAGCTCCCTAGTCTCCTATATTATTAAAATCTGTACGCGTGTGTGTGTGTGTATCTGTCTGTCTGTGAGAAACGGCTTGACGCAGCTAAGGCTCCGCCGCTAAAGGTCGCACGGACTTTGAACAGGTACCGTCGGACAGAAAATTTATCGCAGATCAGGGTTATCTAATTTGCTAAACGATGCGACCCTAATTAGTGGAGATATTAATTAAAACGTCGACCATTGTCTACCGAAAAATGACCCAGAATTCATGATTAAATGCTTAAAAAGCGACATTTTTACGGTAAAAGTGGAAAATAAATTAGAAATATCAGTCGTATCGTTACAAACAAGATACCATTGGAAAGGGCTTTTTCTTCTCAATCCGATGGTTTAAACGGCTTATCGATCGGACAATTAGATTTTTTTAAATTAACTAAACTACAAAAAAATGTTGGCAACGAATCACAAGAATGTTATCTTTGCAGACATTAAGTCTACAGCAGTCTTCAACGGAAACACATGTGGTATTTATTGAGGTCATGTGTTTCGTAGTACGATTAAAAATTACAATTTTCTATTTTCTTCAATTTTTCAAATTTTACACATTTTATTTAGTACTAGCCGCCTTCGGCGACCAGCTGGTTCGCGATCCCTGAAAAATCAGACTTTACGAAATTCCCGCTCGGTGGCGCCTGCGGTGCCTTATCCCCGTTTTAGAACTTACAACACCTTCCTCGCTCATTGGAATTTGAAATATTGAAATTTTAAAATATAGCAGCGCCATCTGGCGGTAGAAATTTCTGTAATATATTGTTCAATTCCAAATCAACAAAGCTTTCAAAAACTTTTCACATTCTATTACTTATGAAAATATTTTAATTAGTAGCTGAGATACAAAAGGAAACCTTAAAACGTGTAAATCGGGTAAAATCTCGAATAATACTTTCGATAATATAAAGAACTTTAAAATATCTTTCGAATGATGTATTAAAAATTATATAATCATAATTAGAATTTGAAATATTGAAATTTTTAAATATTTCAGCGCCATCTGGCGGTAGAAATTTCTGTAATCTACTGTTCAATTCCAAATCAACAAAGCTTTCAAATGATGTATTACTTATGAAATTATTTTAATTAGAAGCTGGGATAAAAAAGAAAACCAAATATCTTGCCTTAAAATCTTAATATGCCAACCAATTTCAAACGCTGCAACTCTTTTTTTTTTTTGCCTTTTTTCCCTGTTCCTCAAGCCCTCCCTAATAATCGTACTCTTTCAAAAATATTCACAATCGAATTATCGGGCATTAAAACTACATACTACGAAATTTCGACTACTGCAAATACTGAAAAAAAATAAAAGAAGACAATCTTTTTCCAATAAATATGTCATTTTTTAAATTATTCATTTATTTTCATGAAAATTTAACAGTAGCTTTATAATATGCTGTCTAGGCCGAATATTAATTCAAATGTAACGTGAATGAAAATTTGAAAAAAATTGAAAATTGCAATTTTTCCCCCCAGTATAAAACACATGATATCTTAATTGATTACAACCATTTCCGTTTTCATCACAGACATCACAGACAGTTGTCTCGTATGTGTTTTGTTTCCGATCGAGACCGCTTAGAAAATCGTCTGCCTGTTGCCAACTAAATTTCATAGTTTAGTTAATTTTAAAAAATCTAATTGACGTATCGATAAGCCGCTTGCACTCTTAGATTCGGAAAAAATTCCCCTTTCATTTGGTACCAAATTCGTAATGATCGGACTAATATTTCTAATTTATTTTCCATTTTTTCTGCTTTTAACTCCGTTAAAATATCTACTTTTATGCAATCTCGGTGAGTTCTGAGTCATTGAGCTCGCTTTTTGATTAAGACATAGGTCTACATTTTAATTAATATCTCCGCAACTAATTAAAATTTTTAAATTCTGTTTTGACTATCCCCTCGGGCAGGCTTCTGAGCACCCGTATGTCAAATTTTGTAGTTCTGCGTTCAGTAGGGGCTGAACGTATAGATGCTCAGACAGACAGACAGACATCTTCTTTTATTATTATAGACTAGCAGGCTACGCCCGCTTCGCTGGTCACTATTTTTAAATGAATCACAATAATTAATGAATTCTCAAAATTGCATTAATTTGTATCATGTGATAAAAAAAGAGAAAAAAAAATTCTGATCGGGAAAAATGTCGTGCCGGGTCCCCACTGCCTTCGGCAGCGTAGACCCGTGCGCTGCGCGCACTTATTCCTTCACTATCCTTATGACTTCTCAAAATTCAATGTTATTACTCATAAACTTTCATTCTCAAGAAAAGGAATTAAAAAATATATCATTTAGCATCGGGTAAAAACTCACACCGGGACGCCTCTGCCTTCGGCAGCGCAGACCCATGCGCGCTGCGCGCGCACGCTTGAGGATATACGTGCGCTGTACACGCATATTCCTTCTCAACTCAAACTTTTATTATTAAGAAAATAAAATAAAATAAAAAATCTTTTATCATCGCACCGTGACCCAAACCCATGCGCGCTGCGCGCCTATTCCTTCCCCACCGTTCCGGCCCCTCCTAATTAACTTGCATATACCAATTTTCAACGGTCTTACTCAATTAGCTGAGATGCAAAAGAAAACCTGATCAGGACACTTTAAATTGTAAATCAGGTGAAATCTCGAATTCCACTTTCGATAATACAAAAGTAATTTAAAATATCTTTCGAATGATGTATTAGAAATAATTTAATCATAATTCTCAAATACTCAATTAGCTGAGCTTGGTCTTCGGTCTCTTGGTCTTGGTCTTAGCGGAGCTCAATTAGCTGAGCTTGGTCTTACTCAATTAGCTGAGATGCAAAAGAAAACCTGATCAGGACACTTTAAATTGTAAATCAGGTGAAATCTCGAATTCCACTTTCGATAATACAAAAGAAATTTAAAATATCTTTCGAATGACGTATTAGAAATAATTTAATCATAATTAGAATATGAAATATTGAAATTTAAAAATATTACAGCGCCATTTGGCGGTAGAAATTTCTGTAATCTATTGTTCCATTCCAGTTACTTATTCTTACTCAATTAGCTGAGATGCAAAAGAAAACCTGATCAGGACACTTTAAATTGTAAATCAGGTGAAATCTCAAATTCCACTTTCGATAATGTAAAAAAACTTTAAAATGTCTTTCGAATGATGTATTAGAAATAATTTAATCATAATTAGAATATTAGATCAATATTACAGCGCCATCTGGCGGTATAAATTTCTGTAATCTATTGTTCCATTCCAGTTACTTATTCTTACTCAATTAGCTGAGATGCAAAAGAAAACCTGATCAGGACACTTTAAATTGTAAATCAGGTGAAATCTCGAATTCCACTTTCGATAATGTAAAAGAACTTTAAAATATCTTTCGAATGATGTATTAGAAATAATTTAATCATAATTAGAATATGAAATATTGAAATTTTAAAATATTACAGCGCCATCTGGCGGAAGAAATTTCTGTAATCTATTGTTCCATTCCAGATTAACCCCTTCCGCTCCAGGCTAGCTGTAGTGTAAATGTCTGAAATACCAGATTATAATTTTGAAATAGTATCGTATACTTTCTTTGGACGTATGCACGTACGTCCATGGTATTAATGGCCATTAACACTAGGACGTACGCACGTACGTCCCTGGAGTGGAAGGGGTTAACAAAGCTTTCAAATGATGTATTACTCATGAAATTATTTTAATTAGTAGATGAGATACAAAAGAAAACCTAATCAGGACACCTCAAAACGTGTAAATCCGGTGAAATCTCGAATTCCATTTTTCGATAATGTAAAAGTACTTTACAATGTGTATCAGCTAAAATAAGCTTTCAAATGATGTATTACTTATGAACTTTTTTAAATTAATAAATGACATACAAAAAAAAAAAAAAAAAAAAAAAAAACTGATTCAGGACACCTCAAAAAGTGTAAATCTGGTGAAAAACTTTCGATAATTTAAAAGAACTTTAAAATATCTTTCGAATGATGTATTACAAATAATTTAATCATAATTAGAAATTGAAATTTTAAAATATTACAGCGCCATCTGGCGATACAAATTTCTGTATTCCACTGTTCGATTCCAAATCAAAAAAGCTTTCTAATGATCTATTACTTATGAAATTATTTTAATTAGTAGCTGAGATACAAAAGAAAACTGATTCAGGACACCTCAAAACGTGTAAATCTGGTGAAAACTTTCGATGATTTATAAGAACTTTAAAATATCTTTCGAATGATGTATTAAAAATAATTTAATCATAATTAGAAATTGAAATTTTAAACTATTACAGCGCCATCTGGCGGTACAAATTTCTGTATTCCACTGTTCGATTCCAAATCAAAAAAGCTTTCTAATGATGTACTACTTACGAAATTATTTTAATTAATAGCTGAGATACAAAAGAAAACTAATTCAGGAGACCTCAAAACATGTAAATCTGGTGAAAACTGTCGATAATATAAAAGAACTTTAAAATATCTTTCAAATGATGCATTAAAAATAATTTAATCATAATTAGAAATTGAAATTTGAAAATATTACAGCGCCATCTGGCGGTAGGAATTTCTGTAATCCACTGTTCGATTCCAAATCAAAAAAGCTTTCTAATGATGTATTACTTATAAAATTATTTTAATTAGTAGCTTGAGATACAAAAGAAAACCTAATCAGGACACCTCAAAACGTGTAAATCGGGTGAAATTTCGAATTCCATTTTCGATAATGTAAAAGTACTTTAAAATGTGTATAAAGTCACCAAAGCTTTCAAATGATGTATTACTTATGAATTTTTTTTAATTAATAACTGAGATATAAAAGAAAACTGATTCAGGACACCTCAAAACGTGTAAATCTGGTGAAAACTTTCGATAATTTAAAAGAACTTTAAAATATCTTTCGAATGATGTATTAAAAATAATTTAATCATAATTAGAAATTGAAATTTTAAAATATTACAGCGCCATCTGGCGGTACAAATTTCTGTATTCCACTGTTCGATTCCAAATCTAAAAAAGTTTTCTAATGATGCATTACTCATGAAATTATTTTAATTAGTAGCTGAGATACAAAAGAAAACTAATTCAGGAGACCTCAAAGCGTGTAAATCTGGTGAAAACTTTCGATAATTTAAAAGAACTTTAAAATATCTTTTGAATGATGTATCAAAAATATGAAATTATTTTAATTAGTAGCTGTGATAAAAAGAAAACCTAATCAGGACATTCTAAAACATATAAATCACGTGAAATCTCTAATTCCATTATCTACGGTAGTTTCATTAATGGAAGTAAAAAGAAAAATAAATATTTTTTATTTCGCAAAAACCTATATATATACAACGGTAGTCGGGTAATGGAAGTAAAAAGAAAAAGAAAAAGTATTTTTTAGTTCCTTCAAATGTATTTTGTTGCTATGGAAACTCCTATCGTCTATTGAAAGATAGATTACGTGTTAGAATAAAATTTAATTAGCAATTAAAATGTAACTGCTTTGTTTATTAATGAAATTTGATGAAATTTTAACTGCAGGTTGGTTTTGTGCTGAATAGGTTGTATATAATAAGTGTTGTGTACGAAAAAGAAAATTTGAAGCACTTTGAAATTTGCAATTTTTAACCCCAGTTAAAGATCATGTGACATTAATGACTTGCACATGTTTTTTTTTCCGTTTGAGACAGCCGTTAAAATCGTCTGCTGAATGCTGATAGAATGCCTCTTTTTAAGCAATAAGGATTTTTGGTCATTTTCGCGATCGATATGGGTCAGCATTTTAATTAATATCTCCGAAACTAATTAAGATTTTTAAATTCTGTTTCGAGGAAAACATCGGAAAGGCTCCAGAGCATCCGTATGTCAATTCTTGTACTTCTGCGTTCAATAGGGGCTGAACGTATAAAAGAACAGACAGACAGACAAACCTTTCCATTTATTATTATAGACTAGCAGGCTACGCCCGCTTCGCTGGTCACTATTTTTAAATGAATCACAATAATTAATGAATTCTCAAAATTGCATTAATTTGTATCATGTGATAAAAAAAGAGGAAAAAAAAATTCTGATCGGGAAAAATGTCGCACCGGGTCCCCACTGCCTTCGGCAGCGTAGACCCGTGCGCTACGCGCACGTATTCCTTCACTATCCTTATGACTTCTCAAAATTCAATGCTATTACTCATAAACTTTCATTCTCAAGAAAAGGAATTAAAAAATATATCATTTAGCATCGGGAAAAAACTCACACCGGGACGCCACTGCCTTCGGCAGCGCAGACCCACGCGCGCTGCGCGCGCACGCTTGAGGATATACGTGCGCTGTACACGCATATTCCTTCTCAACTCAAACTTTTATTATTAAGAAAATAAAATAAAAAAAAAAAATCTTTTATCATCGGGTAAAAACTCGCACCGGGTCCCAAACCCATGCGCGCTGCGCGCCTATTCCTTCCCCACCGTTCCAGCCCCTCCTAATTAACTTGCATATACCAATTTTGAACGGTCTTACTCAATTAGCTGATATGCAAAAGAAAACCTGATCAGGACACTTTAAATTGTAAATCAGGTGAAATCTCGAATTCCACTTTCGATAATGTAAAAGAACTTTAAAATATCTTTCGAATGATGTATTAGAAATAATTTAATCATAATTAGAATATGAAATATTGAAATTTAAAAATATTACAGCGCCATCTGGCGGTAGAAATTTCTGTAATCTATTGTTCCATTCCAGTTACTTATTCTTACTCAATTAGCTGAGATGCAAAAGAAAGCCTGATCAGGACACTTTAAATTGCAAATCAGGTGAAATCTCGAATTCCACTTTCGATAATGTAAAAAAACTTTAAAATATCTTTCGAATGATGTATTAGAAATAATTTAATCATAATTAGAATATTAGATCAATATTACAGCGCCATCTGGCGGTAGAAATTTCTGTAATCTATTGTTCCATTCCAGTTACTTATTCTTACTCAATTAGCTGAGATGCAAAAGAAAACCTGATCAGGAAACTTTAAATTGTAAATCAGGTGAAATCTCGAATTCCACTTTCGATAATGTAAAAGAACTTTAAAATATCTTTCGAATGATGTATTAGAAATAATTTAATCATAATTAGAATATGAAATATTGAAATTTAAAAATATTACAGCGCCATCTGGTGGTAGAAATTTCTGTAATCTATTGTTCCATTCCAGATCAACAAAGCTTACAAATGATGTATTACTCATGAAATTATTTTAATTAGTAGATGAGATACAAAAGAAAACCTAATCAGGACACCTCAAAACGTGTAAATCGGGTGAAATCTCGAATTCCATTTTTCCATAATGTAAAAGTACTTTAAAATGTGTATCAACTAAAATAAGCTTTCAAATGATGTATTACTTTTTTTAATTAATAACTGAGATACAAAAAAAAAAAAAAAAAAACTGATTCAGGACACCTCAAAACGTGTAAATCTGGTGAAAACTTTCGATAATTTAAAAGAACTTTAAAATATCTTTCGAATGATGTATTACAAATAATTTAATCATAATTAGAAATTGAAATATTGAAATTTTAAAATATTACAGCGCCATCTGGCGGTACAAATTTCTGTATTCCACTGTTCGATTCCAAATGAAAAAAGCTTTCTAATGATGTATTACTTATGAAATTATTTTAATTAGTAGCTGAGATACAAAAGAAAACTGATTCAGGACACCTCAAAACATGTAAATCTGGTGAAAACTTTCGATAATTTAAAAGAACTTTAAAATATCTTTCGAATGATGTATTAAAAATAATTTAATCATAATTAGAAATTGAAATATTGAAATTTTAAAATATTACAGCGCCATCTGGCGGTACAAATTTCTGTATTCCACTGTTCGATTCCTAATCAAAAAAGCTTTCTAATGATGTACTACTTACGAAATTATTTTAATTAGTAGCTGAGATACAAAAGAAAACTAATTCAGGAGACCTCAAAACGTGTAAATCTGGTGAAAACTGTCGATAATATAAAAGAACTTTAAAATATCTTTCGAATGATGCATTAAAAATAATTTAATCATAATTAGAAATTGAAATATTGAAATTTGAAAATATTACAGCGCCATCTGGCGGTAGAGAATTCTGTAATCCACTGTTCGATTTCAAATCAAAAAAGCTTTCTAATGATGTATTACTTATAAAATTATTTTAATTAGTAGCTGAGATACAAAGGAAAACCTAATCAGGACACCTCAAAACGTGTAAATCGGGTGAAATCTCGAATTCCATTTTCGATAATGTAAAAGTACTTTAAAATGTGTATCAACTAAAATAAGCTTTCAAATGATGCATTACTTATGAACTTTTTTTAATTAATAGCTGAGATAAAAAAAAAAAAAAATGATTCAGGAAACCTCAAAACGTGTAAATCTGGTGAAAACTTTCGATAATTTAAAAGAACTTTAAAATATCTTTCGAATGATGTATTAAAATTAATTTAATCATAATTAGAAATTGAAATTTTGAAATTTTAAAATATTACAGCGCCATCTGGCGGTACAAATTTCTGTATTACACTGTTCGATTCCAAATCTAAAAAGGCTTTCTAATGATGTATTACTCATGAAATTATTTTAATTAGTAGCTGAGATACAAAAGAAAACTGATTCAGGAGACCTCAAAGCGTGTAAATCTGGTGAAAACTTTCGATAATTTAAAAGATATACTGTTC
Source organism: Salticus scenicus (assembly GCA_963930645.1). Classification (NCBI taxonomy): domain Eukaryota; kingdom Metazoa; phylum Arthropoda; class Arachnida; order Araneae; family Salticidae; genus Salticus; species Salticus scenicus. Next base: position 308,506,139 of record OZ005655.1, read on the forward strand.
AATTCCAAATCAACAAAGCTTTCAAATAATGTGTTACTTATGAAATTATTTTAATTAGTAGCTGTGTTTATTTCGCCAAAACTTATATATATATATACATATACCACGGTAGTCGGGTAATGGAAGTAAAAAAAGAAAAAGAAAAAGTATTTTTTAGTTCCTTCAAATGTATTTTGTTGCTATGGAAACTCCTATCGTCTATTGAAAGATAGATTACGTGTTAGAATAAGATTTAATTAGCAATTAAAATGTAACTGCTTTGTTTATTAATGAAATTTGATGAAATTTTAACTGCAGGTTGGTTTTGTGCTGAATAGGTTGTATATTAAGTGTTGTGTACGAAAAAGAAAATTTGAAGCACTTTGAAATTTGCAATTTTTAACCCCAGTTAAAGATCATGTGACATTAATGACTTGCACGTGTTTTTTTGCGGTTAGAGACAGCCGTTTAAATCGTCTGCTGAATGCTGATAGAATCCTCTTTTTAAGCAATAAGGATTTTTGGTCATTTTCGCGTTCGATATGGGTCAGCATTTTAATTAATATCTCCGAAACTAATTAAGATTTTTAAATTCTGTTTCGAAGAAAACATCGGAAAGGCTCCAGAGCATCCGTATGTCAATTCTTGTACTTCTGCGTTCAATAGGGGCTGAACGTATAAAAGAACAGACAGACAGACAGACAGACAGACAGACAGACAAACCTTTCCATTTATTATTATAGATAGATACTAGCTGGCTTCGCCCGCTAGCGGGTCAGTATTTTCAAATGAATCACTAAAATTAATGAATCGCTAACAATAATTTTTAGTGTTAAGAAAAGAAATTTAAAAAAAAATCATTTCTGATTCTGTAAAAATTCGGCCCGGGTCCCCACTGCCTTCGGCAGCGCAGTAACGTGCGCGCACAACTTAAGGGATACACGCGCTGCGCGTGCGTATACCTTACCTGACCTTTCGTGCCCCCTAAAAAAATCATTTCTGATCGGGTAAAAACTCACACCGGGTCCCCCCTGCCTTCGGCAGCGCAGACCCATGCGCGCGCACGTGTGAAGGTATACGTGCGCTGCGCGCACATATTCCTTCTTAAGTCATATTTTTATTCTTAAGAAAACAAAACTAACAGTAACAGAAACAAAAAGTAACTTTTAGTGTTAAGGAAAGAAATTAAAAAAAATCATTTCTGATTGGGTAAAAAGTCGGCCCGGATCCCCACTGCCTTCGGCAGCGTAGTCCCGTGCGCGCTGCGCGCACACAACTTAAGGGATATACGCGCTGCGCGCGCGTATACCTTCCCTCACCTTTCGTGCCCCCTAAAAAAATCATTTCTGATCGGTTAAAAACTCACACCCGGTCCCCACTGCCTTCGGCAGCGCAAACCCATGCGCGCGCACGTGTGAAGGTATACGCGCGCTGCGCGCATACCTTCACACTCCTTCTCAAATCAAATATTCTTCATATTACTCCTTCTCAAATCAAATTTTTATTTTTATGAAAAGAAAATGAAAAAAATCATTTCTTTCGGTTAAAAATCGGACCTGGTACCCACTGCTTTCGGCCGCGCAGTCCCGTGCGCGCTGCGCGCACAAGTTAGGGGATACGCGCGCGGTGCACGCCTATCTCTTCCTCACCCTTTCAGCCCCTCCTAATTAACCTACGTATACCAATTTTGAACGGTCTAACTCAATTAGCTGAGATGCAAAGGAAAATGAAATCAGGACACCTCAAAACGTGTAAATCTGGTGAAAACTTTCGATAATTTAAAAGAACTTTAAAATATCTTTCGAATGATGTATTAAAAATAATTTAATCATAATTAGAAATTGAAATATTGAAATTTGAAAATATTACAGCACCATCTGTCGGTAGAAATTTCTGTATTCCACTGTTCGATTCCAAATCAAAAAAGCTTTCTAATGATGTATTACTTATGAAATTATTATAATTAGTATCTGAGATACAAAAGAAAACTCATTCGGGACACCTCAAAACGTGCAAATCTGGTGAAAACTTTCGATAATATAAAAGAACTTTAAAATATCTTTCGAATTAAGTATTAAAAATAATTTAATCATAATTAGAAATTGAAATATTGAAATTTGAAAATATTACAACGCCATAAAAGAAAACTGATTCAGGACACCTCAAAACCTGTAATTCTGGTGAAAATTTTCGATAATTTAAAAGAACTTTAAAATATCTTTCGAGTGATGTATTAAAAATAATTTAATCATAATTAGAAATTGAAATATTGAAATTTGAAAATATTACAGCGCCATGAAAGAACACTGATTCAGGAGACCTCAAAACGTGTAAATCTGTTGAAAACTTTGAATTATGTAAAAGAACTTTAAAATATCTTTCGTATGATGTATAAAAAATAAATCAATCGTAATTAGAAATTGAAATACGCGTATTAGAATATTGCAAAAATGTCCGGCGTGTAAAGATGAAATTTAATTTGCAATTAAAATGTAAATTTTGACGAAAATCGATAAAATTTGAAATGCAAGTTTGTTTTGTGGTGTAAATAATTATATACTAAATAAAATGTGTAAAATTTGAAAAATTGAAGAAAATAGAAAATTGTAATTTTTAATCGCACTACGAAACACGTGACTCCATTAAATACCATATGTGTTTCCGTTGAAGACTGCTGTAGACTTAATGTCTGCAAAGATAACATTCTTGTGATTCGTTGCCAACATTTTTTATAGTTTAGTTAATTTTAAAAAATCTAATTGTCCGATCGATAAGCCGTTTAAACCTTCGGATTGAGAAAAAAAAGCCCTTTCCAATGGTATCTTGTTTGTAACGATACGACTGATATTTCTAATTTATTTTCCACTTTTTCCGTAAAAATGTCGCTTTTTAAGCATTTAATCATGAATTCTGGGTCATTTTTCGGTAGACAATGGTCGACACACACACACACGCGTACAGATTTCTTCTATAATAATAAATGGAAAGGTTTGTCAGTCTGTTCTTTTATACGTTCAGCCCCTATTGAACGCAGAAGTACAAAAATTAACATACTGACTAGCTGGCTTCGCCCGCTAGCGGGTCAGTATTTTCAAAGGAATCACTAAAATTAATGAATCACTAACAGTAATTTTTAGTGTTAAGAAAAGAAATTTAAAAAAAAATCATTTCTGATTGGGTAAAAAGTCGGCCCGGGTCCCCACTGCCTTCGGCAGCGCAGTCACGTGCGCGCTGCGCGCGCACAGCTTAAGGGATACACGCGCTGCGCGCGCGTATACCTTCCCTGACCTTTCGTGCCCCCTAAAAAAATCATTTCTGATCGGGTAAAAACTCGCAACAGGCCTTCGGCAGCGCTTAAGAAAAGAAAACTAACAGTAACAGAAACAAAAAGTAACTTTTAGTGTTAAGAAAAGAAATTAAAAAAAATCAATTCTGATTGGGTAAAAAGTCGGCCCGGGTCTCCACTGCCTCCGGCAGCGCAGTCCCGTGCGCGTTACGCGCGCACAACTTAAGGGATATACGCGCTGCGCGCGCGTATACCTTCCCTGACCTTTCGTGCCCCCTAAAAAAATCATTTCTGATCGGGTAAAAACTCGCACCGGGTCCCCACTGCCTTCGGCAGCGCGCACGTGTGAAGTTATACGTGCGCTGCGCGCACATATTCCTCCTGAAGTCATATTTTTATTCTTAAGAAAAGAAAATTTAAAAAATCATTTCTCATCGGGTACAAAGTCGGACCGGGTCCCCACTGCCTTCGGCAGCGCAGTCACGTGCGCGCTGCGCACGCACAAGTTCACGGTATTGGTTTAAATGGCCTTTTAGACGGTTTTGTGAGTCAGGTGGGTTCGGATTCATAAAAGAAGTGTGTACGAGAAGGATGAAAGTTGGAAAAACGTGGAAAAAATGAATGTATAAGGAAGGTGGGTTCGGAATTATCAGAAAAGTGTGTACAAGAAGGAGGAATGTTGTTTTGAGTGCAAAAACGTGGAAAAAATGAATGTATAAGAAAAAGAAACAAAAGGGAGGTATTGGTTTAAATGGTCTTTTAGGCGATTTTGTGAGTCAGATGGGTTCGGAATCATAAAAACAGTGTGTACGCGAAGGAGGAAAGTTGTTTTGAGTGCAAAAACGTGGAAAAAATGAATGTATAAGGAAAAGAAACATAAGGGAGATATTATTTTAAATGGTCTTTTAGACGATTTTGTGAGTCAGATGGTTTCGGAATCATAAAAACTGTGTGTACGCGAAGGAGGAAAGTTATCTTGAGTGCAAAAACGTGGTAAAAATGAATGTATAAGGAAAAGAAACAAAAGGGAGGTATTGGTTTAAATGGTCTTTTAGGCGATTTTGTGAGTCAGATGGGTTCGGAATCATAAAAACAGTGTGTACGCGAAGGAGGAAAGTTGTTTTGAGTGCAAAAACGTGGAAAAAATGAATGTATAAGGAAAAGAAACATAAGGGCGGTATTGCTTTAAATGGCTTTTTAGACAGTTTTGTGATTCAGATGGGTTTGGAATCTTAAAAACAGTGTGTACGCGAAGGAGGAAAGTTGTCTTGAGTGCAAAAACGTGGAAAAAATGAATGTAGGGTAAACCAACCAGTGAATAAACATACCCCAGTGAATGAACAATCAATAATTAAATTTAAAAAATAAGGTTTGGAAAGCTTTGTACTGGCTAAATTGGCAACAGTCACTTTCTTACATTCAGTAGGAAGCTATCTGACACCTGATTGGCCTATCTGGTCACATGTCCTTCCCTTGAAAAAATGGTGGATTGTTTATGTCTGTACAGCACCTAGTTTCTCCATTAAAATAGTAAGTTAAGTGTTTTGCAATTATCTATTCTGAATGGAAACTGTGATTTTTATGTGTTTTATTCTCTAATTCTATTAAGGATAAATTAAAATATATATTTAAGTAATGATTTAGGTAATTTCAGATATTGTAGCATGTATAGATTTTGATTTAAGGGGGTTTTCAATAACTGGCACAAAAAATTGTGAAAATCCAGTGATTAAACATTTGTTCATTCACTGGGATTTTTCTGCATTGTAGAAATTCAAAGCAAAATATTTTTATTCTTACTCCTTTAGTCATTTTATGTAATTGAAGCCTAGTAAATGAACAAAAAACACCTCCTAACCAATAACTGAACACATATGTTCATTCACTGGTAGTGATACTTTGAGCTACTTTTCCTAGTGAATGAACATTTGGTGATTGTTTTGTAATGTCAAGCATTTTTAAGGAAGTTATTTTATTATTATTTTTCTTTTATCTTTAGATGTCTGGTAAGAAAAGCCTCAGTACTGACCACGAAGGTTGCACAAAAAAGAAGTATGAGAGGTTCAAGTACTCAATAAAGGATCTTGAAGATGCCTTAGAAGCAGTAAGATCAGGACAACTCAGTTTAAACAAGGCATCCATACAATTCAATGTTCCAAAAGCAACATTGTCTGCAAAATTGCGAGGTAAAACAATTGAAAATAGGCGTATGGGACCATTACCAGTATTGTCTTTTGTCGAAGAAAAACTCCTTGAAGATTGGATAGTTGGGAAAGCAAAAATTGGATTTCCCATGCATAAGGATGAAGTAAAAGATCCTGTTTACAATGTAATGAAAGAAACAGGAAGAAAAAATCTATTTACAGGAGAAAAATGGGTGACACTTTTCTTAAAACGACATCCATTGATAACACAGCGTAGTGCAGAGGTAATTTCGAAAGGAAAGGCTTGTCTTACAGAAGCTAATATTCGGGACTGGTTCCAACAACTCCAGAATTATCTTGAAGAGGAACAAAGTTCTGACATTCTTTTAGACGGTGATCGTATATATAATGCTGATGAGACTGGGGTTGAATGCTGTCCGAAAACAGGAAAAGTCATGGGTCCTAAAAATTACAAAGACTTCTATACTATTGCACCTGGTAAAGAAAAAGAAAGCATAACAATTTTGGCTAATTTTTCTGCAAGTGGAAAAAAAGTGCCTCCGATGGTTGTTTTTCCATACCAAAGGATACCACGTGACATTGCTGAATCAGTCCCCGCTGATTACTTCATTGGAAGAAGTGACTCAGGTTGGATGGTTGCACCAACATTCTATGAATATGTTGCAAATTGTTTTTATCCGTGGTTGAATGACAATGGCATACAATTTCCTGTTTTGTTACTTCTAGATGGGCATAAATCCCATATCAATCTAGAATTGAGCAAATTTTGCTCAGATAAACGAATCCTCCTCTTCAGTTTTCTTCCAAATGCAACTAATGTACTTCAACCCTGTGATGTAGGTGTTTTTCGTCCATTGAAAGCATCATGGAGAGCTTCAGTCAGGCGTTGGAAACAAATAAATGGTGGTTCAAAGACAATAAGTACAGGAAATTTTACCCCAATTTTTAAAGAAGCTTTTGATACATCAATTGATGCAATTAAAATTCAAAATGCTTTCCAGAAATGTGGTATTTTTCCATTTAATGTGGAAAATGTAGATTTCAATAAATGCATGCAGCAGAGACACAGAGAGCTGATGAATAAAAAAACTCTGGAACAAAAAATATGCTCTGAAAAAAATGATAAACTATTTCTTCAAACCCTCGAGTCTGAACTTCCTCCAGATAAGTTGAAGTCTTTTAATGAAATTTTAAATGACGGATCCAACATACTGAACTTACAAGAAACCACGCTTTTTACAATCTGGAAGAAATATGCATTAAAAGATAGGCATCTAGTTACAGTTACACCAAATACTGGTATTGAGGATGAAGCAAAGGACGATGATAATGATGAGGGAATTCTAAATATTGATTGTGATATGAATTCTGAGGTGTCGAATGAAGCAACATCTCATCTAACCACCAATAACCAAATGGAACAATCAAGAACTGAAACACACAGCTCTAAAGGTTTATTGCTCCAGTTGCAAGATATGGACCAACCTAGTATGGATTCTCTTCTACCTGTATCTAGGCAAAGTTCCAAATCAAACACACCTGACCATCCTTCGGTGAAAACATCCATAGATGTGATTGAAACACCAAGTAAAGTTTGGAAAAATCACCTGCATTGGACAAAGTATTGAAACTAAAAGGAAACAGAAAAAGATCCCATTTGCAGGAACTTCAGAAAAATGGCAAAAATTTAAAGAGGCTGAAAGAGCTGAAAAAGAATTTAGAGAAGAGAATATGAAGAGAAAACGAAAGGAGAGAGCATCTAAGAAAGAAAAAGTTAAGGAAGTTATGAGAGAAAAAAACAAGAAAGCTATAAAGTAAAAAGAGGAGGACACATCATCGGATGACACGACAATAACAATGCATGACTCAGATAGCAGTTTGGGAAATTTTGAAGACCTAATCAAGTGTGACAGTTCAGATTCTGAGTCTTGGACCAGTAATTTCTCCTTCTTGCGAAAAATTAAAATCAATCAATCATATGTGATTGTTGATTATGAAAAATAATACTTTCCTGGCCTAGTAAAAAATAAAAGAGGAAAAAAATATGAAGTTAGCACAATGGCTATGTGTGGTCCACAAGGCTTAAACTGGAAGTGGCCTGAGAAAGAGGATAAAATTTGGTATTTTCATGAACAAATAAAAGAAATAATAAAAACTCCTGAACTTGTTTCAGCAACATCATCGCGCTTGTCTGGAGTTTACATAGTTCCCAGGATGGAGAAGTATAGGGCCTAAGTTTTAGAACAATTAAAATAACTTTTTTTATTTCATTTGAACTTTATTTTCTATTTCATTTGAACGTGTTTTTCATTTCATGATTTAAAATGCAATTTGTTTTGCAGTTTCCTGGCTAATTTTTTTTTTTAATTTCATGACTTAATATGCTTTTTTATGTTACTGGTATCTGAAAAATAAATATAGCCCAGCAAAACCACAAATTACGGCCAACATGAGGCCAACTTGTGGTTGCCAGCAGCAGCTGATGCTGGCCCACTGATGGCAAAAGTTAACGTTGCCGAAGGGAATATGTTACGCCGGCCATCAGATGGCCGCATTCAACTAATCCGCTGATGGCAGCCTGCAGTAGGATGGAAATAAGTCAGTGGGCCAGTGTTGGGTCACCACTGGCAACCATCAGTAGGAGGAAAATATATAATGAACCACTGCTGGCAACCTACAGTATGATGGACACTGTGAAAGGGTCAGTGTTGGGCCACTTGTGGAAACCATAAAATTTTTATTTTACTGTTAGTAACCCTCAGTGGGTCACTTGTGGCAAACATACAGTTTTCATATTACAGCTGGCAGCCTTCAGTGAGCCAGCAGTTGTATGATTATGGCTTCTTTGTAGCAAGATTGAAATATGTTAATAGGCCAATGATGGGCCGCTTTTGGCAGCTATCAGTAGCGTGAAAAAACATAACGGCCCACAGCTGGCATGCAACAGTGGGATGGAAATTATTATTGGGCCAGTGTTGGGCCAGCTGTGGTGAAACATTAAGTTTGCATATTACTGCTGGAAGCCTTCAGTGGGCAAGCTGTGGCAAACATAAATTTTTCATATTATTTCTGGATGCCTTCAGTGGGCCAGCAGCAATTTAATTATGGCTAGTTTTATTAATGGTAATCTTCATTTACCGTTAATTGCTATGAAAAAAAAAATGTTTTCTTAATCCCTATTTAATATTTTTTTCCCCCATAAATTATATTCATTAATACAAATGTAAATATGAAAAGATTTTTGTGTGTATTCAACAATGTCTTTTTTAAAGTGATCTATACTAAAATTAAGGCTATAATTTTAGTATAGTATTTTTAATTGTAATATTTTACAGCACACTTATAAATTCTTATTTTAAAATGCATATTTACAGATATTTACTAGTATATGGACAAAAATAACAATATATGAGTATATGAATGCCATATAATGAAATAATTTTAGAATTTTATTTTATGAAACCAAGATTCTGTAAGCATGAAGCCAGAAATCAGTTTTATGATAAATGAAAGTAAACATTAATATTCAGTTAAACAACTTATGATTAAAATTTTTATTCATATTTAAAATCATGCTAAAAAAAGAAGTATGCTGTATAAATATTCTTAGATATTGAAGTGAAGTGATTTGACTCTATAATAATTATCATGTATCTTAAATCTGAGCATTTATCAAAAAGAAAGCAAAACACAAAAAGGACGCTTCGACGAATCAGTCGACAGGCAGCTTTTTTCTGAAAAAGAAGGTTCTGGGTTCGAATCTTTGGTAAGGCAAGGATATCTGTGAAGTCCTCGTACATACAAACACACGCACATATACATACACATACAGATATAGATAGATAGATATGTGTATGTGTATGTGTTTGTATGCATTGTTATCGTTAGTTTTATGTAACATAGATCATTTCAGGAAAAAGGCAATTTAAATAACAGATTATTACTTACAAACTTTGAATAAACACCATAAAAAGCAATAAACTCGCAACAATTGTTTCGGGTCGAAAAAAAAACACGACCCTTCATCAGGCGAATAAAGTAAGCACGAGTGTTGCAGTCAAAGTGGCAACGCACAAAATCGTTTAAAATGAAAAGAAAAACTTTATAAAGTAGAAAGTAAATATAACTACTGAAAGTAAATATAACTACTTACTTTCTACTTTATAAAGTTTTTCTTTTCATTTTAAACGATTTTGTGCGTTGCCTCTTTGACTGCAGCACTCGTGCTTATTTTATTCGCCTGATAAAGGGTCGTGTGTTTTTTCGACCCGAAACAATTGTTGCGAATTTATTGCATTTTATGGTGTTTATTCAAACTTTGTATGTAATAATCGTTTTACAACGCCAGTTTTGTGGTGCTTTTTTATTAAATTTAAATATAAGTTTCAAAGCTGTGAAATAGATAAATAATATAAACTCAAAAATTTTCCTTTAATCTAACGTAAGAAGTGGGTTTCTGAAAACACCTGTATTACTGTTTTATCTTCACTTTTAAAATTTATCTTTAATTTGTTTAGGATTTGTGCTTGTTTATGCGATGTATTTTAATCTAGAACATTCAAATAAAGTCTTATAAAATTATAAAACAAAGTCAAAGTACAGTAACATTTTATATATTTGGTGCAAACTTAACCGACTCGCGTTATTAGCATATTAAGCTCAATTATCCTGGTTATTATTATTCGAATATATCATACGCTCAAATTTGCTTGCTTTTGTACATATATGTGATTGAAAAAAAAGTTTGGTGAAAAAAGGCCAATTTTCATATTTTCTTGTGATGTAAATGTGTTAAGAACTTATAAAATAAATGTTAGCTATTAAATGAATTAGTAAAGAAGTATATATAATTAACTAAACAATGTAAAATTAAAACAGCATATATATTTATTAAAATGTTATTTTAAACTTGAAAAATGGTCATTACAGCAAATTGTAATGTATTTATATACATTACTCTATTGCTAAAAACTACAAATAAAATTTTTAATTGAAATTACATAAAGAAGTTTAAATAAATTAATGGCAATAATTTAATGCTTTTATTTTTGATTAATTTAAATTACCACCAATAAAATTTGTTTCCTTTTTTAGGTATTAAGGGGTTGTAGCATTCGTGCATTTTATTATTTTGTCACCACAATTTCAGAACAGCATTTTTTTTTTATTAGTATTATAGAATTAAAGTTTTAGAGAAAAATTCTTTTGTTAAATAATGGTGACCAAAATAATGAAACGTACGTAAAAATATAAGAATGGTGCGACTCATTTGTATGCTCAACTTTTTAAGGATAATGATAATAAAATACAATCTTGTTTTTAATTTAGTTTTACATAATTTTTTCTATATTTTAAATTAAGCTTTTATATACAAAGTTTGTATTCCATTTTTTATGTACTGTCCGGAGTTTTCTCTAGAATAATAATTATAAAGTATCCAGTAACAATATTCTTTTATTCAAAATATGGTATGAATGTAAGCAATGCATATATGAAATATCCATATAGCAAAATTATTTTTATCTTTAGTCATCGAAATTTTCCATTAAGTATTAAAAGAAATTTCGGTTTTTAGATGTTAAGAGGGACTAGCAGCCAAAATTTACCTTTTCTTCTTCCGTATGTATCCTATGGGATTTTTGTTGTTTTGTATTATAAGAATATCTCGTTCAGAAATGAAGTTTTTAATATTCTGTTTTTAGAATTACACTCTTTGAACCTTTCGTCTTTCATCTTAAAGAGCAGTTTTTTTTTTCTTTTTTTAAAATAAGTTTAAATATTTATGTCGAGATTTAAAATTAAAGCCTCAGTTTGCTTAATAAAATAAAATATTTAAATTAAAAAAAAAAAAATGCTTTCTAAGTCAAAAGGTGATATATTCAAATAGTTGAATTCTAAAAATAGATTTCGAAAAACTTTATTTTTGAACGAGATTTGATTATAGTACGAAGAAACAAAAACATCTTGGAATTACATGGGAAGTGGGAAGGAAGAGAGAGAGAGAGAGAGAGAGATTATCTGAGTAACAACTTTTCTTAATAAAGAACTAGCGAGCTTCGCCCGCTAGCGGGTCAGTATTTTCAAATGAATCACTAAAATTAATAAATCACTAACAGTAACTTTTAGTGTTAAGAAAAGAAATTAAAAAAAAAAAAAATCATTTCTGATTGGGTAAAAAGTCGGTCCGGGTCCAAATAAAATTTGATTGCTCAAATCAAATTTTTATTCTTAAGAAAAGAAAATTTAAAAAATCATTTCTCATCAGGTACAAAGTCGGACTGGGTCCTCACTGTCTACGGCAGCGCAGTCCCGTGCGCGCTGCGCGCGTTTAAGTTAAGGAATACACGCACTGCGCGCGCGTATTCCTTCCCTGACCCTTCGTGCCCCCTAAAAAAATCATTTCTGATCGTGTAAAAACTCACACCGTGTCCCCACTGCCTTCGGCAGCGCAGACCCATGCGCGCTGCGCGCGCACGTGTGAAGGTATACGCGCGCTACGCGCACATATTCCTTCTCAAGTCAAATTTTTTTCTTAAGAAAAGAAATTAAAAAAAAAAATCATTTCTCATCGGTTAAAAAGTCGGAACTGGTCCCCACTGCCTTCGGCAGCGCTGTCCCGTGAGCGCGGTGCACGCCTATATCTTCCCCACCCTTTCAGCCCTTCCTAATTAACCTACATATATCAATTTTGAACGGTCAAACTGAATTAGCTGAGATGCAAAAGAAAACCTAATCAGGTTACCTCAAAACGTGTAAATCTGGTGAAAACTTTCGATAATATAAAAAAACTTTAAAATATCTTTCGAATGATGTATTAAAAATAATTTAATCATAATTCGAAATTGAACTATTGAAATTTGAAAATATTACAGCGCGATCTGGCGGTAGAAATTTCTGTAATCTACTGTTCGATTCCAAATCAACAAAGCTATCAAATGATGTATTACTTATGAAATTATTTTAATTAGTAGCTGAGATACAAATGAAAACCGATTCAGGAGACCTCAAAACGTGTAAATGAAGCGAAATCTTGAATACCACTTTCGATAATATAAAAGTACTTTAAAATATCTTTCGAAAGATGTATCTATAATAATAAATGGAAAGGTTTGTCTGTCTGTCTATCTGTCTGTCTGTCTGTCTGTCTGTCTGTTCTTTTATACGTTCAGCCCCTATTGAACGCAGAAGTACAAGAATTGACATACGGATGCTCTGGAGACTTTCCGATGTTTTCCTCGAAACAGAATTTAAAAATCTTAAGTAGTTTCGGAGATATTAATTAGAATGTGACCCATATCGATCGCAAAAATGACCAAAAATCCTTATTGCTTAAAAAGAGACATTCTATCATCATTCAGCAGACGATTTTAACGGCTGTCTCTAACCGAAGCAAAACATGTGCAAGTCATTAATGTCACGTGATCTTTAACTGGGGTTAAAAATTGCAAATTTCAAAACGCTTCAAATTTTCTTTTTCGTACACAACACTTAATATACAACCTATTCAGCACAAAACCAACCTGCAGTTAAAATTTCATCAATTTTCATTAATAAACAAAGCAGTTACATTTTAATTGCAAATTAAATTTTATTCAAACACGTAATCTATCTTTCAATAGACGATAGGAGTTCCCATAGCAACAAAATACATTTGAAGGAACTAAAAAATACTTTTCTTTTTCTTTTTACTTCCATTATGGGAAAATAAAAAATATTTATTTTTCTTTTTACTTTCATTAATAAAGCTACCGTAGATAATGGAATTAGAGATTTCACGTGATTTACATGTTTTAGAATGTCCTGATTAGGCTTTCTTTTGTATCTCAGCTAATAATTAAAATAATTTCATAAGTAAAACATTATTTGAAAGCTTTGTTGATTTGGAATTGAACAGTAGATTACAGAAATTTCTACCGCCAGATATTTTAAAATTTCGATATTTCAAATTCCAATTAAATTATTTTTAATACATCATTCGAAAGATATTTTAAAGTTCTTTTAAATTATCGAAAGTTTTCACCAGATTTACACGTTTTAAGGTCTCCTGAATTAATTTTCTTTTGTATCTCAGCTACTAATTAAAATAATTTTATAAGTAATACATCATTAGAAAGCTTTTTTGATTTGGAATCCAACAGTGGAATACAGAAATTTGTACCGCCAGATGGCGCTGTAATATTTTAAAATTTCAATATTTCAATTTCTAATTATGATTAAATTATTTTTAATACATCATTCGAAAGATATTTTAAAGTTCTTTTAAATTATCGAAAGTTTTCACCAGATTTACACGTTTTGAGGTGTCCTGAATCAGTTTTCTTTTATATCTCAGTTATTAATTAAAAAAATTCATAAGTAATACATCATTTGAAAGCTTTGTTGACTTGATACACGTTTTAAAGTACTTTTACATTATCGAAAATGGAATTCGAGATTTCACCCGATTTACAAGTTTTGAGGTTTCCTGATTAGGTTTTCTTTTGTATCTCAGCTACTAATTAAAATAATTTTATAAGTAATACATCATTAGAAAGCTTTTTTGATTTGGAATCGAACAGTGGATTACAGAAATTTCTACCGCCAGATGGTGCTGTAATACTTTCAAATTTCAATATTTCAAATTTTAATTATGATTAAATTATTTTTAAAGCATCATTCGATAGATATTTTAAAGTTCTTTTATATTATCGACAGTTTTCACCAGATTTACACGTTTTGAGGTCTCCTGAATTAGTTTTTTTGGTATCTCAGCTACTAACTAAAATAATTTCGTAGTAATACATCATTAGAAAGCTTTTATAATTTGGAATCGAACAGTGGAATACAGAATTTTGTACCGCCAGATGGCGCTGTAATCTTTCAAAATTTCAATATTTCAATTTCTAATTATGATTAAATTATTTTTAAAACATCATTCGAAAGATATTTTAAAGTTCTTTTAAATTATCGAACGTTTTCACCAGATTTACACGTTTTCAGGTCCCCTGAATTAGTCTTCTTTGTATCTCATCTACTAATTAAAATAATTTCATAAGTAATACATCATTAGAAAGCTTTTTTGATTTGGAATCGAACAGTGGAATACAGAGATTTGTACCGCCAGATGGCGCTGTAATATTTTAAAATTTCAATATTTCAATTTCTAATTATGATTAATTTGTAATACATCATTCGAACTATATATTAAAGTTCTTTTAAATTATCGAAAGTTTTCACCAGATTTACACGTTTTGAGATGTCCTGAATCAGTTTTTTTTTTTTTTTTTTTTTTTTATCTCAGTTATTAATTAAAAAAGTTCATAAGTAATACATCATTTGAAAGCATATTTTAGTTAATACACATTTTAAAGTACTTTTACATTATCTAAAATGGAAATCGAGATTTCACCCGATTTACACGTTTTGAGGTGTCCTGATTAGGTTTTCTTTTGTATCTCATCTACTAATTAAAATAATTTCATGAGTAATACATCATTTGAAAGCATTGTTGATCTGGAATGGAACAATAGATTACAGAAATTTCTACCGCCAGATGGCGCTGTAATATTTTTAAATTTCAATATTTCATATTCTAATTGATTAAATTATTTCTAATACATCATTCGAAAGACATTTTAAAGTTCTTTTACATTATCGAAAGTGGAATTCGAGATTTCACCTGATTTACAATTTAAAGTGTCCTGATCAGGTTTTCTTTTGCATCTCAGCTAATTGAGTAAGACCGTTCAAAATTGGTATATGCAAGTTAATTAGGAGGGGCTGGAACGGTAGGGAAGGAATAGGCGCGCAGCGCGCATGGGTTTGGGACCCGGTGCGAGTTTTTACCCGATGATAATTTTTTTTTTTTTTTTTTTATTTTATTTTCTTAATAATAAAAGTTTGAGTTGAGAAAGAATATGCGTGTACAGCGCACGTATATCCTCAAACGTGCGCGCAGCGCACATGGGTCTGCGCTGCCGAAGGCTGTGGCTTCCCGGTGTGAGTTTTTACCCGATGCTAAATGATATATTTTTAAATTCCTTTTCTTGAGATTGAAAGTTTATGAGTAATAACATGGAATTTTGAGAAGTCATAAGGATGGTGAAGGAATACGTGCGCGCAGCGCACGGATCTACGCTGCCGAAGGCAGTGGGGACCCGGTGCGGCATTTTTCCCGATCAGAATTTTTTTTTCTCTTTTTTTATCACATGATAAAAATTAATGCAATTTTGAGATTTCATTAATTATTGTGATTCATTTAAAAATAGTGACCAGCGAAGCGGGCGTAGCCTGCTAGTTAAAAATAATTTAATCATAGTTAGAATTTGAAATACGCGTATGAGAATAAAATTTAATTTGCAATTAAATTGTACATTTTTTATTTATTTTGGAAACCCGGTGAAATTTTAACTGCTACTTCGTCTTGTGATGTTAAAAGTGTGTAGCAAGTTTGAAATAATTTTGAATAAAATTGAAGCATTTTGAAATTTGCAATTTTTATTTCCAGTATAAAATCAGTAAAGCAGGAAGTAAAATCTATTTATTCTTTCGCCCGGCGCCATGGTAACCGAAATACGTCTATTGCGAAATTAAAAAAACTCTTGTGATTTGTTGCCACCTTTTTTTTCATACTTTAGTTAATTTAAAAAAATCTAATTGCCCTATCGATAAGCTGTTTAAACCGTCGGATTCAGAAAAATCGGATCTTTCATTTGATACCTTATTTGTAACGATACGACTGATATTTCTAATTTATTTTCCACTTTTTCCGTAAAAATGTCGCTTTTTAAGCATTTAATCATGAATTCTGGGTCATTTTTCGGTAGACAAGGGTGGACGTTTTAATTAATATCTCCGCTAATTAGGGTCGCATCGCTTAGCGAATTATCGCGATGTCGAGATGAATAAATTCTGCGTCTGTCGACACCGGTTTCGAAGCGATGCGACCATTAGCGCCGGAGCTTTAGCGGTCACAAGGCATTTCTCACAGACAGACAGAAAGACAGATGCGCACAGATTTTAATAATAATAAAGAATTGGTTGTAGTTGAACGTTCTAGTAATATTTGGTACAAGTAGTTTATATACATATATATTTGATATATAACATTTGATTGATTGGAATTAATATTAAATAAAATAAAATATGTAAAGTGGGATATATATAATCTTACAAACTTGGCATGTTTAAAAGTTTTTTTTTTTTTTTTTTAGAAATATGAATTAATTTGAATTATGATCTCAAAATCGTTAACTATTCATTCTTCTTTGGCAAATTTTGCATTTATTTTATTCATTAGCAAATATCAAAATTTCTAGCAACTATAACACCACACTCAAAAAATATTTAAATAACAAATGGGTAAATAAGTTAAAAAAAAAAAAAAAAAGGTATACATTTGTTTATATTACAAATATGCGTTTGTGAAATAAACAAGAGTGACAGACAAAACATTACCGCATATAATTCAGTATTAATAAATATTGAAAAGGTCAATCACTGCAAGCTGATCTCTTCAGTTCTACTGAGAGATCGAAAAAATAAAGAAGCATATGTAAAAAGAGAGAGAAATGTAGTAATATATGTAAGGGGGAAAAATGATTAGAATAAAATCAAAAGCGAAATATATAATGCCGTTGCCCATTAAAAATATTTTAATAGTTTATCAGAACCTAAAATTTGCATTTGTCATGATAGCGAACAAATATAACAGAAAATGTATCAACTGAAAATAAGTTTCAGCTATCTAAAAGGTATGAGGTACATATTTTGGGAGCATAAATGTTACCTCCCGTTATTTTTGCATACAGAATCTTTGCAGTACTCAATAATATGATTAATGTAAAAAAAAAAAAAAAAAAAAAAAAATGGTGTACATTGTTTTTAAACTACTTTTCTTTCATGCAGATCCTTAAAATAATAAAAATAATTGTTTGTATTTATATTTTATTAAAGTTGTAGAAAGAAGCAATTGAAAAATCTATATTATATTACATTACAAAAGTATTACTTAATCCTGAAATTTAAAATGTGCAAATTTAATTTTATAAATAATTTCTAAAATGGAATAGGAAAAAAAAAAAAAAAAAAAGAAAAAGATCAATTAAAACATTAAAGTTGAACACACATACGTAAATTTTATTTCTAGAAAAGTATTACAAGAAGGTATTTTAGAAAAAATAAAATTAAAATTAAAAATTCACACATAAAGTTAATACATTGACCGAGAAATATTGACATATTTTTACAAATACTGACACATTTAAAAAATTTAACACTCTTATTAATATTTTAAGAGAGTAATTTGAATTTTTCTTTTATTTCTCCAACCATCTCCGTCATAGGCTCTTTGCAACCATTTCTTTATTACCTACTAGCAGGCTACGCCAGCTTCGCTGGTCACTATTTTTAAATGAATCACAAAAATTAATGAATTCTCAAAATTGCATTAATTTTTATCATGTGATAAAAAAAGAGAAAAAAAAATTCTGATCAGGAAAAATGTCGCACCGGTTCCCCACTGCCTTCGGCAGCGTAGACCCGTGCGCTGCGCGCACGTATTCCTTCACCATCCTTATGACTTCTCAAAATTCCATGTTATTACTCATAAACTTTCATTCTTAAGAAAAGGAATTAAAAAATATATCATTTAGCATCGGGTAAAAACTCACACCGGGACGCCACTGCCGTCGGCAGCGCAGACCAATGCGCGCTGTGCGCGCACGTTTGAGGATATACGTCGCTGTACACGCATATTCCTTCTCAACTCAAACTTTTATTATTAAGAAAATAAAATTAAAAAAAAAATCTTTTATCAACGGGTAAAAACTCGCACCGGGTCCCAAACCCATGCGCGCCTATTCCTTCCCCACCGTTCCAGCCCCTCCTAATTAACTTGCATACACCAATTTTGAACGGACTTACTCAATTAGCTGAGATGCATTGATGATCAGGACACTTTAAATTGTAAATCAGGTGAAATCTCGAATTCCACTTTCGATAATGTAAAAGAACTTTAAAATATCTTTCGAATGATGTATTAGAAATAATTTAATCATAATTAGAATATGAAATATTGAAATTTAAAAATATTACGGCGCCATCTGGCTGTAGAAATTTCTGTAATCTATTGTTCCATTCCAGATCAACAAAGCTTTCAAATGATGTATTACTCATGAAATTATTTTAATTAGTGGATGAGATACAAAAGAAAACCTAATCAGGAGACCTCAAAACGTGTAAATCGGGTGAAATCTCCAATTCCATTTTCGATAATGTAAATGTACTTTAAAATGTGTATCAACTAAAATAAGCTTTCAAATGATGTTTTACTTATGAACTTTTTTTAATTAATAACTGAGATACAAAAAAAAAACTGATTCAGGACACCTCAAAACGTGTAAATCTGGTGAAAACTTTCGATAATTTAAAAAACTTTAAAATATCTTTCGAATGATGTATTACAAATAATTTAATCATAATTAGAAATTGAAATATTGAAATTTTAAAATGTTACAGCGCCATCTGGCGGTACAAATTTCTGTATTCCACTGTTCGATTCCAAATCAAAAAAGCTTTCTAATGATGTATTACGAAATTATTTTAATTAGTAGCTGAGATACAAAAGAAAACTAATTCAGGAGACCTCAAAACGTGTAAATCTGGTGAAAACTGTCGATAATATAAAAGAACTTTATAATATCTTTCGAATGACGCATTAAAAATAATTTAATCATAATTAGAAATTCAAATATTGAAATTTGAAAATATTACAGCGCCATCTGGCGGTAGAAATTTCTGTAATCCACTGTTCGATTCCAAATCAAAAAAGCTTTCTAATGATGTATTACTTATGAAATTATTTTAATTAGTAGCTGAGATACCAAAGAAATCCTAATTAGGAGACCTCAAAACGTGTAAATCGGGTGAAATCTCGAATTCCATTTTCGATAATGTAAAAGTACTTTAAAATGTGTATCAAGTCAACAAAGCTTTCAAATGATGTATTACTTATGAAATTTTTTTAATTAATAACTGAGATATAAAAGAAAATTGATTCAGGACAGCTCAAAACGTGTAAATCTGGTGAAAACTTTCGATAATTTAAAAGAACTTTAAAATATCTTTCGAATGATGTATTAAAAATAATTTTATCATAATTAGAAATTGAAATATTGAAATTTGAAAATATTACAGCGCCATCTGGCGGTACAAATTTCAGTATTCCACTGTTCGATTCCAAATCAAAAAAGCTTTTGAATGATGTATTACTTATGAAATTATTTTAATTAGTAGCTGAGATACAAAAGAAAACTAATTCAGGAGACCTCAAAACGTGTAAATCTGGTGAAAACTGTCGATAATATAAAAGAACTTTAAAATATCTTTCGAATGATGCATTAAAAATAATTTAATCATAATTAGAAATTGAAATATTGAAAGTTAAAAAATTACAGCGCCATCTGGCGGTAGAAATTTCTGTAATCTATTGTTCCATTCCAGATAAACAAAGCTTTCAAATGATGCATCACTCATGAAATTATTTTAATTAGTAGATGAGATGCAAAAGAAAACCTAACCTAATCAGGACACCTCAAAACGTGTAAATCGGGTGAAATCTCGAATTTCATTTTTGATAATGTAAAAGTACTTTAAAATGTGTATCAACTAAAATAAGCTTTCAAATGATGTATTACTTATGAACTTTTTTTAATTAATAACTGAGATACAAAAAAAAAAACTGATTCAGGACACCTCAAAACATGTAAATCTGGTGAAAACTTTCGATAATTTAAAAGAACTTTAAAATATCTTTCAATTGATATATTAAAAATAATTTAATCATAATTAGAAATTGAAATATTGAAATTTTAAAATATTATAGCGCCATCTGGCGGTACAAATTTCTGTATTCCACTGTTCGATTCCAAATCAACAAATCTTTCAAATGATGTATTACTTATGAAATTATTTTAATTAGCACCTGAGATACAAAAGAAAACCGATTTAGGAGACCTCAAAACGTGTAAATTAGGGGAAATCTCGAATCCCACTTTCGATAGTATAAAAGTACTTTAAAATATCTTTCGAATGATGTATTAAAAATAATTTAATCATATTCAGAATTCGAAATATTGAAATTTAAAAATATTACAGCGCCATCTGGCGGTAGAAAATTCTGTAATCTACTGTTCAATTCTAAATCAATAAAGCTTTCAAATAATGTATTACTTATAAAATTATTTTAATTAGTAGCTGAGATACAAAAGAAAACCTAATCAGGAAACCTTAAAACGTGTAAATCACGTGAAATCTCAAATTCCATTACTTATGATAGTCGGTTAATGGAAGGTGACAGAAATTTGTGGCGTCTACTCTTGAAATTCCATTCAAGTAAGTTTCAAAATGACATATTACTTTTGAAATTATGCTAATTAGAAGCTGAGATACAAAAATGATATAAACACTATTATAAAACGATTTATGTCTGACTTTTTCGTGGTTTTCTCCGAAACTTGGGTAATTCCGGGCTAAATACTGTTCAAAATCCATAGTATGAAATGTGAAAGGAGTATCAGAATTCGAAATTCTGCAAAATATAAAAGAATAAAGGCGTTCTGGGTTTTCCGTTGTTTTCTCCGAAACAACCGTTCCTTTTCTACGTTTTTGCCCCTCCCCCCCTTTCCGTCCCTTCTAATAATTTTACACTTGAAAATATCCGCAATCGATTTATCTTTCCTTGAAACCTAATAATAACAATTTCAAACGCTGTAACTCTTTTTATTTATTTATTTTTATTTTATTTTTTTTTTTTCTGGCAGTTTGCTTGCCCCCCCCCCCCTCCCCTTCAAGCCCTTCCTAATAATTCTACACTTTCAAAAATATTCAGAATCGAAATATCGGGCGTTAAAAACACCAATATTACGAAATTTCAACGGCATATCTCAATTTAAAATAGTTGAAAATATAATACAAAATTTAATCTCATTTTTTTGTTTATCCACATATTTTCATGAAAATTGAACAGTAGCTTTATAATATGCTGTCTAGGCCGAATATGAATTCAAATGTAACGTGAATTAAAATTTGAAAAAAATTGAAAATTGCAATATTTTTCCCTACTACAAAACACGTGACATCTTGATCGGTTGCAATCATTTCCTTTTTGATGACAGACGATGGGTCTTCATTACTGGCATTTGAAATGATGTTGCCACAGAAAATTCATACTTTAGTTAATTTTAAAAAATCTAATTGTTGTACCGATAAACCACTTGCACACTTAGATTCAGAAAAAATGCCCCTTTCATTTGGTATCGAAATTGTAACGATCGGACAAATATTAATAATTTATTTTCCACTTTTTCTGCTTTGAGATCGCTTTTAGATTAGACATGAGTGGACATTTTAATTAATATCTCCACAACTAATTAAAATTTTTAAATTCTGTTTCGAGGAAAACATCGGAAAGGCTCCAGAGCATCCGTATGTCAATTTTTGTACTTCTGCGTTCAATAGGGGCTGAACGTATAAAAGAACAGACAGACAGACCGACAGACAAACCTTTCCTTTTATTATTATAGATTTCTTGATGCTAAAATAAAAATCTATAATAATAAAAGGAAAGGTTTGTCTGTCTGTCTGTCTGTCTGTCTGTCTGTCTGTCTGTCTGTTCTTTTATACGTTCAGCCCCTATTGAACGCAGAAGTACAAAAATTGACATACGGATGCTCTGGAGCCTTTCCGATGTTTTCCTCGAAACAGAATTTAAAAATTTTAATTAGTTGTGGAGATATTAATTAAAATGTCCACTCATGTCTAATCTAAAAGCGATCTCAAAGCAGAAAAAGTGGAAAATAAATTAGAAATATTTGTCCGATCGTTACAATTTCGATACCAAATGAAAGGGGCATTTTTTCTGAATCTAAGTGTGCAAGTGGTTTATCGGTACAACAATTAGATTTTTTAAAATTAACTAAAGTATGAATTTTCTGTGGCAACATCATTTCAAATGCCAGTAATGAAGACCCATCGTCTGTCATCAAAAAGGAAATGATTGCAACCGATCAAGATGTCACGTGTTTTGTAGTAGGGAAAAATATTGCAATTTTCAATTTTTTTCAAATTTTAATTCACGTTACATTTGAATTCATATTCGACCTAGACAGCATATTATAAAGCTACTGTTCAATTTTCATGAAAATATGTGGATAAACAAAAAAATGAGATTAAATTTTGTATTATATTTTCAACTATTTTAAATTGAGATATGCCGCTGAAATTTCGTAATATTGGTGTTTTTAACGCCCGATATTTCGATTCTGAATATTTTTGAAAGTGTAGAATTATTAGGAAGGGCTTGAAGGGGAGGGGGGGGGGCAAGCAAACGGCCAGAAAAAAAAAAAAATAAATAAAAATAAATAAATAAAAAGAGTTACAGCGTTTGAAATTGTTATTATTAGGTTTCAAGGAAAGATAAATCGATTGCGGATATTTTCAAGTGTAAAATTATTAGAAGGGACGGAAAGGGGGGGAGGGGAAAAACGTAGAAAAGGAACGGTTGTTTCGGAGAAAACAACGGAAAACCCAGAACGCCTTTATTCTTTTATATTTTGCAGAATTTCGAATTCTGATACTCCTTTCACATTTCATACTATGGATTTTGAACAGTATTTAGCCCGGAATTACCCAAGTTTCGGAGAAAACCACGAAAAAGTCACACATAAATCGTTTTATAATAGTGTTTATATCATTTTTGTATCTCAGCTTCTAATTAGCATAATTTCAAAAGTAATATGTCATTTTGAAACTTATTTGAATGGAATTTCAAGGGTAGACGCCACAAATTTCTCTCACCTTCCATTAACCGACTATCATAAGTAATAGAATTTGAGATTTCACGTGATTTACACGTTTTAAGGTTTCCTGATTAGGTTTTCTTTTGTATCTCAGCTACTAATTAAAATAATTTTATAAGTAATACACTATTTGAAAGCTTTATTGATTTAGAATTGAACAGTAGATTACAGAATTTTCTACCGCCAGATGGCGCTGTAATATTTTTAAATTTCAATATTTCGAATTCTGAATATGATTAAATTATTTTTAATACATCTTTCGAAAGGTATTTTAAAGTACTTTTATACTATCGAAAGTGGGATTCGAGATTTCACCTAATTTACACGTTTTGAGGTCTCCTGAATCGGTTTTCTTTTGTATCTCAGGTACTAATTAAAATAATTTCATAAGTAATACATCATTTGAAAGATTTGTTGATTTGGAATCGAACAGTGGAATACAGAAATTTGTACCGCCAGATGGCGCTATAATATTTTAAAATTTCAATATTTCAATTTCTAATTATGATTAAATTATTTTTAATATATCAATTGAAAGATATTTTAAAGTTCTTTTAAATTATCGAAAGTTTTCACCAGATTTACATGTTTTGAGGTGTCCTGAATCAGTTTTTTTTTTGTATCTCAGTTATTAATTAAAAAAAGTTCATAAGTAATACATCATTTGAAAGTTTATTTTAGTTGATACACATTTTAAAGTACTTTTACATTATCGAAAATGAAATTCGAGATTTCACCCGATTTACACGTTTTGAGGTGTCCTGATTAGGTTTTCTTTTGCATCTCATCTACTAATTAAAATAATTTCATGAGTGATGCATCATTTGAAAGCTTTGTTTATCTGGAATGGAACAATAGATTACAGAAATTTCTACCGCCAGATGGCGCTGTAATTTTTTTAACTTTCAATATTTCAATTTCTAATTATGATTAAATTATTTTTAATGCATCATTCGAAAGATATTTTAAAGTTCTTTTATATTATCGACAGTTTTCACCAGATTTACACGTTTTGAGGTCTCCTGAATTAGTTTTCTTTTGTATCTCAGCTACTAATTAAAATAATTTCATAAGTAATACATCATTCGAAAGCTTTTTTGATTTGGAATCGAACAGTGGAATACTGAAATTTGTACCGCCAGATGGCGCTGTAATATTTTCAAATTTCAATATTTCAATTTCTAATTATGATAAAATTATTTTTAATACATCATTCGAAAGATATTTTAAAGTTCTTTTAAATTATCGAAAGTTTTCACCAGATTTACACGTTTTGAGCTGTCCTGAATCAGTTTTCTTTTATATCTCAGTTATTAATTAAAAAAATTTCATAAGTAATACATCATTTGAAAGCTTTGTTGACTTGATACACATTTTAAAGTACTTTTACATTATCGAAAATGGAATTCGAGATTTCACCCGATTTACACGTTTTGAGGTCTCCTAATTAGGTTTTCTTTTGTATCTCAGCTACTAATTAAAATAATTTCATAAGTAATACATCATTAGAAAGCTTTTTTGATTTGGAATCGAACAGTGGATTACAGAAATTTCTACCGCCAGATGGCGCTGTAATATTTTCAAATTTCAATATTTGAATTTCTAATTATGATTAAATTATTTTTAATGCATCATTCGAAAGATATTTTAAAGTTCTTTTATATTATCGACAGTTTTCACCAGATTTACACGTTTTGAGGTCTCCTGAATTAGTTTTCTTTTGTATCTCAGCTACTAATTAAAATAATTTCGTAATACATCATTAGAAAGCTTTTTTGATTTGGAATCGAACAGTGGAGTACAGAAATTTGTACCGCCAGATGGCGCTGTAACATTTTAAAATTTCAATATTTCAATTTCTAATTATGATTAAATTATTTGTAATACATCATTCGAAAGATATTTTAAAGTTTTTTAAATTATCGAAAGTTTTCACCAGATTTACACTTTTTGAGGTGTCCTGAATCAGTTTTTTTTTTTTTTTTTTTTTTTTTGTATCTCAGTTATTAATTAAAAAAATTTCATAAGTAAAACATCATTTGAAAGCTTATTTTAGTTGATACACATTTTAAAGTACATTTACATTATCGAAAATGGAATTGGAGATTTCACCCGATTTACACGTTTTGAGGTCTCCTGATTAGGTTTTCTTTTGTATCTCATCTACTAATCAAAATAATTTCATGAGTGATACATCATTTGAAAGCTTTGTTGATCTGGAATGGAACAATAGATTACAGAAATTTCTACAGCCAGATGGCGCTGTAATATTTTTAAATTTCAATATTTCATATTCTAATTATGATTAAATTATTTCTAATACATCATTCGAAAGATATTTTAAAGTTCTTTTACATTATCGAAAGTGGAATTCGAGATTTCACCTGATTTACAATTTAAAGTGTCCTGATCAGGTTTTCTTTTGCATCTCAGCTAATTGAGTAAGACCGTTCAAAATTGGTATATGCAAGTTAATTAGGAGGGGCTGGAACGGTGGGGAAGGAATAGGCGCGCATGGGTTTGGGACCCGGTGCGAGTTTTTACCCGTTAATAAAAGATTTTTTTTTTTAATTTTATTTTCTTAATAATAAAAGTTTGAGTTGAGAAGGAATATGCGTGTACAGCGCACGTATATCCTCAAACGTGCGCGCACAGCGCGCATTGGTCTGCGCTTCCGACGGCAGTGGCGTCCCGGTGTGAGTTTTTACCCGATGCTAAATGATATATTTTTTAATCCCTTTTCTTAAGAATGAAAGTTTATGAGTAATAACATGGAATTTTGAGAAGTCATAAGGATGGTGAAGGAATACGTGCGCGCAGCGCACGGGTCTACGCTGCCGAAGGCAGTGGGGACCCGGTGCGACATTTTTCCTGATCAGAATTTTTTTTTCTCTTTTTTTATCACATGATAAAAATTAATGCAATTTTGAGAATTCATTAATTTTTGTGATTCATTTAAAAATAGTGACCAGCGAAGCGGGCGTAGCCTGCTAGTAATAAATAAATAAATAAAAACGGATTTTAAAAAATATATAAAACTACTGCAAAAACTGAAACAGAATTCAAATTCATTTAGCCACTAAAATAAATAAGCATTTTAAAAATATAAACAAATTATTTAAAAAATAAAAGAATTTTAGTTTTATAACTGAATTTAACTATAAAAGTAAATTGCTATATAATGCAAACATGGCGTACTGAAAAATGTTATGCTGTCAGATTAAAAAAGTGCAATTATATATATATATATATAAAAAAAAAAAAAAAAGAAAAGACAGGAAAGCTTGCTCCCAGAGTTTAAACTGCCATTAGTTTTTTTAGCATTTTGCTAAAAGGTATCATATTTTGCTAAAACATGTTGATCAGAATTTCGCTAAAAAGCAAAAACTGGATAACTGTATATAAAATATCTCTATATAATAACTCGGATTTTTTTTTTTTTTTTTTTTTTTTTTTGTAATATTTGCAGGCAAAAACTACGAAAGAACTGAAATTTTTGGGAATGATTATTTATACATTAATTTGGATTTATTTTTAATGATTGAATTTAAATGCAAAAATATTTAAAAGTATATCAGAATTCAGAATTTGATTCATAGAATCTTCTTCTATGAATTCTTAGCACTAGTATTTCACGATTATCCACCACTGCACTTTACTTAATTTTTCAATTGCTTTTTCATTTTACACACATGATACGAGTACCTCTTTTTCTATTGTTCAAATCAAAACATAGTTTCCCTGATTCATATTTTTAAAGTCACAAATATGGATGCTTGGTTAAAATCATCAATGAACAAAAGAATAGAAAATAAAACTGAGGATAACAAAGCTAAGTAAAAGAAATCAATGGTATCCAAAGAATTAACTTTCGAAAAAGCTAAAATAGGGCTTGCCTATTTTCGCTAAAGTGCTAAAGTAATTTTTTTGCCAGGTTAAACCCTGCTTGCTCCTAATTAGAAAACTAAGTCAAAAGCATTTATTTCTTTAGTGAAAATAATGCAAATTAAAATTTGCTAAAACGTTCCTTCACCCCCTCTCCCCGAAAAAAAAAATAATAATAATAAAATAAATAAATAAATAATAAAAACAAACATAAAAAAGGTATAAATATATTATTGGTTAATTGAGTACAATGATAAGAGTTTTAGTTAAATGTGACAAATAACAGCTCAGCAATATCCATCTGCGATTTTATTACACATTTTTATCTTCTTACAGAAAATCCATAGGCTATGCTAAACGCTTTTTTGGTACTATAATTATGTTTTTTTACACTTACAACATGAGTAATATGACTTGCTGCAAAAAGTTACAAGAAAAATCCTTCTTTATTCTTACCTGGTGACTCAAACTGAAAATGATTCATACGATTCAAATGATTTAAACTTCCTATGATTCACATGATACAGCTGAAAAAAAATTCAAACTCAAACTGAAAATTTGTATACTTTTAATTTTAATTTTTCTTTAGAAAGTATTGCATTCGTAAATATTTTCGATTTACGGTTTTGGATTAACAGGAGTTCAGGTGTCCTAATAAGATTTGGCTATTTTCAGAAATTTTCTGTTTGTCCGTCTATTTATATGTGTGTGTGGGGGGGGGGGGACATTTTCCACCAATTCTACATCAATTCAATATCATTTTTCACCAATTAGTACAGAATTTCCCAAACAGTCATATTTAGAAGTACTTTACCAAAAAATGGTGCCTGTGAACTTTTGGTTCACATTACTTAACAAGTTGAGCTGTCGCCTCGTTTTATCATACACAGTTTTTAGTAAGACAATACAGAACAAAATTTCGTTTTTTTTTTTTTTTTTTTTTTTTTCTTTTCAAAAAATATTGTACAATAATAATAATAAAAATAATATTCTGCAGCCATCACAAAACTTCTGCTATATTTCTTTGCCTAATTTCACGCAGTATATATGATTAATAAAAGTTATTTTCCATGATGAATACAGATGATTATCATCTTATAAAAATATAACAGTAAATGGCCAAAGTAATTCAGTTTTATTTCATATAAATAGATGACATCTGAGGACAAATACACTTTAAAAACAAAAGGAAAACGTAATCAATTATACAGACACGACAACATTATCTTATTTAGAAAAAATAACACAAACATTATAAACACCAACATAAGTAATTGCTAATAAGAAAATTAATTTTCTAAACGAGAGAAACAAACAAACAAACGAACAAAAAGTAGACATTTATTTTATTTTTTACACCATTGACTAAGGTTTAATTTTCCTGTGGAAAATGACGTCATAAGATTGAAAAGACAAAGAGTTCAGAAACTTTTTTAAACCCGACGTTTATAATTAATAACTTCGTTAATTAAGATGATAAAAATTTCTAATTAACTATAATGTCTTTCTTGGAGTATTCCGCGCACATTGCTACCTCTCACGCCACGAAGAATCCTGCCCTTTGCGATAAGATGCGATCGCAGATATTAAAAAAAAAAGAATAAAATAAAATAAAATGTGGCGCTGACGGCAATGACTCAAGAGTTATTTCATTATTTCTGTTCAAAATGATAAGATGATTAAAATTTCCCCTGTATACAAAGCTATATATTTTTAATTACTTATTATAATATCTTATATATATATTGTGTCTTCATTCACACGAAAAATTACGTCTGTTAAAATATGTGAACCTTACCTGTTGATCATCAAATAAATAGTTAAAAATATTTGTAAATTTTAAAATTAAGCTTTGTTATATTAACATGTTCACAAATTTTAGGAGATGAAAAAAATATGGAAAGCTAATTAATTGTATTTTAGCATTGATACACTTGCCTCAAATTCTGAGTATCAATATTTTGTAAATAATCCATTCTCTATTTCTTCCTGTCAGATTATCCTGTGTTTAAATTTAATAACTATTACAACACATAATAATTAACAAACATAATAATAGTAATTGTCATGTATATATATAATACTTAAGATAATACAATTTAAATAATTAAATATATTTAATTATCTCTGAACATGACTTGTGAGCAGAATGTGTTATCCAAATTAAGTTTAAGTGCTGAAGCTCTTCAAAACCCTTCCATTCTACCATTGAGAATATATATATCTATTTTAGCTTTATCAGTTCACTGCAGGATGAAGGCCTCTCCTATAAAATTCTCAAATGTCCTGTTTTCTGCAATTCTCCTTCATTCTCTTTCTCCAAACTTCACAATTCCATCTGTCCAACGACTTAGAGTTCTCTTTAACAGTCTTTTTTTTTTTTTTTTTTTTTTTAATCATTTTGCTTTACAAAATAAGACTTTGGTGCTCCATCTATCATCATTTCTTCTCGAAAGTTGCTGAGCCCAGCTCCATTTTAACTTCTTGACTCTAGAAATAACATCGGTAACTTTGATTTGCTTCTAATCCAAGTGTTTCTCTTTCTGTTTCTTCGGATGAATCCTAACATGCGTATCTCTATGCTTCTATGGATTGTTTGAATATTTTGTATAGCTTTACTTGTTAAGGTCGAAGTTTCTGAAGTATAATTTAAAACAAGCAAAATGTTCTCTCTATCTCTGTATATATGTATATATATCAATACAAAAAACCCTTAACGGGTTAAAAGTTTGTGACGCAGCACTGTACTTTATGGCTATAAGAATTAGAAATACGGGTCTTAAAAATAATGATATCAAATTTTCAGTGACGCTTTGATATTAATTAAATTATACATAGATTTTCTTATTTGAATTTGCTTTTTCCTTTTATTTATATTTACAGTGTAAACGTTATTTTCAACATAAAATAATATATAGCATTTACTCATTGATACCTTTCCATTCACATCTCTTATACTATGAAAGCATGTGTTTTAAAAGAAATTATATGAAATTCCAGTAACGCAGTGGTGTTACATTAAGTGATTTGTTTTTAAATTTCTCTGCAATTATTTTGTTTTGCATATTAAAGTATATGTGCACATTGAAATATTGCTTTTAATTTTCAAATACGCTGTCAAATATATCACTTTCATTAAGCTTATATTATGTACTGAAATATATTTATTTCAATGAATTATTCTATCTTTTGCGTCACGCCATCCAAAACTGAAAAAAAATTCACAGTTTTTTTCTTTGCATCACGATATCTATTTGCATGCATTTTCAATTTATTTGGATGAAATGACACAAAGTAAACATTTCCATATATTTTACTTACAGTTTTGGATGGCGTGACGCAAAAGATAGAATAATTCATTGAAATAAATATATTTCAGTACATAATATAAGCTTAATGAAAGTGATATATTTGACAGCGTATTTGAAAATTAAAAGCAATATTTCAATGTGCACATATACTTTAATATGCAAAACAAAATAATTGCAGAGAAATTTAAAAACAAATCACTTAATGTAACACCACTGCGTTACTGGAATTTCATATAATTTCTTTTAAAACACATGCTTTCATAGTATAAGAGATGTGAATGGAAAGGTATCAATGAGTAAATGCTATATATTATTTTATGTTGAAAATAACGTTTACACTGTAAATATAAATAAAAGGAAAAAGCAAATTCAAATAAGAAAATCTATGTATAATTTAATTAATATCAAAGCGTCACTGAAAATTTGATATCATTATTTTTAAGACCCGTATTTCTAATTCTTATAGCCATAAAGTACAGTGCTGCGTCACAAACTTTTAACCCGTTAAGGGTTTTTTGTATTGATATCATTACTTTTTAGGGGTTAATGATCAAAACGTAAAATTAAAGGAGCATGGTAATGAGTTATAACACTGTATTAAAAGTGTTGTTTTATAGGTCATACTCGAACAAAATAACAAACTAAATAAAATTTCAAAATTTTATAAAAAGTGATAAAAAAGATGGACACATGCAACATTACAAAGGCATAATATAGTGCATTTTAAAAATGACAAAAATTTCTTATTTATATTTATTTCTTACTAGCAGGCTACGCCCGCTTCGCTGGTCACTATTTTTAAATGAATCACAATAATTAATGAATTCTCAAAATTGCATTAATTTGTATCATGTGATAAAAAAAGAGAAAAAAAAATTCTGATCGGGAAAAATGTCGCACCGGGTCCCCACTGCCTTCGGCAGCGTAGACCCGTGCGCTGCGCGCACGTATTCCTTCACTATCCTTATGACTTCTCAAAATTCAATGTTATTACTCATAAACTTTCATTCTCAAGAAAAGGAATTAAAAAATATATCATTTAGCATCGGGTAAAAACTCACACCGGGACGCCACTGCCTTCGGCAGCGCAGACCCACGCGCGCTGCGCGCGCACGCTTGAGGATATACGTGCGCTGTACACGCATATTCCTTCTCAACTCAAACTTTTATTATTAAGAAAAAAAAATAAAAAATAAAAATCTTTTATCATCGGGTAAAAACTCGCACCGGGTCCCAAACCCATGCGCGCTGCGCGCCTATTCCTTCCCCACCGTTCCAGCCCCTCCTAATTAACTTGCATATACCAATTTTGAACGGTCTTACTCAATTAGCTGATATGCAAAAGAAAACCTGATCAGGACACTTTAAATTGTAAATCAGGTGAAATCTCGAAGTCCACTTTCGATAATGTAAAAGAACTTTAAAATATCTTTCGAATGATGTATTAGAAATAATTTAATCATAATTAGAATATGAAATATTGAAATTTAAAAATATTACAGCGCCATCTGGCGGTAGAAATTTCTGTAATCTATTGTTCCATTCCAGTTACTTATTCTTACTCAATTAGCTGAGATGCAAAAGAAAGCCTGATCAGGACACTTTAAATTGTAAATCAGGTGAAATCTCGAATTCCACTTTCGATAATGTAAAAAAACTTTAAAATATCTTTCGAATGATGTATTAGAAATAATTTAATCATAATTAGAATATTAGATCAATATTTCAGCGCCATCTGGCGGTAGAAATTTCTGTAATCTATTGTTCCATTCCAGTTACTTATTCTTACTCAATTAGCTGAGATGCAAAAGAAAAACTGATCAGGAAACTTTAAATTGTAAATCAGGTGAAATCTCGAATTCCACTTTCGATAATGTAAAAGAACTTTAAAATATCTTTCGAATGATGTATTAGAAATAATTTAATCATAATTAGAATATGAAATATTAAAATTTAAAAATATTACAGCGCCATCTGGTGGTAGAAATTTCTGTAATCTATTGTTCCATTCCAGATCAACAAAGCTTACAAATGATGTATTACTCATGAAATTATTTTAATTAGTAGATGAGATACAAAAGAAAACCTAATCAGGACACCTCAAAACGTGTTAATCGGGTGAAATCTCGAATTCCATTTTTCCATAATGTAAAAGTACTTTAAAATGTGTATCAACTAAAATAAGCTTTCAAATGATGTATTACTTAAAAACTTTTTTTAATTAATAACTGAGATAAAAAAAAAAAAAACTGATTCAGGACACCTCAAAACGTGTAAATCTGGTGAAAACTTTCGATAATTTAAAAGAACTTTAAAATATCTTTCGAATGATGTATTACAAATAATTTAATCATAATTAGAAATTGAAATATTGAAATTTTAAAATATTACAGCGCCATCTGGCGGTACAAATTTCTGTATTCCACTGTTCGATTCCAAATCAAAAAAGCTTTCTAATGATGTATTACTTATGAAATTATTTTAATTAGTAGCTGAGATACAAAAGAAAACTGATTCAGGACACCTCAAAACATGTAAATCTGGTGAAAACTTTCGATAATTTAAAAGAACTTTAAAATATCTTTCGAATGATGTATTAAAAATAATTTAATCATAATTAGAAATTGAAATATTGAAATTTTAAAATATTACAGCGCCATCTGGCGGTACAAATTTCTGTATTCCACTGTTCGATTCCTAATCAAAAAAGCTTTCTAATGATGTACTACTTACGAAATTATTTTAATTAGTAGCTGAGATACAAAAGAAAACTAATTCAGGAGACCTCAAAACGTGTAAATCTGGTGAAAACTGTCGATAATATAAAAGAAGTTTAAAATATCTTTCGAATGATGCATTAAAAATAATTTAATCATAATTAGAAATTGAAATATTGAAATTTGAAAATATTACAGCGCCATCTGGCGGTAGAGAATTCTGTAATCCACTGTTCGATTTCAAATCAAAAAAGCTTTCTAATGATGTATTACTTATAAAATTATTTTAATTAGTAGCTGAGATACAAAGGAAAACCTAATCAGCAGACCTCAAAACGTGTAAATCGGGTGAAATCTCGAATTCCATTTTCGATAATGTAAAAGTACTTTAAAATGTGTATCAACTAAAATAAGCTTTCAAATGATGTATTACTTATGAACTTTTTTTGATTAATAGCTGAGATAAAAAAAAAAAAAAAAAACTGATTCAGGACACCTCAAAACGTGTAAATCTGGTGAAAACTTTCGATTATTTAAAAGAACTTTAAAATATCTTTCGAATGATGTATTAAAAATAATTTAATCATAATTAGAAATTGAAATTTTGAAATTTTAAAATATTACAGCGCCATCTGGCGGTACAAATTTCTGTATTACACTGTTCGATTCCAAATCTAAAAAAGCTTTCTAATGATGTATTATTACTCATGAAATTATTTTAAATAGTAGCTGAGATACAAAAGAAAACTGATTCAGGAGACCTCAAAGCGTGTAAATCTGGTGAAAACTTTCGATAATTTAAAAGATATACTGTTCAATTCCAAATCAACAAAGCTTTCAAATAATGTGTTACTTATGAAATTATTTTAATTAGTAGCTGTGATACAAAAGAAAACCTAATCAGGACATGTAAATCACGTGAAATCTTTAATTCCATTATCTACGGTAGTTTTATTAATGGAAGTAAAAAGAAAAATAAATATTTTTTGTTTCGCCAAAACCTATATATATATACCACGGTAGTCGGGTAATGGAAGTTAAAAAAAAAAAAAAAGTATTTTTTAGTTCCTTCAACTGTATTTTGTTGCTATGGAAACTCCTATCGTCTATTGAAAGATAGATTACGTGTTAGAATAAGATTTAATTAGCAATTAAAATGTAACTGCTTTGTTTATTAATGAAATTTGATGAAATTTTAACTGCAGGTTGGTTTTGTGCTGAATAGGTTGTATATTAAGTGTTGTGTACGAAAAAGAAAATTTGAAGCACTTTGAAATTTGCAATTTTTAACCCCAGTTAAAGATCATGTGACATTAATGACTTGCACATGTTTTTTTGCGGTTAGAGACAGCCGTTTAAATCGTTTGCTGAATGCTGATAGAATCCTCTTTTTAAGCAATAAGGATTTTTGGTCATTTTCGCGATCGATATGGGTCAGCATTTTAATTAATATCTCCGAAACTAATTAAGATTTTTAAATTCTGTTTCGAAGAAAACATCGGAAAGGCTCCAGAGCATACGTATGTCAATTCTTGTACTTCTGCGTTCAATAGGGGCTGAACGTATAAAAGAACAGACAGACAGACAGACAGACAGACAGACAGACAGATAGACAGACAGACAGACAGACAGACAGACAGACAGACAAACCTTTCCATTTATTATTATAATGTGTTACTTATGAAATTATTTTAATTAGTAGCTGTGATACAAAAGAAAACCTAATCAGGACATGTAAATCACGTGAAATCTTTAATTCCATTATCTACGGTAGTTTTATTAATGGAAGTAAAAAGAAAAATAAATATTTTTTGTTTCGCCAAAACCTATATATATATACCACGGTAGTCGGGTAATGGAAGTTAAAAAAAAAAAAAAAGTATTTTTTAGTTCCTTCAACTGTATTTTGTTGCTATGGAAACTCCTATCGTCTATTGAAAGATAGATTACGTGTTAGAATAAGATTTAATTAGCAATTAAAATGTAACTGCTTTGTTTATTAATGAAATTTGATGAAATTTTAACTGCAGGTTGGTTTTGTGCTGAATAGGTTGTATATTAAGTGTTGTGTACGAAAAAGAAAATTTGAAGCACTTTGAAATTTGCAATTTTTAACCCCAGTTAAAGATCATGTGACATTAATGACTTGCACATGTTTTTTTGCGGTTAGAGACAGCCGTTTAAATCGTTTGCTGAATGCTGATAGAATCCTCTTTTTAAGCAATAAGGATTTTTGGTCATTTTCGCGATCGATATGGGTCAGCATTTTAATTAATATCTCCGAAACTAATTAAGATTTTTAAATTCTGTTTCGAAGAAAACATCGGAAAGGCTCCAGAGCATACGTATGTCAATTCTTGTACTTCTGCGTTCAATAGGGGCTGAACGTATAAAAGAACAGACAGACAGACAGACAGACAGACAGACAGACAGACAGATAGACAGACAGACAGACAGACAGACAGACAGACAGACAAACCTTTCCATTTATTATTATAGATTATAATTTTTTAGGTATAGATTTGATTTAAAAGAGAAAAATAAATAATAATAGAAAAATCTTTAAAAAGTGAAAATTTTATACTGGTAAATATTTAAGTAGTGTTGTTGTGAATTTAATTAAAAAAAATCTTAATCTATTCAAAAATTTATTATAGCTTAACATTTTGTAATTTATATCTAGACACGCGGCAGCGTGTCAAGCCAAGTTCAACAAAGGAAAAGGCTAAGTAGCGCCGAGTGTAATATTACACGAACCACTTGGTGCCACTTTTGACCCTTCTATAACTCAAAACCTCTTTAACGTAAACACATAAAACTACGTGTGTTTAATTATATCCATAAGGACATGTAAAAGCCCAAATTTCATGAAGCTAGCTCAAACGGTTTTAAAAATATGAAGGTCAAAAGGTCGTAAATTTTCTCACTGACTGACATATAGTACCTAAACCTAACCTACTTCCAGATGACCTAGAAAGATGAAATTTGGAATCCAGCTCGGTAATTGTGTGTAAGCGTAGGAAAAAATCAAAAAAAGTCAAAAAATAAATTTTAGCACTGACTGACTGACTACTTCAAAACTGACTTTTATTTCTATTAAGGGCCATTGCATGACGTAACATTTTCATGTAACTGATTAGTTTTATGTTTATGAACTGTTCTTTAGAGAGTAGAAAAATACATATAGAATTTATGCGGTTCATACAAAATGTATGCATAAAATCTCTCTATATTGAAAAAAAGTAACTACCGCTGCCGCTGCCGCCTTTCAAATCGCCGCGTCTTTTTATCTTTCTTGGCTTATATTAAAAGAACTACTTCATATAAAAACATGACATTTTGTAGTTTTGTACATAAATGATCAATAAACATAATAAAGAAAACCGTTTTTCTATAAATAGAATATTTTATGAGATACTAGCAGGCTATGCCCGCTTCGCTGGTCACTATTTTTAAATGAATCAAAATAATTAATGAATTCTCAAAATTCCATTAATTTTTATCATGTGATAAAAAAAGAAAAAACAAATTCTGATCGGGAAAAATGTCGCACCGGGTCCCCACTGCCTTCGGCAGCGTAGACCCGTGCGCTGCGCGCGCGTATTCCTTCACCATCCTTATGATTTCTCAAAATTCCATGTTATTACTCATAAACTTTCATTCTTAAGAAAAAGAATTAAAGAAAAATATCATTTAGCATCGGATAAAAACTCGCACCGGGACCCCACTGCCTTCGGCAGCGCAGACCCATGCGCGCACTTGTGAGGATATACGTGCGCTGTGCACGCATATTCTTTCCCAACTCAAACTTTAATTATTAAGAAAAAAAAAAAAAAAAAATCTTTTATCATAGGGTAAAAACTCGCACGGGGTCCCATGCGCGCTGCGCGCGCACACATTCCTTCTGAAATCAGACGTTTATTGTTAAGAAAAGAAAATAAAAAAAATCATTTCTCACCAGGTAAAAAGTCGGACCGGGTCCCCACTGCTTTCGGTTACGCAGTCTCGTGCGCGCGGCGCTCACCTATTCCTTCCCCACCCTTATAGCCCCTCCTAATTAACCTTCATATACCAATTTTGAACGGTCTAACTCAATTAGCTGAGATGCAAAAGAAAACCTAATCAGGTCACCTTAAGATTGTAAATCATTTGAAATCTCGAATTCCACTTTCGATAATATAAAAGAACTTTAAAATATCTTTCGAATGAAGTATTAAATATAATTTAATCATAATTAGAATTTGAAATATTGAATTATTAAAATATTACAGCGCCATCTGGCGGTAGAAATTTCTGTAATCTACCGTTCAATTCCAAATGAATAAAGCTTTCAAATGATGTATTACTTATGAAATTATTTTAATTAGTAGCTGAGATACAAAAGAAAACCTAATCAGGAGACCTCAAAACGTGTAAATCGGGTGAAATCTCAAATTTCACCTTCGATAATATAAAAGCACTTTAAAATATCTTTCGAATGATGTATTAAAAATAATTTAATAATAATTAGAATTTGAAATCCTGAAATTTTAAAATATTACAGCGCCATCTTGCGGTAGAAATTTCTGTAATCTGCTGTTCTATTCCAAATCAACAAAGCTTCCAAATGATGTATTACTTATGAAATTATTTTAATTAGTAGCTGAGATACAAAAGAAAACCGATTCAGGAGACCTCAAAACGTGTAAATCACGTGAAATCTCGAATTCCATTACTTACGATAGTCGGTTAATGGAAGGTGACAAAAATTTGTGGTGTCTACTCTTGAAATTCAATTCAAATAAGTTTCGAAATGACATATTACTTTTGAAATTATGCTAATTAGAAGCTGAGATACAAAAATGATATAAACACTATTATAAAACGACTTATGTCTGACTTTTTCGTGGTTTTCTCCGAAACTTGCGTAATTTCGGGCTAAATACTGTTAAAAATCAATAGTATGAAATGTGAAAGGAGTATCAGAATTCGAAACTCTGCAAAATATAAAAGAATAAAGGCGTTCTGGGTTTTCCGTTGTTTTCTCCGAAACAACCGTTCCTTTTCTACGTTTTTGCCCCTTCCCCCCCCTTTCCGTCCCTTCTAATAATTTTACACTTGAAAATATTCGCAATCGATGTATCTTTCCTTAGAACCTAATAATACCAGTTTCAAACGCTGTAACTCTTTTTTTTTTTCCCTTCGCTCCCCCTCCCCCTCAAGCCCTTCCTAATAATTCTACACTTTCAAAAATATTCAGAATCGAATTATCGGGCGTTAAAACCAAATATTACGAAATTTCAACCGCATATCTCAATTTAAAATATATACTGCAAAAAATAAAGCATAATTTAATCTTTTTTTTTTTCTTTTCTTTTTTTTTTTTTTTTTTTTTGTTTATCCGGATATTTTCATGAAAATTGAACAGTAGCTTTATAATATGCTGTGTCTAAGCCGAATATTAAGTCAAATGTAACGTGAATGAAAATTTGAAAAAGTTTTAAAATTGCAATTTTTATCCCCACTGTAAAACACGTGACATCTTGATCGGTTACTATTTCCTTCTTCCAGACGGTCGTCTGGTATTTGAAATAATGTTGCCACAAAAAATTCATACTTTAGTTAATTTTAAAAAGTCTAATTGTTGTAC
Source organism: Salticus scenicus (assembly GCA_963930645.1). NCBI lineage: Eukaryota > Metazoa > Arthropoda > Arachnida > Araneae > Salticidae > Salticus > Salticus scenicus. The sequence continues at coordinate 308,544,948 of OZ005655.1, forward strand.
TGATATGCCGCTTACACACTTAAATTCAGAAAACAACCCCCTTTCATTTGGTACCAAAATCGTAACGATCGGACAAATATTTCTAATTTATTTTCCACTTTTTCTAATTTTAACTCTGTTAAAATATCTTTTTTTTTGCAATGGCGGGGAATTAACAGTCATTGAGATCGCTTTCTGATTAGGCATGATTCTACATTTCAATTAATATCTGCACAACTAATTGAAAATTTTAAATTCTGTTTCGAGGAGGACCTCGGAAAGGCTCCAGAGCATCCGAATGTCAATTCTTGTACTTCTGCGTTCAATAGGGGCTGAACTTATAAAAGAACAGACAGACAGACAGACAAACCTTTCCATTTATTATTATAGACTAGCAGGCTACGCCCGCTTCGCTGGTCACTATTTTTAAATGAATCACAAAAATTAATAAATTCTCAAAATTGCATTAATTTTTATCATGTGATAAAAAAAGAGAAAAAAAATTCTGATCAGGAAAAATGTCGCACCGGGTCCCCACTGCCTTCGGCAGCGTAGACCCGTGCGCTGAGCGCACGTATTCCTTCACCATCCTTATGACTTCTCAAAATTCCATGTTATTACTCATAAACTTTCATTCTTAAGAAAAGGAATTAAAAAATATATCATTTAGCATCGGGTAAAAACTCATACCGGGACGCTACTGCCGTCGGCAGCGCAGACCAATGCGCGCTGTGCGCGCACGTTTGAGGATATACGTGCGCTGTACACGCATATTCCTTCTCAACTCAAACTTTTATTATTAAGAAAATAAAATTTAAAAAAAAAATCTTTTATCAACGGGTAAAAACTCGCACCGGGTCCCAAACCCATGCGCGCCTATTCCTTCCCCACCGTTCCAGCCCCTCCTAATTAACTTGCATATACCAATTTTCAACGGTCTTACTCAATTAGCTGAGATGCAAAAGAAAACCTGATCAGGACACTTTAAATTGTAAATCAGGTGAAATCTCGAATTCCACTTTCGATAATGTAAAAGAACTTTAAAATATCTTTCGAATGATGTATTAGAAATAATTTAATCATAATTAGAATATGAAATATTGAAATTTAAAAATATTACAGCGCCATCTGGCTGTAGAAATTTCTGTAATCTATTGTTCCATTCCAGATCAACAAAGCTTTCAAATGATGTATTACTCATGAAATTATTTTAATTAGTAGATGAGATACAAAAGAAAACCTAATCAGGAGACCTCAAAACGCGTAAATCGGGTGAAATCTCCAATTCCATTTTCGATAATGTAAATGTACTTTAAAATGTGTATCAACTAAAATAAGCTTTCAAATGATGTTTTACTTATGAACTTTTTTTAATTAATAACTGAGATACAAAAAAAAAAAAAAAACTGATTCAGGACACCTCAAAACGTGTAAATCTGGTGAAAACTTTCGATAATTTAAAAAACTTTAAAATATCTTTCGAATGATGTATTACAAATAATTTAATCATAATTAGAAATTGAAATATTGAATTTTTAGAATGTTACAGCGCCATCTGGCGGTACAAATTTCTGTATTCCACTGTTCGATTCCAAATCAAAAAAGCTTTCTAATGATGTATTACGAAATTATTTTAATTAGTAGCTGAGATACAAAAGAAAACTAATTCAGGAGACCTCAAAACGTGTAAATCTGGTGAAAACTGTCGATAATATAAAAGAACTTTAAAATATCTTTCGAATGATGCATTAAAAATAATTTAATCATAATTAGAAATTCAAATATTGAAATTTGAAAATATTACAGCGCCATCTGGCGGTAGAAATTTCTGTAATCCACTGTTCGATTCCAAATCAAAAAAGCTTTCTAATGATGTATTACTTATGAAATTATTTTAATTAGTAGCTGAGATACAAAAGAAAACCTAATTAGGAGACCTCAAAACGTGTAAATCGGGTGAAATCTCGAATTCCATTTTCGATAATGTAAAAGTACTTTAAAATGTGTATCAAGTCAAGAAAGCTTTCAAATGATGTATTACTTATGAAATTTTTACTTTCCGAACACTATAGTGAGGAAAGTATTGTAATCATGTCAAAAATCCGAATTCGAGATTTTGATGTTTCTATACGTTTTGAGGTCCCCTGAGTCCGTTTTCACTATTTTTACGATGATGTATGTATGTGTGTGTGTATGTGTGTATGTCTGTGGGTGAACACGCTAGCGTCTAAACGCTTCGTTCGATTACCCTGAAAGTTGGTACGCATATTGTAAGTCGCCATAGTACGGACCCTATAGATTTTGGTGAATCTAGCACTTATAGTTTTTTTACAGGGACACAAAGAAAAATTCTTTATCATTATGGCCTATGGGAGCAAAATCTTAAAAGTGCGATAGCATCTAAACGCCTTATTCAATTGAGCAAAAATTTTATACACATATTATAGATCACAAATACTCAATCTGTATAGATTTTGGAGAATCTAGCACTTATAGTTTTTTTACAGGGACACAAAGAAAAATTCTTTATCATTATGCCTATGGGGCGAAATTTTTAAAAATGTGATAGTGTCTAAACGCCTTATTAATCCGAGCAAAAAAATTGTACACATGTTATAGATCACAGTTGAACTAACTGTATAGATTTTGGTGAATCTAGCACTTACAGTTTTTTTACAGGGACACAAAGAAAAATTCTTTATCATTATGGCCTATGGGACTAAATTTTTAAAAGTACGATAGCATCTAAACGTCTTATTGAATTCAGCTGAAAATTTATATGAGTATTATAAATCACTGTTGCACTAACTATAAGCATTTTGGTGAATCTAACATTTATAGGTTTTTACAGGGACACAACGAAAATTTCTTTGTCATTATGATCTATGGGCTCAAAGTTCAGTAGCGTTAAATAAAACAACGTGTAATAGATGGAGATAAATACTCAAACACTCTATTATGGTTTTCTCTCTTTTGTTTGTTTAACAACTACTCTTTCTTTACTTTATCTACAAAACTGTTAATTACTCAATGTTCGGAAAGTCGAGTGGAGTCACTCCAGATTTTTTTAATTAATAACTGAGATATAAAAGAAAACTGATTCAGGACAGCTCAAAACGTGTAAATCTGGTGAAAACTTTCGATAATTTAAAAGAACTTTAAAATATCTTTCGAATGATGTATTAAAAATAATTTTATCATAATTAGAAATTGAAATTTGAAAATATTACAGCGCCATCTGGCGGTACAAATTTCAGTATTCCACTGTTCGATTCCAAATCAAAAAAGCTTTTGAATGATATATTACTTATGAAATTATTTTAATTAGTAGCTGAGATACAAAAGAAAACTAATTCAGGAGACCTCAAAACGTGTAAATCTGGTGAAAACTGTCGATAATATAAAATAACTTTAAAATATCTTTCGAATGATGCATTAAAAATAATTTAATCATAATTAGAAATTGAAATATTGAAAGTTAAAAAAATTACAGCGCCATATGGCGGTAGAAATTTCTGTAATCTATTGTTCCATTCCAGATAAACAAAGCTTTCAAATGATGCATCACTCATGAAATTATTTTAATTAGTAGATGAGATACAAAAGAAAACCTAATTAGGAGACCTCAAAACGTGTAAATCGGGTGAAATCTCGAATTTCATTTTCGATAATGTAAAAGTACTTTAAAATGTGTATCAACTAAAATAAGCTTTCAAATGATGTATTACTTATGAACTTTTTTTAATTAATAACTGAGATACAAAAAAAAACTGATTCAGGACACCTCAAAACATGTAAATCTGGTGAAAACTTTCGATAATTTAAAAGAACTTTAAAATATCTTTCAATTGATGTATTAAAAATAATTTAATCATAATTAGAAATTGAAATATTGAAATTTTAAAATATTATAGCGCCATCTGGCGGTACAAATTTCTGTATTCCACTGTTCGATTCCAAATCAAGAAATCTTTCAAATGATGTATTACTTATGAAATTATTTTAATTAGTACCTGAGATACAAAAGAAAACCGATTCAGGAGACCTCAAAACGTGTAAATTAGGTGAAATCTCGAATCCCACTTTCGATAGTATAAAAGTACTTTAAAATATCTTTCGAATGATGTATTAAAAATAATTTAATCATATTCAGAATTCGAAATATTGAAATTTAAAAATATTACAGCGCCATCTGGCGGTAGAAAATTCTGTAATCTACTGTTCCATTCCAGATCAACAAAGCTTTCAAATAATGTATTACTTATAAAATTATTTTAATTAGTAGCTGAGATACAAAAGAAAACCTAATCAGGAAACCTTAAAACGTGTAAATCATGTGAAATCTCAAATTCCATTACTTATGATAGTCGGTTAATGGAAGGTGACAGAAATTTGTGGCGTCTACTCTTGAAATTCCATTCAAATAAGTTTCAAAATGACATATTACTTTTGAAATTATGCTAATTAGAAGCTGAGATACAAAAATGATATAAACACTATTATAAAACGATTTATGTCTGACTTTTTCGTGGTTTTCTCCGAAACTTGGGTAATTCCGGGCTAAATACTGTTCAAAATCCATAGTATGAAATGTGAAAGGAGTATCAGAATTTGAAATTCTGCAAAATATAAAAGAATAAAGGCGTTCTGGGTTTTCCGTTGTTTTCTCCGAAACAACCGTTCCTTTTCTACGTTTTTGCCCCTCCCCCCCCTTTCCGTCCCTTCTAATAATAAATATCCGCAATCGATTCATCTTTCCTTGAAACCTAATAATAACAATTTCAAACGCTGTAACTCTTTTTATTTATTTATTACTAGCAGGCTACGCCCGCTTCGCTGGTCACTATTTTTAAATGAATCACAATAATTAATAAATTCTCAAAATTGCATTAATTTTTATCATGTGATAAAAAAAGAAAAAAAAAATCTGATCAGGAAAAATATCGCACCAAGTCCCCACTGCCTTCGGCAGCGTAGACCCGTGCACTGCGCCCACGTATTCCTTCACCATCCTTATGACTTCTCAAAATTCCATGTTATTACTCATAAACTTTCATTCTCAAGAAAAGGAATTAAAAAATATATCATTTAGCATCGGGTAAAAACTCACACCGGGACGCCACTGCCTTCGGCAGCGCAGACTCGTGCGCGCGCAGCGCACACGTTTGAGGATATACGTGCGCTGTACACGCATATTCCTTCTCAACTCAAACTTTTATTAAGAAAATAAAATTAAAAAAAAATCTTTTATCATCGGGTAAAAACTTGCACCGGGTCCCAAACCCATGCGCGCTGCGCGCCTATTCCTTCCCCACCGTTCCAGCCTCTCCTAATTAATTTGCGTATACCAATTTTGAACGGTCTTACTCAATTAGCTGAGATGCAAAAGAAAACCTGATCAGGACACTTTAAATTGTAAATAAGTGAAATCTCGAATACCAATTTCGATAATGTAAAAGAACTTTAAAATATCTTTCGAATGATGTATTAGAAATAATTTAATCATAATTAGAATATGAAATATTGAAATTTAAAAATATTACAGCGCCATCTGGCGGTAGAAATTTCTGTAATCTATTGTTCCATTCCAGATCAACAAAGCTTTCAAATGATGTATTACTCATGAAATTATTTTAATTAGTAGATGAGATACAAAAGAAAACCTAATCAGGACACCTCAAAATGTGTAAATCGGGTGAAATCTCGAATTCCATTTTCGATAATGTAAAAGTACTTTAAAATGTATATCAACTAAAATAAGCTTTCAAATGATGTATTACTTATGAACTTTTTTTAATTAATAACTGAGATACAAAAAAAAAACTAATTCAGGACACCTCAAAACGTGTAAATCTGGTGAAAACTTTCGATAATTTAACAGAACTTTAAAATATCTTTCGAATGATGTATTAGAAATAATTTAATCATAATTAGAATATGAAATATTGAAATTTAAAAATATTACAGCGCCATCTGGCGGTAGAAATTTCTGTAATCTATTGTTCCATTCCAGATCAACAAAGCTTTCAAATGATGTATTACTCATGAAATTATTTTAATTAGTAGATGAGATACAAAAGAAAACCTAATCAGGACACCTCAAAACGTGTAAATCGGTGAAATATCGAATTCCATTTTCTATAAAGTAAAAATACTTTAAAATTTGTATCAACTAAAATAAGCTTTCAAATGATGTATTACTTATGAACTTTTTTTAATTAATAACTGAGATACAAAAAAAAAAAAAACTGATTCAGGACACCTCAAAACGTGTAAATCTGGTGAAAACTTTCGATAATTTAACAGAACTTTAAAATATCTTTCGAATGATGTATTCAAAATAATTTAATCATAATTAAAAATTGAAATAATGAAATATTGAAATTGTAAAGTATTACAGCGCCATTTGGCGGTACAAATTTCTGTATTCCTCTGTTCGATTCCAAATCAAAAAAGCTTTCTAATGATGCATTACTTACGAAATTATTTTAATTAGTAGCTGTGATACAAAAGAAAACTAATTCAGGAGACCTCAAAACGTGTAAATCTGGTGAAAACTTTCGATAATTTAATTGGAATTTGAAATATCGAAATTCTAGCTGAGATACAAAAGAAAACCTACTCAGGACATTCTAAAACATGTAAATCACGTGAAATCTCTAATTCCATTGTCTACGGTAGTTTTATTTGGAAGTAAAAAGAAAAATAAATATTTTTTATTTCCCCAAAACCTATATATACCACGGTAGTCGGGTAATGGAAGTAAAAAGAAAAAGAAAAAGTATTTTTTAGTTCCTTCAAATGTATTTTGTTGCTATGGAAACTTCTCACGTCTATTGAAAGATGGATTACGTGTTAGAATAAAATTTATTTTGCAATTAAAATGTAACTGCTTTGTTTATTAATGAAAATTGATGAAATTTTAACTGCAGGTTGGTTTTGTGCTGAAAAGGTTGTATATTAAGTGTTGTGTACGAAAAAGAAAATTTGAAGCACTTTGAAATTTGCAATTTTTAACCCCAGTTAAAGATCATGTGACATTAATGACTTGCACCTGTTTTGTTTCCGTTCGAGACAGCTGTTAAAATCGTCTGCTGAATGCTGATAGAATGCCTCTTTTTAAGCAATAAGGATTTTTGGTCATTTTTGCGATCGATATGGGTCAACATTTTAATTAATATCTCCGAAACTAATTAAGATTTTTAAATTCTGTTTCGAGGAAAACATCGGAAAGGCTCCAGAGCATCCGTATGTCAATTCTTGTGTTTCTGCGTTCAGTAGGGGCTGAACGTATAAAAGAACAGACAGACAGACAGACAGACTGACAGATAGACAGACAGACAGACAGACAGACAGACAAACCTTTCCATTTATTATTATAGATATTACTTATGAAATTATTTTAATTATTAGTTGAGATACAAAAGAAAACCTAATCAGGACACCTCAAAACGTGTAAATCGGGTGAAATCTCGAATTTCACTTTCGATAATATAAAAGTACTTTAAAATATCTTTCGAATGATGTATTAACATTAATTTAATAATAATTAGAATTTGAAATATTGAAATTTTAAAATATTACAACGCCATCTGGCGGTAGAAATTTCTGTAATCTTCTGTTCGATTCTAAATCAACAAATCTTTCAAATGATGTATTACTTATGAAATTATTTTAATTAGTAGCTGAGATACAAAAGAAAACCGATTCAGGAGACCTCAAAACGTGTAAATTAGGTGAAATCTCGAATCCCACTTTCGATAGTATAAAAGTAATTTAAAATATCTTTCGAATGATGTATTAAAAATAATTTAATCATATTCAGAATTCGAAATATTGAAATTTAAAAATATTACAGCGCCATCTGGCGGTAGAAAATTCTGTAATCTACTGTTCAATTCTAAATCAACAAAGCTTTCAAATAATGTATTACTTATAAAATTATTTCAATTAGTAGCTGAGATACAAAAGAAAACCTAATCAGGAAACCTTAAAACGTGTAAATCACGTGAAATCTCGAATTCCATTACTTATGATGGTCGGTTACTGGAATGTGACAGAAATTTTTGGCGTCTGCTCTTAAAATTCAATTCAAAAAATTTTCAAAATGACATATTACTTTTGAAATTATGCTAATTAGAAGCTGAGATACAAAAATGATATAAACACTATTATAAAACGATTTACGTCTGACTTTTTCGTGGTTTTCTCCGAAACTTGCGTAATTCCGGGCTGAATACTGTTCAAAATCCATAGTATGAAATATGAAAGGAGTATCAGAATTCGAAATTCTGCAAAATATAAAAGAATAAAGGCGTTCTGGGTTTTCCGTTGTTTTCTCCGAAACAACCGTTCCTTTTCTACGTTTTTGCCCCTCCCCCCCCTTTCCGTCCCTTCTAATAATTTTACACTTGAAAATATCCGCAATCGATTTATCTTTCCTTGAAACCTAACAATAACAATTTCAAACGCTGTAACTCTTTTTATTTATTTATTTATTTTTTTCTGGCCGTTTGCTCCCCCCCCCCCTCCCCCTCAAGCCCTTCCTAATAATTCTACACTTTCAAAAATATTCAGAATCGAAATATCGGGCGTTAAAAAGAAATATTACGAAATTTCAACGGCATATCTCAATTAAAAAAAATATAATACAAAATTTAATCTAATTTTTTTGTTTATCCACATACTTTCATGAAAATTTAACAGTAGCTTTATAATATGCTGTCTAGGCCGAATATGAATTCAAATGTAACGTGAATTAAAATTTGAAAAAAATTGAAAATTGCAATATTTTTCCCCACTACAAAACACATGACATCTTGATCGGTTGCAATCATTTCCTTTTTCGAGGCAGACGATGGGTCTTCATGTCTGGCATTTGAAATGATGTTGCCACAGAAAATTCATACTTTAGTTAATTTTTAAAAATCTAATTGTTGTACCGATAAACCACTTGCACACTTAGATTCAGAAAAAATGCCCCTTTCATTTGGTATCGAAATTGTAACGATCGGACAAATATTTCTAATTTATTTTCCACTTTTTCTACTTTGAGATCGCTTTTAGATTAGACATGAGTGGACATTTTAATTAATATCTCCACAACTAATTAAAATTTTTAAATTCTGTTTCGAGGAAAACATCGGAAAGGCTCCATAGCATCCGTATGTCAATTTTTGTACTTCTGCGTTCAATAGGGGCTGAACGTATAAAAGAACAGACAGACAGACAGACAGACAGATAGACAGACAGACAGACAGACAAACCTTTCCTTTTATTATTATAGATTTATTATTATTATTATTTTTTTTTTTTTTCTGGCCGTTTGCTTGCCCCCCCCCCCTTCAAGCCCTTCCTAATAATTCTACACTTTCAAAAATATTCAGAATCGAAATATCGGGCGTTAAAAACACCAATATTACGAAATTTCAACGGCATATCTCAATTTAAAATAGTTGAAAATATAATACAAAATTTAATCTCATTTTTTTGTTTATCCACATATTTTCATGAAAATTGAACAGTAGCTTTATAATATGCTGTCTAGGCCGAATATGAATTCAAATGTAACGTGAATTAAAATTTAAAAAAAATTGAAAATTGCAATATTTTTCCCTACTACAAAACACGTGACATCTTGATCGGCTGCAATCATTTCCTTTTTGATGACAGACGATGGGTCTTCATTACTGGCATTTGAAATGATGTTGCCACAGAAAATTCATACTTTAGTTAATTTTAAAAAATCTAATTGTTGTACCGATAAACCACTTGCACACTTAGATTCAGAAAAAACGCCCCTTTCATTTGGTATCGAAATTGTAACGATCGGACAAATATTTCTAATTTATTTTCCACTTTTTCTGCTTTGAGATCGCTTTTAGATTAGACATGAGTGGACATTTTAATTAATATCTCCACAACTAATTAAAATTTTTAAATTCTGTTTCGAGGAAAACATCGGAAAGGCTCCAGAGCACCCGTATGTCAATTTTTGTACTTCTGCGTTCAATAGGGGCTGAACGTATAAAAGAACAGACAGACAGACAGACAGACAAACCTTTCCTTTTATTATTATAGACTAGCAGGCTACGCCCGCTTCGCTGGTCACTATTTTTAAAGGAATCACAATAATTAATGAATTCTCAAAATTGTATTAATTCTTTATCATGTTGTTAAAAAGAGAAAAAAAATTCTGATCGGGAAAAATGTCGCACCGGGTCCCCACTGCCTTCGGCAGCGTATACCCGTACGCTGCGCGCCCGTATCCCTTCACCATCCTTATGACTTCTCAAAATTCCATGTTATTAGTCATAAACTTTCATTCTTAAAAAAAAGGAATTTAAAAAATATATCATTTATCATCGTGTAAAAACTCACACCTGGATAGGACTGCCTTAGGCAGCGCAGATCCATGCGCGCTTGTGAGGATATACGTGCAATGTGCACGTATATTCCTTCTCAACTCAAACTTTTATTATTAAGAAAGAAAAAAAAAAAAAAATTATCATCGGGTGAAAACTCGCACCGGATCACAAACGCATGCGCGATGAACGCGCACGTGTTAAGATAACGTGCGCTGCGCGCACATATTCTGAAATGGCACTTTTATTCTTAAGAAAAGAAAATTTTAAAAATCATTTCTCATCAGGTAAAAAGTTGCACCGGGTCCCCACTGCCTTCAGCAGCGCAGTCTCGTACTCGCTGCGCGCGACTATCCCTTCTCCACTCTTCCAGCCCCTACTAATTAACCTACATATACCAATTTTTAACGGTCTAACTCAATTAGCTGAGATGCAAAAGTAAACCTAGAAATTATTTTAATTAGTAGCTGAGATACAAAAGATAACCGATTCAGGAAACCTCAAAACGTGTTAATCAGGTGAAATCTCGAATTTCACTTTCGATAATATAAAAGTACTTTAAAATATCTTTCGAATGATGTATTAACATTAATTTAATCATAATTAGAATTTGAAATATTGAAATCTTAAAATATTACAGCGCCATCTGGCGGTAGAAATTTCTGTAATCTACTGTTCAATTCCAAATTAACAAAGCTTTCAAATGATGTATTACTTATGATATTATTTTAATTATTAGCTGAGATACAAAAGAAAACCTAATCAGGACACCTCAAAACGTGTAAATCGGGTGAAATCTCGAATTTCACTTTCGATAATATAAAAGTACTTTAAAATATCTTTCGAATGATGTATTAACATTAATTTAATAATAATTAGAATTTGAAATATTGAAATTTTAAAATATTACAACGCCATCTGGCGGTAGAAATTTCTGTAATCTACTGTTCGATTCCAAATCAACAAATCTTTCAAATGATGTATTACTTATGAAATTATTTTATTTAGTAGCAGAGATACAAAAGAAAACCTAATCAGGACTCCTCAAAACGTGTAAATCGGGTGAAATCTCGAATTTCACTTTCGATAATATAAAAGTACTTTAAAATATCTTTCGAATGATGCATTAAAAATAATTTAATCATATTCAGAATTCGAAATATAGAAATTTAAAAATATTACAGCGCCATCTGGCGGTAGAAAATTCTGTAATCTACTGTTCAATTCTAAATCAACAAAGCTTTCAAATAATGTATTACTTATAAAATTATTTTAATTAGTAGCTGAGATACAAAAGAAAATCTAATCAGGAAACCTTAAAACGTGTAAATCACGTGAAATCTCGAATTCCATTACTTATGATGGTCGGTTAATGGAAGGTGACAGAAATTTTTGGCGTCTGCTCTTAAAATTCAATTCAAAAAATTTTCAAAATGACATATTACTTGTGAAATTATGCTAATTAGATGCTGAGATACAAAAATGATATAAACACTATTATAAAACGATTTATGTCTGACTTTCTCGTGGTTTTCTCCGAAACTTACGTAATTCCGGGCTAAAACCTGTTAAAAATCCATAGTATGAAATGTGAAAGGAGTATCAGAATTCGAAATTCTTCAAAATATAAAAGAATAAAGGCGTTCTGGGTTCTCCGTTGTTTTCTCCGAAACAACATTTCCTTTTCTACGTTTTTGCCCCTCCCCCCCCTTTCCGTCCCTTCTAATAATTCTACACTTGAAAATATCCGCAATCGATTTATCTTTAATTGAAACCTAATTATAACAATTTCAAACGCTGTAACTCTTTTTATTTTTTATTTATTTATTTTTTTTTTTTTTTCTGGCCGTTTGCTCCCCCCCCCCTCCCCCTCCCCCTCAAGCCCTTCCTAATAATTCTACACTTTCAAAAATATTCAGAATCGAAATATCGGGCGTTAAAAAGAAATATTACGAAATTTCAACGGCATATCTCAATTTAAAATAGTGCGAAATATAATACAAAATTTAATCTCATTTTTTTGTTTATCCACATATTTTCATGAAAATTGAACAGTAGCTTTATAATATGCTGTCTAGGCCGAATATGAATTCAAATGTAACGTGAATTAAAATTTGAAAAAAATTGAAAATTGCAATATTTTTCCCCACTACAAAACACGTGACATCTTGATCGGTTACTATCATTTCCATGGCAGACGATGGGTCTACATTTCTGGCATTTGAAATGATGTTGCCACAGAAAATTCATACTTTAGTTAATTTTAAAAAATCTAATTGTTGTACCAATAAACCACTTGCACACTTAGATTAAGAAAAAATGCCCCTTTCATTTGGTATCGAAATTGTAACGATCGGACAAATATTTCTAATTTATTTTCCACTTTTTCTGCTTTGAGATCGCTTTTAGATTAGACATGAGTGGACATTTTAATTAATATCTCCACAACTAATTAAAATTTTTAAATTCTGTTTCGAGGAAAACATCGGAAAGGCTCCAGAGCATCCGTATGTCAATTTTTGTACTTCTGCGTTCAATAGGGGCTAAACGTATAAAAGAACAGACAGACAGACAGACAGACAGACAGACAGACAGACAGATAGACAGACAGACAGACAGACAGACAGACAAACCTTTCCTTTTATTATTATAGATAGATACAGGGCTGAAGTGAGCAAAAAGTTTTCTGGTATAAAAGTTTTATAGACTCAAAAACTATTCATAGCAGCTCAATAATTTTTTAGCAGAAGATACTTCAATATACCGCGGAGTGCAGTGTGCAATCAGTTTTTAATTTTTAATTTTTAAACTTTTTATAGATTTTTAAAAAAAAATTTCTTGTTTTTTTCTGCGTTCTTTTTATGCTTTTTTCTCTTTATTGCGTCTATTAAAAATACTATTTCGTATAAAATATAACTCTTGACATAATTAGGCTACCGATAAACGGTTTGTTTCATTGTATTTACTGTACATTTTTGAACTAAACTACTAAATATCAAGTTTTTATACGAAATAGTATTTTTAATAGACGCAATAAAGAGAAAAAAGCATAAACTTTTTTTAAAGTAAAAACTTTTTACAAATATTCAAATATTATAAAATCTATTCATAAAAAAAAAAAAAAAAAAAAAAAAAAAAAAATCATGGATATTTTTAAGTCACATGCTTCAAGAATTTCAACAACATCTATATTTTTACTATAGCAATGTAATTATCTAGACACGCGGCAGCGTGTCAAGCCAAGTTCAACAAAGGAAAAGGCTAAGTAGCGCCGAGTGTAATATTACACGAACCACTTGGTGCCACTTTTGACCCTTCTATAACTCAAAACCTCTTTAACGTAAACACATAAAACTACGTGTGTTTAATTATATCCATAAGGACATGTAAAAGCCCAAATTTCATGAAGCTAGCTCAAACGGTTTTAAAAATATGAAGGTCAAAAGGTCGTAAATTTTCTCACTGACTGACATATAGTACCTAAACCTAACCTACTTCCAGATGACCTAGAAAGATGAAATTTGGAATCCAGCTCGGTAATTGTGTGTAAGCGTAGGAAAAAATCAAAAAATCAAAAAAAGTCAAAAAATAAATTTTAGCACTGACTGACTGACTACTTCAAAACTGACTTTTATTTCTATTAAGGGCCATTGCATGACGTAACATTTTCATGTAACTGATTAGTTTTATGTTTATGAACTGTTCTTTAGAGAGTAGAAAAATGCATATAGAATTTATGCGGTTCATACAAAATGTATGCATAAAATCTCTCTATATTGAAAAAAAGTAACTACCGCTGCCGCTGCCGCCTTTCAAATCGCCGCGTCTTTTTATCTTTCTTGGCTTATATTAAAAGAACTACTTCATATAAAAACATGACATTTTGTAGTTTTGTACATAAATGATCAATAAACATAATAAAGAAAACCGTTTTTCTATAAATAGAATATTTTATGAGATATACAGGGCTGAAGTGAGCAAAAAGTTTTCTGGTATAAAAGTTTTATAGACTCAAAAACTATTCATAGCAGCTCAATAATTTTTTAGCAGAAGATACTTCAATATACCGCGGAGTGCAGTGTGCAATCAGTTTTTAATTTTTACAATTTTTAAACTTTTTATAGATTTTTAAAAAAAAATTTCTTGTTTTTTTTATGCTTTTTTCTCTTTATTGCGTCTATTAAAAATACTATTTCGTATAAAATATAACTCTTGACATAATTAGGCTACCGATAAACGGTTTGTTTCATTGTATTTACTGTACATTTTTGAACTAAACTACTAAATATCAAGTTTTTATACGAAATAGTATTTTTAATAGACGCAATAAAGAGAAAAAAGCATAAACTTTTTTTAAAGTAAAAACTTTTTACAAATATTCAAATATTATAAAATCTATTCATAAAAAAAAAAAAAAAAAAAAAAAAATCATGGATATTTTTAAGTCACATGCTTCAAGAATTTCAACAACATCTATATTTTTACTATAGCAATGTAAAAATATTATTATTATTATTAATTATTTGTTATTATTATTATTATTATTATTTATTATTTGTTATTATTAAATAGTCAGATATCAGTTTATTGAATTGTGTTTATCATATTTTTGTTGGCAACATGACATAAATTAAAAAAATAATATTTTTTCTTTAATGAGAATTTTTATATCAGAAATGAAGATAATTTCGAATTAATTCAAAACATGAAACCAATTGAAATAAACTCAATTTATTTCCCGGAATAGCGTTAAAAATAAATAAATCAATAAATATGGACAGTATTTATTTTTTATTATAGTGACGTCATAGTCTTAGGAGAGTGACGTCATAGTCTTGGAAAATGACGTTCGGAAACATCTGTTTTGTGTCTATGTAGTTTTTCAGAATAAATCTTAACTAAATAAAACATAAAATTTTATTCGAAAGTTTTTGCTTTAAGAAAGTGAAATCGATTGGATTAAAAAAAAAAAAAAAAAAAAAAAAAAAAAATGAATTTTATGAATATTATTCAGTGATAATTTTTTTAAATTACAAATATGGACATTAACTGCATGATGTCATATTGTTAAAAAACGGCTCTGAGATAAATGTAAAATATTCATATTAAAATAAATGTAAAATATCCATGAAAAAATTTAATAAACATATTTTCAGCATGAAGAAGCGGGGGTTGGCGAGCGCAGCTCGTAGGGGGCAGAGCCCCCTAGTTTCATATAAAATATACTATATGGCAGTATATACTATCAGTACAAAAACCCTTAACGGGTTAAAAGTTTGTGACGCAGCTACTTTATCACTATAAGAATTTGAAATATGGGTCTTAAAAATAATGATATCAAATTTTAAGTGACGCTTTTCTATTAGTTAAAATATACATAGATTTTCTTATTTGATCATTTGCTTTTTTCTTTATTTATATTTACAATGCAAACATAATATTTTTAACTTCAAGATAAGACAAATATATAAAATATACTCACTGATGCTTTTTCATTTGCATTTCAATTTCAAAATAACAGTTTTAAAAGGAATGATATAAAAATTCCAGTCACGCCTCGGTGTCATTTTAAAAGATTTGTTTTTAGATTCCATTTAAATTACCTTTGTTTTGTCTAATAAAGTATATTTACACATTGAAACAGTGCTGTTAATTTTCAAATATACTGTCAAATAATCACACTTTCACTGAGTTTGCATTATAAATTAAAATTATGTATTTCAATAAATCGATTTGTCTTTTGCGTCACGCTATCCAAAACTGAGTAAAATATATGCAAATGTTATTTTTTATCATAGTATTCAACTAAGTGAGAATTTGTGCAAAGAGACAGTGTGATGCAAAGAAAACATTTGCACAAATTTTACTTGCAGTTTTGGATAGCGTGACGCAAAAGACAAATCGATTTATTGAAATACATAATTTTAATTTATAATGCAAACTCAGTGAAAGTGTGATTATTTGACAGTATATTTGAAAATTAACAGCACTGTTTCAATGTGTAAATATACTTTATTAGACAAAACAAAGGTAATTTAAATGGAATCTAAAAACAAATCTTTTAAAATGACACCGAGGCGTGACTGGAATTTTTATATCATTCCTTTTAAAACTGTTATTTTGAAATTGAAATGCAAATGAAAAAGCATCAGTGAGTATATTTTATATATTTGTCTTATCTTGAAGTTAAAAATATTATGTTTGCATTGTAAATATAAATAAAGAAAAAAGCAAATGATCAAATAAGAAAATCTATGTATATTTTAACTAATAGAAAAGCGTCACTTAAAATTTGATATCATTATTTTTAAGACCCATATTTCAAATTCTTATAGTGATAAAGTAGCTGCGTCACAAACTTTTAACCCGTTAAGGGTTTTTGTACTGATATCATTACTTTTTAGAGGTTATTGATCAAAAAATTAAAACAAGTTGTTCCGGCTCATAGGAAGGTTAGGTTGATTTATCTTTTCTTATGAAGTTGCCACCATTTTTTTTCAAAATGGCAGCTACAATTTATTAATGAACTTGGTGGATTTATATATGGAGTTTTAAGCAAATCGGTTCAAAAGTTATTGTGATAATTTTCAAGTGGCCACCATTTAGAAACAAAGGACAGAGTGACTGAGATGCCCACTGAACTTATCAAAGATATTTGAATGATATGTCAACTGTGCAAATGCGATTTAAACTGATTCCGTATTACAAGCTTCTTGCGGACAGTTTTTGTCTGCAACTTTCGAATAGCAATTCACTTAAAAAAAACTTCTGTATCAAAGCTAAAACTAATACTTTTATTATTTATAATTATTTATATTGAGTTGTGTCAAACATTGCTATAAAATATTGAAATGAGTACACACAATTGTTTGTACTATATTGTTCTGCAGTAAAATTGCATTCGTGTATTGTTGCACGAGATCACCACTGATGTTAACCCCCCCCCAATCAGCTTTCAGGCTTTTTGAGTGTAAGCCATTTTCACCACTGATTAACACAAATTTTGCAGACAGATTATGAAATTTTAAAAGCCTTTCACAGACAGCTACAAAGCTTTCTGCCACTGGGGATTTCGATAATTCACTGCAAGAATATTATGCTGTTTTGTAATGAATTAACAGCTTATTTCAGCACGAACTTTGAACGATTAAAAGTAAATGTTATCGGTGAAACGATCTCGTATTGTAAGTAGACTTTCATATTGCGTATTTCTGCAATGTATAAATAATAAAAAAAGCAATTTTATTATTTTTTTGTGAAATAATGTCATATTTCGGCATTCATTTTTTAAAAACATACAAAATTTAACAATTAGCGGTGAAATCCCAGTGGCAGAAAGTTTTGTAGCTGTCTGCGACAGGCTTTTAAAATTTCAAAATCTGTCTGCGAAATTTGCTTGTAATCAGGGATGAGAATGGCTTACACTCAAAAAGCCTGAAGCTGATAGTGACAATATTTGGGGGGGAGCTTAACAATAGTGGTGATCTCGTGCAACAATACACTATAGTAATAAACAATTACAAAATAATAAGTTGAACTCATTCAATTAAATATTTATAGCAATGTTTGACACAACACAATATAAATAACAAAAGTAATAGTTTTAGTTTTGATACAGAAATTTTTATAAGTGAATTTTGAAGTGGAGTAGAAGTTTTGGAGCAATTTTAAAAGAAAATAGCACTTTTCTATGTCCCCGTAGAATCTCAGTAACAGGTAACAGGGCAAAAGAATACACGCATATACTGTCTATCAAGGGAGATATAGGCTCCCCAGGTCGTCGTTGTTAAGTACTGTTTTGTGTGTTCCTACCAGAGAGCATCTAAGACGTTATACATCGGTAGCACATTGTCACAGGCGAAAAATGTCCGTAAACTGCAGACAAAGACTGTCTGAAAGATGTGGGCAATTTTTTTTATTAGTACAGACAGAGTGTTCGAAAGTTGCAGACTGAATTGTTTTATTAGTACAGACCCCAGTAGCAGAATTTTTTGTATCATTCTGCAGCACCAGTTTCAGAAGCCAAAATTTTTCTGCGACTATGAACGACGAGCCAAGCTTTACTTTCATGATAAATTACTTTCTTTTTAAAGCAAAATTTGCATTTTAAAATATATGACAGATGCCTTTAATACATGCAGACAATAAATAAATGTTTACACAGCTTAATATTGAAACAGCAGTTAATGCAAGTTAAAAGAAATGTAATACCTGAAAGCAAAAAAAAAGTAACTTAAACACAAAAGCAAAAAAAGTAACTTAAACACAGTTCAATCTTTCAAAATTATAACATGGTAAACAATCAGAGTTATTAATAACTCTGCTAACTACTTTTGAAGTAACAGCATGTTTAAAAGTAACATTTGTTGAGACATGCTTAAAATGTTGAAAGTAGGACATGCCATACTTTTCAACTAATGCAGCTTTCAAAAATTTGCATGTATGCTTAAATCCACTTTCAGGACCATTAAGCATAATAAAGACACGCATATCTGATGTGCTAATATCTTCTAATGAGCCATCATTACAACTTGGTCTTTTTTCCATTACACTGCTTATTATTGACCCCCAACTCTCACATATTGCCTCTGAGACAGGGATTGACATACAAAATGAAAAAAATTTTACATCGAGTGTAATGCGGTTTTAGATTTTTTTAAATTACTGTTGTTTCACATAAACAACAAATAACTTTTTCATTAGATGACATGATAAAAAAAATATTAAACAGAAAATATTATACTTCAATCTATAACACGTGCTAACGCATCAACAATTAACAAAAAAAAAAAAAAAAAAAAAAAAAAAAAAAGCATGTGCACTATGAACATAAGGAATCTAAAAATGACCAAACAATCGAGTGTGACTAGCGCTTCTTTCCCAAGCTCTCTCCGTCTCCCTACGAAGAAGATCATTCCACTTCGATTGCAGGTGGGAGAGGCAGATCGCGAAGAGAAAATGCGAGAGGAATTTTTCTATACAATATTCTTTGGTTCTTCAGCGTAGCGCGCGTGGTGAACGATCGTAGCGAACACAAACTCGAGATTTTTTTCCGGTCGCATTTTTTCGTTTTCTTATGATTTTTTTTTTTCGTTTTTGTAAATTGGTAAATAAATCTGCAAACTTCAAGATCATTCTGCAAGCTTCAAGATAATTCTGCAGCATTGCTGCCGTGCTGCACGATTTCTGCTACCGGGGTACAGACAAAAACTGTCTGCAGGCATTTATTCTGTGTCCGCGACTATGTCACCGTGTCACAGTGTTTCTGCCACTGGGGGTGAAATAATAGTCTATATTAGCAATTAGTTGCTCTTGCATAATTTTAAAAAATTAGCGATAAAATGATTGATTCCATATTTCAGCAAATTTATTGCATACATCGGATATTGTCTTTGTAAACAAGGACGAATTTCATTGATTAACATAGAGATAAAGCCTATTTCAGCAAACAATTAAGATTAAAATAACCTTATTAAGCAACGGCGAAATGATTGCGTGTTTCAATAATCAGCCACAAATCATCGTGAATTTCGGAAATCACCTTTGAAAAGATTTCAAATTTTATCGATTAACATCGAAATAATATTGTATTTCAGCAATTAGTTGCGTTTAAGCATACATTTTTGACAGTTAATAGTAAAATGATCCCGTATTTCCGAATTAGGCCACAAAATTATTGCATATTTTGGGATTCAGCTTTGAAAAAAGCATAAATTTCATAGATTAGCAGCGAAATAATTGAGTATTTGGAGATTAAACTTTTTAAAGAATAGAATTTCATCGATTAGGCGCAAAATAATAATACAAGGTTTCAGCAATCGACCACAAAAATATCGTGAATTTCAGGAACAGCTATAGGGGGGAAAAAAAAATTGTGAATTTTATTGGTTAGCAGAGATATAATAGCGGTATTTGGGAATTTAATGTGATTAAATGTAAATTTTAACTATAAAAATTGACACCATAGTTAGCGGTGAAAATAATCCCGTATTTTCGAAATCAGCTGCAAAATTATTGTGTATTTCAGCATTCAGCTTTGAGAAAAAAGTGCAAATTACATCTATTATCAACGAAATAATTGAGTATTTGGGAATTTAACTTAAAAAACACAGACATTTTATTAATTAGCGATGAAAAAAATTATGCATTTCGGCGATCAATCGTAAAATTATCGCAAATTTTGGAAATCAATCTTGAAAAAAGATGTGAATTTTATTGATAACTGGTGAAATTATAGCATATTTTAACAAGTGGTTGTGACCAGGGGGCAGAAAATGTTCAAACCTCGGAAATTTCCCCCAAACACAGTATAAATTTCCCTCAATAATGCAAAAATCTACTTTGCTATACAAAGTCATTTGTTCTATGTAATAAATCTTTAAGAGAATAAGTATACAGTGTAACATAAAAATATCGCTGTTAGTGTATAAGCACTTCAAAGTAGCAAATTGTTATTTTTGATTTACATTTTTATTTTCTCTTAAAAAAATATTCAAAATTTCCCCAGTCAGTTTAAATTTCCCCCGAACCTCGTTCAGGCGTTCGGACATATTCTGCACCCCTGGGTGACTATATGTATAAATATTGTTAATTTCACATTTATTTTTGCACATGCTGTGCAATTTTTTTTTTTTTTTTTTTTAATAATAATGTATAGACTTAAAAAAAAAAAAAAAAAAAAAAAAAAAAAGATGATACTGTTATCTACCAGATCGAGCAAATATCGAGAGAGAAAAATAGATACCTACCATTCCTTATAGAATTATGTGTAATTTAATTATTTATGGGGAAAAATGCTTAGGGAATCTACATATTTAAAGCCTGCAATAACTTAAAAATATTGTAGATTACAATTTAAGAATTTTTAAATAAAATTATGTAAAAAATAAATATTTAGAAATTATTTAAGTAAAAATTCTTAAATTGCAAATTAGAAGTATTTTGCAACAAATATTTCACTGGCTCCTAATTACTTTAATTATACTTTTATTAGAGCTGTACCGAGTACTCGTTATATACTCGGTACTCGGCTAGTTTGCCGAGTACTCAGTACTCGGCCAGATATGGACTAAGTATTCGGCCAATACCGAGTAGTTGTAAGAATTTCATTATTTTTATGTATTATTGAAAGAAATGTATTCATAAGAGTTGTTTTTTAATAACTAAACTAAAAAAATATGAAAATATAAACACAGTCACTAAACTTTTGCTGCAAACAGCTTTCTGCAGTTAAAACGGGCAAGTAGATTGCCACTAAACTCGATATTATAGAAACGATTCATGATTTGAGCTTATCCATTTTTGTTACAAGAATTTAAGTATAACCATCTTGTATGTGTGTAATATGCATTTTTTTTTTTTTTTTTTTTTACAAAAACTTTGTACATAAAATTGTCTCTATAAAACAGACAAAAATAAAATATTTTAGAAAAAAGAACCCTTATATAATACTACTATAGTAGATAAAATTTTAGTTACGTATTTGTGCAAATAAAAGTAAGACACTTTTAAAACTGTAAAAAAAGATTGATTTTTAATTTTAAAAATAATAATTATGAAAAAGGTAAATACACTAAAATGTTATTAAAAATATATTATCAAATTTGTTGTTCTGCAAATTATGGCCCGAAACCACCTACCTTTTTACTCTTCTAGAATTTGAAGATTAATGAAGTCTATCATGTTTGAAATGATGATAAAATATTTATTTTAATGTTCTCATTTCATATGTAAATTTCATGCATCTTAAATTAAGCCTATAAAAAACTTTCATATTCTCTAAGAATTATCTGAGAATGATTCGCATCTGAGAAAGACTATATAATAAAGAATGAAGTTATCAGTTATTATGGTTTTAATAATCCACTAAGCTGGAAGTATCAAATATAACAATGAACCAAATTGTGTATATACACTACAAAAGTTCTGAACCGTTTCATGTAAACATGCTGTTTGCCATTTAACTTCATTTTGTGTTCAAAAAGCCTTTTTTAAATATCAAGATGTGCAAAATTCTTCATATATATGTCAATTTCAATTATTCTTTCTTACAACTACTCGGTACTCGGCCGAGTAGTAAAAGGCCAAGTACTCGGTACTCGGCCAAAGTGCTACTCGGTGCAGCACTAACTTTTATGAAATTTCAGTTCTTTTGGTCAAGTAGATTTTGAGCTACACTTAAAAAACTAATATCACCAAGAGATTTAAGATTGAAAAAAAAAACATTAAAAAACTCAAAAGTCCCAATAAGTATAATTGCTAAGCATATTGACTAAATTACTTCAAATTTAGTATCCGGTTGTAAAATTTTCTCCAGAATCTAGAAGTCAAAATTGTGTATTCGTTGGAAATATAAATTTTAACATCGTTGCACACTATTCGAAAATCTGACTTCAAAGTATTGTGTTGTCACCAGGTTCTGAGCTACTGAGAAATTTTCAAATGTCTAGCTAGTAGGGAAGTTAGTTAAAAATAGATTTCAAGATTTGTTCCGGACAAACAAACACACACAAACAAACAAGAACAGAAGTTAATAAAAACATGGTAATTAACCTATCATTTAATTCACAAAGTAATAACCTAATACATTTAATATATTTTTAAACCATAATAATGTTTAAAGCGAAGAGGAAAAATAATTAGTAGGAAAAATTAAAAAATTTTCAAAATATATAAAATTTTGATTATTTTATTATTATTATTATTATTTTTATTTAGTTTTAAAGAATTTTTAATATATTTAATTGTATTACTATAATTTACCACCTATATATACAAATTTTTATAGCTATAAGACAATTTACAAAAAGATTATAATATTCACTCTCACTACAAGACGATACATTGATATGTTTCCTAACATAAAACTTTTTTCTGGGAAAAAAAAAAAAAAAAAAAAATTATATATATAGTATATATACATATAATGAATGTTAGTTCATATAGTACATTGCAACTTAAAAATATGCATTTGATGGTTTAAACCAGTTTTTAACACGTCTCGTCAAAAACCAACCCTGTAATAACATTATTGCAATTTTTAGCCTTTACACTTCGTAGTTATTTCTTGTTAAAATAAACAATTCATAAATCCTCTTAACACACATTTACAATTAAGAAGTATTTTGAAATAATTACATACCCCCCCCCCCATTTTTTTTTCCCTTTTATCAAGAAATTCTAAAGAAGTTAAAAAAAAAAGGATAACCACAGGCTACGAAGCAATTAATAGAATACAGTAATCCCTTAACATTCGCGAGGGTTACGTTCCAGGAAAATCTCGCGAATGTCAAATCTGCGAATGTTAAGTCTATCTTCTTAGGTTAGGGGGTTAGGTTCCATAAAATCTGAATTAAAACAGCAAAGTATATAATACAAAAAAGATATTTATTTTTATCGTGTGCAAAAAATAATTTAGCTACACTTACTACACATAAATATATACATACATTATTTTATGAGTTATGTGAACAGAAATAGTTAGTAATTTTTGATTGTTAAAAGATCGTCGAGCACTGATACTAATAGAGTGGACATTGCAATCCTTATAGTGAAGCAAACATAAACTCAGATAAACCGGTTTTTTCCATGTGACCGTGGAATCCACAGTGCGCTAATCTGCTAAACAAGCCAAACTGTGGATTCCATGAACAATGGATGTGGAAGGGTAACTGATAACTGAAGGAATGTGGGATTATTATTACTAATGCTCTTAAAATATTCACTCCCTTTTTACAACTGACACTTAAAATTGATGGATAAGTATTTCACAGACCAAAGAAAATCCTTCAAATTTTACACACTTCAAAACCAAAAGAGAGAGAGAGAGAGAGAGAGAAAAACAATTCGCGAATACTCGAGGCACTTATTCGCGAATGTTAAATCTTGCCGCATTTCTATGTTCGCGAATAATCAAAACTCGCGAATGTTAGAACCGCGAATGTTAAGGGATTACTGTACTAGCTAAAAAATTGATGGAATACTCAATGAGCAATATAAAAATTTTCACCTAGCATCTCACACATGGTATTTATATGACTTATTTTAAAAATCAATTGACCAGCAGATAATTAAAAAAGTTCTTCTATCATTTGTTTTGCTTTAAGTTTTTAATTTTTCATTAATTTATTTTTTAAGTATAAGCATATTCATTTTTTAACTTTCGTGTATAAAAAACTCAAGCCTTTGAAAAATGTATTTTTATACATGCTGTTTTTTTTTTTTTTTTTTCTGAGCTTATGAATGCATTTAATACTTAAATAATAATAATTATTATTATAATAATTATAATAATAATAAGTTAATCAAAAAATAAAAACTTACTTAAAACAGAACAAACAGTAGAAGAAAGTTTTTAATTATCTGCTGCATGGGTGTGAAAGTAAAAAATTTTCGCTGGACTGAAGTATATATATATATTTTGTAATATTGGGTAAAATATGATTAACTCACACATAATGTATGTAGATATTCAAAACATACATTTTCAAGGGTTACATTAATAAGCATAAGTATGAAAACTTAGGAAAATTATTCATTAATACAATTGAATTAACATTAATAGGGGCTGATTCAGAAAAAAAATTGAGACCTTTATTTGCCCCTAATAAAGATTAATCCCATAAAATTGGCCTATCTGTATTATAACACATAAAAAAAGACTGAATTCAGTCAATAGACTGAAAACTTTCACCCATGATCTGCTGGCAAACTGATTTTTGAAATAAGTCAAATACCATGTAACTGACAATGTAAGAATTTTTTTTAAATGATAAAAAACTAGCATTTTGTAAATCACAAAGAAATTGTTTATTATGACAAAAAATGCTAATTTTTTATCATAAAAAAAAAATTCTTACATTGTCAGTTACATGGTATTTGACTTATTTCAAAAATCAGTTAACCAGTGTCCGTGTTTATATAATACAAATCAATGTTTATATATACAAAAATGAATAAATAATGTTAAAAAACTATCACTTATTCGGATACAGTCTACCGCTGAAAATAAAAAGGTGTTTATTTGGTATTTTAAGAACAAACAAAATGAAAAATTTTTTTATTAAAATCACACAATCAACTGATTGGAAGAAAATAATTTTTATGAAATTTTATTTTTCCGACTGAGTGAAAATAATGCCTGGACCGGGAGTCGAACCCTGGATCGTATTTTCACTCAGTCGGAATAATAAAATTTCATAAATATGATTTTCTTCCAATCAGTTGTTTGTGCGATTTTAATTAAAAAATTGTATTTCTTTCTCCCATTATTTAATGGTGCTTTCCATTACCTGCGGCTTATTTCTGTTGAGCTATTTAAATGATAGACCAGATGTCTCTGCCTAAAGGTTGTCTGAGTGAGTAATGCCGACCGATTGTCGGCCTGGATAGCTCAAATGGTAGAGCCTTGACCTTGTAAGTCAATGATCCGGGGTTCGACTCCCGGTCCAGGCATTATTTTCACTCAGTCGGAAAAATAAAATTTCATAAACAAAATTAATGTGAAAAGCAGAAAGGGAGGGAGCAATTAAATATAGAGTAAAGGCACTTTTACGATATGCTGTTTGTCAATTAACTAAATTTTGTGTTTAAAAGACTTTTTTAATTTCAAGATGTGCAAAATTCTTCACATATGTATCAATTATTCTTCCTTACAATTACTCAGTATTCAGCCAACTATTTATAACATTGCTTTAAATTTTATTTTGAAATATTTAGAAATTGCAGAAGTAAGAGTTTCATAGTAAATATTAAATAATACAATGGGAAATTGAGAACTAAAAACTATAAATATATCCTTAAAGTGTTTGAGATAAATGAAGGCGGTAAAAACTGATAAAACCCGTTACACCATTACACAGTAAGTATTATGCCAACCCTGTGGCAGCTCATACCGCTAAAATGCTCTAGAGTGATCCCTGGCAGCAGGAGTTGTTTATATTTAATCAATGTCTACGGATATTCCACCTCCTTCCATGACTTAGCGGAAAGATATATCTTTATAGTTTTATTTTCTTAAAACTTACAATTAGTTTTTCATAAAATGTAATTACATGTTTCGTCTGTTATGAAGAACAAAAATGTTGTCAAATATAAACAAACCAGTGTTTTCACTACAGTCGCTTTTTATGCAAAATGCTAGACAGTTATCCAAAATACGATAATTAAAGAACAAGATCACACATTTATACTAAAGAATTACATTAAATTCTATAATAATAATAAAAAAATCTTTCACAAAAAAGTCACAATAGACAATTTGCACGTTTTCTGACTTTATTCTAATAGAAAATGAAAAGGTAAGAAAATAAATACATTTTCTTTATTTGAAATCTAATGACTGATTTATAACAATTTTTACATCGCACTATTTACTGTATAGAGAAAACTTTGTATAATATACCATGACGTCACTCTTTATGACAAACGAAAGTAATCGTTGTTTACATTCAATTTCGTGCTTTGCTTTGCTTCTTGAATCAGTGAAATAGGTTTTCTATGTTATAATAATGACTGGATATTAAAAAAATGTAGTATAAATATTGCATTGTACCATTTTGCACTAATACAGCGGCTAACGCTTCTCAAAAGTTATCCTTTAGCGTTCCACAGGATCCTATGAAACGAAAACATTGGACAACCGCCATGAAAAGAAAACATTTGAAAATGATGATAATGGAAAATGGTGATAAAGATATTGAATGATTATAAGATGAAAAAGAAATGCTCAGAAATCACATAAACGATTAATAATTACGAAAGTTAAAACGAATTGCTGCTTACTAACCAGGCTAACAGAATGTAAACATTGAAGCATCATAAAGTGTGACGTCAGGCAGGGTTTTGAAGTCACGTGATTTTTGGTTAATTTTAAAGTTATTTTTTAAATTAATGAGGCCTTTTTTTGCATTTTTAATAAACTTTTTGAAATTTATGGGCCTAAAACTACCAGAAGAAGGATTTTGTTCAAATCCCCCATGTGTGCAAATTCCTCATTCAGGATGAACTTTTTTAAAAAATATTGTGATTTCGGACAAATTGTGAAAATAGTTTTTTAGTTGCATAAATTTGGTAAGAAATGAAATTATAAACAAACTGTCACTAAACAGTGTGAGCAATCTATTATTGATAAATAATGCAGGCCTTGAAAGTGGGTTTAATTTTTAAGATGCATTTGTACAATTAACTGCTATGGGAAAAAAAGAAGAAAAAGAAATCTAAGTAAGAAAGCTTTTGATAAGTTTCATTTAGCTTATTTTTGGAATAGCTTTACTATAAGGCGCCCATCGCTGCTGCTGATGTACATCTCACTGAATGAGTCAATTACTGCAAATCGACACTGAATCATTACAAAACATCAAAAACACATTTTAAGAAAATAAATTATTGTTTCACTCTGGTGCTTGTTTTGAAATTCACTGAAATAAATTAAGCATACTATTTTAAAGATTAATAAAATATTTAAAACAGTAATAGAAATTTAGGCTACTTCACCACAAAAAAAAAAAATCAGAGAGCTTTCAAGCTTTAACACATAAAATTCAGCATTATAAATGATGTGTAATATAAAATAACTTGAAGATTTGCCCCAAATTTTCAAAATTACAGCCTTGCAGCACGAATCTGAAAATGCATGAAAATCTGTACAGAAGCAATCACAAAACAAACAAAAAAATAAATAAAATCACTGGATGCAGCTAATTTGTCGTGCACGAAATATTAAAACTAAAACAATATCACTGAATACCCCTAAGTCGTAGCACATGAATCAGAAAATGCATAAAAATCTGTACTACAGTGGTCACTATCCCGATATTAAAACAAAAAAAACATCACTGGATACTCCTAATTCATGGTACATGAATAAGAAAATGCATGAAAATCTATACTGCATCAATTACTAGAATACACTTTTTTCCCCTAAATAATTCCATTTATTAAAAAGTAAAATAAAATAATAAAATGCACTCAAAAAATTAATTTTTGTATCTCAAAAACGCATTAAAAAGAAAAATCATTCAGCTGGGCCGCATTACGATAAACAGACGCGCGCGGCTGGCGCAAAAAGAAAATCAAAGTTCCAAGACAGTTAAATGAAGTTCCGATACAAAAGGTTGGCGAAACATCATGAATTGCCAATGGGTACCCTATAGTAAAGCTTAGCCTTATTTTCTTTATACTGCTTGTGCTGCATTATTATATTTAGAGTAGAGTACAGTATAAGCTTGATACAGGGTTGCCAGGTTTTCCAGGTCTAGTCTAACCGTATATTGAGCATTTACTGTGTTGAGGGCAAAATAATTAAGGTCCCACTTGTAAACACAAAATTTACATATGACAAAAGTTGCATATAATGATATCATTTGTCGCTTATAAGCGAGATAAGAAATTCCTTATATGAGCAAAAAAGAAGGGTGATAGTGTTTAAAAAAAATAGCAGAAGCTAATGGGGGGGAAATAACCGTGCATTGGCAGATTTTTTTTTGTATTTTTTTTTTTTTTCTTTTCCCTGACTTTTATAGTCGATTTTCAAATTCCCCGACTATTCCAGGTTCTCCAGGTAATGTGGCAACCCTGTTGATATAAAGTAGTTTTCATACTACCTTAGCTATATCCGTCAAAAGCATTATAAATGATTATCATGACACACAACTAAGACATTCAAATTCATTTAAAATTTAACAATATTCAGTTATAATGTATAAATACAGTGCACACAACATTCCCCAACTATCCCATTACATTAAACTTGTGATGTATCAAATTAAGGCTGTACATAGCTCCCTTTCTCCCTTCCCATGTTATCATATATAGGAGTTTTGTTGCTTCGTTTTACAAGGCTGTATCATTCAAAAATAAAGTTTTTCGGATTATGTTTTTTGAAAAGAATAATACAGCTATTTTATTCCAATAAATAAATTTTGGCCTCTAATCGAAGTATCTCTTAGTATATCGATTAGTTAGGATCTCTAATCAAAACATTTAAATTTATTTTTCCAAAAATAGCTGAGCTAAAAGGTGACATATTACCAATAACAAGAAAACTGAGTTAACATTTTGCGAAAAAAGCGACTGTAAAAAATGAAAACAACTTTCGGGTCATGAGACGAAGGCAATAATTACATATACGTAAAATTAAGTTAAAAATTATAAGTAAGTTTTAAGAATATAAAATTATAAAACACTTACTACTAAATCATGGAAAGAATTTCTATATCCAATCCAATCAACAAATTATTAAACATAAACAAACACCGCGGCGCGGATTTATACAGTGCAGCAATTAGCTTAGCGTCTACAGGATGTACGCATCCGTATGATGTACGCATGCGCTGCAAAGACCATGGACCATGGTATAAATTCGTGCGCATGAGGGATTTAAACGCTTTCGCTTTAAAAAAATTTTTAATTCATTATGAATAATGATGAAATAGAATATCTATGATTACAAAATACTTCGTTTATTTTAAATATTATCTAAATACTTTTTTGACGAAATGGGAAATCTTAAAATTAAAAATATTTTCTTCATAACAAAAATTTATTGACTGCCTTCAGATTAAACCAACCAACCACAGCCTCAGAAAACCGAATGACGCCTGTTCTGAATTCTGAGAATATGCAGTTCAAATACATGTATTGGCGGAGGAAAAAATAGTTCGATTTTTAAGCTAAATTATTTAAGAAACAAGAGTTTTTTGGAAAAAACGGGCGACGTCATGCTTCACAGACAAAATAAATTAATATCATATATCAATTTCATAAAATTTCTTCGAGCCGTTTTCGAGAAAAAAAACTCACACAAAACTCATTTTTCCTTTAAAGTCTTAAATTGCAACTCCAGATCTCAAAATATATACAATGTTGAAGTGTGAAACTTTCAGGATAGCATCAGGCAGAAGAAAAAACGTTATTCTGAAAACATCAGATCAAAATATGTCCTATTTACTGAGATATTAAGTGTCGGCGTTTCCAAATCTCTTTGATGTAAAACTAGCTGTATAATAGAGTGTCGCTGCTAAGCTTTGTTTGAGCTTTGCTGCGTCACTCAAAAAACTGCCGTTTTTTATGATCAATACAAAAAACCCTTAACGGGTTAAAAGTTTGTGACGCAGCATTGTACTTTATGGCTATAAGAATTAGAAATACGGGTCTTAAAAATAATGATATCAAATTTTCAGTGACGCTTTGATATTAATTAAATTATACATAGATTTTCTTATTTGAATTTGCTTTTTCCTTTTATTTATATTTACAGTGTAAACGTTATTTTCAACATAAAATAATATATAGCATTTACTCATTGATACCTTTCCATTCACATCTCTTATACTATGAAAGCATGTGTTTTAAAAGAAATTATATGAAATTCCAGTAACGCAGTGGTGTTACATTAAGTGATTTGTTTTTAAATTTCTCTGCAATTATTTTGTTTTGCATATTAAAGTATATGTGCACATTGAAATATTGCTTTTAATTTTCAAATACGCTGTCAAATATATCACTTTCATTAAGCTTATATTATGTACTGAAATATATTTATTTCAATGAATTATTCTACCTTTTGCGTCACGCCATCCAAAACTGAAAAAAATTTCACAGTTTTTTTCTTTGCATCACGATATCTATTTGCATGCATTTTCAATTTATTTGGATGAAATGACACAAAGTAAACATTTCCATATATTTTACTTACAGTTTTGGATGGCGTGACGCAAAAGGTAGAATAATTCATTGAAATAAATATATTTCAGTACATAATATAAGCTTAATGAAAGTGATATATTTGACAGCGTATTTGAAAATTAAAAGCAATATTTCAATGTGCACATATACTTTAATATGCAAAACAAAATAATTGCAGAGAAATTTAAAAACAAATCACTTAATGTAACACCACTGCGTTACTGGAATTTCATATAATTTCTTTTAAAACACATGCTTTCATAGTATAAGAGATGTGAATGGAAAGGTATCAATGAGTAAATGCTATATATTATTTTATGTTGAAAATAACGTTTACACTGTAAATATAAATAAAAGGAAAAAGCAAATTCAAATAAGAAAATCTATGTATAATTTAATTAATATCAAAGCGTCACTGAAAATTTGATATCATTATTTTTAAGACCCGTATTTCTAATTCTTATAGCCATAAAGTACAATGCTGCGTCACAAACTTTTAACCCGTTAAGGGTTTTTTGTATTGATATCATTACTTTTTAGGGGTTAATGATCAAAACGCAAAATTAAAGGAGCATGGTAATAACACTGTATTAAAAGTGTTGTTTTATAGGTCACACTCGAACAAAATAACAAACTAAATAAAATTTCAAAATTTTATAAAAAGTGATAAAAAAGATGGACCATGCAACATTACAAAGGCATAATATAGTACATTTTAAAAATGACAAAAATTTCTTATTTATATTTATTTCTTATTATAATGTTTTAGGTATAGATTTGATTTAAAAGAGAAAAATAAATAATAATAGAAAAATCTTTAAAAAGTGAAAATTTTATACTGGTAAATATTTAAGTAGTATAGTTTGTTATGAATTTAATTTAAAAAAAAATCTTAATCTATTCAAAATTTTATTATAGCTTAACATTTTGTAATTTATATATTATATATATACTAGAAACTTAATGAGCAAATTAATTATTTTCAAATTCTGTTTTAAGAATTTTTTCAATCCGTAGTTTAAGTGATTTATCACCTAATTTTGAAAAAATTACAAATATTTGCATATGATTATCATATTATTTGTCATTTTTATGAAAATAAAGGAAAAATTTTTTGTTGTTGCAATCACCTTTTAAAATAGAACCAATTTTGAAAGTTAACAACGTATCAGCATGAAAACAATGTAAATACAAAGAATATTTTTGATAAACAAATGTCATATAAAATACAAGTACCTAAATAAATAACTCATTTAATATATATATTAAAAAAAGAAAAATATTTTTTATTTTATTTTTTGTGTTTATTTTTGACGCTCCCCGATAGATGGAGCCAAAACGATTATTTGATATTCAGTATTTCAGATGGAAGAGAAGAAATTCGTCCGCGAAACTGCCGCATCACGGTATTTTCGGAGTAAAAAATAGTTCGATTTTTAAACTGAGTTATAAAAAAAACAAGAGTTTTCCTAGGGAAAAGGGAGATGTCAGGCACATCAGATAAAAGCGATTAATATCATATATCAATTAAACTAAATTCGCTCGAGCCATATTCGAGAAAAATTTGTTCCTTACATACGCCGTCCATTTACAACTTAAATGAGCCAATTCATATCTCGAAATATATTGCACGCAGAAATGTAGGGATTTCAGGGTAGGATCAGACAGAAGGTGAAAGTCTATTTTGAAAATATCAGAACATAACCTCCCATATTTCCTGAGATATTAAGTGTCGGCTTTCAGCGGTTACTTTGATCTTAAAATTCCTGTATATATAAGTGTCGCAGTTTTCGTTCGTTTTTCCGTTTCCGCTGAGTGTCGTGGCGTTCGTTTGTTTTTGCGCTTGCGTCACTAGAAAAACTGCCGTTTTTCATGATATTTCATATAAAATATACTATTCCTTCCTATGGAAAGGAAATTTGCCATAGAAAAAGCACACTTTTAGTGGAAAAAACACGGAAAATATGCTTCTCATCAAAGGCTGGATTGTGAAAATTTATTGTAAAAGAAGCTCATTGTTAATGAAAAAATGCACTTACCAATGCTTCACGACATGACCCTACAACAAGCAGTATGTGATATTAAAAAACTCGATTAAAAATTACGTATAAATTTTGGCACGTTTTTCTTATAAATATGTCAAAAGATATAGCTATCTTTTTATTTTAGAGTTTTAGCACGATATTTTTAGCACGATTTATTTTAGAGTCAAGCTTGATTTAGCTCTAAATCCACAAGATGAGTTGGCAACTTTAGTTATAGTTGGAATAGTCTAGATATAAATTATTCCTTTTTAGTATTGTACTTAAACGGCATTTGTGAGTTATTTAATACTAAAGTAAGTTGTTTCTTTCAAAACCTCATTTGTTTATAGCTCTTTTAGGTTAATTTGTCATTTGTTTATTACGTAGGACCGTAGGAGTAAGATTCACATGTAATTAAAATAAGACACAGGAATATTAAACTAGCATAAAATAGTATTTCTTGCTATTATTATTATATATAACGTTAAGTTAAAAAAAAATTTTTTTATTTTAATTCATATATTTTTGCAATGGTTTTTTATTAACTTTCATTAGTTTTTCTCTGATCATTTTTTATTTGCTAATAAAAAGATAATTATTCTTTGCAATTTATATCAGGTTTTAGGGCGGATCCAACTCTCGATTTCAGAAAGGGCCATATTTCTCTAGGGAGATCATGTCATGTAATGAAGCATATTTTTCGTGTCAAAGTGCATTTTTAAAAGTAAAAATGTGTTTTCTTACGGTAAATTTTCCAGTCTACGGGAGTGGGTGGGGTCATAAGATCGTGATGTCCTCTTTGGATGAGCTTTTGATCAAATTAATATGTTTAGTTTTCAAAGTGCTACTATCAAGTGTTAAAACTAATGTATTGTGACTGTTACAGAACTTTCTTCTATATAAAATTATTGTGTTAGTTTAGCGCAATTGCATCATTTTCAGTCATCAAAATACAGAATTTTAAAAAATTACTAAGAAAAAGAAAGGAAGCAGCATCTTCTATCAAGCTATTTCCATGCAAACCGAATGAATGTAATGCCTCACATCAAGTGGCTCGAGTATTAACTTTGTAATTTCTACAAAGGTACGAACCAAGATTCAATAATCAAAAATTGCAAAAAAAAAAAAAAAAAAAAAAAAAAAGCAAAATAGAATTTTTCTTTTTAAAGAGTTATATACACAAAAATTCTATTAAAGCTTTTTCTTGTGATAAGAATTTTGTACATAAAATTTTCTGCGATTCCAATGATAGAAACGAGATGTTTCCATCCCAAAAATTATTTAAATTTTAGTATCACCTGTTTAAAAATTTTCACTAAAGTTTATTTACATTGATTTACGAATACATATTTATACATCGAAAAAAATCCTCAAATTTAAGTGTTTTTTTTTTCTTAACTTGAAAAATTCCAGATGCGAGGGGCTACTAAAAAGCGTGGGACCCGTAGCACGTGCCTAATGTGCTACTAGTTTAAATCGCCACTGTTTATTTCTTAAAAAAAAAAAAAAAAAAAAAAAAAAAAAAAAAAACTTTAAAATAAATAGTAAGTTTTCTTGACAATTAAATTTATTTTTTTCTTTTTAAATAAGTATTTCTGTATTTTGCTAAGTTTTCTTGACAGTTAAATTTATTTTTTTCTTTTTAAATAAGTATTTCTGTATTTTAATAGGTACTTTAACTGTCGCACAATGAGTTGTACCATAGAGTTAATGGTGGATGATACACTTGTCTTACACCATAT
Source organism: Salticus scenicus (assembly GCA_963930645.1). Lineage (NCBI taxonomy): Eukaryota > Metazoa > Arthropoda > Arachnida > Araneae > Salticidae > Salticus > Salticus scenicus. The sequence goes on from OZ005655.1 coordinate 308,579,742, forward strand.
TATTCCAATGCCTTCTGATGGGAGCTGCTTATTCCATTCGATTGGATTTTCTATATTCAATTCGACTGATACACAACAAGCCAATATGTTGCGAGCGACTATAGTCGAATATGTATGTCTGCACTGGGGAGATTTAGGCGTCTACACTTGCTCGGAAAGCGGCGATCCTTTCAGATCGGAGGAAAAGTATAAAGCAAGCATGCTTCAATCGACCACTTATGGAGCGGTTTCTGAATTAATGGCAGCTGGAGTTTTATATCCTATTAAAATTGAAGTTTATCAGGATGGCGTTCTACGTGGTTCATTCGGTGAAGTGGGTCGTCCTACAAAGCGCTTGCTCTTTTCAGGCAATCTTTCTTCAGGTCACTATGACGTTTGTGTTCCTGTAGAGCAAGACATTTTGAATGAGTTGTACACTCCTGATGCACTCGAACAGAATGAGTCTTTAAACCTAAAAGAGAACTCATTGCGCCATAAGGGCCGTCCCCCGAAGCGGAAACAAGGTCGACCTAAAACCACTGAGAAATCCCGTAAGGATCAACGTCATGAAGCTAATCAGCGTTATAGAAAATCACACCCTGAAGTGGTTCAAAATGCTGTAAAACGTTATGTGCACAAGAATCCTGAAATTCACCAAAAGGCCGTAAAACGTTACACAGAAGAGAATCCAGAGGTGCACCGGGAAAGCGCATTGCGTTATGCAGAAAAAAATCCAGATATAAATAAAAAGGCTCAGAAATTGTATTATACACGGAAAAGACTGTCGTATAAGGGAGAAAATGACGTAATAAATAATTTAACAGAAAAACTAGGAAAACGAAAAAGACTGGAAGCTGAAAAAATTGTAAAATGGGTTCTTGAGCGTCGTAAAAATATGTTAGATAACTATTGTAAAGTCTTAGATCACGTGCAAAATAAAATTGCAATTAGTATCGAAAAAATGGGACGTCTTTCATCTGACACGGATTTGCTTGATAAATTTACCATACTAGCCGGGGGATCTAAACACGTGAGTACTCAAGAACCATACTTTTATGACAGTTCTTATAAAGTAATTAGTTCGGAAGAAATTGTTCCCGTAGATGATGAGGGTCAAGCTAACATATTTATATTGCAGAATGAACAAAAGAATACATCTTGGTGTTGCAATCCCAAAATATGTTTATTAGATGAAATGGTTCTTCAAAGTTTGATACAGGTATTTCAATATTTAATTTCAAAATCGGCCATAGATATTTTTTACTTAATCTCCACACAAAATCAAGAATATTTAGGTAAACTGAAAACACTTTACAACATCAAAACTCATTTCCCTAAAATACGAACTTTAGTTAGAGAGTTTTATCAGTTAACATTTTATTGCAAAAATATAAAATCAATAGACTGTGATTTGAATTCTGTCAATGTGAATAAGCTATGTGAGTTAGGAGTGCCTTTTAATGCAAATAATGCCCATTACGATGTAAGTACCAACGAAAGTGAATTAAACGAAGATTTAATAATAGAAAAATATAAGCGAGCTTTTAATAACTTAAAAAAACGATGCAATGATGTACCGACACACTATTGCATATCTTGCCATAGGCTTCTTTGTTTACGAGACATGTCCGCCATTGCTAAATTAAGAATTCCAATTGAAACAGATATATGGAATAGATTACAACAGTTTAATGAAACATTTAATATTGAACCGAGTGATTTTATTTGTGATTTATGTTTGAAAAAAATTAGAGCTAATGATTTGCCTGCTAATTCCATTCTTAATAGTTTGCATTTTAGTAATATTCCTGAGCAATTGAGTGATCTTAATAATTATGAAAAAATATTAATCCAAAGAGCCAAGGCATTCCAAGTAGTAACTAGCTTGGTTCCAGTGGTAAACAAAATTTTACCTAATAGACAATTGATTAAAAAGGTTAAAGGGAGAACTTTCCATTTGCCATTACCTACGGAAACTACTTTAAACAAATTACCAAATCCCGAGGACCCCTTAAACCGAAACCAAGAACTTTTTATTCTCGTGCGAAGCTGTCCAACTAAAACCAAAATAATGTGGCAAGACATAGTAGATATTAACAAAGTATACAGTGCTTTAAATTATTTAAAAGAGAATAACATTCATTACGCAAACATAGTCTTGCCACAGAATTCAACAAGTTTATTGGACAATCTTGACCAAACTCTAACCCACGATATTGCAGTACATGAAAATGATCTAGAAGTAGAAAAGCAGTACTCAATTCTCACTCAGGTAACCGAAGATAAAGAAGATATTTATGAAGAGTATACAATATATCCTCTACACGAAAAAAAACAAAATGGTACAGCTTCCACGCTCTATCAGATGCTTAAAGTTAATGCAGCGCCAATCGATAATCGCAATAAGGATTTAGACACGTTATGCTTTCCAGATTTATTTAATGAGGGCAAATATGGTCAGTTTTATGATCGCGAAACTAAAATCACAAGTGCCGAATTCATAAAGTCTCGCTTAACTTCTAAAGATTCACGATTCAGACTGAACCAGCAATATTTGTTTTATTTATTGAATGACGCTAATTGGAGACAGTTAAATGCAGGTATATTTTATAAGTTAAACGTAACGAATCTCAACCAAAAATTGACAGTTCAACAATATTTAGATAAGATAGAGAAAGGCGAACTGGAAGGAGATCTGATGGCAATATTCAGTCGACTACGTAACACTGAACAATTTTGGAAAAAACCTAGAAGCGATGTTGTGTGTATGACTCGTCACTACGGACCGGCCACTTGGTTTTTAACTATCAGTCCTTCTGAGTGGAGGTGGACGGAGCTCGGAGATTATATTAAACAAATCAATGGACCCGAAGTGCGAAACAAATCCACTAGTGAGTTAGTGGCGATGGATCCAGTTTCAGCGTCACGGTTCATAGATATTAAATTTAAGGCAATGTTAGAATTTTTAACATCACCTGAGGCACCTTTAGGAGAAATTGAACATTATTTCTGGCGACGTGAATACCAGTCTAGGGGTTTACAGCACTTTCATCTAATGCTGTGGGTAAAAAATGCGCCAGTGTTACAAGAGTCGACTACTGATGAAGTGGCAGAGTTTATAAATAAATACGTAACTTGTGCTGTTCCAGACAAAAAAGTGTCGCCAACATTATACGACCGCGTTATCAATAATCAAAAGCATAAACATAACTCCTATTGTTTGCGAAAGAAAAAAACTAAATCGAGTTTTTCTACTGTTTGTAGATTTGGATTTCCTCGGCCAGTGGGCGAATCTTTAACGATTAAGAGTGTAACTGAGTCTATCGCGGCTAGAAAAACTTTAACATCTAATCGGCTCTACCTCGGAAAGAAGAATCTCGTTACATTAACGATTACAATCCAGCGATACTTCTTGCTTGGAATGGCAACATGGACTTGCAGTATGTAGGAGAAAAAACAGCAGTTTTAAATTATTATATTACTAAATATACAACTAAGGGCGAAAAAAGTCATGCAGTGGACACTTTCGATAGTATAAACTCTACCAAATCTCTCGCTAGTAGGCTCTTTAATGTTGGTCTTCGAGCTCTTAATAATAGAGAATGTGGTGCTCTTGAAGCCAGTGATACACTCTTAGGAATATCTCTTTATGGCACCGATCCGCAGACTACAATCCGATGGCTTGACGTAAATATGTATCGCAATCGAAGAGTAAAAACCAAAAAAGAGATAAACCAACTTGAATCAGATTCTACCGATATTTTCTTTCAATCTTGGGTTGATAATTATTATCCTCAACGTCCTAAGGATTTAGATAGTATGAATTTATATAATTTCGCTAGGTGGTTTGACATAGTTTCGACTCCACCCTCTTCAGGGCCAGGGGTACAAATATATAAATTATCATCTAATAAATATTTAAAGAAACGACAGAGACCTTATTTAATAAATCATTATACTTACGATGTTAATAAGCACCCAGAAAAATATTATTTTTCGCTATTGTTAATGTTTTTACCGTGGCGAGATTTAACTGTACTGAAGGCTGGTCAAAGTACTTACACTGAAGCCTTCAATCTTCTGAAAAATCAAATTAAAGACGGACTTGATTATGGAGAAATGCAGACAGAATTCTTAAATAACATAGAGAGAGCATTCGAAATGATTGAAGAAAAAGTGGGAGAAATCGAAAGAAATCGACAGGAAGAGGATCAGGAAGATGACGGTATAGAGAATCCGTTGGATTTCTTGCCAGTTGAAGCTGTAAATGCAATGGAAGATTTTAGAAATGCTAAAGATTCGGTATCAGAAGATGAGCTCGAAAAAATGACAAAAGGTTTGAATGTCGACCAAAAACGCATTTTCGATACAATTTGTAGAGCTTTATTAGACAAAAACGCCATTTTGAGATTATTTGTCAGTGGTACAGGCGGCACTGGGAAAAGTTATTTAATTAACACTATTAAAAGTTGGGTTAAAAAACGTTTAGAAAAATTAGTAGCCGTTGCAGCTCCCACTGGCATTGCCGCTTTTCATGTAAACGGTCTCACCATACACCGGCTACTCCAGCTGCCAGTAGAACACGGAAGCAGTCCGAAGTACACTCCTTTATCAGACCAAGTGTTAAAAGTTTTAAGAAGTCATTTAAGCAATGTAGTTCTTTTGATTATTGATGAAGTTTCAATGATTTCCAACGTTACATTAATGTTTATTCATCTACGGTTAACTGAAATTTATGACACTAGTGATGTGGAAGACGGCTGGTTTGGAAGAATTAATATTGTGTTATTTGGAGATCTGCTCCAGCTGCCACCAGTGCGACAACTTTCGCCATTCGAAGATATGAAGTGGTCTGATGTGCAAAAATTATTAGGTTCTCTTAGTGCACCGAATTTATGGAAACAACTATTTTCATACGACGAATTAATGATTAACATCAGACAAAAACACGACCATCTCTTCGGCGAAATATTGAATCGTATAAGAATGGGTGTCGTAACGACAACAGATCATCATACGTTAGCTCATAGACTCCTAAAATTAACTTCCCGAAATCAAAATGACCGGCTTAAAGAAATTATTGACTATTTTAAATTACTACCTGATAATACTGTTTGTTTATTCCCTACTAAAAATATGTGTAACCAATTTAATAATGCAATGTTGGAAAGTATGGAACAACCGGAAATTAAATTGAATTCAATCGATGAAATAGACTGTCCAAGGTATTTAAACAAGCGAGCAAAGGAAGTGCTCAAAAAGAACGAGGATGATTCATCATTAACCGCTGGATTAGAAAACGTTATCACGATCAAATTAGGTGCACGGGTTATGTTGCGTAGGAATATAGATGTTAGTAAAGGGCTAGTGAATGGCTCTATTGGAGTCATACAGAAAATAAACTGGGATGTCGATAAAATCAATAGTGCACGTAAAATTATTATCAAATTTAATAATTTAACTTATGAGCTAGAACGTGTCAAGACTAAGTTTCAGATATTAAATAATGTATATATTCACCGGGAACAGTTCCCTATTTGCTTAGCTTACGCTATTACCATCCACAAATCGCAAGGACTTAGTCTGGACAGCGCTCTTCTCGACATAGGCACTTCGATATTTAGCAGAGGACAGGCCTACGTTGCGCTCTCCAGAGTTAAAACACTAGACGGAGTACACCTTATTAATCTAGACCCTAGTCAAATTAAGGCACAAGATAGTTCTATAGTAGAATATAACCGCCTGAGATCGTTATATCGCCCGGACTTGGCTAATTTAAGCATAAACAGGAAGCGCATTAAGAAGGTAGCAGATAATGAATGGGCAATGCGCACTATTATCTCTAACATTCAAGAGAATGTAGACAATAGTATACAAAAGAAAACCACGCAGCGGAAACGCAAGTTTCATCAAGTTTTCAAGTAATGATATCCCACCAAAAACATAAATGTAAAAAAGGAGAGCCAAGTTCAATTCAAAAATTATGCTTGGCTGAGGGCTTCGCCACAAAAAGAATGGAGATCTAAATGAGTGCCAAGTTCTATGCAAAATTGAAATATGTATTTATAGGAACAAAATAACTTTATGAACAAGTATTAAACTCTATTTCTTTGCTTTATTGGATATCTATAACAATTGCTGTTATTTAAAAATGTGAGATCTTAAAGTAGGTTAGATTTGACTTGTCCAGTTTTCATTACATCAGTCATTTTATAAACTTATTCAACATTTTAATTCTGATAAAAACCTTATGTATTTAATGTATATGTATACATATGTATATAAAAACTTTACAAACGTTCTTCATGCCTAAACCAGTAACAGTATAAAAGTGAAGTACATATATGAGATTCAATGAATAAACAGGTAGCGTATTAAAAAGGTAGCAGATAAAGAATGGGCAATGCGCACTATTATCTCTAACATTCAAGAGAATGTAGTCAATAGCATAGAAAAGAAAACTACGCAGCGGAAACGCAAGAAAAAACATTAGATTTCAATACCTGCCTAGTTTTCTTTACAAAAAGTAATGATATCCCAGCAAAAACATAAATGTAAAAAAAGAGAGCCAAGTTCAATACAAAAATTATGCTTGGCTGGGGGCTTCGCTGCAAAAAGAATGGAGATCTAAATGAGTGCCAAGTTCTATGCAAAATCGAAATATGTATTTATAGGAACAAAATAACATTATGAACAAGTATTAAACTCTATTTCTTTGCTTTATTGGATACCTATAACAACTGCTTTATTTAAAAATGTGATATCTTAAAGTAGATTAGATTTGACTTGGCCAGTTTTTATCAGAATTAAAATGTTGAATAACTTTATAAAATGACTGATGTAATGAAAACTGGCCAAGTCAAATCTAATCTACTTTAAGATATCACATTTTTAAATAAAGCAGTTGTTATAGGTATCCAATAAAGCAAAGAAATAGAGTTTAATACTTGTTCATAATGTTATTTTGTTCCTATAAATACATATTTCGATTTTGCATAGAACTTGGCACTCATTTAGATCTCCATTCTTTTTGCAGCGAAGCCCCCAGCCAAGCATAATTTTTGTATTGAACTTGGCTCTCTTTTTTTACATTTATGTTTTTGCTGGGATATTATATATACTAGAAACTGAATGAGCAAATTAATTATTTTCAAATTCTGTTTTAAGAATTTTTTCAATCCGTAGTTTAAGTGATTTATCACCTAATTTTGAAAAAATTACAAATATTTGCATATGATTATCATATTATTTGTCATTTTTATGAAAATAAAGGAAAAATTTTTTGTTGTTGCAATCACCTTTTAAAATAGAACCAATTTTGAAAGTTAACAACGTATTAGCATGAAAACAATGTAAATACAAAGAATATTTTTGATAAACAAATGTCATATAAAATACAAGTACCTAAATAAATAACTCATTTAATATATATATTAAAAAAAGAAAAATATTTTTATTTTTATTTTTTGTGTTTATTTTTGACGCTTTCCAATAGATGGAGCCAAAACGATTATTTGATATTCAGTATTTCAGATGGAAGAGAAAAAATTCGTCCGCGAAACTGCCGCATCACGGTATTTTCGGAGTAAAAAATAGTTCGATTTTTAAACTGAGTTATAAAAAAAACAAGAGTTTTCCTAGGGAAAAGGGAGATGTCAGGCACATCAGATAAAAGCGATTAATATCATATATAAATTAAACTAAATTCGCTCGAGCCATATTCGAGAAAAAATTCTTACACATATAGTCCGTCCATTTATAACTTAAATGAGCCAATTCATATCTCGAAATATATTGCACGCAGAATTGTAGCGATTTCAGGGTAGGATCAGACAGAAGGTGAAAGTCTATTTTGAAAATATCAGAACATAACCTCCCATATTTCCTGAGATATTAAGTGTCGGCTTTCAGCGGTTTCTTTGATCTTAAAATTCCTGTATATATAAGTGTCGCAGTTTTCGTTCGTTTTTCCGTTTCCGCTGAGTGTCGTGGCGTTCGTTTGTTTTTGCGCTTGCGTCACTAGAAAAACTGCCGTTTTTCATGATATACATCATTTTATCCTATGCATTGTTTGAAAATTAATAATTTGTAAATTATGTATAAATATTTGACAATTGAAAGTAAAACCAATTAATCCGACCTGCTGGTAGGAGATTATTTATTCTGAATCCTGTTGAAGAGGAGACTTTGTTAAAGACTACAAAAAATATTTTATTAAAAACTACTGTGATTTTCTGCTTGTGAAAAATGTGTAGAAATATTAAACACCATCCTTATAATGAAATTTCAAAAGATTCTCATCTTTTACCTTAACTAAAACACTTCTTTCACCCCCATAAAGTTTAATTTTCCGAAAGTTATAATCTTTTAACCTTAGTCAGGGCCTAAGAGAAAAAATTTTGCAAAACTCCAACCTTTTACAGGAAACCATTGTAATTTTCTACGTGTGAAGAACGTGTAGAACTGCCGAACACTTATAACTACTGGAGACATTCTATCATCCTCTTATTTCTGAAATTTTGGAAGATCCTCCATCTTTTGACTTAGCTAGCGGTATAGAAGTTTGAAATTTAGCAAAATGTCTTCTCATAGACAAATTAAAAAAAAAAAAAAAAATGCTGAAAAATTCCCCATAAGAAAATAAATAAATAAAATGTATAATTATCTTTTTAAAGCAGAATTAAAAAAAAAAAAAAAAAACAAGCAAGAAAAAAAGTTGTTTTTCAATATAAAGAAAACTGTAGGATTCGAATGTAAAATATAAATACAAAAAAAAAAAAAATTTCTTAAGAATTTAACAGTGTGACACTATTATGTAATGCTGAGGGACAATAATTAAAAGTATTTTGTGAAAACTTATTGACTACAAAAAGTTTAATAAAGCAACATGAAATAATTATTAAAATCAAATTTTTGTTGTAAAGGGCAGATAAAAAGAATTTTAGAATATTTAAAGTACAGTTACACTACGATAAAAATAAATAAATAAATAAAGCAACATAAAATAAAGCCCTAATACCATTTTTACCGATTCTTATATAAAATGACCTCCTGCATCCAAATATGACTACCATTTTGCCCAGTCTCCCACCATTTCCTTGGGATATCCTACCACTCCTCCACCAATTTTTATCACTGTTCGGTAATTTTATATACCATAAATTTTATTTGGAAAATGAAAAATATTTAATTTAACACTTTATATATATATATAATGTTTAATAATTATAGAATAAAATTTATAATATATATATATATATATATATATATATATATATATATATATATAAGAAATGCAATATACATAATTTCAGCGGCAAATGTCCCGTTAAATTTTCCCCTTGCCGCAAATGTTCATGTTTTAAAATCTTTCTACACTGTAGCCCCTCAGAAGATATTTAACAGTTAAAATAATCCTCGATCCCTAAAAATTAAATTTATAGCTATAAAATTACCAAAAAGTGATAAAAATAGGGAGCCGTCCCTAAAAAACGACAGGTGATAGGGCAAAATTAGCGTCATATTCAGATTCAGGAGGCATTTAAGATAAGAATTTCCAAAAATGATGGTGGAGGCAATTTTCATGCAGAGCAGTGTTATTATTATTATTAACTTTTTTTCCCTTTTTTAACTTCGTTAAAACTGAATCATAAAAAGAGTTTAAAAAACTAAAAATTTAATTTTTAATATTTAGATTTTAATGAATGAATATTAATTTAACTTCTTTAACTATCTCATTATGAATGATATTTCATGTTAAGAAAATAAGAAAAAAAATAATCCTGAAAACTCTGATAAAATCCTAAAATATTCTGAAAAAAAAAAAAAAAAAAAAAAAAAAAAAAAACCTTTTTAAACCCAATAAAACCCCCAAAACGCTGATAAAACCCTAGTTTCAGCAGTTTGTATTCGGCTTTCAAAGAAAATCGGTATTATTATGCGTTTTTTTTCTTTTTTTCTTGTCTGATTAACAAATGTGCAGCAATAACTCTTTATATTTTCAAAGAATAAAGAGAAAAAAAAAGCTTATTTCTATAAAAATTATTCATTTAAATATAGTGGTCAGTCAGCATTAAAAGAAAAAAAAATATTGAAATTAAATGTAGCTTGCAATTTATAAACAAGTATAAAAATTGAATAGTATGTAAAGCAACTATTATTTTTAAAATTATTAACATTTTGGGTGAACTCAGCACCCTTAAAAACTCAAAATTTGTTAAAAAATACTAATTATCGTATTTTGAAACGACTAGGGGCTGTGCATTTTGCGTGTTACGCTCGTCCTTTTAGACACTCGAACACACTGATGTGCTTTATTTTAAATAAAAACATGGAGCCTTAAAAGTACTTTTTAGTTAATAGTAGCAGGTTATGCCCGCTTTGTTGGTCACGTTATTTAAATGAAATTTCAAAAGAATTGAACCACTATTTATTTTTTATATCACACTAGGGGGCTGTGCCTTCTATTCACTCCGCTCACCAACCCCCTGAATATTTTCCTTTATTAACACATGCAGGGCTCTGGCCGCCTATTCGGTACTTTTCCTTTCACTGGACAGAAATGTTAAAAGTGCATAACTCAGGAAAAAGCAGAAAAGTATTATAAAAATCCCCATTTCAATACGAAATTGAAATACATAATATTTATTTCCACATTATTTATTTTATAAAAATTATGCTTTTTTTTTTTTTTTTTTTAACAGAAAGAAATTTGTAATATCTGGACTAGTTTGCGTTACAGTTTTAGTCTATAAACCTTTTGGCAATATTTAATTTTCCTTACACTATTTGACGATGAACTTTTTGGTTTAACTGTTTGTAAAAAAAAAAAAAAATCAGTACTTATTTTTTCTAATGCCTATACTCTTTATTAATTAATGTTTTAGTTAATTTAGGGCAGCATATAATACTCTATATATGTCTCTACTGTATAGTTAGGTAATAATTTTATTCATTCTAAAATATCTGAAAAGCAAAATAGTTTATTATTTTATTATTATTAATTTAACTTGAAAATTTTCAAGTTTAAATTTGACTCTTCTTTTTATGACAAAATACAGTGACAAAGTTTTTAAAAATACTTGTTTGTCCTCTTAAAAAAATAAATACAGCTTCAAGACATAAAGAAATGCAATCAATCATACAGACATTAAATTATTTTTTTATTTACAGAAAAAAAAAAGAGAGAGAGAGAGAGAGAACTTATATAAAAAATATTATATACAACATAAAAGATTGCCAGTAAAAAAATGTTCTAAAAGTAGTGAAAAAAGTGCTAATAGCAGCACTGACATTTATTTTATATTTCTTTTTTAAAACCAAGGATCCTGGCCGAGGTACCCCAGTCGGTGCCAAGCTCGTAATTAAAAGATTGTGAGTTCGATACTCGACCAGACCAATGACCATTGTGTATACTAATGGTGGCTAATGCACGTAAAATCCGTCGTGACCGCAATGTCCTCTATGTTAATTTTAAAATTATACCTCTGGAAGTCATCGAATCGGGGTAATCATCCCCCTCCATGGAGGTTAAAAATTCTGACGGCATGTCACCGGAAAATCCCTGCGGGTGCGTCCCAGACCGTCGCCAATTACTCATGGCGCTCTATTGGTGTGACGTTAAACCCAACCTACCTACTAACAACCATAAGGATCATATTTTAATTTTCCTGTATAAAATGACTTCATGAAAGTAAACGCCATAAGAGAAACATTTTTCAGTGTGGAAAATAGAGTCCTTTATAAACCGGTCGTTCTCAGTTAATAACTTCGTTAATTAAAATGGTAGCATTTTCTAAACACCTGAAATGTCTTTCTTGGAATATTCGGAACATACCAGGTTGTCCCTAAAGTTCTGCACCATCAATGGTATGCAGATTTCGACGTGGATCGGACGACAGAGTAAGATGCGCATGCGCTAAAAAGTGCCGCCAGGTGAACAGGTAGAGGTAATAGAATAGTGTGTATGCTCATTGAGAAGAATAGCGTCCGTAGTAGTAGTGTGAAATCGTGAAAGATGTGTGATTCAAAAACCGCGACACGTGCCGTGCTTCGTTTTCTATGGAAAAAAGGCCTAAGTGCGAAAGCGGCTAGCGAGGAAATCTGTGCAGTTGAAGGACCTGATACGATCAATCGATCGACAGCATCCCGGTGGTTCAAACGTTTTTCGTCTGGCGATTTGAGCCTGGAAGAGCAGCCTCGAAGTGGACGGCCAAAATTGGATGTTGGGACCGCTGTAGCAGCTGCTGTCATGGCCGAACCTCAAACCAGCACACGTGTGATAGCCCACAGGTTAGGGGTATCCAAAAATACAGTGCACCGGAGGCTCCTTGAACAGGACTTCAGTAATAAGCGACCGAGACAAAGTCCACATGAGCTGACACAACTGCAGGCCGAGAACAGAGTGAAACTCTGTCAAGAACTTTTGAAAAACCCAAGGGATGATCGGTTCTGGAAACGCATCGTTACTGGGGATGAGAAGTGGGTGTTTCTCCGCAATCCAGACAATCGTTTTGCGCAAACAGTGGGCAAAACGAGGTCAAGATACCCAGGCCCAGGCGAAACAAGACAGATTCGGCAAAAAGGTCATGCTGTGTGTTTGGTGGAATATCCATGGCATTCTTCACTTCGAATTGGTTCCTGAGGGCCGTGCCGTCACAGGGGACCTCTATGCCGAACAACTGGAGCGTGTTCACGCTGTACTTGTGCAGAAATACCCCGCTCTGACAAACAGAAAGAGAGTATTGCTGCAACATGACAACGCACCAGCTCATCGCTCCAGAAAAGTGCAAGCGAAACTCGCGGAACTCGATTGCATGGAGGTTCTTCCGCATCCTGCTTATAGCCCTGATGTTGCCCCATCCGACTACGGTTTGTTTCGTTCCATGACGCACTTCCTCTGTGGTAAACAATTCAATGACTATGACGAGGTGAAACACGCTTGTCAACAGTTTTTCGATTCGAAACCTGCCTCCTGGTATCATCACCAAATTGAACTTTTGGCACAACGATGGCTAGCTGTCCTGAATCACAATGGCCTGTATTTTGCTGAATAAAATACTTTGTGTTTCTGATACCATTGCTTTTTATTTCGACGCTTGTATGGTGCAGAACTTTAGGGACAACCTGGTATTGATACCTCTCGTGACGCGAAGGACCCTGCCCTCCGAGAAGATGCTCTTCCTTAAAACCAAAAATCAAATTTACCCATAATTATTTTTATTATGTGAAACTTCCCCATACAGTCGCTATAGCAATGAGCAATTAGTCAGTATATGGTTATATTTTAATCAGCACTTTTACAAATGTAGCTATGTGAAAATAAATTGCCATTCCACGAAATTTATAAGGGTGGAAAATGTGGTAACAATAAAATAGGTGTCATTCTCGATTGCAGCTAAAATTGAAAATAATAGCATTAATCAAAATTTAATTTACTAAAATTTTCTCAACTAATTTAAAATATTCTTAATTTTATTCAGCTTTACTCCTTTTTTCAAGATAAATAAATATAAAAAGCTTAAATGATCTTTATTATATATATTATTCTATTTGAAAAATTAAACATTTGTATATATATTTAAAGAAAAAAAAAAAAAAAAAAGAAGAAGAAGAAGAAGAAGAAAATCTCCATATTTTAAAAATCTAGTCGCACGACTTCGCTTAATGACAACTACATACATACATATATATGTGTGTGTGTGTGTGTATTTAAATAGTGTCGTCAGAAGACATAAAATCGATTTAACAAAAATAGACATCTGACAATTTTTCTTTAAGAATAAAAATAAAATTTATAAGTCGTGAAGACATGCAAAAAATAGTTTACGTAGCGAGTTAAAAAAAAGAAAAAAAAAATCATTAGAACCGTTTTTAAAAGACGCAATTTCCAAGATCTAAATCAGCCTACCCAGTTAGAACATCTATCATTTTTCCTGTACCAAACAAGTACTACATGCGAAAAGACATATTAAAAAAAAAATAAAAAAAAAAATAAAAAAAGCAGCAATTTTGAAGAAAATCGTTGTACCTGTTTTTGAGATACCGATTTACGGTTTCAACTAATTTTCAACAAAATATGATAAACTCATGCTCACCGGCAACGAACAAATGGTAGTTAATAACGAGAGTTAAATAAAATAATAATAATAATACATAGAGTCGTTTTTTAAGAAGCGCTCTTGCGAGGTTTAAAACTGATTCATTTATACAGAACAGCTATGAATTTTCCGAAAGTAACTCACTAATGCATTCTAAAGGACATCTAAAAGGGTTTTATATAGCAACTTTAAATAAAATCGTTAGAGCCGTTTTTGAGATACAAATCAACGGTTAAACTTTTGCTTTTTCAATTTTCACAGAAAGTTGGAAAATTTATCTATACACTAAACCTGTCTTAATTCTGAATTATCGTCGTTATACCTTTATTCTTTTTGGAGATATGATAGTTGGAAGATTCCCCATACACACTTACAAATATATATACTGAACAATTGCCAAAAATCACTTGCTTGAACTCAGGAGACTTTAAAATATCTAAATCAGGTTAAAACTCGATATCAAAAAATTTAAACGAATAAAATACTTACATTAACTTCCGATAGTCGAGTAATGGAATTAAAAAATGTCCTGTTATATTATTTACATAATATCATGTTATTTAATCATAAAGAGAAAAAATATTAAGTTCATTTTGTGAATGCTTTATATTTTTACTTTATTTTATACTAGCAGGCTACGCCCGCTTCGCTGGTCACTATTTTTAAATGAATCACAAAAATTAATGAATTCTCAAAATTGCATTAATTTTTATCATGTGATAAAAAAAGAGAAAAAAAAAATCTGATCAGGAAAAATGTCGCACCGGGTCCCCACTGCCTTCGGCAGCGTAGCCCCGTGCGCTGCGCGCACGTATTCCTTCACCAACCTTATGACTTCTCAAAATTCCATGTTATTACTCATAAACTTTCATTCTTAAGAAAAGGAATTAAAAAATATATCATTTAGCATCGGGTAAAAACTCACACCGGGACGCCACTGCCGTCGGCAGCGCAGACTAATGCGCGCTGTGCGCGCACGTTTGAGGATATACGTGCGCTGTACACGCATATTCCTTCTAAACTCAAACTTTTATTATTAAGAAAATAAAATTAAAAAAAAAAAAAATCTTTTATCAACGGGTAAAAACTCGCACCGGGTCCAAAACCCATGCGCGCCTATTCCTTCCCCACCGTTCCAGCCCCTCCTAATTAACTTGCATATACCAATTTTGAACGGTCTTACTCAATTAGCTGAGATGCAAAAGAAAACCTGATCAGGACACTTTAAATTGTAAATCAGGTGAAATCTCGAATTCCACTTTCGATAATGTAAAAGAACTTTAAAATATCTTTCGAATGATGTATTAGAAATAATTTAATCATAATTAGAATATGAAATATTGAAATTTAAAAATATTACAGCGCCATCTAGCTGTAGAAATTTCTGTAATCTATTGTTCCATTCCAGATAAACAAAGCTTTCAAATGATGCATCACTCATGAAATTATTTTAATTAGTAGATGAGATACAAAAGAAAACCTAATTAGGAGACCTCAAAACGTGTAAATCGGGTGAAATCTCCAATTCCATTTTCGATAATGTAAATGTACTTTAAAATGTGTATCAACTAAAATAAGCTTTCAAATGATGTTTTACTTATGAACTTTTTTTAATTAATAACTGAGATACAAAAAAAAAAAAACTGATTCAGGACACCTCAAAACGTGTAAATCTGGTGAAAACTTTCGATAATTTAAAAAACTTTAAAATATCTTTCGAATGATGTATTACAAATAATTTAATCATAATTAGAAATTGAAATATTGAAATTTTAAAATGTTACAGCGCCATCTGGCGGTACAAATTTCTGTATTCCACTGTTCGATTCCAAATCAAAAAAGCTTTCTAATGATGTATTACGAAATTATTTTAATTAGTAGCTGAGATACAAAAGAAAACTAATTCAGGAGACCTCAAAACGTGTAAATCTGGTAAAAACTGTCGATAATATAAAAGAACTTTAAAATATCTTTCGAATGATGCATTAAAAATAATTTAATCATAATTAGAAATTCAAATATTGAAATTTGAAAATATTACAGCGCCATCTGGCGGTAGAAATTTCTGTAATCCACTGTTCGATTCCAAATCAAAAAAGCTTTCTAATGATGTATTACTTATGAAATTATTTTAATTAGTAGCTGAGATACAAAAGAAAACCTAATTAGGAGACCTCAAAACGTGTAAATCGGGTGAAATCTCGAATTCCATTTTCGATAATGTAAAAGTACTTTAAAATGTGTATCAAGTCAACAAAGCTTTCAAATGATGTATTACTTATGAAATTTTTTTAATTAATAACTGAGATATAAAAGAAAACTGATTCAGGACAGCTTCAAAACGTGTAAATCTGGTGAAAACTTTCGATAATTTAAAAGAACTTTAAAATATCTTTCAATTGATATATTAAAAATAATTTAATCATAATTAGAAATTGAAATATTGAAATTTTAAAATATTACAGCGCCATCTGGCGGTACAAATTTCAGTATTCCACTGTTCGATTCCAAATCAAAAAAGCTTTTTAATGATGTATTACTTATGAAATTATTTTAATTAGTAGCTGAGATACAAAAGAAAACTAATTGAGGAGACCTCAAAACGTGTAAATCTGGTGAAAACTGTCGATAATATAAAAGAACTTTAAAATATCTTTCGAATGATGCATTAAAAATAATTTAATCATAATTAGAAATTGAAATATTGAAAGTTAAAAAAATTACAGCGCCATCTGGCGGTAGAAAATTCTGTAATCTATTGTTCCATTCCAGATAAACAAAGCTTTCAAATGATGCATCACTCATGAAATTATTTTAATTAGTAGATGAGATGCAAAAGAAAACCTAATCAGGACACCTCAAAACGTGTAAATCGGGTGAAATCTCGAATTTCATTTTCGATAATGTAAAAGTACTTTAAAATGTGCATCAACTAAAATAAGCTTTCAAATGATGTATTACTTATGAACTTTTTTTAATTAATAACTGAGATACAAAAAAAAACTGATTCAGGACACCTCAAAACATGTAAATCTGGTGAAAACTTTCGATAATTTAAAAGAACTTTAAAATATCTTTCAATTGATATATTAAAAATAATTTAATCATAATTAGAAATTGAAATATTGAAATTTTAAAATATTATAGCGCCATCTGGCGGTACAAATTTCTGTATTCCACTGTTCGATTCCAAATCAACAAATCTTTCAAATGATGTATTACTTATGAAATTATTTTAATTAGTACCTGAGATAGAAAAGAAAACCGATTCAGGAGACCTCAAAACGTGTAAATTAGGTGAAATCTCGAATCCCACTTTCGATAGTATAAAAGTACTTTAAAATATCTTTCGAATGATGTATTAAAAATAATTTAATCATATTCAGAATTCGAAATATTGAAATTTAAAAATATTACAGCGCCATCTGGCGATAGAAAATTATGTAATCTACTGTTCAATTCTAAATCAATAAAGCTTTCAAATAATGTATTACTTATAAAATTATTTTAATTAGTAGCTGAGATACAATAGAAAACCTAATCAGGAAACCTTAAAACGTGTAAATCACGTGAAATCTCAAATTCCATTACTTATGATAGTCGGTTAATGGAAGGTGACAGAAATTTGTGGCGTCTACTCTTGAAATTCCATTCAAATAAGTTTCAAAATGACATATTACTTTTGAAATTATGCTAATTAGAAGCTGAGATACAAAAATGATATAAACACTATTATAAAACGATTTATGTCTGACTTTTTCGTGGTTTTCTCCGAAACTTGGGTAATTCCGGGCTAAATACTGTTCAAAATCCATAGTATGAAATGTGAAAGGAGTATCAGAATTCGAAATTCTGCAAAATATAAAAGAATAAAGGCGTTCTGGGTTTTCCGTCGTTTTCTCCGAAACAACCGTTCCTTTTCTACGTTTTTGCCCCTCCCCCCCTTTCCGTCCCTTCTAATAATTTTACACTTGAAAATATCCGCAATCGATTTATCTTTCCTTGAAACCTAATAATAACAATTTCAAACGCTGTAACTCTTTTTATTTATTTATTTTTATTTATTTTTATTTTTATTTTTTTTTTTTTCTGGCCGTTTGCTTGCCCCCCCCCCCCCCCTCCTCTTCAAGCCCTTCCTAATAATTCTACACTTTCAAAAATATTCAGAATCGAAATATCGGGCGTTAAAAACACCAATATTACGAAATTTCAACGGCATATCTCAATTTAAAATAGTTGAAAATATAATACAAAATTTAATCTCATTTTTTTGTTTATCCACATATTTTCATGAAAATTGAACAGTAGCTTTATAATATGCTGTCTAGGCCGAATATGAATTCAAATGTAACGTGAATTAAAATTTGAAAAAAATTGAAAATGGCAATATTTTTCCCTACTACAAAACACGTGACATCTTGATCGGTTGCAATCATTTCCTTTTTGATGACAGACGATGGGTCTTCATTACTGGCATTTGAAATGATGTTGCCACAGAAAATTCATACTTTAGTTAATTTTAAAAAATCTAATTGTTGTACTGATAAACCACTTGCACACTTAGATTCAGAAAAAATGCCCCTTTCATTTGGTATCGAAATTGTAACGATCGGACAAATATTTCTAATTTATTTTCCACTTTTTCTGCTTTGAGATCGCTTTTAGATTAGACATGAGTGGACATTTTAATTAATATCTCCACAACTAATTAAAATTTTTAAATTCTGTTTCGAGGAAAACATCGGAAAGGCTCCAGAGCATCCGTATGTCAATTTTTGTACTTCTGCGTTCAATAGGGGCTGAACGTATAAAAGAACAGACAGACAGACAGACAGACAAACCTTTCCTTTTATTATTATAGATTTTACGACAATTAACATTTCTTTAATATAATTTTCTATTATATATTTTTATTTTCCTTTATTTATTAAAAATATTTATTTCAAGACGAGTAGCAGAATTTTTTTAGAATCAATCTGCAGCAAAATAAAATTTATCAGCGATCCAGGAGTGCCGTACGAAGTTGGTATCACAATGAGTATTAGCAATTTATAAAATATATAAAATTTACATTTACAAGAAAAATAAACTGATACGCAACAAGTACAATAACATAGAGGCATATAATTATGCTTTTTTAAGACATAATTGTATCTATAATAATAAATGGAAAGGTTTGTCTGTCTGTCTATCTGTCTGTCTGTCTGTCTGTCTGTCTGTTCTTTTATACGTTCAGCCCCTATTGAACGCAGAAGTACAAGAATTGACATACGGATGCTCTGGAGACTTTCCGATGTTTTCCTCGAAACAGAATTTAAAAATCTTAAGTAGTTTCGGAGATATTAATTAGAATGTGACCCATATCGATCGCAAAAATGACCAAAAATCCTTATTGCTTAAAAAGAGACATTCTATCATCATTCAGCAGACGATTTTAACGGCTGTCTCTAACCGAAGCAAAACATGTGCAAGTCATTAATGTCACGTGATCTTTAACTGGGGTTAA
Source organism: Salticus scenicus (assembly GCA_963930645.1). NCBI lineage: Eukaryota > Metazoa > Arthropoda > Arachnida > Araneae > Salticidae > Salticus > Salticus scenicus. Next base: position 308,599,326 of record OZ005655.1, read on the forward strand.
AAATTGCAAATTTCAAAACGCTTCAAATTTTCTTTTTCGTACACAACACTTAATATACAACCTATTCAGCACAAAACCAACCTGCAGTTAAAATTTCATCAATTTTCATTAATAAACAAAGCAGTTACATTTTAATTGCAAATTAAATTTTATTCAAACACGTAATCTATCTTTCAATAGACGATAGGAGTTCCCATAGCAACAAAATACATTTGAAGGAACTAAAAAATACTTTTCTTTTTCTTTTTACTTCCATTATGGGAAAATAAAAAATATTTATTTTTCTTTTTACTTTCATTAATAAAGCTACCGTAGATAATGGAATTAGAGATTTCACGTGATTTACATGTTTTAGAATGTCCTGATTAGGCTTTCTTTTGTATCTCAGCTAATAATTAAAATAATTTCATAAGTAAAACATTATTTGAAAGCTTTGTTGATTTGGAATTGAACAGTAGATTACAGAAATTTCTACCGCCAGATATTTTAAAATTTCGATATTTCAAATTCCAATTAAATTATTTTTAATACATCATTCGAAAGATATTTTAAAGTTGTTTTAAATTATCGAAAGTTTTCACCAGATTTACACGTTTTAAGGTCTCCTGAATTAATTTTCTTTTGTATCTCAGCTACTAATTAAAATAATTTTATAAGTAATACATCATTAGAAAGCTTTTTTGATTTGGAATCCAACAGTGGAATACAGAAATTTGTACCGCCAGATGGCGCTGTAATATTTTAAAATTTCAATATTTCAATTTCTAATTATGATTAAATTATTTTTAATACATCATTCGAAAGATATTTTAAAGTTCTTTTAAATTATCGAAAGTTTTCACCAGATTTACACGTTTTGAGGTGTCCTGAATCAGTTTTCTTTTATATCTCAGTTATTAATTAAAAAAATTCATAAGTAATACATCATTTGAAAGCTTTGTTGACTTGATACACGTTTTAAAGTACTTTTACATTATCGAAAATGGAATTCGAGATTTCACCCGATTTACAAGTTTTGAGGTTTCCTGATTAGGTTTTCTTTTGTATCCCAGCTACTAATTAAAATAATTTTATAAGTAATACATCATTAGAAAGCTTTTTTGATTTGGAATCGAACAGTGGATTACAGAAATTTCTACCGCCAGATGGTGCTGTAATACTTTCAAATTTCAATATTTCAAATTTTAATTATGATTAAATTATTTTTAAAGCATCATTCGATAGATATTTTAAAGTTCTTTTATATTATCGACAGTTTTCACCAGATTTACACGTTTTGAGGTCTCCTGAATTAGTTTTTTTGGTATCTCAGCTACTAACTAAAATAATTTCGTAGTAATACATCATTAGAAAGCTTTTATAATTTGGAATCGAACAGTGGAATACAGAATTTTGTACCGCCAGATGGCGCTGTAATCTTTCAAAATTTCAATATTTCAATTTCTAATTATGATTAAATTATTTTTAAAACATCATTCGAAAGATATTTTAAAGTTCTTTTAAATTATCGAACGTTTTCACCAGATTTACACGTTTTCAGGTCCCCTGAATTAGTCTTCTTTGTATCTCATCTACTAATTAAAATAATTTCATAAGTAATACATCATTAGAAAGCTTTTTTGATTTGGAATCGAACAGTGGAATACAGAGATTTGTACCGCCAGATGGCGCTGTAATATTTTAAAATTTCAATATTTCAATTTCTAATTATGATTAATTTGTAATACATCATTCGAACTATATTTTAAAGTTCTTTTAAATTATCGAAAGTTTTCACCAGATTTACACGTTTTGAGATGTCCTGAATCAGTTTTTTTTTTTTTTTTTTTTTTTTTTATCTCAGTTATTAATTAAAAAAGTTCATAAGTAATACATCATTTGAAAGCATATTTTAGTTAATACACATTTTAAAGTACTTTTACATTATCTAAAATGGAAATCGAGATTTTACCCGATTTACACGTTTTGAGGTGTCCTGATTAGGTTTTCTTTTGTATCTCATCTACTAATTAAAATAATTTCATGAGTAATACATCATTTGAAAGCATTGTTGATCTGGAATGGAACAATAGATTACAGAAATTTCTACCGCCAGATGGCGCTGTAATATTTTTAAATTTCAATATTTCATATTCTAATTGATTAAATTATTTCTAATACATCATTCGAAAGACATTTTAAAGTTCTTTTACATTATCGAAAGTGGAATTCGAGATTTCACCTGATTTACAATTTAAAGTGTCCTGATCAGGTTTTCTTTTGCATCTCAGCTAATTGAGTAAGACCGTTCAAAATTGGTATATGCAAGTTAATTAGGAGGGGCTGGAACGGTAGGGAAGGAATAGGCGCGCAGCGCGCATGGGTTTGGGACCCGGTGCGAGTTTTTACCCGATGATAATTTTTTTTTTTTTTTTAATTTTATTTTCTTAATAATAAAAGTTTGAGTTGAGAAAGAATATGCGTGTACAGCGCACGTATATCCTCAAACGTGCGCGCAGCGCACATGGGTCTGCGCTGCCGAAGGCTGTGGCTTCCCGGTGTGAGTTTTTACCCGATGCTAAATGATATATTTTTAAATTCCTTTTCTTGAGATTGAAAGTTTATGAGTAATAACATGGAATTTTGAGAAGTCATAAGGATGGTGAAGGAATACGTGCGCGCAGCGCACGGATCTACGCTGCCGAAGGCAGTGGGGACCCGGTGCGGCATTTTTCCCGATCAGAATTTTTTTTTCTCTTTTTTTATCACATGATAAAAATTAATGCAATTTTGAGATTTCATTAATTGATTCATTGATTCATTTAAAAATAGTGACCAGCGAAGCGGGCGTAGCCTGCTAGTTCTTAATAAGAGACGTATTTGTATTTTTAAGCCTGTCATTTATTTATCGTCAGAGCTTTAAATTATCTGCAGCGCTGCCGTGCTGCATACTTTCTACTACTGGGATTATAGCATATATATGTGATATCATATATATATATATATTTATTTAATTAATTGTAGATAAATAATAATATTTAAAAGTATATTAAAAATATAATATGATATCAATGCTTATCATAATTCATTCATACATTTATATAATAAAAGTAAACCACCTTTAAAACTGTAGAATGATATAATTTTAAACCTTAAAAAATATTTTGTAAAAAAAAAAAAGCTAAGAAAAAATACATTAAAATGCAAATATTTTGGTTTCACATAAAATGTCTAAAAATACTGATTTTTCTTTATTTTGAGAATGTGAAGAATAGTGAAGCTGTTAAGTTTTTTATTGAAAAAATTTTCATTTTCATATTCTCATTTCATTATGTTTATTTGATTTATATCAAATTACATTTGAATGTAAATAAACCTTTAATTAAAAAATAAATAAATAAACCTTTAATTAAAAAAAAAAAAAATCTGAAGGCTGATAATTATGCATTTTATACAGATTAAGAATAAAGTTATTATGGTTTCGATAATTATGTTTTAGTGTGAAAATTTACTATTGATACAAATACCGCTCTAAGAGCAATATATTAAAAAAATTATGTAACTATAAAAAAGAAATACAGCACAGTTATGAGGTTAAATGGAGAGGGTTCGAAGGTTACAATATACCCAAAATGCCAAATGCCTCTTGAATTATTCTAATTGCACATATTATTATTATTATTATTATTATTATTTATAAAACTGCAACATCTAATTTTTGTTTTTTCATTTATTATTTTTTTAATAATCTTTATTTTATTTTTAAAAAATCTAATTCAATTGTAATTTAAATTATTAAAGATTTCTACTGAAACAGACCAGATAAGGTATGTACTAATTTCTCCCTCTTTTATTTTGAAGCTCCAGTTAATAAATAAATAAATAAAAAGAAAGAAGAAGAAAAAAAAAAGAAAATGTTTGGGGAAATAGTTTGATTTTTCAGAAAATATTAAACTTTTTTGACTATTCATGAATATTAGAGTAGAGGCACACCAACTAATTGAAAGGAAAAATCTATTTTTAAGTATATTAGAAAATGTTAAAAAATGATATTGGATTACGAATATCAAAGAAAGTTAGTTACAATTTGTAAGAAACATTTAAATAATTCTATCAGTTATTCAGCGAATTGAATAAAATTACAAAAAATGTAAAACAAGAAAAGGAATTATTTTATTGAAAAATAATATAAAACAATAGCAAAAATATCTTACCTCTTTACTTTGCAATGGAATAGCTGTTATAAATCATAGCATAAGCACACACAGTACCACACCTGATAAAACTGAAATGATATCTGACTCAGAATCCCGCCAAAGAATTTGCACGTCAGCTTATTTTTTCCCGCTATTTATTTTAAAGCAGATGCTACAATGCAGCGATTAAAAAAAGAAAATAAATCCATGGGAAGTTTTCGCAGATGTAATCGGAAATTAAATTTTCTACATTTTCTTTTTTCTAATCAGAGCAGAAATTAAATAAGTAGTAATTAATTATTACTTAAACAACAAACAAATATTTATAAATATTCACACAGATATACATATTTCTATGGAGCGAGCTGAATTATAAAAATTTTCGTTAAAAAAATAGAATATTATTAAATAAAAATGATGAAAGATAAATTATAGTTACAAAAAGTATTTGGCAAATATTAAAAGCAATTAAATATTGGTTGTGATTTGTTTTATCAAAAAAAAAAAAAAACCAGACGATAAAAAATGCCATGTCCCGAGAACCCAAATAAATTAATTTAATTACATATTGAAGTAATTTGAAGATATAACAGCATAAAATAATCAGTCTCTATACATTACTGCCTCTTAATATTCATTGAAAAAATAAAAGTACATTGAAAATAAATTAATGGAAACAAAATCAAGATTTAACTAGTATGTTGTGGCCACCACAAGACTTTCTTCTATATTTCCTTATACAAATTCACGCAGTAACAATATTTAAAAAATATATATATATGATTTTTTTCCAAAGTTTTTTTTCGTTAAAAGTAAAAAAAATCGATAACTTTGTTTTAAATTATCGCATATTTATAGTTCAACCATTCGTTTTAAAGGTATTGACGAGACCTTTCGAAAGATACCGATCTTGAAATTTCCCCCCCCCGGGGGGTACTTCCCCCTAGGGATGCCCCAAATTTTTTTTCTAATTAACTACTACTATTATCAATAATTCATATTAATTTCACAATCACAGGTTAAGAATAACTCTCATTATGTACATTTATACGAAATTTTGTACTACTTTTGTCCATGTTAAAAATTTAGAAAAAATACGATCACAGCGCCACCTGTTGAGCGATTGATCCCCAAATCTAATCAGCCACAGTTTATGTCAGGGGCCAACTAAATACCAAGTCTGGTTAAATTTCGTTAAAAAAAAAAAAAAAAAAAAAAAAAGATTTTTTTTTTTTCTAAGGTTTTTTTTTTCGTTAAAAGTAAAAAAAATCGATAACTTTGTTTTAAATTATCACAGATTTATAGTTCAACCATTCGTTTTAAAGGTATTGACGAGACCTTTCGAAAGATACCCATCTTGAAAATTTACTCCCCTCGAGGGGTGACTTCCCCCCCAGGGGGGGTGGCGAGGCTCCTACGCATACAAAAATTTTTTCCCAGTTGACTATCTCTATTATAAATAATTCTTGTAAATTTCATAATGATTACTAAAATATAATTCTCTTTATGCACATTTATACAAAATTTTGTCCTATATCACCATGTTAAAAATTTAGAAAAAGCGGGATGGCAACGCAACCTCTAAGACAATTTTTACCAAAAGTTGATAGGCACTAATTTATGTCAAGGTGCAACTACACACCAATTTGTATGAAATTCTGTATAGTAGTTCCTCAGATACAGTTGCCACAAAATTTTGTCACACACACACACACACACACACAGACAGACAGACAGACAGACAGACAGACAGACATTTTCTAAAAATGGTCAAATCGTGTTCTACAGCTCTCAAAACGTGTAAATCCATCAAAAACCCGAGGTCGAAAATTTTTACGAATCCAATACTTTCTCTATATTACATATAGAAGAAAGTAAAAAACTGATATAAGTAACAACTACTTCACTTCCATTACCTATTATTATAAGTATTATATATATATATATTAAGATATGCGGTCAGAGGTCATAAAATTGATCTAAAAACTTAGATACCCTATAATTTTCCTGTAAAAGTAAATGGATACATACAAAACAAAGTTTACATATCAAGTAAAAAAAAAAAAAAAAAAAAAAAAAGTGAACCATTTTTTTAAAGCACCCGTTTCTGATATCTTTAACTGACCTTCAGCTACCTAATCAGTATGACTGTCAAATTTTCTGCAATAACCCCGCAATACATGAAAAAGGACATCTTAAAAAAGTTTTTTAATGCAACTTTCAAGAAAGTCACTCGAACAGATTTTGAGATACTAACTTTCACCAAATCTTAGAAATCTCAATTGTTGACTGGAAAACAACTATTACACATGAAAGAATATCGAAAACGAGGTTAATATGACGAGTTTGAAATAAACCCATACTGCCGTTTTTAAAGAAACGCACTAGCGAGACCTCATCTTCAGCTGCTCATACGTGTTGCCTATCAAATTTTCTGAACAAACCAGCTAAAGCATCCGAAAGAACACCTAATAGGGTGCTTATATAGCAACTTTGAAGAAAATCGTTAGAGATGTTTTTGAGATTCAGACTCACAGCCCCTCTTCCGGTTTTCATATTTTCACAAAAATTTGGAAATTTCATATGTACACCAGAACTGTTATTAATGCTGAAGTTTAATCGTTCTAGTTATTAGTTTCGGAGATAATAAGAAGTCAGAAGATTTCTCTAACACACATATATACAGGACAACTAATAGGGTGTTTATATAGCAACAATGAAGAAAATCGTTAGAGCCGTTTTTGAGATATGAACTCACAGTCTTTTTATACACTATTTTTATATTTTCACGAAAATTTGGAAATCTCCTTATATTATTAAAATCTGTGCGCATCGGTCTGTCTGTCTGTCTTTCTGTCTGTCTGTCTGTCTGTGAGAAATGCCTTGTCATAGCTAAAGCTCCGGCGCTAATGGTCGCAGCGCTTCGAAACCGGTGTCGACAGACGCAGAATTTCTTCATCTCGACATCGCGATAATTCGCTAAGCGATGCGACCCTAATTAGCGGAGACATTAATTAAAACGTCGACCCATATCTACCGAAAAATGACCCAGAATTCATGATTAAATGCTTAAAAAACGACATTTTTACGGAAAAAGTGGAAAATAAATTAGAAATATCAGTCGTATCGTCTATAATAATAAAAGGAAAGGTTTGTCTGTCTGTCTGTCTGTCTATCTGTCTGTCTGTCTATCTGTCTGTCTGTCTGTCTGTCTGTCTGTCTGTCTGTCTGTTCTTTTATACGTTCAGCCCCTATTGAACGCAGAAGTACAAAAATTGACATACGGATGCTCTGGAGCCTTTCCGATGTTTTCCTCGAAACAGAATTTAAAAATTTTAATTAGTTGTGGAGATATTAATTAAAATGTCCACTCATGTCTAATCTAAAAGCGATCTCAAAGTAGAAAAAGTGGAAAATAAATTAGAAATATTTGTCCGATCGTTACAATTTCGATACCAAATGAAAGGGGCATTTTTTCTGAATCTAAGTGTGCAAGTGGTTTATCAGTACAACAATTAGATTTTTTAAAATTAACTAAAGTATGAATTTTCTGTGGCAACATCATTTCAAATGCCAGACATGAAGACTCATCGTCTGCCTCGAAAAAGGAAATGATTGCAACCGATCAAGATGTCATGTGTTTTGTAGTGGGGAAAAATATTGCAATTTTCAATTTTTTTCAAATTTTAATTCACGTTACATTTGAATTCATATTCGGCCTAGACAGCATATTATAAAGCTACTGTTAAATTTTCATGAAAGTATGTGGATAAACAAAAAAATTAGATTAAATTTTGTATTATATTTTTTTTAATTGAGATATGCCGTTGAAATTTCGTAATATTTCTTTTTAACGCCCGATATTTCGATTCTGAATATTTTTGAAAGTGTAGAATTATTAGGAAGGGCTTGAGGGGGAGGGGGGGGGAGCAAACGGCCAGAAAAAAATAAATAAATAAATAAATAAAAAGAGTTACAGCGTTTGGAATTGTTATTGTTAGGTTTCAAGGAAAGATAAATCGATTGCGGATATTTTCAAGTGTAAAATTATTAGAAGGGACGGAAAGGGGGGGAGGGGCAAAAACGTAGAAAAGGAACGGTTGTTTCGGAGAAAACAACGGAAAACCCAGAACGCCTTTATTCTTTTATATTTTGCAGAATTTCGAATTCTGATACTCCTTTCATATTTCATACTATGGATTTTGAACAGTATTCAGCCCGGAATTACGCAAGTTTCGGAGAAAACCACGAAAAAGTCAGACGTAAATCGTTTTATAATAGTGTTTATATCATTTTTGTATCTCAGCTTCTAATTAGCATAATTTCAAAAGTAATATGTCATTTTGAAAATTTTTTGAATTGAATTTTAAGAGCAGACGCCAAAAATTTGTCACATTCCAGTAACCGACCATCATAAGTAATGGAATTCGAGATTTCACGTGATTTACACGTTTTAAGGTTTCCTGATTAGGTTTTCTTTTGTATCTCAGCTACTAATTGAAATAATTTTATAAGTAATACATTATTTGAAAGCTTTGTTGATTTAGAATTGAACAGTAGATTACAGAATTTTCTACCGCCAGATGGCGCTGTAATATTTTTAAATTTCAATATTTCGAATTCTGAATATGATTAAATTATTTTTAATACATCATTCGAAAGATATTTTAAATTACTTTTATACTATCGAAAGTGGGATTCGAGATTTCACCTAATTTACACGTTTTGAGGTCTCCTGAATCGGTTTTCTTTTGTATCTCAGCTACTAATTAAAATAATTTCATAAGTAATACATCATTTGAAAGATTTGTTGATTTAGAATCGAACAGAAGATTACAGAAATTTCTACCGCCAGATGGCGTTGTAATATTTTAAAATTTCAATATTTCAAATTCTAATTATTATTAAATTAATGTTAATACATCATTCGAAAGATATTTTAAAGTACTTTTATATTATCGAAAGTGAAATTCGAGATTTCACCCGATTTACACGTTTTGAGGTGTCCTGATTAGGTTTTCTTTTGTATCTCAACTAATAATTAAAATAATTTCATAAGTAATACATCATTTGAAAGCTTTGTTGATTTGGAATTGAACAGTAGATTACAGGAATTTCTAACGCCAGATATTTTAAAATTTCCATATTTCAATTTCTAATTAAATTATTTTTAAGATATTTTAAAGTTCTTTTAAATTATCGAAAGTTTTCACCAGATTTACACGTTTTCAGGTCTCCTGAGTCAGTTTTCTTTTGTATCTCAACTAATAATTAAAATAATTTCATAAGTAATACATCATTAGAAAGCTTTGTTGATTTGGAATTGAACAGCAGATTACAGAAATTTCTACCGTCAGATGGCGCTGTAATATTTTAAGATTTCAATATTTCAAATTCTAATTATGATTAAATTATTTTTAATGCATCATTCGAAAGATATTTTAGAGTACTTTTATATTATCGAAAGCGGGATTCGAGATTTCACCTGATTGACACGTTTTGAGGTTTCCTGAATCGGTTATCTTTGGTATCTCAGCTACTAATTAAAATAATTTCTATGTTTACTTTTGCATCTCAGCTAATCGAGTTAGACCGATAAAAATTGGTATATGTAGGTTAATTAGTAGGGGCTGAAAGAGTGGGGAAGGGATAGTCGCGCGCAGCGAGTACGAGAGTGCGCTGCCGAAGGCAGTGGGGACCCGGTGCGACTTTTTACCTGATGAGAAATGATTTTTAAAATTTTCTTCTCTTAAGATATTTCTTAAAATCTTTCTTTCTTAAGATATCTTAAATCTTTCTTAAGATATTTCTTATTAAAATTTTCTTCTCTTTCATTTCAGAATATGTGCGCGCAGCGCACGTTATCTTAACACGTGCGCGCGCATCGCACATGCGTTTGGGATCCGGTGCGAGTTTTCACCTGATGATAATTTTTTTTTTTAATTTTATTTTCTTAATAATAAAAGTTTGAGTTGAGAAGGAATATACGTGCACATTGCACGTATATCCTCACAAGCGCGCATGGATATGCGCTGCCTAAGGCAGCGGGGTCCAGGTGTGAGTTTTTACACGATGATAAATGATATATTTTTTAAATTCCTTTTTTTAAGAATGAAAGTTTATGAGTAATAACATGGAATTTTGAGAAGTCATAAGGATGGTGAAGGGATACGGGTGCGCAGAGTACGGGTCTACGCTGCCGAAAGCAGTGGGGTCCCGGTGCGACATTTTTGCCGATCAGAATTTTTTTTTACTCTTTTTAACAACATGATAAAAAATTAATACAATTTTGAGAATTCATTAATTATTGTGATTCCTTTAAAAATAGTGACCAGCGAAGCGGGCGTAGCCTGCTAGTTACAAATAAGATATCAAATGAAAGGTCCGATTTTTCTGAATCCGACGGTTTAAATAGCTTTATAAATAGCTTATCTATAGGGCAATTAGATTTTTTAAAATTAACTAAAGTATGAAAAAAAAGGTGACAACAAATCACAACAGTTCTATTAATTTCGCAATAGACGTATTTCGGTTACCATGGCGCCGGGCGAAAGAATAAATAGATTTTACTTCCAGCTTTACTGATTTTGTACTGGAAATAAAAATTGCAAATTTCAAAATGCTTCAATTTTCTTCAAAATTAATTCAAACTTGCTACAAACTTTTAACATCACAAGACGAAGTTCCAGTTCAAATATCATCGGGTTTCGAGAATAAATAAAAAATGTACAATTTAATTGCAAATTAAATGTTATTATAATACGCGTATTTCAAATTCTAACTATGATTAAATTATTTTTAGTACATCATTCGAAAGATATTTTAAAGTACTTTTATATTATCGAAAGCGGGATTCAAGATTTCGCTTCATTTACATGTTTTGAGGTCTCCTGAATCGGTTTTCTTTTGTAACTGAGCTACTAATTAGAATAATTCCATAAGTAATGCATCATAAGATAGCTTTGTTGGATTGAAATCGAACAGTAGATTACAGAAATTTCTACCGCCAGATGGCGCTGTAATATTTTAAAATTTCAATATTTCAATTTCTAATTATGATTAAATTGTTTTTAATACATCATTCGAAAGATATATTAAAGTTCTTTTATATTATCGAAAGTTTTAACCAGATTTGCACGTTTTGAGGTGTCCTGATTAGGTTTTCTTTTGCATCTCAGCTAATTCAGTTAGACCGTTCAAAATTGGTATATGTTGGTTAATTAGGAAGGGCTGAAAGGGTGGGGAAGATATAGGCGTGCACCGCGCGCACGGGACAGCGCTGCCGAAGGCAGTGGGGACCCGGTCCGACTTTTTAACCGATGAGAAATGATTTTTTTTTTTCATTTTCTTTTCTTAAGAATAAAAATTTGATTTGAGAAGGAATATGTGCGCGTAGCGCGCGTATACCTTCACACGTGCGTGCGCAGCGCGCATGGGTCTGCGCTGCCGAAGACAGTGGGGATCCGGTGTGAGTTTTTACCCGATCAGAAATTTTTCTTTTTTTAAGGGGGGGGGCAGGAGGGTCAGGGAAGAAATACGCGCATGCAGCGCGCACGGGGCAGCGCTGCCGAAGGCAGTGGGGACCCGGGCCGACTTTTTACCCAATCAGAAATGATTTTTTTTTTATTTCTTTTCTTAACACTAAAAGTTACTGTTAGTGATTCATTAATTTTAGTGATTCATTTGAAAATACTGACCCGCTAGCGGGCGAAGCTCGCTAGTTTAATATAATTACCAGACCTGTCTCAAATTCTGAAATTTAGTCGTTCTATATTTATTAGTTTCGGTTATATGATACAGGTCAAAAGGTCCCCCCCAATACATACATACACACTGACAATTTTACCCCGCCCCCCCCCCCCCCCAAAAAAAATTTTTTTAGGAGATTTAGGAAACTTTAAAACATATAAATCAGGAAAAAACACGATGTCGAATTTTTTGATCGAGTACATATACTCTCTTTACCTGCAGTAGTTGGGTAGTGAATATAATGAAAATTATGAAATAATACACATTGCATGGAAAAAATAGAAAAAATACATAGCGCAAATGCAGCTAGAAACAAGGTGAAAAATACATGTTTGATAATAAAACCAAAAACTTTGTGCGTGTGCATATATGAAGGCAATATAAATTCTCAGTTTCAAATTATATAAATAATGTTCGAATTTCCCTTAACCAAGCAAGAAAAGCCAATTACCACCTCATTTTTATGCAATTACAACTTCCCAGCAATAATTCGTCTATTGGCCCTATTTATTGTGGCCACAACGTGGCAAACATAGAGTTAGCCTTGTTCTAAAAGCATTCAGAAGGCCACCTATAAATATGCCAATCCCGGCCCATCAGTCATTTTACTGTCGAATTCCATCATTGCTGGCAGCCATAAACGGGCCACTACTTTACCTACAAGTGGCAACCTACAGCTGGTGGCAAGTGCAGGCTGCCAACAGTAGGCCAACACTAGCCCATCAGTATGGGTTTTGCTGGGAGAGTATGAAAAAGTCACAATAGACTTTGCTGTTCTTTTTTTAAAAATTTAAATATGACACGTTCATTCACTGGAATATTTTGTGTTCCTTAACTGGTAAGAACTGTTCATTTACTTGACTTTTACGTAACTTTTTATTTGGGTCTCCAAAAGACCCATACAAAACAATGTAAGGTCCTCACCTTTTTTTTGTAGAATTTACACATAATAACAAATGTGTTTATGCTGTCATATACCAGAAACAATGTTTCCTTAAAATATTATGAACTTTAAAATATCAAATTGTGCTTAAGTGTTCATTTACTGGTCGGACTACCCTATAAGGAAAAGAAACAAAAGGGAGGTATTGGTATAAATGGTCTTTTAGACGATTTTGTGAGACAGATGGGTTCGGAATCATAAAAACAGTGTGTGCGCGAAGGAGGAAAGTTGTCTTGAGTGCAAAAACGTGGAAAAAATTAATGTATAACGAAAAAAAAACATAAGGGCGGTATTGGTTTAAATGGCATTTTAGACAGTTTTGTGATTCAGATGGGTTTGGAATCTTAAAAACAGTGTGTACGCGAAGGAGGAAAGTTGTCTTGAGTGCAAAAACGTGGAAAAAATGAATGTATAAGGAAAAGAAACAAAAGGGACGTATTGGTTTAAATGGTCTTTTAGACGATTTTGTGAGACAGATGGGTTCGGAATCATAAAAACAGTGTGTACGCGAAGGATTAAAGTTGTTTTGAGTGCCGAAACGTGGATAATGTATAACGAAAAAAAACAAAAGGGCGGTATTGGTTTAAATAGCTTTTTAGACAGTTTTGTGATTCAGATGGGTTTGGAATCTTAAAAACAGCGTGTACGCGAAGGAGGAAAGTTGTCTTGAGTGCAAAAACGTGGAAAAAGTGAATGTATAAGGAAAAGAAACAAAAGGGAGGTATTGGTTTAAATGGTCTTTTAGATGATTTTGTGAGTCAGATGGGTTCGGAATCATAAAAATAGTGTGTACGCGAAGGAGGAAAGTTGTCTTGAGTGAAAAAACGTGGAAAAAATGAATGTATATAGAAAAGAAACAAAAGGGAGGTATTGGTTTAAATGGTCTTTTAGACGATTTAGTGAGACAGATGGGTTCGGAATCATAAAAACAGTGTGTACGCAAAGGAGGAAAGTTGTTTTGAGTGCCGAAACATGGAAAAAATAAATGTATAAGGAAAAGAAACAAAAGGGCGGTATTGGTTTAAATGGCTTTTTAGACAGTTTTGTGAGTAAGATGGGTTCGGAATCATAAAAACAGTGTGTACGCGAAGGAGGAAAGTTGTTTTGAGTACAAAAATGTGGAAAAAATGAATGTATAAGGAAAAGAAACAAATGGGCGGTATTGGTTTAAATGGCCTTTTAGACGGTTTTTGTGAGTCAGGTGGGTTCGGATTCATAAAAAAAGTGTACGAGAAGGAGGAAAGTTGGAAAAACGTGGAAAAAATGAATGTATAAGGAAAAGAAACAAAAGGGCGGTATTGGTTTAAATGGCCTTTTTAACGATTTTGTGAGTCAGATGGGTTCGGAATCATAAAAAAAGTGTGTACGCGAAGGAGGAAAATTGTTTTGAGTGCAAAAAACGTGAAAAAATGAATGTATAAGGAAAAGAAACAAAAGGGCGGTATTGGTTTAAATGGCTTTTTAGACAGTTTTGTGAGTCAGATGGGTTGGGAATCTTAAAAACAGTGTGTACGCGGAGGAGGAAAGTTGTTTTGAGTGCAAAAACGTGGAAAAAAATGAATGTATAAGGAAAAGAAACAAAAGGGAGGTATTGGTTTAAATGGTCTTTTAGACGATTTTGTGAGACAGATGGGTTCGGAATCATAAAAACAGTGTGTACGCAAAGGAGGAAAGTTGTTTTGAGTGCCGAAACGTGGAAAAAATGAATGTATAAAGAAAAGAAACAAAAGAGAGGTATTGGTTTAAATGGTCTTTTAGACGATTTTGTGATTCAGATAAGTTCGGAATCATAAAAACAGTGTGTACGCGAAGGAGGAAAGTTGTTTTATGTGCAAAAACGTGGAAAAAAATAATGTATAACGAAAAAAAAACATAAGGGCGGTATTGGTTTAAATGGCATTTTAGACAGTTTTGTGATTCAGATGGGTTTGGAATCTTAAAAACAGTGTGTACGCGAAGGAGGAAAGTTGTCTTGAGTGCAACAACGTGGAAAAAACGAATGTATAAGGAAAAGAAACAAATGGGCGGTATTGGTTTAAATGGCCTTTTAGACGGTTTTTGTGAGTCAGGTGGGTTCGGATTCATAAAAAAAGTGTGTACGAGAAGGAGGAAAGTTGGAAAAACGTGGAAAAAATGAATGTATAAGGAAAAGAAACAAAAGGGCGGTATTGGTTTAAATGGCCTTTTTAACGATTTTGTGAGTCAGATGGGTTCGGAATCATAAAAAAAGTGTGTACGCGAAGGAGGAAAATTGTTTTGAGTGCAAAAACGTGAAAAAATGAATGTATAAGGAAAAGAAACAAAAGGGCGGTATTGGTTTAAATGGCTTTTTAGACAGTTTTGTGAGTCAGATGGGTTGGGAATCTTAAAAACAGTGTGTACGCGGAGGAGGAAAGTTGTTTTGAGTGCAAAAACGTGGAAAAAATGAATGTATAAGGAAAAGAAACAAAAGGGCGGTATTGGTTTAAATGGCCTTTTTAACGATTTTGTGAGTCAGGTGGGTTCGGAATCATAAAAAAAGTGTGTACGAGAAGGAGGAAAGTTGGAAAAACGTGGAAAAAATGAATGTATAAGGAAAAGAAACAAAAGGGCGGTATTGGTTTAAATGGCCTTTTAGACGGTTTTGTGAGTCAGGTAGGTTCGGAATCATCAGAAAAGTGTGTACGCGAAGGAGGAAAGTTGTCTTGAGTGCCGAAACGTGGAAAAAATAAATGTATAACGAAAAGAAACAAAAGGGCGGTATTGGTTTAAATGGTCTTTTAGACGATATTGTGAGTCAGATGGGTTCGGAATCATAAAAACAGTGTGTACGCGAAGGAGGAAAGTTGTCTTGAGTGCAAAAACGTGGAAAAAACGAATGTATAAGGAAAAGAAACAAAAGGGACGTAATGGTTTAAATGGTCTTTTAGACGATTTTGTGAGACAGATGGGTTCGGAATCATAAAAACAGTGTGTACGCGAAGGATTAAAGTTGTTTTGAGTGCCGAAACGTGGAAAAAATTAATGTATAACGAAAAAAAACAAAAGGGCGGTATTGGTTTAAATAGCTTTTTAGACAGTTTTGTGAGTCAGATGGGTTTGGAATGTTAAAAACAGTGTGTACGCGGAGGAGGAAAGTTGTTTTGAGTGCAAAAACGTGGAAAAAAATGAATGTATAAGGAAAAGAAACAAAAGGGAGGTATTGGTTTAAATGGTCTTTTAGACGATTTTGTGAGTCAGATGGGTTCGGAATCATAAAAACAGTGTGTACGCGAAGGAGGAAAGTTGTTTTGTGTGCAAAAACGTGGAAAAAAATGAATGTATAAGGAAAAGAAACAAAAGGGAGGTATTGGTTTAAATGGTCTTTTAGACGATTTTGTGAGTCAGGTGGGTTCGGAATCATAAAAAAAGTTTGTACGAGAAGGAGGAAAGTTGGAAAAACGTGGAAAAAATGAATGTATAAGGAAAAGAAACAAAAGGGCGGTATTGGTTTAAATGGCCTTTTAGACGGTTTTGCGAGTCAGGTAGGTTCGGAATCATCAGAAAAGTGTGTACAAGGAGGAATGTTGTTTTGAATGCAAAAACGTGGAAAAAACGAATGTATAAGGAAAAGAAACAAAAGAGAGGTATTGGTTTAAATGGTCTTTTAGACGATTTTGTGATTCAGATAAGTTCGGAATCATAAAAACAGTGTGTACGCGAAGGAGGAAAGTTGTTTTATGTGCAAAAACGTGGAAAAAATTAATGTATAACGAAAAAAAAACATAAGGGCGGTATTGGTTTAAATGGCATTTTAGACAGTTTTGTGATTCAGATGGGTTTGGAATCTTAAAAACAGTGTGTACGCGAAGGAGGAAAGTTGTCTTGAGTGCAAAAACGTGGAAAAAACGAATGTATAAGGAAAAGAAACAAATGGGCGGTATTGGTTTAAATGGCCTTTTTAACGATTTTGTGAGTCAGGTGGGTTCGGAATCATAAAAAAAGTGTGTACGAGAAGGAGGAAAGTTGGAAAAACGTGGAAAAAATGAATGTATAAGGAAAAGAAACAAAAGGGCGGTATTGGTTTAAATGGCCTTTTTAACGATTTTGTGAGTCAGATGGGTTCGGAATCATAAAAAAAGTGTGTACGCGAAGGAGGAAAATTGTTTTGAGTGCAAAAACGTGAAAAAATGAATGTATAAGGAAAAGAAACAAAAGGGCGGTATTGGTTTAAATGGCTTTTTAGACAGTTTTGTGAGTCAGATGGGTTGGGAATCTTAAAAACAGTGTGTACGCGGAGGAGGAAAGTTGTTTTGAGTGCAAAAACGTGGAAAAAATGAATGTATAAGGAAAAGAAACAAAAGGGCGGTATTGGTTTAAATGGCCTTTTTAACGATTTTGTGAGTCAGGTGGGTTCGGAATCATAAAAAACGTGTGTACGAGAAGGAGGAAAGTTGGAAAAACGTGGAAAAAATGAATGTATAAGGAAAAGAAACAAAAGGGCGGTATTGGTTTAAATGGCCTTTTAGACGGTTTTGTGAGTCAGGTAGGTTCGGAATCATCAGAAAAGTGTGTACGCGAAGGAGGAAAGTTGTCTTGAGTGCCGAAACGTGGAAAAAATAAATGTATAACGAAAAGAAACAAAAGGGCGGTATTGGTTTAAATGGTCTTTTAGACGATATTGTGAGTCAGATGGGTTCGGAATCATAAAAACAGTGTGTACGCGAAGGAGGAAAGTTGTCTTGAGTGCAAAAACGTGGAAAAAACGAATGTATAAGGAAAAGAAACAAAAGGGACGTATTGGTTTAAATGGTCTTTTAGACGATTTTGTGAGACAGATGGGTTCGGAATCATAAAAACAGTGTGTACGCGAAGGATTAAAGTTGTTTTGAGTGCCGAAACGTGGAAAAAATTAATGTATAACGAAAAAAAACAAAAGGGCGGTATTGGTTTAAATAGCTTTTTAGACAGTTTTGTGAGACAGATGGGTTTGGAATGTTAAAAACAGTGTGTACGCGGAGGAGGAAAGTTGTTTTGAGTGCAAAAACGTGGAAAAAAATGAATGTATAAGGAAAAGAAACAAAAGGGAGGTATTGGTTTAAATGGTCTTTTAGACGATTTTGTGAGTCAGATGGGTTCGGAATCATAAAAACAGTGTGTACGCGAAGGAGGAAAGTTGTTTTGTGTGCAAAAACGTGGAAAAAAATGAATGTATAAGGAAAAGAAACAAAAGGGAGGTATTGGTTTAAATGGTCTTTTAGACGATTTTGTGAGTCAGGTGGGTTCGGAATCATAAAAAAAGTTTGTACAAGAAGGAGGAAAGTTGGAAAAACGTGGAAAAAATGAATGTATAAGGAAAAGAAACAAAAGGGCGGTATTGGTTTAAATGGCCTTTTAGACGGTTTTGCGAGTCAGGTAGGTTCGGAATCATCAGAAAAGTGTGTACAAGGAGGAATGTTGTTTTGAATGCAAAAACGTGGAAAAAACGAATGTATAAGGAAAAGAAACAAAAGGGAGGTATTGGTTTAAATGGCCTTTTTAACGATTTTGTGAGTCAGATGGGTTCGGAATCATAAAAGAAGTGTGTACGCGAAGGAGGAAAATTGTTTTGAGTGCAAAAACGTGGAAAAAATGAATGTATAAGGAAAAGAAACAAAAGGGCTGTATTGGTTTAAATGGCTTTTTAGACAGTTTTGTGAGTCAGATGGGTTGGGAATCTTAAAAACAGTGTGTACGCGAAGGAGGAAAGTTGTCTTGAGTGCAAAAACGCGGTTAAAATGAATGTATAAGGAAAAGAAACAAAAGGGAGGTATTGGTTTAAATGGTCTTTTAGGCGATTTTGTGAGTCAGATGGGTTCGGAATCATAAAAACAGTGTATACGCGAAGGAAGAAAGTTGTTTTGTGTGCAAAAACGTGGAAAAAATTATTGTATAACGAAAAAAAACATAAGGGCGGTATTGCTTTAAATGGCTTTTTAGACAGTTTTGTGATTCAGATGGGTTTGGAATCATAAAAACAGTGTGTACGCGAAGGAGGAAAGTTGTCTTGAGTGCAAAAACGTGGAAAAAATGAATGTATAAGGAAAAGAAACAAAAGGGAGGTATTGGTTTAAATGGTCTTTTAGACGATTTTGTGAGACAGATGGGTTCGGAATCATAAAAACAGTGTGTGCGCGAAGGAGGAAAGTTGTCTTGAGTGCAAAAACGTGGAAAAAATGAATGTATAAGGAAAAGAAACATAAGGGCGGTATTGGTTTAAATGGCATTTTAGACAGTTTTGTGATTCAGATGGGTTTGGAATCATAAAAACAGTGTGTACGCGAAGGAGGAAAGTTGTCTTGAGTGCAAAAACGTGGAAAAAACGAATGTATAAGGAAAAGAAACAAAAGGGACGTATTGGTTTAAATGGCCTTTTAGACGGTTTTTGTGAGTCAGGTGGGTTCGGATTCATAAAAAAATTGTGTACGAGAAGGAGGAAAGTTGGAAAAACGTGGAAAAAATGAATGTATAAGGAAAAGAAACAAAAGGGCGGTATTGGTTTAAATGGCCTTTTTAACGATTTTGTGAGTCAGATGGGTTCGGAATCATAAAAAAAGTGTGTACGCGAAGGAGGAAAGTTGGAAAAACGTGGAAAAAATGAATGTATAAGGAAAAGAAACAAAAGGGAGGTATTGGTTTAAATGGTCTTTTAGACGATTTTGTGAGTCAGGTGGGTTCGGAATCATAAAAAAAGTTTGTACGAGAAGGAGGAAAGTTGGAAAAACGTGGAAAAAATGAATGTATAAGGAAAAGAAACAAAAGGGCGGTATTGGTTTAAATGGCCTTTTAGACGGTTTTGCGAGTCAGGTAGGTTCGGAATCATCAGAAAAGTGTGTACAAGGAGGAATGTTGTTTTGAATGCAAAAACGTGGAAAAAACGAATGTATAAGGAAAAGAAACAAAAGGGAGGTATTGGTTTAAATGGCCTTTTTAACGATTTTGTGAGTCAGATGGGTTCGGAATCATAAAAAAATCTGGAGTGACTCCACTCGACTTTCCGAATATTGAGTAATTAACAGTTTTGTAGATAAAGTAAAGAAAGAGGAGTTGTTAAACAAACAAAAGAGAGAAAACCATAATAGAGTGTTTGAGTATTTTTCTCCATCTATTACACGATGTTTTATTTAACGCTACTGAACTTTGAGCCCATAGATCATAATGATAAAGAATTTTTCGTTGTGTCCCTGTAAAAACCTATAAATGCTAGATTCACCAAAATGCTTATAGTTAGTGCAACAGTGATTTATAATACTCATATAAAGTTTCACCTCAATTCAATAAGGCGTTTAGATGCTATCGTACTTTTAAAAATTTAGTCCCATAGGCAATAATGATAAAGAATTTTTCCTTGTGTCCCTGTAAAAAAAACTGTAAGTGCTAGATTCACCAAAATCTATACAGTTAGTTCAACTGTGATCTATAACATGTGTACAAATTTTTTGCTCAGATTAATAAGGTGTTTAGACGCTATCACACTTTTAAAAATTTGTCCCATAGGCATAATGATAAAGAATTTTTCTTTGTGTCCCTGTAAAAAAACTATTAGTGCTAGATTCTCCAAAATCTATACAGATTGAGTATTTGTGACCTATAATATGTGTATAAATTTTTTGCTCAATTGAATAAGGCGTTTAGATGCTATCGCACTTTTAAGATTTTGCTCCCATAAGCCATAATGATAAAGAATTTTTCTTTGTGTCCCTGTAAAAAAACTATAAGTGCTAGATTCACCAAAATCTATAGGGTTCGTACTATGGTGACTTACAATATACGTACCAAATTTCAGGTTATTCGAACAAAGCGTTTAGACGCTAGCGTGTTCACCCACAGACATACACACATACACACATACACACATACACACATACACACATACACACACACATACATACATCATCGTAAAAATAGTGAAAACGGACTCAGGGGACCTCAAAACGTATAGAAACATCAAAATCTCGAATTCGGATTTTTGACATGATTACAATACTTTCCTCACTATAGTGTTCGGAAAGTAAAAAGTGTGTACGCGAAGGAGGAAAATTGTTTTGAGTGCAAAAACGTGGAAAAAATGAATGTATAAGGAAAAGAAACAAAAGGGCTGTATTGGTTTAAATGGCTTTTTAGACAGTTTTGTGAGTCAGATGGGTTGGGAATCTTAAAAACAGTGTGTACGCGAAGGAGGAGAGTTGTCTTGAGTGCAAAAACGCGGTAAAAATGAATGTATAAGGAAAAGAAACAAAAGGGAGGTATTGGTTTAAATGGTCTTTTAGGCGATTTTGTGAGTCAGATGGGTTCGGAATCATAAAAACAGTGTATACGCGAAGGAAGAAAGTTGTTTTGTGTGCAAAAACGTGGAAAAAATTATTGTATAACGAAAAAAAACAAAAGGGAGGTATTGGTTTAAATGGCATTTTAGACAGTTTTGTGATTTAGATGGGTTTGGAATCTTAAAAACAGTGTGTACGCGAAGAAGGAAAGTTGTCTTGAGTGCGAAAACGTGGAAAAGTGAATGTATAAGGAAAAGAAACAAAAGGGAGGTATTGGTTTAAATGGTCTTTTAGACGATTTTGCGAGTCAGATGGGTTCGGAATCATAAAAATAGTGTGTA
Organism: Salticus scenicus; assembly: GCA_963930645.1. NCBI lineage: Eukaryota > Metazoa > Arthropoda > Arachnida > Araneae > Salticidae > Salticus > Salticus scenicus. Next base: position 308,620,798 of record OZ005655.1, read on the forward strand.
CGCGAAGGAGGAAAGTTGTCTTGAGTGCAAAAACGTGAAAAAATGAATGTATAAGGAAAAGAAACAAAAGGGACGTATTGGTTTAAATGGTCTTTTAGACGATTTTGTGAGTCAGGTGGGTTCGGAATCATAAAAAAAGTTTGTACGAGAAGGAGGAAAGTTGGAAAAACGTGGAAAAAATGAATGTATAAGGAAAAGAAACAAAAGGGCGGTATTGGTTTAAATGGCCTTTTTAGACGGTTTTGTGAGTCAGGTAGGTTCGGAATCATCAGAAAAGTGTGTACGCGAAGGAGGAAAGTTGTCTTGAGTGCCGAAACGTGGAAAAAATAAATGTATAACGAAAAGAAACAAAAGGGCGGTATTGGTTTAAATGGTCTTTTAGACGATATTGTGAGTCAGATGGGTTCGGAATCATAAAAACAGTGTGTACGCGAAGGAGGAAAGTTGTCTTGAGTGCAAAAACGTGGAAAAAATGAATGTATAAGGAAAAGAAACAAAAGGGAGGTATTGGTTTAAATGGTCTTTTAGACGATTTTGTGAGACAGATGGGTTCGAAATCATAAAAGCAGTGTGTACGCGAATGTGGAAAGATGTTTTGAGTGCCGAAACGTGGAAAAAATTAATGTATAACGAAAAAAAACAAAAGGGCGGTATTGGTTTAAATAGCTTTTTAGACAGTTTTGTGAGTCAGATGGGTTCGGAATGTTAAAAACAGTGTGTACGCGGAGGAGGAAAGTTGTTTTGAGTGCAAAAACGTGGAAAAAAATGAATGTATAAGGAAAAGAAACAAAAGGGAGGTATTGGTTTAAATGGTCTTTTAGACGATTTTGTGATTCAGATAAGTTCGGAATCATAAAAACAGTGTGTACGCGAAGGAGGAAAGTTGTTTTATGTGCAAAAACGTGGAAAAAATTAATGTATAACGAAAAAAAAACATAAGGGCGGTATTGGTTTAAATGGCATTTTAGACAGTTTTGTGATTCAGATGGGTTTGGAATCTTAAAAACAGTGTGTACGCGAAGGAGGAAAGTTGTCTTGAGTGCAAAAACGTGGAAAAAACGAATGTATAAGGAAAAGAAACAAATGGGCGGTATTGGTTTAAATGGCCTTTTAGACGGTTTTTGTGAGTCAGGTGGGTTCGGATTCATAAAAAAAGTGTGTACGAGAAGGAGGAAAGTTGGAAAAACGTGGAAAAAATGAATGTATAAGGAAAAGAAACAAAAGGGCGGTATTGGTTTAAATGGCCTTTTTAACGATTTTGTGAGTCAGATGGGTTCGGAATCATAAAAAAAGTGTGTACGCGAAGGAGGAAAATTGTTTTGAGTGCAAAAACGTGAAAAAATGAATGTATAAGGAAAAGAAACAAAAGGGCGGTATTGGTTTAAATGGCTTTTTAGACAGTTTTGTGAGTCAGATGGGTTGGGAATCTTAAAAACAGTGTGTACGCGGAGGAGGAAAGTTGTTTTGAGTGCAAAAACGTGGAAAAAATGAATGTATAAGGAAAAGAAACAAAAGGGCGGTATTGGTTTAAATGGCCTTTTTAACGATTTTGTGAGTCAGGTGGGTTCGGAATCATAAAAAAAGTGTGTACGAGAACGAGGAAAGTTGGAAAAACGTGGAAAAAATGAATGTATAAGGAAAAGAAACAAAAGGGCGGTATTGGTTTAAATGGCCTTTTAGACGGTTTTGTGAGTCAGGTAGGTTCGGAATCATCAGAAAAGTGTGTACGCGAAGGAGGAAAGTTGTCTTGAGTGCCGAAACGTGGAAAAAATAAATGTATAACGAAAAGAAACAAAAGGGCGGTATTGGTTTAAATGGTCTTTTAGACGATATTGTGAGTCAGATGGGTTCGGAATCATAAAAACAGTGTGTACGCGAAGGAGGAAAGTTGTCTTGAGTGCAAAAACGTGGAAAAAACGAATGTATAAGGAAAAGAAACAAAAGGGACGTAAGGGTAATTTAAATGGTCTTTTAGACGATTTTGTGAGACAGATGGGTTCGGAATCATAAAAACAGTGTGTACGCGAAGGATTAAAGTTGTTTTGAGTGCCGAAACGTGGAAAAAATTAATGTATAACGAAAAAAAACAAAAGGGCGGTATTGGTTTAAATAGCTTTTTAGACAGTTTTGTGAGTCAGATGGGTTTGGAATGTTAAAAACAGTGTGTACGCGGAGGAGGAAAGTTGTTTTGAGTGCAAAAACGTGGAAAAAAATGAATGTATAAGGAAAAGAAACAAAAGGGAGGTATTGGTTTAAATGGTCTTTTAGACGATTTTGTGAGTCAGATGGGTTCGGAATCATAAAAACAGTGTGTACGCGAAGGAGGAAAGTTGTTTTGTGTGCAAAAACGTGGAAAAAAATGAATGTATAAGGAAAAGAAACAAAAGGGAGAAATTGGTTTAAATGGTCTTTTAGACGATTTTGTGAGTCAGGTGGGTTCGGAATCATAAAAAAAGTTTGTACGAGAAGGAGGAAAGTTGGAAAAACGTGGAAAAAATGAATGTATAAGGAAAAGAAACAAAAGGGCGGTATTGGTTTAAATGGCCTTTTAGACGGTTTTGCGAGTCAGGTAGGTTCGGAATCATCAGAAAAGTGTGTACAAGGAGGAATGTTGTTTTGAATGCAAAAACGTGGAAAAAACGAATGTATAAGGAAAAGAAACAAAAGGGAGGTATTGGTTTAAATGGCCTTTTTAACGATTTTGTGAGTCAGATGGGTTCGGAATCATAAAAAAAGTGTGTACGCGAAGGAGGAAAATTGTTTTGAGTGCAAAAACGTGGAAAAAATGAATGTATAAGGAAAAGAAACAAAAGGGCTGTATTGGTTTAAATGGCTTTTTAGACAGTTTTGTGAGTCAGATGGGTTGGGAATCTTAAAAACAGTGTGTACGCGAAGGAGGAAAGTTGTCTTGAGTGCAAAAATGCGGTAAAAATGTATAAGGAAAAGAAACAAAAGGGAGGTATTGGTTTAAATGGTCTTTTCGGCGATTTTGTGAGTCAGATGGGTTCGGAATCATAAAAACAGTGTATACGCGAAGGAAGAAAGTTGTTTTGTGTGCAAAAACGTGGAAAAAATTATTGTATAACGAAAAAAAACATAAGGGTTGTATTGCTTTAAATGGCTTTTTAGACAGTTTTGTGATTCAGATGGGTTTGGAATCTTAAAAACAGTGTGTACGCGAAGGAGGAAAGTTGTCTTGAGTGCAAAAACGTGGAAAAAATGAATGTATAAGGAAAAGAAACAAAAGGGAGGTATTGGTTTAAATGGTCTTTTAGACGATTTTGTGAGACAGATGGGTTCGGAATCATAAAAACAGTGTGTGCGCGAAGGAGGAAAGTTGTCTTGAGTGCAAAAACGTGGAAAAAATGAATGTATAAGGAAAAGAAACAAAAGGGAGGTATTGGTTTAAATGGCATTTTAGACAGTTTTGTGATTTAGATGGGTTTGGAATCTTAAAAACAGTGTGTACGCGAAGAAGGAAAGTTGTCTTGAGTGCGAAAACGTGGAAAAGTGAATGTATAAGGAAAAGAAACAAAAGGGAGGTATTGGTTTAAATGGTCTTTTAGACGATTTTGCGAGTCAGATGGGTTCGGAATCATAAAAATAGTGTGTACGCGAAGGAGGAAAGTTGTCTTGAGTGCAAAAACGTGAAAAAATGAATGTATAAGGAAAAGAAACAAAAGGGACGTATTGGTTTAAATGGTCTTTTAGACGATTTTGTGAGACAGATGGGTTCGGAATCATAAAAACAGTGCGTACGCGAAGGATTAAAGTTGTTTTGAGTGCCGAAACGTGGAAAAAATTAATGTATAACGAAAAAAAACAAAAGGGCGGTATTGGTTTAAATAGCTTTTTAGACAGTTTTGTGATTCAGATGGGTTTGGAATCTTAAAAACAATGTGTACGCGAAGAAGGAAAGTTGTCTTGAGTGCGAAAACGTGGAAAAGTGAATGTATAAGGAAAAGAAACATAAGGGCGGTATTGGTTTAAATGGCATTTTAGACAGTTTTGTGATTCAGATGGGTTTGGAATCTTAAAAACAGTGTGTACGCGAAGGAGGAAAGTTGTCTTGAGTGCAAAAACGTGGAAAAAATGAATGTATAAGGAAAAGAAACAAAAGGAAGGTATTGGTTTAAATGGCATTTTAGACAGTTTTTGACAGTTGTGAGTCAGGTGGGTTCGGAATCATAAAAAAAGTGTGTACGAGAAGGAGGAAAGTTGGAAAAACGTGGAAAAAATGAATGTATAAGGAAAAGAAACAAAAGGGCGGAACTGGTTTAAATGGCCTTTTAGACGGTTTTGTGAGTCAGGTAGGTTCGGAATCATCAGAAAAGTGTGTACGCGAAGGAGGAAAGTTGTCTTGAGTGCCGAAACGTGGAAAAAATAAATGTATAACGAAAAGAAACAAAAGGGCGGTATTGGTTTAAATGGTCTTTTAGACGATATTGTGAGTCAGATGGGTTCGGAATCATAAAAACAGTGTGTACGCGAAGAAGGAAAGTTGTCTTGAGTGCAAAAACGTGGAAAAAACGAATGTATAAGGAAAAGAAACAAAAGGGACGTATTGGTTTAAATGGTCTTTTAGACGATTTTGTGAGACAGATGGGTTCGGAATCATAAAAACAGTGTGTACGCGAAGGATTAAAGTTGTTTTGAGTGCCGAAACGTGGAAAAAATGAATGTATAAGGAAAAGAAACAAAAGGGAGGTATTGGTTTAAATGGCATTTTAGACAGTTTTGTGATTTAGATGGGTTTGGAATCTTAAAAACAGTGTGTACGCGAAGAAGGAAAGTTGTCTTGAGTGCGAAAACGTGGAAAAGTGAATGTATAAGGAAAAGAAACAAAAGGGAGGTATTGGTTTAAATGGTCTTTTAGACGATTTTGCGAGTCAGATGGGTTCGGAATCATAAAAATAGTGTGTACGCGAAGGAGGAAAGTTGTTTTGAGTGCCGAAACGTGGAAAAAATGAATGTATAAGGAAAAGAAACAAAAGGGCGGAACTGGTTTAAATGGCCTTTTAGACGGTTTTGTGAGTCAGGTAGGTTCGGAATCATCAGAAAAGTGTGTACGCGAAGGAGGAAAGTTGTCTTGAGTGCCGAAACGTGGAAAAAACGAATGTATAAGGAAAAGAAACAAAAGGGACGTATTGGTTTAAATGGTCTTTTAGACGATTTTGTGAGACAGATGGGTTCGGAATCATAAAAACAGTGTGTACGCGAAGGATTGAAGTTGTTTTGAGTGCCGAAACGTGGAAAAAATTAATGTATAACGAAAAAAAACAAAAGGGCGGTATTGGTTTAAATAGCTTTTTAGACAGTTTTGTGAGTCAGATGGGTTTGGAATGTTAAAAACAGTGTGTACGCGGAGGAGGAAAGTTGTTTTGAGTGCAAAAACGTGGAAAAAAATGAATGTATAAGGAAGAGAAACAAAAGGGAGGTATTGGTTTAAATGGTCTTTTAGACGATTTTGTGAGTCAGATGGGTTCGGAATCATAAAAACAGTGTGTACGCGAAGGAGGAAAGTTGTTTTGAGTGCAAAAACGTGGAAAAAATGAATGTATAAGGAAAAGAAACAAAAGGGAGGTATTGGTTTAAATGGTCTTTTAGACGGTTTTGTGAGTCAGGTGGGTTCGGAATCATAAAAAAAGTTTGTACGAGAAGGAGGAAAGTTGGAAAAACGTGGAAAAAATGAATGTATAAGGAAAAGAAACAAAAGGGAGGTATTGGTTTAAATGGCCTTTTTAACGATTTTGTGACTCAGATGGGTTCGGAATCATAAAAAAAGTGTGTACGCGAAGGAGGAAAATTGTTTTGAGTGCAAAAACGTGGAAAAAATGAATGTATAAGGAAAAGAAACAAAAGGGCTGTATTGGTTTAAATGGCTTTTTAGACAGTTTTGTGAGTCAGATGGGTTGGGAATCTTAAAAACAGTGTGTACGCGAAGGAGGAAAGTTGTCTTGAGTGCAAAAACGCGGTAAAAATGAATGTATAAGGAAAAGAAACAAAAGGGAGGTATTGGTTTAAATGGTCTTTTAGGCGATTTTGTGAGTCACATGGGTTCGGAATCATAAAAACAGTGTGTACGCGAAGGAGGAAAGTTGTTTTGAGTGCAAAAACGTGGAAAAAATTATAGTATAACGAAAAAAAACATAAGGGCGGTATTGCTTTAAATGGCTTTTTAGACAGTTTTGTGATTCAGATGGGTTTGGAATCTTAAAAACAGTGTGTACGCGAAGGAGGAAAGTTGTCTTGAGTGCAAAAACGTGGAAAAAATGAATGTATAAGGAAAAGAAACAAAAGGGAGGTATTGGTTTAAATGGTCTTTTAGACGATTTTGTGATACAGATGGGTTCGGAATCATAAAAACAGTGTGAGCGCGAAGGATGAAAGTTGTCTTGAGTGCAAAAACGTGGAAAAAATGAATGTATAAGGAAAAGAAACAAAAGGGAGGTATTGGTTTAAATGGCATTTTAGACAGTTTTGTGATTCAGATGGGTTTGGAATCTTAAAAACAGTGTGTACGCGAAGGAGGAAAGTTGTCTTGAGTGCAAAAACGTGGAAAAAATGAATGTATAAGGAAAAGAAACAAAAGGGACGTATTGGTTTAAATGGTCTTTTAGACGATTTTGTGAGACAGATGGGTTCGGAATCATAAAAACAGTGTGTACGCGAAGGATTAAAGTTGTTTTGAGTGCCGAAACGTGGAAAAAATTAATGTATAACGAAAAAAAACAAAAGGGCGGTATTGGTTTAAATAGCTTTTTAGACAGTTTTGTGATTCAGATGGGTTTGGAATCATAAAAACAGTGTGTACGCGAAGGAGGAAAGTTGTTTTGAGTACAAAAGTGTGGAAAAAATGAATGTATAAGGAAAAGAAACAATTGGGCGGTATTGGTTTAAATGGCCTTTTAGACGGTTTTTGTGAGTCAGGTGGGTTCGGATTCATAAAGAAAGTGTGTACGAAAAGGAGGAAAGTTGGAAAAACATGGAAAAAATGAATGTATAAGGAAAAGAAACAAAAGGGCGGTATTGGTTTAAATGGCCTTTTTAACGATTTTGTGAGTCAGATGGGTTCGGAATCATAAAAACAGTGTGTACGCGAAGGAGGAAAGTTGTCTTGAGTGCAAAAACGTGGAAAAAATGAATGTATAAGGAAAAGAAACAAAAGGGAGGTATTGGTTTAAATGGTCTTTTAGACGATTTTGTGAGACAGATGGGTTCGAAATCATAAAAGCAGTGTGTACGCGAATGTGGAAAGATGTTTTGAGTGCCGAAACGTGGAAAAAATTAATGTATAACGAAAAAAAACAAAAGGGCGGTATTGGTTTAAATAGCTTTTTAGACAGTTTTGTGAGTCAGATGGGTTCGGAATGTTAAAAACAGTGTGTACGCGGAGGAGGAAAGTTGTTTTGAGTGCCGAAACGTGGAAAAAAATGAATGTATAAGGAAAAGAAACAAAAGAGAGGTATTGGTTTAATTGGTCTTTTAGACGATTTTGTGATTCAGATGGGTTCGGAATCATAAAAACAGTGTGTACGCGAAGGAGGAAAGTTGTTTTATGTGCAAAAACGTGGAAAAAATTAATGTATAACGAAAAAAAAACATAAGGGCGGTATTGGTTTAAATGGCCTTTTAGACGGTTTTTGTGAGTCAGGTGGGTTCGGATTCATAAAAAAAGTGTGTACGAGAAGGAGGAAAGTTGGAAAAACGTGGAAAAAATGAATGTATAAGGAAAAGAAACAAAAGGGCGGTATTGGTTTAAATGGCCTTTTTAACGATTTTGTGAGTCAGATGGGTTCGGAATCATAAAAAAAGTGTGTACGCGAAGGAGGAAAGTTGGAAAAACGTGGAAAAAATGAATGTATAAGGAAAAGAAACAAAAGGGCGGTATTGGTTTAAATGGCCTTTTTAACGATTTTGTGAGTCAGATGGGTTGGGAATCTTAAAAACAGTGTGTACGCGGAGGAGGAAAGTTGTTTTGAGTGCAAAAACGTGGAAAAAATGAATGTATAAGGAAAAGAAACAAAAGGGAGGTATTGGTTTAAATGGTCTTTTAGACGATTTTGTGAGACAGATGGGTTCGGAATCATAAAAAAAGTGTGTACGCGAAGGAGGAAAGTTGTTTTGAGTGCAAAAACGTGGAAAAAATGAATGTATAAGGAAAAGAAACAAAAGGGCGGTATTGGTTTAAATGGCCTTTTTAACGATTTTGTGAGTCAGGTGGGTTCGGAATCATAAAAAAAGTGTGTACGAGAAGGAGGAAAGTTGGAAAAACGTGGAAAAAATGAATGTATAAGGAAAAGAAACAAAAGGGCGGTATTGGTTTAAATGGCCTTTTAGACAGTTTTGTGAGTCAGGTAGGTTCGGAATCATCAGAAAAGTGTGTACGCGAAGGAGGAAAGTTGTCTTGAGTGCCGAAACGTGGAAAAAATAAATGTATAACGAAAAGAAACAAAAAGGCGGTATTGGTTTAAATGGGCTTTTAGACGATATTGTGAGTCAGATGGGATCGGAATCATAAAAACAGTGTGTACGCGAAGGAGGAAAGTTGTCTTGAGTGCAAAAACGTGGAAAAAATAAATGTATAAGGAAAAGAAACAAAAGGGCGGTATTGGTTTAAATGGCTTTTTAGACAGTTTTGTGAGTAAGATGGGTTCGGAATCATAAAAACAGTGTGTACGCGAAGGAAGAAAGTTGTTTTGAGTACAAAAGTGTGGAAAAAATGAATGTATAAGGAAATGAAACAATTGGGCGGTATTGGTTTAAATGGCCTTTTAGACGGTTTTTGTGAGTCAGGTGGGTTCGGATTCATAAAGAAAGTGTGTACGAAAAGGAGGAAAGTTGGAAAAACATGGAAAAAATGAATGTATAAGGAAAAGAAACAAAAGGGCGGTATTGGTTTAAATGGCCTTTTTAACGATTTTGTGAGTCAGATGGGTTCGGAATCATAAAAACAGTGTGTACGCGAAGGAGGAATCTTGAGTGCAAAAACGTGGAAAAAATGAATGTATAAGAAAAAGAAACAAAAGGGAGGTATTGGTTTAAATGGTCTTTTAGACGATTTTGTGAGACAGATGGGTTCGAAATCATAAAAGCAGTGTGTACGCGAATGTGGAAAGATGTTTTGAGTGCCGAAACGTGGAAAAAATTAATGTATAACGAAAAAAGACAAAAGGGCGGTATTGGTTTAAATAGCTTTTTAACGATTTTGTGAGTCAGATGGGTTCGGAATCATAAAAAAAGTGTGTACGCGAAGGAGGAAAGTTGGAAAAACGTGGAAAAAATTAATGTATAACGAAAAAAAACAAAAGGGCGGTATTGGTTTAAATAGCTTTTTAGACAGTTTTGTGAGTCAGATGGGTTTGGAATGTTAAAAACAGTGTGTACGCGGAGGAGGAAAGTTGTTTTGAGTGCAAAAACGTGGAAAAAAATGAATGTATAAGGAAAAGAAACAAAAGGGAGGTATTGGTTTAAATGGTCTTTTAGACGATTTTGTGAGTCAGATGGGTTCGGAATCATAAAAACAGTGTGTACGCGAAGGAGGAAAGTTGTTTTGAGTGCAAAAACGTGAAAAAAAGGAATGTATAAGGAAAAGAAACAAAAGGGAGGTATTGGTTTAAATGGTCTTTTAGACGGTTTTGTGAGTCAGGTGGGTTCGGAATCATAAAAAAAGTTTGTACGAGAAGGAGGAAAGTTGGAAAAACGTGGAAAAAATGAATGTATAAGGAAAAGAAACAAAAGGGCGGTATTGGTTTAAATGGCCTTTTTAGACGGTTTTGTGAGTCAGGTAGGTTCGGAATCATCAGAAAAGTGTGTACGCGAAGGAGGAAAGTTGTCTTGAGTGCCGAAACGTGGAAAAAATAAATGTATAACGAAAAGAAACAAAAGGGCGGTATTGGTTTAAATGGTCTTTTAGACGATATTGTGAGTCAGATGGGTTCGGAATCATAAAAACAGTGTGTACGCGAAGGAGGAAAGTTGTCTTGAGTGCAAAAACGTGGAAAAAATGAATGTATAAGGAAAAGAAACAAAAGGGAGGTATTGGTTTAAATGGTCTTTTAGACGATTTTGTGAGACAGATGGGTTCGAAATCATAAAAGCAGTGTGTACGCGAATGTGGAAAGATGTTTTGAGTGCCGAAACGTGGAAAAAATTAATGTATAACGAAAAAAAACAAAAGGGCGGTATTGGTTTAAATAGCTTTTTAGACAGTTTTGTGAGTCAGATGGGTTCGGAATGTTAAAAACAGTGTGTACGCGGAGGAGGAAAGTTGTTTTGAGTGCAAAAACGTGGAAAAAAATGAATGTATAAGGAAAAGAAACAAAAGGGAGGTATTGGTTTAAATGGTCTTTTAGACGATTTTGTGAGACAGATGGGTTCGGAATCATAAAAACAGTGTGTACGAAAAGGAGGAAAGTTGTTTTGAGTGCCGAAACGTGGAAAAAATGAATGTATAAGGAAAAGAAACAAAAGAGAGGTATTGGTTTAAATGGTCTTTTAGACGATTTTGTGATTCAGATAAGTTCGGAATCATAAAAACAGTGTGTACGCGAAGGAGGAAAGTTGGAAAAACGTGGAAAAAATGAATGTATAAGGAAAAGAAACAAAAGGGCGGTATTGGTTTAAATGGCCTTTTTAACGATTTTGTGAGTCAGATGGGTTCGGAATCATAAAAAAAGTGTGTACGCGAAGGAGGAAAGTTGTCTTGAGTGCAAAAACGTGGAAAAAACGAATGTATAAGGAAAAGAAACAAATGGGCGGTATTGGTTTAAATGGCCTTTTAGACGGTTTTTGTGAGTCAGGTGGGTTCGGATTCATAAAAAAAGTGTGTACGAGAAGGAGGAAAGTTGGAAAAACGTGGAAAAAATGAATGTATAAGGAAAAGAAACAAAAGGGCGGTATTGGTTTAAATGGCCTTTTTAACGATTTTGTGAGTCAGATGGGTTCGGAATCATAAAAAAAGTGTGTACGCGAAGGAGGAAAATTGTTTTGAGTGCAAAAACGTGAAAAAATGAATGTATAAGGAAAAGAAACAAAAGGGCGGTATTGGTTTAAATGGCTTTTTAGACAGTTTTGTGAGTCAGATGGGTTCGGAATGTTAAAAACAGTGTGTACGCGGAGGAGGAAAGTTGTTTTGAGTGCAAAAACGTGGAAAAAAATGAATGTATAAGGAAAAGAAACAAAAGGGAGGTATTGGTTTAAATGGTCTTTTAGACGATTTTGTGAGACAGATGGGTTCGGAATCATAAAAACAGTGTGTACGAAAAGGAGGAAAGTTGTTTTGAGTGCCGAAACGTGGAAAAAATGAATGTATAAGGAAAAGAAACAAAAGAGAGGTATTGGTTTAAATGGTCTTTTAGACGATTTTGTGATTCAGATAAGTTCGGAATCATAAAAACAGTGTGTACGCGAAGGAGGAAAGTTGGAAAAACGTGGAAAAAATGAATGTATAAGGAAAAGAAACAAAAGGGCGGTATTGGTTTAAATGGCCTTTTTAACGATTTTGTGAGTCAGATGGGTTCGGAATCATAAAAAAAGTGTGTACGCGAAGGAGGAAAGTTGTCTTGAGTGCAAAAACGTGGAAAAAACGAATGTATAAGGAAAAGAAACAAATGGGCGGTATTGGTTTAAATGGCCTTTTAGACGGTTTTTGTGAGTCAGGTGGGTTCGGATTCATAAAAAAAGTGTGTACGAGAAGGAGGAAAGTTGGAAAAACGTGGAAAAAATGAATGTATAAGGAAAAGAAACAAAAGGGCGGTATTGGTTTAAATGGCCTTTTTAACGATTTTGTGAGTCAGATGGGTTCGGAATCATAAAAAAAGTGTGTACGCGAAGGAGGAAAATTGTTTTGAGTGCAAAAACGTGAAAAAATGAATGTATAAGGAAAAGAAACAAAAGGGCGGTATTGGTTTAAATGGTCTTTTAGACGATATTGTGAGTCAGATGGGTTCGGAATCATAAAAACAGTGTGTACGCGAAGGAGGAAAGTTGTCTTGAGTGCAAAAACGTGGAAAAAACGAATGTATAAGGAAAAGAAACAAAAGGGACGTAAGGGTAATTTAAATGGTCTTTTAGACGATTTTGTGAGACAGATGGGTTCGGAATCATAAAAACAGTGTGTACGCGAAGGATTAAAGTTGTTTTGAGTGCCGAAACGTGGAAAAAATTAATGTATAACGAAAAAAAACAAAAGGGCGGTATTGGTTTAAATAGCTTTTTAGACAGTTTTGTGAGTCAGATGGGTTTGGAATGTTAAAAACAGTGTGTACGCGGAGGAGGAAAGTTGTTTTGAGTGCAAAAACGTGGAAAAAAATGAATGTATAAGGAAAAGAAACAAAAGGGAGGTATTGGTTTAAATGGTCTTTTAGACGATTTTGTGAGTCAGATGGGTTCGGAATCATAAAAACAGTGTGTACGCGAAGGAGGAAAGTTGTTTTGTGTGCAAAAACGTGGAAAAAAATGAATGTATAAGGAAAAGAAACAAAAGGGAGAAATTGGTTTAAATGGTCTTTTAGACGATTTTGTGAGTCAGGTGGGTTCGGAATCATAAAAAAAGTTTGTACGAGAAGGAGGAAAGTTGGAAAAACGTGGAAAAAATGAATGTATAAGGAAAAGAAACAAAAGGGCGGTATTGGTTTAAATGGCCTTTTAGACGGTTTTGCGAGTCAGGTAGGTTCGGAATCATCAGAAAAGTGTGTACAAGGAGGAATGTTGTTTTGAATGCAAAAACGTGGAAAAAACGAATGTATAAGGAAAAGAAACAAAAGGGAGGTATTGGTTTAAATGGCCTTTTTAACGATTTTGTGAGTCAGATGGGTTCGGAATCATAAAAAAAGTGTGTACGCGAAGGAGGAAAATTGTTTTGAGTGCAAAAACGTGGAAAAAATGAATGTATAAGGAAAAGAAACAAAAGGGCTGTATTGGTTTAAATGGCTTTTTAGACAGTTTTGTGAGTCAGATGGGTTGGGAATCTTAAAAACAGTGTGTACGCGAAGGAGGAAAGTTGTCTTGAGTGCAAAAATGCGGTAAAAATGTATAAGGAAAAGAAACAAAAGGGAGGTATTGGTTTAAATGGTCTTTTCGGCGATTTTGTGAGTCAGATGGGTTCGGAATCATAAAAACAGTGTATACGCGAAGGAAGAAAGTTGTTTTGTGTGCAAAAACGTGGAAAAAATTATTGTATAACGAAAAAAAACATAAGGGTTGTATTGCTTTAAATGGCTTTTTAGACAGTTTTGTGATTCAGATGGGTTTGGAATCTTAAAAACAGTGTGTACGCGAAGGAGGAAAGTTGTCTTGAGTGCAAAAACGTGGAAAAAATGAATGTATAAGGAAAAGAAACAAAAGGGAGGTATTGGTTTAAATGGTCTTTTAGACGATTTTGTGAGACAGATGGGTTCGGAATCATAAAAACAGTGTGTGCGCGAAGGAGGAAAGTTGTCTTGAGTGCAAAAACGTGGAAAAAATGAATGTATAAGGAAAAGAAACAAAAGGGAGGTATTGGTTTAAATGGCATTTTAGACAGTTTTGTGATTTAGATGGGTTTGGAATCTTAAAAACAGTGTGTACGCGAAGAAGGAAAGTTGTCTTGAGTGCGAAAACGTGGAAAAGTGAATGTATAAGGAAAAGAAACAAAAGGGAGGTATTGGTTTAAATGGTCTTTTAGACGATTTTGCGAGTCAGATGGGTTCGGAATCATAAAAATAGTGTGTACGCGAAGGAGGAAAGTTGTCTTGAGTGCAAAAACGTGAAAAAATGAATGTATAAGGAAAAGAAACAAAAGGGACGTATTGGTTTAAATGGTCTTTTAGACGATTTTGTGAGACAGATGGGTTCGGAATCATAAAAACAGTGCGTACGCGAAGGATTAAAGTTGTTTTGAGTGCCGAAACGTGGAAAAAATTAATGTATAACGAAAAAAAACAAAAGGGCGGTATTGGTTTAAATAGCTTTTTAGACAGTTTTGTGATTCAGATGGGTTTGGAATCTTAAAAACAATGTGTACGCGAAGAAGGAAAGTTGTCTTGAGTGCGAAAACGTGGAAAAGTGAATGTATAAGGAAAAGAAACATAAGGGCGGTATTGGTTTAAATGGCATTTTAGACAGTTTTGTGATTCAGATGGGTTTGGAATCTTAAAAACAGTGTGTACGCGAAGGAGGAAAGTTGTCTTGAGTGCAAAAACGTGGAAAAAATGAATGTATAAGGAAAAGAAACAAAAGGAAGGTATTGGTTTAAATGGCATTTTAGACAGTTTTTGACAGTTGTGAGTCAGGTGGGTTCGGAATCATAAAAAAAGTGTGTACGAGAAGGAGGAAAGTTGGAAAAACGTGGAAAAAATGAATGTATAAGGAAAAGAAACAAAAGGGCGGAACTGGTTTAAATGGCCTTTTAGACGGTTTTGTGAGTCAGGTAGGTTCGGAATCATCAGAAAAGTGTGTACGCGAAGGAGGAAAGTTGTCTTGAGTGCCGAAACGTGGAAAAAATAAATGTATAACGAAAAGAAACAAAAGGGCGGTATTGGTTTAAATGGTCTTTTAGACGATATTGTGAGTCAGATGGGTTCGGAATCATAAAAACAGTGTGTACGCGAAGAAGGAAAGTTGTCTTGAGTGCAAAAACGTGGAAAAAACGAATGTATAAGGAAAAGAAACAAAAGGGACGTATTGGTTTAAATGGTCTTTTAGACGATTTTGTGAGACAGATGGGTTCGGAATCATAAAAACAGTGTGTACGCGAAGGATTAAAGTTGTTTTGAGTGCCGAAACGTGGAAAAAATGAATGTATAAGGAAAAGAAACAAAAGGGAGGTATTGGTTTAAATGGCATTTTAGACAGTTTTGTGATTTAGATGGGTTTGGAATCTTAAAAACAGTGTGTACGCGAAGAAGGAAAGTTGTCTTGAGTGCGAAAACGTGGAAAAGTGAATGTATAAGGAAAAGAAACAAAAGGGAGGTATTGGTTTAAATGGTCTTTTAGACGATTTTGCGAGTCAGATGGGTTCGGAATCATAAAAATAGTGTGTACGCGAAGGAGGAAAGTTGTTTTGAGTGCCGAAACGTGGAAAAAATGAATGTATAAGGAAAAGAAACAAAAGGGCGGAACTGGTTTAAATGGCCTTTTAGACGGTTTTGTGAGTCAGGTAGGTTCGGAATCATCAGAAAAGTGTGTACGCGAAGGAGGAAAGTTGTCTTGAGTGCCGAAACGTGGAAAAAACGAATGTATAAGGAAAAGAAACAAAAGGGACGTATTGGTTTAAATGGTCTTTTAGACGATTTTGTGAGACAGATGGGTTCGGAATCATAAAAACAGTGTGTACGCGAAGGATTGAAGTTGTTTTGAGTGCCGAAACGTGGAAAAAATTAATGTATAACGAAAAAAAACAAAAGGGCGGTATTGGTTTAAATAGCTTTTTAGACAGTTTTGTGAGTCAGATGGGTTTGGAATGTTAAAAACAGTGTGTACGCGGAGGAGGAAAGTTGTTTTGAGTGCAAAAACGTGGAAAAAAATGAATGTATAAGGAAGAGAAACAAAAGGGAGGTATTGGTTTAAATGGTCTTTTAGACGATTTTGTGAGTCAGATGGGTTCGGAATCATAAAAACAGTGTGTACGCGAAGGAGGAAAGTTGTTTTGAGTGCAAAAACGTGGAAAAAATGAATGTATAAGGAAAAGAAACAAAAGGGAGGTATTGGTTTAAATGGTCTTTTAGACGGTTTTGTGAGTCAGGTGGGTTCGGAATCATAAAAAAAGTTTGTACGAGAAGGAGGAAAGTTGGAAAAACGTGGAAAAAATGAATGTATAAGGAAAAGAAACAAAAGGGAGGTATTGGTTTAAATGGCCTTTTTAACGATTTTGTGACTCAGATGGGTTCGGAATCATAAAAAAAGTGTGTACGCGAAGGAGGAAAATTGTTTTGAGTGCAAAAACGTGGAAAAAATGAATGTATAAGGAAAAGAAACAAAAGGGCTGTATTGGTTTAAATGGCTTTTTAGACAGTTTTGTGAGTCAGATGGGTTGGGAATCTTAAAAACAGTGTGTACGCGAAGGAGGAAAGTTGTCTTGAGTGCAAAAACGCGGTAAAAATGAATGTATAAGGAAAAGAAACAAAAGGGAGGTATTGGTTTAAATGGTCTTTTAGGCGATTTTGTGAGTCACATGGGTTCGGAATCATAAAAACAGTGTGTACGCGAAGGAGGAAAGTTGTTTTGAGTGCAAAAACGTGGAAAAAATTATAGTATAACGAAAAAAAACATAAGGGCGGTATTGCTTTAAATGGCTTTTTAGACAGTTTTGTGATTCAGATGGGTTTGGAATCTTAAAAACAGTGTGTACGCGAAGGAGGAAAGTTGTCTTGAGTGCAAAAACGTGGAAAAAATGAATGTATAAGGAAAAGAAACAAAAGGGAGGTATTGGTTTAAATGGTCTTTTAGACGATTTTGTGATACAGATGGGTTCGGAATCATAAAAACAGTGTGAGCGCGAAGGATGAAAGTTGTCTTGAGTGCAAAAACGTGGAAAAAATGAATGTATAAGGAAAAGAAACAAAAGGGAGGTATTGGTTTAAATGGCATTTTAGACAGTTTTGTGATTCAGATGGGTTTGGAATCTTAAAAACAGTGTGTACGCGAAGGAGGAAAGTTGTCTTGAGTGCAAAAACGTGGAAAAAATGAATGTATAAGGAAAAGAAACAAAAGGGACGTATTGGTTTAAATGGTCTTTTAGACGATTTTGTGAGACAGATGGGTTCGGAATCATAAAAACAGTGTGTACGCGAAGGATTAAAGTTGTTTTGAGTGCCGAAACGTGGAAAAAATTAATGTATAACGAAAAAAAACAAAAGGGCGGTATTGGTTTAAATAGCTTTTTAGACAGTTTTGTGATTCAGATGGGTTTGGAATCATAAAAACAGTGTGTACGCGAAGGAGGAAAGTTGTTTTGAGTACAAAAGTGTGGAAAAAATGAATGTATAAGGAAAAGAAACAATTGGGCGGTATTGGTTTAAATGGCCTTTTAGACGGTTTTTGTGAGTCAGGTGGGTTCGGATTCATAAAGAAAGTGTGTACGAAAAGGAGGAAAGTTGGAAAAACATGGAAAAAATGAATGTATAAGGAAAAGAAACAAAAGGGCGGTATTGGTTTAAATGGCCTTTTTAACGATTTTGTGAGTCAGATGGGTTCGGAATCATAAAAACAGTGTGTACGCGAAGGAGGAAAGTTGTCTTGAGTGCAAAAACGTGGAAAAAATGAATGTATAAGGAAAAGAAACAAAAGGGAGGTATTGGTTTAAATGGTCTTTTAGACGATTTTGTGAGACAGATGGGTTCGAAATCATAAAAGCAGTGTGTACGCGAATGTGGAAAGATGTTTTGAGTGCCGAAACGTGGAAAAAATTAATGTATAACGAAAAAAAACAAAAGGGCGGTATTGGTTTAAATAGCTTTTTAGACAGTTTTGTGAGTCAGATGGGTTCGGAATGTTAAAAACAGTGTGTACGCGGAGGAGGAAAGTTGTTTTGAGTGCCGAAACGTGGAAAAAAATGAATGTATAAGGAAAAGAAACAAAAGAGAGGTATTGGTTTAATTGGTCTTTTAGACGATTTTGTGATTCAGATGGGTTCGGAATCATAAAAACAGTGTGTACGCGAAGGAGGAAAGTTGTTTTATGTGCAAAAACGTGGAAAAAATTAATGTATAACGAAAAAAAAACATAAGGGCGGTATTGGTTTAAATGGCCTTTTAGACGGTTTTTGTGAGTCAGGTGGGTTCGGATTCATAAAAAAAGTGTGTACGAGAAGGAGGAAAGTTGGAAAAACGTGGAAAAAATGAATGTATAAGGAAAAGAAACAAAAGGGCGGTATTGGTTTAAATGGCCTTTTTAACGATTTTGTGAGTCAGATGGGTTCGGAATCATAAAAAAAGTGTGTACGCGAAGGAGGAAAGTTGGAAAAACGTGGAAAAAATGAATGTATAAGGAAAAGAAACAAAAGGGCGGTATTGGTTTAAATGGCCTTTTTAACGATTTTGTGAGTCAGATGGGTTGGGAATCTTAAAAACAGTGTGTACGCGGAGGAGGAAAGTTGTTTTGAGTGCAAAAACGTGGAAAAAATGAATGTATAAGGAAAAGAAACAAAAGGGAGGTATTGGTTTAAATGGTCTTTTAGACGATTTTGTGAGACAGATGGGTTCGGAATCATAAAAAAAGTGTGTACGCGAAGGAGGAAAGTTGTTTTGAGTGCAAAAACGTGGAAAAAATGAATGTATAAGGAAAAGAAACAAAAGGGCGGTATTGGTTTAAATGGCCTTTTTAACGATTTTGTGAGTCAGGTGGGTTCGGAATCATAAAAAAAGTGTGTACGAGAAGGAGGAAAGTTGGAAAAACGTGGAAAAAATGAATGTATAAGGAAAAGAAACAAAAGGGCGGTATTGGTTTAAATGGCCTTTTAGACAGTTTTGTGAGTCAGGTAGGTTCGGAATCATCAGAAAAGTGTGTACGCGAAGGAGGAAAGTTGTCTTGAGTGCCGAAACGTGGAAAAAATAAATGTATAACGAAAAGAAACAAAAAGGCGGTATTGGTTTAAATGGGCTTTTAGACGATATTGTGAGTCAGATGGGATCGGAATCATAAAAACAGTGTGTACGCGAAGGAGGAAAGTTGTCTTGAGTGCAAAAACGTGGAAAAAATAAATGTATAAGGAAAAGAAACAAAAGGGCGGTATTGGTTTAAATGGCTTTTTAGACAGTTTTGTGAGTAAGATGGGTTCGGAATCATAAAAACAGTGTGTACGCGAAGGAAGAAAGTTGTTTTGAGTACAAAAGTGTGGAAAAAATGAATGTATAAGGAAATGAAACAATTGGGCGGTATTGGTTTAAATGGCCTTTTAGACGGTTTTTGTGAGTCAGGTGGGTTCGGATTCATAAAGAAAGTGTGTACGAAAAGGAGGAAAGTTGGAAAAACATGGAAAAAATGAATGTATAAGGAAAAGAAACAAAAGGGCGGTATTGGTTTAAATGGCCTTTTTAACGATTTTGTGAGTCAGATGGGTTCGGAATCATAAAAACAGTGTGTACGCGAAGGAGGAATCTTGAGTGCAAAAACGTGGAAAAAATGAATGTATAAGAAAAAGAAACAAAAGGGAGGTATTGGTTTAAATGGTCTTTTAGACGATTTTGTGAGACAGATGGGTTCGAAATCATAAAAGCAGTGTGTACGCGAATGTGGAAAGATGTTTTGAGTGCCGAAACGTGGAAAAAATTAATGTATAACGAAAAAAGACAAAAGGGCGGTATTGGTTTAAATAGCTTTTTAACGATTTTGTGAGTCAGATGGGTTCGGAATCATAAAAAAAGTGTGTACGCGAAGGAGGAAAGTTGGAAAAACGTGGAAAAAATTAATGTATAACGAAAAAAAACAAAAGGGCGGTATTGGTTTAAATAGCTTTTTAGACAGTTTTGTGAGTCAGATGGGTTTGGAATGTTAAAAACAGTGTGTACGCGGAGGAGGAAAGTTGTTTTGAGTGCAAAAACGTGGAAAAAAATGAATGTATAAGGAAAAGAAACAAAAGGGAGGTATTGGTTTAAATGGTCTTTTAGACGATTTTGTGAGTCAGATGGGTTCGGAATCATAAAAACAGTGTGTACGCGAAGGAGGAAAGTTGTTTTGAGTGCAAAAACGTGAAAAAAAGGAATGTATAAGGAAAAGAAACAAAAGGGAGGTATTGGTTTAAATGGTCTTTTAGACGGTTTTGTGAGTCAGGTGGGTTCGGAATCATAAAAAAAGTTTGTACGAGAAGGAGGAAAGTTGGAAAAACGTGGAAAAAATGAATGTATAAGGAAAAGAAACAAAAGGGCGGTATTGGTTTAAATGGCCTTTTTAGACGGTTTTGTGAGTCAGGTAGGTTCGGAATCATCAGAAAAGTGTGTACGCGAAGGAGGAAAGTTGTCTTGAGTGCCGAAACGTGGAAAAAATAAATGTATAACGAAAAGAAACAAAAGGGCGGTATTGGTTTAAATGGTCTTTTAGACGATATTGTGAGTCAGATGGGTTCGGAATCATAAAAACAGTGTGTACGCGAAGGAGGAAAGTTGTCTTGAGTGCAAAAACGTGGAAAAAATGAATGTATAAGGAAAAGAAACAAAAGGGAGGTATTGGTTTAAATGGTCTTTTAGACGATTTTGTGAGACAGATGGGTTCGAAATCATAAAAGCAGTGTGTACGCGAATGTGGAAAGATGTTTTGAGTGCCGAAACGTGGAAAAAATTAATGTATAACGAAAAAAAACAAAAGGGCGGTATTGGTTTAAATAGCTTTTTAGACAGTTTTGTGAGTCAGATGGGTTCGGAATGTTAAAAACAGTGTGTACGCGGAGGAGGAAAGTTGTTTTGAGTGCAAAAACGTGGAAAAAAATGAATGTATAAGGAAAAGAAACAAAAGGGAGGTATTGGTTTAAATGGTCTTTTAGACGATTTTGTGAGACAGATGGGTTCGGAATCATAAAAACAGTGTGTACGAAAAGGAGGAAAGTTGTTTTGAGTGCCGAAACGTGGAAAAAATGAATGTATAAGGAAAAGAAACAAAAGAGAGGTATTGGTTTAAATGGTCTTTTAGACGATTTTGTGATTCAGATAAGTTCGGAATCATAAAAACAGTGTGTACGCGAAGGAGGAAAGTTGGAAAAACGTGGAAAAAATGAATGTATAAGGAAAAGAAACAAAAGGGCGGTATTGGTTTAAATGGCCTTTTTAACGATTTTGTGAGTCAGATGGGTTCGGAATCATAAAAAAAGTGTGTACGCGAAGGAGGAAAGTTGTCTTGAGTGCAAAAACGTGGAAAAAACGAATGTATAAGGAAAAGAAACAAATGGGCGGTATTGGTTTAAATGGCCTTTTAGACGGTTTTTGTGAGTCAGGTGGGTTCGGATTCATAAAAAAAGTGTGTACGAGAAGGAGGAAAGTTGGAAAAACGTGGAAAAAATGAATGTATAAGGAAAAGAAACAAAAGGGCGGTATTGGTTTAAATGGCCTTTTTAACGATTTTGTGAGTCAGATGGGTTCGGAATCATAAAAAAAGTGTGTACGCGAAGGAGGAAAATTGTTTTGAGTGCAAAAACGTGAAAAAATGAATGTATAAGGAAAAGAAACAAAAGGGCGGTATTGGTTTAAATGGCTTTTTAGACAGTTTTGTGAGTCAGATGGGTTGGGAATCTTAAAAACAGTGTGTAAGCGGAGGAGGAAAGTTGTTTTGAGTGCAAAAACGTGGAAAAAATGAATGTATAAGGAAAAGAAACAAAAGGGCGGTATTGGTTTAAATGGCCTTTTTAACGATTTTGTGAGTCAGGTGGGTTCGGAATCATAAATAAAGTGTGTACGAGAACGAGGAAAGTTGGAAAAACGTGGAAAAAATGAATGTATAAGGAAAAGAAACAAAAGGGCGGTATTGGTTTAAATGGCCTTTTAGACGGTTTTGTGAGTCAGGTAGGTTCGGAATCATCAGAAAAGTGTGTACGCGAAGGAGGAAAGTTGTCTTGAGTGCCGAAACGTGGAAAAAATAAATGTATAACGAAAAGAAACAAAAGGGCGGTATTGGTTTAAATGGTCTTTTAGACGATATTGTGAGTCAGATGGGTTCGGAATCATAAAAACAGTGTGTACGCGAAGGAGGAAAGTTGTCTTGAGTGCAAAAACGTGGAAAAAACGAATGTATAAGGAAAAGAAACAAAAGGGACGTATTGGTTTAAATGGTCTTTTAGACGATTTTGTGAGACAGATGGGTTCGGAATCATAAAAACAGTGTGTACGCGAAGGATTAAAGTTGTTTTGAGTGCCGAAACGTGGAAAAAATTAATGTATAACGAAAAAAAACAAAAGGGCGGTATTGGTTTAAATAGCTTTTGAGACAGTTTTGTGAGTCAGATGGGTTTGGAATGTTAAAAACAGTGTGTACGCGGAGGAGGAAAGTTGTTTTGAGTGCAAAAACGTGGAAAAAAATGAATGTATAAGGAAAAGAAACAAAAGGGAGGTATTGGTTTAAATGGTCTTTTAGACGATTTTGTGAGTCAGATGGGTTCGGAATCATAAAAACAGTGTGTACGCGAAGGAGGAAAGTTGTTTTGTGTGCAAAAACGTGGAAAAAAATGAATGTATAAGGAAAAGAAACAAAAGGGAGGTATTGGTTTAAATGGTCTTTTAGACGATTTTGTTAGTCAGGTGGGTTCGGAATCATAAAAAAAGTTTGTACGAGAAGGAGGAAAGTTGGAAAAACGTGGAAAAAATGAATGTATAAGGAAAAGAAACAAAAGGGCGGTATTGGTTTAAATGGCCTTTTAGACGGTTTTGCGAGTCAGGTAGGTTCGGAATCATCAGAAAAGTGTGTACAAGGAGGAATGTTGTTTTGAATGCAAAAACGTGGAAAAAACGAATGTATAAGGAAAAGAAACAAAAGGGAGGTATTGGTTTAAATGGCCTTTTTAACGATTTTGTGAGTCAGATGGGTTCGGAATCATAAAAAAAGTGTGTACGCGAAGGAGGAAAATTGTTTTGAGTGCAAAAACGTGGAAAAAATGAATGTATAAGGAAAAGAAACAAAAGGGCTGTATTGGTTTAAATGGCTTTTTAGACAGTTTTGTGAGTCAGATGGGTTGGGAATCTTAAAAACAGTGTGTACGCGAAGGAGGAAAGTTGTCTTGAGTGCAAAAACGCGGTAAAAATGAATGTATAAGGAAAAGAAACAAAAGGGAGGTATTGGTTTAAATGGTCTTTTAGGCGATTTTGTGAGTCAGATGGGTTCGGAATCATAAAAACAGTGTATACGCGAAGGAAGAAAGTTGTTTTGTGTGCAAAAACATGGAAAAAATTATTGTATAACGAAAAAAAACATAAGGGTGGTATTGCTTTAAATGGCTTTTTAGACAGTTTTGTGATTCAGATGGGTTTGGAATCTTAAAAACAGTGTGTACGCGAAGGAGGAAAGTTGTCTTGAGTGCAAAAACGTGGAAAAAATGAATGTATAAGGAAAAGAAACAAAAGGGAGGTATTGGTTTAAATGGTCTTTTAGACGATTTTGTGAGACAGATGGGTGCGGAATCATAAAAACAGTGTGTGCGCGAAGGAGGAAAGTTGTCTTGAGTGCAAAAACGTGGAAAAAATGAATGTATAAGGAAAAGAAACAAAAGGGAGGTATTGGTTTAAATGGCATTTTAGACAGTTTTGTGATTTAGATGGGTTTGGAATCTTAAAAACAGTGTGTACGCGAAGAAGGAAAGTTGTCTTGAGTGCGAAAACGTGGAAAAGTGAATGTATAAGGAAAAGAAACAAAAGGGAGGTATTGGTTTAAATGGTCTTTTAGACGATTTTGCGAGTCAGATGGGTTCGGAATCATAAAAATAGTGTGTACGCGAAGGAGGAAAGTTGTCTTGAGTGCAAAAACGTGAAAAAATGAATGTATAAGGAAAAGAAACAAAAGGGACGTATTGGTTTAAATGGTCTTTTAGACGATTTTGTGAGACAGATGGGTTCGGAATCATAAAAACAGTGCGTACGCGAAGGATTAAAGTTGTTTTGAGTGCCGAAACGTGGAAAAAATTAATGTATAACGAAAAAAAACAAAAGGGCGGTATTGGTTTAAATAGCTTTTTAGACAGTTTTGTGATTCAGATGGGTTTGGAATCTTAAAAACAATGTGTACGCGAAGAAGGAAAGTTGTCTTGAGTGCGAAAACGTGGAAAAGTGAATGTATAAGGAAAAGAAACATAAGGGCGGTATTGGTTTAAATGGCATTTTAGACAGTTTTGTGATTCAGATGGGTTTGGAATCTTAAAAACAGTGTGTACGCGAAGGAGGAAAGTTGTCTTGAGTGCAAAAACGTGGAAAAAATGAATGTATAAGGAAAAGAAACAAAAGGAAGGTATTGGTTTAAATGGCATTTTAGACAGTTTTTGACAGTTGTGAGTCAGGTGGGTTCGGAATCATAAAAAAAGTGTGTACGAGGAGGAAAGTTGGAAAAACGTGGAAAAAATGAATGTATAAGGAAAAGAAACAAAAGGGCGGAACTGGTTTAAATGGCCTTTTAGACGGTTTTGTGAGTCAGGTAGGTTCGGAATCATCAGAAAAGTGTGTACGCGAAGGAGGAAAGTTGTCTTGAGTGCCGAAACGTGGAAAAAATAAATGTATAACGAAAAGAAACAAAAGGGCGGTATTGGTTTAAATGGTCTTTTAGACGATATTGTGAGTCAGATGGGTTCGGAATCATAAAAACAGTGTGTACGCGAAGGAGGAAAGTTGTCTTGAGTGCAAAAACGTGGAAAAAACGAATGTATAAGGAAAAGAAACAAAAGGGACGTATTGGTTTAAATGGTCTTTTAGACGATTTTGTGAGACAGATGGGTTCGGAATCATAAAAACAGTGTGTACGCGAAGGATTAAAGTTGTTTTGAGTGCCGAAACGTGGAAAAAATTAATGTATAACGAAAAAAAACAAAAGGGCGGTATTGGTTTAAATAGCTTTTTAGACAGTTTTGTGAGTCAGATGGGTTTGGAATGTTAAAAACAGTGTGTACGCGGAGGAGGAAAGTTGTTTTGAGTGCAAAAACGTGGAAAAAAAATGAATGTATAAGGAAAAGAAACAAAAGGGAGGTATTGGTTTAAATGGTCTTTTAGACGATTTTGTGAGTCAGATGGGTTCGGAATCATAAAAACAGTGTGTACGCGAAGGAGGAAAGTTGTTTTGTGTGCAAAAACGTGGAAAAAAATGAATGTATAAGGAAAAGAAACAAAAGGGAGGTATTGGTTTAAATGGTCTTTTAGACGATTTTGTGAGTCAGGTGGGTTCGGAATCATAAAAAAAGTTTGTACGAGAAGGAGGAAAGTTGGAAAAACGTGGAAAAAATGAATGTATAAGGAAAAGAAACAAAAGGGCGGTATTGGTTTAAATGGCCTTTTAGACGGTTTTGCGAGTCAGGTAGGTTCGGAATCATCAGAAAAGTGTGTACAAGGAGGAATGTTGTTTTGAATGCAAAAACGTGGAAAAAACGAATGTATAAGGAAAAGAAACAAAAGGGAGGTATTGGTTTAAATGGCCTTTTTAACGATTTTGTGAGTCAGATGGGTTCGGAATCATAAAAAAAGTGTGTACGCGAAGGAGGAAAATTGTTTTGAGTGCAAAAACGTGGAAAAAATGAATGTATAAGGAAAAGAAACAAAAGGGCTGTATTGGTTTAAATGGCTTTTTAGACAGTTTTGTGAGTCAGATGGGTTGGGAATCTTAAAAACAGTGTGTACGCGAAGGAGGAAAGTTGTCTTGAGTGCAAAAACGCGGTAAAAATGAATGTATAAGGAAAAGAAACAAAAGGGAGGTATTGGTTTAAATGGTCTTTTAGGCGATTTTGTGAGTCAGATGGGTTCGGAATCATAAAAACAGTGTATACGCGAAGGAAGAAAGTTGTTTTGTGTGCAAAAACGTGGAAAAAATTATTGTATAACGAAAAAAAACATAAGGGTGGTATTGCTTTAAATGGCTTTTTAGACAGTTTTGTGATTCAGATGGGTTTGGAATCTTAAAAACAGTGTGTACGCGAAGGAGGAAAGTTGTCTTGAGTGCAAAAACGTGGAAAAAATGAATGTATAAGGAAAAGAAACAAAAGGGAGGTATTGGTTTAAATGGTCTTTTAGACGATTTTGTGAGACAGATGGGTTCGGAATCATAAAAACAGTGTGTGCGCGAAGGAGGAAAGTTGTCTTGAGTGCAAAAACGTGGAAAAAATGAATGTATAAGGAAAAGAAACAAAAGGGAGGTATTGGTTTAAATGGCATTTTATACAGTTTTGTGATTTAGATGGGTTTGGAATCTTAAAAACAGTGTGTACGCGAAGAAGGAAAGTTGTCTTGAGAGCGAAAACGTGGAAAAGTGAATGTATAAGGAAAAGAAACAAAAGGGAGGTATTGGTTTAAATGGTCTTTTAGACGATTTTGCGAGTCAGATGGGTTCGGAATCATAAAAATAGTGTGTACGCGAAGGAGGAAAGTTGTCTTGAGTGCAAAAACGTGAAAAAATGAATGTATAAGGAAAAGAAACAAAAGGGACGTATTGGTTTAAATGGTCTTTTAGACGATTTTGTGAGACAGATGGGTTCGGAATCATAAAAACAGTGCGTACGCGAAGGATTAAAGTTGTTTTGAGTGCCGAAACGTGGAAAAAATTAATGTATAACGAAAAAAAACAAAAGGGCGGTATTGGTTTAAATAGCTTTTTAGACAGTTTTGTGATTCAGATGGGTTTGGAATCTTAAAAACAATGTGTACGCGAAGAAGGAAAGTTGTCTTGAGTGCGAAAACGTGGAAAAGTGAATGTATAAGGAAAAGAAACATAAGGGCGGTATTGGTTTAAATGGCATTTTAGACAGTTTTGTGATTCAGATGGGTTTGGAATCTTAAAAACAGTGTGTACGCGAAGGAGGAAAGTTGTCTTGAGTGCAAAAACGTGGAAAAAATGAATGTATAAGGAAAAGAAACAAAAGGAAGGTATTGGTTTAAATGGCATTTTAGACAGTTTTTGACAGTTGTGAGTCAGGTGGGTTCGGAATCATAAAAAAAGTGTGTACGAGAAGGAGGAAAGTTGGAAAAACGTGGAAAAAATGAATGTATAAGGAAAAGAAACAAAAGGGCGGAACTGGTTTAAATGGCCTTTTAGACGGTTTTGTGAGTCAGGTAGGTTCGGAATCATCAGAAAAGTGTGTACGCGAAGGAGGAAAGTTGTCTTGAGTGCCGAAACGTGGAAAAAATAAATGTATAACGAAAAGAAACAAAAGGGCGGTATTGGTTTAAATGGTCTTTTAGACGATATTGTGAGTCAGATGGGTTCGGAATCATAAAAACAGTGTGTACGCGAAGGAGGAAAGTTGTCTTGAGTGCAAAAACGTGGAAAAAACGAATGTATAAGGAAAAGAAACAAAAGGGACGTATTGGTTTAAATGGTCTTTTAGACGATTTTGTGAGACAGATGGGTTCGGAATCATAAAAACAGTGTGTACGCGAAGGATTGAAGTTGTTTTGAGTGCCGAAACGTGGAAAAAATTAATGTATAACGAAAAAAAACAAAAGGGCGGTATTGGTTTAAATAGCTTTTTAGACAGTTTTGTGAGTCAGATGGGTTTGGAATGTTAAAAACAGTGTGTACGCGGAGGAGGAAAGTTGTTTTGAGTGCAAAAACGTGGAAAAAAATGAATGTATAAGGAAAAGAAACAAAAGGGAGGTATTGGTTTAAATGGTCTTTTAGACGATTTTGTGAGTCAGATGGGTTCGGAATCATAAAAACAGTGTGTACGCGAAGGAGGAAAGTTGTTTTGAGTGCAAAAACGTGGAAAAAATGAATGTATAAGGAAAAGAAACAAAAGGGAGGTATTGGTTTAAATGGTCTTTTAGACGGTTTTGTGAGTCAGGTGGGTTCGGAATCATAAAAACAGTGTGTACGCGAAGGAGGAAAGTTGTTTTGAGTGCAAAAACGTGGAAAAAATGAATGTATAAGGAAAAGAAACAAAAGGGAGGTATTGGTTTAAATGGTCTTTTAGACGGTTTTGTGAGTCAGGTGGGTTCGGAATCATAAAAAAATTTGTACGAGAAGGAGGAAAGTTGGAAAAACGTGGAAAAAATGAATGTATAAGGAAAAGAAACAAAAGGGAGGTATTGGTTTAAATGGCCTTTTTAACGATTTTGTGACTCAGATGGGTTCGGAATCATAAAAAAAGTGTGTACGCGAAGGAGGAAAATTGTTTTGAGTGCAAAAACGTGGAAAAAATGAATGTATAAGGAAAAGAAACAAAAGGGCTGTATTGGTTTAAATGGCTTTTTAGACAGTTTTGTGAGTCAGATGGGTTGGGAATCTTAAAAACAGTGTGTACGCGAAGGAGGAAAGTTGTCTTGAGTGCAAAAACGCGGTAAAAATGAATGTATAAGGAAAAGAAACAAAAGGGAGGTATTGGTTTAAATGGTCTTTTAGGCGATTTTGTGAGTCACATGGGTTCGGAATCATAAAAACAGTGTGTACGCGAAGGATTAAAGTTGTTTTGAGTGCCGAAACGTGGAAAAAATTAATGTATAACGAAAAAAAACAAAAGGGCGGTATTGGTTTAAATAGCTTTATAGACAGTTTTGTGATTCAGATGGGTTTGGAATCTTAAAAACAGTGTGTACGCGAAGGAGGAAAGTTGTCTTGAGTGCAAAAACGTGGAAAAAATGAATGTATAAGGAAAAGAAACAAAAGGGACGTATTGGTTTAAATGGTCTTTTAGACGATTTTGTGAGACAGATGGGTTCGGAATCATAAAAACAGTGTGTACGCGAAGGATTAAAGTTGTTTTGAGTGCCGAAACGTGGAAAAAATTAATGTATAACGAAAAAAAACAAAAGGGCGGTATTGGTTTAAATAGCTTTTTAGACAGTTTTGTGATTCAGATGGGTTTGGAATCTTAAAAACAGTGTGTACGCGAAGAAGGAAAGTTGTCTTGAGTGCGAAAACGTGGAAAAGTGAATGTATAAGGAAAAGAAACAAAAGGGAGGTATTGGTTTAAATGGTCTTTTAGACGATTTTGCGAGTCAGATGGGTTCGGAATC
Source organism: Salticus scenicus (assembly GCA_963930645.1). Classification (NCBI taxonomy): domain Eukaryota; kingdom Metazoa; phylum Arthropoda; class Arachnida; order Araneae; family Salticidae; genus Salticus; species Salticus scenicus. The sequence continues at coordinate 308,649,393 of OZ005655.1, forward strand.
ATAAAAATAGTGTGTACGCGAAGGAGGAAAGTTGTCTTGAGTGCAAAAACGTGGAAAAAATGAATGTATAAAGAAAAGAAACAAAAGGGAGGTATTTGTTTAAATGGTCTTTTAGACGATTTTTTGAGACAGATGGGTTCGGAATCATAAAAACAGTGTGTACGCAAAGGAGGAAAGTTGTTTTGAGTGCCGAAACGTGGAAAAAATAAATGTATAAGGAAAAGAAACAAAAGGGCGGTATTGGTTTAAATGGCTTTTTAGACAGTTTTGTGAGTAAGATGGGTTCGGAATCATAAAAACAGTGTGTACGCGAAGGAGGAAAGTTGTTTTGAGTACAAAAGTGTGGAAAAAATGAATGTATAAGGAAAAGAAACAATTGGGCGGTATTGGTTTAAATGGCCTTTTAGACGGTTTTTGTGAGTCAGGTGGGTTCGGACTCATAAAGAAAGTGTGTACGAAAAGGAGGAAAGTTGGAAAAACATGGAAAAAATGAATGTATAAGGAAAAGAAACAAAAGGGCGGTATTGGTTTAAATGGCCTTTTTAACGATTTTGTGAGTCAGATGGGTTCGGAATCATAAAAACAGTGTGTACGCGAAGGAGGAAAGTTGTCTTGAGTGCAAAAACGTGGAAAAAATGAATGTATAAGGAAAAGAAACAAAAGGGAGGTATTGGTTTAAATGGTCTTTTAGACGATTTTGTGAGACAGATGGGTTCGAAATCATAAAAGCAGTGTGTACGCGAATGTGGAAAGATGTTTTGAGTGCCGAAACGTGGAAAAAATTAATGTATAACGAAAAAAAACAAAAGGGCGGTATTGGTTTAAATAGCTTTTTAGACAGTTTTGTGAGTCAGATGGGTTCGGAATGTTAAAAACAGTGTGTACGCGGAGGAGGAAAGTTGTTTTGAGTGCCGAAACGTGGAAAAAAATGAATGTATAAGGAAAAGAAACAAAAGAGAGGTATTGGTTTAAATGGTCTTTTAGACGATTTTGTGATTCAGATGGGTTCGGAATCATAAAAACAGTGTGTACGCGAAGGAGGAAAGTTGTTTTATGTGCAAAAACGTGGAAAAAATTAATGTATAACGAAAAAAAAACATAAGGGCGGTATTGGTTTAAATGGCCTTTTAGACGGTTTTTGTGAGTCAGGTGGGTTCGGATTCATAAAAAAAGTGTGTACGAGAAGGAGGAAAGTTGGAAAAACGTGGAAAAAATGAATGTATAAGGAAAAGAAACAAAAGGGCGGTATTGGTTTAAATGGCCTTTTTAACGATTTTGTGAGTCAGATGGGTTCGGAATCATAAAAAAAGTGTGTACGCGAAGGAGGAAAGTTGGAAAAACGTGGAAAAAATGAATGTATAAGGAAAAGAAACAAAAGGGCGGTATTGGTTTAAATAGCTTTTTAGACAGTTTTGTGAGTCAGATGGGTTTGGAATGTTAAAAACAGTGTGTACGCGGAGGAGGAAAGTTGTTTTGAGTGCAAAAACGTGGAAAAAAATGAATGTATAAGGAAAAGAAACAAAAGGGAGGTATTGGTTTAAATGGTCTTTTAGACGATTTTGTGAGTCAGATGGGTTCGGAATCATAAAAACAGTGTGTACGCGAAGGAGGAAAGTTGTTTTGAGTGCAAAAACGTGGAAAAAATGAATGTATAAGGAAAAGAAACAAAAGGGAGGTATTGGTTTAAATGGTCTTTTAGACGGTTTTGTGAGTCAGGTGGGTTCGGAATCATAAAAACAGTGTGTACGCGAAGGAGGAAAGTTGTTTTGAGTGCAAAAACGTGGAAAAAATGAATGTATAAGGAAAAGAAACAAAAGGGAGGTATTGGTTTAAATGGTCTTTTAGACGGTTTTGTGAGTCAGGTGGGTTCGGAATCATAAAAAAATTTGTACGAGAAGGAGGAAAGTTGGAAAAACGTGGAAAAAATGAATGTATAAGGAAAAGAAACAAAAGGGAGGTATTGGTTTAAATGGCCTTTTTAACGATTTTGTGACTCAGATGGGTTCGGAATCATAAAAAAAGTGTGTACGCGAAGGAGGAAAATTGTTTTGAGTGCAAAAACGTGGAAAAAATGAATGTATAAGGAAAAGAAACAAAAGGGCTGTATTGGTTTAAATGGCTTTTTAGACAGTTTTGTGAGTCAGATGGGTTGGGAATCTTAAAAACAGTGTGTACGCGAAGGAGGAAAGTTGTCTTGAGTGCAAAAACGCGGTAAAAATGAATGTATAAGGAAAAGAAACAAAAGGGAGGTATTGGTTTACATGGTCTTTTAGGCGATTTTGTGAGTCACATGGGTTCGGAATCATAAAAACAGTGTGTACGCGAAGGATTAAAGTTGTTTTGAGTGCCGAAACGTGGAAAAAATTAATGTATAACGAAAAAAAACAAAAGGGCGGTATTGGTTTAAATAGCTTTATAGACAGTTTTGTGATTCAGATGGGTTTGGAATCTTAAAAACAGTGTGTACGCGAAGGAGGAAAGTTGTCTTGAGTGCAAAAACGTGGAAAAAATGAATGTATAAGGAAAAGAAACAAAAAGGACGTATTGGTTTAAATGGTCTTTTAGACGATTTTGTGAGACAGATGGGTTCGGAATCATAAAAACAGTGTGTACGCGAAGGATTAAAGTTGTTTTGAGTGCCGAAACGTGGAAAAAATTAATGTATAACGAAAAAAAACAAAAGGGCGGTATTGGTTTAAATAGCTTTTTAGACAGTTTTGTGATTCAGATGGGTTTGGAATCTTAAAAACAGTGTGTACGCGAAGAAGGAAAGTTGTCTTGAGTGCGAAAACGTGGAAAAGTGAATGTATAAGGAAAAGAAACAAAAGGGAGGTATTGGTTTAAATGGTTTTTAGACGATTTTGCGAGTCAGATGGGTTCGGAATCATAAAAATAGTGTGTACGCGAAGGAGGAAAGTTGTCTTGAGTGCAAAAACGTGGAAAAAATGAATGTATAAAGAAAAGAAACAAAAGGGAGGTATTTGTTTAAATGGTCTTTTAGACGATTTTTTGAGACAGATGGGTTCGGAATCATAAAAACAGTGTGTACGCAAAGGAGGAAAGTTGTTTTGAGTGCCGAAACGTGGAAAAAATAAATGTATAAGGAAAAGAAACAAAAGGGCGGTATTGGTTTAAATGGCTTTTTAGACAGTTTTGTGAGTAAGATGGGTTCGGAATCATAAAAACAGTGTGTACGCGAAGGAGGAAAGTTGTTTTGAGTACAAAAGTGTGGAAAAAATGAATGTATAAGGAAAAGAAACAATTGGGCGGTATTGGTTTAAATGGCCTTTTAGACGGTTTTTGTGAGTCAGGTGGGTTCGGACTCATAAAGAAAGTGTGTACGAAAAGGAGGAAAGTTGGAAAAACATGGAAAAAATGAATGTATAAGGAAAAGAAACAAAAGGGCGGTATTGGTTTAAATGGCCTTTTTAACGATTTTGTGAGTCAGATGGGTTCGGAATCATAAAAACAGTGTGTACGCGAAGGAGGAAAGTTGTCTTGAGTGCAAAAACGTGGAAAAAATGAATGTATAAGGAAAAGAAACAAAAGGGAGGTATTGGTTTAAATGGTCTTTTAGACGATTTTGTGAGACAGATGGGTTCGAAATCATAAAAGCAGTGTGTACGCGAATGTGGAAAGATGTTTTGAGTGCCGAAACGTGGAAAAAATTAATGTATAACGAAAAAAAACAAAAGGGCGGTATTGGTTTAAATAGCTTTTTAGACAGTTTTGTGAGTCAGATGGGTTCGGAATGTTAAAAACAGTGTGTACGCGGAGGAGGAAAGTTGTTTTGAGTGCCGAAACGTGGAAAAAAATGAATGTATAAGGAAAAGAAACAAAAGAGAGGTATTGGTTTAAATGGTCTTTTAGACGATTTTGTGATTCAGATGGGTTCGGAATCATAAAAACAGTGTGTACGCGAAGGAGGAAAGTTGTTTTATGTGCAAAAACGTGGAAAAAATTAATGTATAACGAAAAAAAAACATAAGGGCGGTATTGGTTTAAATGGCCTTTTAGACGGTTTTTGTGAGTCAGGTGGGTTCGGATTCATAAAAAAAGTGTGTACGAGAAGGAGGAAAGTTGGAAAAACGTGGAAAAAATGAATGTATAAGGAAAAGAAACAAAAGGGCGGTATTGGTTTAAATGGCCTTTTTAACGATTTTGTGAGTCAGATGGGTTCGGAATCATAAAAAAAGTGTGTACGCGAAGGAGGAAAGTTGGAAAAACGTGGAAAAAATGAATGTATAAGGAAAAGAAACAAAAGGGCGGTATTGGTTTAAATGGTCTTTTAGACGATATTGTGAGTCAGATGGGTTCGGAATCATAAAAACAGTGCGTACGCGAAGGATTAAAGTTGTTTTGAGTGCCGAAACGTGGAAAAAATTAATGTATAACGAAAAAAAACAAAAGGGCGGTATTGGTTTAAATAGCTTTTTAGACAGTTTTGTGATTCAGATGGGTTTGGAATCTTAAAAACAATGTGTACGCGAAGAAGGAAAGTTGTCTTGAGTGCGAAAACGTGGAAAAGTGAATGTATAAGGAAAAGAAACATAAGGGCGGTATTGGTTTAAATGGCATTTTAGACAGTTTTGTGATTCAGATGGGTTTGGAATCTTAAAAACAGTGTGTACGCGAAGGAGGAAAGTTGTCTTGAGTGCAAAAACGTGGAAAAAATGAATGTATAAGGAAAAGAAACAACAGGGAGGTATTGGTTTAAATGGCATTTTAGACAGTTTTTGACAGTTGTGAGTCAGGTGGGTTCGGAATCATAAAAAAAGTGTGTACGAGAAGGAGGAAAGTTGGAAAAACGTGGAAAAAATGAATGTATAAGGAAAAGAAACAAAAGGGCGGAACTGGTTTAAATGGCCTTTTAGACGGTTTTGTGAGTCAGGTAGGTTCGGAATCATCAGAAAAGTGTGTACGCGAAGGAGGAAAGTTGTCTTGAGTGCCGAAACGTGGAAAAAATAAATGTATAACGAAAAGAAACAAAAGGGCGGTATTGGTTTAAATGGTCTTTTAGACGATATTGTGAGTCAGATGGGTTCGGAATCATAAAAACAGTGTGTACGCGAAGGAGGAAAGTTGTCTTGAGTGCAAAAACGTGGAAAAAACGAATGTATAAGGAAAAGAAACAAAAGGGACGTATTGGTTTAAATGGTCTTTTAGACGATTTTGTGAGACAGATGGGTTCGGAATCATAAAAACAGTGTGTACGCGAAGGATTGAAGTTGTTTTGAGTGCCGAAACGTGGAAAAAATTAATGTATAACGAAAAAAAACAAAAGGGCGGTATTGGTTTAAATAGCTTTTTAGACAGTTTTGTGAGTCAGATGGGTTTGGAATGTTAAAAACAGTGTGTACGCGGAGGAGGAAAGTTGTTTTGAGTGCAAAAACGTGGAAAAAAATGAATGTATAAGGAAAAGAAACAAAAGGGAGGTATTGGTTTAAATGGTCTTTTAGACGATTTTGTGAGTCAGATGGGTTCGGAATCATAAAAAAAGTGTGTACGCGAAGGAGGAAAATTGTTTTGAGTGCAAAAACGTGGAAAAAATCTATATATATAAAAGAAGACTTCCTGAGTGAGGGGGTGATCTATCAACGCCCAGACCAAACCCCTGGACCTAGAAGCATGAAATTTTGTGACAATGTTCTTTCCATGACGTAGGCGTCCACTAAGAAGCGATTTTACAAAATTCGCCCCCCAAGGGGGGGGAGGGGGGGAAAAACGTGATTTCACAAAATCCTTCATATCTCAAACAAAAAAAACAGATATCCGTAAAATTTTTGCTTTAAAATATAGCTAACACAAATGTCTAAAAACCAATTTCTGGAATTTTCAAAATTCGGTTCCCAAGGGGGGCGGGGGGGCAAAACGTGATTTCACATGCGTAAAAACGTGATTTCGCATAATCCTATATATCTCAAACAAAAAAATAGATATGCGTGAAATTTTTGCTCTAAAATATAGCTAATGCAAATATCTAAAAACCAATTTCTGGATTTTTAGAAATTCAGCCCCGAGGTGGGGCAGCAGGGGGGGGGAGGGGGGGGGGCAAAAATTAAAAAAGAGAGTTAGATCGTTCAAAATTGGTATATAGAGGTTTTCGATACCTGCAAATCGATTTCGGATATTTTCGAATTTATAAAATTATTAGGAGGTGCGGGAAGGGGGGGGCGGCAAGGGGGGGCTATGGGGCAAAAACAAATAGAAATACAGTTAGGCCGTTCAAAATTGGTACAGTTAGGTTTTAGATGCCTGCAAGTCGAATGGGGATATTTTCGAAAGTGTAAAGTTATTAGGAGGGCCGGGAAAGGGGGAGGGGAGGGGGGCAAAAAAATAAAAATAGAGTTAGATCGTTCAAAACTGGTATATAGATGTTTTCGATACTTACAAATCGATTGCGGATACTTTCGAATTTTTAAAATTATTAGGTGGGGCGGTAAGGGGGGGGGGCTATGGTAAAAAACAAATAGAAATACAGTTAGGCCGTTCAAAATTGGTACAGTTAGGTTTTAGATGCCTGCAAGTCGAATGGGGATATTTTCGAAAGTGTAAAGTTATTAGGAGGGCCGGGAAAGGGGGAGGGGAGGGGGAGGAGGGGGGCAAAAAAATAAAAATAGAGTTAGATCGCTCAAAATTGGTATATAGATGTTTTCGATACTTACAAATCGATTGCGGATACTTTCGAATTTTTAAAATTATTAGGTGGGGCGGGAAGGGGGGGGGGCTATGGTAAAAAACAAATAGAAATACAGTTAGGCCGTTCAAAATCGGTACAGATAGGTTTTAGAGGCCTGCAAGTCGAATGGGGATTTTTTTGAAAGTATAAACTTATTAGGAGGGCCGGGAAGGGGGGGGCAGAGGGGCCAAAAAAAAAAAGAAAATAGAGTTAGATCATTCAAAATTGGTACGTAGAGGTTTCCAATACCTACAATTCGATTGCGGATATTTTCGAATTTTTAAAATTATTGGGAGGGCGGGAAGGGGGGGGGGAGTAGAGCGGTAAAAAAATAAAAATAGAGATATATCGTTCAAAACTGGTGCATAGATGTTTTTGATACTTACAAATCGATTGCGGATATTACAAATTTGTAAAATTATTAGGATAGACAGGAGGGGGGGGGGGCGAAGTGGGAAAATAATAGAAATAAGAGTTAGAGCATTTTGGGAATTTTTTCCTAAGGCAGTGAGAACCCGGTGCGACATTTTTCCTACTCAGATTTTGTTTCTCTTTTTTTTCATGTGATAAAAATTAATGCAATTTTGAGAATTCATTATAGTGATTCATTTAAAAATAGGGACCAGCGAAGCGGGCGTTGCCTGCTAGTGAATGTATAAGGAAAAGAAACAAAAGGGCTGTATTGGTTTAAATGGCTTTTTAGACAGTTTTGTGAGTCAGATGGGTTGGGAATCTTAAAAACAGTGTGTACGCGAAGGAGGAAAGTTGTCTTGAGTGCAAAAACGCGGTAAAAATGAATGTATAAGGAAAAGAAACAAAAGGGAGGAATTGGTTTAAATGGTCTTTTAGGCGATTTTGTGAGTCACATGGGTTCGGAATCATAAAAACAGTGTGTACGCGAAGGAGGAAAGTTGTTTTGAGTGCAAAAACGTGGAAAAAATTATAGTATAACGAAAAAAAACATAAGGGCGGTATTGCTTTAAATGGCTTTTTAGACAGTTTTGTGATTCAGATGGGTTTGGAATCTTAAAAACAGTGTGTACGCGAAGGAGGAAAGTTGTCTTGAGTGCAAAAACGTGGAAAAAATGAATGTATAAGGAAAAGAAACAAAAGGGAGGTATTGGTTTAAATGGTCTTTTAGACGATTTTGTGAGACAGATGGGTTCGGAATCATAAAAACAGTGTGAGCGCGAAGGATGAAAGTTGTCTTGAGTGCAAAAACGTGGAAAAAATGAATGTATAAGGAAAAGAAACAAAAGGGAGGTATTGGTTTAAATGGCATTTTAGACAGTTTTGTGATTCAGATGGGTTTGGAATCTTAAAAACAGTGTGTACGCGAAGGAGGAAAGTTGTCTTGAGTGCAAAAACGTGGAAAAAATGAATGTATAAGGAAAAGAAACAAAAGGGAGGTATTGGTTTAAATGGCATTTTAGACAGTTTTTGACAGTTGTGAGTCAGGTGGGTTCGGAATCATAAAAAAAGTGTGTACGAGAAGGAGGAAAGTTGGAAAAACGTGGAAAAAATGAATGTATAAGGAAAAGAAACAAAAGGGCGGAACTGGTTTAAATGGCCTTTTAGACGGTTTTGTGAGTCAGGTAGGTTCGGAATCATCAGAAAAGTGTGTACGCGAAGGAGGAAAGTTGTCTTGAGTGCCGAAACGTGGAAAAAATAAATGTATAACGAAAAGAAACAAAAGGGCGGTATTGGTTTAAATGGTCTTTTAGACGATATTGTGAGTCAGATGGGTTCGGAATCATAAAAACAGTGTGTACGCGAAGGAGGAAAGTTGTCTTGAGTGCAAAAACGTGGAAAAAACGAATGTATAAGGAAAAGAAACAAAAGGGACGTATTGGTTTAAATGGTCTTTTAGACGATTTTGTGAGACAGATGGGTTCGGAATCATAAAAACAGTGTGTACGCGAAGGATTGAAGTTGTTTTGAGTGCCGAAACGTGGAAAAAATTGATGTATAACGAAAAAAAACAAAAGGGCGGTATTGGTTTAAATAGCTTTTTAGACAGTTTTGTGAGTCAGATGGGTTTGGAATGTTAAAAACAGCGTGTACGCGGAGGAGGAAAGTTGTTTTGAGTGCAAAAACGTGGAAAAAAATGAATGTATAAGGAAAAGAAACAAAAGGGAGGTATTGGTTTAAATGGTCTTTTAGACGATTTTGTGAGTCAGATGGGTTCGGAATCATAAAAACAGTGTGTACGCGAAGGAGGAAAGTTGTTTTGAGTGCAAAAACGTGGAAAAAATGAATGTATAAGGAAAAGAAACAAAAGGGAGGTATTGGTTTAAATGGTCTTTTAGACGGTTTTGTGAGTCAGGTGGGTTCGGAATCATAAAAAAAGTTTGTACGAGAAGGAGGAAAGTTGGAAAAACGTGGAAAAAATGAATGTATAAGGAAAAGAAACAAAAGGGCGGTATTGGTTTAAATGGCCTTTTAGACGGTTTTGCGAGTCAGGTAGGTTCGGAATCATCAGAAAAGTGTGTACGCGAAGGAGGAAAGTTGTCTTGAGTGCAAAAACGTGGAAAAAATGAATGTATAAGGAAAAGAAACAAAAGGAAGGTATTGGTTTAAATGGCATTTTAGACAGTTTTTGACAGTTGTGAGTCAGGTGGGTTCGGAATCATAAAAAAAGTGTGTACGAGAAGGAGGAAAGTTGGAAAAACGTGGAAAAAATGAATGTATAAGGAAAAGAAACAAAAGGGCGGAACTGGTTTAAATGGCCTTTTAGACGGTTTTGTGAGTCAGGTAGGTTCGGAATCATCAGAAAAGTGTGTACGCGAAGGAGGAAAGTTGTCTTGAGTGCAAAAACGTGGAAAAAACGAATGTATAAGGAAAAGAAACAAAAGGGACGTATTGGTTTAAATGGTCTTTTAGACGATTTTGTGAGACAGATGGGTTCGGAATCATAAAAACAGTGTGTACGCGAAGGATTAAAGTTGTTTTGAGTGCCGAAACGTGGAAAAAATTAATGTATAACGAAAAAAAACAAAAGGGCGGTATTGGTTTAAATAGCTTTTTAGACAGTTTTGTGAGTCAGATGGGTTTGGAATGTTAAAAACAGTGTGTACGCGGAGGAGGAAAGTTGTTTTGAGTGCAAAAACGTGGAAAAAAATGAATGTATAAGGAAAAGAAACAAAAGGGAGGTATTGGTTTAAATGGTCTTTTAGACGATTTTGTGAGTCAGATGGGTTCGGAATCATAAAAACAGTGTGTACGCGAAGGAGGAAAGTTGTTTTGTGTGCAAAAACGTGGAAAAAAATGAATGTATAAGGAAAAGAAACAAAAGGGAGGTATTGGTTTAAATGGTCTTTTAGACGATTTTGTGAGTCAGGTGGGTTCGGAATCATAAAAAAAGTTTGTACGAGAAGGAGGAAAGTTGGAAAAACGTGGAAAAAATGAATGTATAAGGAAAAGAAACAAAAGGGCGGTATTGGTTTAAATGGCCTTTTAGACGGTTTTGCGAGTCAGGTAGGTTCGGAATCATCAGAAAAGTGTGTACAAGGAGGAATGTTGTTTTGAATGCAAAAACGTGGAAAAAACGAATGTATAAGGAAAAGAAACAAAAGGGAGGTATTGGTTTAAATGGCCTTTTTAACGATTTTGTGAGTCAGATGGGTTCGGAATCATAAAAAAAGTGTGTACGCGAAGGAGGAAAATTGTTTTGAGTGCAAAAACGTGGAAAAAATGAATGTATAAGGAAAAGAAACAAAAGGGCTGTATTGGTTTAAATGGCGTTTTAGACAGTTTTGTGAGTCAGATGGGTTGGGAATCTTAAAAACAGTGTGTACGCGAAGGAGGAAAGTTGTCTTGAGTGCAAAAACGCGGTAAAAATGAATGTATAAGGAAAAGAAACAAAAGGGAGGTATTGGTTTAAATGGTCTTTTAGGCGATTTTGTGAGTCAGATGGGTTCGGAATCATAAAAACAGTGTATACGCGAAGGAAGAAAGTTGTTTTGTGTGCAAAAACGTGGAAAAAATTATTGTATAACGAAAAAAAACATAAGGGTGGTATTGCTTTAAATGGCTTTTTAGACAGTTTTGTGATTCAGATGGGTTTGGAATCTTAAAAACAGTGTGTACGCGAAGGAGGAAAGTTGTCTTGAGTGCAAAAACGTGGAAAAAATGAATGTATAAGGAAAAGAAACAAAAGGGAGGTATTGGTTTAAATGGTCTTTTAGACGATTTTGTGAGACAGATGGGTTCGGAATCATAAAAACAGTGTGTGCGCGAAGGAGGAAAGTTGTCTTGAGTGCAAAAACGTGGAAAAAATGAATGTATAAGGAAAAGAAACAAAAGGGAGGTATTGGTTTAAATGGCATTTTAGACAGTTTTGTGATTTAGATGGGTTTGGAATCTTAAAAACAGTGTGTACGCGAAGAAGGAAAGTTGTCTTGAGTGCGAAAACGTGGAAAAGTGAATGTATAAGGAAAAGAAACAAAAGGGAGGTATTGGTTTAAATGGTCTTTTAGACGATTTTGCGAGTCAGATGGGTTCGGAATCATAAAAATAGTGTGTACGCGAAGGAGGAAAGTTGTCTTGAGTGCAAAAACGTGAAAAAATGAATGTATAAGGAAAAGAAACAAAAGGGACGTATTGGTTTAAATGGTCTTTTAGACGATTTTGTGAGACAGATGGGTTCGGAATCATAAAAACAGTGCGTACGCGAAGGATTAAAGTTGTTTTGAGTGCCGAAACGTGGAAAAAATTAATGTATAACGAAAAAAAACAAAAGGGCGGTATTGGTTTAAATAGCTTTTTAGACAGTTTTGTGATTCAGATGGGTTTGGAATCTTAAAAACAATGTGTACGCGAAGAAGGAAAGTTGTCTTGAGTGCGAAAACGTGGAAAAGTGAATGTATAAGGAAAAGAAACATAAGGGTGGTATTGGTTTAAATGGCATTTTAGACAGTTTTGTGATTCAGATGGGTTTGGAATCTTAAAAACAGTGTGTACGCGAAGGAGGAAAGTTGTCTTGAGTGCAAAAACGTGGAAAAAATGAATGTATAAGGAAAAGAAACAAAAGGAAGGTATTGGTTTAAATGGCATTTTAGACAGTTTTTGACAGTTGTGAGTCAGGTGGGTTCGGAATCATAAAAAAAGTGTGTACGAGAAGGAGGAAAGTTGGAAAAACGTGGAAAAAATGAATGTATAAGGAAAAGAAACAAAAGGGCGGAACTGGTTTAAATGGCCTTTTAGACGGTTTTGTGAGTCAGGTAGGTTCGGAATCATCAGAAAAGTGTGTACGCGAAGGAGGAAAGTTGTCTTGAGTGCCGAAACGTGGAAAAAATAAATGTATAACGAAAAGAAACAAAAGGGCGGTATTGGTTTAAATGGTCTTTTAGACGATATTGTGAGTCAGATGGGTTCGGAATCATAAAAACAGTGTGTACGCGAAGGAGGAAAGTTGTCTTGAGTGCAAAAACGTGGAAAAAACGAATGTATAAGGAAAAGAAACAAAAGGGACGTATTGGTTTAAATGGTCTTTTAGACGATTTTGTGAGACAGATGGGTTCGGAATCATAAAAACAGTGTGTACGCGAAGGATTGAAGTTGTTTTGAGTGCCGAAACGTGGAAAAAATTAATGTATAACGAAAAAAAACAAAAGGGCGGTATTGGTTTAAATAGCTTTTTAGACAGTTTTGTGAGTCAGATGGGTTTGGAATGTTAAAAACAGTGTGTACGCGGAGGAGGAAAGTTGTTTTGAGTGCAAAAACGTGGAAAAAAATGAATGTATAAGGAAAAGAAACAAAAGGGAGGTATTGGTTTAAATGGTCTTTTAGACGATTTTGTGAGTCAGATGGGTTCGGAATCATAAAAACAGTGTGTACGCGAAGGAGGAAAGTTGTTTTGAGTGCAAAAACGTGGAAAAAATGAATGTATAAGGAAAAGAAACAAAAGGGAGGTATTGGTTTAAATGGTCTTTTAGACGGTTTTGTGAGTCAGGTGGGTTCGGAATCATAAAAACAGTGTGTACGCGAAGGAGGAAAGTTGTTTTGAGTGCAAAAACGTGGAAAAAATGAATGTATAAGGAAAAGAAACAAAAGGGAGGTATTCGTTTAAATGGTCTTTTAGACGGTTTTGTGAGTCAGGTGGGTTCGGAATCATAAAAAAAGTTTGTACGAGAAGGAGGAAAGTTGGAAAAACGTGGAAAAAATGAATGTATAAGGAAAAGAAACAAAAGGGAGGTATTGGTTTAAATGGCCTTTTTAACGATTTTGTGACTCAGATGGGTTCGGAATCATAAAAAAAGTGTGTACGCGAAGGAGGAAAATTGTTTTGAGTGCAAAAACGTGGAAAAAATGAATGTATAAGGAAAAGAAACAAAAGGGCTGTATTGGTTTAAATGGCTTTTTAGACAGTTTTGTGAGTCAGATGGGTTGGGAATCTTAAAAACAGTGTGTACGCGAAGGAGGAAAGTTGTCTTGAGTGCAAAAACGCGGTAAAAATGAATGTATAAGGAAAAGAAACAAAAGGGAGGTATTGGTTTAAATGGTCTTTTAGGCGATTTTGTGAGTCACATGGGTTCGGAATCATAAAAACAGTGTGTACGCGAAGGATTAAAGTTGTTTTGAGTGCCGAAACGTGGAAAAAATTAATGTATAACGAAAAAAAACAAAAGGGCGGTATTGGTTTAAATAGCTTTTTAGACAGTTTTGTGATTCAGATGGGTTTGGAATCTTAAAAACAATGTGTACGCGAAGAAGGAAAGTTGTCTTGAGTGCGAAAACGTGGAAAAGTGAATGTATAAGGAAAAGAAACATAAGGGCGGTATTGGTTTAAATGGCATTTTAGACAGTTTTGTGATTCAGATGGGTTTGGAATCTTAAAAACAGTGTGTACGCGAAGGAGGAAAGTTGTCTTGAGTGCAAAAACGTGGAAAAAATGAATGTATAAGGAAAAGAAACAAAAGGAAGGTATTGGTTTAAATGGCATTTTAGACAGTTTTTGACAGTTGTGAGTCAGGTGGGTTCGGAATCATAAAAAAAGTGTGTACGAGAAGGAGGAAAGTTGGAAAAACGTGGAAAAAATGAATGTATAAGGAAAAGAAACAAAAGGGCGGAACTGGTTTAAATGGCCTTTTAGACGGTTTTGTGAGTCAGGTAGGTTCGGAATCATCAGAAAAGTGTGTACGCGAAGGAGGAAAGTTGTCTTGAGTGCCGAAACGTGGAAAAAATAAATGTATAACGAAAAGAAACAAAAGGGCGGTATTGGTTTAAATGGTCTTTTAGACGATATTGTGAGTCAGATGGGTTCGGAATCATAAAAACAGTGTGTACGCGAAGGAGGAAAGTTGTCTTGAGTGCAAAAACGTGGAAAAAACGAATGTATAAGGAAAAGAAACAAAAGGGACGTATTGGTTTAAATGGTCTTTTAGACGATTTTGTGAGACAGATGGGTTCGGAATCATAAAAACAGTGTGTACGCGAAGGATTGAAGTTGTTTTGAGTGCCGAAACGTGGAAAAAATTAATGTATAACGAAAAAAAACAAAAGGGCGGTATTGGTTTAAATAGCTTTTTAGACAGTTTTGTGAGTCAGATGGGTTTGGAATGTTAAAAACAGTGTGTACGCGGAGGAGGAAAGTTGTTTTGAGTGCAAAAACGTGGAAAAAAATGAATGTATAAGGAAAAGAAACAAAAGGGAGGTATTGGTTTAAATGGTGTTTTAGACGATTTTGTGAGTCAGATGGGTTCGGAATCATAAAAACAGTGTGTACGCGAAGGAGGAAAGTTGTTTTGAGTGCAAAAACGTGGAAAAAATGAATGTATAAGGAAAAGAAACAAAAGGGAGATATTGGTTTAAATGGTCTTTTAGACGGTTTTGTGAGTCAGGTGGGTTCGGAATCATAAAAACAGTGTGTACGCGAAGGAGGAAAGTTGTTTTGAGTGCAAAAACGTGGAAAAAATGAATGTATAAAGAAAAGAAACAAAAGGGAGGTATTGGTTTAAATGGTCTTTTAGACGGTTTTGTGAGTCAGGTGGGTTCGGAATCATAAAAAAAGTTTGTACGAGAAGGAGGAAAGTTGGAAAAACGTGGAAAAAATGAATGTATAAGGAAAAGAAACAAAAGGGAGGTATTGGTTTAAATGGCCTTTTTAACGATTTTGTGACTCAGATGGGTTCGGAATCATAAAAAAAGTGTGTACGCGAAGGAGGAAAATTGTTTTGAGTGCAAAAACGTGGAAAAAATGAATGTATAAGGAAAAGAAACAAAAGGGCTGTATTGGTTTAAATGGCTTTTTAGACAGTTTTGTGAGTCAGATGGGTTGGGAATCTTAAAAACAGTGTGTACGCGAAGGAGGAAAGTTGTCTTGAGTGCAAAAACGCGGTAAAAATGAATGTATAAGGAAAAGAAACAAAAGGGAGGTATTGGTTTAAATGGTCTTTTAGGCGATTTTGTGAGTCACATGGGTTCGGAATCATAAAAACAGTGTGTACGCGAAGGATTAAAGTTGTTTTGAGTGCCGAAACGTGGAAAAAATTAATGTATAACGAAAAAAAACAAAAGGGCGGTATTGGTTTAATAAGCTTTTTAGACAGTTTTGTGATTCAGATGGGTTTGGAATCTTAAAAACAGTGTGTACGCGAAGGAGGAAAGTTGTCTTGAGTGCAAAAACGTGGAAAAAATGAATGTATAAGGAAAAGAAACAAAAGGGACGTATTGGTTTAAATGGTCTTTTAGACGATTTTGTGAGACAGATGGGTTCGGAATCATAAAAACAGTGTGTACGCGAAGGATTAAAGTTGTTTTGAGTGCCGAAACGTGGAAAAAATTAATGTATAACGAAAAAAAACAAAAGGGCGGTATTGGTTTAAATAGCTTTTTAGACAGTTTTGTGATTCAGATGGGTTTGGAATCTTAAAAACAGTGTGTACGCGAAGGAGGAAAGTTGTCTTGAGTGCAAAAACGTGGAAAAAATGAATGTATAAGGAAAAGAAACAAAAGGAAGGTATTGGTTTAAATGGCATTTTAGACAGTTTTTGACAGTTGTGAGTCAGGTGGGTTCGGAATCATAAAAAAAGTGTGTACGAGAAGGAGGAAAGTTGGAAAAACGTGGAAAAAATGAATGTATAAGGAAAAGAAACAAAAGGGCGGAACTGGTTTAAATGGCCTTTTAGACGGTTTTGTGAGTCAGGTAGGTTCGGAATCATCAGAAAAGTGTGTACGCGAAGGAGGAAAGTTGTCTTGAGTGCCGAAACGTGGAAAAAATAAATGTATAACGAAAAGAAACAAAAGGGCGGTATTGGTTTAAATGGTCTTTTAGACGATATTGTGAGTCAGATGGGTTCGGAATCATAAAAACAGTGTGTACGCGAAGGAGGAAAGTTGTCTTGAGTGCAAAAACGTGGAAAAAACGAATGTATAAGGAAAAGAAACAAAAGGGACGTATTGGTTTAAATGGTCTTTTAGACGATTTTGTGAGACAGATGGGTTCGGAATCATAAAAACAGTGTGTACGCGAAGGATTGAAGTTGTTTTGAGTGCCGAAACGTGGAAAAAATTAATGTATAACGAAAAAAAACAAAAGGGCGGTATTGGTTTAAATAGCTTTTTAGACAGTTTTGTGAGTCAGATGGGTTTGGAATCTTAAAAACAGTGTGTACGCGAAGGAGGAAAGTTGTCTTGAGTGCAAAAACGTGGAAAAAATGAATGTATAAGGAAAAGAAACAAAAGGAAGGTATTGGTTTAAATGGCATTTTAGACAGTTTTTGACAGTTGTGAGTCAGGTGGGTTCGGAATCATAAAAAAAGTGTGTACGAGAAGGAGGAAAGTTGGAAAAACGTGGAAAAAATGAATGTATAAGGAAAAGAAACAAAAGGGCGGAACTGGTTTAAATGGCCTTTTAGACGGTTTTGTGAGTCAGGTAGGTTCGGAATCATCAGAAAAGTGTGTACGCGAAGGAGGAAAGTTGTCTTGAGTGCCGAAACGTGGAAAAAATAAATGTATAACGAAAAGAAACAAAAGGGCGGTATTGGTTTAAATGGTCTTTTAGACGATATTGTGAGTCAGATGGGTTCGGAATCATAAAAACAGTGTGTACGCGAAGGAGGAAAGTTGTTTTGAGTGCAAAAACGTGGAAAAAACGAATGTATAAGGAAAAGAAACAAAAGGGAGGTATTGGTTTAAATGGTCTTTTAGACGATTTTGTGAGTCAGATGGGTTCGGAATCATAAAAACAGTGTGTACGCGAAGGAGGAAAGTTGTTTTGAGTGCAAAAACGTGGAAAAAATGAATGTATAAGGAAAAGAAACAAAAGGGAGGTATTGGTTTAAATGGTCTTTTAGACGGTTTTGTGAGTCAGGTGGGTTCGGAATCATAAAAACAGTGTGTACGCGAAGGAGGAAAGTTGTTTTGAGTGCAAAAACGTGGAAAAAATGAATGTATAAAGAAAAGAAACAAAAGGGAGGTATTGGTTTAAATGGTCTTTTAGACGGTTTTGTGAGTCAGGTGGGTTCGGAATCATAAAAAAAGTTTGTACGAGAAGGAGGAAAGTTGGAAAAACGTGGAAAAAATGAATGTATAAGGAAAAGAAACAAAAGGGAGGTATTGGTTTAAATGGCCTTTTTAACGATTTTGTGACTCAGATGGGTTCGGAATCATAAAAAAAGTGTGTACGCGAAGGAGGAAAATTGTTTTGAGTGCAAAAACGTGGAAAAAATGAATGTATAAGGAAAAGAAACAAAAGGGCTGTATTGGTTTAAATGGCTTTTTAGACAGTTTTGTGAGTCAGATGGGTTGGGAATCTTAAAAACAGTGTGTACGCGAAGGAGGAAAGTTGTCTTGAGTGCAAAAACGCGGTAAAAATGAATGTATAAGGAAAAGAAACAAAAGGGAGGTATTGGTTTAAATGGTCTTTTAGGCGATTTTGTGAGTCACATGGGTTCGGAATCATAAAAACAGTGTGTACGCGAAGGATTAAAGTTGTTTTGAGTGCCGAAACGTGGAAAAAATTAATGTATAACGAAAAAAAACAAAAGGGCGGTATTGGTTTAAATAGCTTTTTAGACAGTTTTGTGATTCAGATGGGTTTGGAATCTTAAAAACAGTGTGTACGCGAAGGAGGAAAGTTGTCTTGAGTGCAAAAACGTGGAAAAAATGAATGTATAAGGAAAAGAAACAAAAGGGACGTATTGGTTTAAATGGTCTTTTAGACGATTTTGTGAGACAGATGGGTTCGGAATCATAAAAACAGTGTGTACGCGAAGGATTAAAGTTGTTTTGAGTGCCGAAACGTGGAAAAAATTAATGTATAACGAAAAAAAACAAAAGGGCGGTATTGGTTTAAATAGCTTTTTAGACAGTTTTGTGATTCAGATGGGTTTGGAATCTTAAAAACAGTGTGTACGCGAAGAAGGAAAGTTGTCTTGAGTGCGAAAACGTGGAAAAGTGAATGTATAAGGAAAAGAAACAAAAGGGAGGTATTGGTTTAAATGGTCTTTTAGACGATTTTGTGAGACAGATGGGTTCGGAATCATAAAAACAGTGTGTACGCGAAGGATTGAAGTTGTTTTGAGTGCCGAAACGTGGAAAAAATTAATGTATAACGAAAAAAAACAAAAGGGCGGTATTGGTTTAAATAGCTTTTTAGACAGTTTTGTGAGTCAGATGGGTTTGGAATGTTAAAAACAGTGTGTACGCGGAGGAGGAAAGTTGTTTTGAGTGCAAAAACGTGGAAAAAAATGAATGTATAAGGAAAAGAAACAAAAGGGAGGTATTGGTTTAAATGGTCTTTTAGACGATTTTGTGAGTCAGATGGGTTCGGAATCATAAAAACAGTGTGTACGCGAAGGAGGAAAGTTGTTTTGAGTGCAAAAACGTGGAAAAAATGAATGTATAAGGAAAAGAAACAAAAGGGAGGTATTGGTTTAAATGGTCTTTTAGACGGTTTTGTGAGTCAGGTGGGTTCGGAATCATAAAAACAGTGTGTACGCGAAGGAGGAAAGTTGTTTTGAGTGCAAAAACGTGGAAAAAATGAATGTATAAAGAAAAGAAACAAAAGGGAGGTATTGGTTTAAATGGTCTTTTAGACGGTTTTGTGAGTCAGGTGGGTTCGGAATCATAAAAAAAGTTTGTACGAGAAGGAGGAAAGTTGGAAAAACGTGGAAAAAATGAATGTATAAGGAAAAGAAACAAAAGGGAGGTATTGGTTTAAATGGCCTTTTTAACGATTTTGTGACTCAGATGGGTTCGGAATCATAAAAAAAGTGTGTACGCGAAGGAGGAAAATTGTTTTGAGTGCAAAAACGTGGAAAAAATGAATGTATAAGGAAAAGAAACAAAAGGGCTGTATTGGTTTAAATGGCTTTTTAGACAGTTTTGTGAGTCAGATGGGTTGGGAATCTTAAAAACAGTGTGTGCGCGAAGGATTAAAGTTGTTTTGAGTGCCGAAACGTGGAAAGAATTAATGTATAACGAAAAAAAACAAAAGGGCGGTATTGGTTTAAATAGCTTTTTAGACAGTTTTGTGATTCAGATGGGTTTGGAAGCTTAAAAACAGTGTGTACGCGAAGGAGGAAAGTTGTCTTGAGTGCAAAAACGTGGAAAAAGTGAATGTATAAGGAAAAGAAACAAAAGGGAGGTATTGGTTTAAATGGTCTTTTAGACGATTTTGTGATTCAGTTTGGAATCTTAAAAACAGTGTGTACGCGAAGGAGGAAAGTTGTCTTGAGTGCAAAAACGTGGAAAAAGTGAATGTATAAGGAAAAGAAACAAAAGGGAGGTATTGGTTTAAATGGTCTTTTAGACGATTTTGTGAGTCAGATGGGTTTGGAATCTTAAAAACAGTGTGTACGCGAAGGAGGAAAGTTGTCTTGAGTGCAAAAACGTGGAAAAAGTGAATGTATAAGGAAAAGAAACAAAAGGGAGGTATTGGTTTAAATGGTCTTTTAGACGATTTTGTGAGACTGATGGGTTCGGAATTATAAAAACAGTGTGTACGCGAAGGAGGAAAGTTGTTTTGAGTGCCGAAACGTGGAAAAAAAAATCTGGAGTGACTCCACTCGACTTTCCGAACATTGAGTAATTAACAGTTTTGTAGATAAAGTAAAGAAAAAGTAGTTGTTAAACAAACAAAAGAGAGAAAACCATAATAGAGTGTTTGAGTATTTTTCTCCATCTATTACACGTTGTTTTATTTAACGCTACTGAACTTTGAGCCCATAGATCATAATGACAAAGAAATTTTCGTTGTGTCCCTGTAAAAACCTATAAATGTTAGATTCACCAAAATGCTTATAGTTTGTGCAACAGTGATTTATAATACTCATAAAAATTTTCAGCTGAATTCAATAAGGCGTTTAGATGCTATCGTACTTTTAAAAATTTAGTCCCATAGGCCATAATGATAAAGAATTTTTCTTTGTGTCCCTGTAAAAAAACTGTAAGTGCTAGATTCACCAAAATCTATACAGTTATTTCAACTGTGATCTATAACATGTGTACAATTTTTTTGCTCGGATTAATAAGGCGTTTAGACACTATCACATTTTTAAAAATTTGGCCCCATAGGCATAATGATAAAGAATTTTTCTTTGTGTCCCTGTAAAAAAAACTATAAGTGCTAGATTCTCCAAAATCTATACAGATTGAGTATTTGTGATCTATAATATGTGTATAAAATGTTTGCTCAATTGAATAAGGCGTTTAGATGCTATCGCACTTTTAAGATTTTGCTCCCATAGGCCATAATGATAAAGAATTTTTCTTTGTGTCCCTGTAAAAAAACTAGAAGTGCTAGATTCACCAAAATCTATAGGGTTCGTACTATGGTGACTTACAATATGCGTACCAACTTTCAGGTTAATCGAACGAAGCGTTTAGACGCTAGCGTGTTCACCCACAGACATACACACATACACACATACACACATACACACATACACACACACATACATACATCATCGTAAAAATAGTGAAAACGGACTCAGGGGACCTCAAAACGTATAGAAACATCAAAATCTCGAATTCGGATTTTTGACATGATTACAATACTTTCCTCACTATAGTGTTCGGAAAGTAATAAATGTATAAGGAAAAGAAACGAAAAGGGCGGTATTGGTTTAAATGGCTTTTTAGACAGTTTTGTGAGTAAGATGGGTTCGGAATCATAAAAACAGTGTGTACGCGAAGGAGGAAAGTTGTTTTGAGTACAAAAATGTGGAAAAAATGAATGTATAAGGAAAAGAAACAAATGGGCGGTATTGGTTTAAATGGCCTTTTAGACGGTTTTTGTGAGTCAGGTGGGTTCGGATTCATAAAAAAAGTGTGTACGAGAAGGAGGAAAGTTGAAAAAACGTGGAAAATATGAATGTATAAGGAAAAGAAACAAAAGGGCGGTATTGATTTAAATGGCCTTTTAGCCGGTTTTGTGAGTCAGGTAGGTTCGGAATCATCAGAAAAGTGTGTACAAGGAGGAATGTTGTTTTGAGTGCAAAAACGTGGAAAAAACGAATGTATAAGGAAAAGAAACAAAAGGGACGTATTGGTTTAAATGGTCTTTTAGACGATTTTGTGAGAATGATGGGTTCGGAATCATAAAAACAGTGTGTACGCGAAGGATTAAAGTTGTTTTGAGTGCCGAAACGTGGAAAAAATTAATGTATAACGAAAAAAAACAAAAGGGCGGTATTGGTTTAAATAGATTTTTAGACAGTTTTGTGAGTCAGATGGGTTTGGGATGTTAAAAACAGTGTGTACGCGGAGGAGGAAAGTTGTTTTGAGTGCAAAAACGTGGAAAAAAATGAATGTATAAGGAAAAGAAACAAAAGGGAGGTATTGGTTTAAATGGTCTTTTAGGCGATTTTGTGAGTCAGATGGGTTCGGAACCATAAAAACAGTGTGTACGCGAAGGAGGAAAGTTGTCTTGAGTGCAAAAACGTGGAAAAAATTAATGTATAACGAAAAAAAACATAAGGGCGGTATTGGTTTAAATGGCTTTTTAGACAGTTTTGTGATTCAGATGGGTTTGGAATCTTAAAAACAGTGCGTACGCGAAGGAGGAAAGTTGTCGAGTGCAAAAACGTGGAAAAAGTGAATGTATAAGGAAAAGAAACAAAAGGGAGGTATTGGTTTAAATGGTCTTTTAGACGATTTTGTGAGTCAGATGGGTTCGGAATCATAAAAATAGTGTGTACGCGAAGGAGGAAAGTTGTCTTGAGTGCAAAAACGTGGAAAAAATTAATGTATAACGAAAAAAAACATAAGGGAGGTATTGGTTTAAATGGTCTTTTAGACGGTTTTTGTGAGTCAGGTGGGTTCGGATTCATAAAAAAAGTGTGTACGAGAAGGAGGAAAGTTGGAAAAACGTGGAAAAAATGAATGTATAAGGAAAAGAAACAAAAGGGAGGTATTGGTTTAAATGTTCTTTTAGGCGATTTTGTGAGTCAGATGGGTTCGGAACCATAAAAACAGTGTGTACGCGAAGGAGGAAAGTTGTTTTGAGTGCAAAAACGTGAAAAAAATTAATGTATATCGAAAAAAAACATAAGGGCGGTATTGGTTTAAATGGCTTTTTAGACAGTTTTGTGATTCAGATGGGTTTGGAATCTTAAAAACAGTGTGTACGCGAAGGATTAAAGTTGTTTTGAGTGCCGAAACTTGGAAAAAATAAATGTATAAGGAAAAGAAACAAATGGGCGGTATTGGTTTAAATGGCCTTTTAGACGGTTTTTGTGAGTCAGGTGGGTTCGGATTCATAAAAAAAGTGTGTACGCGAAGGAGGAAAGTTGTTTTGAGTGCTAAAACTTGGAAAAAATGAATGTATAAGGAAAAGAAACAAATGGGCGGTATTGGTTTAAATGGCCTTTTAGACGGTTTTTGTGAGTCAGGTGGGTTCGGATTCATAAAAAAAGTGTGTACGCGGAGGAAAGTTGTTTTGAGTGCAAAAACGTGGAAAAAATGAATGTATAAGGAAAAGAAACAAAAGGGAGGTATTGGTTTAAATGGTCTTTTAGACGGTTTTGTGAGTCAGGTGGGTTCGGAATCATAAAAAAAGTGTGTACGAGAAGGAGGAAAGTTGGAAAAACGTGGAAAAAATGAATGTATAAGGAAAAGAAACAAAAGGGCGGTATTGGTTTAAATGGCCTTTTAGACGGTTTTGTGAGTCAGGTAGGTTCACAATCATCAGAAAAGTGTGTACAAGAAGGAGGAATGTTGTTTTGAGTGCAAAAACGTGGAAAAAACGAATGTATAAGGAAAAGAAACAAAAGGGAGGTATTGGTTTAAATGGCTTTTTAGACAGTTTTGTGAGTCAGATGGGTTTGGAATGTTAAAAACAGTGTGTACGCGGAGGAGGAAAGTTGTTTTGAGTGCAAAAACGTGGAAAAAAATGAATGTATAAGGAAAAGAAACAAAGGGAGGTATTGGTTTAAATGTTCTTTTAGGCGATTTTGTGAGTCAGATGGGTTCGGAACCATAAAAACAGTGTGTACGCGAAGGAGGAAAGTTGTTTTGAGTGCAAAAACGTAGAAAAAATTAATGTATATCGAAAAAAAACATAAGGGCGGTATTGGTTTAAATGGCTTTTTAGACAGTTTTGTGATTCAGATGGGTTTGGAATCTTAAAAACAGTGTGTACGCGAAGGATTAAAGTTGTTTTGAGTGCCGAAACGTGGAAAAAATTAATGTATAACGAAAAAAAACAAAAGGGCGGTATTGGTTTAAATAGCTTTTTAGACAGTTTTGTGATTCAGATGGGTTTGGAAGCTTAAAAACAGTGTGTACGCGAAGGAGGAAAGTTGTCTTGAGTGCAAAAACGTGGAAAAAGTGAATGTATAAGGAAAAGAAACAAAAGGGAGGTATTGGTTTAAATGGTCTTTTAGACGATTTTGTGAGTCAGATGGGTTCGGAATCATAAAAATAGTGTGTACGCGAAGGAGGAAAGTTGTCTTGAGTGCAAAAACGTGGAAAAAATGAATGTATAAAGAAAAGAAACAAAAGGGAGGTATTGGTTTAAATGGTCTTTTAGACGATTTTGTGAGTCAGTTGGGTTCGGAATCATAAAAAAAGTGTGTACGAGAAGGAGGAAAGTTGGAAAAACGTGGAAAAAATGAATGTATAAGGAAAAGAAACAAAAGGGCGGTATTGGTTTAAATGGCCTTTTAGACGGTTTTGTGAGTCAGGTAGGTTCGGAATCATCAGAAAAGTGTGTACAAGAAGGAGGAATGTTCTTTTGAGTGCAAAAACGTGGAAAAAAATGAATGCATAAGGAAAAGAAACAAAAGGGAGGTATAGGTTTAAATGGCTTTTAGACGGTTTTTGTGAGTCAGGTGGGTTCGGATTCATAAAAAAAGTGTGTACGCGAAGGAGGAAAGTTGTTTTGAGTGCAAAAACGTGGAAAAAATGAATGTATAAGGAAAAGAAACAAAAGGGAGGTATTGGTTTAAATGGTCTTTTAGACGGTTTTGTGAGTCAGGTGGGTTCGGAATCATAAAAAAAGTGTGTACGAGAAGGAGGAAAGTTGGAAAAACGTGGAAAAAATGAATGTATAAGGAAAAGAAACAAAAGGGCGGTATTGGTTTAAATGGCCTTTTAGACGGTTTTGTGAGTCAGGTAGGTTCACAATCATCAGAAAAGTGTGTACAAGAAGGAGGAATGTTGTTTTGAGTGCAAAAACGTGGAAAAAACGAATGTATAAGGAAAAGAAACAAAAGGGACGTATTGGTTTAAATGGTCTTTTAGACGATTTTGTGAGACAGATGGGTTCGGAATCATAAAAACAGTGTGTACGCGAAGGATTAAAGTTGTTTTGAGTGCCGAAACGTGGAAAAAATTAATGTATAACGAAAAAAAACAAAAGGGCGGTATTGGTTTAAATAGCTTTTTAGACAGTTTTGTGAGTCAGATGGGTTTGGAATGTTAAAAACAGCGTGTACGCGGAGGAGGAAAGTTGTTTTGAGTGCAAAAACGTGGAAAAAATGAATGTATAAGGAAAAGAAACAAAAGGGAGGTATTGGTTTAAATGGTCTTTTAGACGATTTTGTGAGACAGATGGGTTCGGAATCATAAAAAAAGTGTATACGCGAAGGAGGAAAGTTGTTTTGTGTGCAAAAACGTGGAAAAAATGAATGTATAAGTAAAAGAAACAAAAGGGAGGTATTGGTTTAAATGGTCTTTTAGACGGTTTTGTGAGTCAGATGGGTTCGGAATCATAAAAACAGTGTGTACGCGAAGGAGGAAAGTTGTTTTGAGTACAAAAATGTGGAAAGCAGTGTGTACGCGAATGTGGAAAGATGTTTTGAGTGCCGAAACGTGGAAAAAATAAATGTATAAGGAAAAGAAACAAATGGGCGGTATTGGTTTAAATGGCCTTTTAGACGGTTTTTGTGAGTCAGGTGGGTTCGGATTCATAAAAAAAGTGTGTACGCGAAGGAGGAAAGTTGTTTTGAGTGCTAAAACTTGGAAAAAATGAATGTATAGGGAAAAGAAACAAATGGGCGGTATTGGTTTAAATGGCTTTTAGACGGTTTTTGTGAGTCAGGTGGGTTCGGATTCATAAAAAAAGTGTGTACGCGAAGGAGGAAAGTTGTTTTGAGTGCAAAAACGTGGAAAAAAATGAATGTATAAGGAAAAGAAACAAAAGGGAGGTATTGGTTTAAATGGTCTTTTAGACGGTTTTGTGAGTCAGTTGGGTTCGGAATCATAAAAAAAGTGTGTACGAGAAGGAGGAAAGTTGGAAAAACGTGGAAAAAATGAATGTGTAAGGAAAAGAAACAAAAGGGCGGTATTGGTTTAAATGGCCTTTTAGACGGTTTTGTGAGTCAGGTAGGTTCGGAATCATCAGAAAAGTGTGTACAAGAAGGAGGAATGTTCTTTTGAGTGCAAAAACGTGGAAAAAAATGAATGTATAAGGAAAAGAAACAAAAGGGAGGTATTGGTTTAAATGGCTTTTAGACGGTTTTTGTGAGTCAGGTGGGTTCGGATTCTTAAAAAATGTGTGTACGCGAAGGAGGAAATTTTTTTTTGAGTGCAAAAACGTGGAAAAAATGAATGTATAAGGAAAAGAAACAAAAGGGAGGTATTGGTTTAAATGGTCTTTTAGACGGTTTTGTGAGTCAGGTGGGTTCGGAATCATAAAAAAAGTGTGTACGAGAAGGAGGAAAGTTGGAAAAACGTGGAAAAAATGAATGTATAAGGAAAAGAAACAAAAGGGCGGTATTGGTTTAAATGGCCTTTTAGACGGTTTTGTGAGTCAGGTAGGTTCACAATCATCAGAAAAGTGTGTACAAGAAGGAGGAATGTTGTTTTGAGTGCAAAAACGTGGAAAAAACGAATGTATAAGGAAAAGAAACAAAAGGGACGTATTGGTTTAAATGGTCTTTTAGACGATTTTGTGAGACAGATGGGTTCGGAATCATAAAAACAGTGTGTACGCGAAGGATTAAAGTTGTTTTGAGTGCCGAAACGTGGAAAAAATTAATGTATAACGAAAAAAAACAAAAGGGCGGTATTGGTTTAAATAGCTTTTTAGACAGTTTTGTGAGTCAGATGGGTTTGGAATGTTAAAAACAGCGTGTACGCGGAGGAGGAAAGTTGTTTTGAGTGCAAAAACGTGGAAAAAATGAATGTATAAGGAAAAGAAACAAAAGGGAGGTATTGGTTTAAATGGTCTTTTAGACGATTTTGTGAGACAGATGGGTTCGGAATCATAAAAAAAGTGTATACGCGAAGGAGGAAAGTTGTTTTGTGTGCAAAAACGTGGAAAAAATGAATGTATAAGTAAAAGAAACAAAAGGGAGGTATTGGTTTAAATGGTCTTTTAGACGGTTTTGTGAGTCAGGTGGGTTCGGATTCATAAAAAAAGTGTGTACGCGAATGTGGAAAGTTGTCTTGAGTGCCGAAACGTGGAAAAAATAAATGTATAAAGAAAAGAAACAAAAGGGCGGTATTGGTTTAAATGGTCTTTTAGACGATATTGTGAGTCAGATGGGTTCGGAATCATAAAAACAGTGTGTACGCGAAGGAGGAAAGTTGTCTTGAGTGCAAAAACGTTGAAAAAATGAATGTATAAGGAAAAAGAAACAAAAGGGAGGTATTGGTTTAAATGGTCTTTTAGACGATTTTGTGAGACAGATGGGTTCGAAATCATAAAAGCAGTGTGTACGCGAATGTGGAAAGATGTTTTGAGTGCCGAACCGTGGAAAAAATAAATGTATAATGAAAAGAAACAAAAGGGCGGTATTGGTTTAAATGGCTTTTTAGACAGTTTTGTGATTCAGATGGGTTCGGAATCATAAAACCAGTGTGTACGCGAAGGAAAAACAGTGTGTACGCGAAGGAGGAAAGTTGTTTTGAGTGCTAAAACGGAAAAAATGTATGTATAAGGAAAAGAAACAAATGGGCGGTATTGGTTTAAATGGCCTTTTAGACGGTTTTTGTGAGTCAGGTGGGTTCGGATTCATAAAAAAAGTGTGTACGCGAAGGAGGAAAGTTGTTTTGAGTGCAAAAACGTGGAAAAAAATGAATGTATAAGGAAAAGAAACAAAAGGGAGGTATTGGTTTAAATGGTCTTTTAGACGGTTTTGTGAGTCAGTTGGGTTCGGAATCATAAAAAAAGTGTGTACGAGAAGGAGGAAAGTTGGAAAAACGTGGAAAAAATGAATGTATAAGGAAAAGAAACAAAAGGGCGGTATTGGTTTAAATGGCCTTTTAGACGGTTTTGTGAGTCAGGTAGGTTCGGAATCATCAGAAAAGTGTGTACAAGAAGGAGGAATGTTCTTTTGAGTGCAAAAACGTGGAAAAAAATGAATGTATAAGGAAAAGAAACAAAAGGGAGGTATTGGTTTAAATGGCTTTTTAGACAGTTTTGTGATTCAGATGGGTTTGGAATCTTAAAAACAGTGTGTACGCGAAGGAGGAAAGTTGTCTTGAGTGCAAAAACGTGGAAAAAGTGAATGTATAAGGAAAAGAAACAAAAGGGAGGTATTGGTTTAAATGGTCTTTTAGACGATTTTGTGAGTCAGATGGGTTCGGAATCATAAAAATAGTGTGTACGCGAAGGAGGAAAGTTGTCTTGAGTGCAAAAACGTGGAAAAAATTAATGTATAACGAAAAAAAACATAAGGGCGGTATTGGTTTAAATGGCTTTTTAGACAGTTTTGTGATTCAGATGGGTTTGGAATCTTAAAAACAGTGTGTACGCGAAGGAGGAAAGTTGTCTTGAGTGCAAAAACGTGGAAAAAGTGAATGTATAAGGAAAAGAAACAAAAGGGAGGTATTGGTTTAAATGGTCTTTTAGACGATTTTGTGAGTCAGATGGGTTCGGAATCATAAAAATAGTGTGTACGCGAAGGAGGAAAGTTGTCTTGAGTGCAAAAACGTGGAAAAAATGAATGTATAAAGAAAAGAAACAAAAGGGAGGTATTGGTTTAAATGGTCTTTTAGACGATTTTGTGAGACAGATGGGTTCGGAATCATAAAAACAGTGTGTACGCGAAGGATTAAAGTTGTTTTGCGTGCCGAAACGTGGAAAAAATTAATGTATAACGAAAAAAAACAAAAGGGCGGTATTGGTTTAAATAGCTTTTTAGACAGTTTTGTGAGTCAGATGGGTTTGGAATGTTAAAAATAGTGTGTACGCGGAGGAGGAAAGTTGTTTTGAGTGCAAAAACGTGGAAAAAAATGAATGTATAAGGAAAAGAAACAAATGGGCGGTATTGGTTTAAATGGCCTTTTAGACGGTTTTTGTGAGTCAGGTGGGTTCGGAATCATAAAAAAAGTGTGTACGAGAAGGAGGAAAGTTGGAAAAACGTGGAAAAAAATGAATGTATAAGGAAAAGAAACAAAAGGGCGGTATTGGTTTAAATGGCCTTTTAGACGGTTTTGTGAGTCAGGTAGGTTCGGAATCATCAGAAAAGTGTGTACAAGAAGGAGGAATGTTCTTTTGAGTGCAAAAACGTGGAAAAAAATGAATGTATAAGGAAAAGAAACAAAAGGGAGGTATTGGTTTAAATGGCTTTTTAGACAGTTTTGTGATTCAGATGGGTTTGGAATCTTAAAAACAGTGTGTACGCGAAGGAGGAAAGTTGTCTTGAGTGCAAAAACGTGGAAAAAGTGAATGTATAAGGAAAAGAAACAAAAGGGAGGTATTGGTTTAAATGGTCTTTTAGACGATTTTGTGAGTCAGATGGGTTTGGAATCTTAAAAACAGTGTGTACGCGAAGGAGGAAAGTTGTCTTGAGTGCAAAAACGTGGAAAAAGTGAATGTATAAGGAAAAGAAACAAAAGGGAGGTATTGGTTTAAATGGTCTTTTAGGCGATTTTGTGAGTCAGATGGGTTCGGAACCATAAAAACAGTGTGTACGCGAAGGAGGAAAGTTGTCTTGAGTGCAAAAACGTGGAAAAAATTAATGTATAACGAAAAAAAACATAAGGGCGGTATTGGTTTAAATGGTCTTTTAGACGGTTTTGTGAGTCAGGTGGGTTCGGAATCATAAAAAAAGTGTGTACGAGAAGGAGGAAAGTTGGAAAAACGTGGAAAAAATGAATGTATAAGGAAAAGAAACAAAAGTGCGGTATTGGTTTAAATGGCCTTTTAGACGGTTTTGTGAGTCAGGTAGGTTCACAATCATCAGAAAAGTGTGTACAAGAAGGAGGAATGTTGTTTTGAGTGCAAAAACGTGGAAAAAACGAATGTATAAGGAAAAGAAACAAAAGGGACGTATTGGTTTAAATGGTCTTTTAGACGATTTTGTGAGACAGATGGGTTCGGAATCTTAAAAACAGTGTGTACGCGAAGGAGGAAAGTTGTCTTCAGTGCAAAAACGTGGAAAAAGTGAATGTATAAGGAAAAGAAACAAAAGGGAGGTATTGGTTTAAATGGTCTTTTAGACGATTTTGTGAGACTGATGGGTTCGGAATTATAAAAACAGTGTGTACGCGAAGGAGGAAAGTTGTTTTGAGTGCCGAAACGTGGAAAAAATAAATGTATAAGGAAAAGAAACAAAAAGGGCGGTATTGGTTTAAATGGCTTTTTAGACAGTTTTGTGAGTAAGATGGGTTCGGAATCATAAAAACAGTGTGTACGCGAAGGAGGAAAGTTGTTTTGAGTACAAAAATGTGGAAAAAATGAATGTATAAGGAAAAGAAACAAATGGGCGGTATTGGTTTAAATGGCCTTTTAGACGGTTTTTGTGAGTCAGGTGGGTTCGGATTCATAAAAAAAGTGTGTACGAGAAGGAGGAAAGTTGAAAAAACGTGGAAAAAATGAATGTATAAGGAAAAGAAACAAAAGGGCGGTATTGATTTAAATGGCCTTTTAGCCGGTTTTGTGAGTCAGGTAGGTTCGGAATCATCAGAAAAGTGTGTACAAGGAGGAATGTTGTTTTGAGTGCAAAAACGTGGAAAAAACGGAAATGTATAAGGAAAAGAAACAAAAGGGACGTATTGGTTTAAATGGTCTTTTAGACGATTTTGTGAGAATGATGGGTTCGGAATCGTAAAGACAGTGTGTACGCGAAGGATTAAAGTTGTTTTGAGTGCCGAAACGTGGAAAAAATTAATGTATAACGAAAAAAAACATAAGGGCGGTATTGGTTTAAATGGCTTTTTAGACAGTTTTGTGATTCAGATAAGTTTGGAATCTTAAAAACAGTGTGTACGCGAAGGAGGAAAGTTGTCTTGAGTGCAAAAACGTGGAAAAAATTAATGTATAACGAAAAAAAACATAAGGGCGGTATTGGTTTAAATGGCTTTTTAGACAGTTTTGTGATTCAGATAAGTTTGGAATCTTAAAAACAGTGTGTACGCGAAGGAGGAAAGTTGTCGAGTGCAAAAACGTGGAAAAAGTGAATGTATAAGGAAAAGAAACAAAAGGGAGGTATTGGTTTAAATGGTCTTTTAGACGATTTTGTGAGTCAGATGGGTTCGGAATCATAAAAATAGTGTGTACGCGAAGGAGGAAAGTTGTCTTGAGTGCAAAAACGTGGAAAAAATGAATGTATAAAGAAAAGAAACAAAAGGGAGGTATTGGTTTAAATGGTCTTTTAGACGGTTTTTGTGAGTCAGGTGGGTTCGGATTCATAAAAAAAGTGTGTACGAGAAGGAGGAAAGTTGGAAAAACGTGGAACAAATGAATGTATAAGGAAAAGAAACAAAAGGGAGGTATTGGTTTAAATGTTCTTTTAGGCGATTTTGTGAGTCAGATGGGTTCGGAACCATAAAAACAGTGTGTACGCGAAGGAGGAAAGTTGTTTTGAGTGCAAAAACGTGAAAAAAATTAATGTATATCGAAAAAAAACATAAGGGCGGTATTGGTTTAAATGGCTTTTTAGACAGTTTTGTGATTCAGATGGGTTTGGAATCTTGAAAACAGTGTGTACGCGAAGGATTAAAGTTGTTTTGAGTGCCGAAACGTGGAAAAAATTAATGTATAACGAAAAAAAACAAAAGGGCGGTATTGGTTTAAATAGCTTTTTAGACAGTTTTGTGATTCAGATGGGTTTGGAAGCTTAAAAACAGTGTGTACGCGAAGGAGGAAAGTTGTGTTGAGTGCAAAAACGTGGAAAAAGTGAATGTATAAGGAAAAGAAACAAAAGGGAGGCATTGGTTTAAATGGTCTTTTAGACGATTTTGTGAGTCAGATGGGTTCGGAATCATAAAAATAGTGTGTACGCGAAGGAGGAAAGTTGTCTTGAGTGCAAAAACGTGGAAAAAATGAATGTATAAAGAAAAGAAACAAAAGGGAGGTATTGGTTTAAATGGTCTTTTAGACGATTTTGTGAGTCAGATGGGTTCGGAATCATAAAAATAGTGTGTACGCGAAGGAGGAAAGTTGTCTTGAGTGCAAAAACGTGGAAAAAATGAATGTATAAGGAAAAGAAACAAAAGGGAGGTATTGGTTTAAATGGTCTTTTAGACGGTTTTGTGAGTCAGTTGGGTTCGGAATCATAAAAAAAGTGTGTACGAGAAGGAGGAAAGTTGGAAAAACGTGGAAAAAATGAATGTATAAGGAAAAGAAACAAAAGGGCGGTATTGGTTTAAATGGCCTTTTAGACGGTTTTGTGAGTCAGGTAGGTTCGGAATCATCAGAAAAGTGTGTACAAGAAGGAGGAATGTTCTTTTGAGTGCAAAAACGTGGAAAAAAATGAATGTATAAGGAAAAGAAACAAAAGGGAGGTATTGGTTTAAATGGCTTTTTAGACAGTTTTGTGATTCAGATGGGTTTGGAATCTTAAAAACAGTGTGTACGCGAAGGAGGAAAGTTGTCTTGAGTGCAAAAACGTGGAAAAAGTGAATGTATAAGGAAAAGAAACAAAAGGGAGGTATTGGTTTAAATGGTCTTTTAGACGATTTTGTGAGTCAGATGGGTTCGGAATCATAAAAATAGTGTGTACGCGAAGGAGGAAAGTTGTCTTGAGTGCAAAAACGTGGAAAAAATTAATGTATAACGAAAAAAAACATAAGGGCGGTATTGGTTTAAATGGCTTTTTAGACAGTTTTGTGATTCAGATGGGTTTGGAATCTTAAAAACAGTGTGTACGCGAAGGAGGAAAGTTGTCTTGAGTGCAAAAACGTGGAAAAAGTGAATGTATAAGGAAAAGAAACAAAAGGGAGGTATCGGTTTAAATGGTCTTTTAGACGATTTTGTGAGTCAGATGGGTTCGGAATCATAAAAATAGTGTGTACGCGAAGGAGGAAAGTTGTCTTGAGTGCAAAAACGTGGAAAAAATGAATGTATAAAGAAAAGAAACAAAAGGGAGGTATTGGTTTAAATGGTCTTTTAGACGATTTTGTGAGACAGATGGGTTCGGAATCATAAAAACAGTGTGTACGCGAAGGATTAAAGTTGTTTTGCGTGCCGAAACGTGGAAAAAATTAATGTATAACGAAAAAAAACAAAAATGCGGTATTGGTTTAAATAGCTTTTTAGACAGTTTTGTGAGTCAGATGGGTTTGGAATGTTAAAAATAGTGTGTACGCGGAGGAGGAAAGTTGTTTTGAGTGCAAAAACGTGGAAAAAAATGAATGTATAAGGAAAAGAAACAAATGGGCGGTATTGGTTTAAATGGCCTTTTAGACGGTTTTTGTGAGTCAGGTGGGTTCGGAATCATAAAAACAGTGTGTACGCGAAGGAGGAAAGTTGTCTTGAGTGCAAAAACGTGGAAAAAATTAATGTATAACGAAAAAAAACATAAGGGCGGTATTGGTTTAAATGGTCTTTTAGACGGTTTTGTGAGTCAGGTGGGTTCGGAATCATAAAAAAAGTTTGTACGAGAAGGAGGAAAGTTGGAAAAACGTGGAAAAAATGAATGTATAAAGAAAAGAAACAAAAGGGAGGTATTGGTTTAAATGGTCTTTTAGACGATTTTGTGAGACAGATGGGTTCGGAATCATAAAAACAGTGTGTACGCGAAGGAGGAAAGTTGTCTTGAGTGCAAAAACGTGGAAAAAATGAATGTATAAGGAAAAGAAACAAAAGGAAGGTATTGGTTTAAATGGCATTTTAGACAGTTTTTGACAGTTGTGAGTCAGGTGGGTTCGGAATCATAAAAAAAGTGTGTACGAGAAGGAGGAAAGTTGGAAAAACGTGGAAAAAATGAATGTATAAGGAAAAGAAACAAAAGGGCGGAACTGGTTTAAATGGCCTTTTAGACGGTTTTGTGAGTCAGGTAGGTTCGGAATCATCAGAAAAGTGTGTACGCGAAGGAGGAAAGTTGTCTTGAGTGCCGAAACGTGGAAAAAATAAATGTATAACGAAAAGAAACAAAAGGGCGGTATTGGTTTAAATGGTCTTTTAGACGATATTGTGAGTCAGATGGGTTCGGAATCATAAAAACAGTGTGTACGCGAAGGAGGAAAGTTGTCTTGAGTGCAAAAACGTGGAAAAAACGAATGTATAAGGAAAAGAAACAAAAGGGACGTATTGGTTTAAATGGTCTTTTAGACGATTTTGTGAGACAGATGGGTTCGGAATCATAAAAACAGTGTGTACGCGAAGGATTGAAGTTGTTTTGAGTGCCGAAACGTGGAAAAAATTAATGTATAACGAAAAAAAACAAAAGGGCGGTATTGGTTTAAATAGCTTTTTAGACAGTTTTGTGAGTCAGATGGGTTTGGAATGTTAAAAACAGTGTGTACGCGGAGGAGGAAAGTTGTTTTGAGTGCAAAAACGTGGAAAAAAATGAATGTATAAGGAAAAGAAACAAAAGGGAGGTATTGGTTTAAATGGTCTTTTAGACGATTTTGTGAGTCAGATGGGTTCGGAATCATAAAAACAGTGTGTACGCGAAGGAGGAAAGTTGTTTTGAGTGCAAAAACGTGGAAAAAATGAATGTATAAGGAAAAGAAACAAAAGGGAGGTATTGGTTTAAATGGTCTTTTAGACGGTTTTGTGAGTCAGGTGGGTTCGGAATCATAAAAACAGTGTGTACGCGAAGGAGGAAAGTTGTTTTGAGTGCAAAAACGTGGAAAAAATGAATGTATAAGGAAAAGAAACAAAAGGGAGGTATTCGTTTAAATGGTCTTTTAGACGGTTTTGTGAGTCAGGTGGGTTCGGAATCATAAAAAAAGTTTGTACGAGAAGGAGGAAAGTTGGAAAAACGTGGAAAAAATGAATGTATAAGGAAAAGAAACAAAAGGGAGGTATTGGTTTAAATGGCCTTTTTAACGATTTTGTGACTCAGATGGGTTCGGAATCATAAAAAAAGTGTGTACGCGAAGGAGGAAAATTGTTTTGAGTGCAAAAACGTGGAAAAAATGAATGTATAAGGAAAAGAAACAAAAGGGCTGTATTGGTTTAAATGGCTTTTTAGACAGTTTTGTGAGTCAGATGGGTTGGGAATCTTAAAAACAGTGTGTACGCGAAGGAGGAAAGTTGTCTTGAGTGCAAAAACGCGGTAAAAATGAATGTATAAGGAAAAGAAACAAAAGGGAGGTATTGGTTTAAATGGTCTTTTAGGCGATTTTGTGAGTCACATGGGTTCGGAATCATAAAAACAGTGTGTACGCGAAGGATTAAAGTTGTTTTGAGTGCCGAAACGTGGAAAAAATTAATGTATAACGAAAAAAAACAAAAGGGCGGTATTGGTTTAAATAGCTTTTTAGACAGTTTTGTGATTCAGATGGGTTTGGAATCTTAAAAACAATGTGTACGCGAAGAAGGAAAGTTGTCTTGAGTGCGAAAACGTGGAAAAGTGAATGTATAAGGAAAAGAAACATAAGGGCGGTATTGGTTTAAATGGCATTTTAGACAGTTTTGTGATTCAGATGGGTTTGGAATCTTAAAAACAGTGTGTACGCGAAGGAGGAAAGTTGTCTTGAGTGCAAAAACGTGGAAAAAATGAATGTATAAGGAAAAGAAACAAAAGGAAGGTATTGGTTTAAATGGCATTTTAGACAGTTTTTGACAGTTGTGAGTCAGGTGGGTTCGGAATCATAAAAAAAGTGTGTACGAGAAGGAGGAAAGTTGGAAAAACGTGGAAAAAATGAATGTATAAGGAAAAGAAACAAAAGGGCGGAACTGGTTTAAATGGCCTTTTAGACGGTTTTGTGAGTCAGGTAGGTTCGGAATCATCAGAAAAGTGTGTACGCGAAGGAGGAAAGTTGTCTTGAGTGCCGAAACGTGGAAAAAATAAATGTATAACGAAAAGAAACAAAAGGGCGGTATTGGTTTAAATGGTCTTTTAGACGATATTGTGAGTCAGATGGGTTCGGAATCATAAAAACAGTGTGTACGCGAAGGAGGAAAGTTGTCTTGAGTGCAAAAACGTGGAAAAAACGAATGTATAAGGAAAAGAAACAAAAGGGACGTATTGGTTTAAATGGTCTTTTAGACGATTTTGTGAGACAGATGGGTTCGGAATCATAAAAACAGTGTGTACGCGAAGGATTGAAGTTGTTTTGAGTGCCGAAACGTGGAAAAAATTAATGTATAACGAAAAAAAACAAAAGGGCGGTATTGGTTTAAATAGCTTTTTAGACAGTTTTGTGAGTCAGATGGGTTTGGAATGTTAAAAACAGTGTGTACGCGGAGGAGGAAAGTTGTTTTGAGTGCAAAAACGTGGAAAAAAATGAATGTATAAGGAAAAGAAACAAAAGGGAGGTATTGGTTTAAATGGTGTTTTAGACGATTTTGTGAGTCAGATGGGTTCGGAATCATAAAAACAGTGTGTACGCGAAGGAGGAAAGTTGTTTTGAGTGCAAAAACGTGGAAAAAATGAATGTATAAGGAAAAGAAACAAAAGGGAGATATTGGTTTAAATGGTCTTTTAGACGGTTTTGTGAGTCAGGTGGGTTCGGAATCATAAAAACAGTGTGTACGCGAAGGAGGAAAGTTGTTTTGAGTGCAAAAACGTGGAAAAAATGAATGTATAAAGAAAAGAAACAAAAGGGAGGTATTGGTTTAAATGGTCTTTTAGACGGTTTTGTGAGTCAGGTGGGTTCGGAATCATAAAAAAAGTTTGTACGAGAAGGAGGAAAGTTGGAAAAACGTGGAAAAAATGAATGTATAAGGAAAAGAAACAAAAGGGAGGTATTGGTTTAAATGGCCTTTTTAACGATTTTGTGACTCAGATGGGTTCGGAATCATAAAAAAAGTGTGTACGCGAAGGAGGAAAATTGTTTTGAGTGCAAAAACGTGGAAAAAATGAATGTATAAGGAAAAGAAACAAAAGGGCTGTATTGGTTTAAATGGCTTTTTAGACAGTTTTGTGAGTCAGATGGGTTGGGAATCTTAAAAACAGTGTGTACGCGAAGGAGGAAAGTTGTCTTGAGTGCAAAAACGCGGTAAAAATGAATGTATAAGGAAAAGAAACAAAAGGGAGGTATTGGTTTAAATGGTCTTTTAGGCGATTTTGTGAGTCACATGGGTTCGGAATCATAAAAACAGTGTGTACGCGAAGGATTAAAGTTGTTTTGAGTGCCGAAACGTGGAAAAAATTAATGTATAACGAAAAAAAACAAAAGGGCGGTATTGGTTTAATAAGCTTTTTAGACAGTTTTGTGATTCAGATGGGTTTGGAATCTTAAAAACAGTGTGTACGCGAAGGAGGAAAGTTGTCTTGAGTGCAAAAACGTGGAAAAAATGAATGTATAAGGAAAAGAAACAAAAGGGACGTATTGGTTTAAATGGTCTTTTAGACGATTTTGTGAGACAGATGGGTTCGGAATCATAAAAACAGTGTGTACGCGAAGGATTAAAGTTGTTTTGAGTGCCGAAACGTGGAAAAAATTAATGTATAACGAAAAAAAACAAAAGGGCGGTATTGGTTTAAATAGCTTTTTAGACAGTTTTGTGATTCAGATGGGTTTGGAATCTTAAAAACAGTGTGTACGCGAAGGAGGAAAGTTGTCTTGAGTGCAAAAACGTGGAAAAAATGAATGTATAAGGAAAAGAAACAAAAGGAAGGTATTGGTTTAAATGGCATTTTAGACAGTTTTTGACAGTTGTGAGTCAGGTGGGTTCGGAATCATAAAAAAAGTGTGTACGAGAAGGAGGAAAGTTGGAAAAACGTGGAAAAAATGAATGTATAAGGAAAAGAAACAAAAGGGCGGAACTGGTTTAAATGGCCTTTTAGACGGTTTTGTGAGTCAGGTAGGTTCGGAATCATCAGAAAAGTGTGTACGCGAAGGAGGAAAGTTGTCTTGAGTGCCGAAACGTGGAAAAAATAAATGTATAACGAAAAGAAACAAAAGGGCGGTATTGGTTTAAATGGTCTTTTAGACGATATTGTGAGTCAGATGGGTTCGGAATCATAAAAACAGTGTGTACGCGAAGGAGGAAAGTTGTCTTGAGTGCAAAAACGTGGAAAAAACGAATGTATAAGGAAAAGAAACAAAAGGGACGTATTGGTTTAAATGGTCTTTTAGACGATTTTGTGAGACAGATGGGTTCGGAATCATAAAAACAGTGTGTACGCGAAGGATTGAAGTTGTTTTGAGTGCCGAAACGTGGAAAAAATTAATGTATAACGAAAAAAAACAAAAGGGCGGTATTGGTTTAAATAGCTTTTTAGACAGTTTTGTGAGTCAGATGGGTTTGGAATCTTAAAAACAGTGTGTACGCGAAGGAGGAAAGTTGTCTTGAGTGCAAAAACGTGGAAAAAATGAATGTATAAGGAAAAGAAACAAAAGGAAGGTATTGGTTTAAATGGCATTTTAGACAGTTTTTGACAGTTGTGAGTCAGGTGGGTTCGGAATCATAAAAAAAGTGTGTACGAGAAGGAGGAAAGTTGGAAAAACGTGGAAAAAATGAATGTATAAGGAAAAGAAACAAAAGGGCGGAACTGGTTTAAATGGCCTTTTAGACGGTTTTGTGAGTCAGGTAGGTTCGGAATCATCAGAAAAGTGTGTACGCGAAGGAGGAAAGTTGTCTTGAGTGCCGAAACGTGGAAAAAATAAATGTATAACGAAAAGAAACAAAAGGGCGGTATTGGTTTAAATGGTCTTTTAGACGATATTGTGAGTCAGATGGGTTCGGAATCATAAAAACAGTGTGTACGCGAAGGAGGAAAGTTGTTTTGAGTGCAAAAACGTGGAAAAAACGAATGTATAAGGAAAAGAAACAAAAGGGAGGTATTGGTTTAAATGGTCTTTTAGACGATTTTGTGAGTCAGATGGGTTCGGAATCATAAAAACAGTGTGTACGCGAAGGAGGAAAGTTGTTTTGAGTGCAAAAACGTGGAAAAAATGAATGTATAAGGAAAAGAAACAAAAGGGAGGTATTGGTTTAAATGGTCTTTTAGACGGTTTTGTGAGTCAGGTGGGTTCGGAATCATAAAAACAGTGTGTACGCGAAGGAGGAAAGTTGTTTTGAGTGCAAAAACGTGGAAAAAATGAATGTATAAAGAAAAGAAACAAAAGGGAGGTATTGGTTTAAATGGTCTTTTAGACGGTTTTGTGAGTCAGGTGGGTTCGGAATCATAAAAAAAGTTTGTACGAGAAGGAGGAAAGTTGGAAAAACGTGGAAAAAATGAATGTATAAGGAAAAGAAACAAAAGGGAGGTATTGGTTTAAATGGCCTTTTTAACGATTTTGTGACTCAGATGGGTTCGGAATCATAAAAAAAGTGTGTACGCGAAGGAGGAAAATTGTTTTGAGTGCAAAAACGTGGAAAAAATGAATGTATAAGGAAAAGAAACAAAAGGGCTGTATTGGTTTAAATGGCTTTTTAGACAGTTTTGTGAGTCAGATGGGTTGGGAATCTTAAAAACAGTGTGTACGCGAAGGAGGAAAGTTGTCTTGAGTGCAAAAACGCGGTAAAAATGAATGTATAAGGAAAAGAAACAAAAGGGAGGTATTGGTTTAAATGGTCTTTTAGGCGATTTTGTGAGTCACATGGGTTCGGAATCATAAAAACAGTGTGTACGCGAAGGATTAAAGTTGTTTTGAGTGCCGAAACGTGGAAAAAATTAATGTATAACGAAAAAAAACAAAAGGGCGGTATTGGTTTAAATAGCTTTTTAGACAGTTTTGTGATTCAGATGGGTTTGGAATCTTAAAAACAGTGTGTACGCGAAGGAGGAAAGTTGTCTTGAGTGCAAAAACGTGGAAAAAATGAATGTATAAGGAAAAGAAACAAAAGGGACGTATTGGTTTAAATGGTCTTTTAGACGATTTTGTGAGACAGATGGGTTCGGAATCATAAAAACAGTGTGTACGCGAAGGATTAAAGTTGTTTTGAGTGCCGAAACGTGGAAAAAATTAATGTATAACGAAAAAAAACAAAAGGGCGGTATTGGTTTAAATAGCTTTTTAGACAGTTTTGTGATTCAGATGGGTTTGGAATCTTAAAAACAGTGTGTACGCGAAGAAGGAAAGTTGTCTTGAGTGCGAAAACGTGGAAAAGTGAATGTATAAGGAAAAGAAACAAAAGGGAGGTATTGGTTTAAATGGTCTTTTAGACGATTTTGTGAGACAGATGGGTTCGGAATCATAAAAACAGTGTGTACGCGAAGGATTGAAGTTGTTTTGAGTGCCGAAACGTGGAAAAAATTAATGTATAACGAAAAAAAACAAAAGGGCGGTATTGGTTTAAATAGCTTTTTAGACAGTTTTGTGAGTCAGATGGGTTTGGAATGTTAAAAACAGTGTGTACGCGGAGGAGGAAAGTTGTTTTGAGTGCAAAAACGTGGAAAAAAATGAATGTATAAGGAAAAGAAACAAAAGGGAGGTATTGGTTTAAATGGTCTTTTAGACGATTTTGTGAGTCAGATGGGTTCGGAATCATAAAAACAGTGTGTACGCGAAGGAGGAAAGTTGTTTTGAGTGCAAAAACGTGGAAAAAATGAATGTATAAGGAAAAGAAACAAAAGGGAGGTATTGGTTTAAATGGTCTTTTAGACGGTTTTGTGAGTCAGGTGGGTTCGGAATCATAAAAACAGTGTGTACGCGAAGGAGGAAAGTTGTTTTGAGTGCAAAAACGTGGAAAAAATGAATGTATAAAGAAAAGAAACAAAAGGGAGGTATTGGTTTAAATGGTCTTTTAGACGGTTTTGTGAGTCAGGTGGGTTCGGAATCATAAAAAAAGTTTGTACGAGAAGGAGGAAAGTTGGAAAAACGTGGAAAAAATGAATGTATAAGGAAAAGAAACAAAAGGGAGGTATTGGTTTAAATGGCCTTTTTAACGATTTTGTGACTCAGATGGGTTCGGAATCATAAAAAAAGTGTGTACGCGAAGGAGGAAAATTGTTTTGAGTGCAAAAACGTGGAAAAAATGAATGTATAAGGAAAAGAAACAAAAGGGCTGTATTGGTTTAAATGGCTTTTTAGACAGTTTTGTGAGTCAGATGGGTTGGGAATCTTAAAAACAGTGTGTGCGCGAAGGATTAAAGTTGTTTTGAGTGCCGAAACGTGGAAAGAATTAATGTATAACGAAAAAAAACAAAAGGGCGGTATTGGTTTAAATAGCTTTTTAGACAGTTTTGTGATTCAGATGGGTTTGGAAGCTTAAAAACAGTGTGTACGCGAAGGAGGAAAGTTGTCTTGAGTGCAAAAACGTGGAAAAAGTGAATGTATAAGGAAAAGAAACAAAAGGGAGGTATTGGTTTAAATGGTCTTTTAGACGATTTTGTGATTCAGTTTGGAATCTTAAAAACAGTGTGTACGCGAAGGAGGAAAGTTGTCTTGAGTGCAAAAACGTGGAAAAAGTGAATGTATAAGGAAAAGAAACAAAAGGGAGGTATTGGTTTAAATGGTCTTTTAGACGATTTTGTGAGTCAGATGGGTTTGGAATCTTAAAAACAGTGTGTACGCGAAGGAGGAAAGTTGTCTTGAGTGCAAAAACGTGGAAAAAGTGAATGTATAAGGAAAAGAAACAAAAGGGAGGTATTGGTTTAAATGGTCTTTTAGACGATTTTGTGAGACTGATGGGTTCGGAATTATAAAAACAGTGTGTACGCGAAGGAGGAAAGTTGTTTTGAGTGCCGAAACGTGGAAAAAAAAATCTGGAGTGACTCCACTCGACTTTCCGAACATTGAGTAATTAACAGTTTTGTAGATAAAGTAAAGAAAAAGTAGTTGTTAAACAAACAAAAGAGAGAAAACCATAATAGAGTGTTTGAGTATTTTTCTCCATCTATTACACGTTGTTTTATTTAACGCTACTGAACTTTGAGCCCATAGATCATAATGACAAAGAAATTTTCGTTGTGTCCCTGTAAAAACCTATAAATGTTAGATTCACCAAAATGCTTATAGTTTGTGCAACAGTGATTTATAATACTCATAAAAATTTTCAGCTGAATTCAATAAGGCGTTTAGATGCTATCGTACTTTTAAAAATTTAGTCCCATAGGCCATAATGATAAAGAATTTTTCTTTGTGTCCCTGTAAAAAAACTGTAAGTGCTAGATTCACCAAAATCTATACAGTTATTTCAACTGTGATCTATAACATGTGTACAATTTTTTTGCTCGGATTAATAAGGCGTTTAGACACTATCACATTTTTAAAAATTTGGCCCCATAGGCATAATGATAAAGAATTTTTCTTTGTGTCCCTGTAAAAAAAACTATAAGTGCTAGATTCTCCAAAATCTATACAGATTGAGTATTTGTGATCTATAATATGTGTATAAAATGTTTGCTCAATTGAATAAGGCGTTTAGATGCTATCGCACTTTTAAGATTTTGCTCCCATAGGCCATAATGATAAAGAATTTTTCTTTGTGTCCCTGTAAAAAAACTAGAAGTGCTAGATTCACCAAAATCTATAGGGTTCGTACTATGGTGACTTACAATATGCGTACCAACTTTCAGGTTAATCGAACGAAGCGTTTAGACGCTAGCGTGTTCACCCACAGACATACACACATACACACATACACACATACACACATACACACACACATACATACATCATCGTAAAAATAGTGAAAACGGACTCAGGGGACCTCAAAACGTATAGAAACATCAAAATCTCGAATTCGGATTTTTGACATGATTACAATACTTTCCTCACTATAGTGTTCGGAAAGTAATAAATGTATAAGGAAAAGAAACGAAAAGGGCGGTATTGGTTTAAATGGCTTTTTAGACAGTTTTGTGAGTAAGATGGGTTCGGAATCATAAAAACAGTGTGTACGCGAAGGAGGAAAGTTGTTTTGAGTACAAAAATGTGGAAAAAATGAATGTATAAGGAAAAGAAACAAATGGGCGGTATTGGTTTAAATGGCCTTTTAGACGGTTTTTGTGAGTCAGGTGGGTTCGGATTCATAAAAAAAGTGTGTACGAGAAGGAGGAAAGTTGAAAAAACGTGGAAAATATGAATGTATAAGGAAAAGAAACAAAAGGGCGGTATTGATTTAAATGGCCTTTTAGCCGGTTTTGTGAGTCAGGTAGGTTCGGAATCATCAGAAAAGTGTGTACAAGGAGGAATGTTGTTTTGAGTGCAAAAACGTGGAAAAAACGAATGTATAAGGAAAAGAAACAAAAGGGACGTATTGGTTTAAATGGTCTTTTAGACGATTTTGTGAGAATGATGGGTTCGGAATCATAAAAACAGTGTGTACGCGAAGGATTAAAGTTGTTTTGAGTGCCGAAACGTGGAAAAAATTAATGTATAACGAAAAAAAACAAAAGGGCGGTATTGGTTTAAATAGATTTTTAGACAGTTTTGTGAGTCAGATGGGTTTGGGATGTTAAAAACAGTGTGTACGCGGAGGAGGAAAGTTGTTTTGAGTGCAAAAACGTGGAAAAAAATGAATGTATAAGGAAAAGAAACAAAAGGGAGGTATTGGTTTAAATGGTCTTTTAGGCGATTTTGTGAGTCAGATGGGTTCGGAACCATAAAAACAGTGTGTACGCGAAGGAGGAAAGTTGTCTTAAATGCAAAAACGTGGAAAAAATTAATGTATAACGAAAAAAAACATAAGGGCGGTATTGGTTTAAATGGCTTTTTAGACAGTTTTGTGATTCAGATGGGTTTGGAATCTTAAAAACAGTGCGTACGCGAAGGAGGAAAGTTGTCGAGTGCAAAAACGTGGAAAAAGTGAATGTATAAGGAAAAGAAACAAAAGGGAGGTATTGGTTTAAATGGTCTTTTAGACGATTTTGTGAGTCAGATGGGTTCGGAATCATAAAAATAGTGTGTACGCGAAGGAGGAAAGTTGTCTTGAGTGCAAAAACGTGGAAAAAATTAATGTATAACGAAAAAAAACATAAGGGAGGTATTGGTTTAAATGGTCTTTTAGACGGTTTTTGTGAGTCAGGTGGGTTCGGATTCATAAAAAAAGTGTGTACGAGAAGGAGGAAAGTTGGAAAAACGTGGAAAAAATGAATGTATAAGGAAAAGAAACAAAAGGGAGGTATTGGTTTAAATGTTCTTTTAGGCGATTTTGTGAGTCAGATGGGTTCGGAACCATAAAAACAGTGTGTACGCGAAGGAGGAAAG
Source organism: Salticus scenicus (assembly GCA_963930645.1). Lineage (NCBI taxonomy): Eukaryota > Metazoa > Arthropoda > Arachnida > Araneae > Salticidae > Salticus > Salticus scenicus. The sequence continues at coordinate 308,692,906 of OZ005655.1, forward strand.
TTGTTTTGAGTGCAAAAACGTGAAAAAAATTAATGTATATCGAAAAAAAACATAAGGGCGGTATTGGTTTAAATGGCTTTTTAGACAGTTTTGTGATTCAGATGGGTTTGGAATCTTAAAAACAGTGTGTACGCGAAGGATTAAAGTTGTTTTGAGTGCCGAAACTTGGAAAAAATAAATGTATAAGGAAAAGAAACAAATGGGCGGTATTGGTTTAAATGGCCTTTTAGACGGTTTTTGTGAGTCAGGTGGGTTCGGATTCATAAAAAAAGTGTGTACGCGAAGGAGGAAAGTTGTTTTGAGTGCTAAAACTTGGAAAAAATGAATGTATAAGGAAAAGAAACAAATGGGCGGTATTGGTTTAAATGGCCTTTTAGACGGTTTTTGTGAGTCAGGTGGGTTCGGATTCATAAAAAAAGTGTGTACGCGGAGGAAAGTTGTTTTGAGTGCAAAAACGTGGAAAAAATGAATGTATAAGGAAAAGAAACAAAAGGGAGGTATTGGTTTAAATGGTCTTTTAGACGGTTTTGTGAGTCAGGTGGGTTCGGAATCATAAAAAAAGTGTGTACGAGAAGGAGGAAAGTTGGAAAAACGTGGAAAAAATGAATGTATAAGGAAAAGAAACAAAAGGGCGGTATTGGTTTAAATGGCCTTTTAGACGGTTTTGTGAGTCAGGTAGGTTCACAATCATCAGAAAAGTGTGTACAAGAAGGAGGAATGTTGTTTTGAGTGCAAAAACGTGGAAAAAACGAATGTATAAGGAAAAGAAACAAAAGGGAGGTATTGGTTTAAATGGCTTTTTAGACAGTTTTGTGAGTCAGATGGGTTTGGAATGTTAAAAACAGTGTGTACGCGGAGGAGGAAAGTTGTTTTGAGTGCAAAAACGTGGAAAAAAATGAATGTATAAGGAAAAGAAACAAAGGGAGGTATTGGTTTAAATGTTCTTTTAGGCGATTTTGTGAGTCAGATGGGTTCGGAACCATAAAAACAGTGTGTACGCGAAGGAGGAAAGTTGTTTTGAGTGCAAAAACGTAGAAAAAATTAATGTATATCGAAAAAAAACATAAGGGCGGTATTGGTTTAAATGGCTTTTTAGACAGTTTTGTGATTCAGATGGGTTTGGAATCTTAAAAACAGTGTGTACGCGAAGGATTAAAGTTGTTTTGAGTGCCGAAACGTGGAAAAAATTAATGTATAACGAAAAAAAACAAAAGGGCGGTATTGGTTTAAATAGCTTTTTAGACAGTTTTGTGATTCAGATGGGTTTGGAAGCTTAAAAACAGTGTGTACGCGAAGGAGGAAAGTTGTCTTGAGTGCAAAAACGTGGAAAAAGTGAATGTATAAGGAAAAGAAACAAAAGGGAGGTATTGGTTTAAATGGTCTTTTAGACGATTTTGTGAGTCAGATGGGTTCGGAATCATAAAAATAGTGTGTACGCGAAGGAGGAAAGTTGTCTTGAGTGCAAAAACGTGGAAAAAATGAATGTATAAAGAAAAGAAACAAAAGGGAGGTATTGGTTTAAATGGTCTTTTAGACGATTTTGTGAGTCAGTTGGGTTCGGAATCATAAAAAAAGTGTGTACGAGAAGGAGGAAAGTTGGAAAAACGTGGAAAAAATGAATGTATAAGGAAAAGAAACAAAAGGGCGGTATTGGTTTAAATGGCCTTTTAGACGGTTTTGTGAGTCAGGTAGGTTCGGAATCATCAGAAAAGTGTGTACAAGAAGGAGGAATGTTCTTTTGAGTGCAAAAACGTGGAAAAAAATGAATGCATAAGGAAAAGAAACAAAAGGGAGGTATAGGTTTAAATGGCTTTTAGACGGTTTTTGTGAGTCAGGTGGGTTCGGATTCATAAAAAAAGTGTGTACGCGAAGGAGGAAAGTTGTTTTGAGTGCAAAAACGTGGAAAAAATGAATGTATAAGGAAAAGAAACAAAAGGGAGGTATTGGTTTAAATGGTCTTTTAGACGGTTTTGTGAGTCAGGTGGGTTCGGAATCATAAAAAAAGTGTGTACGAGAAGGAGGAAAGTTGGAAAAACGTGGAAAAAATGAATGTATAAGGAAAAGAAACAAAAGGGCGGTATTGGTTTAAATGGCCTTTTAGACGGTTTTGTGAGTCAGGTAGGTTCACAATCATCAGAAAAGTGTGTACAAGAAGGAGGAATGTTGTTTTGAGTGCAAAAACGTGGAAAAAACGAATGTATAAGGAAAAGAAACAAAAGGGACGTATTGGTTTAAATGGTCTTTTAGACGATTTTGTGAGACAGATGGGTTCGGAATCATAAAAACAGTGTGTACGCGAAGGATTAAAGTTGTTTTGAGTGCCGAAACGTGGAAAAAATTAATGTATAACGAAAAAAAACAAAAGGGCGGTATTGGTTTAAATAGCTTTTTAGACAGTTTTGTGAGTCAGATGGGTTTGGAATGTTAAAAACAGCGTGTACGCGGAGGAGGAAAGTTGTTTTGAGTGCAAAAACGTGGAAAAAATGAATGTATAAGGAAAAGAAACAAAAGGGAGGTATTGGTTTAAATGGTCTTTTAGACGATTTTGTGAGACAGATGGGTTCGGAATCATAAAAAAAGTGTATACGCGAAGGAGGAAAGTTGTTTTGTGTGCAAAAACGTGGAAAAAATGAATGTATAAGTAAAAGAAACAAAAGGGAGGTATTGGTTTAAATGGTCTTTTAGACGGTTTTGTGAGTCAGATGGGTTCGGAATCATAAAAACAGTGTGTACGCGAAGGAGGAAAGTTGTTTTGAGTACAAAAATGTGGAAAGCAGTGTGTACGCGAATGTGGAAAGATGTTTTGAGTGCCGAAACGTGGAAAAAATAAATGTATAAGGAAAAGAAACAAATGGGCGGTATTGGTTTAAATGGCCTTTTAGACGGTTTTTGTGAGTCAGGTGGGTTCGGATTCATAAAAAAAGTGTGTACGCGAAGGAGGAAAGTTGTTTTGAGTGCTAAAACTTGGAAAAAATGAATGTATAGGGAAAAGAAACAAATGGGCGGTATTGGTTTAAATGGCTTTTAGACGGTTTTTGTGAGTCAGGTGGGTTCGGATTCATAAAAAAAGTGTGTACGCGAAGGAGGAAAGTTGTTTTGAGTGCAAAAACGTGGAAAAAAATGAATGTATAAGGAAAAGAAACAAAAGGGAGGTATTGGTTTAAATGGTCTTTTAGACGGTTTTGTGAGTCAGTTGGGTTCGGAATCATAAAAAAAGTGTGTACGAGAAGGAGGAAAGTTGGAAAAACGTGGAAAAAATGAATGTGTAAGGAAAAGAAACAAAAGGGCGGTATTGGTTTAAATGGCCTTTTAGACGGTTTTGTGAGTCAGGTAGGTTCGGAATCATCAGAAAAGTGTGTACAAGAAGGAGGAATGTTCTTTTGAGTGCAAAAACGTGGAAAAAAATGAATGTATAAGGAAAAGAAACAAAAGGGAGGTATTGGTTTAAATGGCTTTTAGACGGTTTTTGTGAGTCAGGTGGGTTCGGATTCTTAAAAAATGTGTGTACGCGAAGGAGGAAATTTTTTTTTGAGTGCAAAAACGTGGAAAAAATGAATGTATAAGGAAAAGAAACAAAAGGGAGGTATTGGTTTAAATGGTCTTTTAGACGGTTTTGTGAGTCAGGTGGGTTCGGAATCATAAAAAAAGTGTGTACGAGAAGGAGGAAAGTTGGAAAAACGTGGAAAAAATGAATGTATAAGGAAAAGAAACAAAAGGGCGGTATTGGTTTAAATGGCCTTTTAGACGGTTTTGTGAGTCAGGTAGGTTCACAATCATCAGAAAAGTGTGTACAAGAAGGAGGAATGTTGTTTTGAGTGCAAAAACGTGGAAAAAACGAATGTATAAGGAAAAGAAACAAAAGGGACGTATTGGTTTAAATGGTCTTTTAGACGATTTTGTGAGACAGATGGGTTCGGAATCATAAAAACAGTGTGTACGCGAAGGATTAAAGTTGTTTTGAGTGCCGAAACGTGGAAAAAATTAATGTATAACGAAAAAAAACAAAAGGGCGGTATTGGTTTAAATAGCTTTTTAGACAGTTTTGTGAGTCAGATGGGTTTGGAATGTTAAAAACAGCGTGTACGCGGAGGAGGAAAGTTGTTTTGAGTGCAAAAACGTGGAAAAAATGAATGTATAAGGAAAAGAAACAAAAGGGAGGTATTGGTTTAAATGGTCTTTTAGACGATTTTGTGAGACAGATGGGTTCGGAATCATAAAAAAAGTGTATACGCGAAGGAGGAAAGTTGTTTTGTGTGCAAAAACGTGGAAAAAATGAATGTATAAGTAAAAGAAACAAAAGGGAGGTATTGGTTTAAATGGTCTTTTAGACGGTTTTGTGAGTCAGGTGGGTTCGGATTCATAAAAAAAGTGTGTACGCGAATGTGGAAAGTTGTCTTGAGTGCCGAAACGTGGAAAAAATAAATGTATAAAGAAAAGAAACAAAAGGGCGGTATTGGTTTAAATGGTCTTTTAGACGATATTGTGAGTCAGATGGGTTCGGAATCATAAAAACAGTGTGTACGCGAAGGAGGAAAGTTGTCTTGAGTGCAAAAACGTTGAAAAAATGAATGTATAAGGAAAAAGAAACAAAAGGGAGGTATTGGTTTAAATGGTCTTTTAGACGATTTTGTGAGACAGATGGGTTCGAAATCATAAAAGCAGTGTGTACGCGAATGTGGAAAGATGTTTTGAGTGCCGAACCGTGGAAAAAATAAATGTATAATGAAAAGAAACAAAAGGGCGGTATTGGTTTAAATGGCTTTTTAGACAGTTTTGTGATTCAGATGGGTTCGGAATCATAAAACCAGTGTGTACGCGAAGGAAAAACAGTGTGTACGCGAAGGAGGAAAGTTGTTTTGAGTGCTAAAACGGAAAAAATGTATGTATAAGGAAAAGAAACAAATGGGCGGTATTGGTTTAAATGGCCTTTTAGACGGTTTTTGTGAGTCAGGTGGGTTCGGATTCATAAAAAAAGTGTGTACGCGAAGGAGGAAAGTTGTTTTGAGTGCAAAAACGTGGAAAAAAATGAATGTATAAGGAAAAGAAACAAAAGGGAGGTATTGGTTTAAATGGTCTTTTAGACGGTTTTGTGAGTCAGTTGGGTTCGGAATCATAAAAAAAGTGTGTACGAGAAGGAGGAAAGTTGGAAAAACGTGGAAAAAATGAATGTATAAGGAAAAGAAACAAAAGGGCGGTATTGGTTTAAATGGCCTTTTAGACGGTTTTGTGAGTCAGGTAGGTTCGGAATCATCAGAAAAGTGTGTACAAGAAGGAGGAATGTTCTTTTGAGTGCAAAAACGTGGAAAAAAATGAATGTATAAGGAAAAGAAACAAAAGGGAGGTATTGGTTTAAATGGCTTTTTAGACAGTTTTGTGATTCAGATGGGTTTGGAATCTTAAAAACAGTGTGTACGCGAAGGAGGAAAGTTGTCTTGAGTGCAAAAACGTGGAAAAAGTGAATGTATAAGGAAAAGAAACAAAAGGGAGGTATTGGTTTAAATGGTCTTTTAGACGATTTTGTGAGTCAGATGGGTTCGGAATCATAAAAATAGTGTGTACGCGAAGGAGGAAAGTTGTCTTGAGTGCAAAAACGTGGAAAAAATTAATGTATAACGAAAAAAAACATAAGGGCGGTATTGGTTTAAATGGCTTTTTAGACAGTTTTGTGATTCAGATGGGTTTGGAATCTTAAAAACAGTGTGTACGCGAAGGAGGAAAGTTGTCTTGAGTGCAAAAACGTGGAAAAAGTGAATGTATAAGGAAAAGAAACAAAAGGGAGGTATTGGTTTAAATGGTCTTTTAGACGATTTTGTGAGTCAGATGGGTTCGGAATCATAAAAATAGTGTGTACGCGAAGGAGGAAAGTTGTCTTGAGTGCAAAAACGTGGAAAAAATGAATGTATAAAGAAAAGAAACAAAAGGGAGGTATTGGTTTAAATGGTCTTTTAGACGATTTTGTGAGACAGATGGGTTCGGAATCATAAAAACAGTGTGTACGCGAAGGATTAAAGTTGTTTTGCGTGCCGAAACGTGGAAAAAATTAATGTATAACGAAAAAAAACAAAAGGGCGGTATTGGTTTAAATAGCTTTTTAGACAGTTTTGTGAGTCAGATGGGTTTGGAATGTTAAAAATAGTGTGTACGCGGAGGAGGAAAGTTGTTTTGAGTGCAAAAACGTGGAAAAAAATGAATGTATAAGGAAAAGAAACAAATGGGCGGTATTGGTTTAAATGGCCTTTTAGACGGTTTTTGTGAGTCAGGTGGGTTCGGAATCATAAAAAAAGTGTGTACGAGAAGGAGGAAAGTTGGAAAAACGTGGAAAAAAATGAATGTATAAGGAAAAGAAACAAAAGGGCGGTATTGGTTTAAATGGCCTTTTAGACGGTTTTGTGAGTCAGGTAGGTTCGGAATCATCAGAAAAGTGTGTACAAGAAGGAGGAATGTTCTTTTGAGTGCAAAAACGTGGAAAAAAATGAATGTATAAGGAAAAGAAACAAAAGGGAGGTATTGGTTTAAATGGCTTTTTAGACAGTTTTGTGATTCAGATGGGTTTGGAATCTTAAAAACAGTGTGTACGCGAAGGAGGAAAGTTGTCTTGAGTGCAAAAACGTGGAAAAAGTGAATGTATAAGGAAAAGAAACAAAAGGGAGGTATTGGTTTAAATGGTCTTTTAGACGATTTTGTGAGTCAGATGGGTTTGGAATCTTAAAAACAGTGTGTACGCGAAGGAGGAAAGTTGTCTTGAGTGCAAAAACGTGGAAAAAGTGAATGTATAAGGAAAAGAAACAAAAGGGAGGTATTGGTTTAAATGGTCTTTTAGGCGATTTTGTGAGTCAGATGGGTTCGGAACCATAAAAACAGTGTGTACGCGAAGGAGGAAAGTTGTCTTGAGTGCAAAAACGTGGAAAAAATTAATGTATAACGAAAAAAAACATAAGGGCGGTATTGGTTTAAATGGTCTTTTAGACGGTTTTGTGAGTCAGGTGGGTTCGGAATCATAAAAAAAGTGTGTACGAGAAGGAGGAAAGTTGGAAAAACGTGGAAAAAATGAATGTATAAGGAAAAGAAACAAAAGTGCGGTATTGGTTTAAATGGCCTTTTAGACGGTTTTGTGAGTCAGGTAGGTTCACAATCATCAGAAAAGTGTGTACAAGAAGGAGGAATGTTGTTTTGAGTGCAAAAACGTGGAAAAAACGAATGTATAAGGAAAAGAAACAAAAGGGACGTATTGGTTTAAATGGTCTTTTAGACGATTTTGTGAGACAGATGGGTTCGGAATCTTAAAAACAGTGTGTACGCGAAGGAGGAAAGTTGTCTTCAGTGCAAAAACGTGGAAAAAGTGAATGTATAAGGAAAAGAAACAAAAGGGAGGTATTGGTTTAAATGGTCTTTTAGACGATTTTGTGAGACTGATGGGTTCGGAATTATAAAAACAGTGTGTACGCGAAGGAGGAAAGTTGTTTTGAGTGCCGAAACGTGGAAAAAATAAATGTATAAGGAAAAGAAACAAAAAGGGCGGTATTGGTTTAAATGGCTTTTTAGACAGTTTTGTGAGTAAGATGGGTTCGGAATCATAAAAACAGTGTGTACGCGAAGGAGGAAAGTTGTTTTGAGTACAAAAATGTGGAAAAAATGAATGTATAAGGAAAAGAAACAAATGGGCGGTATTGGTTTAAATGGCCTTTTAGACGGTTTTTGTGAGTCAGGTGGGTTCGGATTCATAAAAAAAGTGTGTACGAGAAGGAGGAAAGTTGAAAAAACGTGGAAAAAATGAATGTATAAGGAAAAGAAACAAAAGGGCGGTATTGATTTAAATGGCCTTTTAGCCGGTTTTGTGAGTCAGGTAGGTTCGGAATCATCAGAAAAGTGTGTACAAGGAGGAATGTTGTTTTGAGTGCAAAAACGTGGAAAAAACGGAAATGTATAAGGAAAAGAAACAAAAGGGACGTATTGGTTTAAATGGTCTTTTAGACGATTTTGTGAGAATGATGGGTTCGGAATCGTAAAGACAGTGTGTACGCGAAGGATTAAAGTTGTTTTGAGTGCCGAAACGTGGAAAAAATTAATGTATAACGAAAAAAAACATAAGGGCGGTATTGGTTTAAATGGCTTTTTAGACAGTTTTGTGATTCAGATAAGTTTGGAATCTTAAAAACAGTGTGTACGCGAAGGAGGAAAGTTGTCTTGAGTGCAAAAACGTGGAAAAAATTAATGTATAACGAAAAAAAACATAAGGGCGGTATTGGTTTAAATGGCTTTTTAGACAGTTTTGTGATTCAGATAAGTTTGGAATCTTAAAAACAGTGTGTACGCGAAGGAGGAAAGTTGTCGAGTGCAAAAACGTGGAAAAAGTGAATGTATAAGGAAAAGAAACAAAAGGGAGGTATTGGTTTAAATGGTCTTTTAGACGATTTTGTGAGTCAGATGGGTTCGGAATCATAAAAATAGTGTGTACGCGAAGGAGGAAAGTTGTCTTGAGTGCAAAAACGTGGAAAAAATGAATGTATAAAGAAAAGAAACAAAAGGGAGGTATTGGTTTAAATGGTCTTTTAGACGGTTTTTGTGAGTCAGGTGGGTTCGGATTCATAAAAAAAGTGTGTACGAGAAGGAGGAAAGTTGGAAAAACGTGGAAAAAATGAATGTATAAGGAAAAGAAACAAAAGGGAGGTATTGGTTTAAATGTTCTTTTAGGCGATTTTGTGAGTCAGATGGGTTCGGAACCATAAAAACAGTGTGTACGCGAAGGAGGAAAGTTGTTTTGAGTGCAAAAACGTGAAAAAAATTAATGTATATCGAAAAAAAACATAAGGGCGGTATTGGTTTAAATGGCTTTTTAGACAGTTTTGTGATTCAGATGGGTTTGGAATCTTGAAAACAGTGTGTACGCGAAGGATTAAAGTTGTTTTGAGTGCCGAAACGTGGAAAAAATTAATGTATAACGAAAAAAAACAAAAGGGCGGTATTGGTTTAAATAGCTTTTTAGACAGTTTTGTGATTCAGATGGGTTTGGAAGCTTAAAAACAGTGTGTACGCGAAGGAGGAAAGTTGTGTTGAGTGCAAAAACGTGGAAAAAGTGAATGTATAAGGAAAAGAAACAAAAGGGAGGCATTGGTTTAAATGGTCTTTTAGACGATTTTGTGAGTCAGATGGGTTCGGAATCATAAAAATAGTGTGTACGCGAAGGAGGAAAGTTGTCTTGAGTGCAAAAACGTGGAAAAAATGAATGTATAAAGAAAAGAAACAAAAGGGAGGTATTGGTTTAAATGGTCTTTTAGACGATTTTGTGAGTCAGATGGGTTCGGAATCATAAAAATAGTGTGTACGCGAAGGAGGAAAGTTGTCTTGAGTGCAAAAACGTGGAAAAAATGAATGTATAAGGAAAAGAAACAAAAGGGAGGTATTGGTTTAAATGGTCTTTTAGACGGTTTTGTGAGTCAGTTGGGTTCGGAATCATAAAAAAAGTGTGTACGAGAAGGAGGAAAGTTGGAAAAACGTGGAAAAAATGAATGTATAAGGAAAAGAAACAAAAGGGCGGTATTGGTTTAAATGGCCTTTTAGACGGTTTTGTGAGTCAGGTAGGTTCGGAATCATCAGAAAAGTGTGTACAAGAAGGAGGAATGTTCTTTTGAGTGCAAAAACGTGGAAAAAAATGAATGTATAAGGAAAAGAAACAAAAGGGAGGTATTGGTTTAAATGGCTTTTTAGACAGTTTTGTGATTCAGATGGGTTTGGAATCTTAAAAACAGTGTGTACGCGAAGGAGGAAAGTTGTCTTGAGTGCAAAAACGTGGAAAAAGTGAATGTATAAGGAAAAGAAACAAAAGGGAGGTATTGGTTTAAATGGTCTTTTAGACGATTTTGTGAGTCAGATGGGTTCGGAATCATAAAAATAGTGTGTACGCGAAGGAGGAAAGTTGTCTTGAGTGCAAAAACGTGGAAAAAATTAATGTATAACGAAAAAAAACATAAGGGCGGTATTGGTTTAAATGGCTTTTTAGACAGTTTTGTGATTCAGATGGGTTTGGAATCTTAAAAACAGTGTGTACGCGAAGGAGGAAAGTTGTCTTGAGTGCAAAAACGTGGAAAAAGTGAATGTATAAGGAAAAGAAACAAAAGGGAGGTATCGGTTTAAATGGTCTTTTAGACGATTTTGTGAGTCAGATGGGTTCGGAATCATAAAAATAGTGTGTACGCGAAGGAGGAAAGTTGTCTTGAGTGCAAAAACGTGGAAAAAATGAATGTATAAAGAAAAGAAACAAAAGGGAGGTATTGGTTTAAATGGTCTTTTAGACGATTTTGTGAGACAGATGGGTTCGGAATCATAAAAACAGTGTGTACGCGAAGGATTAAAGTTGTTTTGCGTGCCGAAACGTGGAAAAAATTAATGTATAACGAAAAAAAACAAAAATGCGGTATTGGTTTAAATAGCTTTTTAGACAGTTTTGTGAGTCAGATGGGTTTGGAATGTTAAAAATAGTGTGTACGCGGAGGAGGAAAGTTGTTTTGAGTGCAAAAACGTGGAAAAAAATGAATGTATAAGGAAAAGAAACAAATGGGCGGTATTGGTTTAAATGGCCTTTTAGACGGTTTTTGTGAGTCAGGTGGGTTCGGAATCATAAAAAAAGTGTGTACGAGAAGGAGGAAAGTTGGAAAAACGTGGAAAAAAATGAATGTATAAGGAAAAGAAACAAAAGGGCGGTATTGGTTTATATGGCCTTTTAGACGGTTTTGTGAGTCAGGTAGGTTCGGAATCATCAGAAAAGTGTGTACAAGAAGGAGGAATGTTCTTTTGAGTGCAAAAACGTGGAAAAAAATGAATGTATAAGGAAAAGAAACAAAAGGGAGGTATTGGTTTAAATGGCTTTTTAGACAGTTTTGTGATTCAGATGGGTTTGGAATCTTAAAAACAGTGTGTACGCGAAGGAGGAAAGTTGTCTTGAGTGCAAAAACGTGGAAAAAGTGAATGTATAAGGAAAAGAAACAAAAGGGAGGTATTGGTTTAAATGGTCTTTTAGACGATTTTGTGAGTCAGATGGGTTTGGAATCTTAAAAACAGTGTGTACGCGAAGGAGGAAAGTTGTCTTGAGTGCATAAACGTGGAAAAAGTGAATGTATAAGGAAAAGAAACAAAAGGGAGGTATTGGTTTAAATGGTCTTTTAGGCGATTTTGTGAGTCAGATGGGTTCGGAACCATAAAAACAGTGTGTACGCGAAGGAGGAAAGTTGTCTTGAGTGCAAAAACGTGGAAAAAATTAATGTATAACGAAAAAAAACATAAGGGCGGTATTGGTTTAAATGGTCTTTTAGACGGTTTTGTGAGTCAGGTGGGTTCGGAATCATAAAAAAAGTGTGTACGAGAAGGAGGAAAGTTGGAAAAACGTGGAAAAAATGAATGTATAAGGAAAAGAAACAAAAGTGCGGTATTGGTTTAAATGGCCTTTTAGACGGTTTTGTGAGTCAGGTAGGTTCACAATCATCAGAAAAGTGTGTACAAGAAGGAGGAATGTTGTTTTGAGTGCAAAAACGTGGAAAAAACGAATGTATAAGGAAAAGAAACAAAAGGGAGGTATTGGTTTAAATGGTCTTTTAGGCGATTTTGTGAGTCAGATGGGTTCGGAACCATAAAAACAGTGTGTACGCGAAGGAGGAAAGTTGTCTTGAGTGCAAAAACGTGGAAAAAATTAATGAAACGAAATATAACGAAAAAAAACATAAGGGCGGTATTGGTTTAAATGGTCTTTTAGACGGTTTTGTGAGTCAGGTGGGTTCGGAATCATAAAAAAAGTGTGTACGAGAAGGAGGAAAGTTGGAAAAACGTGGAAAAAATGAATGTATAAGGAAAAGAAACAAAAGTGCGGTATTGGTTTAAATGGCCTTTTAGACGGTTTTGTGAGTCAGGTAGGTTCACAATCATCAGAAAAGTGTGTACAAGAAGGAGGAATGTTGTTTTGAGTGCAAAAACGTGGAAAAAACGAATGTATAAGGAAAAGAAACAAAAGGGACGTATTGGTTTAAATGGTCTTTTAGACGATTTTGTGAGACAGATGGGTTCGGAATCTTAAAAACAGTGTGTACGCGAAGGAGGAAAGTTGTTTTGAGTGCTAAAACGGAAAAAATGTATGTATAAGGAAAAGAAACAAATGGGCGGTATTGGTTTAAATGGCCTTTTAGACGGTTTTTGTGAGTCAGGTGGGTTCGGATTCATAAAAAAAGTGTGTACGCGAAGGAGGAAAGTTGTTTTGAGTGCAAAAACGTGGAAAAAAATGAATGTATAAGGAAAAGAAACAAAAGGGAGGTATTGGTTTAAATGGCTTTTTAGACAGTTTTGTGAGTCAGATGGGTTTGGAATGTTAAAAACAGTGTGTACGCGGAGGAGGAAAGTTGTTTTGAGTGCAAAAACGTGGAAAAAAATGAATGTATAAGGAAAAGAAACAAAGGGAGGTATTGGTTTAAATGTTCTTTTAGGCGATTTTGTGAGTCAGATGGGTTCGGAACCATAAAAACAGTGTGTACGCGAAGGAGGAAAGTTGTTTTGAGTGCAAAAACGTAGAAAAAATTAATGTATATCGAAAAAAAACATAAGGGCGGTATTGGTTTAAATGGCTTTTTAGACAGTTTTGTGATTCAGATGGGTTTGGAATCTTAAAAACAGTGTGTACGCGAAGGATTAAAGTTGTTTTGAGTGCCGAAACGTGGAAAAAATTAATGTATAACGAAAAAAAACAAAAGGGCGGTATTGGTTTAAATAGCTTTTTAGACAGTTTTGTGATTCAGATGGGTTTGGAAGCTTAAAAACAGTGTGTACGCGAAGGAGGAAAGTTGTCTTGAGTGCAAAAACGTGGAAAAAGTGAATGTATAAGGAAAAGAAACAAAAGGGAGGTATTGGTTTAAATGGTCTTTTAGACGATTTTGTGAGTCAGATGGGTTCGGAATCATAAAATAGTGTGTACGCGAAGGAGGAAAGTTGTCTTGAGTGCAAAAACGTGGAAAAAATGAATGTATAAAGAAAAGAAACAAAAGGGAGGTATTGGTTTAAATGGTCTTTTAGACGATTTTGTGAGTCAGTTGGGTTCGGAATCATAAAAAAAGTGTGTACGAGAAGGAGGAAAGTTGGAAAAACGTGGAAAAAATGAATGTATAAGGAAAAGAAACAAAAGGGCGGTATTGGTTTAAATGGCCTTTTAGACGGTTTTGTGAGTCAGGTAGGTTCGGAATCATCAGAAAAGTGTGTACAAGAAGGAGGAATGTTCTTTTGAGTGCAAAAACGTGGAAAAAAATGAATGCATAAGGAAAAGAAACAAAAGGGAGGTATAGGTTTAAATGGCTTTTAGACGGTTTTTGTGAGTCAGGTGGGTTCGGATTCATAAAAAAAGTGTGTACGCGAAGGAGGAAAGTTGTTTTGAGTGCAAAAACGTGGAAAAAATGAATGTATAAGGAAAAGAAACAAAAGGGAGGTATTGGTTTAAATGGTCTTTTAGACGGTTTTGTGAGTCAGGTGGGTTCGGAATCATAAAAAAAGTGTGTACGAGAAGGAGGAAAGTTGGAAAAACGTGGAAAAAATGAATGTATAAGGAAAAGAAACAAAAGGGCGGTATTGGTTTAAATGGCCTTTTAGACGGTTTTGTGAGTCAGGTAGGTTCACAATCATCAGAAAAGTGTGTACAAGAAGGAGGAATGTTGTTTTGAGTGCAAAAACGTGGAAAAAACGAATGTATAAGGAAAAGAAACAAAAGGGACGTATTGGTTTAAATGGTCTTTTAGACGATTTTGTGAGACAGATGGGTTCGGAATCATAAAAACAGTGTGTACGCGAAGGATTAAAGTTGTTTTGAGTGCCGAAACGTGGAAAAAATTAATGTATAACGAAAAAAAACAAAAGGGCGGTATTGGTTTAAATAGCTTTTTAGACAGTTTTGTGAGTCAGATGGGTTTGGAATGTTAAAAACAGCGTGTACGCGGAGGAGGAAAGTTGTTTTGAGTGCAAAAACGTGGAAAAAATGAATGTATAAGGAAAAGAAACAAAAGGGAGGTATTGGTTTAAATGGTCTTTTAGACGATTTTGTGAGACAGATGGGTTCGGAATCATAAAAAAAGTGTATACGCGAAGGAGGAAAGTTGTTTTGTGTGCAAAAACGTGGAAAAAATGAATGTATAAGTAAAAGAAACAAAAGGGAGGTATTGGTTTAAATGGTCTTTTAGACGGTTTTGTGAGTCAGATGGGTTCGGAATCATAAAAACAGTGTGTACGCGAAGGAGGAAAGTTGTTTTGAGTACAAAAATGTGGAAAGCAGTGTGTACGCGAATGTGGAAAGATGTTTTGAGTGCCGAAACGTGGAAAAAATAAATGTATAAGGAAAAGAAACAAATGGGCGGTATTGGTTTAAATGGCCTTTTAGACGGTTTTTGTGAGTCAGGTGGGTTCGGATTCATAAAAAAAGTGTGTACGCGAAGGAGGAAAGTTGTTTTGAGTGCTAAAACTTGGAAAAAATGAATGTATAGGGAAAAGAAACAAATGGGCGGTATTGGTTTAAATGGCTTTTAGACGGTTTTTGTGAGTCAGGTGGGTTCGGATTCATAAAAAAAGTGTGTACGCGAAGGAGGAAAGTTGTTTTGAGTGCAAAAACGTGGAAAAAAATGAATGTATAAGGAAAAGAAACAAAAGGGAGGTATTGGTTTAAATGGTCTTTTAGACGGTTTTGTGAGTCAGTTGGGTTCGGAATCATAAAAAAAGTGTGTACGAGAAGGAGGAAAGTTGGAAAAACGTGGAAAAAATGAATGTGTAAGGAAAAGAAACAAAAGGGCGGTATTGGTTTAAATGGCCTTTTAGACGGTTTTGTGAGTCAGGTAGGTTCGGAATCATCAGAAAAGTGTGTACAAGAAGGAGGAATGTTCTTTTGAGTGCAAAAACGTGGAAAAAAATGAATGTATAAGGAAAAGAAACAAAAGGGAGGTATTGGTTTAAATGGCTTTTAGACGGTTTTTGTGAGTCAGGTGGGTTCGGATTCATAAAAAAAGTGTGTACGCGAAGGAGGAAAGTTGTTTTGAGTGCAAAAACGTGGAAAAAATGAATGTATAAGGAAAAGAAACAAAAGGGAGGTATTGGTTTAAATGGTCTTTTAGACGGTTTTGTGAGTCAGGTGGGTTCGGAATCATAAAAAAAGTGTGTACGAGAAGGAGGAAAGTTGGAAAAACGTGGAAAAAATGAATGTATAAGGAAAAGAAACAAAAGGGCGGTATTGGTTTAAATGGCCTTTTAGACGGTTTTGTGAGTCAGGTAGGTTCACAATCATCAGAAAAGTGTGTACAAGAAGGAGGAATGTTGTTTTGAGTGCAAAAACGTGGAAAAAACGAATGTATAAGGAAAAGAAACAAAAGGGACGTATTGGTTTAAATGGTCTTTTAGACGATTTTGTGAGACAGATGGGTTCGGAATCATAAAAACAGTGTGTACGCGAAGGATTAAAGTTGTTTTGAGTGCCGAAACGTGGAAAAAATTAATGTATAACGAAAAAAAACAAAAGGGCGGTATTGGTTTAAATAGCTTTTTAGACAGTTTTGTGAGTCAGATGGGTTTGGAATGTTAAAAACAGCGTGTACGCGGAGGAGGAAAGTTGTTTTGAGTGCAAAAACGTGGAAAAAATGAATGTATAAGGAAAAGAAACAAAAGGGAGGTATTGGTTTAAATGGTCTTTTAGACGATTTTGTGAGACAGATGGGTTCGGAATCATAAAAAAAGTGTATACGCGAAGGAGGAAAGTTGTTTTGTGTGCAAAAACGTGGAAAAAATGAATGTATAAGTAAAAGAAACAAAAGGGAGGTATTGGTTTAAATGGTCTTTTAGACGGTTTTGTGAGTCAGGTGGGTTCGGATTCATAAAAAAAGTGTGTACGCGAATGTGGAAAGTTGTCTTGAGTGCCGAAACGTGGAAAAAATAAATGTATAAAGAAAAGAAACAAAAGGGCGGTATTGGTTTAAATGGTCTTTTAGACGATATTGTGAGTCAGATGGGTTCGGAATCATAAAAACAGTGTGTACGCGAAGGAGGAAAGTTGTCTTGAGTGCAAAAACGTTGAAAAAATGAATGTATAAGGAAAAAGAAACAAAAGGGAGGTATTGGTTTAAATGGTCTTTTAGACGATTTTGTGAGACAGATGGGTTCGAAATCATAAAAGCAGTGTGTACGCGAATGTGGAAAGATGTTTTGAGTGCCGAACCGTGGAAAAAATAAATGTATAATGAAAAGAAACAAAAGGGCGGTATTGGTTTAAATGGCTTTTTAGACAGTTTTGTGATTCAGATGGGTTCGGAATCATAAAACCAGTGTGTACGCGAAGGAAAAACAGTGTGTACGCGAAGGAGGAAAGTTGTTTTGAGTGCTAAAACGGAAAAAATGTATGTATAAGGAAAAGAAACAAATGGGCGGTATTGGTTTAAATGGCCTTTTAGACGGTTTTTGTGAGTCAGGTGGGTTCGGATTCATAAAAAAAGTGTGTACGCGAAGGAGGAAAGTTGTTTTGAGTGCAAAAACGTGGAAAAAAATGAATGTATAAGGAAAAGAAACAAAAGGGAGGTATTGGTTTAAATGGTCTTTTAGACGGTTTTGTGAGTCAGTTGGGTTCGGAATCATAAAAAAAGTGTGTACGAGAAGGAGGAAAGTTGGAAAAACGTGGAAAAAATGAATGTATAAGGAAAAGAAACAAAAGGGCGGTATTGGTTTAAATGGCCTTTTAGACGGTTTTGTGAGTCAGGTAGGTTCGGAATCATCAGAAAAGTGTGTACAAGAAGGAGGAATGTTCTTTTGAGTGCAAAAACGTGGAAAAAAATGAATGTATAAGGAAAAGAAACAAAAGGGAGGTATTGGTTTAAATGGCTTTTTAGACAGTTTTGTGATTCAGATGGGTTTGGAATCTTAAAAACAGTGTGTACGCGAAGGAGGAAAGTTGTCTTGAGTGCAAAAACGTGGAAAAAGTGAATGTATAAGGAAAAGAAACAAAAGGGAGGTATTGGTTTAAATGGTCTTTTAGACGATTTTGTGAGTCAGATGGGTTCGGAATCATAAAAATAGTGTGTACGCGAAGGAGGAAAGTTGTCTTGAGTGCAAAAACGTGGAAAAAATTAATGTATAACGAAAAAAAACATAAGGGCGGTATTGGTTTAAATGGCTTTTTAGACAGTTTTGTGATTCAGATGGGTTTGGAATCTTAAAAACAGTGTGTACGCGAAGGAGGAAAGTTGTCTTGAGTGCAAAAACGTGGAAAAAGTGAATGTATAAGGAAAAGAAACAAAAGGGAGGTATTGGTTTAAATGGTCTTTTAGACGATTTTGTGAGTCAGATGGGTTCGGAATCATAAAAATAGTGTGTACGCGAAGGAGGAAAGTTGTCTTGAGTGCAAAAACGTGGAAAAAATGAATGTATAAAGAAAAGAAACAAAAGGGAGGTATTGGTTTAAATGGTCTTTTAGACGATTTTGTGAGACAGATGGGTTCGGAATCATAAAAACAGTGTGTACGCGAAGGATTAAAGTTGTTTTGCGTGCCGAAACGTGGAAAAAATTAATGTATAACGAAAAAAAACAAAAGGGCGGTATTGGTTTAAATAGCTTTTTAGACAGTTTTGTGAGTCAGATGGGTTTGGAATGTTAAAAATAGTGTGTACGCGGAGGAGGAAAGTTGTTTTGAGTGCAAAAACGTGGAAAAAAATGAATGTATAAGGAAAAGAAACAAATGGGCGGTATTGGTTTAAATGGCCTTTTAGACGGTTTTTGTGAGTCAGGTGGGTTCGGAATCATAAAAAAAGTGTGTACGAGAAGGAGGAAAGTTGGAAAAACGTGGAAAAAAATGAATGTATAAGGAAAAGAAACAAAAGGGCGGTATTGGTTTAAATGGCCTTTTAGACGGTTTTGTGAGTCAGGTAGGTTCGGAATCATCAGAAAAGTGTGTACAAGAAGGAGGAATGTTCTTTTGAGTGCAAAAACGTGGAAAAAAATGAATGTATAAGGAAAAGAAACAAAAGGGAGGTATTGGTTTAAATGGCTTTTTAGACAGTTTTGTGATTCAGATGGGTTTGGAATCTTAAAAACAGTGTGTACGCGAAGGAGGAAAGTTGTCTTGAGTGCAAAAACGTGGAAAAAGTGAATGTATAAGGAAAAGAAACAAAAGGGAGGTATTGGTTTAAATGGTCTTTTAGACGATTTTGTGAGTCAGATGGGTTTGGAATCTTAAAAACAGTGTGTACGCGAAGGAGGAAAGTTGTCTTGAGTGCAAAAACGTGGAAAAAGTGAATGTATAAGGAAAAGAAACAAAAGGGAGGTATTGGTTTAAATGGTCTTTTAGGCGATTTTGTGAGTCAGATGGGTTCGGAACCATAAAAACAGTGTGTACGCGAAGGAGGAAAGTTGTCTTGAGTGCAAAAACGTGGAAAAAATTAATGTATAACGAAAAAAAACATAAGGGCGGTATTGGTTTAAATGGTCTTTTAGACGGTTTTGTGAGTCAGGTGGGTTCGGAATCATAAAAAAAGTGTGTACGAGAAGGAGGAAAGTTGGAAAAACGTGGAAAAAATGAATGTATAAGGAAAAGAAACAAAAGTGCGGTATTGGTTTAAATGGCCTTTTAGACGGTTTTGTGAGTCAGGTAGGTTCACAATCATCAGAAAAGTGTGTACAAGAAGGAGGAATGTTGTTTTGAGTGCAAAAACGTGGAAAAAACGAATGTATAAGGAAAAGAAACAAAAGGGACGTATTGGTTTAAATGGTCTTTTAGACGATTTTGTGAGACAGATGGGTTCGGAATCTTAAAAACAGTGTGTACGCGAAGGAGGAAAGTTGTCTTCAGTGCAAAAACGTGGAAAAAGTGAATGTATAAGGAAAAGAAACAAAAGGGAGGTATTGGTTTAAATGGTCTTTTAGACGATTTTGTGAGACTGATGGGTTCGGAATTATAAAAACAGTGTGTACGCGAAGGAGGAAAGTTGTTTTGAGTGCCGAAACGTGGAAAAAATAAATGTATAAGGAAAAGAAACAAAAAGGGCGGTATTGGTTTAAATGGCTTTTTAGACAGTTTTGTGAGTAAGATGGGTTCGGAATCATAAAAACAGTGTGTACGCGAAGGAGGAAAGTTGTTTTGAGTACAAAAATGTGGAAAAAATGAATGTATAAGGAAAAGAAACAAATGGGCGGTATTGGTTTAAATGGCCTTTTAGACGGTTTTTGTGAGTCAGGTGGGTTCGGATTCATAAAAAAAGTGTGTACGAGAAGGAGGAAAGTTGAAAAAACGTGGAAAAAATGAATGTATAAGGAAAAGAAACAAAAGGGCGGTATTGATTTAAATGGCCTTTTAGCCGGTTTTGTGAGTCAGGTAGGTTCGGAATCATCAGAAAAGTGTGTACAAGGAGGAATGTTGTTTTGAGTGCAAAAACGTGGAAAAAACGAATGTATAAGGAAAAGAAACAAAAGGGACGTATTGGTTTAAATGGTCTTTTAGACGATTTTGTGAGAATGATGGGTTCGGAATCGTAAAGACAGTGTGTACGCGAAGGATTAAAGTTGTTTTGAGTGCCGAAACGTGGAAAAAATTAATGTATAACGAAAAAAAACATAAGGGCGGTATTGGTTTAAATGGCTTTTTAGACAGTTTTGTGATTCAGATAAGTTTGGAATCTTAAAAACAGTGTGTACGCGAAGGAGGAAAGTTGTCTTGAGTGCAAAAACGTGGAAAAAATTAATGTATAACGAAAAAAAACATAAGGGCGGTATTGGTTTAAATGGCTTTTTAGACAGTTTTGTGATTCAGATAAGTTTGGAATCTTAAAAACAGTGTGTACGCGAAGGAGGAAAGTTGTCGAGTGCAAAAACGTGGAAAAAGTGAATGTATAAGGAAAAGAAACAAAAGGGAGGTATTGGTTTAAATGGTCTTTTAGACGATTTTGTGAGTCAGATGGGTTCGGAATCATAAAAATAGTGTGTACGCGAAGGAGGAAAGTTGTCTTGAGTGCAAAAACGTGGAAAAAATGAATGTATAAAGAAAAGAAACAAAAGGGAGGTATTGGTTTAAATGGTCTTTTAGACGGTTTTTGTGAGTCAGGTGGGTTCGGATTCATAAAAAAAGTGTGTACGAGAAGGAGGAAAGTTGGAAAAACGTGGAAAAAATGAATGTATAAGGAAAAGAAACAAAAGGGAGGTATTGGTTTAAATGTTCTTTTAGGCGATTTTGTGAGTCAGATAGGTTCGGAACCATAAAAACAGTGTGTACGCGAAGGAGGAAAGTTGTTTTGAGTGCAAAAACGTGAAAAAAATTAATGTATATCGAAAAAAAACATAAGGGCGGTATTGGTTTAAATGGCTTTTTAGACAGTTTTGTGATTCAGATGGGTTTGGAATCTTGAAAACAGTGTGTACGCGAAGGATTAAAGTTGTTTTGAGTGCCGAAACGTGGAAAAAATTAATGTATAACGAAAAAAAACAAAAGGGCGGTATTGGTTTAAATAGCTTTTTAGACAGTTTTGTGATTCAGATGGGTTTGGAAGCTTAAAAACAGTGTGTACGCGAAGGAAGAAAGTTGTGTTGAGTGCAAAAACGTGGAAAAAGTGAATGTATAAGGAAAAGAAACAAAAGGGAGGCATTGGTTTAAATGGTCTTTTAGACGATTTTGTGAGTCAGATGGGTTCGGAATCATAAAAATAGTGTGTACGCGAAGGAGGAAAGTTGTCTTGAGTGCAAAAACGTGGAAAAAATGAATGTATAAAGAAAAGAAACAAAAGGGAGGTATTGGTTTAAATGGTCTTTTAGACGATTTTGTGAGTCAGATGGGTTCGGAATCATAAAAATAGTGTGTACGCGAAGGAGGAAAGTTGTCTTGAGTGCAAAAACGTGGAAAAAATGAATGTATAAGGAAAAGAAACAAAAGGGAGGTATTGGTTTAAATGGTCTTTTAGACGGTTTTGTGAGTCAGTTGGGTTCGGAATCATAAAAAAAGTGTGTACGAGAAGGAGGAAAGTTGGAAAAACGTGGAAAAAATGAATGTATAAGGAAAAGAAACAAAAGGGCGGTATTGGTTTAAATGGCCTTTTAGACGGTTTTGTGAGTCAGGTAGGTTCGGAATCATCAGAAAAGTGTGTACAAGAAGGAGGAATGTTCTTTTGAGTGCAAAAACGTGGAAAAAAATGAATGTATAAGGAAAAGAAACAAAAGGGAGGTATTGGTTTAAATGGCTTTTTAGACAGTTTTGTGATTCAGATGGGTTTGGAATCTTAAAAACAGTGTGTACGCGAAGGAGGAAAGTTGTCTTGAGTGCAAAAACGTGGAAAAAGTGAATGTATAAGGAAAAGAAACAAAAGGGAGGTATTGGTTTAAATGGTCTTTTAGACGATTTTGTGAGTCAGATGGGTTCGGAATCATAAAAATAGTGTGTACGCGAAGGAGGAAAGTTGTCTTGAGTGCAAAAACGTGGAAAAAATTAATGTATAACGAAAAAAAACATAAGGGCGGTATTGGTTTAAATGGCTTTTTAGACAGTTTTGTGATTCAGATGGGTTTGGAATCTTAAAAACAGTGTGTACGCGAAGGAGGAAAGTTGTCTTGAGTGCAAAAACGTGGAAAAAGTGAATGTATAAGGAAAAGAAACAAAAGGGAGGTATCGGTTTAAATGGTCTTTTAGACGATTTTGTGAGTCAGATGGGTTCGGAATCATAAAAATAGTGTGTACGCGAAGGAGGAAAGTTGTCTTGAGTGCAAAAACGTGGAAAAAATGAATGTATAAAGAAAAGAAACAAAAGGGAGGTATTGGTTTAAATGGTCTTTTAGACGATTTTGTGAGACAGATGGGTTCGGAATCATAAAAACAGTGTGTACGCGAAGGATTAAAGTTGTTTTGCGTGCCGAAACGTGGAAAAAATTAATGTATAACGAAAAAAAACAAAAGGGCGGTATTGGTTTAAATAGCTTTTTAGACAGTTTTGTGAGTCAGATGGGTTTGGAATGTTAAAAATAGTGTGTACGCGGAGGAGGAAAGTTGTTTTGAGTGCAAAAACGTGGAAAAAAATGAATGTATAAGGAAAAGAAACAAATGGGCGGTATTGGTTTAAATGGCCTTTTAGACGGTTTTTGTGAGTCAGGTGGGTTCGGAATCATAAAAAAAGTGTGTACGAGAAGGAGGAAAGTTGGAAAAACGTGGAAAAAAATGAATGTATAAGGAAAAGAAACAAAAGGGCGGTATTGGTTTATATGGCCTTTTAGACGGTTTTGTGAGTCAGGTAGGTTCGGAATCATCAGAAAAGTGTGTACAAGAAGGAGGAATGTTCTTTTGAGTGCAAAAACGTGGAAAAAAATGAATGTATAAGGAAAAGAAACAAAAGGGAGGTATTGGTTTAAATGGCTTTTTAGACAGTTTTGTGATTCAGATGGGTTTGGAATCTTAAAAACAGTGTGTACGCGAAGGAGGAAAGTTGTCTTGAGTGCAAAAACGTGGAAAAAGTGAATGTATAAGGAAAAGAAACAAAAGGGAGGTATTGGTTTAAATGGTCTTTTAGACGATTTTGTGAGTCAGATGGGTTTGGAATCTTAAAAACAGTGTGTACGCGAAGGAGGAAAGTTGTCTTGAGTGCATAAACGTGGAAAAAGTGAATGTATAAGGAAAAGAAACAAAAGGGAGGTATTGGTTTAAATGGTCTTTTAGGCGATTTTGTGAGTCAGATGGGTTCGGAACCATAAAAACAGTGTGTACGCGAAGGAGGAAAGTTGTCTTGAGTGCAAAAACGTGGAAAAAATTAATGTATAACGAAAAAAAACATAAGGGCGGTATTGGTTTAAATGGTCTTTTAGACGGTTTTGTGAGTCAGGTGGGTTCGGAATCATAAAAAAAGTGTGTACGAGAAGGAGGAAAGTTGGAAAAACGTGGAAAAAATGAATGTATAAGGAAAAGAAACAAAAGTGCGGTATTGGTTTAAATGGCCTTTTAGACGGTTTTGTGAGTCAGGTAGGTTCACAATCATCAGAAAAGTGTGTACAAGAAGGAGGAATGTTGTTTTGAGTGCAAAAACGTGGAAAAAACGAATGTATAAGGAAAAGAAACAAAAGGGAGGTATTGGTTTAAATGGTCTTTTAGGCGATTTTGTGAGTCAGATGGGTTCGGAACCATAAAAACAGTGTGTACGCGAAGGAGGAAAGTTGTCTTGAGTGCAAAAACGTGGAAAAAATTAATGTATAACGAAAAAAAACATAAGGGCGGTATTGGTTTAAATGGTCTTTTAGACGGTTTTGTGAGTCAGGTGGGTTCGGAATCATAAAAAAAGTGTGTACGAGAAGGAGGAAAGTTGGAAAAACGTGGAAAAAATGAATGTATAAGGAAAAGAAACAAAAGTGCGGTATTGGTTTAAATGGCCTTTTAGACGGTTTTGTGAGTCAGGTAGGTTCACAATCATCAGAAAAGTGTGTACAAGAAGGAGGAATGTTGTTTTGAGTGCAAAAACGTGGAAAAAACGAATGTATAAGGAAAAGAAACAAAAGGGACGTATTGGTTTAAATGGTCTTTTAGACGATTTTGTGAGACAGATGGGTTCGGAATCTTAAAAACAGTGTGTACGCGAAGGAGGAAAGTTGTCTTCAGTGCAAAAACGTGGAAAAAGTGAATGTATAAGGAAAAGAAACAAAAGGGAGGTATTGGTTTAAATGGTCTTTTAGACGATTTTGTGAGACTGATGGGTTCGGAATTATAAAAACAGTGTGTACGCGAAGGAGGAAAGTTGTTTTGAGTGCCGAAACGTGGAAAAAATAAATGTATAAGGAAAAGAAACAAAAAGGGCGGTATTGGTTTAAATGGCTTTTTAGACAGTTTTGTGAGTAAGATGGGTTCGGAATCATAAAAACAGTGTGTACGCGAAGGAGGAAAGTTGTTTTGAGTACAAAAATGTGGAAAAAATGAATGTATAAGGAAAAGAAACAAATGGGCGGTATTGGTTTAAATGGCCTTTTAGACGGTTTTTGTGAGTCAGGTGGGTTCGGATTCATAAAAAAAGTGTGTACGAGAAGGAGGAAAGTTGAAAAAACGTGGAAAAAATGAATGTATAAGGAAAAGAAACAAAAGGGCGGTATTGATTTAAATGGCCTTTTAGCCGGTTTTGTGAGTCAGGTAGGTTCGGAAGGTTCAGAAAAGTGTGTACAAGGAGGAATGTTGTTTTGAGTGCAAAAACGTGGAAAAAACGAATGTATAAGGAAAAGAAACAAAAGGGACGTATTGGTTTAAATGGTCTTTTAGACGATTTTGTGAGAATGATGGGTTCGGAATCATAAAAACAGTGTGTACGCGAAGGATTAAAGTTGTTTTGAGTGCCGAAACGTGGAAAAAATTAATGTATAACGAAAAAAAACAAAAGGGCGGTATTGGTTTAAATAGATTTTTAGACAGTTTTGTGAGTCAGATGGGTTTGGAATGTTAAAAACAGTGTGTACGCGGAGGAGGAAAGTTGTTTTGAGTGCAAAAACGTGGAAAAAAATGAATGTATAAGGAAAAGAAACAAAAGGGAGGTATTGGTTTAAATGGTCTTTTAGGCGATTTTGTGAGTCAGATGGGTTTGGAATCTTAAAAACAGTGTGTACGCGAAGGATTAAAGTTGTTTTGAGTGCCGAAACGTGGAAAAAATTAATGTATAACGAAAAAAAACAAAAGGGCGGTATTGGTTTAAATAGCTTTTTAGACAGTTTTGTGATTCAGATGGGTTTGGAAGCTTAAAAACAGTGTGTACACTGTTAAAAAAATGCAGAAAAAATACAGAAATTCTCTGTAATTTCAGAAAAAAAGGCGTAAATTACGGAAAAATTACGTAGACAAAACGTATTTTACGACTTTTTTTCTGAAATTACAGAGAATTTCTGTATTTTTTCTGCATTTTTTTAACAGTGTACGCGAAGGAGGAAAGTTGTCTTGAGTGCAAAAACGTGGAAAAAGTGAATGTATAAGGAAAAGAAACAAAAGGGAGGCATTGGTTTATATGGTCTTTTAGACGATTTTGTGAGTCAGATGGGTTCGGAATCATAAAAATAGTGTGTACGCGAAGGAGGAAAGTTGTCTTGAGTGCAAAAACGTGGAAAAAATGAATGTATAAAGAAAAGAAACAAAAGGGAGGTATTGGTTTAAATGGTCTTTTAGACGATTTTGTGAGACAGATGGGTTCGGAATCATAAAAACAGTGTGTACGCGAAGGAGGAAAGTTGTTTTGAGTACAAAAATGTGGAAAGCAGTGTGTACGCGAATGTGGAAAGATGTTTTGAGTGCCGAAACGTGGAAAAAATAAATGTATAATGAAAAGAAACAAAAGGGCGGTATTGGTTTAAATGGCTTTTTAGACAGTTTTGTGATTCAGATGGGTTCGGAATCATAAAAACAGTGTGTACGCGAAGGAAAAACAGTGTGTACGCGAAGGAGGAAAGTTGTTTTGAGTGCTAAAACTTGGAAAAAATGAATGTATAAGGAAAAGAAACAAATGGGCGGTATTGGTTTAAATGGCTTATTAGACGGTTTTTGTGAGTCAGGTGGGTTCGGATTCATAAAAAAAGTGTGTACGCGAAGGAGGAAAGTTGTTTTGAGTGCAAAAACGTGGAAAAAATGAATGTATAAGTAAAAGAAACAAAAGGGAGGTATTGGTTTAAATGGCTTATTAGACGGTTTTTGTGAGTCAGGTGGGTTCGGATTCATAAAAAAAGTGTGTACGCGAAGGAGGAAAGTTGTTTTGAGTGCAAAAACGTGGAAAAAATGAATGTATAAGTAAAAGAAACAAAAGTGCGGTATTGGTTTAAATAGCCTTTTAGACGGTTTTGTGAGTCAGGTAGGTTCACAATCATCAGAAAAGTGTGTACAAGAAGGAGGAATGTTGTTTTGAGTGCAAAAACGTGGAAAAAACGAATGTATAAGGAAAAGAAACAAAAGGGACGTATTGGTTTAAATGGTCTTTTAGACGATTTTGTGAGACAGATGGGTTCGGAATCTTAAAAACAGTGTGTACGCGAAGGAGGAAAGTTGTCTTCAGTGCAAAAACGTGGAAAAAGTGAATGTATAAGGAAAAGAAACAAAAGGGAGGTATTGGTTTAAATGGCCTTTTAGACGGTTTTTGTGAGTCAGGTGGGTTCGGATTCATAAAAAAAGTGTGTACGAGAAGGAGGAAAGTTGGAAAAACGTGGAAAAAATGAATGTATAAGGAAAAGAAACAAAAGGGAGGTATTGGTTATATGTTCTTTTAGGCGATTTTGTGAGTCAGATGGGTTCGGAACCATAAAAACAGTGTGTACGCGAAGGAGGAAAGTTGTTTTGAGTGCAAAAACGTGAAAAAAATTAATGTATATCGAAAAAAAACATAAGGGCGGTATTGGTTTAAATGGCTTTTTAGACAGTTTTGTGATTCAGATGGGTTTGGAATCTTAAAAACAGTGTGTACGCGAAGGATTAAAGTTGTTTTGAGTGCCGAAACGTGGAAAAAATTAATGTATAACGAAAAAAAACAAAAGGGCGGTATTGGTTTAAATAGCTTTTTAGACAGTTTTGTGATTCAGATGGGTTTGGAAGCTTAAAAACAGTGTGTACGCGAAGGAGGAAAGTTGTCTTGAGTGCAAAAACGTGGAAAAAGTGAATGTATAAGGAAAAGAAACAAAAGGGAGGCATTGGTTTAAATGGTCTTTTAGACGATTTTGTGAGTCAGATGGGTTCGGAATCATAAAAATAGTGTGTACGCGAAGGAGGAAAGTTGTCTTGAGTGTAAAAACGTGGAAAAAATGAATGTATAAAGAAAAGAAACAATAGGGAGGTATTGGTTTAAATGGTCTTTTAGACGATTTTGTGAGACAGATGGGTTCGGAATCATAAAAACAGTGTGTACGCGAAGGAGGAAAGTTGTTTTGAGTACAAAAATGTGGAAAGCAGTGTGTACGCGAATGTGGAAAGATGTTTTGAGTGCCGAAACGTGGAAAAAATAAATGTATAATGAAAAGAAACAAAAGGGCGGTATTGGTTTAAATGGCTTTTTAGACAGTTTTGTGATTCAGATGGGTTCGGAATCATAAATACAGTGTGTACGCGAAGGAAAAACAATGTGTACGCGAAGGAGGAAAGTTGTTTTGAGTGCTAAAACTTGGAAAAAATGAATGTATAAGGAAAAGAAACAAATGGGCGGTATTGGTTTAAATGGCTTTTAGACGGTTTTTGTGAGTCAGGTGGGTTCGGATTCATAAAAAAAAGTGTGTACGCGAAGGAGGAAAGTTGTTTTGAGTGCAAAAACGTGGAAAAAATGAATGTATAAGTAAAAGAAACAAAAGGGAGGTATTGGTTTAAATGGTCTTTTAGACGGTTTTGTGAGTCAGGTGGGTTCGGAATCATAAAAAAAGTGTGTACGAGAAGGAGGAAAGTTGGAAAAACGTGGAAAAAATGAATGTATAAGGAAAAGAAACAAAAGTGCGGTATTGGTTTAAATGGCCTTTTAGACGGTTTTGTGAGTCAGGTAGGTTCACAATCATCAGAAAAGTGTGTACAAGAAGGAGGAATGTTGTTTTGAGTGCAAAAACGTGGAAAAAACGAATGTATAAGGAAAAGAAACAAAAGGGACGTATTGGTTTAAATGGTCTTTTAGACGATTTTGTGAGACAGATGGGTTCGGAATCTTAAAAACAGTGTGTACGCGAAGGAGGAAAGTTGTCTTCAGTGCAAAAACGTGGAAAAAGTGAATGTATAAGGAAAAGAAACAAAAGGGAGGTATTGGTTTAAATGGCCTTTTAGACGGTTTTTGTGAGTCAGGTGGGTTCGGATTCATAAAAAAAGTGTGTACGAGAAGGAGGAAAGTTGGAAAAACGTGGAAAAAATGAATGTATAAGGAAAAGAAACAAAAGGGCGGTATTGGTTTAAATGTTCTTTTAGGCGATTTTGTGAGTCAGATGGGTTCGGAACCATAAAAACAGTGTGTACGCGAAGGAGGAAAGTTGTTTTGAGTGCAAAAACGTGGAAAAAACGAATGTATAAGGAAAAGAAACAAAAGGGAGGTATTGGTTTAAACGGCTTTTTAGACAGTTTTGTGAGTCAGATGGGTTTGGAATGTTAAAAACAGTGTGTACGCGGAGGAGGAAAGTTGTTTTGAGTGCAAAAACGTGGAAAAAAATGAATGTATAAGGAAAAGAAACAAAGGGAGGAAAACATTGTTTTAAAAGAACAAACTTCAATGAGCTTTGAACTACCAATGAACTTTAAAAGAACATTGGTTTAAATGTTCTTTTAGGCGATTTTGTGAGTCAGATGGGTTCGGAACTAGGGCTGGATTATTTATCAATATATCCCCAAGTATCGATATTTTTTTAATATCCCGATAACAATATTTAAGATCTAGCTCCTCCAATATATCCCTTTAACGATATTGCCGAGTGCGCACCCGAGTGAACGAAACTCGAGCGAATGAAACCCGATCAGCCAACATACAACAGCTAACGAGAGCGAGACCCGAAGAAAAAAAGCGCCGAATATCTTATTCTAATACTCATTTTCTACTTTCCTCTAATTACTCACTGATAAACTAGAAAAAATAGCCCCACGCCAAACGATCTCTATTGCAATGCATATACATATACTTCCTCATCCTTGATAACCTCAAATCTAAACATCACTGCTTTAAAAAGGCCACCGCATAATAAAAGAAATAATTAAAAAAAAAAAAAAAAAAAAAAAAAAAACAGTATTTATTGAAAGCCATCTGCTTTGATTATCCCGTGAATAAGCTGACTTCGTTCAAGGTCACGGTTCTACCCCTTCAGAAAAAATTCATCAGACATACTCCAATATCACAATACCTATAATCAGCAGGTGTGTTTACTAGGGAAGAGATTTGATATTAATCGAAACGATATATCCCTATCCGAGATATCTATTATGGGTTCTGATATATTACACTATACTGATTTCCCAGATTCCCACTCTACATTCATGCATATCGTAGGTGATGGAAACCACAGAAAAGGCAATATGACGAATGAAAACAATATCTTCTGTTTTAGCTCCTTTCCTGCTATTGGTTCATTGATATCGGTCTACTTCAAAGTGTCGATATAAAATGGCCAATAACATGCTTCAACATGTGTTTAATAAAGATCATCAAAACCGAACTGATACAGTGATGCCAGATTGGGGATTTTGTCCCCATTTTAGGGAGTTTTGAGGCTTCTGGGGACAATTTTGGAGACCAAATGTTTGTGGGGACTTTTTTGGGAAATTCTAAAATTTTTGGGGACAAATCTGGGGCGTTTTTCAACTTTCTGTCAATGTTGGTAACGTAATGATTTATCCCTATGTCTAGAGACTTTCAATAGCTTTATTGTTATTTGGGGATTTTTTCAAAAATTGCCTTCATTTGGGGAAAAATCTGAGCTTAAATCATAGAAAAATCTGCTTGATATTTTTTTTTTTTTGAAAAAATTTTTATTTTCCCTTTTTAGTAGAAATCAAGTTGGGGATTTTTTCGAAAAAAAAAAAAAAAAAACCGTGATTTGGGGAAATTTGAAGAATTGTTTGGGGAAATAATTTTCGACCATCTGGCGTCACTGAACTGATATCTACTAGAAGAGTTTTTTTGCAAATTTTCTTAGCGTTTAATAAAAAACTTCTGAAAATATAAGCAATTATGGAATGTATTTTTTTTAATATTATTTTATTATTATTAAATATTTCGATAAAATATTTTTTTTATTAAGACTGTACATCAGTCAGATAGCTTCCTTTCTCCTTTCCCATGTTATCCAATGGGATTTTCGTTGCTTCGTTTTATAAAAATATCTCATTCAAAAATGAAGTTTTTCAAATTCTGTTTTTTGAATATTACTCTTTGAACGGGTCGCCTTTTAGCTTAGTGAGCAATTTTTCGAAAAATATAATTTAAATATTTTATTTCAATAAGTAAATTATGGACTCTTAGTGTGGATCTCTAAGTAAAATATTTAAATTTATTTTTTCGAAAAATTGCTCACTAAGGTAAAAGACGATCTGTTCAAAGAGTAATATTCAAAAACCAGAATTCGAAAAAGTTCATTTTTGAATAAAATATTTTTATAAAACGAAGCGACAAAAATCCTATTGGATAACATGGGAAGGGAGAAAGGGTGCTACCTAACTGATGTAAAATAAAGTTTTATCGTCAGTAATTTTACAGTGACAGTTTCTTTATAGAATTATATAATATTGAATAATTTATTACTTTTTTTATGTAGCATTTATATTTCTCTTTCCATTTATTTATTTATTTATTTTATTTTTAAAGCCGTACATGTTAAATAAAATTGGTTTAAATGCAAAATGAGTTACTTTAAGTAACAAAATGAAACTTCAACATAATTTTGTTTAAATAATATAATTTTTATACTGACAATGTATACATAAATACACACACACACACAGACACACACACACATTATAATATGTAATTCAAATTTCAATTACTGTGAAACTATTACGAATGTGAATTGAACATATATATTTAAAAGATATTGTAATGATTTGGTAAGAGGATACAAAAATAAAAATGACAAGTAAGTGACATTTAGGATGCATATAAGAGTTTTAAGTAAAAAATATTACTTTCTACAACCAAAAAAAGGTGTATTCAATGGCAATTCTGAACTATTTATAACGGCAATTCTGAACTAATTAAAATGATTTTCATTTTTATTTAATACCTGCATCTTAAGACAATTTTTCTGAAGCTTTATTTTTAGTAGAATTAGGAATTTTGATATACTTGGTACAAATAAAACACAGATCACATATTAGCTGTGTTAAAATATGATTTTAAAATAATTAAAGCTTAAAATGGGAAGAATAGAGGGGATAAACTATACAGAGGTATACTAAAAAGCAATAGTATAAGTTATAAGAAACACAAAACATTAATTCACTTTTTATGATTTTTTTTTTTTTTTTTTTTTTTTATGATAAAGTTATGGTAGTAATATACCAGAAAATACATGGAAAACACTCTATACTTGTATACTTTAAAATTCGTGTGCATATGTCTTTAAAAAATAACAAATGTCTATTTTTTTCTGCCTTGAAAGAAATATCGCAATATATCGCTAATATCGATATTAACTTGGTGATATATCGCGATATTTAATTTCTGATATCGTCCAGCACTATTCGGAACCATAAAAACAGTGTGTACGCGAAGGAGGAAAGTTGTTTTGAGTGCAAAAACGTGGAAAAAATTAATGTATATCGAAAAAAAACATAAGGGCGGTATTGGTTTAAATGGCTTTTTAGACAGTTTTGTGATTCAGATGGGTTTGGAATCTTAAAAACAGTGTGTACGCAAAGGATTAAAGTTGTTTTGAGTGCCGAAACGTGGAAAAAATTAATGTATAACGAAAAAAAACAAAAGGGCGGTATTGGTTTAAATAGCTTTTTAGACAGTTTTGTGATTCAGATGGGTTTGGAAGCTTAAAAACAGTGTGTACGCGAAGGAGGAAAGTTGTCTTGAGTGCAAAAACGTGGAAAAAGTGAATGTATAAGGAAAAGAAACAAAAGGGAGGTATTGGTTTAAATGGTCTTTTAGACGATTTTGTGAGTCAGATGGGTTCGGAATCATAAAAATAGTGTGTACGCGAAGGAGGAAAGTTGTCTTGAGTGCAAAAACGTGGAAAAAATGAATGTATAAAGAAAAGAAACAAAAGGGAGGTATTGGTTTAAATGGTCTTTTAGACGATTTTGTGAGACAGATGGGTTCGGAATCATAAAAACAGTGTGTACGCGAAGGAGGAAAGTTGTTTTGAGTACAAAAATGTGGAAAGCAGTGTGTACGCGAATGTGGAAAGATGTTTTGAGTGCCGAAACGTGGAAAAAATAAATGTATAAGGAAAAGAAACAAATGGGCGGTATTGGTTTAAATGGCCTTTTAGACGGTTTTTGTGAGTCAGGTGGGTTCGGATTCATAAAAAAAGTGTGTACGCGAAGGAGGAAAGTTGTTTTGAGTGCAAAAACGTGGAAAAAATGAATGTATAAGGAAAAGAAACAAAAGGGAGGTATTGGTTTAAATGGTCTTTTAGACGGTTTTGTGAGTCAGGTGGGTTCGGAATCATAAAAAAAGTGTGTACGAGAAGGAGGAAAGTTGGAAAAACGTGGAAAAAAAGAAACAAAAGGGCGGTATTGGTTTAAATGGCCTTTTAGACGGTTTTGCGAGTCAGGTAGGTTCACAATCATCAGAAAAGTGTGTACAAGAAGGAGGAATGTTGTTTTGAGTGCAAAAACGTGGAAAAAACGAATGTATAAGGAAAAGAAACAAAAGGGACGTATTGGTTTAAATGGTCTTTTAGACGATTTTGTGAGACAGATGGGTTCGGAATCATAAAAACAGTGTGTACGCGAAGGATTAAAGTTGTTTTGAGTGCCGAAACGTGGAAAAAATTAATGTATAACGAAAAAAAACAAAAGGGCGGTATTGGTTTAAATAGCTTTTTAGACTGTTTTGTGAGTCAGATGGGTTTGGAATGTTAAAAACAGCGTGTACGCGGAGGAGGAAAGTTGTTTTGAGTGCAAAAACGTGGAAAAAATGAATGTATAAGGAAAAGAAACAAAAGGGAGGTATTGGTTTAAATGGTCTTTTAGACGATTTTGTGAGACAGATGGGTTCGGAATCATAAAAAAAGTGTATACGCGAAGGAGGAAAGTTGTTTTGTGTGCAAAAACGTGGAAAAAATGAATGTATAAGTAAAAGAAACAAAAGGGAGGTATTGGTTTAAATGGTCTTTTAGACGGTTTTGTGAGTCAGGTGGGTTCGGATTCATAAAAAAAGTGTGTACGCGAATGTGGAAAGTTGTCTTGAGTGCCGAAACGTGGAAAAAATAAATGTATAAAGAAAAGAAACAAAAGGGCGGTATTGGTTTAAATGGTCTTTTAGACGATATTGTGAGTCAGATGGGTTCGGAATCATAAAAACAGTGTGTACGCGAAGGAGGAAAGTTGTCTTGAGTGCAAAAACGTTGAAAAAATGAATGTATAAGGAAAAAGAAACAAAAGGGAGGTATTGGTTTAAATGGTCTTTTAGACGATTTTGTGAGACAGATGGGTTCGAAATCATAAAAGCAGTGTGTACGCGAATGTGGAAAGATGTTTTGAGTGCCGAACCGTGGAAAAAATAAATGTATAATGAAAAGAAACAAAAGGGCGGTATTGGTTTAAATGGCTTTTTAGACAGTTTTGTGATTCAGATGGGTTCGGAATCATAAAAACAGTGTGTACGCGAAGGAAAAACAGTGTGTACGCGGAGGAAAGTTGTTTTGAGTGCTAAAACGGAAAAAATGTATGTATAAGGAAAAGAAACAAATGGGCGGTATTGGTTTAAATGGCCTTTTAGACGGTTTTTGTGAGTCAGGTGGGTTCGGATTCATAAAAAAAGTGTGTACGCGAAGGAGGAAAGTTGTTTTGAGTGCAAAAACGTGGAAAAAATGAATGTATAAGGAAAAGAAACAAAAGGGAGGTATTGGTTTAAATGGTCTTTTAGACGGTTTTGTGAGTCAGTTGGGTTCGGAATCATAAAAAAAGTGTGTACGAGAAGGAGGAAAGTTGGAAAAACGTGGAAAAAATGAATGTATAAGGAAAAGAAACAAAAGGGCGGTATTGGTTTAAATGGCCTTTTAGACGGTTTTGTGAGTCAGGTAGGTTCGGAATCATCAGAAAAGTGTGTACAAGAAGGAGGAATGTTCTTTTGAGTGCAAAAACGTGGAAAAAAATGAATGTATAAGGAAAAGAAACAAAAGGGAGGTATTGGTTTAAATGGCTTTTTAGACAGTTTTGTGATTCAGATGGGTTTGGAATCTTAAAAACAGTGTGTACGCGAAGGAGGAAAGTTGTCTTGAGTGCAAAAACGTGGAAAAAGTGAATGTATAAGGAAAAGAAACAAAAGGGAGGTATTGGTTTAAATGGTCTTTTAGACGATTTTGTGAGTCAGATGGGTTCGGAATCATAAAAATAGTGTGTACGCGAAGGAGGAAAGTTGTCTTGAGTGCAAAAACGTGGAAAAAATTAATGTATAACGAAAAAAAACATAAGGGCGGTATTGGTTTAAATGGCTTTTTAGACAGTTTTGTGATTCAGATGGGTTTGGAATCTTAAAAACAGTGTGTACGCGAAGGAGGAAAGTTGTCTTGAGTGCAAAAACGTGGAAAAAGTGAATGTATAAGGAAAAGAAACAAAAGGGAGGTATTGGTTTAAATGGTCTTTTAGACGATTTTGTGAGTCAGATGGGTTCGGAATCATAAAAATAGTGTGTACGCGAAGGAGGAAAGTTGTCTTGAGTGCAAAAACGTGGAAAAAATGAATGTATAAAGAAAAGAAACAAAAGGGAGGTATTGGTTTAAATGGTCTTTTAGACGATTTTGTGAGACAGATGGGTTCGGAATCATAAAAACAGTGTGTACGCGAAGGATTAAAGTTGTTTTGCGTGCCGAAACGTGGAAAAAATTAATGTATAACGAAAAAAAACAAAAGGGCGGTATTGGTTTAAATAGCTTTTTAGACAGTTTTGTGAGTCAGATGGGTTTGGAATGTTAAAAACAGTGTGTACGCGGAGGAGGAAAGTTGTTTTGAGTGCAAAAACGTGGAAAAAAATGAATGTATAAGGAAAAGAAACAAATGGGCGGTATTGGTTTAAATGGCCTTTTAGACGGTTTTTGTGAGTCAGGTGGGTTCAGAATCATAAAAAAAGTGTGTACGAGAAGGAGGAAAGTTGGAAAAACGTGGAAAAAAATGAATGTATAAGGAAAAGAAACAAAAGGGCGGTATTGGTTTAAATGGCCTTTTAGACGGTTTTGTGAGTCAGGTAGGTTCGGAATCATCAGAAAAGTGTGTACAAGAAGGAGGAATGTTCTTTTGAGTGCAAAAACGTGGAAAAAAATGAATGTATAAGGAAAAGAAACAAAAGGGAGGTATTGGTTTAAATGGCTTTTTAGACAGTTTTGTGATTCAGATGGGTTTGGAATCTTAAAAACAGTGTGTACGCGAAGGAGGAAAGTTGTCTTGAGTGCAAAAACGTGGAAAAAGTGAATGTATAAGGAAAAGAAACAAAAGGGAGGTATTGGTTTAAATGGTCTTTTAGACGATTTTGTGAGTCAGATGGGTTTGGAATCTTAAAAACAGTGTGTACGCGAAGGAGGAAAGTTGTCTTGAGTGCAAAAACGTGGAAAAAGTGAATGTATAAGGAAAAGAAACAAAAGGGAGGTATTGGTTTAAATGGTCTTTTAGACGGTTTTGTGAGTCAGGTGGGTTCGGAATCATAAAAAAAGTGTGTACGAGAAGGAGGAAAGTTGGAAAAACGTGGAAAAAATGAATGTATAAGGAAAAGAAACAAAAGGGCGGTATTGGTTTAAATGGCCTTTTAGACGGTTTTGTGAGTCAGGTAGGTTCACAATCATCAGAAAAGTGTGTACAAGAAGGAGGAATGTTGTTTTGAGTGCAAAAACGTGGAAAAAACGAATCTATAAGGAAAAGAAACAAAAGGGACGTATTGGTTTAAATGGTCTTTTAGACGATTTTGTGAGACAGATGGGTTCGGAATCATAAAAACAGTGTGTACGCGAAGGATTAAAGTTGTTTTGAGTGCCGAAACGTGGAAAAAATTAATGTATAACGAAAAAAAACAAAAGGGCGGTATTGGTTTAAATAGCTTTTTAGACAGTTTTGTGAGTCAGATGGGTTTGGAATGTTAAAAACAGCGTGTACGCGGAGGAGGAAAGTTGTTTTGAGTGCAAAAACGTGGAAAAAATGAATGTATAAGGAAAAGAAACAAAAGGGAGGTATTGGTTTAAATGGTCTTTTAGACGATTTTGTGAGACAGATGGGTTCGGAATCATAAAAAAAGTGTATACGCGAAGGAGGAAAGTTGTTTTGTGTGCAAAAACGTGGAAAAAATGAATGTATAAGTAAAAGAAACAAAAGGGCGGTATTGGTTTAAATGGTCTTTTAGACGGTTTTGTGAGTCAGGTGGGTTCGGATTCATAAAAAAAGTGTGTACGCGAATGTGGAAAGTTGTCTTGAGTGCCGAAACGTGGAAAAAATAAATGTATAAAGAAAAGAAACAAAAGGGCGGTATTGGTTTAAATGGTCTTTTAGACGATATTGTGAGTCAGATGGGTTCGGAATCATAAAAACAGTGTGTACGCGAAGGAGGAAAGTTGTCTTGAGTGCAAAAACGTTGAAAAAATGAATGTATAAGGAAAAAGAAACAAAAGGGAGGTATTGGTTTAAATGGTCTTTTAGACGATTTTGTGAGACAGATGGGTTCGAAATCATAAAAGCAGTGTGTACGCGAATGTGGAAAGATGTTTTGAGTGCCGAACCGTGGAAAAAATAAATGTATAATGAAAAGAAACAAAAGGGCGGTATTGGTTTAAATGGCTTTTTAGACAGTTTTGTGATTCAGATGGGTTCGGAATCATAAAAACAGTGTGTACGCGAAGGAAAAACAGTGTGTACGCGGAGGAAAGTTGTTTTGAGTGCTAAAACGGAAAAAATGTATGTATAAGGAAAAGAAACAAATGGGCGGTATTGGTTTAAATGGCCTTTTAGACGGTTTTTGTGAGTCAGGTGGGTTCGGATTCATAAAAAAAGTGTGTACGCGAAGGAGGAAAGCTGTTTTGAGTGCAAAAACGTGGAAAAAATGAATGTATAAGGAAAAGAAACAAAAGGGAGGTATTGGTTTAAATGGTCTTTTAGACGGTTTTGTGAGTCAGTTGGGTTCGGAATCATAAAAAAAGTGTGTACGAGAAGGAGGAAAGTTGGAAAAACGTGGAAAAAATGAATGTATAAGGAAAAGAAACAAAAGGGCGGTATTGGTTTAAATGGCCTTTTAGACGGTTTTGTGAGTCAGGTAGGTTCGGAATCATCAGAAAAGTGTGTACAAGAAGGAGGAATGTTCTTTTGAGTGCAAAAACGTGGAAAAAAATGAATGTATAAGGAAAAGAAACAAAAGGGAGGTATTGGTTTAAATGGCTTTTTAGACAGTTTTGTGATTCAGATGGGTTTGGAATCTTAAAAACAGTGTGTACGCGAAGGAGGAAAGTTGTCTTGAGTGCAAAAACGTGGAAAAAGTGAATGTATAAGGAAAAGAAACAAAAGGGAGGTATTGGTTTAAATGGTCTTTTAGACGATTTTGTGAGTCAGATGGGTTCGGAATCATAAAAATAGTGTGTACGCGAAGGAGGAAAGTTGTCTTGAGTGCAAAAACGTGGAAAAAATTAATGTATAACGAAAAAAAACATAAGGGCGGTATTGGTTTAAATGGCTTTTTAGACAGTTTTGTGATTCAGATGGGTTTGGAATCTTAAAAACAGTGTGTACGCGAAGGAGGAAAGTTGTCTTGAGTGCAAAAACGTGGAAAAAGTGAATGTATAAGGAAAAGAAACAAAAGGGAGGTATTGGTTTAAATGGTCTTTTAGACGATTTTGTGAGTCAGATGGGTTCGGAATCATAAAAATAGTGTGTACGCGAAGGAGGAAAGTTGTCTTGAGTGCAAAAACGTGGAAAAAATGAATGTATAAAGAAAAGAAACAAAAGGGAGGTATTGGTTTAAATGGTCTTTTAGACGATTTTGTGAGACAGATGGGTTCGGAATCATAAAAACAGTGTGTACGCGAAGGATTAAAGTTGTTTTGCGTGCCGAAACGTGGAAAAAATTAATGTATAACGAAAAAAAACAAAAGGGCGGTATTGGTTTAAATAGCTTTTTAGACAGTTTTGTGAGTCAGATGGGTTTGGAATGTTAAAAACAGTGTGTACGCGGAGGAGGAAAGTTGTTTTGAGTGCAAAAACGTGGAAAAAAATGAATGTATAAGGAAAAGAAACAAATGGGCGGTATTGGTTTAAATGGCCTTTTAGACGGTTATTGTGAGTCAGGTGGGTTCGGAATCATAAAAAAAGTGTGTACGAGAAGGAGGAAAGTTGGAAAAACGTGGAAAAAAATGAATGTATAAGGAAAAGAAACAAAAGGGCGGTATTGATTTAAATGGCCTTTTAGCCAGTTTTGTGAGTCAGGTAGGTTCGGAATCATCAGAAAAGTGTGTACAAGGAGGAATGTTGTTTTGAGTGCAAAAACGTGGAAAAAACGAATGTATAAGGAAAAGAAACAAAAGGGACGTATTGGTTTAAATGGTCTTTTAGACGATTTTGTGAGAATGATGGGTTCGGAATCATAAAAACAGTGTGTACGCGAAGGATTTAAGTTGTTTTGAGTGCCGA
This sequence comes from Salticus scenicus, assembly GCA_963930645.1. NCBI lineage: Eukaryota > Metazoa > Arthropoda > Arachnida > Araneae > Salticidae > Salticus > Salticus scenicus. Next base: position 308,731,140 of record OZ005655.1, read on the forward strand.
AACGTGGAAAAAATTAATGTATAACGAAAAAAAACAAAAGGGCGGTATTGGTTTAAATAGCTTTTTAGACAGTTTTGTGAGTCAGATGGGTTTGGAATGTTAAAAACAGTGTGTACGCGGAGGAGGAAAGTTGTTTTGAGTGCAAAAACGTGGAAAAAAATGAATGTATAAGGAAAAGAAACAAAAGGGAGGTATTGGTTTAAATGGTCTTTTAGGCGATTTTGTGAGTCAGATGGGTTCGGAACCATAAAAACAGTGTGTACGCGAAGGAGGAAAGTTGTCTTGAGTGCAAAAACGTGGAAAAAATTAATGTATAACGAAAAAAAACATAAGGGCGGTATTGGTTTAAATGGTCTTTTAGACGGTTTTGTGAGTCAGGTGGGTTCGGAATCATAAAAAAATTGTGTACGAGAAGGAGGAAAGTTGGAAAAACGTGGAAAAAATGAATGTATAAGGAAAAGAAACAAAAGTGCGGTATTGGTTTAAATGGCCTTTTAGACGGTTTTGTGAGTCAGGTAGGTTCACAATCATCAGAAAAGTGTGTACAAGAAGGAGGAATGTTGTTTTGAGTGCAAAAACGTGGAAAAAACGAATGTATTAGGAAAAGAAACAAAAGGGACGTATTGGTTTAAATGGTCTTTTAGACGATTTTGTGAGACAGATGGGTTCGGAATCTTAAAAACAGTGTGTACGCGAAGGAGGAAAGTTGTCTTCAGTGCAAAAACGTGGAAAAAGTGAATGTATAAGGAAAAGAAACAAAAGGGAGGTATTGGTTTAAATGTTCTTTTAGGCGATTTTGTGAGTCAGATGGGTTCGGAACCATAAAAACAGTGTGTACGCGAAGGAGGAAAGTTGTTTTGAGTGCAAAAACGTGAAAAAAATTAATGTATATCGAAAAAAAACATAAGGGCGGTATTGGTTTAAATGGCTTTTTAGACAGTTTTGTGATTCAGATGGGTTTGGAATCTTAAAAACAGTGTGTACGCGAAGGATTAAAGTTGTTTTGAGTGCCGAAACGTGGAAAAAATTAATGTATAACGAAAAAAAACAAAAGGGCGGTATTGGTTTAAATAGCTTTTTAGACAGTTTTGTGATTCAGATGGGTTTGGAAGCTTAAAAACAGTGTGTACGCGAAGGAGGAAAGTTGTCTTGAGTGCAAAAACGTGGAAAAAGTGAATGTATAAGGAAAAGAAACAAAAGGGAGGTATTGGTTTAAATGGTCTTTTAGACGATTTTGTGAGTCAGATGGGTTCGGAATCATAAAAATAGTGTGTACGCGAAGGAGGAAAGTTGTCTTGAGTGCAAAAACGTGGAAAAAATGAATGTATAAAGAAAAGAAACAAAAGGGAGGTATTGGTTTAAATGGTCTTTTAGACGATTTTGTGAGACAGATGGGTTCGGAATCATAAAAACAGTGTGTACGCGAAGGAGGAAAGTTGTTTTGAGTACAAAAATGTGGAAAGCAGTGTGTACGCGAATGTGGAAAGATGTTTTGAGTGCCGAAACGTGGAAAAAATAAATGTATAAGGAAAAGAAACAAATGGGCGGTATTGGTTTAAATGGCCTTTTAGACGGTTTTTGTGAGTCAGGTGGGTTCGGATTCATAAAAAAAGTGTGTACGCGGAAAGTTGTTTTGAGTGCTAAAACTTGGAAAAAATGAATGTATAAGGAAAAGAAACAAATGGGCGGTATTGGTTTAAATGGCCTTTTAGACGGTTTTTGTGAGTCAGGTGGGTTCGGATTCATAAAAAAAGTGTGTACGCGAAGGAGGAAAGTTGTTTTGAGTGCAAAAACGTGGAAAAAATGAATGTATAAGGGAAAGAAACAAAAGGGAGGTATTGGTTTAAATGGTCTTTTAGACGGTTTTGTGAGTCAGGTGGGTTCGGAATCATAAAAAAAGTGTGTACGAGAAGGAGGAAAGTTGGAAAAACGTGGAAAAAATGAATGTATAAGGAAAAGAAACAAAAGGGCGGTATTGGTTTAAATGGCCTTTTAGACGGTTTTGTGAGTCAGGTAGGTTCACAATCATCAGAAAAGTGTGTACAAGAAGGAGGAATGTTGTTTTGAGTGCAAAAACGTGGAAAAAACGAATGTATAAGGAAAAGAAACAAAAGGGAGGTATTGGTTTAAATGGCTTTTTAGACAGTTTTGTGAGTCAGATGGGTTTGGAATGTTAAAAACAGTGTGTACGCGGAGGAGGAAAGTTGTTTTGAGTGCAAAAACGTGGAAAAAAATGAATGTATAAGGAAAAGAAACAAAGGGAGGTATTGGTTTAAATGTTCTTTTAGGCGATTTTGTGAGTCAGATGGGTTCGGAACCATAAAAACAGTGTGTACGCGAAGGAGGAAAGTTGTTTTGAGTGCAAAAACGTGGAAAAAATTAATGTATATCGAAAAAAAACATAAGGGCGGTATTGGTATAAATGGCTTTTTAGACAGTTTTGTGATTCAGATGGGTTTGGAATCTTAAAAACAGTGTGTACGCGAAGGATTAAAGTTGTTTTGAGTGCCGAAACGTGGAAAAAATTAATGTATAACGAAAAAAAACAAAAGGGCGGTATTGGTTTAAATAGCTTTTTAGACAGTTTTGTGATTCAGATGGGTTTGGAAGCTTAAAAACAGTGTGTACGCGAAGGAGGAAAGTTGTCTTGAGTGCAAAAACGTGGAAAAAGTGAATGTATAAGGAAAAGAAACAAAAGGGAGGTATTGGTTCAAATGGTCTTTTAGACGATTTTGTGAGACTGATGGGTTCGGAATTATAAAAACAGTGTGTACGCGAAGGAGGAAAGTTGTTTTGAGTGCCGAAACGTGGAAAAAATAAATGTATAAGGAAAAGAAACAAAAAGGGCGGTATTGGTTTAAATGGCTTTTTAGACAGTTTTGTGAGTAAGATGGGTTCGGAATCATAAAAACAGTGTGTACGCGAAGGAGGAAAGTTGTTTTGAGTACAAAAATGTGGAAAAAATGAATGTATAAGGAAAAGAAACAAATGGGCGGTATTGGTTTAAATGGCCTTTTAGACGGTTTTTGTGAGTCAGGTGGGTTCGCATTCATAAAAAAAGTGTGTACGAGAAGGAGGAAAGTTGGAAAAACGTGGAAAAAATGAATGTATAAGGAAAAGAAACAAAACGGCGGTATTGATTTAAATGGCCTTTTAGCCGGTTTTGTGAGTCAGGTAGGTTCGGAATCATCAGAAAAGTGTGTACAAGGAGGAATGTTGTTTTGAGTGCAAAAACGTGGAAAAAACGAATGTATAAGGAAAAGAAACAAAAGGGACGTATTGGTTTAAATGGTCTTTTAGACGATTTTGTGAGAATGATGGGTTCGGAATCATAAAAACAGTGTGTACGCGAAGGATTAAAGTTGTTTTGAGTGCCGAAACGTGGAAAAAATTAATGTATAACGAAAAAAAACAAAAGGGCGGTATTGGTTTAAATAGCTTTTTAGACAGTTTTGTGAGTCAGATGGGTTTGGAATGTTAAAAACAGTGTGTACGCGGAGGAGGAAAGTTGTTTTGAGTGCAAAAACGTGGAAAAAAATGAATGTATAAGGAAAAGAAACAAAAGGGAGGTATTGGTTTAAATGGTCTTTTAGGCGATTTTGTGAGTCAGATGGGTTCGGAACCATAAAAACAGTGTGTACGCGAAGGAGGAAAGTTGTCTTGAGTGCAAAAACGTGGAAAAAATTAATGTATAACGAAAAAAAACATAAGGGCGGTATTGGTTTAAATGGTCTTTTAGACGGTTTTGTGAGTCAGGTGGGTTCGGAATCATAAAAAAAGTGTGTACGAGAAGGAGGAAAGTTGGAAAAACGTGGAAAAAATGAATGTATAAGGAAAAGAAACAAAAGTGCGGTATTGGTTTAAATGGCCTTTTAGACGGTTTTGTGAGTCAGGTAGGTTCACAATCATCAGAAAAGTGTGTACAAGAAGGAGGAATGTTGTTTTGAGTGCAAAAACGTGGAAAAAACGAATGTATAAGGAAAAGAGACAAAAGGGACGTATTGGTTTAAATGGTCTTTTAGACGATTTTGTGAGACAGATGGGTTCGGAATCTTAAAAACAGTGTGTACGCGAAGGAGGAAAGTTGTCTTCAGTGCAAAAACGTGGAAAAAGTGAATGTATAAGGAAAAGAAACAAAAGGGAGGTATTGGTTTAAATGGCCTTTTAGACGGTTTTTGTGAGTCGGGTTCGGATTCATAAAAAAAGTGTGTACGAGAAGGAGGAAAGTTGGAAAAACGTGGAAAAAATGAATGTATAAGGAAAAGAAACAAAAGTGCGGTATTGGTTTAAATGGCCTTTTAGACGGTTTTGTGAGTCAGGTAGGTTCACAATCATCAGAAAAGTGTGTACAAGAAGGAGGAATGTTGTTTTGAGTGCAAAAACGTGGAAAAAACGAATGTATAAGGAAAAGAAACAAAAAGGGCGGTATTGGTTTAAATGGCTTTTTAGACAGTTTTGTGAGTAAGATGGGTTCGGAATCATAAAAACAGTGTGTACGCGAAGGAGGAAAGTTGTTTTGAGTACAAAAATGTGGAAAAAATGAATGTATAAGGAAAAGAAACAAATGGGCGGTATTGGTTTAAATGGCCTTTTAGACGGTTTTTGTGAGTCAGGTGGGTTCGCATTCATAAAAAAAGTGTGTACGAGAAGGAGGAAAGTTGGAAAAACGTGGAAAAAATGAATGTATAAGGAAAAGAAACAAAAGGGCGGTATTGATTTAAATGGCCTTTTAGCCGGTTTTGTGAGTCAGGTAGGTTCGGAATCATCAGAAAAGTGTGTACAAGGAGGAATGTTGTTTTGAGTGCAAAAACGTGGAAAAAACGAATGTATAAGGAAAAGAAACAAAAGGGACGTATTGGTTTAAATGGTCTTTTAGACGATTTTGTGAGAATGATGGGTTCGGAATCATAAAAACAGTGTGTACGCGAAGGATTAAAGTTGTTTTGAGTGCCGAAACGTGGAAAAAATTAATGTATAACGAAAAAAAACAAAAGGGCGGTATTGGTTTAAATAGCTTTTTAGACAGTTTTGTGAGTCAGATGGGTTTGGAATGTTAAAAACAGTGTGTACGCGGAGGAGGAAAGTTCTTTTGAGTGCAAAAACGTGGAAAAAAATGAATGTATAAGGAAAAGAAACAAAAGGGAGGTATTGGTTTAAATGGTCTTTTAGGCGATTTTGTGAGTCAGATGGGTTCGGAACCATAAAAACAGTGTGTACGCGAAGGAGGAAAGTTGTCTTGAGTGCAAAAACGTGGAAAAAATTAATGTATAACGAAAAAAAACATAAGGGCGGTATTGGTTTAAATGGTCTTTTAGACGGTTTTGTGAGTCAGGTGGGTTCGGAATCATAAAAAAAGTGTGTACGAGAAGGAGGAAAGTTGGAAAAACGTGGAAAAAATGAAGGTATAAGGAAAAGAAACAAAAGTGCGGTACTGGTTTAAATGGCCTTTTAGACGGTTTTGTGAGTCAGGTAGGTTCACAATCATCAGAAAAGTGTGTACAAGAAGGAGGAATGTTGTTTTGAGTGCAAAAACGTGGAAAAAACGAATGTATAAGGAAAAGAGACAAAAGGGACGTATTGGTTTAAATGGTCTTTTAGACGATTTTGTGAGACAGATGGGTTCGGAATCTTAAAAACAGTGTGTACGCGAAGGAGGAAAGTTGTCTTCAGTGCAAAAACGTGGAAAAAGTGAATGTATAAGGAAAAGAAACAAAAGGGAGGTATTGGTTTAAATGGCCTTTTAGACGGTTTTTGTGAGTCAGGTGGGTTCGGATTCATAAAAAAAGTGTGTACGAGAAGGAGGAAAGTTGGAAAAACGTGGAAAAAATGAATGTATAAGGAAAAGAAACAAAAGGGAGGTATTGGTTTAAATGTTCTTTTAGGCGATTTTGTGAGTCAGATGGGTTCGGAACCATAAAAACAGTGTGTACGCGAAGGAGGAAAGTTGTTTTGAGTGCAAAAACGTGAAAAAAATTAATGTATATCGAAAAAAAACATAAGGGCGGTATTGGTTTAAATGGCTTTTTAGACAGTTTTGTGATTCAGATGGGTTTGGAATCTTAAAAACAGTGTGTACGCGAAGGATTAAAGTTGTTTTGAGTGCCGAAACGTGGAAAAAATTAATGTATAACGAAAAAAAACAAAAGGGCGGTATTGGTTTAAATAGCTTTTTAGACAGTTTTGTGATTCAGATGGGTTTGGAAGCTTAAAAACAGTGTGTACGCGAAGGAGGAAAGTTGTCTTGAGTGCAAAAACGTGGAAAAAGTGAATGTATAAGGAAAAGAAACAAAAGGGAGGTATTGGTTTAAATGGTCTTTTAGACGATATTGTGAGTCAGATGGGTTCGGAATCATAAAAATAGTGTGTACGCGAAGGAGGAAAGTTGTCTTGAGTGCAAAAACGTGGAAAAAATGAATGTATAAAGAAAAGAAACAAAAGGGAGGTATTGGTTTAAATGGTCTTTTAGACGATTTTGTGAGACAGATGGGTTCGGAATCATAAAAACAGTGTGTACGCGAAGGAGGAAAGTTGTTTTGAGTACAAAAATGTGGAAAGCAGTGTGTACGCGAATGTGGAAAGATGTTTTGAGTGCCGAAACGTGGAAAAAATAAATGTATAAGGAAAAGAAACAAATGGGCGGTATTGGTTTAAATGGCCTTTTAGACGGTTTTTGTGAGTCAGGTGGGTTCGGATTCATAAAAAAAGTGTGTACGCGGAAAGTTGTTTTGAGTGCTAAAACTTGGAAAAAATGAATGTATAAGGAAAAGAAACAAATGGGCGGTATTGGTTTAAATGGCCTTTTAGACGGTTTTTGTGAGTCAGGTGGGTTCGGATTCATAAAAAAAGTGTGTACGCGAAGGAGGAAAGTTGTTTTGAGTGCAAAAACGTGGAAAAAATGAATGTATAAGGGAAAGAAACAAAAGGGAGGTATTGGTTTAAATGGTCTTTTAGACGGTTTTGTGAGTCAGGTGGGTTCGGAATCATAAAAAAAGTGTGTACGAGAAGGAGGAAAGTTGGAAAAACGTGGAAAAAATGAATGTATAAGGAAAAGAAACAAAAGGGCGGTATTGGTTTAAATGGCTTTTTAGACGGTTTTGTGAGTCAGGTAGGTTCACAATCATCAGAAAAGTGTGTACAAGAAGGAGGAATGTTGTTTTGAGTGCAAAAACGTGGAAAAAACGAATGTATAAGGAAAAGAAACAAAAGGGAGGTATTGGTTTAAATGGCTTTTTAGACAGTTTTGTGAGTCAGATGGGTTTGGAATGTTAAAAACAGTGTGTACGCGGAGGAGGAAAGTTGTTTTGAGTGCAAAAACGTGGAAAAAAATGAATGTATAAGGAAAAGAAACAAAGGGAGGTATTGGTTTAAATGTTCTTTTAGGCGATTTTGTGAGTCAGATGGGTTCGGAACCATAAAAACAGTGTGTACGCGAAGGAGGAAAGTTGTTTTGAGTGCAAAAACGTGGAAAAAATTAATGTATATCGAAAAAAAACATAAGGGCGGTATTGGTTTAAATGGCCTTTTAGACGGTTTTGTGAGTCAGGTAGGTTCACAATCATCAGAAAAGTGTGTACAAGAAGGAGGAATGTTGTTTTGAGTGCAAAAACGTGGAAAAAACGAATGTATAAGGAAAAGAAACAAAAAGGGCGGTATTGGTTTAAATGGCTTTTTAGACAGTTTTGTGAGTAAGATGGGTTCGGAATCATAAAAACAGTGTGTACGCGAAGGAGGAAAGTTGTTTTGAGTACAAAAATGTGGAAAAAATGAATGTATAAGGAAAAGAAACAAATGGGCGGTATTGGTTTAAATGGCCTTTTAGACGGTTTTTGTGAGTCAGGTGGGTTCGCATTCATAAAAAAAGTGTGTACGAGAAGGAGGAAAGTTGGAAAAACGTGGAAAAAATGAATGTATAAGGAAAAGAAACAAAAGGGCGGTATTGATTTAAATGGCCTTTTAGCCGGTTTTGTGAGTCAGGTAGGTTCGGAATCATCAGAAAAGTGTGTACAAGGAGGAATGTTGTTTTGAGTGCAAAAACGTGGAAAAAACGAATGTATAAGGAAAAGAAACAAAAGGGAGGTATTGGTTTAAATGGTCTTTTAGGCGATTTTGTGAGTCAGATGGGTTCGGAACCATAAAAACAGTGTGTACGCGAAGGAGGAAAGTTGTCTTGAGTGCAAAAACGTGGAAAAAATTAATGTATAACGAAAAAAAACATAAGGGCGGTATTGGTTTAAATGGTCTTTTAGACGGTTTTGTGAGTCAGGTGGGTTCGGAATCATAAAAAAAGTGTGTACGAGAAGGAGGAAAGTTGGAAAAACGTGGAAAAAATGAATGTATAAGGAAAAGAAACAAAAGTGCGGTATTGGTTTAAATGGCCTTTTAGACGGTTTTGTGAGTCAGGTAGGTTCACAATCATCAGAAAAGTGTGTACAAGAAGGAGGAATGTTGTTTTGAGTGCAAAAACGTGGAAAAAACGAATGTATAAGGAAAAGAGACAAAAGGGACGTATTGGTTTAAATGGTCTTTTAGACGATTTTGTGAGACAGATGGGTTCGGAATCTTAAAAACAGTGTGTACGCGAAGGAGGAAAGTTGTCTTCAGTGCAAAAACGTGGAAAAAGTGAATGTATAAGGAAAAGAAACAAAAGGGAGGTATTGGTTTAAATGGCCTTTTAGACGGTTTTTGTGAGTCAGGTGGGTTCGGTTTCATAAAAAAAGTGTGTACGAGAAGGAGGAAAGTTGGAAAAACGTGGAAAAAATGAATGTATAAGGAAAAGAAACAAAAGGGAGGTATTGGTTTAAATGTTCTTTTAGGCGATTTTGTGAGTCAGATGGGTTCGGAACCATAAAAACAGTGTGTACGCGAAGGAGGAAAGTTGTTTTGAGTGCAAAAACGTGAAAAAAATTAATGTATATCGAAAAAAAACATAAGGGCGGTATTGGTTTAAATGGCTTTTTAGACAGTTTTGTGATTCAGATGGGTTTGGAATCTTAAAAACAGTGTGTACGCAAAGGATTAAAGTTGTTTTGAGTGCCGAAACGTGGAAAAAATTAATGTATAACGAAAAAAAACAAAAGGGCGGTATTGGTTTAAATAGCTTTTTAGACAGTTTTGTGATTCAGATGGGTTTGGAAGCTTAAAAACAGTGTGTACGCGAAGGAGGAAAGTTGTCTTGAGTGCAAAAACGTGGAAAAAGTGAATGTATAAGGAAAAGAAACAAAAGGGAGGTATTGGTTTAAATGGTCTTTTAGACGATATTGTGAGTCAGATGGGTTCGGAATCATAAAAATAGTGTGTACGCGAAGGAGGAAAGTTGTCTTGAGTGCAAAAACGTGGAAAAAATGAATGTATAAAGAAAAGAAACAAAAGGGAGGTATTGGTTTAAATGGTCTTTTAGACGATTTTGTGAGACAGATGGGTTCGGAATCATAAAAACAGTGTGTACGCGAAGGAGGAAAGTTGTTTTGAGTACAAAAATGTGGAAAGCAGTGTGTACGCGAATGTGGAAAGATGTTTTGAGTGCCGAAACGTGGAAAAAATAAATGTATAAGGAAAAGAAACAAATGGGCGGTATTGGTTTAAATGGCCTTTTAGACGGTTTTTGTGAGTCAGGTGGGTTCGGATTCATAAAAAAAGTGTGTACGCGGAAAGTTGTTTTGAGTGCTAAAACTTGGAAAAAATGAATGTATAAGGAAAAGAAACAAATGGGCGGTATTGGTTTAAATGGCCTTTTAGACGGTTTTTGTGAGTCAGGTGGGTTCGGATTCATAAAAAAAGTGTGTACGCGAAGGAGGAAAGTTGTTTTGAGTGCAAAAACGTGGAAAAAATGAATGTATAAGGGAAAGAAACAAAAGGGAGGTATTGGTTTAAATGGTCTTTTAGACGGTTTTGTGAGTCAGGTGGGTTCGGAATCATAAAAAAAGTGTGTACGAGAAGGAGGAAAGTTGGAAAAACGTGGAAAAAATGAATGTATAAGGAAAAGAAACAAAAGGGCGGTATTGGTTTAAATGGCCTTTTAGACGGTTTTGTGAGTCAGGTAGGTTCACAATCATCAGAAAAGTGTGTACAAGAAGGAGGAATGTTGTTTTGAGTGCAAAAACGTGGAAAAAACGAATGTATAAGGAAAAGAAACAAAAGGGAGGTATTGGTTTAAATGGCTTTTTAGACAGTTTTGTGAGTCAGATGGGTTTGGAATGTTAAAAACAGTGTGTACGCGGAGGAGGAAAGTTGTTTTGAGTGCAAAAACGTGGAAAAAAATGAATGTATAAGGAAAAGAAACAAAGGGAGGTATTGGTTTAAATGTTCTTTTAGGCGATTTTGTGAGTCAGATGGGTTCGGAACCATAAAAACAGTGTGTACGCGAAGGAGGAAAGTTGTTTTGAGTGCAAAAACGTGGAAAAAATTAATGTATATCGAAAAAAAACATAAGGGCGGTATTGGTATAAATGGCTTTTTAGACAGTTTTGTGATTCAGATGGGTTTGGAATCTTAAAAACAGTGTGTACGCGAAGGATTAAAGTTGTTTTGAGTGCCGAAACGTGGAAAAAATTAATGTATAACGAAAAAAAACAAAAGGGCGGTATTGGTTTAAATAGCTTTTTAGACAGTTTTGTGATTCAGATGGGTTTGGAAGCTTAAAAACAGTGTGTACGCGAAGGAGGAAAGTTGTCTTGAGTGCAAAAACGTGGAAAAAGTGAATGTATAAGGAAAAGAAACAAAAGGGAGGTATTGGTTCAAATGGTCTTTTAGACGATTTTGTGAGACTGATGGGTTCGGAATTATAAAAACAGTGTGTACGCGAAGGAGGAAAGTTGTTTTGAGTGCCGAAACGTGGAAAAAATAAATGTATAAGGAAAAGAAACAAAAAGGGCGGTATTGGTTTAAATGGCTTTTTAGACAGTTTTGTGAGTCAGGTGGGTTCGCATTCATAAAAAAAGTGTGTACGAGAAGGAGGAAAGTTGGAAAAACGTGGAAAAAATGAATGTATAAGGAAAAGAAACAAAACGGCGGTATTGATTTAAATGGCCTTTTAGCCGGTTTTGTGAGTCAGGTAGGTTCGGAATCATCAGAAAAGTGTGTACAAGGAGGAATGTTGTTTTGAGTGCAAAAACGTGGAAAAAACGAATGTATAAGGAAAAGAAACAAAAGGGACGTATTGGTTTAAATGGTCTTTTAGACGATTTTGTGAGAATGATGGGTTCGGAATCATAAAAACAGTGTGTACGCGAAGGATTAAAGTTGTTTTGAGTGCCGAAACGTGGAAAAAATTAATGTATAACGAAAAAAAACAAAAGGGCGGTATTGGTTTAAATAGCTTTTTAGACAGTTTTGTGAGTCAGATGGGTTTGGAATGTTAAAAACAGTGTGTACGCGGAGGAGGAAAGTTGTTTTGAGTGCAAAAACGTGGAAAAAAATGAATGTATAAGGAAAAGAAACAAAAGGGAGGTATTGGTTTAAATGGTCTTTTAGGCGATTTTGTGAGTCAGATGGGTTCGGAACCATAAAAACAGTGTGTACGCGAAGGAGGAAAGTTGTCTTGAGTGCAAAAACGTGGAAAAAATTAATGTATAACGAAAAAAAACATAAGGGCGGTATTGGTTTAAATGGTCTTTTAGACGGTTTTGTGAGTCAGGTGGGTTCGGAATCATAAAAAAAGTGTGTACGAGAAGGAGGAAAGTTGGAAAAACGTGGAAAAAATGAATGTATAAGGAAAAGAAACAAAAGTGCGGTATTGGTTTAAATGGCCTTTTAGACGGTTTTGTGAGTCAGGTAGGTTCACAATCATCAGAAAAGTGTGTACAAGAAGGAGGAATGTTGTTTTGAGTGCAAAAACGTGGAAAAAACGAATGTATAAGGAAAAGAGACAAAAGGGACGTATTGGTTTAAATGGTCTTTTAGACGATTTTGTGAGACAGATGGGTTCGGAATCTTAAAAACAGTGTGTACGCGAAGGAGGAAAGTTGTCTTCAGTGCAAAAACGTGGAAAAAGTGAATGTATAAGGAAAAGAAACAAAAGGGAGGTATTGGTTTAAATGGCCTTTTAGACGGTTTTTGTGAGTCGGGTTCGGATTCATAAAAAAAGTGTGTACGAGAAGGAGGAAAGTTGGAAAAACGTGGAAAAAATGAATGTATAAGGAAAAGAAACAAAAGTGCGGTATTGGTTTAAATGGCCTTTTAGACGGTTTTGTGAGTCAGGTAGGTTCACAATCATCAGAAAAGTGTGTACAAGAAGGAGGAATGTTGTTTTGAGTGCAAAAACGTGGAAAAAACGAATGTATAAGGAAAAGAAACAAAAAGGGCGGTATTGGTTTAAATGGCTTTTTAGACAGTTTTGTGAGTAAGATGGGTTCGGAATCATAAAAACAGTGTGTACGCGAAGGAGGAAAGTTGTTTTGAGTACAAAAATGTGGAAAAAATGAATGTATAAGGAAAAGAAACAAATGGGCGGTATTGGTTTAAATGGCCTTTTAGACGGTTTTTGTGAGTCAGGTGGGTTCGCATTCATAAAAAAAGTGTGTACGAGAAGGAGGAAAGTTGGAAAAACGTGGAAAAAATGAATGTATAAGGAAAAGAAACAAAAGGGCGGTATTGATTTAAATGGCCTTTTAGCCGGTTTTGTGAGTCAGGTAGGTTCGGAATCATCAGAAAAGTGTGTACAAGGAGGAATGTTGTTTTGAGTGCAAAAACGTGGAAAAAACGAATGTATAAGGAAAAGAAACAAAAGGGACGTATTGGTTTAAATGGTCTTTTAGACGATTTTGTGAGAATGATGGGTTCGGAATCATAAAAACAGTGTGTACGCGAAGGATTAAAGTTGTTTTGAGTGCCGAAACGTGGAAAAAATTAATGTATAACGAAAAAAAACAAAAGGGCGGTATTGGTTTAAATAGCTTTTTAGACAGTTTTGTGAGTCAGATGGGTTTGGAATGTTAAAAACAGTGTGTACGCGGAGGAGGAAAGTTCTTTTGAGTGCAAAAACGTGGAAAAAAATGAATGTATAAGGAAAAGAAACAAAAGGGAGGTATTGGTTTAAATGGTCTTTTAGACGGTTTTGTGAGTCAGGTGGGTTCGGAATCATAAAAAAAGTGTGTACGAGAAGGAGGAAAGTTGGAAAAACGTGGAAAAAATGAATGTATAAGGAAAAGAAACAAAAGTGCGGTATTGGTTTAAATGGCCTTTTAGACGGTTTTGTGAGTCAGGTAGGTTCACAATCATCAGAAAAGTGTGTACAAGAAGGAGGAATGTTGTTTTGAGTGCAAAAACGTGGAAAAAACGAATGTATAAGGAAAAGAGACAAAAGGGACGTATTGGTTTAAATGGTCTTTTAGACGATTTTGTGAGACAGATGGGTTCGGAATCTTAAAAACAGTGTGTACGCGAAGGAGGAAAGTTGTCTTCAGTGCAAAAACGTGGAAAAAGTGAATGTATAAGGAAAAGAAACAAAAGGGAGGTATTGGTTTAAATGGCCTTTTAGACGGTTTTTGTGAGTCAGGTGGGTTCGGATTCATAAAAAAAGTGTGTACGAGAAGGAGGAAAGTTGGAAAAACGTGGAAAAAATGAATGTATAAGGAAAAGAAACAAAAGGGAGGTATTGGTTTAAATGTTCTTTTAGGCGATTTTGTGAGTCAGATGGGTTCGGAACCATAAAAACAGTGTGTACGCGAAGGAGGAAAGTTGTTTTGAGTGCAAAAACGTGAAAAAAATTAATGTATATCGAAAAAAAACATAAGGGCGGTATTGGTTTAAATGGCTTTTTAGACAGTTGTGTGATTCAGATGGGTTTGGAATCTTAAAAACAGTGTGTACGCGAAGGATTAAAGTTGTTTTGAGTGCCGAAACGTGGAAAAAATTAATGTATAACGAAAAAAAACAAAAGGGCGGTATTGGTTTAAATAGCTTTTTAGACAGTTTTGTGATTCAGATGGGTTTGGAAGCTTAAAAACAGTGTGTACGCGAAGGAGGAAAGTTGTCTTGAGTGCAAAAACGTGGAAAAAGTGAATGTATAAGGAAAAGAAACAAAAGGGAGGTATTGGTTTAAATGGTCTTTTAGACGATATTGTGAGTCAGATGGGTTCGGAATCATAAAAATAGTGTGTACGCGAAGGAGGAAAGTTGTCTTGAGTGCAAAAACGTGGAAAAAATGAATGTATAAAGAAAAGAAACAAAAGGGAGGTATTGGTTTAAATGGTCTTTTAGACGATTTTGTGAGACAGATGGGTTCGGAATCATAAAAACAGTGTGTACGCGAAGGAGGAAAGTTGTTTTGAGTACAAAAATGTGGAAAGCAGTGTGTACGCGAATGTGGAAAGATGTTTTGAGTGCCGAAACGTGGAAAAAATAAATGTATAAGGAAAAGAAACAAATGGGCGGTATTGGTTTAAATGGCCTTTTAGACGGTTTTTGTGAGTCAGGTGGGTTCGGATTCATAAAAAAAGTGTGTACGCGGAAAGTTGTTTTGAGTGCTAAAACTTGGAAAAAATGAATGTATAAGGAAAAGAAACAAATGGGCGGTATTGGTTTAAATGGCCTTTTAGACGGTTTTTGTGAGTCAGGTGGGTTCGGATTCATAAAAAAAGTGTGTACGCGAAGGAGGAAAGTTGTTTTGAGTGCAAAAACGTGGAAAAAATGAATGTATAAGGGAAAGAAACAAAAGGGAGGTATTGGTTTAAATGGTCTTTTAGACGGTTTTGTGAGTCAGGTGGGTTCGGAATCATAAAAAAAGTGTGTACGAGAAGGAGGAAAGTTGGAAAAACGTGGAAAAAATGAATGTATAAGGAAAAGAAACAAAAGGGCGGTATTGGTTTAAATGGCCTTTTAGACGGTTTTGTGAGTCAGGTAGGTTCACAATCATCAGAAAAGTGTGTACAAGAAGGAGGAATGTTGTTTTGAGTGCAAAAACGTGGAAAAAACGAATGTATAAGGAAAAGAAACAAAAGGGAGGTATTGGTTTAAATGGCTTTTTAGACAGTTTTGTGAGTCAGATGGGTTTGGAATGTTAAAAACAGTGTGTACGCGGAGGAGGAAAGTTGTTTTGAGTGCAAAAACGTGGAAAAAAATGAATGTATAAGGAAAAGAAACAAAGGGAGGTATTGGTTTAAATGTTCTTTTAGGCGATTTTGTGAGTCAGATGGGTTCGGAACCATAAAAACAGTGTGTACGCGAAGGAGGAAAGTTGTTTTGAGTGCAAAAACGTGGAAAAAATTAATGTATATCGGAAAAAAACATAAGGGCGGTATTGGTTTAAATGGCCTTTTAGACGGTTTTGTGAGTCAGGTAGGTTCACAATCATCAGAAAAGTGTGTACAAGAAGGAGGAATGTTGTTTTGAGTGCAAAAACGTGGAAAAAACGAATGTATAAGGAAAAGAAACAAAAAGGGCGGTATTGGTTTAAATGGCTTTTTAGACAGTTTTGTGAGTAAGATGGGTTCGGAATCATAAAAACAGTGTGTACGCGAAGGAGGAAAGTTGTTTTGAGTACAAAAATGTGGAAAAAATGAATGTATAAGGAAAAGAAACAAATGGGCGGTATTGGTTTAAATGGCCTTTTAGACGGTTTTTGTGAGTCAGGTGGGTTCGCATTCATAAAAAAAGTGTGTACGAGAAGGAGGAAAGTTGGAAAAACGTGGAAAAAATGAATGTATAAGGAAAAGAAACAAAAGGGCGGTATTGATTTAAATGGCCTTTTAGCCGGTTTTGTGAGTCAGGTAGGTTCGGAATCATCAGAAAAGTGTGTACAAGGAGGAATGTTGTTTTGAGTGCAAAAACGTGGAAAAAACGAATGTATAAGGAAAAGAAACAAAAGGGAGGTATTGGTTTAAATGGTCTTTTAGGCGATTTTGTGAGTCAGATGGGTTCGGAACCATAAAAACAGTGTGTACGCGAAGGAGGAAAGTTGTCTTGAGTGCAAAAACGTGGAAAAAATTAATGTATAACGAAAAAAAACATAAGGGCGGTATTGGTTTAAATGGTCTTTTAGACGGTTTTGTGAGTCAGGTGGGTTCGGAATCATAAAAAAAGTGTGTACGAGAAGGAGGAAAGTTGGAAAAACGTGGAAAAAATGAATGTATAAGGAAAAGAAACAAAAGTGCGGTATTGGTTTAAATGGCCTTTTAGACGGTTTTGTGAGTCAGGTAGGTTCACAATCATCAGAAAAGTGTGTACAAGAAGGAGGAATGTTGTTTTGAGTGCAAAAACGTGGAAAAAACGAATGTATAAGGAAAAGAGACAAAAGGGACGTATTGGTTTAAATGGTCTTTTAGACGATTTTGTGAGACAGATGGGTTCGGAATCTTAAAAACAGTGTGTACGCGAAGGAGGAAAGTTGTCTTCAGTGCAAAAACGTGGAAAAAGTGAATGTATAAGGAAAAGAAACAAAAGGGAGGTATTGGTTTAAATGGCCTTTTAGACGGTTTTTGTGAGTCAGGTGGGTTCGGATTCATAAAAAAAGTGTGTACGAGAAGGAGGAAAGTTGGAAAAACGTGGAAAAAATGAATGTATAAGGAAAAGAAACAAAAGGGAGGTATTGGTTTAAATGTTCTTTTAGGCGATTTTGTGAGTCAGATGGGTTCGGAACCATAAAAACAGTGTGTACGCGAAGGAGGAAAGTTGTTTTGAGTGCAAAAACGTGAAAAAAATTAATGTATATCGAAAAAAAACATAAGGGCGGTATTGGTTTAAATGGCTTTTTAGACAGTTTTGTGATTCAGATGGGTTTGGAATCTTAAAAACAGTGTGTACGCGAAGGATTAAAGTTGTTTTGAGTGCCGAAACGTGGAAAAAATTAATGTATAACGAAAAAAAACAAAAGGGCGGTATTGGTTTAAATAGCTTTTTAGACAGTTTTGTGATTCAGATGGGTTTGGAAGCTTAAAAACAGTGTGTACGCGAAGGAGGAAAGTTGTCTTGAGTGCAAAAACGTGGAAAAAGTGAATGTATAAGGAAAAGAAACAAAAGGGAGGTATTGGTTTAAATGGTCTTTTAGACGATATTGTGAGTCAGATGGGTTCGGAATCATAAAAATAGTGTGTACGCGAAGGAGGAAAGTTGTCTTGAGTGCAAAAACGTGGAAAAAATGAATGTATAAAGAAAAGAAACAAAAGGGAGGTATTGGTTTAAATGGTCTTTTAGACGATTTTGTGAGACAGATGGGTTCGGAATCATAAAAACAGTGTGTACGCGAAGGAGGAAAGTTGTTTTGAGTACAAAAATGTGGAAAGCAGTGTGTACGCGAATGTGGAAAGATGTTTTGAGTGCCGAAACGTGGAAAAAATAAATGTATAAGGAAAAGAAACAAATGGGCGGTATTGGTTTAAATGGCCTTTTAGACGGTTTTTGTGAGTCAGGTGGGTTCGGATTCATAAAAAAAGTGTGTACGCGGAAAGTTGTTTTGAGTGCTAAGACTTGGAAAAAATGAATGTATAAGGAAAAGAAACAAATGGGCGGTATTGGTTTAAATGGCCTTTTAGACGGTTTTTGTGAGTCAGGTGGGTTCGGATTCATAAAAAAAGTGTGTACGCGAAGGAGGAAAGTTGTTTTGAGTGCAAAAACGTGGAAAAAATGAATGTATAAGGGAAAGAAACAAAAGGGAGGTATTGGTTTAAATGGTCTTTTAGACGGTTTTGTGAGTCAGGTGGGTTCGGAATCATAAAAAAAGTGTGTACGAGAAGGAGGAAAGTTGGAAAAACGTGGAAAAAATGAATGTATAAGGAAAAGAAACAAAAGGGCGGTATTGGTTTAAATGGCCTTTTAGACGGTTTTGTGAGTCAGGTAGGTTCACAATCATCAGAAAAGTGTGTACAAGAAGGAGGAATGTTGTTTTGAGTGCAAAAACGTGGAAAAAACGAATGTATAAGGAAAAGAAACAAAAGGGAGGTATTGGTTTAAATGGCTTTTTAGACAGTTTTGTGAGTCAGATGGGTTTGGAATGTTAAAAACAGTGTGTACGCGGAGGAGGAAAGTTGTTTTGAGTGCAAAAACGTGGAAAAAAATGAATGTATAAGGAAAAGAAACAAAGGGAGGTATTGGTTTAAATGTTCTTTTAGGCGATTTTGTGAGTCAGATGGGTTCGGAACCATAAAAACAGTGTGTACGCGAAGGAGGAAAGTTGTTTTGAGTGCAAAAACGTGGAAAAAATTAATGTATATCGAAAAAAAACATAAGGGCGGTATTGGTTTAAATGGCCTTTTAGACGGTTTTGTGAGTCAGGTAGGTTCACAATCATCAGAAAAGTGTGTACAAGAAGGAGGAATGTTGTTTTGAGTGCAAAAACGTGGAAAAAACGAATGTATAAGGAAAAGAAACAAAAAGGGCGGTATTGGTTTAAATGGCTTTTTAGACAGTTTTGTGAGTAAGATGGGTTCGGAATCATAAAAACAGTGTGTACGCGAAGGAGGAAAGTTGTTTTGAGTACAAAAATGTGGAAAAAATGAATGTATAAGGAAAAGAAACAAATGGGCGGTATTGGTTTAAATGGCCTTTTAGACGGTTTTTGTGAGTCAGGTGGGTTCGCATTCATAAAAAAAGTGTGTACGAGAAGGAGGAAAGTTGGAAAAACGTGGAAAAAATGA
The DNA here is from genome assembly GCA_963930645.1 of Salticus scenicus. Taxonomy (NCBI): domain Eukaryota; kingdom Metazoa; phylum Arthropoda; class Arachnida; order Araneae; family Salticidae; genus Salticus; species Salticus scenicus. The sequence continues at coordinate 308,749,706 of OZ005655.1, forward strand.
ATGTATAAGGAAAAGAAACAAAAGGGCGGTATTGATTTAAATGGCCTTTTAGCCGGTTTTGTGAGTCAGGTAGGTTCGGAATCATCAGAAAAGTGTGTACAAGGAGGAATGTTGTTTTGAGTGCAAAAACGTGGAAAAAACGAATGTATAAGGAAAAGAAACAAAAGGGACGTATTGGTTTAAATGGTCTTTTAGACGATTTTGTGAGAATGATGGGTTCGGAATCATAAAAACAGTGTGTACGCGAAGGATTAAAGTTGTTTTGAGTGCCGAAACGTGGAAAAAATTAATGTATAACGAAAAAAAACAAAAGGGCGGTATTGGTTTAAATAGCTTTTTAGACAGTTTTGTGAGTCAGATGGGTTTGGAATGTTAAAAACAGTGTGTACGCGGAGGAGGAAAGTTGTTTTGAGTGCAAAAACGTGGAAAAAAATGAATGTATAAGGAAAAGAAACAAAAGGGAGGTATTGGTTTAAATGGTCTTTTAGGCGATTTTGTGAGTCAGATGGGTTCGGAACCATAAAAACAGTGTGTACGCGAAGGAGGAAAGTTGTCTTGAGTGCAAAAACGTGGAAAAAATTAATGTATAACGAAAAAAAACATAAGGGCGGTATTGGTTTAAATGGTCTTTTAGACGGTTTTGTGAGTCAGGTGGGTTCGGAATCATAAAAAAAGTGTGTACGAGAAGGAGGAAAGTTGGAAAAACGTGGAAAAAATGAATGTATAAGGAAAAGAAACAAAAGTGCGGTATTGGTTTAAATGGCCTTTTAGACGGTTTTGTGAGTCAGGTAGGTTCACAATCATCAGAAAAGTGTGTACAAGAAGGAGGAATGTTGTTTTGAGTGCAAAAACGTGGAAAAAACGAATGTATAAGGAAAAGAGACAAAAGGGACGTATTGGTTTAAATGGTCTTTTAGACGATTTTGTGAGACAGATGGGTTCGGAATCTTAAAAACAGTGTGTACGCGAAGGAGGAAAGTTGTCTTCAGTGCAAAAACGTGGAAAAAGTGAATGTATAAGGAAAAGAAACAAAAGGGAGGTATTGGTTTAAATGGCCTTTTAGACGGTTTTTGTGAGTCAGGTGGGTTCGGATTCATAAAAAAAGTGTGTACGAGAAGGAGGAAAGTTGGAAAAACGTGGAAAAAATGAATGTATAAGGAAAAGAAACAAAAGGGAGGTATTGGTTTAAATGTTCTTTTAGGCGATTTTGTGAGTCAGATGGGTTCGGAACCATAAAAACAGTGTGTACGCGAAGGAGGAAAGTTGTTTTGAGTGCAAAAACGTGAAAAAAATTAATGTATATCGAAAAAAAACATAAGGGCGGTATTGGTTTAAATGGCTTTTTAGACAGTTTTGTGATTCAGATGGGTTTGGAATCTTAAAAACAGTGTGTACGCGAAGGATTAAAGTTGTTTTGAGTGCCGAAACGTGGAAAAAATTAATGTATAACGAAAAAAAACAAAAGGGCGGTATTGGTTTAAATAGCTTTTTAGACAGTTTTGTGATTCAGATGGGTTTGGAAGCTTAAAAACAGTGTGTACGCGAAGGAGGAAAGTTGTCTTGAGTGCAAAAACGTGGAAAAAGTGAATGTATAAGGAAAAGAAACAAAAGGGAGGTATTGGTTTAAATGGTCTTTTAGACGATATTGTGAGTCAGATGGGTTCGGAATCATAAAAATAGTGTGTACGCGAAGGAGGAAAGTTGTCTTGAGTGCAAAAACGTGGAAAAAATGAATGTATAAAGAAAAGAAACAAAAGGGAGGTATTGGTTTAAATGGTCTTTTAGACGATTTTGTGAGACAGATGGGTTCGGAATCATAAAAACAGTGTGTACGCGAAGGAGGAAAGTTGTTTTGAGTACAAAAATGTGGAAAGCAGTGTGTACGCGAATGTGGAAAGATGTTTTGAGTGCCGAAACGTGGAAAAAATAAATGTATAAGGAAAAGAAACAAATGGGCGGTATTGGTTTAAATGGCCTTTTAGACGGTTTTTGTAAGTCAGGTGGGTTCGGATTCATAAAAAAAGTGTGTACGCGGAAAGTTGTTTTGAGTGCTAAAACTTGGAAAAAATGAATGTATAAGGAAAAGAAACAAATGGGCGGTATTGGTTTAAATGGCCTTTTAGACGGTTTTTGTGAGTCAGGTGGGTTCGGATTCATAAAAAAAGTGTGTACGCGAAGGAGGAAAGTTGTTTTGAGTGCAAAAACGTGGAAAAAATGAATGTATAAGGGAAAGAAACAAAAGGGAGGTATTGGTTTAAATGGTCTTTTAGACGGTTTTGTGAGTCAGGTGGGTTCGGAATCATAAAAAAAGTGTGTACGAGAAGGAGGAAAGTTGGAAAAACGTGGAAAAAATGAATGTATAAGGAAAAGAAACAAAAGGGCGGTATTGGTTTAAATGGCCTTTTAGACGGTTTTGTGAGTCAGGTAGGTTCACAATCATCAGAAAAGTGTGTACAAGAAGGAGGAATGTTGTTTTGAGTGCAAAAACGTGGAAAAAACGAATGTATAAGGAAAAGAAACAAAAGGGAGGTATTGGTTTAAATGGCTTTTTAGACAGTTTTGTGAGTCAGATGGGTTTGGAATGTTAAAAACAGTGTGTACGCGGAGGAGGAAAGTTGTTTTGAGTGCAAAAACGTGGAAAAAAATGAATGTATAAGGAAAAGAAACAAAGGGAGGTATTGGTTTAAATGTTCTTTTAGGCGATTTTGTGAGTCAGATGGGTTCGGAACCATAAAAACAGTGTGTACGCGAAGGAGGAAAGTTGTTTTGAGTGCAAAAACGTGGAAAAAATTAATGTATATCGAAAAAAAACATAAGGGCGGTATTGGTTTAAATGGCTTTTTAGACAGTTTTGTGATTCAGATGGGTTTGGAATCTTAAAAACAGTGTGTACGCGAAGGATTAAAGTTGTTTTGAGTGCCGAAACGTGGAAAAAATTAATGTATAACGAAAAAAAACAAAAGGGCGGTATTGGTTTAAATAGCTTTTTAGACAGTTTTGTGATTCAGATGGGTTTGGAAGCTTAAAAACAGTGTGTACGCGAAGGAGGAAAGTTGTCTTGAGTGCAAAAACGTGGAAAAAGTGAATGTATAAGGAAAAGAAACAAAAGGGAGGTATTGGTTTAAATGGTCTTTTAGACGATTTTGTGAGTCAGATGGGTTCGGAATCATAAAAATAGTGTGTACGCGAAGGAGGAAAGTTGTCTTGAGTGCAAAAACGTGGAAAAAATGAATGTATAAAGAAAAGAAACAAAAGGGAGGTATTGGTTTAAATGGTCTTTTAGACGATTTTGTGAGACAGATGGGTTCGGAATCATAAAAACAGTGTGTACGCGAAGGAGGAAAGTTGTTTTGAGTACAAAAATGTGGAAAGCAGTGTGTACGCGAATGTGGAAAGATGTTTTGAGTGCCGAAACGTGGAAAAAATAAATGTATAAGGAAAAGAAACAAAGGGAGGTATTGGTTTAAATGTTCTTTTAGGCGATTTTGTGAGTCAGATGGGTTCGGAACCATAAAAACAGTGTGTACGCGAAGGAGGAAAGTTGTTTTGAGTGCAAAAACGTGGAAAAAATTAATGTATATCGAAAAAAAACATAAGGGCGGTATTGGTTTAAATGGCTTTTTAGACAGTTTTGTGATTCAGATGGGTTTGGAATCTTAAAAACAGTGTGTGCGCGAAGGATTAAAGTTGTTTTGAGTGCCGAAACGTGGAAAAAATTAATGTATAACGAAAAAAAACAAAAGGGCGGTATTGGTTTAAATAGCTTTTTAGACAGTTTTGTGATACAGATGGGTTTGGAAGCTTAAAAACAGTGTGTACGCGAAGGAGGAAAGTTGTCTTGAGTGCAAAAACGTGGAAAAAGTGAATGTATAAGGAAAAGAAACAAAAGGGAGGTATTGGTTTAAATGGTCTTTTAGACGATTTTGTGAGTCAGATGGGTTCGGAATCATAAAAATAGTGTGTACGCGAAGAACACACTCAAGACAACGTTGAAAGTTGTCTTGAGTGCAAAAACGTTGAAAAAATGAATGTATAAGGAAAAAGAAACAAAAGGGAGGTATTGGTTTAAATGGTCTTTTAGACGATTTTGTGAGACAGATGGGTTCGAAATCATAAAAGCAGTGTGTACGCGAATGTGGAAAGATGTTTTGAGTGCCGAAACGTGGAAAAAATAAATGTATAATGAAAAGAAACAAAAGGGCGGTATTGGTTTAAATGGCTTTTTAGACAGTTTTGTGATTCAGATGGGTTCGGAATCATAAAAACAGTGTGTACGCGAAGGAGGAAAGTTGTTTTGAGTGCTAAAACGGAAAAAATGAATGTATAAGGAAAAGAAACAAATGGGCGGTATTGGTTTAAATGGCCTTTTAGACGGTTTTTGTGAGTCAGGTGGGTTCGGATTCATAAAAAAAGTGTGTACGCGAAGGAGGAAAGTTGTTTTGAGTGCAAAAACGTGGAAAAAATGAATGTATAAGGAAAAGAAACAAAAGGGAAGTATTGGTTTAAATGGTCTTATAGACGGTTTTGTGAGTCAGTTGGGTTCGGAATCATAAAAAAAGTGTGTACGAGAAGGAGGAAAGTTGGAAAAACGTGGAAAAAATGAATGTATAAGGAAAAGAAACAAAAGGGCGGTATTGGTTTAAATGGCCTTTTAGACGGTTTTGTGAGTCAGGTAGGTTCGGAATCATCAGAAAAGTGTGTACAAGGAGGAATGTTGTTTTGAGTACAAAAATGAGGAAAAAATGAATGTATAAGGAAAAGAAACAAATGGGCGGTATTGGTTTAAATGGTCTTTTAGACGATTTTGTGAGACAGATGGGTTCGGAATCATAAAAACAGTGTGTACGCGAAGGATTAAAGTTGTTTTGAGTGCCGAAACGTGGAAAAAATTAATGTATAACGAAAAAAAACAAAAGGGCGGTATTGGTTTAAATAGCTTTTTAGACAGTTTTGTGAGTCAGATGGGTTTGGAATGTTAAAAACAGTGTGTACGCGGAGGAGGAAAGTTGTTTTGAGTGCAAAAACGTGGAAAAAAATGAATGTATATGGAAAAGAAACAAAAGGGCGGTATTGGTTTAAATGGCCTTTTAGACGGTTTTGTGAGTCAGGTGGGTTCGGATTCATAAAAAAAGTGTGTACGCGAAGGAGGAAAGTTGTTTTGAGTGCTAAAACTTGGAAAAAATGAATGTATAAGGAAAAGAAACAAATGGGCGGTATTGGTTTAAATGGCATTTTAGACGGTTTTTGTGAGTCAGGTGGGTTCGGATTCATAAAAAAAGTGTGTACGCGAAGGAGGAAAGTTGTTTTGAGTGCAAAAACGTGGAAAAAATGAATGTATAAGGAAAAGTAACAAAAGGGAGGTATTGGTTTAAATGGTCTTTTAGACGGTTTTGTGAGTCAGGTGGGTTCGGAATCATAAAAAAAGTGTGTACGAGAAGGAGGAAAGTTGGAAAAACGTGGAAAAAATGAATGTATAAGGAAAAGAAACAAAAGGGCGGTATTGGTTTAAATGGCCTTTTAGACGGTTTTGTGAGTCAGGTAGGTTCACAATCATCAGAAAAGTGTGTACAAGAAGGAGGAATGTTGTTTTGAGTGCAAAAACGTGGAAAAAACGAATGTATAAGGAAAAGAAACAAAAGGGAGGTATTCGTTTAAATGGCTTTTTAGACAGTTTTGTGAGTCAGATGGGTTTGGAATGTTAAAAACAGTGTGTACGCGGAGGAGGAAAGTTGTTTTGAGTGCAAAAACGTGGAAAAAAATGAATGTATAAGGAAAAGAAACAAAGGGAGGTATTGGTTTAAATGTTCTTTTAGGCGATTTTGTGAGTCAGATGGGTTCGGAACCATAAAAACAGTGTGTACGCGAAGGAGGAAAGTTGTTTTGAGTGCAAAAACGTGGAAAAAATTAATGTATATCGAAAAAAAACATAAGGGCGGTATTGGTTTAAATGGCTTTTTAGACAGTTTTGTGATTCAGATGGGTTTGGAATCTTAAAAACAGTGTGTGCGCGAAGGATTAAAGTTGTTTTGAGTGCCGAAACGTGGAAAAAATTAATGTATAACGAAAAAAAACAAAAGGGCGGTATTGGTTTAAATAGCTTTTTAGACAGTTTTGTGATACAGATGGGTTTGGAAGCTTAAAAACAGTGTGTACGCGAAGGAGGAAAGTTGTCTTGAGTGCAAAAACGTGGAAAAAGTGAATGTATAGGGAAAAGAAACAAAAGGGAGGTATTGGTTTAAATGGTCTTTTAGACGATTTTGTGAGTCAGATGGGTTCGGAATCATAAAAATAGTGTGTACGCGAAGAACACACTCAAGACAACGTTGAAAGTTGTCTTGAGTGCAAAAACGTTGAAAAAATGAATGTATAAGGAAAAAGAAACAAAAGGGAGGTATTGGTTTAAATGGTCTTTTAGACGATTTTGTGAGACAGATGGGTTCGAAATCATAAAAGCAGTGTGTACGCGAATGTGGAAAGATGTTTTGAGTGCCGAAACGTGGAAAAAATAAATGTATAATGAAAAGAAACAAAAGGGCGGTATTGGTTTAAATGGCTTTTTAGACAGTTTTGTGATTCAGATGGGTTCGGAATCATAAAAACAGTGTGTACGCGAAGGAAAAACAGTGTGTACGCGAAGGAGGAAAGTTGTTTTGAGTGCAAAAACGTGGAAAAAAATAAATGTATAAGGAAAAGAAACAAATGGGCGGTATTGGTTTAAATGGCCTTTTAGACGGTTTTTGTGAGTCAGATGGGTTTGGAATGTTAAAAACAGTGTGTACGCGGAGGAGGAAAGTTGTTTTGAGTGCAAAAACGTGGAAAAAAATGAATGTATAAGGAAAAGAAACAAATGGGCGGTATTGGTTTAAATAGCTTTTTAGACAGTTTTGTGAGTCAGATGGGTTTGGAATGTTAAAAACAGTGTGTACGCGGAGGAGGAAAGTTGTTTTGAGTGCAAAAACGTGGAAAAAAATGAATGTATAAGGAAAAGAAACAAATGGGCGGTATTGGTTTAAATGGCCTTTTAGACGGTTTTTGTGAGTCAGGTGGGTTCGGAATCATAAAAAAAGTGTGTACGAGAAGGAGGAAAGTTGGAAAAACGTGGAAAAAATGAATGTATAAGGAAAAGAAACAAAAGGGCGGTATTGGTTTAAATGGCCTTTTAGACGGTTTTGTGAGTCAGGTAGGTTCGGAATCATCAGAAAAGTGTGTACAAGGAGGAATGTTGTTTTGAGTACAAAAATGAGGAAAAAATGAATGTATAAGGAAAAGAAACAAATGGGCGGTATTGGTTTAAATGGTCTTTTAGACGATTTTGTGAGACAGATGGGTTCGGAATCATAAAAACAGTGTGTACGCGAAGGATTAAAGTTGTTTTGAGTGCCGAAACGTGGAAAAAATTAATGTATAACGAAAAAAAACAAAAGGGCGGTATTGGTTTAAATAGCTTTTTAGACAGTTTTGTGAGTCAGATGGGTTTGGAATGTTAAAAACAGTGTGTACGCGGAGGAGGAAAGTTGTTTTGAGTGCAAAAACGTGGAAAAAAATGAATGTATAAGGAAAAGAAACAAATGGGCGGTATTGGTTTAAATGGCCTTTTAGACGGTTTTTGTGAGTCAGGTGGGTTCGGAATCATAAAAAAAGTGTGTACGAGAAGGAGGAAAGTTGGAAAAACGTGGAAAAAAATGAATGTATAAGGAAAAGAAACAAATGGGCGGTATTGGTTTAAATGGCCTTTTAGACGGTTTTTGTAAGTCAGGTGGGTTCGGATTCATAAAAAAAGTGTGTACGCGGAAAGTTGTTTTGAGTGCTAAAACTTGGAAAAAATGAATGTATAAGGAAAAGAAACAAATGGGCGGTATTGGTTTAAATGGCCTTTTAGACGGTTTTTGTGAGTCAGGTGGGTTCGGATTCATAAAAAAAGTGTGTACGCGAAGGAGGAAAGTTGTTTTGAGTGCAAAAACGTGGAAAAAATGAATGTATAAGGGAAAGAAACAAAAGGGAGGTATTGGTTTAAATGGTCTTTTAGACGGTTTTGTGAGTCAGGTGGGTTCGGAATCATAAAAAAAGTGTGTACGAGAAGGAGGAAAGTTGGAAAAACGTGGAAAAAATGAATGTATAAGGAAAAGAAACAAAAGGGCGGTATTGGTTTAAATGGCCTTTTAGACGGTTTTGTGAGTCAGGTAGGTTCACAATCATCAGAAAAGTGTGTACAAGAAGGAGGAATGTTGTTTTGAGTGCAAAAACGTGGAAAAAACGAATGTATAAGGAAAAGAAACAAAAGGGAGGTATTGGTTTAAATGGCTTTTTAGACAGTTTTGTGAGTCAGATGGGTTTGGAATGTTAAAAACAGTGTGTACGCGGAGGAGGAAAGTTGTTTTGAGTGCAAAAACGTGGAAAAAAATGAATGTATAAGGAAAAGAAACAAAGGGAGGTATTGGTTTAAATGTTCTTTTAGGCGATTTTGTGAGTCAGATGGGTTCGGAACCATAAAAACAGTGTGTACGCGAAGGAGGAAAGTTGTTTTGAGTGCAAAAACGTGGAAAAAATTAATGTATATCGAAAAAAAACATAAGGGCGGTATTGGTTTAAATGGCTTTTTAGACAGTTTTGTGATTCAGATGGGTTTGGAATCTTAAAAACAGTGTGTACGCGAAGGATTAAAGTTGTTTTGAGTGCCGAAACGTGGAAAAAATTAATGTATAACGAAAAAAAACAAAAGGGCGGTATTGGTTTAAATAGCTTTTTAGACAGTTTTGTGATTCAGATGGGTTTGGAAGCTTAAAAACAGTGTGTACGCGAAGGAGGAAAGTTGTCTTGAGTGCAAAAACGTGGAAAAAGTGAATGTATAAGGAAAAGAAACAAAAGGGAGGTATTGGTTTAAATGGTCTTTTAGACGATTTTGTGAGTCAGATGGGTTCGGAATCATAAAAATAGTGTGTACGCGAAGGAGGAAAGTTGTCTTGAGTGCAAAAACGTGGAAAAAATGAATGTATAAAGAAAAGAAACAAAAGGGAGGTATTGGTTTAAATGGTCTTTTAGACGATTTTGTGAGACAGATGGGTTCGGAATCATAAAAACAGTGTGTACGCGAAGGAGGAAAGTTGTTTTGAGTACAAAAATGTGGAAAGCAGTGTGTACGCGAATGTGGAAAGATGTTTTGAGTGCCGAAACGTGGAAAAAATAAATGTATAAGGAAAAGAAACAAAGGGAGGTATTGGTTTAAATGTTCTTTTAGGCGATTTTGTGAGTCAGATGGGTTCGGAACCATAAAAACAGTGTGTACGCGAAGGAGGAAAGTTGTTTTGAGTGCAAAAACGTGGAAAAAATTAATGTATATCGAAAAAAAACATAAGGGCGGTATTGGTTTAAATGGCTTTTTAGACAGTTTTGTGATTCAGATGGGTTTGGAATCTTAAAAACAGTGTGTGCGCGAAGGATTAAAGTTGTTTTGAGTGCCGAAACGTGGAAAAAATTAATGTATAACGAAAAAAAACAAAAGGGCGGTATTGGTTTAAATAGCTTTTTAGACAGTTTTGTGATACAGATGGGTTTGGAAGCTTAAAAACAGTGTGTACGCGAAGGAGGAAAGTTGTCTTGAGTGCAAAAACGTGGAAAAAGTGAATGTATAAGGAAAAGAAACAAAAGGGAGGTATTGGTTTAAATGGTCTTTTAGACGATTTTGTGAGTCAGATGGGTTCGGAATCATAAAAATAGTGTGTACGCGAAGAACACACTCAAGACAACGTTGAAAGTTGTCTTGAGTGCAAAAACGTTGAAAAAATGAATGTATAAGGAAAAAGAAACAAAAGGGAGGTATTGGTTTAAATGGTCTTTTAGACGATTTTGTGAGACAGATGGGTTCGAAATCATAAAAGCAGTGTGTACGCGAATGTGGAAAGATGTTTTGAGTGCCGAAACGTGGAAAAAATAAATGTATAATGAAAAGAAACAAAAGGGCGGTATTGGTTTAAATGGCTTTTTAGACAGTTTTGTGATTCAGATGGGTTCGGAATCATAAAAACAGTGTGTACGCGAAGGAGGAAAGTTGTTTTGAGTGCTAAAACGGAAAAAATGAATGTATAAGGAAAAGAAACAAATGGGCGGTATTGGTTTAAATGGCCTTTTAGACGGTTTTTGTGAGTCAGGTGGGTTCGGATTCATAAAAAAAGTGTGTACGCGAAGGAGGAAAGTTGTTTTGAGTGCAAAAACGTGGAAAAAATGAATGTATAAGGAAAAGAAACAAAAGGGAAGTATTGGTTTAAATGGTCTTATAGACGGTTTTGTGAGTCAGTTGGGTTCGGAATCATAAAAAAAGTGTGTACGAGAAGGAGGAAAGTTGGAAAAACGTGGAAAAAATGAATGTATAAGGAAAAGAAACAAAAGGGCGGTATTGGTTTAAATGGCCTTTTAGACGGTTTTGTGAGTCAGGTAGGTTCGGAATCATCAGAAAAGTGTGTACAAGGAGGAATGTTGTTTTGAGTACAAAAATGAGGAAAAAATGAATGTATAAGGAAAAGAAACAAATGGGCGGTATTGGTTTAAATGGTCTTTTAGACGATTTTGTGAGACAGATGGGTTCGGAATCATAAAAACAGTGTGTACGCGAAGGATTAAAGTTGTTTTGAGTGCCGAAACGTGGAAAAAATTAATGTATAACGAAAAAAAACAAAAGGGCGGTATTGGTTTAAATAGCTTTTTAGACAGTTTTGTGAGTCAGATGGGTTTGGAATGTTAAAAACAGTGTGTACGCGGAGGAGGAAAGTTGTTTTGAGTGCAAAAACGTGGAAAAAAATGAATGTATATGGAAAAGAAACAAAAGGGCGGTATTGGTTTAAATGGCCTTTTAGACGGTTTTGTGAGTCAGGTGGGTTCGGATTCATAAAAAAAGTGTGTACGCGAAGGAGGAAAGTTGTTTTGAGTGCTAAAACTTGGAAAAAATGAATGTATAAGGAAAAGAAACAAATGGGCGGTATTGGTTTAAATGGCATTTTAGACGGTTTTTGTGAGTCAGGTGGGTTCGGATTCATAAAAAAAGTGTGTACGCGAAGGAGGAAAGTTGTTTTGAGTGCAAAAACGTGGAAAAAATGAATGTATAAGGAAAAGTAACAAAAGGGAGGTATTGGTTTAAATGGTCTTTTAGACGGTTTTGTGAGTCAGGTGGGTTCGGAATCATAAAAAAAGTGTGTACGAGAAGGAGGAAAGTTGGAAAAACGTGGAAAAAATGAATGTATAAGGAAAAGAAACAAAAGGGCGGTATTGGTTTAAATGGCCTTTTAGACGGTTTTGTGAGTCAGGTAGGTTCACAATCATCAGAAAAGTGTGTACAAGAAGGAGGAATGTTGTTTTGAGTGCAAAAACGTGGAAAAAACGAATGTATAAGGAAAAGAAACAAAAGGGAGGTATTCGTTTAAATGGCTTTTTAGACAGTTTTGTGAGTCAGATGGGTTTGGAATGTTAAAAACAGTGTGTACGCGGAGGAGGAAAGTTGTTTTGAGTGCAAAAACGTGGAAAAAAATGAATGTATAAGGAAAAGAAACAAAGGGAGGTATTGGTTTAAATGTTCTTTTAGGCGATTTTGTGAGTCAGATGGGTTCGGAACCATAAAAACAGTGTGTACGCGAAGGAGGAAAGTTGTTTTGAGTGCAAAAACGTGGAAAAAATTAATGTATATCGAAAAAAAACATAAGGGCGGTATTGGTTTAAATGGCTTTTTAGACAGTTTTGTGATTCAGATGGGTTTGGAATCTTAAAAACAGTGTGTGCGCGAAGGATTAAAGTTGTTTTGAGTGCCGAAACGTGGAAAAAATTAATGTATAACGAAAAAAAACAAAAGGGCGGTATTGGTTTAAATAGCTTTTTAGACAGTTTTGTGATACAGATGGGTTTGGAAGCTTAAAAACAGTGTGTACGCGAAGGAGGAAAGTTGTCTTGAGTGCAAAAACGTGGAAAAAGTGAATGTATAGGGAAAAGAAACAAAAGGGAGGTATTGGTTTAAATGGTCTTTTAGACGATTTTGTGAGTCAGATGGGTTCGGAATCATAAAAATAGTGTGTACGCGAAGAACACACTCAAGACAACGTTGAAAGTTGTCTTGAGTGCAAAAACGTTGAAAAAATGAATGTATAAGGAAAAAGAAACAAAAGGGAGGTATTGGTTTAAATGGTCTTTTAGACGATTTTGTGAGACAGATGGGTTCGAAATCATAAAAGCAGTGTGTACGCGAATGTGGAAAGATGTTTTGAGTGCCGAAACGTGGAAAAAATAAATGTATAATGAAAAGAAACAAAAGGGCGGTATTGGTTTAAATGGCTTTTTAGACAGTTTTGTGATTCAGATGGGTTCGGAATCATAAAAACAGTGTGTACGCGAAGGAAAAACAGTGTGTACGCGAAGGAGGAAAGTTGTTTTGAGTGCAAAAACGTGGAAAAAAATGAATGTATAAGGAAAAGAAACAAATGGGCGGTATTGGTTTAAATGGCCTTTTAGACGGTTTTTGTGAGTCAGATGGGTTTGGAATGTTAAAAACAGTGTGTACGCGGAGGAGGAAAGTTGTTTTGAGTGCAAAAACGTGGAAAAAAATGAATGTATAAGGAAAAGAAACAAATGGGCGGTATTGGTTTAAATAGCTTTTTAGACAGTTTTGTGAGTCAGATGGGTTTGGAATGTTAAAAACAGTGTGTACGCGGAGGAGGAAAGTTGTTTTGAGTGCAAAAACGTGGAAAAAAATGAATGTATAAGGAAAAGAAACAAATGGGCGGTATTGGTTTAAATGGCCTTTTAGACGGTTTTTGTGAGTCAGGTGGGTTCGGAATCATAAAAAAAGTGTGTACGAGAAGGAGGAAAGTTGGAAAAACGTGGAAAAAATGAATGTATAAGGAAAAGAAACAAAAGGGCGGTATTGGTTTAAATGGCCTTTTAGACGGTTTTGTGAGTCAGGTAGGTTCGGAATCATCAGAAAAGTGTGTACAAGGAGGAATGTTGTTTTGAGTACAAAAATGAGGAAAAAATGAATGTATAAGGAAAAGAAACAAATGGGCGGTATTGGTTTAAATGGTCTTTTAGACGATTTTGTGAGACAGATGGGTTCGGAATCATAAAAACAGTGTGTACGCGAAGGATTAAAGTTGTTTTGAGTGCCGAAACGTGGAAAAAATTAATGTATAACGAAAAAAAACAAAAGGGCGGTATTGGTTTAAATAGCTTTTTAGACAGTTTTGTGAGTCAGATGGGTTTGGAATGTTAAAAACAGTGTGTACGCGGAGGAGGAAAGTTGTTTTGAGTGCAAAAACGTGGAAAAAAATGAATGTATAAGGAAAAGAAACAAATGGGCGGTATTGGTTTAAATGGCCTTTTAGACGGTTTTTGTGAGTCAGGTGGGTTCGGAATCATAAAAAAAGTGTGTACGAGAAGGAGGAAAGTTGGAAAAACGTGGAAAAAAATGAATGTATAAGGAAAAGAAACAAAAGGGCGGTATTGGTTTAAATGGCCTTTTAGACGGTTTTGTGAGTCAGGTAGGTTCGGAATCATCAGAAAAGTGTGTACAAGAAGGAGGAATGTTCTTTTGAGTGCAAAAACGTGGAAAAAAATGAATGTATAAGGAAAAGAAACAAAAGGGAGGTATTGGTTTAAATGGCTTTTTAGACAGTTTTGTGATTCAGATGGGTTTGGAATCTTAAAAACAGTGTGTACGCGAAGGAGGAAAGTTGTCTTGAGTGCAAAAACGTGGAAAAAGTGAATGTATAAGGAAAAGAAACAAAAGGGAGGTATTGGTTTAAATGGTCTTTTAGACGATTTTGTGAGTCAGATGGGTTTGGAATCTTAAAAACAGTGTGTACGCGAAGGAGGAATGTTGTTTTGAGTACAAAAATGAGGAAAAAATGAATGTATAAGGAAAAGAAACAAATGGGCGGTATTGGTTTAAATGGTCTTTTAGACGATTTTGTGAGACAGATGGGTTCGGAATCATAAAAACAGTGTGTACGCGAAGGATTAAAGTTGTTTTGAGTGCCGAAACGTGGAAAAAATTAATGTATAACGAAAAAAAACAAAAGGGCGGTATTGGTTTAAATAGCTTTTTAGACAGTTTTGTGAGTCAGATGGGTTTGGAATGTTAAAAACAGTGTGTACGCGGAGGAGGAAAGTTGTTTTGAGTGCAAAAACGTGGAAAAAAATGAATGTATAAGGAAAAGAAACAAATGGGCGGTATTGGTTTAAATGGCCTTTTAGACGGTTTTTGTGAGTCAGGTGGGTTCGGAATCATAAAAAAAGTGTGTACGAGAAGGAGGAAAGTTGGAAAAACGTGGAAAAAAATGAATGTATAAGGAAAAGAAACAAAAGGGCGGTATTGGTTTAAATGGCCTTTTAGACGGTTTTGTGAGTCAGGTAGGTTCGGAATCATCAGAAAAGTGTGTACAAGAAGGAGGAATGTTCTTTTGAGTGCAAAAACGTGGAAAAAAATGAATGTATAAGGAAAAGAAACAAAAGGGAGGTATTGGTTTAAATGGCTTTTTAGACAGTTTTGTGATTCAGATGGGTTTGGAATCTTAAAAACAGTGTGTACGCGAAGGAGGAAAGTTGTCTTGAGTGCAAAAACGTGGAAAAAGTGAATGTATAAGGAAAAGAAACAAAAGGGAGGTATTGGTTTAAATGGTCTTTTAGACGATTTTGTGAGTCAGATGGGTTTGGAATCTTAAAAACAGTGTGTACGCGAAGGAGGAAAGTTGTCTTGAGTGCAAAAACGTGGAAAAAGTGAATGTATAAGGAAAAGAAACAAAAGGGAGGTATTGGTTTAAATGGTCTTTTAGACGATTTTGTGAGACTGATGGGTTCGGAATTATAAAAACAGTGTGTACGCGAAGGAGGAAAGTTGTTTTGAGTGCCGAAACGTGGAAAAAATAAATGTATAAGGAAAAGAAACAAAAAGGGCGGTATTGGTTTAAATGGCTTTTTAGACAGTTTTGTGAGTAAGATGGGTTCGGAATCATAAAAACAGTGTGTACGCGAAGGAGGAAAGTTGTTTTGAGTACAAAAATGTGGAAAAAATGAATGTATAAGGAAAAGAAACAAATGGGCGGTATTGGTTTAAATGGCCTTTTAGACGGTTTTTGTGAGTCAGGTGGGTTCGGATTCATAAAAAAAGTGTGTACGAGAAGGAGGAAAGTTGGAAAAACGTGGAAAAAATGAATGTATAAGGAAAAGAAACAAAAGGGCGGTATTGATTTAAATGGCCTTTTAGCCGGTTTTGTGAGTCAGGTAGGTTCGGAATCATCAGAAAAGTGTGTACAAGGAGGAATGTTGTTTTCAGTGCAAAAACGTGGAAAAAACGAATGTATAAGGAAAAGAAACAAAAGGGACGTATTGGTTTAAATGGTCTTTTAGACGATTTTGTGAGAATGATGGGTTCGGAATCATAAAAACAGTGTGTACGCGAAGGATTAAAGTTGTTTTGAGTGCCGAAACGTGGAAAAAATTAATGTATAACGAAAAAACACAAAAGGGCGGTATTGGTTTAAATAGCTTTTTAGACAGTTTTGTGAGTCAGATGGGTTTGGAATGTTAAAAACAGTGTGTACGCGGAGGAGGAAAGTTGTTTTGAGTGCCGAAACGTGGAAAAAATTAATGTATAAGGAAAAGAAACAAAAGGGAGGTATTGGTTTAAATGGTCTTTTAGGCGATTTTGTGAGTCAGATGGGTTCGGAACCATAAAAACAGTGTGTACGCGAAGGAGGAAAGTTGTCTTGAGTGCAAAAACGTGGAAAAAATTAATGTATAA
Source organism: Salticus scenicus (assembly GCA_963930645.1). NCBI lineage: Eukaryota > Metazoa > Arthropoda > Arachnida > Araneae > Salticidae > Salticus > Salticus scenicus. The sequence continues at coordinate 308,765,478 of OZ005655.1, forward strand.
CGAAAAAAAACATAAGGGCGGTATTGGTTTAAATGGTCTTTTAGACGGTTTTGTGAGTCAGGTGGGTTCGGAATCATAAAAAAAGTGTGTACGAGAAGGAGGAAAGTTGGAAAAACGTGGAAAAAATGAATGTATAAGGAAAAGAAACAAAAGTGCGGTATTGGTTTAAATGGCCTTTTAGACGGTTTTGTGAGTCAGGTAGGTTCACAATCATCAGAAAAGTGTGTACAAGAAGGAGGAATGTTGTTTTGAGTGCAAAAACGTGGAAAAAACGAATGTATAAGGAAAAGAGACAAAAGGGACGTATTGGTTTAAATGGTCTTTTAGACGATTTTGTGAGACAGATGGGTTCGGAATCTTAAAAACAGTGTGTACGCGAAGGAGGAAAGTTGTCTTCAGTGCAAAAACGTGGAAAAAGTGAATGTATAAGGAAAAGAAACAAAAGGGAGGTATTGGTTTAAATGGCCTTTTAGACGGTTTTTGTGAGTCAGGTGGGTTCGGATTCATAAAAAAAGTGTGTACGAGAAGGAGGAAAGTTGGAAAAACGTGGAAAAAATGAATGTATAAGGAAAAGAAACAAAAGGGAGGTATTGGTTTAAATGTTCTTTTAGGCGATTTTGTGAGTCAGATGGGTTCGGAACCATAAAAACAGTGTGTACGCGAAGGAGGAAAGTTGTTTTGAGTGCAAAAACGTGAAAAAAATTAATGTATATCGAAAAAAAACATAAGGGCGGTATTGGTTTAAATGGCTTTTTAGACAGTTTTGTGATTCAGATGGGTTTGGAATCTTAAAAACAGTGTGTACGCGAAGGATTAAAGTTGTTTTGAGTGCCGAAACGTGGAAAAAATTAATGTATAACGAAAAAAAACAAAAGGGCGGTATTGGTTTAAATAGCTTTTTAGACAGTTTTGTGATTCAGATGGGTTTGGAAGCTTAAAAACAGTGTGTACGCGAAGGAGGAAAGTTGTCTTGAGTGCAAAAACGTGGAAAAAGTGAATGTATAAGGAAAAGAAACAAAAGGGAGGTATTGGTTTAAATGGTCTTTTAGACGATATTGTGAGTCAGATGGGTTCGGAATCATAAAAATAGTGTGTACGCGAAGGAGGAAAGTTGTCTTGAGTGCAAAAACGTGGAAAAAATGAATGTATAAAGAAAAGAAACAAAAGGGAGGTATTGGTTTAAATGGTCTTTTAGACGATTTTGTGAGACAGATGGGTTCGGAATCATAAAAACAGTGTGTACGCGAAGGAGGAAAGTTGTTTTGAGTACAAAAATGTGGAAAGCAGTGTGTACGCGAATGTGGAAAGATGTTTTGAGTGCCGAAACGTGGAAAAAATAAATGTATAAGGAAAAGAAACAAATGGGCGGTATTGGTTTAAATGGCCTTTTAGACGGTTTTTGTAAGTCAGGTGGGTTCGGATTCATAAAAAAAGTGTGTACGCGGAAAGTTGTTTTGAGTGCTAAAACTTGGAAAAAATGAATGTATAAGGAAAAGAAACAAATGGGCGGTATTGGTTTAAATGGCCTTTTAGACGGTTTTTGTGAGTCAGGTGGGTTCGGATTCATAAAAAAAGTGTGTACGCGAAGGAGGAAAGTTGTTTTGAGTGCAAAAACGTGGAAAAAATGAATGTATAAGGGAAAGAAACAAAAGGGAGGTATTGGTTTAAATGGTCTTTTAGACGGTTTTGTGAGTCAGGTGGGTTCGGAATCATAAAAAAAGTGTGTACGAGAAGGAGGAAAGTTGGAAAAACGTGGAAAAAATGAATGTATAAGGAAAAGAAACAAAAGGGCGGTATTGGTTTAAATGGCCTTTTAGACGGTTTTGTGAGTCAGGTAGGTTCACAATCATCAGAAAAGTGTGTACAAGAAGGAGGAATGTTGTTTTGAGTGCAAAAACGTGGAAAAAACGAATGTATAAGGAAAAGAAACAAAAGGGAGGTATTGGTTTAAATGGCTTTTTAGACAGTTTTGTGAGTCAGATGGGTTTGGAATGTTAAAAACAGTGTGTACGCGGAGGAGGAAAGTTGTTTTGAGTGCAAAAACGTGGAAAAAAATGAATGTATAAGGAAAAGAAACAAAGGGAGGTATTGGTTTAAATGTTCTTTTAGGCGATTTTGTGAGTCAGATGGGTTCGGAACCATAAAAACAGTGTGTACGCGAAGGAGGAAAGTTGTTTTGAGTGCAAAAACGTGGAAAAAATTAATGTATATCGAAAAAAAACATAAGGGCGGTATTGGTTTAAATGGCTTTTTAGACAGTTTTGTGATTCAGATGGGTTTGGAATCTTAAAAACAGTGTGTACGCGAAGGATTAAAGTTGTTTTGAGTGCCGAAACGTGGAAAAAATTAATGTATAACGAAAAAAAACAAAAGGGCGGTATTGGTTTAAATAGCTTTTTAGACAGTTTTGTGATTCAGATGGGTTTGGAAGCTTAAAAACAGTGTGTACGCGAAGGAGGAAAGTTGTCTTGAGTGCAAAAACGTGGAAAAAGTGAATGTATAAGGAAAAGAAACAAAAGGGAGGTATTGGTTTAAATGGTCTTTTAGACGATTTTGTGAGTCAGATGGGTTCGGAATCATAAAAATAGTGTGTACGCGAAGGAGGAAAGTTGTCTTGAGTGCAAAAACGTGGAAAAAATGAATGTATAAAGAAAAGAAACAAAAGGGAGGTATTGGTTTAAATGGTCTTTTAGACGATTTTGTGAGACAGATGGGTTCGGAATCATAAAAACAGTGTGTACGCGAAGGAGGAAAGTTGTTTTGAGTACAAAAATGTGGAAAGCAGTGTGTACGCGAATGTGGAAAGATGTTTTGAGTGCCGAAACGTGGAAAAAATAAATGTATAAGGAAAAGAAACAAAGGGAGGTATTGGTTTAAATGTTCTTTTAGGCGATTTTGTGAGTCAGATGGGTTCGGAACCATAAAAACAGTGTGTACGCGAAGGAGGAAAGTTGTTTTGAGTGCAAAAACGTGGAAAAAATTAATGTATATCGAAAAAAAACATAAGGGCGGTATTGGTTTAAATGGCTTTTTAGACAGTTTTGTGATTCAGATGGGTTTGGAATCTTAAAAACAGTGTGTGCGCGAAGGATTAAAGTTGTTTTGAGTGCCGAAACGTGGAAAAAATTAATGTATAACGAAAAAAAACAAAAGGGCGGTATTGGTTTAAATAGCTTTTTAGACAGTTTTGTGATACAGATGGGTTTGGAAGCTTAAAAACAGTGTGTACGCGAAGGAGGAAAGTTGTCTTGAGTGCAAAAACGTGGAAAAAGTGAATGTATAAGGAAAAGAAACAAAAGGGAGGTATTGGTTTAAATGGTCTTTTAGACGATTTTGTGAGTCAGATGGGTTCGGAATCATAAAAATAGTGTGTACGCGAAGAACACACTCAAGACAACGTTGAAAGTTGTCTTGAGTGCAAAAACGTTGAAAAAATGAATGTATAAGGAAAAAGAAACAAAAGGGAGGTATTGGTTTAAATGGTCTTTTAGACGATTTTGTGAGACAGATGGGTTCGAAATCATAAAAGCAGTGTGTACGCGAATGTGGAAAGATGTTTTGAGTGCCGAAACGTGGAAAAAATAAATGTATAATGAAAAGAAACAAAAGGGCGGTATTGGTTTAAATGGCTTTTTAGACAGTTTTGTGATTCAGATGGGTTCGGAATCATAAAAACAGTGTGTACGCGAAGGAGGAAAGTTGTTTTGAGTGCTAAAACGGAAAAAATGAATGTATAAGGAAAAGAAACAAATGGGCGGTATTGGTTTAAATGGCCTTTTAGACGGTTTTTGTGAGTCAGGTGGGTTCGGATTCATAAAAAAAGTGTGTACGCGAAGGAGGAAAGTTGTTTTGAGTGCAAAAACGTGGAAAAAATGAATGTATAAGGAAAAGAAACAAAAGGGAAGTATTGGTTTAAATGGTCTTATAGACGGTTTTGTGAGTCAGTTGGGTTCGGAATCATAAAAAAAGTGTGTACGAGAAGGAGGAAAGTTGGAAAAACGTGGAAAAAATGAATGTATAAGGAAAAGAAACAAAAGGGCGGTATTGGTTTAAATGGCCTTTTAGACGGTTTTGTGAGTCAGGTAGGTTCGGAATCATCAGAAAAGTGTGTACAAGGAGGAATGTTGTTTTGAGTACAAAAATGAGGAAAAAATGAATGTATAAGGAAAAGAAACAAATGGGCGGTATTGGTTTAAATGGTCTTTTAGACGATTTTGTGAGACAGATGGGTTCGGAATCATAAAAACAGTGTGTACGCGAAGGATTAAAGTTGTTTTGAGTGCCGAAACGTGGAAAAAATTAATGTATAACGAAAAAAAACAAAAGGGCGGTATTGGTTTAAATAGCTTTTTAGACAGTTTTGTGAGTCAGATGGGTTTGGAATGTTAAAAACAGTGTGTACGCGGAGGAGGAAAGTTGTTTTGAGTGCAAAAACGTGGAAAAAAATGAATGTATATGGAAAAGAAACAAAAGGGCGGTATTGGTTTAAATGGCCTTTTAGACGGTTTTGTGAGTCAGGTGGGTTCGGATTCATAAAAAAAGTGTGTACGCGAAGGAGGAAAGTTGTTTTGAGTGCTAAAACTTGGAAAAAATGAATGTATAAGGAAAAGAAACAAATGGGCGGTATTGGTTTAAATGGCATTTTAGACGGTTTTTGTGAGTCAGGTGGGTTCGGATTCATAAAAAAAGTGTGTACGCGAAGGAGGAAAGTTGTTTTGAGTGCAAAAACGTGGAAAAAATGAATGTATAAGGAAAAGTAACAAAAGGGAGGTATTGGTTTAAATGGTCTTTTAGACGGTTTTGTGAGTCAGGTGGGTTCGGAATCATAAAAAAAGTGTGTACGAGAAGGAGGAAAGTTGGAAAAACGTGGAAAAAATGAATGTATAAGGAAAAGAAACAAAAGGGCGGTATTGGTTTAAATGGCCTTTTAGACGGTTTTGTGAGTCAGGTAGGTTCACAATCATCAGAAAAGTGTGTACAAGAAGGAGGAATGTTGTTTTGAGTGCAAAAACGTGGAAAAAACGAATGTATAAGGAAAAGAAACAAAAGGGAGGTATTCGTTTAAATGGCTTTTTAGACAGTTTTGTGAGTCAGATGGGTTTGGAATGTTAAAAACAGTGTGTACGCGGAGGAGGAAAGTTGTTTTGAGTGCAAAAACGTGGAAAAAAATGAATGTATAAGGAAAAGAAACAAAGGGAGGTATTGGTTTAAATGTTCTTTTAGGCGATTTTGTGAGTCAGATGGGTTCGGAACCATAAAAACAGTGTGTACGCGAAGGAGGAAAGTTGTTTTGAGTGCAAAAACGTGGAAAAAATTAATGTATATCGAAAAAAAACATAAGGGCGGTATTGGTTTAAATGGCTTTTTAGACAGTTTTGTGATTCAGATGGGTTTGGAATCTTAAAAACAGTGTGTGCGCGAAGGATTAAAGTTGTTTTGAGTGCCGAAACGTGGAAAAAATTAATGTATAACGAAAAAAAACAAAAGGGCGGTATTGGTTTAAATAGCTTTTTAGACAGTTTTGTGATACAGATGGGTTTGGAAGCTTAAAAACAGTGTGTACGCGAAGGAGGAAAGTTGTCTTGAGTGCAAAAACGTGGAAAAAGTGAATGTATAGGGAAAAGAAACAAAAGGGAGGTATTGGTTTAAATGGTCTTTTAGACGATTTTGTGAGTCAGATGGGTTCGGAATCATAAAAATAGTGTGTACGCGAAGAACACACTCAAGACAACGTTGAAAGTTGTCTTGAGTGCAAAAACGTTGAAAAAATGAATGTATAAGGAAAAAGAAACAAAAGGGAGGTATTGGTTTAAATGGTCTTTTAGACGATTTTGTGAGACAGATGGGTTCGAAATCATAAAAGCAGTGTGTACGCGAATGTGGAAAGATGTTTTGAGTGCCGAAACGTGGAAAAAATAAATGTATAATGAAAAGAAACAAAAGGGCGGTATTGGTTTAAATGGCTTTTTAGACAGTTTTGTGATTCAGATGGGTTCGGAATCATAAAAACAGTGTGTACGCGAAGGAAAAACAGTGTGTACGCGAAGGAGGAAAGTTGTTTTGAGTGCAAAAACGTGGAAAAAAATGAATGTATAAGGAAAAGAAACAAATGGGCGGTATTGGTTTAAATGGCCTTTTAGACGGTTTTTGTGAGTCAGATGGGTTTGGAATGTTAAAAACAGTGTGTACGCGGAGGAGGAAAGTTGTTTTGAGTGCAAAAACGTGGAAAAAAATGAATGTATAAGGAAAAGAAACAAATGGGCGGTATTGGTTTAAATAGCTTTTTAGACAGTTTTGTGAGTCAGATGGGTTTGGAATGTTAAAAACAGTGTGTACGCGGAGGAGGAAAGTTGTTTTGAGTGCAAAAACGTGGAAAAAAATGAATGTATAAGGAAAAGAAACAAATGGGCGGTATTGGTTTAAATGGCCTTTTAGACGGTTTTTGTGAGTCAGGTGGGTTCGGAATCATAAAAAAAGTGTGTACGAGAAGGAGGAAAGTTGGAAAAACGTGGAAAAAATGAATGTATAAGGAAAAGAAACAAAAGGGCGGTATTGGTTTAAATGGCCTTTTAGACGGTTTTGTGAGTCAGGTAGGTTCGGAATCATCAGAAAAGTGTGTACAAGGAGGAATGTTGTTTTGAGTACAAAAATGAGGAAAAAATGAATGTATAAGGAAAAGAAACAAATGGGCGGTATTGGTTTAAATGGTCTTTTAGACGATTTTGTGAGACAGATGGGTTCGGAATCATAAAAACAGTGTGTACGCGAAGGATTAAAGTTGTTTTGAGTGCCGAAACGTGGAAAAAATTAATGTATAACGAAAAAAAACAAAAGGGCGGTATTGGTTTAAATAGCTTTTTAGACAGTTTTGTGAGTCAGATGGGTTTGGAATGTTAAAAACAGTGTGTACGCGGAGGAGGAAAGTTGTTTTGAGTGCAAAAACGTGGAAAAAAACGAATGTATAAGGAAAAGAAACAAATGGGCGGTATTGGTTTAAATGGCCTTTTAGACGGTTTTTGTGAGTCAGGTGGGTTCGGAATCATAAAAAAAGTGTGTACGAGAAGGAGGAAAGTTGGAAAAACGTGGAAAAAAATGAATGTATAAGGAAAAGAAACAAATGGGCGGTATTGGTTTAAATGGCCTTTTAGACGGTTTTTGTAAGTCAGGTGGGTTCGGATTCATAAAAAAAGTGTGTACGCGGAAAGTTGTTTTGAGTGCTAAAACTTGGAAAAAATGAATGTATAAGGAAAAGAAACAAATGGGCGGTATTGGTTTAAATGGCCTTTTAGACGGTTTTTGTGAGTCAGGTGGGTTCGGATTCATAAAAAAAGTGTGTACGCGAAGGAGGAAAGTTGTTTTGAGTGCAAAAACGTGGAAAAAATGAATGTATAAGGGAAAGAAACAAAAGGGAGGTATTGGTTTAAATGGTCTTTTAGACGGTTTTGTGAGTCAGGTGGGTTCGGAATCATAAAAAAAGTGTGTACGAGAAGGAGGAAAGTTGGAAAAACGTGGAAAAAATGAATGTATAAGGAAAAGAAACAAAAGGGCGGTATTGGTTTAAATGGCCTTTTAGACGGTTTTGTGAGTCAGGTAGGTTCACAATCATCAGAAAAGTGTGTACAAGAAGGAGGAATGTTGTTTTGAGTGCAAAAACGTGGAAAAAACGAATGTATAAGGAAAAGAAACAAAAGGGAGGTATTGGTTTAAATGGCTTTTTAGACAGTTTTGTGAGTCAGATGGGTTTGGAATGTTAAAAACAGTGTGTACGCGGAGGAGGAAAGTTGTTTTGAGTGCAAAAACGTGGAAAAAAATGAATGTATAAGGAAAAGAAACAAAGGGAGGTATTGGTTTAAATGTTCTTTTAGGCGATTTTGTGAGTCAGATGGGTTCGGAACCATAAAAACAGTGTGTACGCGAAGGAGGAAAGTTGTTTTGAGTGCAAAAACGTGGAAAAAATTAATGTATATCGAAAAAAAACATAAGGGCGGTATTGGTTTAAATGGCTTTTTAGACAGTTTTGTGATTCAGATGGGTTTGGAATCTTAAAAACAGTGTGTACGCGAAGGATTAAAGTTGTTTTGAGTGCCGAAACGTGGAAAAAATTAATGTATAACGAAAAAAAACAAAAGGGCGGTATTGGTTTAAATAGCTTTTTAGACAGTTTTGTGATTCAGATGGGTTTGGAAGCTTAAAAACAGTGTGTACGCGAAGGAGGAAAGTTGTCTTGAGTGCAAAAACGTGGAAAAAGTGAATGTATAAGGAAAAGAAACAAAAGGGAGGTATTGGTTTAAATGGTCTTTTAGACGATTTTGTGAGTCAGATGGGTTCGGAATCATAAAAATAGTGTGTACGCGAAGGAGGAAAGTTGTCTTGAGTGCAAAAACGTGGAAAAAATGAATGTATAAAGAAAAGAAACAAAAGGGAGGTATTGGTTTAAATGGTCTTTTAGACGATTTTGTGAGACAGATGGGTTCGGAATCATAAAAACAGTGTGTACGCGAAGGAGGAAAGTTGTTTTGAGTACAAAAATGTGGAAAGCAGTGTGTACGCGAATGTGGAAAGATGTTTTGAGTGCCGAAACGTGGAAAAAATAAATGTATAAGGAAAAGAAACAAAGGGAGGTATTGGTTTAAATGTTCTTTTAGGCGATTTTGTGAGTCAGATGGGTTCGGAACCATAAAAACAGTGTGTACGCGAAGGAGGAAAGTTGTTTTGAGTGCAAAAACGTGGAAAAAATTAATGTATATCGAAAAAAAACATAAGGGCGGTATTGGTTTAAATGGCTTTTTAGACAGTTTTGTGATTCAGATGGGTTTGGAATCTTAAAAACAGTGTGTGCGCGAAGGATTAAAGTTGTTTTGAGTGCCGAAACGTGGAAAAAATTAATGTATAACGAAAAAAAACAAAAGGGCGGTATTGGTTTAAATAGCTTTTTAGACAGTTTTGTGATACAGATGGGTTTGGAAGCTTAAAAACAGTGTGTACGCGAAGGAGGAAAGTTGTCTTGAGTGCAAAAACGTGGAAAAAGTGAATGTATAAGGAAAAGAAACAAAAGGGAGGTATTGGTTTAAATGGTCTTTTAGACGATTTTGTGAGTCAGATGGGTTCGGAATCATAAAAATAGTGTGTACGCGAAGAACACACTCAAGACAACGTTGAAAGTTGTCTTGAGTGCAAAAACGTTGAAAAAATGAATGTATAAGGAAAAAGAAACAAAAGGGAGGTATTGGTTTAAATGGTCTTTTAGACGATTTTGTGAGACAGATGGGTTCGAAATCATAAAAGCAGTGTGTACGCGAATGTGGAAAGATGTTTTGAGTGCCGAAACGTGGAAAAAATAAATGTATAATGAAAAGAAACAAAAGGGCGGTATTGGTTTAAATGGCTTTTTAGACAGTTTTGTGATTCAGATGGGTTCGGAATCATAAAAACAGTGTGTACGCGAAGGAGGAAAGTTGTTTTGAGTGCTAAAACGGAAAAAATGAATGTATAAGGAAAAGAAACAAATGGGCGGTATTGGTTTAAATGGCCTTTTAGACGGTTTTTGTGAGTCAGGTGGGTTCGGATTCATAAAAAAAGTGTGTACGCGAAGGAGGAAAGTTGTTTTGAGTGCAAAAACGTGGAAAAAATGAATGTATAAGGAAAAGAAACAAAAGGGAAGTATTGGTTTAAATGGTCTTATAGACGGTTTTGTGAGTCAGTTGGGTTCGGAATCATAAAAAAAGTGTGTACGAGAAGGAGGAAAGTTGGAAAAACGTGGAAAAAATGAATGTATAAGGAAAAGAAACAAAAGGGCGGTATTGGTTTAAATGGCCTTTTAGACGGTTTTGTGAGTCAGGTAGGTTCGGAATCATCAGAAAAGTGTGTACAAGGAGGAATGTTGTTTTGAGTACAAAAATGAGGAAAAAATGAATGTATAAGGAAAAGAAACAAATGGGCGGTATTGGTTTAAATGGTCTTTTAGACGATTTTGTGAGACAGATGGGTTCGGAATCATAAAAACAGTGTGTACGCGAAGGATTAAAGTTGTTTTGAGTGCCGAAACGTGGAAAAAATTAATGTATAACGAAAAAAAACAAAAGGGCGGTATTGGTTTAAATAGCTTTTTAGACAGTTTTGTGAGTCAGATGGGTTTGGAATGTTAAAAACAGTGTGTACGCGGAGGAGGAAAGTTGTTTTGAGTGCAAAAACGTGGAAAAAAATGAATGTATATGGAAAAGAAACAAAAGGGCGGTATTGGTTTAAATGGCCTTTTAGACGGTTTTGTGAGTCAGGTGGGTTCGGATTCATAAAAAAAGTGTGTACGCGAAGGAGGAAAGTTGTTTTGAGTGCTAAAACTTGGAAAAAATGAATGTATAAGGAAAAGAAACAAATGGGCGGTATTGGTTTAAATGGCATTTTAGACGGTTTTTGTGAGTCAGGTGGGTTCGGATTCATAAAAAAAGTGTGTACGCGAAGGAGGAAAGTTGTTTTGAGTGCAAAAACGTGGAAAAAAATGAATGTATATGGAAAAGAAACAAAAGGGCGGTATTGGTTTAAATGGCCTTTTAGACGGTTTTGTGAGTCAGGTGGGTTCGGATTCATAAAAAAAGTGTGTACGAGAAGGAGGAAAGTTGGAAAAACGTGGAAAAAATGAATGTATAAGGAAAAGAAACAAAAGGGCGGTATTGGTTTAAATGGCCTTTTAGACGGTTTTGTGAGTCAGGTAGGTTCACAATCATCAGAAAAGTGTGTACAAGAAGGAGGAATGTTGTTTTGAGTGCAAAAACGTGGAAAAAACGAATGTATAAGGAAAAGAAACAAAAGGGAGGTATTCGTTTAAATGGCTTTTTAGACAGTTTTGTGAGTCAGATGGGTTTGGAATGTTAAAAACAGTGTGTACGCGGAGGAGGAAAGTTGTTTTGAGTGCAAAAACGTGGAAAAAAATGAATGTATAAGGAAAAGAAACAAAGGGAGGTATTGGTTTAAATGTTCTTTTAGGCGATTTTGTGAGTCAGATGGGTTCGGAACCATAAAAACAGTGTGTACGCGAAGGAGGAAAGTTGTTTTGAGTGCAAAAACGTGGAAAAAATTAATGTATATCGAAAAAAAACATAAGGGCGGTATTGGTTTAAATGGCTTTTTAGACAGTTTTGTGATTCAGATGGGTTTGGAATCTTAAAAACAGTGTGTGCGCGAAGGATTAAAGTTGTTTTGAGTGCCGAAACGTGGAAAAAATTAATGTATAACGAAAAAAAACAAAAGGGCGGTATTGGTTTAAATAGCTTTTTAGACAGTTTTGTGATACAGATGGGTTTGGAAGCTTAAAAACAGTGTGTACGCGAAGGAGGAAAGTTGTCTTGAGTGCAAAAACGTGGAAAAAGTGAATGTATAGGGAAAAGAAACAAAAGGGAGGTATTGGTTTAAATGGTCTTTTAGACGATTTTGTGAGTCAGATGGGTTCGGAATCATAAAAATAGTGTGTACGCGAAGAACACACTCAAGACAACGTTGAAAGTTGTCTTGAGTGCAAAAACGTTGAAAAAATGAATGTATAAGGAAAAAGAAACAAAAGGGAGGTATTGGTTTAAATGGTCTTTTAGACGATTTTGTGAGACAGATGGGTTCGAAATCATAAAAGCAGTGTGTACGCGAATGTGGAAAGATGTTTTGAGTGCCGAAACGTGGAAAAAATAAATGTATAATGAAAAGAAACAAAAGGGCGGTATTGGTTTAAATGGCTTTTTAGACAGTTTTGTGATTCAGATGGGTTCGGAATCATAAAAACAGTGTGTACGCGAAGGAAAAACAGTGTGTACGCGAAGGAGGAAAGTTGTTTTGAGTGCAAAAACGTGGAAAAAAATGAATGTATAAGGAAAAGAAACAAATGGGCGGTATTGGTTTAAATGGCCTTTTAGACGGTTTTTGTGAGTCAGATGGGTTTGGAATGTTAAAAACAGTGTGTACGCGGAGGAGGAAAGTTGTTTTGAGTGCAAAAACGTGGAAAAAAATGAATGTATAAGGAAAAGAAACAAATGGGCGGTATTGGTTTAAATAGCTTTTTAGACAGTTTTGTGAGTCAGATGGGTTTGGAATGTTAAAAACAGTGTGTACGCGGAGGAGGAAAGTTGTTTTGAGTGCAAAAACGTGGAAAAAAATGAATGTATAAGGAAAAGAAACAAATGGGCGGTATTGGTTTAAATGGCCTTTTAGACGGTTTTTGTGAGTCAGGTGGGTTCGGAATCATAAAAAAAGTGTGTACGAGAAGGAGGAAAGTTGGAAAAACGTGGAAAAAATGAATGTATAAGGAAAAGAAACAAAAGGGCGGTATTGGTTTAAATGGCCTTTTAGACGGTTTTGTGAGTCAGGTAGGTTCGGAATCATCAGAAAAGTGTGTACAAGGAGGAATGTTGTTTTGAGTACAAAAATGAGGAAAAAATGAATGTATAAGGAAAAGAAACAAATGGGCGGTATTGGTTTAAATGGTCTTTTAGACGATTTTGTGAGACAGATGGGTTCGGAATCATAAAAACAGTGTGTACGCGAAGGATTAAAGTTGTTTTGAGTGCCGAAACGTGGAAAAAATTAATGTATAACGAAAAAAAACAAAAGGGCGGTATTGGTTTAAATAGCTTTTTAGACAGTTTTGTGAGTCAGATGGGTTTGGAATGTTAAAAACAGTGTGTACGCGGAGGAGGAAAGTTGTTTTGAGTGCAAAAACGTGGAAAAAAATGAATGTATAAGGAAAAGAAACAAATGGGCGGTATTGGTTTAAATGGCCTTTTAGACGGTTTTTGTGAGTCAGGTGGGTTCGGAATCATAAAAAAAGTGTGTACGAGAAGGAGGAAAGTTGGAAAAACGTGGAAAAAAATGAATGTATAAGGAAAAGAAACAAAAGGGCGGTATTGGTTTAAATGGCCTTTTAGACGGTTTTGTGAGTCAGGTAGGTTCGGAATCATCAGAAAAGTGTGTACAAGAAGGAGGAATGTTCTTTTGAGTGCAAAAACGTGGAAAAAAATGAATGTATAAGGAAAAGAAACAAAAGGGAGGTATTGGTTTAAATGGCTTTTTAGACAGTTTTGTGATTCAGATGGGTTTGGAATCTTAAAAACAGTGTGTACGCGAAGGAGGAAAGTTGTCTTGAGTGCAAAAACGTGGAAAAAGTGAATGTATAAGGAAAAGAAACAAAAGGGAGGTATTGGTTTAAATGGTCTTTTAGACGATTTTGTGAGTCAGATGGGTTTGGAATCTTAAAAACAGTGTGTACGCGAAGGAGGAATGTTGTTTTGAGTACAAAAATGAGGAAAAAATGAATGTATAAGGAAAAGAAACAAATGGGCGGTATTGGTTTAAATGGTCTTTTAGACGATTTTGTGAGACAGATGGGTTCGGAATCATAAAAACAGTGTGTACGCGAAGGATTAAAGTTGTTTTGAGTGCCGAAACGTGGAAAAAATTAATGTATAACGAAAAAAAACAAAAGGGCGGTATTGGTTTAAATAGCTTTTTAGACAGTTTTGTGAGTCAGATGGGTTTGGAATGTTAAAAACAGTGTGTACGCGGAGGAGGAAAGTTGTTTTGAGTGCAAAAACGTGGAAAAAAATGAATGTATAAGGAAAAGAAACAAATGGGCGGTATTGGTTTAAATGGCCTTTTAGACGGTTTTTGTGAGTCAGGTGGGTTCGGAATCATAAAAAAAGTGTGTACGAGAAGGAGGAAAGTTGGAAAAACGTGGAAAAAAATGAATGTATAAGGAAAAGAAACAAAAGGGCGGTATTGGTTTAAATGGCCTTTTAGACGGTTTTGTGAGTCAGGTAGGTTCGGAATCATCAGAAAAGTGTGTACAAGAAGGAGGAATGTTCTTTTGAGTGCAAAAACGTGGAAAAAAATGAATGTATAAGGAAAAGAAACAAAAGGGAGGTATTGGTTTAAATGGCTTTTTAGACAGTTTTGTGATTCAGATGGGTTTGGAATCTTAAAAACAGTGTGTACGCGAAGGAGGAAAGTTGTCTTGAGTGCAAAAACGTGGAAAAAGTGAATGTATAAGGAAAAGAAACAAAAGGGAGGTATTGGTTTAAATGGTCTTTTAGACGATTTTGTGAGTCAGATGGGTTTGGAATCTTAAAAACAGTGTGTACGCGAAGGAGGAAAGTTGTCTTGAGTGCAAAAACGTGGAAAAAGTGAATGTATAAGGAAAAGAAACAAAAGGGAGGTATTGGTTTAAATGGTCTTTTAGACGATTTTGTGAGACTGATGGGTTCGGAATTATAAAAACAGTGTGTACGCGAAGGAGGAAAGTTGTTTTGAGTGCCGAAACGTGGAAAAAATAAATGTATAAGGAAAAGAAACAAAAAGGGCGGTATTGGTTTAAATGGCTTTTTAGACAGTTTTGTGAGTAAGATGGGTTCGGAATCATAAAAACAGTGTGTACGCGAAGGAGGAAAGTTGTTTTGAGTACAAAAATGTGGAAAAAATGAATGTATAAGGAAAAGAAACAAATGGGCGGTATTGGTTTAAATGGCCTTTTAGACGGTTTTTGTGAGTCAGGTGGGTTCGGATTCATAAAAAAAGTGTGTACGAGAAGGAGGAAAGTTGGAAAAACGTGGAAAAAATGAATGTATAAGGAAAAGAAACAAAAGGGCGGTATTGATTTAAATGGCCTTTTAGCCGGTTTTGTGAGTCAGGTAGGTTCGGAATCATCAGAAAAGTGTGTACAAGGAGGAATGTTGTTTTCAGTGCAAAAACGTGGAAAAAACGAATGTATAAGGAAAAGAAACAAAAGGGACGTATTGGTTTAAATGGTCTTTTAGACGATTTTGTGAGAATGATGGGTTCGGAATCATAAAAACAGTGTGTACGCGAAGGATTAAAGTTGTTTTGAGTGCCGAAACGTGGAAAAAATTAATGTATAACGAAAAAACACAAAAGGGCGGTATTGGTTTAAATAGCTTTTTAGACAGTTTTGTGAGTCAGATGGGTTTGGAATGTTAAAAACAGTGTGTACGCGGAGGAGGAAAGTTGTTTTGAGTGCCGAAACGTGGAAAAAATTAATGTATAACGAAAAAACACAAAAGGGCGGTATTGGTTTAAATAGCTTTTTAGACAGTTTTGTGAGTCAGATGGGTTTGGAATGTTAAAAACAGTGTGTACGCGGAGGAGGAAAGTTGTTTTGAGTGCAAAAACGTGGAAAAAAATGAATGTATAAGGAAAAGAAACAAATGGGCGGTATTGGTTTAAATGGCCTTTTAGACGGTTTTTGTGAGTCAGGTGGGTTCGGAATCATAAAAAAAGTGTGTACGAGAAGGAGGAAAGTTGGAAAAACGTGGAAAAAAATGAATGTATAAGGAAAAGAAACAAAAGGGCGGTATTGGTTTAAATGGCCTTTTAGACGGTTTTGTGAGTCAGGTAGGTTCGGAATCATCAGAAAAGTGTGTACAAGAAGGAGGAATGTTCTTTTGAGTGCAAAAACGTGGAAAAAAATGAATGTATAAGGAAAAGAAACAAAAGGGAGGTATTGGTTTAAATGGCTTTTTAGACAGTTTTGTGATTCAGATGGGTTTGGAATCTTAAAAACAGTGTGTACGCGAAGGAGGAAAGTTGTCTTGAGTGCAAAAACGTGGAAAAAGTGAATGTATAAGGAAAAGAAACAAAAGGGAGGTATTGGTTTAAATGGTCTTTTAGACGATTTTGTGAGTCAGATGGGTTTGGAATCTTAAAAACAGTGTGTACGCGAAGGAGGAATGTTGTTTTGAGTACAAAAATGAGGAAAAAATGAATGTATAAGGAAAAGAAACAAATGGGCGGTATTGGTTTAAATGGTCTTTTAGACGATTTTGTGAGACAGATGGGTTCGGAATCATAAAAACAGTGTGTACGCGAAGGATTAAAGTTGTTTTGAGTGCCGAAACGTGGAAAAAATTAATGTATAACGAAAAAAAACAAAAGGGCGGTATTGGTTTAAATAGCTTTTTAGACAGTTTTGTGAGTCAGATGGGTTTGGAATGTTAAAAACAGTGTGTACGCGGAGGAGGAAAGTTGTTTTGAGTGCAAAAACGTGGAAAAAAATGAATGTATAAGGAAAAGAAACAAATGGGCGGTATTGGTTTAAATGGCCTTTTAGACGGTTTTTGTGAGTCAGGTGGGTTCGGAATCATAAAAAAAGTGTGTACGAGAAGGAGGAAAGTTGGAAAAACGTGGAAAAAAATGAATGTATAAGGAAAAGAAACAAAAGGGCGGTATTGGTTTAAATGGCCTTTTAGACGGTTTTGTGAGTCAGGTAGGTTCGGAATCATCAGAAAAGTGTGTACAAGAAGGAGGAATGTTCTTTTGAGTGCAAAAACGTGGAAAAAAATGAATGTATAAGGAAAAGAAACAAAAGGGAGGTATTGGTTTAAATGGCTTTTTAGACAGTTTTGTGATTCAGATGGGTTTGGAATCTTAAAAACAGTGTGTACGCGAAGGAGGAAAGTTGTCTTGAGTGCAAAAACGTGGAAAAAGTGAATGTATAAGGAAAAGAAACAAAAGGGAGGTATTGGTTTAAATGGTCTTTTAGACGATTTTGTGAGTCAGATGGGTTTGGAATCTTAAAAACAGTGTGTACGCGAAGGAGGAAAGTTGTCTTGAGTGCAAAAACGTGGAAAAAGTGAATGTATAAGGAAAAGAAACAAAAGGGAGGTATTGGTTTAAATGGTCTTTTAGACGATTTTGTGAGACTGATGGGTTCGGAATTATAAAAACAGTGTGTACGCGAAGGAGGAAAGTTGTTTTGAGTGCCGAAACGTGGAAAAAATAAATGTATAAGGAAAAGAAACAAAAAGGGCGGTATTGGTTTAAATGGCTTTTTAGACAGTTTTGTGAGTAAGATGGGTTCGGAATCATAAAAACAGTGTGTACGCGAAGGAGGAAAGTTGTTTTGAGTACAAAAATGTGGAAAAAATGAATGTATAAGGAAAAGAAACAAATGGGCGGTATTGGTTTAAATGGCCTTTTAGACGGTTTTTGTGAGTCAGGTGGGTTCGGATTCATAAAAAAAGTGTGTACGAGAAGGAGGAAAGTTGGAAAAACGTGGAAAAAATGAATGTATAAGGAAAAGAAACAAAAGGGCGGTATTGATTTAAATGGCCTTTTAGCCGGTTTTGTGAGTCAGGTAGGTTCGGAATCATCAGAAAAGTGTGTACAAGGAGGAATGTTGTTTTCAGTGCAAAAACGTGGAAAAAACGAATGTATAAGGAAAAGAAACAAAAGGGACGTATTGGTTTAAATGGTCTTTTAGACGATTTTGTGAGAATGATGGGTTCGGAATCATAAAAACAGTGTGTACGCGAAGGATTAAAGTTGTTTTGAGTGCCGAAACGTGGAAAAAATTAATGTATAACGAAAAAACACAAAAGGGCGGTATTGGTTTAAATAGCTTTTTAGACAGTTTTGTGAGTCAGATGGGTTTGGAATGTTAAAAACAGTGTGTACGCGGAGGAGGAAAGTTGTTTTGAGTGCAAAAACGTGGAAAAAAATGAATGTATAAGGAAAAGAAACAAAAGGGAGGTATTGGTTTAAATGGTCTTTTAGGCTATTTTGTGAGTCAGATGGGTTCGGAACCATAAAAACAGTGTGTACGCGAAGGAGGAAAGTTGTCTTGAGTGCAAAAACGTGGAAAAAATTAATGTATAACGAAAAAAAACATAAGGGCGGTATTGGTTTAAATGGCTTTTAAGACAGTTTTGTGATTCAGATGGGTTTGGAATCTTAAAAACAGTGTGTACGCGAAGGAGAAAAGTTGTCTTGAGTGCAAAAACGTGGAAAAAGTGAATGTATAAGGAAAAGAAACAAAAGGGAGGTATTGGTTTAAATGGTCTTTTAGACGATTTTGTGAGTCAGATGGGTTCGGAACCATAAAAACAGTGTGTACGCGAAGGAAAAAAGTTGTCTTGAGTGCAAAAACGTGGAAAAAATTAATGTATAACGAAAAAAAACATAAGGGCGGTATTGGTTTAAATGGCTTTTTAGACAGTTTTGTGATTCAGATGGGTTTGGAATCTTAAAAACAGTGTGTACGCGAAGGAGGAAAGTTGTCTTGAGTGCAAAAACGTGGAAAAAGTGAATGTATAAGGAAAAGAAACAAAAGGGCGGTATTGGTTTAAATGGCCTTTTAGACGGTTTTGTGAGTCAGGTAGGTTCGGAATCATCAGAAAAGTGTGTACAAGAAGGAGGAATGTTGTTTTGAGTACAAAAATGTGGAAAAAATGAATGTATAAGGAAAAGAAACAAATGGGCGGTATTGGTTTAAATGGCCTTTTAGACGGTTTTTGTGAGTCAGGTGGGTTCGGAATCATAAAAAAAGTGTGTACGAGAAGAAGGAAAGTTGGAAAAACGTGGAAAAAAATGAATGTATAAGGAAAACAAACAAAAGGGCGGTATTGGTTTAAATGGCCTTTTAGACGGTTTTGTGAGTCAGGTAGGTTCGGAATCATCAGAAAAGTGTGTACAAGAAGGAGGAATGTTCTTTTGAATGCAAAAACGTGGAAAAAAATGAATGTATAAGGAAAAGAAACAAAAGGGAGGTATTGGTTTAAATGGCTTTTTAGACAGTTTTGTGATTCAGATGGGTTTGGAATCTTAAAAACAGTGTGTACGCGAAGGAGGAAAGTTGTCTTCAGTGCAAAAACGTGGAAAAAGTGAATGTATAAGGAAAAGAAACAAAAGGGAGGTATTGGTTTAAATGGCCTTTTAGACGGTTTTTGTGAGTCAGGTGGGTTCGGATTCATAAAAAAAGTGTGTACGAGAAGGAGGAAAGTTGGAAAAACGTGGAAAAAATGAATGTATAAGGAAAAGAAACAAAAGGGCGGTATTGGTTTAAATGTTCTTTTAGGCGATTTTGTGAGTCAGATGGGTTCGGAACCATAAAAACAGTGTGTACGCGAAGGAGGAAAGTTGTTTTGAGTGCAAAAACGCGGAAAAAATTAATGTATATCGAAAAAAAACATAAGGGCGGTATTGGTTTAAATGGCTTTTTAGACAGTTTTGTGATTCAGATGGGTTTCGAATCTTAAAAACAGTGTGTACGCGAAAGATTAAAGTTGTTTTGAGTGCCGAAACGTGGAAAAAATTAATGTATAACGAAAAAAAACAAAAGGGCGGTATTGGTTTAAATAGCTTTTTAGACAGTTTTGTGATTCATATGGGTTTGGAAGCTTAAAAACAGTGTGTACGCGAAGGAGGAAAGTTGTCTTGAGTGCAAAAACGTGGAAAAAGTGAATGTATAAGGAAAAGAAACAAAAGGGAGGTATTGGTTTAAATGGTCTTTTAGACGATTTTGTGAGTCAGATGGGTTCGGAATCATAAAAATAGTGTGTACGCGAAGGAGGAAAGTTGTCTTGAGTGCAAAAACGTGGAAAAAATGAATGTATAAAGAAAAGAAACAAAAGGGAGGTATTGGTTTAAATGGTCTTTTAGACGATTTTGTGAGACAGATGGGTTCGGAATCATAAAAACAGTGTGTACGCGAAGGAGGAAAGTTGTTTTGAGTACAAAAATGTGGAAAGCAGTGTGTACGCGAATGTGGAAAGATGTTTTGAGGGCCGAAACGTGGAAAAAATAAATGTATAAGGAAAAGAAACAAATGGGCGGTATTGGTTTAAATGGCCTTTTAGACGGTTTTTGTGAGTCAGGTGGGTTCGGATTCATAAAAAAAGTGTGTACGCGAAGGAGGAAAGTTGTTTTGAGTGCTAAAACTTTGAAAAAATGAATGTATAAGGAAAAGAAACAAATGGGCGGTATTGGTTTAAATGGCCTTTTAGACGGTTTTTGTGAGTCAGGTGGGTTCGGATTCATAAAAAAAGTATGTACGCGAAGGAGGAAAGTTGTTTTGAGTGCAAAAACGTGGAAAAAATGAATGTATAAGGAAAAGAAACAAAAGGGAGGTATTGGTTTAAATGGTCTTTTAGACGGTTTTGTGAGTCAGGTGGGTTCGGAATCATAAAAAAAGTGTGTACGAGAAGGAGGAAAGTTGGAAAAACGTGGAAAAAATGAATGTATAAGGAAAAGAAACAAAAGGGCGGTATTGGTTTAAATGGCCTTTTAGACGGTTTTGTGAGTCAGGTAGGTTCACAATCATCAGAAAAGTGTGTACAAGAAGGAGGAATGTTGTTTTGAGTGCAAAAACGTGGAAAAAACGAATGTATAAGGAAAAGAAACAAAAGGGAGGTATTCGTTTAAATGGCTTTTTAGACAGTTTTGTGAGTCAGATGGGTTTGGAATGTTAAAAACAGTGTGTACGCGGAGGAGGAAAGTTGTTTTGAGTGCAAAAACGTGGAAAAAAATGAATGTATAAGGAAAAGAAACAAAGGGAGGTATTGGTTTAAATGTTCTTTTAGGCGATTTTGTGAGTCAGATGGGTTCGGAACCATAAAAACAGTGTGTACGCGAAGGAGGAAAGTTGTTTTGAGTGCAAAAACGTGGAAAAAATTAATGTATATCGAAAAAAAACATAAGGGCGGTATTGGTTTAAATGGCTTTTTAGACAGTTTTGTGATTCAGATGGGTTTGGAATCTTAAAAACAGTGTGTGCGCGAAGGATTAAAGTTGTTTTGAGTGCCGAAACGTGGAAAGAATTAATGTATAACGAAAAAAAACAAAAGGGCGGTATTGGTTTAAATAGCTTTTTAGACAGTTTTGTGATTCAGATGGGTTTGGAAGCTTAAAAACAGTGTGTACGCGAAGGAGGAAAGTTGTCTTGAGTGCAAAAACGTGGAAAAAGTGAATGTATAAGGAAAAGAAACAAAAGGGAGGTATTGGTTTAAATGGTCTTTTAGACGATTTTGTGAGTCAGATGGGTTCGGAATCATAAAAATAGTGTGTACGCGAAGGAGGAAAGTTGTCTTGAGTGCAAAAACGTTGAAAAAATGAATGTATAAGGAAAAAGAAACAAAAGGGAGGTATTGGTTTAAATGGTCTTTTAGACGATTTTGTGAGACAGATGGGTTCGAAATCATAAAAGCAGTGTGTACGCGAATGTGGAAAGATGTTTTGAGTGCCGAAACGTGGAAAAAATAAATGTATAATGAAAAGAAACAAAAGGGCGGTATTGGTTTAAATGGCTTTTTAGACAGTTTTGTGATTCAGATGGGTTCGGAATCATAAAAACAGTGTGTACGCGAAGGAAAAACAGTGTGTACGCGAAGGAGGAAAGTTGTTTTGAGTGCTAAAACGGAAAAAATGAATGTATAAGGAAAAGAAACAAAAGGGCGGTATTGGTTTAAATGGCCTTTTAGACGGTTTTGTGAGTCAGGTAGGTTCGGAATCATCAGAAAAGTGTGTACAAGAAGGAGGAATGTTTTTTGAGTGCAAAAACGTGGAAAAAAATGAATGTATAAGGAAAAGAAACAAAAGGGAGGTATTGGTTTAAATGGCTTTTTAGACAGTTTTGTGATTCAGATGGGTTTGGAATCTTAAAAACAGTGTGTACGCGAAGGAGGAAAGTTGTCTTGAGTGCAAAAACGTGGAAAAAGTGAATGTATAAGGAAAAGAAACAAAAGGGAGGTATTGGTTTAAATGGTCTTTTAGACGATTTTGTGAGTCAGATGGGTTTGGAATCTTAAAAACAGTGTGTACGCGAAGGAGGAAAGTTGTCTTGAGTGCAAAAACGTGGAAAAAGTGAATGTATAAGGAAAAGAAACAAAAGGGAGGTATTGGTTTAAATGGTCTTTTAGACGATTTTGTGAGACTGATGGGTTCGGAATTATAAAAACAGTGTGTACGCGAAGGAGGAAAGTTGTTTTGAGTGCCGAAACGTGGAAAAAATAAATGTATAAGGAAAAGAAACAAAAAGGGCGGTATTGGTTTAAATGGCTTTTTAGACAGTTTTGTGAGTAAGATGGGTTCGGAATCATAAAAACAGTGTGTACGCGAAGGAGGAAAGTTGTTTTGAGTACAAAAATGTGGAAAAAATGAATGTATAAGGAAAAGAAACAAATGGGCGGTATTGGTTTAAATGGCCTTTTAGACGGTTTTTGTGAGTCAGGTGGGTTCGGATTCATAAAAAAAGTGTGTACGAGAAGGAGGAAAGTTGGAAAAACGTGGAAAAAATGAATGTATAAGGAAAAGAAACAAAAGGGCGGTATTGATTTAAATGGCCTTTTAGCCGGTTTTGTGAGTCAGGTAGGTTCGGAATCATCAGAAAAGTGTGTACAAGGAGGAATGTTGTTTTGAGTGCAAAAACGTGGAAAAAACGAATGTATAAGGAAAAGAAACAAAAGGGACGTATTGGTTTAAATGGTCTTTTAGACGATTTTGTGAGAATGATGGGTTCGGAATCATAAAAACAGTGTGTACGCGAAGGATTAAAGTTGTTTTGAGTGCCGAAACGTGGAAAAAATTAATGTATAACGAAAAAACACAAAAGGGCGGTATTGGTTTAAATAGCTTTTTAGACAGTTTTGTGAGTCAGATGGGTTTGGAATGTTAAAAACAGTGTGTACGCGGAGGAGGAAAGTTGTTTTGAGTGCAAAAACGTGGAAAAAAATGAATGTATAAGGAAAAGAAACAAAAGGGAGGTATTGGTTTAAATGGTCTTTTAGGCTATTTTGTGAGTCAGATGGGTTCGGAACCATAAAAACAGTGTGTACGCGAAGGAGGAAAGTTGTCTTGAGTGCAAAAACGTGGAAAAAATTAATGTATAACGAAAAAAAACATAAGGGCGGTATTGGTTTAAATGGCTTTTAAGACAGTTTTGTGATTCAGATGGGTTTGGAATCTTAAAAACAGTGTGTACGCGAAGGAGAAAAGTAGTCTTAAGTGCAAAAACGTGGAAAAAGTGAATGTATAAGGAAAAGAAACAAAAGGGAGGTATTGGTTTAAATGGTCTTTTAGACGATTTTGTGAGTCAGATGGGTTCGGAACCATAAAAACAGTGTGTACGCGAAGGAAAAAAGTTGTCTTGAGTGCAAAAACGTGGAAAAAATTAATGTATAACGAAAAAAAACATAAGGGCGGTATTGGTTTAAATGGCTTTTTAGACAGTTTTGTGATTCAGATGGGTTTGGAATCTTAAAAACAGTGTGTACGCGAAGGAGGAAAGTTGTCTTGAGTGCAAAAACGTGGAAAAAGTGAATGTATAAGGAAAAGAAACAAAAGGGCGGTATTGGTTTAAATGGCCTTTTAGACGGTTTTGTGAGTCAGGTAGGTTCGGAATCATCAGAAAAGTGTGTACAAGAAGGAGGAATGTTGTTTTGAGTACAAAAATGTGGAAAAAATGAATGTATAAGGAAAAGAAACAAATGGGCGGTATTGGTTTAAATGGCCTTTTAGACGGTTTTTGTGAGTCAGGTGGGTTCGGAATCATAAAAAAAGTGTGTACGAGAAGAAGGAAAGTTGGAAAAACGTGGAAAAAAATGAATGTATAAGGAAAACAAACAAAAGGGCGGTATTGGTTTAAATGGCCTTTTAGACGGTTTTGTGAGTCAGGTAGGTTCGGAATCATCAGAAAAGTGTGTACAAGAAGGAGGAATGTTCTTTTGAATGCAAAAACGTGGAAAAAAATGAATGTATAAGGAAAAGAAACAAAAGGGAGGTATTGGTTTAAATGGCTTTTTAGACAGTTTTGTGATTCAGATGGGTTTGGAATCTTAAAAACAGTGTGTACGCGAAGGAGGAAAGTTGTCTTCAGTGCAAAAACGTGGAAAAAGTGAATGTATAAGGAAAAGAAACAAAAGGGAGGTATTGGTTTAAATGGCCTTTTAGACGGTTTTTGTGAGTCAGGTGGGTTCGGATTCATAAAAAAAGTGTGTACGAGAAGGAGGAAAGTTGGAAAAACGTGGAAAAAATGAATGTATAAGGAAAAGAAACAAAAGGGCGGTATTGGTTTAAATGTTCTTTTAGGCGATTTTGTGAGTCAGATGGGTTCGGAACCATAAAAACAGTGTGTACGCGAAGGAGGAAAGTTGTTTTGAGTGCAAAAACGCGGAAAAAATTAATGTATATCGAAAAAAAACATAAGGGCGGTATTGATTTAAATGGCTTTTTAGACAGTTTTGTGATTCAGATGGGTTTCGAATCTTAAAAACAGTGTGTACGCGAAAGATTAAAGTTGTTTTGAGTGCCGAAACGTGGAAAAAATTAATGTATAACGAAAAAAAACAAAAGGGCGGTATTGGTTTAAATAGCTTTTTAGACAGTTTTGTGATTCATATGGGTTTGGAAGCTTAAAAACAGTGTGTACGCGAAGGAGGAAAGTTGTCTTGAGTGCAAAAACGTGGAAAAAGTGAATGTATAAGGAAAAGAAACAAAAGGGAGGTATTGGTTTAAATGGTCTTTTAGACGATTTTGTGAGTCAGATGGGTTCGGAATCATAAAAATAGTGTGTACGCGAAGGAGGAAAGTTGTCTTGAGTGCAAAAACGTGGAAAAAATGAATGTATAAAGAAAAGAAACAAAAGGGAGGTATTGGTTTAAATGGTCTTTTAGACGATTTTGTGAGACAGATGGGTTCGGAATCATAAAAACAGTGTGTACGCGAAGGAGGAAAGTTGTTTTGAGTACAAAAATGTGGAAAGCAGTGTGTACGCGAATGTGGAAAGATGTTTTGAGGGCCGAAACGTGGAAAAAATAAATGTATAAGGAAAAGAAACAAATGGGCGGTATTGGTTTAAATGGCCTTTTAGACGGTTTTTGTGAGTCAGGTGGGTTCGGATTCATAAAAAAAGTATGTACGCGAAGGAGGAAAGTTGTTTTGAGTGCAAAAACGTGGAAAAAATGAATGTATAAGGAAAAGAAACAAAAGGGAGGTATTGGTTTAAATGGTCTTTTAGACGGTTTTGTGAGTCAGGTGGGTTCGGAATCATAAAAAAAGTGTGTACGAGAAGGAGGAAAGTTGGAAAAACGTGGAAAAAATGAATGTATAAGGAAAAGAAACAAAAGGGCGGTATTGGTTTAAATGGCCTTTTAGACGGTTTTGTGAGTCAGGTAGGTTCACAATCATCAGAAAAGTGTGTACAAGAAGGAGGAATGTTGTTTTGAGTGCAAAAACGTGGAAAAAACGAATGTATAAGGAAAAGAAACAAAAGGGAGGTATTCGTTTAAATGGCTTTTTAGACAGTTTTGTGAGTCAGATGGGTTTGGAATGTTAAAAACAGTGTGTACGCGGAGGAGGAAAGTTGTTTTGAGTGCAAAAACGTGGAAAAAAATGAATGTATAAGGAAAAGAAACAAAGGGAGGTATTGGTTTAAATGTTCTTTTAGGCGATTTTGTGAGTCAGATGGGTTCGGAACCATAAAAACAGTGTGTACGCGAAGGAGGAAAGTTGTTTTGAGTGCAAAAACGTGGAAAAAATTAATGTATATCGAAAAAAAACATAAGGGCGGTATTGGTTTAAATGGCTTTTTAGACAGTTTTGTGATTCAGATGGGTTTGGAATCTTAAAAACAGTGTGTGCGCGAAGGATTAAAGTTGTTTTGAGTGCCGAAACGTGGAAAAAATGAATGTATAAGGAAAAAGAAACAAAAGGGAGGTATTGGTTTAAATGGTCTTTTAGACGATTTTGTGAGACAGATGGGTTCGAAATCATAAAAGCAGTGTGTACGCGAATGTGGAAAGATGTTTTGAGTGCCGAAACGTGGAAAAAATAAATGTATAATGAAAAGAAACAAAAGGGCGGTATTGGTTTAAATGGCTTTTTAGACAGTTTTGTGATTCAGATGGGTTCGGAATCATAAAAACAGTGTGTACGCGAAGGAAAAACAGTGTGTACGCGAAGGAGGAAAGTTGTTTTGAGTGCTAAAACGGAAAAAATGAATGTATAAGGAAAAGAAACAAATGGGCGGTATTGGTTTAAATGGCCTTTTAGACGGTTTTTGTGAGTCAGGTGGGTTCGGATTCATAAAAAAAGTGTGTACGCGAAGGAGGAAAGTTGTTTTGAGT
This sequence comes from Salticus scenicus, assembly GCA_963930645.1. Classification (NCBI taxonomy): domain Eukaryota; kingdom Metazoa; phylum Arthropoda; class Arachnida; order Araneae; family Salticidae; genus Salticus; species Salticus scenicus. The sequence continues at coordinate 308,791,364 of OZ005655.1, forward strand.
GCAAAAACGTGGAAAAAATGAATGTATAAGGAAAAGAAACAAAAGGGAAGTATTGGTTTAAATGGTCTTTTAGACGGTTTTGTGAGTCAGTTGGGTTCGGAATCATAAAAAAGTGTGTACGAGAAGGAGGAAAGTTGGAAAAACGTGGAAAAAATGAATGTATAAGGAAAAGAAACAAAAGGGCGGTATTGGTTTAAATGGCCTTTTAGACGGTTTTGTGAGTCAGGTAGGTTCGGAATCATCAGAAAAGTGTGTACAAGGAGGAATGTTGTTTTGAGTACAAAAATGAGGAAAAAATGAATGTATAAGGAAAAGAAACAAATGGGCGGTATTGGTTTAAATGGTCTTTTAGACGATTTTGTGAGACAGATGGGTTCGGAATCATAAAAACAGTGTGTACGCGAAGGATTAAAGTTGTTTTGAGTGCCGAAACGTGGAAAAAATTAATGTATAACGAAAAAAAACAAAAGGGCGGTATTGGTTTAAATAGCTTTTTAGACAGTTTTGTGAGTCAGATGGGTTTGGAATGTTAAAAACAGTGTGTACGCGGAGGAGGAAAGTTGTTTTGAGTGCAAAAACGTGGAAAAAAATGAATGTATAAGGAAAAGAAACAAATGGGCGGTATTGGTTTAAATGGCCTTTTAGACGGTTTTTGTGAGTCAGGTGGGTTCGGAATCATAAAAAAAGTGTGTACGAGAAGGAGGAAAGTTGGAAAAACGTGGAAAAAAATGAATGTATAAGGAAAAGAAACAAAAGGGCGGTATTGGTTTAAATGGCCTTTTAGACGGTTTTGTGAGTCAGGTAGGTTCGGAATCATCAGAAAAGTGTGTACAAGAAGGAGGAATGTTCTTTTGAGTGCAAAAACGTGGAAAAAAATGAATGTATAAGGAAAAGAAACAAAAGGGAGGTATTGGTTTAAATGGCTTTTTAGACAGTTTTGTGATTCAGATGGGTTTGGAATCTTAAAAACAGTGTGTACGCGAAGGAGGAAAGTTGTCTTGAGTGCAAAAACGTGGAAAAAGTGAATGTATAAGGAAAAGAAACAAAAGGGAGGTATTGGTTTAAATGGTCTTTTAGACGATTTTGTGAGTCAGATGGGTTTGGAATCTTAAAAACAGTGTGTACGCGAAGGAGGAAAGTTGTCTTGAGTGCAAAAACGTGGAAAAAGTGAATGTATAAGGAAAAGAAACGAAAGGGAGGTATTGGTTTAAATGGTCTTTTAGACGATTTTGTGAGACTGATGGGTTCGGAATTATAAAAACAGTGTGTACGCGAAGGAGGAAAGTTGTTTTGAGTACAAAAATGTGGAAAAAATGAATGTATAAGGAAAAGAAACAAAAAGGGCGGTATTGGTTTAAATGGCTTTTTAGACAGTTTTGTGAGTAAGATGGGTTCGGAATCATAAAAACAGTGTGTACGCGAAGGAGGAAAGTTGTTTTGAGTACAAAAATGTGGAAAAAATGAATGTATAAGGAAAAGAAACAAATGGGCGGTATTGGTTTAAATGGCCTTTTAGACGGTTTTTGTGAGTCAGGTGGGTTCGGATTCATAAAAAAAGTGTGTACGAGAAGGAGGAAAGTTGAAAAAACGTGGAAAAAATGAATGTATAAGGAAAAGAAACAAAAGGGCGGTATTAATTTAAATGGCCTTTTAGCCGGTTTTGTGAGTCAGGTAGGTTCGGAATCATCAGAAAAGTGTGTACAAGGAGGAATGTTGTTTTGAGTGCAAAAACGTGGAAAAAACGAATGTATAAGGAAAAGAAACAAAAGGGACGTATTGGTTTAAATGGTCTTTTAGACGATTTTGTGAGAATGATGGGTTCGGAATCATAAAAACAGTGTGTACGCGAAGGATTAAAGTTGTTTTGAGTGCCGAAACGTGGAAAAAATTAATGTATATCGAAAAAAAACATAAGGGCGGTATTGGTTTAAATGGCTTTTTAGACAGTTTTGTGATTCAGATGGGTTTGGAATCTTAAAAACAGTGTGTGCGCGAAGGAGGAAAGTTGTTTTGAGTGCTAAAACGGAAAAAATGAATGTATAAGGAAAAGAAACAAATGGGCGGTATTGGTTTAAATGGCCTTTTAGACGGTTTTTGTGAGTCAGGTGGGTTCGGATTCATAAAAAAAGTGTGTACGCGAAGGAGGAAAGTTGTTTTGAGTGCAAAAACGTGGAAAAAATGAATGTATAAGGAAAAGAAACAAAAGGGAAGTATTGGTTTAAATGGTCTTTTAGACGGTTTTGTGAGTCAGTTGGGTTCGGAATCATAAAAAAGTGTGTACGAGAAGGAGGAAAGTTGGAAAAACGTGGAAAAAATGAATGTATAAGGAAAAGAAACAAAAGGGCGGTATTGGTTTAAATGGCCTTTTAGACGGTTTTGTGAGTCAGGTAGGTTCGGAATCATCAGAAAAGTGTGTACAAGGAGGAATGTTGTTTTGAGTACAAAAATGAGGAAAAAATGAATGTATAAGGAAAAGAAACAAATGGGCGGTATTGGTTTAAATGGTCTTTTAGACGATTTTGTGAGACAGATGGGTTCGGAATCATAAAAACAGTGTGTACGCGAAGGATTAAAGTTGTTTTGAGTGCCGAAACGTGGAAAAAATTAATGTATAACGAAAAAAAACAAAAGGGCGGTATTGGTTTAAATAGCTTTTTAGACAGTTTTGTGAGTCAGATGGGTTTGGAATGTTAAAAACAGTGTGTACGCGGAGGAGGAAAGTTGTTTTGAGTGCAAAAACGTGGAAAAAAATGAATGTATAAGGAAAAGAAACAAATGGGCGGTATTGGTTTAAATGGCCTTTTAGACGGTTTTTGTGAGTCAGGTGGGTTCGGAATCATAAAAAAAGTGTGTACGAGAAGGAGGAAAGTTGGAAAAACGTGGAAAAAAATGAATGTATAAGGAAAAGAAACAAAAGGGCGGTATTGGTTTAAATGGCCTTTTAGACGGTTTTGTGAGTCAGGTAGGTTCGGAATCATCAGAAAAGTGTGTACAAGAAGGAGGAATGTTCTTTTGAGTGCAAAAACGTGGAAAAAAATGAATGTATAAGGAAAAGAAACAAAAGGGAGGTATTGGTTTAAATGGCTTTTTAGACAGTTTTGTGATTCAGATGGGTTTGGAATCTTAAAAACAGTGTGTACGCGAAGGAGGAAAGTTGTCTTGAGTGCAAAAACGTGGAAAAAGTGAATGTATAAGGAAAAGAAACAAAAGGGAGGTATTGGTTTAAATGGTCTTTTAGACGATTTTGTGAGTCAGATGGGTTTGGAATCTTAAAAACAGTGTGTACGCGAAGGAGGAAAGTTGTCTTGAGTGCAAAAACGTGGAAAAAGTGAATGTATAAGGAAAAGAAACGAAAGGGAGGTATTGGTTTAAATGGTCTTTTAGACGATTTTGTGAGACTGATGGGTTCGGAATTATAAAAACAGTGTGTACGCGAAGGAGGAAAGTTGTTTTGAGTACAAAAATGTGGAAAAAATGAATGTATAAGGAAAAGAAACAAAAAGGGCGGTATTGGTTTAAATGGCTTTTTAGACAGTTTTGTGAGTAAGATGGGTTCGGAATCATAAAAACAGTGTGTACGCGAAGGAGGAAAGTTGTTTTGAGTACAAAAATGTGGAAAAAATGAATGTATAAGGAAAAGAAACAAATGGGCGGTATTGGTTTAAATGGCCTTTTAGACGGTTTTTGTGAGTCAGGTGGGTTCGGATTCATAAAAAAAGTGTGTACGAGAAGGAGGAAAGTTGAAAAAACGTGGAAAAAATGAATGTATAAGGAAAAGAAACAAAAGGGCGGTATTAATTTAAATGGCCTTTTAGCCGGTTTTGTGAGTCAGGTAGGTTCGGAATCATCAGAAAAGTGTGTACAAGGAGGAATGTTGTTTTGAGTGCAAAAACGTGGAAAAAACGAATGTATAAGGAAAAGAAACAAAAGGGACGTATTGGTTTAAATGGTCTTTTAGACGATTTTGTGAGAATGATGGGTTCGGAATCATAAAAACAGTGTGTACGCGAAGGATTAAAGTTGTTTTGAGTGCCGAAACGTGGAAAAAATTAATGTATAACGAAAAAAAACAAAAGGGCGGTATTGGTTTAAATAGATTTTTAGACAGTTTTGTGAGTCAGATGGGTTTGGAATGTTAAAAACAGTGTGTACGCGGAGGAGGAAAGTTGTTTTGAGTGCAAAAACGTGGAAAAAAATGAATGTATAAGGAAAAGAAACAAAAGGGAGGTATTGGTTTAAATGGTCTTTTAGGCGATTTTGTGAGTCAGATGGGTTCGGAACCATAAAAACAGTGTGTACGCGAAGGAGGAAAGTTGTCTTGAGTGCAAAAACGTGGAAAAAATTAATGTATAACGAAAAAAAACATAAGGGCGGTATTGGTTTAAATGGCTTTTTAGACAGTTTTGTGATTCAGATGGGTTTGGAATCTTAAAAACAGTGTGTACGCGAAGGAGGAAAGTTGTCGAGTGCAAAAACGTGGAAAAAGTGAATGTATAAGGAAAAGAAACAAAAGGGAGGTATTGGTTTAAATGGTCTTTTAGACGATTTTGTGAGTCAGATGGGTTCGGAATCATAAAAATAGTGTGTACGCGAAGGAGGAAAGTTGTCTTGAGTGCAAAAACGAGGAAAAAATGAATGTATAAAGAAAAGAAACAAAAGGGAGGTATTGGTTTAAATGGTCTTTTAGACGGTTTTTGTGAGTCAGGTGGGTTCGGATTCATAAAAAAAGTGTGTACGAGAAGGAGGAAAGTTGGAAAAACGTGGAAAAAATGAATGTATAAGGAAAAGAAACAAAAGGGAGGTATTGGTTTAAATGTTCTTTTAGGCGATTTTGTGAGTCAGATGGGTTCGGAACCATAAAAACAGTGTGTACGCGAAGGAGGAAAGTTGTTTTGAGTGCAAAAACGTGAAAAAAATTAATGTATATCGAAAAAAAACATAAGGGCGGTATTGGTTTAAATGGCTTTTTAGACAGTTTTGTGATTCAGATGGGTTTGGAATCTTAAAAACAGTGTGTACGCGAAGGAGGAAAGTTGTCTTGAGTGCAAAAACGTGGAAAAAGTGAATGTATAAGGAAAAGAAACAAAAGGGAGGCATTGGTTTAAATGGTCTTTTAGACGATTTTGTGAGTCAGATGGGTTCGGAATCATAAAAATAGTGTGTACGCGAAGGAGGAAAGTTGTCTTGAGTGCAAAAACGTGGAAAAAATGAATGTATAAAGAAAAGAAACAAAAGGGAGGTATTGGTTTAAATGGTCTTTTAGACGATTTTGTGAGACAGATGGGTTCGGAATCATAAAAACAGTGTGTACGCGAAGGAGGAAAGTTGTTTTGAGTACAAAAATGTGGAAAGCAGTGTGTACGCGAATGTGGAAAGATGTTTTGAGTGCCGAAACGTGGAAAAAATAAATGTATAATGAAAAGAAACAAAAGGGCGGTATTGGTTTAAATGGCTTTTTAGACAGTTTTGTGATTCAGATGGGTTCGGAATCATAAAAACAGTGTGTACGCGAAGGAAAAACAGTGTGTACGCGAAGGAGGAAAGTTGTTTTGAGTGCTAAAACTTGGAAAAAATGAATGTATAAGGAAAAGAAACAAATGGGCGGTATTGGTTTAAATGGCCTTTTAGACGGTTTTTGTGAGTCAGGTGGGTTCGGATTCATAAAAAAAGTGTGTACGCGAAGGAGGAAAGTTGTTTTGAGTGCAAAAACGTGGAAAAAATGAATGTATAAGTAAAAGAAACAAAAGGGAGGTATTGGTTTAAATGGTCTTTTAGACGGTTTTGTGAGTCAGGTGGGTTCGGAATCATAAAAAAAGTGTGTACGAGAAGGAGGAAAGTTGGAAAAACGTGGAAAAAATGAATGTATAAGGAAAAGAAACAAAAGTGCGGTATTGGTTTAAATGGCCTTTTAGACGGTTTTGTGAGTCAGGTAGGTTCACAATCATCAGAAAAGTGTGTACAAGAAGGAGGAATGTTGTTTTGAGTGCAAAAACGTGGAAAAAACGAATGTATAAGGAAAAGAAACAAAAGGGACGTATTGGTTTAAATGGTCTTTTAGACGATTTTGTGAGACAGATGGGTTCGGAATCTTAAAAACAGTGTGTACGCGAAGGAGGAAAGTTGTTTTGAGTGCAAAAACGTGAAAAAAATTAATGTATATCGAAAAAAAACATATGGGCGGTATTGGTTTAAATGGCTTTTTAGACAGTTTTGTGATTCAGATGGGTTTGGAATCTTAAAAACAGTGTGTACGCGAAGGATTAAAGTTGTTTTGAGTGCCGAAACGTGGAAAAAATTAATGTATAACGAAAAAAAACAAAAGGGCGGTATTGGTTTAAATAGCTTTTTAGACAGTTTTGTGATTCGGATGGGTTTGGAAGCTTAAAAACAGTGTGTACGCGAAGGAGGAAAGTTGTCTTGAGTGCAAAAACGTGGAAAAAGTGAATGTATAAGGAAAAGAAACAAAAGGGAGGCATTGGTTTAAATGGTCTTTTAGACGATTTTGTGAGTCAGATGGGTTCGGAATCATAAAAATAATGTGTACGCGAAGGAGGAAAGTTGTCTTGAGTGTAAAAACGTGGAAAAAATGAATGTATAAAGAAAAGAAACAATAGGGAGGTATTGGTTTAAATGGTCTTTTAGACGATTTTGTGAGACAGATGGGTTCGGAATCATAAAAACAGTGTGTACGCGAAGGAGGAAAGTTGTCTTGAGTGCAAAAACGTGGAAAAAATTAATGTATAACGAAAAAAAACATAAGGGCGGTATTGGTTTAAATGGCTTTTTAGACAGTTTTGTGATTCAGATGGGTTTGGAATCTTAAAAACAGTGTGTACGCGAAGGAGGAAAGTTGTCTTGAGTGCAAAAACGTGGAAAAAGTGAATGTATAAGGAAAAGAAACAAAAGGGAGGTATTGGTTTAAATGGTCTTTTAGACGATTTTGTGAGTCAGATGGATTCGGAATCATAAAAATAGTGTTTACGCGAAGGAGGAAAGTTGTCTTGAGTGCAAAAACGTGGAAAAAATGAATGTATAAAGAAAAGAAACAAATGGGAGGTATTGGTTTAAATGGTCTTTTAGACGATTTTGTGAGACAGATGGGTTCGGAATCATAAAAACAGTGTGTACGCGAAGGAGGAAAGTTGTTTTGAGTACAAAAATGTGGAAAGCAGTGTGTACGCGAATGTGGAAAGATGTTTTGAGTGCCGAAACGTGGAAAAAATAAATGTATAAGGAAAAGAAACAAATGGGCGGTATTGGTTTAAATGGCCTTTTAGACGGTTTTTGTGAGTCAGGTGGGTTCGGATTCATAAAAAAAGTGTGTACGCGAAGGAGGAAAGTTGTTTTGAGTGCTAAAACTTGGAAAAAATGAATGTATAAGGAAAAGAAACAAATGGGCGGTATTGGTTTAAATGGCCTTTTAGACGGTTTTTGTGAGTCAGGTGGGTTCGGATTCATAAAAAAAGTGTGTACGCGAAGGAGGAAAGTTGTTTTGAGTGCAAAAACGTGGAAAAAATGAATGTATAAGGAAAAGAAACAAAAGGGAGGTATTGGTTTAAATGGTCTTTTAGACGGTTTTGTGAGTCAGGTTGGTTCGGAATCATAAAAAAAGTGTGTACGAGAAGGAGGAAAGTTGGAAAAACGTGGAAAAAATGAATGTATAAGGAAAAGAAACAAAAGGTCGGTATTGGTTTAAATGGCCTTTTAGACGGTTTTGTGAGTCAGGTAGGTTCACAATCATCAGAAAAGTGTGTACAAGAAGGAGGAATGTTGTTTTGAGTGCAAAAACGTGGAAAAAACGAATGTATAAGGAAAAGAAACAAAAGGGAGGTATTCGTTTAAATGGCTTTTTAGACAGTTTTGTGAGTCAGATGGGTTTGGAATGTTAAAAACAGTGTGTACGCGGAGGAGGAAAGTTGTTTTGAGTGCAAAAACGTGGAAAAATATGAATGTATAAGGAAAAGAAACAAAGGGAGGTATTGGTTTAAATGTTCTTTTAGGCGATTTTGTGAGTCAGATGGGTTCGGAACCATAAAAACAGTGTGTACGCGAAGGAGGAAAGTTGTTTTGAGTGCAAAAACGTGGAAAAAATTAATGTATATCGAAAAAAAACATAAGGGCGGTATTGGTTTAAATGGTTTTTTAGACAGTTTTGTGATTCAGATGGGTTTGGAATCTTAAAAACAGTGTGTGCGCGAAGGATTAAAGTTGTTTTGAGTGCCGAAACGTGGAAAGAATTAATGTATAACGAAAAAAAACAAAAGGGTTTAAATAGCTTTTTAGACAGTTTTGTGATTCAGATGGGTTTGGAAGCTTAAAAACAGTGTGTACGCGAAGGAGGAAAGTTGTCTTGAGTGCAAAAACGTGGAAAAAGTGAATGTATAAGGAAAAGAAACAAAAGGGAGGTATTGGTTTAAATGGCTTTTTAGACAGTTTTGTGATTCAGATGGGTTCGGAATCATAAAAACAGTGTGTACGCGAAGGAAAAACAGTGTGTACGCGAAGGAGGAAAGTTGTTTTGAGTGCTAAAACGGAAAAAATGAATGTATAAGGAAAAGAAACAAATGGGCGGTATTGGTTTAAATGGCCTTTTAGACGGTTTTTGTGAGTCAGGTGGGTTCGGATTCATAAAAAAAGTGTGTACGCGAAGGACGAAAGTTGTTTTGAGTGCAAAAACGTGGAAAAAATGAATGTATAAGGAAAAGAAACAAAAGGGAAGTATTGGTTTAAATGGTCTTTTAGACGGTTTTGTGAGTCAGTTGGGTTCGGAATCATAAAAAAAGTGTGTACGAGAAGGAGGAAAGTTGGAAAAACGTGGAAAAAATGAATGTATAAGGAAAAGAAACAAAAGGGCGGTATTGGTTTAAATGGCCTTTTAGACGGTTTTGTGAGTCAGGTAGGTTCGGAATCATCAGAAAAGTGTGTACAAGGAGGAATGTTGTTTTGAGTACAAAAATGAGGAAAAAATGAATGTATAAGGAAAAGAAACAAATGGGCGGTATTGGTTTAAATGGTCTTTTAGACGATTTTGTGAGACAGATGGGTTCGGAATCATAAAAACAGTGTGTACGCGAAGGATTAAAGTTGTTTTGAGTGCCGAAACGTGGAAAAAATTAATGTATAACGAAAAAAAACAAAAGGGCGGTATTGGTTTAAATAGCTTTTTAGACAGTTTTGTGAGTCAGATGGGTTTGGAATGTTAAAAACAGTGTGTACGCGGAGGAGGAAAGTTGTTTTGAGTGCAAAAACGTGGAAAAAAATGAATGTATAAGGAAAAGAAACAAATGGGCGGTATTGGTTTAAATGGCCTTTTAGACGGTTTTTGTGAGTCAGGTGGGTTCGGAATCATAAAAAAAGTGTGTACGAGAAGGAGGAAAGTTGGAAAAACGTGGAAAAAAATGAATGTATAAGGAAAAGAAACAAAAGGGCGGTATTGGTTTAAATGGCCTTTTAGACGGTTTTGTGAGTCAGGTAGGTTCGGAATCATCAGAAAAGTGTGTACAAGGAGGAATGTTGTTTTGAGTGCAAAAACGTGGAAAAAACGAATGTATAAGGAAAAGAAACAAAAGGGACGTATTGGTTTAAATGGTCTTTTAGACGATTTTGTGAGAATGATGGGTTCGGAATCATAAAAACAGTGTGTACGCGAAGGATTAAAGTTGTTTTGAGTGCCGAAACGTGGAAAAAATTAATGTATAACGAAAAAAAACAAAAGGGCGGTATTGGTTTAAATGGTCTTTTAGACGATTTTGTGAGTCAGATGGGTTCGGAATCATAAAAATAGTGTGTACGCGAAGGAGGAAAGTTGTCTTGAGTGCAAAAACGTGGAAAAAATGAATGTATAAAGAAAAGAAACAAAAGGGAGGTATTGGTTTAAATGGTCTTTTAGACGATTTTGTGAGACAGATGGGTTCGGAATCATAAAAACAGTGTGTACGCGAAGGAGGAAAGTTGTTTTGAGTACAAAAATGTGGAAAGCAGTGTGTACGCGAATGTGGAAAGATGTTTTGAGTGCCGAAACGTGGAAAAAATAAATGTATAATGAAAAGAAACAAAAGGGCGGTATTGGTTTAAATGGCTTTTTAGACAGTTTTGTGATTCAGATGGGTTCGGAATCATAAAAACAGTGTGTACGCGAAGGAAAAACAGTGTGTACGCGAAGGAGGAAAGTTGTTTTGAGTGCTAAAACTTGGAAAAAATGAATGTATAAGGAAAAGAAACAAAAGGGAGGTATTGGTTTAAATGGTCTTTTAGACGATTTTGTGAGACAGATGGGTTCGGAATCTTAAAAACAGTGTGTACGCGAAGGACTAAAGTTGTCTTCAGTGCGAAAACGTGGAAAAAGTGAATGTATAAGGAAAAGAAACAAAAGGGAGGTATTGGTTTAAATGGCCTTTTAGACGGTTTTTATGAGTCAGGTGGGTTCGGATTCATAAAAAAAGTGTGTACGAGAAGGAGGAAAGTTGGAAAAACGTGGAAAAAATGAATGTATAAGGAAAAGAAACAAAAGGGAGGTATTGGTTTAAATGTTCTTTTAGGCGATTTTGTGAGTCAGATGGGTTCGGAACCACAAAAACAGTGTGTACGCGAAGGAGGAAAGTTGTTTTGAGTGCAAAAACGTGAAAAAAATTAATGTATATCGAAAAAAAACATAAGGGCGGTATTGGTTTAAATGGCTTTTTAGACAGTTTTGTGATTCAGATGGGTTTGGAATCTTAAAAACAGTGTGTACGCGAAGGATTAAAGTTGTTTTGAGTGCCAATACGTGGAAAAAATTAATGTATAACGAAAAAAAACAAAAGGGCGGTATTGGTTTAAATAGCTTTTTAGACAGTTTTGTGATTCGGATGGATTTGGAAGCTTAAAAACAGTGTGTACGCGAAGGAGGAAAGTTGTCTTGAGTGCAAAAACGTGGAAAAAGAGAATGTATAAGGAAAAGAAACAAAAGGGAGGCATTGGTTTAAATGGTCTTTTAGACGATTTTGTGAGTCAGATGGGTTCGGAATCATAAAAATAGTGTGTACGCGAAGGAGGAAAGTTGTCTTGAGTGTAAAAACGTGGAAAAAATGAATGTATAAAGAAAAGAAACAATAGGGAGGTATTGGTTTAAATGGTCTTTTAGACGATTTTGTGAGACAGATGGGTTCGGAATCATAAAAACAGTGTGTACGCGAAGGAGGAAAGTTGTTTTGAGTACAAAAATGTGGAAAGCAGTGTGTACGCGAATGTGGAAAGATGTTTTGAGTGCCGAAACGTGGAAAAAATAAATGTATAATGAAAAGAAACAAAAGGGCGGTATTGGTTTAAATGGCTTTTTAGACAGTTTTGTGATTCAGATGGGTTCGGAATCATAAAAACAGTGTGTACGCGAAGGAAAAACAATGTGTACGCGAAGGAGGAAAGTTGTTTTGAGTGCTAAAACTTGGAAAAAATGAATGTATAAGGAAAACAAACAAATGGGCGGTATTGGTTTAAATGGCCTTTTAGACGGTTTTTGTGAGTCAGGTGAGTTCGGATTCATAAAAAAAGTGCGTACGCGAAGGAGGAAAGTTGTTTTGAGTGCAAAAACGTGGAAAAAATGAATGTATAAGTAAAAGAAACAAAAGGGAGGTATTGGTTTAAATGGTCTTTTAGACGGTTTTGTGAGTCAGGTGGGTTCGGAATCATAAAAAAAGTGTGTACGAGAAGGAGGAAAGTTGGAAAAACGTGGAAAAAATGAATGTATAAGGAAAAGAAACAAAAGTGCGGTATTGGTTTAAATGGCCTTTTAGACGGTTTTGTGAGTCAGGTAGGTTCACAATCATCAGAAAAGTGTGTACAAGAAGGAGGAATGTTGTTTTGAGTGCAAAAACGTGGAAAAAACGAATGTATAAGGAAAAGAAACAAAAGGGACGTATTGGTTTAAATGGTCTTTTAGACGATTTTGTGAGACAGATGGGTTCGGAATCTTAAAAACAGTGTGTACGCGAAGGAGGAAAGTTGTCTTCAGTGCAAAAACGTGGAAAAAGTGAATGTATAAGGAAAAGAAACAAAAGGGAGGTATTGGTTTAAATGGCCTTTTAGACGGTTTTTGTGAGTCAGGTGGGTTCGGATTCATAAAAAAAGTGTGTACGAGAAGGAGGAAAGTTGGAAAAACGTGGAAAAAATGAATGTATAAGGAAAAGAAACAAAAGGGAGGTATTGGTTTAAATGTTCTTTTAGGCGATTTTGTGAGTCAGATGGGTTCGGAACCACAAAAACAGTGTGTACGCGAAGGAGGAAAGTTGTTTTGAGTGCAAAAACGTGAAAAAAATTAATGTATATCGAAAAAAAACATAAGGGCGGTATTGGTTTAAATGGCTTTTTAGACAGTTTTGTGATTCAGATGGGTTTGGAATCTTAAAAACAGTGTGTACGCGAAGGATTAAAGTTGTTTTGAGTGCCGAAACGTGGAAAAAATTAATGTATAACGAAAAAAAACAAAAGGGCGGTATTGGTTTAAATAGCTTTTTAGACAGTTTTGTGATTCGGATGGGTTTGGAAGCTTAAAAACAGTGTGTACGCGAAGGAGGAAAGTTGTCTTGAGTGCAAAAACGTGGAAAAAGTGAATGTATAAGGAAAAGAAACAAAAGGGAGGCATTGGTTTAAATGGTCTTTTAGACGATTTTGTGAGTCAGATGGGTTCGGAATCATAAAAATAGTGTGTACGCGAAGGAGGAAAGTTGTCTTGAGTGTAAAAACGTGGAAAAAATGAATGTATAAAGAAAAGAAATAATAGGGAGGTATTGGTTTAAATGGTCTTTTAGACGATTTTGTGAGACAGATGGGTTCGGAATCATAAAAACAGTGTGTACGCGAAGGAGGAAAGTTGTTTTGAGTACAAAAATGTGGAAAGCAGTGTGTACGCGAATGTGGAAAGATGTTTTGAGTGCCGAAACGTGGAAAAAATAAATGTATAATGAAAAGAAACAAAAGGACGGTATTGGTTTAAATGGCTTTTTAGACAGTTTTGTGATTCAGATGGGTTCGGAATCATAAAAACAGTGTGTACGCGAAGGAAAAACAATGTGTACGCGAAGGAGGAAAGTTGTTTTGAGTGCTAAAACTTGGAAAAAATGAATGTATAAGGAAAAGAAACAAATGGGCGGTATTGGTTTAAATGGCCTTTTAGACGGTTTTTGTGAGTCAGGTGGGTTCGGATTCATAAAAAAAGTGTGTACGCGAAGGAGGAAAGTTGTTTTGAGTGCAAAAACGTGGAAAAAATGAATGTATAAGTAAAAGAAACAAAAGGGAGGTATTGGTTTAAAAGGTCTTTTAGACGGTTTTGTGAGTCAGGTGGGTTCGGAATCATAAAAAAAGTGTGTACGAGAAGGAGGAAAGTTGGAAAAACGTGGAAAAAATGAATGTATAAAGAAAAGAAACAAAAGGGAGGTATTGGTTTAAATGGTCTTTTAGCCGATTTTGTGAGACAGATGGGTTCGGAATCATAAAAACAGTGTGTACGCGAAGGAGGAAAGTTGTTTTGAGTACAAAAATGTGGAAAGCAGTGTGTACGCGAATGTGGAAAGATGTTTTGAGTGCCGAAACGTGGAAAAAATAAATGTATAATGAAAAGAAACAAAAGGGCGGTATTGGTTTAAATGGCTTTTTAGACAGTTTTGTGATTCAGGTGGGTTCGGAATCATAAAAACAGTGTGTACGCGAAGGAAAAACAGTGTGTACGCGAAGGAGGAAAGTTGTTTTGAGTGCTAAAACTTGGAAAAAATGAATGTATAAGGAAAAGAAACAAAAGGGAGGTATTGGTTTAAATGGTCTTTTAGACGATTTTGTGAGACAGATGGGTTCGGAATCTTAAAAACAGTGTGTACGCGAAGGACTAAAGTTGTCTTCAGTGCGAAAACGTGGAAAAAGTGAATGTATAAGGAAAAGAAACAAAAGGGAGGTATTGGTTTAAATGGCCTTTTAGACGGTTTTTATGAGTCAGGTGGGTTCGGATTCATAAAAAAAGTGTGTACGAGAAGGAGGAAAGTTGGAAAAACGTGGAAAAAATGAATGTATAAGGAAAAGAAACAAAAGGGAGGTATTGGTTTAAATGTTCTTTTAGGCGATTTTGTGAGTCAGATGGGTTCGGAACCACAAAAACAGTGTGTACGCGAAGGAGGAAAGTTGTTTTGAGTGCAAAAACGTGAAAAAAATTAATGTATATCGAAAAAAAACATAAGGGCGGTATTGGTTTAAATGGCTTTTTAGACAGTTTTGTGATTCAGATGGGTTTGGAATCTTAAAAACAGTGTGTACGCGAAGGATTAAAGTTGTTTTGAGTGCCAATACGTGGAAAAAATTAATGTATAACGAAAAAAAACAAAAGGGCGGTATTGGTTTAAATAGCTTTTTAGACAGTTTTGTGATTCGGATGGATTTGGAAGCTTAAAAACAGTGTGTACGCGAAGGAGGAAAGTTGTCTTGAGTGCAAAAACGTGGAAAAAGAGAATGTATAAGGAAAAGAAACAAAAGGGAGGCATTGGTTTAAATGGTCTTTTAGACGATTTTGTGAGTCAGATGGGTTCGGAATCATAAAAATAGTGTGTACGCGAAGGAGGAAAGTTGTCTTGAGTGTAAAAACGTGGAAAAAATGAATGTATAAAGAAAAGAAACAATAGGGAGGTATTGGTTTAAATGGTCTTTTAGACGATTTTGTGAGACAGATGGGTTCGGAATCATAAAAACAGTGTGTACGCGAAGGAGGAAAGTTGTTTTGAGTACAAAAATGTGGAAAGCAGTGTGTACGCGAATGTGGAAAGATGTTTTGAGTGCCGAAACGTGGAAAAAATAAATGTATAATGAAAAGAAACAAAAGGGCGGTATTGGTTTAAATGGCTTTTTAGACAGTTTTGTGATTCAGATGGGTTCGGAATCATAAAAACAGTGTGTACGCGAAGGAAAAACAATGTGTACGCGAAGGAGGAAAGTTGTTTTGAGTGCTAAAACTTGGAAAAAATGAATGTATAAGGAAAACAAACAAATGGGCGGTATTGGTTTAAATGGCCTTTTAGACGGTTTTTGTGAGTCAGGTGAGTTCGGATTCATAAAAAAAGTGCGTACGCGAAGGAGGAAAGTTGTTTTGAGTGCAAAAACGTGGAAAAAATGAATGTATAAGTAAAAGAAACAAAAGGGAGGTATTGGTTTAAATGGTCTTTTAGACGGTTTTGTGAGTCAGGTGGGTTCGGAATCATAAAAAAAGTGTGTACGAGAAGGAGGAAAGTTGGAAAAACGTGGAAAAAATGAATGTATAAGGAAAAGAAACAAAAGTGCGGTATTGGTTTAAATGGCCTTTTAGACGGTTTTGTGAGTCAGGTAGGTTCACAATCATCAGAAAAGTGTGTACAAGAAGGAGGAATGTTGTTTTGAGTGCAAAAACGTGGAAAAAACGAATGTATAAGGAAAAGAAACAAAAGGGACGTATTGGTTTAAATGGTCTTTTAGACGATTTTGTGAGACAGATGGGTTCGGAATCTTAAAAACAGTGTGTACGCGAAGGAGGAAAGTTGTCTTCAGTGCAAAAACGTGGAAAAAGTGAATGTATAAGGAAAAGAAACAAAAGGGAGGTATTGGTTTAAATGGCCTTTTAGACGGTTTTTGTGAGTCAGGTGGGTTCGGATTCATAAAAAAAGTGTGTACGAGAAGGAGGAAAGTTGGAAAAACGTGGAAAAAATGAATGTATAAGGAAAAGAAACAAAAGGGAGGTATTGGTTTAAATGTTCTTTTAGGCGATTTTGTGAGTCAGATGGGTTCGGAACCACAAAAACAGTGTGTACGCGAAGGAGGAAAGTTGTTTTGAGTGCAAAAACGTGAAAAAAATTAATGTATATCGAAAAAAAACATAAGGGCGGTATTGGTTTAAATGGCTTTTTAGACAGTTTTGTGATTCAGATGGGTTTGGAATCTTAAAAACAGTGTGTACGCGAAGGATTAAAGTTGTTTTGAGTGCCGAAACGTGGAAAAAATTAATGTATAACGAAAAAAAACAAAAGGGCGGTATTGGTTTAAATAGCTTTTTAGACAGTTTTGTGATTCGGATGGGTTTGGAAGCTTAAAAACAGTGTGTACGCGAAGGAGGAAAGTTGTCTTGAGTGCAAAAACGTGGAAAAAGTGAATGTATAAGGAAAAGAAACAAAAGGGAGGCATTGGTTTAAATGGTCTTTTAGACGATTTTGTGAGTCAGATGGGTTCGGAATCATAAAAATAGTGTGTACGCGAAGGAGGAAAGTTGTCTTGAGTGTAAAAACGTGGAAAAAATGAATGTATAAAGAAAAGAAATAATAGGGAGGTATTGGTTTAAATGGTCTTTTAGACGATTTTGTGAGACAGATGGGTTCGGAATCATAAAAACAGTGTGTACGCGAAGGAGGAAAGTTGTTTTGAGTACAAAAATGTGGAAAGCAGTGTGTACGCGAATGTGGAAAGATGTTTTGAGTGCCGAAACGTGGAAAAAATAAATGTATAATGAAAAGAAACAAAAGGGCGGTATTGGTTTAAATGGCTTTTTAGACAGTTTTGTGATTCAGATGGGTTCGGAATCATAAAAACAGTGTGTACGCGAAGGAAAAACAATGTGTACGCGAAGGAGGAAAGTTGTTTTGAGTGCTAAAACTTGGAAAAAATGAATGTATAAGGAAAAGAAACAAATGGGCGGTATTGGTTTAAATGGCCTTTTAGACGGTTTTTGTGAGTCAGGTGGGTTCGGATTCATAAAAAAAGTGTGTACGCGAAGGAGGAAAGTTGTTTTGAGTGCAAAAACGTGGAAAAAATGAATGTATAAGTAAAAGAAACAAAAGGGAGGTATTGGTTTAAAAGGTCTTTTAGACGGTTTTGTGAGTCAGGTGGGTTCGGAATCATAAAAAAAGTGTGTACGAGAAGGAGGAAAGTTGGAAAAACGTGGAAAAAATGAATGTATAAAGAAAAGAAACAAAAGGGAGGTATTGGTTTAAATGGTCTTTTAGACGATTTTGTGAGACAGATGGGTTCGGAATCATAAAAACAGTGTGTACGCGAAGGAGGAAAGTTGTTTTGAGTACAAAAATGTGGAAAGCAGTGTGTACGCGAATGTGGAAAGATGTTTTGAGTGCCGAAACGTGGAAAAAATAAATGTATAAGGAAAAGAAACAAATGGGCGGTATTGGTTTAAATGGCCTTTTAGACGGTTTTTGTGAGTCAGGTGGGTTCGGATTCATAAAAAAAGTGTGTACGCGAAGGAGGAAAGTTGTTTTGAGTGCTAAAACTTGGAAAAAATGAATGTATAAGGAAAAGAAACAAATGGGCGGTATTGGTTTAAATGGCCTTTTAGACGGTTTTTGTGAGTCAGGTGGGTTCGGATTCATAAAAAAAGTGTGTACGCGGAGGAAAGTTGTTTTGAGTGCAAAAACGTGGAAAAAATGAATGTATAAGAAAAAGAAACAAAAGGGAGGTATTGGTTTAAATGGTCTTTTAGACGGTTTTGTGAGTCAGGTGGGTTCGGAATCATAAAAAAAGTGTGTACGAGAAGGAGGAAAGTTGGAAAAACGTGGAAAAAATGAATGTATAAGGAAAAGAAACAAAAGGGCGGTATTGGTTTAAATGGCCTTTTAGACGGTTTTGTGAGTCAGGTAGGTTCGGATTCATAAAAAAAGTGTGTACGCGAAGGACGAAAGTTGTTTTGAGTGCAAAAACGTGGAAAAAATGAATGTATAAGGAAAAGAAACAAAAGGGAAGTATTGGTTTAAATGGTCTTTTAGACGGTTTTGTGAGTCAGTTGGGTTCGGAATCATAAAAAAAGTGTGTACGAGGAGGAAAGTTGGAAAAACGTGGAAAAAATGAATGTATAAGGAAAAGAAACAAAAGGGCGGTATTGGTTTAAATGGCCTTTTAGACGGTTTTGTGAGTCAGGTAGGTTCGGAATCATCAGAAAAGTGTGTACAAGGAGGAATGTTGTTTTGAGTACAAAAATGAGGAAAAAATGAATGTATAAGGAAAAGAAACAAATGGGCGGTATTGGTTTAAATGGTCTTTTAGACGATTTTGTGAGACAGATGGGTTCGGAATCATAAAAACAGTGTGTACGCGAAGGATTAAAGTTGTTTTGAGTGCCGAAACGTGGAAAAAATTAATGTATAACGAAATAAAACAAAAGGGCGGTATTGGTTTAAATAGCTTTTTAGACAGTTTTGTGAGTCAGATGGGTTTGGAATGTTAAAAACAGTGTGTACGCGGAGGAGGAAAGTTGTTTTGAGTGCAAAAACGTGGAAAAAAATGAATGTATAAGGAAAAGAAACAAATGGGCGGTATTGGTTTAAATGGCCTTTTAGACGGTTTTTGTGAGTCAGGTGGGTTCGGAATCATAAAAAAAGTGTGTACGAGAAGGAGGAAAGTTGGAAAAACGTGGAAAAAAATGAATGTATAAGGAAAAGAAACAAAAGGGCGGTATTGGTTTAAATGGCCTTTTAGACGGTTTTGTGAGTCAGGTAGGTTCGGAATCATCAGAAAAGTGTGTACAAGAAGGAGGAATGTTCTTTTGAGTGCAAAAACGTGGAAAAAAATGAATGTATAAGGAAAAGAAACAAAAGGGAGGTATTGGTTTAAATGGCTTTTTAGACAGTTTTGTGATTCAGATGGGTTTGGAATCTTAAAAACAGTGTGTACGCGAAGGAGGAAAGTTGTCTTGAGTGCAAAAACGTGGAAAAAGTGAATGTATAAGGAAAAGAAACAAAAGGGAGGTATTGGTTTAAATGGTCTTTTAGACGATTTTGTGAGTCAGATGGGTTTGGAATCTTAAAAACAGTGTGTACGCGAAGGAGGAAAGTTGTCTTGAGTGCAAAAACGTGGAAAAAGTGAATGTATAAGGAAAAGAAACAAAAGGGAGGTATTGGTTTAAATGGTCTTTTAGACGATTTTGTGAGACTGATGGGTTCGGAATTATAAAAACAGTGTGTACGCGAAGGAGGAAAGTTGTTTTGAGTGCCGAAACGTGGAAAAAATAAATGTATAAGGAAAAGAAACAAAAAGGGCGGTATTGGTTTAAATGGCTTTTTAGACAGTTTTGTGAGTAAGATGGGTTCGGAATCATAAAAACAGTGTGTACGCGAAGGAGGAAAGTTGTTTTGAGTACAAAAATGTGGAAAAAATGAATGTATAAGGAAAAGAAACAAATGGGCGGTATTGGTTTAAATGGCCTTTTAGACGGTTTTTGTGAGTCAGATGGGTTCGGAATCATAAAAATAGTGTGTACGCGAAGGAGGAAAGTTGTCTTGAGTGTAAAAACGTGGAAAAAATGAATGTATAAAGAAAAGAAACAATAGGGAGGTATTGGTTTAAATGGTCTTTTAGACGATTTTGTGAGACAGATGGGTTCGGAATCATAAAAACAGTGTGTACGCGAAGGAGGAAAGTTGTTTTGAGTACAAAAATGTGGAAAGCAGTGTGTACGCGAATGTGGAAAGATGTTTTGAGTGCCGAAACGTGGAAAAAATAAATGTATAATGAAAAGAAACAAAAGGGCGGTATTGGTTTAAATGGCTTTTTAGACAGTTTTGTGATTCAGATGGGTTCGGAATCATAAAAACAGTGTGTACGCGAAGGAAAAACAATGTGTACGCGAAGGAGGAAAGTTGTTTTGAGTGCTAAAACTTGGAAAAAATGAATGTATAAGGAAAAGAAACAAATGGGCGGTATTGGTTTAAATGGCCTTTTAGACGGTTTTTGTGAGTCAGGTGAGTTCGGATTCATAAAAAAAGTGCGTACGCGAAGGAGGAAAGTTGTTTTGAGTGCAAAAACGTGGAAAAAATGAATGTATAAGTAAAAGAAACAAAAGGGAGGTATTGGTTTAAATGGTCTTTTAGACGGTTTTGTGAGTCAGGTGGGTTCGGAATCATAAAAAAAGTGTGTACGAGAAGGAGGAAAGTTGGAAAAACGTGGAAAAAATGAATGTATAAGGAAAAGAAACAAAAGTGCGGTATTGGTTTAAATGGCCTTTTAGACGGTTTTGTGAGTCAGGTAGGTTCACAATCATCAGAAAAGTGTGTACAAGAAGGAGGAATGTTGTTTTGAGTGCAAAAACGTGGAAAAAACGAATGTATAAGGAAAAGAAACAAAAGGGACGTATTGGTTTAAATGGTCTTTTAGACGATTTTGTGAGACAGATGGGTTCGGAATCTTAAAAACAGTGTGTACGCGAAGGAGGAAAGTTGTCTTCAGTGCAAAAACGTGGAAAAAGTGAATGTATAAGGAAAAGAAACAAAAGGGAGGTATTGGTTTAAATGGCCTTTTAGACGGTTTTTGTGAGTCAGGTGGGTTCGGATTCATAAAAAAAGTGTGTACGAGAAGGAGGAAAGTTGGAAAAACGTGGAAAAAATGAATGTATAAGGAAAAGAAACAAAAGGGAGGTATTGGTTTAAATGTTCTTTTAGGCGATTTTGTGAGTCAGATGGGTTCGGAACCACAAAAACAGTGTGTACGCGAAGGAGGAAAGTTGTTTTGAGTGCAAAAACGTGAAAAAAATTAATGTATATCGAAAAAAAACATAAGGGCGGTATTGGTTTAAATGGCTTTTTAGACAGTTTTGTGATTCAGATGGGTTTGGAATCTTAAAAACAGTGTGTACGCGAAGGATTAAAGTTGTTTTGAGTGCCGAAACGTGGAAAAAATTAATGTATAACGAAAAAAAACAAAAGGGCGGTATTGGTTTAAATAGCTTTTTAGACAGTTTTGTGATTCGGATGGGTTTGGAAGCTTAAAAACAGTGTGTACGCGAAGGAGGAAAGTTGTCTTGAGTGCAAAAACGTGGAAAAAGTGAATGTATAAGGAAAAGAAACAAAAGGGAGGCATTGGTTTAAATGGTCTTTTAGACGATTTTGTGAGTCAGATGGGTTCGGAATCATAAAAATAGTGTGTACGCGAAGGAGGAAAGTTGTCTTGAGTGTAAAAACGTGGAAAAAATGAATGTATAAAGAAAAGAAATAATAGGGAGGTATTGGTTTAAATGGTCTTTTAGACGATTTTGTGAGACAGATGGGTTCGGAATCATAAAAACAGTGTGTACGCGAAGGAGGAAAGTTGTTTTGAGTACAAAAATGTGGAAAGCAGTGTGTACGCGAATGTGGAAAGATGTTTTGAGTGCCGAAACGTGGAAAAAATAAATGTATAATGAAAAGAAACAAAAGGGCGGTATTGGTTTAAATGGCTTTTTAGACAGTTTTGTGATTCAGATGGGTTCGGAATCATAAAAACAGTGTGTACGCGAAGGAAAAACAATGTGTACGCGAAGGAGGAAAGTTGTTTTGAGTGCTAAAACTTGGAAAAAATGAATGTATAAGGAAAAGAAACAAATGGGCGGTATTGGTTTAAATGGCCTTTTAGACGGTTTTTGTGAGTCAGGTGGGTTCGGATTCATAAAAAAAGTGTGTACGCGAAGGAGGAAAGTTGTTTTGAGTGCAAAAACGTGGAAAAAATGAATGTATAAGTAAAAGAAACAAAAGGGAGGTATTGGTTTAAAAGGTCTTTTAGACGGTTTTGTGAGTCAGGTGGGTTCGGAATCATAAAAAAAGTGTGTACGAGAAGGAGGAAAGTTGGAAAAACGTGGAAAAAATGAATGTATAAAGAAAAGAAACAAAAGGGAGGTATTGGTTTAAATGGTCTTTTAGACGATTTTGTGAGACAGATGGGTTCGGAATCATAAAAACAGTGTGTACGCGAAGGAGGAAAGTTGTTTTGAGTACAAAAATGTGGAAAGCAGTGTGTACGCGAATGTGGAAAGATGTTTTGAGTGCCGAAACGTGGAAAAAATAAATGTATAAGGAAAAGAAACAAATGGGCGGTATTGGTTTAAATGGCCTTTTAGACGGTTTTTGTGAGTCAGGTGGGTTCGGATTCATAAAAAAAGTGTGTACGCGAAGGAGGAAAGTTGTTTTGAGTGCTAAAACTTGGAAAAAATGAATGTATAAGGAAAAGAAACAAATGGGCGGTATTGGTTTAAATGGCCTTTTAGACGGTTTTTGTGAGTCAGGTGGGTTCGGATTCATAAAAAAAGTGTGTACGAGAAGGAGGAAAGTTGGAAAAACGTGGAAAAAATGAATGTATAAGGAAAAGAAACAAAAGGGAGGTATTGGTTTAAATGTTCTTTTAGGCGATTTTGTGAGTCAGATGGGTTCGGAACCACAAAAACAGTGTGTACGCGAAGGAGGAAAGTTGTTTTGAGTGCAAAAACGTGAAAAAAATTAATGTATATCGAAAAAAAACATAAGGGCGGTATTGGTTTAAATGGCTTTTTAGACAGTTTTGTGATTCAGATGGGTTTGGAATCTTAAAACCAGTGTGTACGCGAAGGATTAAAGTTGTTTTGAGTGCCGAAACGTGGAAAAAATTAATGTATAACGAAAAAAAACAAAAGGGCGGTATTGGTTTAAATAGCTTTTTAGACAGTTTTGTGATTCGGATGGGTTTGGAAGCTTAAAAACAGTGTGTACGCGAAGGAGGAAAGTTGTCTTGAGTGCAAAAACGTGGAAAAAGTGAATGTATAAGGAAAAGAAACAAAAGGGAGGCATTGGTTTAAATGGTCTTTTAGACGATTTTGTGAGTCAGATGGGTTCGGAATCATAAAAATAGTGTGTACGCGAAGGAGGAAAGTTGTCTTGAGTGTAAAAACGTGGAAAAAATGAATGTATAAAGAAAAGAAATAATAGGGAGGTATTGGTTTAAATGGTCTTTTAGACGATTTTGTGAGACAGATGGGTTCGGAATCATAAAAACAGTGTGTACGCGAAGGAGGAAAGTTGTTTTGAGTACAAAAATGTGGAAAGCAGTGTGTACCCGAATGTGGAAAGATGTTTTGAGTGCCGAAACGTGGAAAAAATAAATGTATAATGAAAAGAAACAAAAGGGCGGTATTGGTTTAAATGGCTTTTTAGACAGTTTTGTGATTCAGATGGGTTCGGAATCATAAAAACAGTGTGTACGCGAAGGAAAAACAATGTGTACGCGAAGGAGGAAAGTTGTTTTGAGTGCTAAAACTTGGAAAAAATGAATGTATAAGGAAAAGAAACAAATGGGCGGTATTGGTTTAAATGGCCTTTTAGACGGTTTTTGTGAGTCAGGTGGGTTCGGATTCATAAAAAAAGTGTGTACGCGAAGGAGGAAAGTTGTTTTGAGTGCAAAAACGTGGAAAAAATGAATGTATAAGTAAAAGAAACAAAAGGGAGGTATTGGTTTAAATGGTCTTTTAGACGGTTTTGTGAGTCAGGTGGGTTCGGAATCATAAAAAAAGTGTGTACGAGAAGGAGGAAAGTTGGAAAAACGTGGAAAAAATGAATGTATAAAGAAAAGAAACAAAAGGGAGGTATTGGTTTAAATGGTCTTTTAGACGATTTTGTGAGACAGATGGGTTCGGAATCATAAAAACAGTGTGTACGCGAAGGAGGAAAGTTGTTTTGAGTACAAAAATGTGGAAAGCAGTGTGTACGCGAATGTGGAAAGATGTTTTGAGTGCCGAAACGTGGAAAAAATAAATGTATAAGGAAAAGAAACAAATGGGCGGTATTGGTTTAAATGGCCTTTTAGACGGTTTTTGTGAGTCAGGTGGGTTCGGATTCATAAAAAAAGTGTGTACGCGAAGGAGGAAAGTTGTTTTGAGTGCTAAAACTTGGAAAAAATGAATGTATAAGGAAAAGAAACAAATGGGCGGTATTGGTTTAAATGGCCTTTTAGACGGTTTTTGTGAGTCAGGTGGGTTCGGATTCATAAAAAAAGTGTGTACGCGGAGGAAAGTTGTTTTGAGTGCAAAAACGTGGAAAAAATGAATGTATAAGAAAAAGAAACAAAAGGGAGGTATTGGTTTAAATGGTCTTTTAGACGGTTTTGTGAGTCAGGTGGGTTCGGAATCATAAAAAAAGTGTGTACGAGAAGGAGGAAAGTTGGAAAAACGTGGAAAAAATGAATGTATAAGGAAAAGAAACAAAAGGGCGGTATTGGTTTAAATGGCCTTTTAGACGGTTTTGTGAGTCAGGTAGGTTCGGATTCATAAAAAAAGTGTGTACGCGAAGGACGAAAGTTGTTTTGAGTGCAAAAACGTGGAAAAAATGAATGTATAAGGAAAAGAAACAAAAGGGAAGTATTGGTTTAAATGGTCTTTTAGACGGTTTTGTGAGTCAGTTGGGTTCGGAATCATAAAAAAAGTGTGTACGAGAAGGAGGAAAGTTGGAAAAACGTGGAAAAAATGAATGTATAAGAAAAAGAAACAAAAGGGCGGTATTGGTTTAAATGGCCTTTTAGACGGTTTTGTGAGTCAGGTAGGTTCGGAATCATCAGAAAAGTGTGTACAAGGAGGAATGTTGTTTTGAGTACAAAAATGAGGAAAAAATGAATGTATAAGGAAAAGAAACAAATGGGCGGTATTGGTTTAAATGGTCTTTTAGACGATTTTGTGAGACAGATGGGTTCGGAATCATAAAAGCAGTGTGTACGCGAAGGATTAAAGTTGTTTTGAGTGCCGAAACGTGGAAAAAATTAATGTATAACGAAAAAAAACAAAAGGGCGGTTTTGGTTTAAATAGCTTTTTAGACAGTTTTGTGAGTCAGATGGGTTTGGAATGTTAAAAACAGTGTGTACGCGGAGGAGGAAAGTTGTTTTGAGTGCAAAAACGTGGAAAAAAATGAATGTATAAGGAAAAGAAACAAATGGGCGGTATTGGTTTAAATGGCCTTTTAGACGGTTTTTGTGAGTCAGGTGGGTTCGGAATCATAAAAAAAGTGTGTACGAGAAGGAGGAAAGTTGGAAAAACGTGGAAAAAAATGAATGTATAAGGAAAAGAAACAAAAGGGCGGTATTGGTTTAAATGGCCTTTTAGACGGTTTTGTGAGTCAGGTAGGTTCGGAATCATCAGAAAAGTGTGTACAAGAAGGAGGAATGTTCTTTTGAGTGCAAAAACGTGGAAAAAAATGAATGTATAAGGAAAAGAAACAAAAGGGAGGTATTGGTTTAAATGGCTTTTTAGACAGTTTTGTGATTCAGATGGGTTTGGAATCTTAAAAACAGTGTGTACGCGAAGGAGGAAAGTTGTCTTGAGTGCAAAAACGTGGAAAAAGTGAATGTATAAGGAAAAGAAACAAAAGGGAGGTATTGGTTTAAATGGTCTTTTAGACGATTTTGTGAGTCAGATGGGTTTGGAATCTTAAAAACAGTGTGTACGCGAAGGAGGAAAGTTGTCTTGAGTGCAAAAACGTGGAAAAAGTGAATGTATAAGGAAAAGAAACAAAAGGGAGGTATTGGTTTAAATGGTCTTTTAGACGATTTTGTGAGACTGATGGGTTCGGAATTATAAAAACAGTGTGTACGCGAAGGAGGAAAGTTTTTTGAGTGCCGAAACGTGGAAAAAATAAATGTATAAGGAAAAGAAACAAAAAGGGCGGTATTGGTTTAAATGGCTTTTTAGACAGTTTTGTGAGTAAGATGGGTTCGGAATCATAAAAACAGTGTGTACGCGAAGGAGGAAAGTTGTTTTGAGTACAAAAATGTGGAAAAAATGAATGTATAAGGAAAAGAAACAAATGGGCGGTATTGGTTTAAATGGCCTTTTAGACGGTTTTTGTGAGTCAGGTGGGTTCGGATTCATAAAAAAAGTGTGTACGAGAAGGAGGAAAGTTGAAAAAACGTGGAAAAAATGAATGTATAAGGAAAAGAAACAAAAGGGCGGTATTGATTTAAATGGCCTTTTAGCCGGTTTTGTGAGTCAGGTAGGTTCGGAATCATCAGAAAAGTGTGTACAAGGAGGAATGTTGTTTTGAGTGCAAAAACGTGGAAAAAACGAATGTATAAGGAAAAGAAACAAAAGGGACGTATTGGTTTAAATGGTCTTTTAGACGATTTTGTGAGAATGATGGGTTCGGAATCATAAAAACAGTGTGTACGCGAAGGATTAAAGTTGTTTTGAGTGCCGAAACGTGGAAAAAATTAATGTATAACGAAAAAAAACAAAAGGGCGGTATTGGTTTAAATGGTCTTTTAGACGATTTTGTGAGACAGATGGGTTCGGAATCATAAAAACAGTGTGTACGCGAAGGAGGAAAGTTGTTTTGAGTACAAAAATGTGGAAAGCAGTGTGTACGCGAATGTGGAAAGATGTTTTGAGTGCCGAAACGTGGAAAAAATAAATGTATAATGAAAAGAAACAAAAGGGCGGTATTGGTTTAAATGGCTTTTTAGACAGTTTTGTGATTCAGATGGGTTCGGAATCATAAAAACAGTGTGTACGCGAAGGAAAAACAGTGTGTACGCGAAGGAGGAAAGTTGTTTTGAGTGCTAAAACTTGGAAAAAATGAATGTATAAGGAAAAGAAACAAATGGGTGGTATTGGTTTAAATGGCCTTTTAGACGGTTTTTGTGAGTCAGGTGGGTTCGGATTCATAAAAAAAGTGTGTACGCGAAGGAGGAAAGTTGTTTTGAGTGCAAAAACGTGGAAAAAATGAATGTATAAGTAAAAGAAACAAAAGGGAGGTATTGGTTTAAATGGTCTTTTAGACGGTTTTGTGAGTCAGGTGGGTTCGGAATCATAAAAAAAGTGTGTACGAGAAGGAGGAAAGTTGGAAAAACGTGGAAAAAATGAATATATAAGGAAAAGAAACAAAAGTGCGGTATTGGTTTAAATGGCCTTTTAGACGGTTTTGTGAGTCAGGTAGGTTCACAATCATCAGAAAAGTGTGTACAAGAAGGAGGAATGTTGTTTTGAGTGCAAAAACGTGGAAAAAACGAATGTATAAGGAAAAGAAACAAAAGGGACGTATTGGTTTAAATGGTCTTTTAGACGATTTTGTGAGACAGATGGGTTCGGAATCTTAAAAACAGTGTGTACGCGAAGGACTAAAGTTGTCTTCAGTGCAAAAACGTGGAAAAAGTGAATGTATAAGGAAAAGAAACAAAAGGGAGGTATTGGTTTAAATGGCCTTTTAGACGGTTTTTATGAGTCAGGTGGGTTCGGATTCATAAAAAAAGTGTGTACGAGAAGGAGGAAAGTTGGAAAAACGTGGAAAAAATGAATGTATAAGGAAAAGAAACAAAAGGGAGGTATTGGTTTAAATGTTCTTTTAGGCGATTTTGTGAGTCAGATGGGTTCGGAACCACAAAAACAGTGTGTACGCGAAGGAGGAAAGTTGTTTTGAGTGCAAAAACGTGAAAAAAATTAATGTATATCGAAAAAAAACATAAGGGCGGTATTGGTTTAAATGGCTTTTTAGACAGTTTTGTGATTCAGATGGGTTTGGAATCTTAAAAACAGTGTGTACGCGAAGGATTAAAGTTGTTTTGAGTGCCGAAACGTGGAAAAAATTAATGTATAACGAAAAAAAACAAAAGGGCGGTATTGGTTTAAATAGCTTTTTAGACAGTTTTGTGATTCGGATGGGTTTGGAAGCTTAAAAACAGTGTGTACGCAAGGAGGAAAGTTGTCTTGAGTGCAAAAACGTGGAAAAAGAGAATGTATAAGGAAAAGAAACAAAAGGGAGGCATTGGTTTAAATGGTCTTTTAGACGATTTTGTGAGTCAGATGGGTTCGGAATCATAAAAATAGTGTGTACGCGAAGGAGGAAAGTTGTCTTGAGTGTAAAAACGTGGAAAAAATGAATGTATAAAGAAAAGAAACAATAGGGAGGTATTGGTTTAAATGGTCTTTTAGACGATTTTGTGAGACAGATGGGTTCGGAATCATAAAAATAGTGTGTACGCGAAGGAGGAAAGTTGTCTTGAGTGTAAAAACGTGGAAAAAATAAATGTATAATGAAAAGAAACAAAAGGGCGGTATTGGTTTAAATGGCTTTTTAGACAGTTTTGTGATTCAGATAGTACGGAATCATAAAAACAGTGTGTACGCGAAGGAAAAACAATGTGTACGCGAAGGAGGAAAGTTGTTTTGAGTGCTAAAACTTGGAAAAAATGAATGTATAAGGAAAAGAAACAAATGGGCGGTATTGGTTTAAATGGCCTTTTAGACGGTTTTTGTGAGTCAGGTGAGTTCGGATTCATAAAAAAAGTGCGTACGCGAAGGAGGAAAGTTGTTTTGAGTGCAAAAACGTGGAAAAAATGAATGTATAAGTAAAAGAAACAAAAGGGAGGTATTGGTTTAAATGGTCTTTTAGACGGTTTTGTGAGTCAGGTGGGTTCGGAATCATAAAAAAAGTGTGTACGAGAAGGAGGAAAGTTGGAAAAACGTGGAAAAAATGAATGTATAAGGAAAAGAAACAAAAGTGCGGTATTGGTTTAAATGGCCTTTTAGACGGTTTTGTGAGTCAGGTAGGTTCACAATCATCAGAAAAGTGTGTACAAGAAGGAGGAATGTTGTTTTGAGTGCAAAAACGTGGAAAAAACGAATGTATAAGGAAAAGAAACAAAAGGGACGTATTGGTTTAAATGGTCTTTTAGACGATTTTGTGAGTCAGATGGGTTCGGAACCACAAAAACAGTGTGTACGCGAAGGAGGAAAGTTGTTTTGAGTGCAAAAACGTGAAAAAAATTAATGTATATCGAAAAAAAACATAAGGGCGGTATTGGTTTAAATGGCTTTTTAGACAGTTTTGTGATTCAGATGGGTTTGGAATCTTAAAAACAGTGTGTACGCGAAGGATTAAAGTTGTTTTGAGTGCCGAAACGTGGAAAAAATTAATGTATAACGAAAAAAAACAAAAGGGCGGTATTGGTTTAAATAGCTTTTTAGACAGTTTTGTGATTCGGATGGGTTTGGAAGCTTAAAAACAGTGTGTACGCGAAGGAGGAAAGTTGTCTTCAGTGCAAAAACGTGGAAAAAGTGAATGTATAAGGAAAAGAAACAAAAGGGAGGCATTGGTTTAAATGGTCTTTTAGACGATTTTGTGAGTCAGATGGGTTCGGAATCATAAAAATAGTGTGTACGCGAAGGAGGAAAGTTGTCTTGAGTGTAAAAACGTGGAAAAAATGAATGTATAAAGAAAAGAAATAATAGGGAGGTATTGGTTTAAATGGTCTTTTAGACGATTTTGTGAGACAGATGGGTTCGGAATCATAAAAACAGTGTGTACGCGAAGGAGGAAAGTTGTTTTGAGTACAAAAATGTGGAAAGCAGTGTGTACGCGAATGTGGAAAGATGTTTTGAGTGCCGAAACGTGGAAAAAATAAATGTATAATGAAAAGAAACAAAAGGGCGGTATTGGTTTAAATGGCTTTTTAGACAGTTTTGTGATTCAGATGGGTTCGGAATCATAAAAACAGTGTGTACGCGAAGGAAAAACAATGTGTACGCGAAGGAGGAAAGTTGTTTTGAGTGCTAAAACTTGGAAAAAATGAATGTATAAGGAAAAGAAACAAATGGGCGGTATTGGTTTAAATGGCCTTTTAGACGGTTTTTGTGAGTCAGGTGGGTTCGGATTCATAAAAAAAGTGTGTACGCGAAGGAGGAAAGTTGTTTTGAGTGCAAAAACGTGGAAAAAATGAATGTATAAGTAAAAGAAACAAAAGGGAGGTATTGGTTTAAATGGTCTTTTAGACGGTTTTGTGAGTCAGGTGGGTTCGGAATCATAAAAAAAGTGTGTACGAGAAGGAGGAAAGTTGGAAAAACGTGGAAAAAATGAATGTATAAAGAAAAGAAACAAAAGGGAGGTATTGGTTTAAATGGTCTTTTAGACGATTTTGTGAGACAGATGGGTTTGGAATCATAAAAACAGTGTGTACGCGAAGGAGGAAAGTTGTTTTGAGTACAAAAATGTGGAAAGCAGTGTGTACGCGAATGTGGAAAGATGTTTTGAGTGCCGAAACGTGGAAAAAATAAATGTATAAGGAAAAGAAACAAATGGGCGGTATTGGTTTAAATGGCCTTTTAGACGGTTTTTGTGAGTCAGGTGGGTTCGGATTCATAAAAAAAGTGTGTACGCGAAGGAGGAAAGTTGTTTTGAGTGCTAAAACTTGGAAAAAATGAATGTATAGGGAAAAGAAACAAATGGGCGGTATTGGTTTAAATGGCTTTTAGACGGTTTTTGTGAGTCAGGTGGGTTCGGATTCATAAAAAAAGTGTGTACGCGAAGGAGGAAAGTTGTTTTGAGTGCAAAAACGTGGAAAAAATGAATGTATAAGGAAAAGAAACAAAAGGGAGGTATTGGTTTAAATGGTCTTTTAGACGGTTTTGTGAGTCAGGTGGGTTCGGAATCATAAAAAAAGTGTGTACGAGAAGGAGGAAAGTTGGAAAAACGTGGAAAAAATGAATGTATAAGGAAAAGAAACAAAAGGGCGGTATTGGTTTAAATGGCCTTTTAGACGGTTTTGTGAGTCAGGTAGGTTCACAATCATCAGAAAAGTGTGTACAAGAAGGAGGAATGTTGTTTTGAGTGCAAAAACGTGGAAAAAACGAATGTATAAGGAAAAGAAACAAAAGGGACGTATTGGTTTAAATGGTCTTTTAGACGATTTTGTGAGACAGATGGGTTCGGAATCATAAAAACAGTGTGTACGCGAAGGATTAAAGTTGTTTTGAGTGCCGAAACGTGGAAAAAATTAATGTATAACGAAAAAAAACAAAAGGGCGGTATTGGTTTAAATAGCTTTTTAGACAGTTTTGTGAGTCAGATGGGTTTGGAATGTTAAAAACAGCGAGTACGCGGAGGAGGAAAGTTGTTTTGAGTGCAAAAACGTGGAAAAAAAGAATGTATAAGGAAAAGAAACAAAAGGGAGGTATTGGTTTAAATGGTCTTTTAGACGATATTGTGAGTCAGATGGGTTCGGAATCATAAAAACAGTGTGTACGCGAAGGAGGAAAGTTGTCTTGAGTGCAAAAACGTTGAAAAAATGAATGTATAAGGAAAAAGAAACAAAAGGGAGGTATTGGTTTAAATGGTCTTTTAGACGATTTTGTGAGACAGATGGGTTCGAAATCATAAAAGCAGTGTGTACGCGAATGTGGAAAGATGTTTTGAGTGCCGAACCGTGAAAAAATAAATGTATAATGAAAAGAAACAAAAGGGCGGTATTGGTTTAAATGGCTTTTTAGACAGTTTTGTGATTCAGATGGGTTCGGAATCATAAAAACAGTGTGTACGCGAAGGAAAAACAGTGTGTACGCGAAGGAGGAAAGTTGTTTTGAGTGCTAAAACGGAAAAAATGTATGTATAAGGAAAAGAAACAAATGGGCGGTATTGGTTTAAATGGCCTTTTAGACGGTTTTTGTGAGTCAGGTGGGTTCGGATTCATAAAAAAAGTGTGTACGCGAAGGAGGAAAGTTGTTTTGAGTGCAAAAACGTGGAAAAAAATGAATGTATAAGGAAAAGAAACAAAAGGGAGGTATTGGTTTAAATGGTCTTTTAGACGGTTTTGTGAGTCAGTTGGGTTCGGAATCATAAAAAAAGTGTGTACGAGAAGGAGGAAAGTTGGAAAAACGTGGAAAAAATGAATGTATAAGGAAAAGAAACAAAAGGGCGGTATTGGTTTAAATGGCCTTTTAGACGGTTTTGTGAGTCAGGTAGGTTCACAATCATCAGAAAAGTGTGTACAAGAAGGAGGAATGTTGTTTTGAGTGCAAAAACGTGGAAAAAACGAATGTATAAGGAAAAGAAACAAAAGGGAGGTATTGGTTTAAATGGCTTTTTAGACAGTTTTGTGAGTCAGATGGGTTTGGAATGTTAAAAACAGTGTGTACGCGGAGGAGGAAAGTTGTTTTGAGTGCAAAAACGTGGAAAAAAATGAATGTATAAGGAAAAGAAACAAAGGGAGGTATTGGTTTAAATGTTCTTTTAGGCGATTTTGTGAGTCAGATGGGTTCGGAACCATAAAAACAGTGTGTACGCGAAGGAGGAAAGTTGTTTTGAGTGCAAAAACGTGGAAAAAATTAATGTATATCGAAAAAAAACATAAGGGCGGTATTGGTTTAAATGGCTTTTTAGACAGTTTTGTGATTCAGATGGGTTTGGAATCTTAAAAACAGTGTGTACGCGAAGGATTAAAGTTGTTTTGAGTGCCGAAACGTGGAAAAAATTAATGTATAACGAAAAAAAACAAAAGGGCGGTATTGGTTTAAATAGCTTTTTAGACAGTTTTGTGATTCAGATGGGTTTGGAAGCTTAAAAACAGTGTGTACGCGAAGGAGGAAAGTTGTCTTGAGTGCAAAAACGTGGAAAAAGTGAATGTATAAGGAAAAGTAAACAAAAGGGAGGTATTGGTTTAAATGGTCTTTTAGACGATTTTGTGAGTCAGATGGGTTCGGAATCATAAAAATAGTGTGTACGCGAAGGAGGAAAGTTGTCTTGAGTGCAAAAACGTGGAAAAAATGAATGTATAAAGAAAAGAAACAAAAGGGAGGTATTGGTTTAAATGGTCTTTTAGACGATTTTGTGAGACAGATGGGTTCGGAATCATAAAAACAGTGTGTACGCGAAGGAGGAAAGTTGTTTTGAGAACAAAAATGTGGAAAGCAGTGTGTACGCGAATGTGGAAAGATGTTTTGAGTGCCGAAACGTGGAAAAAATAAATGTATAAGGAAAAGAAACAAATGGGCGGTATTGGTTTAAATGGCCTTTTAGACGGTTTTTGTGAGTCAGGTGGGTTCGGATTCATAAAAAAAGTGTGTCCGCGAAGGAGGAAAGTTGTTTTGAGTGCTAAAACTTGGAAAAAATGAATGTATAGGGAAAAGAAACAAATGGGCGGTATTGGTTTAAATGGCTTTTAGACGGTTTTTGTGAGTCAGGTGGGTTCGGATTCATAAAAAAAGTGTGTACGCGAAGGAGGAAAGTTGTTTTGAGTGCAAAAACGTGGAAAAAATGAATGTATAAGGAAAAGAAACAAAAGGGAGGTATTGGTTTAAATGGTCTTTTAGACGGTTTTGTGAGTCAGGTGGGTTCGGAATCATAAAAAAAGTGTGTACGAGAAGGAGGAAAGTTGGAAAAACGTGGAAAAAATGAATGTATAAGGAAAAGAAACAAAAGGGCGGTATTGGTTTAAATGGCCTTTTAGACGGTTTTGTGAGTCAGGTAGGTTCACAATCATCAGAAAAGTGTGTACAAGAAGGAGGAATGTTGTTTTGAGTGCAAAAACGTGGAAAAAACGAATGTATAAGGAAAAGAAACAAAAGGGACGTATTGGTTTAAATGGTCTTTTAGACGATTTTGTGAGACAGATGGGTTCGGAATCATAAAAACAGTGTGTACGCGAAGGATTAAAGTTGTTTTGAGTGCCGAAACGTGGAAAAAATTAATGTATAACGAAAAAAAACAAAAGGGCGGTATTGGTTTAAATAGCTTTTTAGACAGTTTTGTGAGTCAGATGGGTTTGGAATGTTAAAAACAGCGAGTACGCGGAGGAGGAAAGTTGTTTTGAGTGCAAAAACGTGGAAAAAATGAATGTATAAGGAAAAGAAACAAAAGGGAGGTATTGGTTTAAATGGTCTTTTAGACGATATTGTGAGTCAGATGGGTTCGGAATCATAAAAACAGTGTGTACGCGAAGGAGGAAAGTTGTCTTGAGTGCAAAAACGTTGAAAAAATGAATGTATAAGGAAAAAGAAACAAAAGGGAGGTATTGGTTTAAATGGTCTTTTAGACGATTTTGTGAGACAGATGGGTTCGAAATCATAAAAGCAGTGTGTACGCGAATGTGGAAAGATGTTTTGAGTGCCGAACCGTGAAAAAATAAATGTATAATGAAAAGAAACAAAAGGGCGGTATTGGTTTAAATGGCTTTTTAGACAGTTTTGTGATTCAGATGGGTTCGGAATCATAAAAACAGTGTGTACGCGAAGGAAAAACAGTGTGTACGCGAAGGAGGAAAGTTGTTTTGAGTGCTAAAACGGAAAAAATGTATGTATAAGGAAAAGAAACAAATGGGCGGTATTGGTTTAAATGGCCTTTTAGACGGTTTTTGTGAGTCAGGTGGGTTCGGATTCATAAAAAAAGTGTGTACGCGAAGGAGGAAAGTTGTTTTGAGTGCAAAAACGTGGAAAAAAATGAATGTATAAGGAAAAGAAACAAAAGGGAGGTATTGGTTTAAATGGTCTTTTAGACGGTTTTGTGAGTCAGTTGGGTTCGGAATCATAAAAAAAGTGTGTACGAGAAGGAGGAAAGTTGGAAAAACGTGGAAAAAATGAATGTATAAGGAAAAGAAACAAAAGGGCGGTATTGTTTTAAATGGCCTTTTAGACGGTTTTGTGAGTCAGGTAGGTTCGGAATCATCAGAAAAGTGTGTACAAGAAGGAGGAATGTTCTTTTGAGTGCAAAAACGTGGAAAAAAATGAATGTATAAGGAAAAGAAACAAAAGGGAGGTATTGGTTTAAATGGCTTTTTAGACAGTTTTGTGATTCAGATGGGTTTGGAATCTTAAAAGCAGTGTGTACGCGAAGGAGGAAAGTTGTCTTGAGTGCAAAAACGTGGAAAAAGTGAATGTATAAGGAAAAGAAACAAAAGGGAGGTATTGGTTTAAATGGTCTTTTAGACGATTTTGTGAGTCAGATGGGTTCGGAATCATAAAAATAGTGCGTACGCGAAGGAGGAAAGTTGTCTTGAGTGCAAAAACGTGGAAAAAATTAATGTATAACGAAAAAAAACATAAGGGCGGTATTGGTTTAAATGGCTTTTTAGACAGTTTTGTGATTCAGGTGGGTTCGGATTCATAAAAAAAGTGTGTACGCGAAGGAGGAAAGTTGTTTTGAGTGCAAAAACGTGGAAAAAATGAATGTATAAGTAAAAGAAACAAAAGGGAGGTATTGGTTTAAATGGTCTTTTAGACGGTTTTGTGAGTCAGGTGGGTTCGGAATCATAAAAAAAGTGTGTACGAGAAGGAGGAAAGTTGGAAAAACGTGGAAAAAATGAATGTATAAAGAAAAGAAACAAAAGGGAGGTATTGGTTTAAATGGTCTTTTAGACGATTTTGTGAGACAGATGGGTTCGGAATCATAAAAACAGTGTGTACGCGAAGGAGGAAAGTTGTTTTGAGTACAAAAATGTGGAAAGCAGTGTGTACGCGAATGTGGAAAGATGTTTTGAGTGCCGAAACGTGGAAAAAATAAATGTATAAGGAAAAGAAACAAATGGGCGGTATTGGTTTAAATGGCCTTTTAGACGGTTTTTGTGAGTCAGGTGGGTTCGGATTCATAAAAAAAGTGTGTACGCGAAGGAGGAAAGTTGTTTTGAGTGCTAAAACTTGGAAAAAATGAATGTATAAGGAAAAGAAACAAATGGGCGGTATTGGTTTTAATGGCCTTTTAGACGGTTTTTGTGAGTCAGGTGGGTTCGGATTCATAAAAAAAGTGTGTACGCGGAGGAAAGTTGTTTTGAGTGCAAAAACGTGGAAAAAATGAATGTATAAGGAAAAGAAACAAAAGGGAGGTATTGGTTTAAATGGTCTTTTAGACGGTTTTGTGAGTCAGGTGGGTTCGGAATCATAAAAAAATCTGGAGTGACTCCACTCGACTTTCCGAACATTGAGTAATTAACAGTTTTGTAGATAAAGTAAAGAAAGAGTAGTTGTTAAACAAACAAAAGAGAGAAAACCATAATAGAGTGTTTGAGTATTTTTCTCCATCTATTACACGTTGTTTTATTTAACGCTACTGAACTTTGAGCCCATAGATCATAATGACAAAGAAATTTTCGTTGTGTCCCTGTAAAAACCTATAAATGTTAGATTCACCAAAATGCTTATAGTTAGTGCAACAGTGATTTATAATACTCATATAAATTTTCAGCTGAATTGAATAAGGCGTTTAGATGCTATCGTACTTTTAAAAATTTAGTCCCATAGGCCATAATGATAAAGAATTTTTCTTTGTGTCCCTGTAAAAAAACTGTAAGTGCTAGATTCACCAAAATCTATACAGTTAGTTCAACTGTGATCTATAACATGTGTACAATTTTTTTGCTCGGATTAATAAGGCGTTTAGACACTATCACATTTTTAAAAATTTGGCCCCATAGGCATAATGATAAAGAATTTTTCTTTGTGTCCCTGTAAAAAAACTATAAGTGCTAGATTCTCCAAAATCTATACAGATTGAGTATTTGTGATCTATAATATGTGTATAAAATTTTTGCTCAATTGAATAAGGCGTTTAGATGCTATCGCACTTTTAAGATTTTGCTCCCATAGGCCATAATGATAAAGAATTTTTCTTTGTGTCCCTGTAAAAAAACTATAAGTGCTAGATTCACCAAAATCTATAGGGTTCGTACTATGGTGACTTACAATATGCGTACCAACTTTCAGGTTAATCGAACGAAGCGTTTAGACGCTAGCGTGTTCACCCACAGACATACACACATACACACATACACACATACACACATACACACATACACACACACATACATACATCATCGCAAAAATTGTGAAAACGGACTCATTGGACCTCGAAACGTATGGAAACATCAAAATCTCCAATTCGGATTTTTGACATGATTACAATACTTTCCTCACTATAGTGTTCGGAAAGTAAAAAGTGTGTACGAGAAGGAGGAAAGTTGGAAAAACGTGGAAAAAATGAATGTATAAGGAAAAGAAACAAAAGGGCGGTATTGGTTTAAATGGCCTTTTAGACGGTTTTGTGAGTCAGGTAGGTTCACAATCATCAGAAAAGTGTGTACAAGAAGGAGGAATGTTGTTTTGAGTGCAAAAACGTGGAAAAAACGAATGTATAAGGAAAAGAAACAAAAGGGAGGTATTGGTTTAAATGGCTTTTTAGACAGTTTTGTGAGTCAGATGGGTTTGGAATGTTAAAAACAGTGTGTACGCGGAGGAGGAAAGTTGTTTTGAGTGCAAAAACGTGGAAAAAAATGAATGTATAAGGAAAAGAAACAAAGGGAGGTATTGGTTTAAATGTTCTTTTAGGCGATTTTGTGAGTCAGATGGGTTCGGAACCATAAAAACAGTGTGTACGCGAAGGAGGAAAGTTGTTTTGAGTGCAAAAACGTGGAAAAAATTAATGTATATCGAAAAAAAACATAAGGGCGGTATTGGTTTAAATGGCTTTTTAGACAGTTTTGTGATTCAGATGGGTTTGGAATCTTAAAAACAGTGTGTACGCGAAGGATTAAAGTTGTTTTGAGTGCCGAAACGTGGAAAAAATTAATGTATAACGAAAAAAAACAAAAGGGCGGTATTGGTTTAAATAGCTTTTTAGACAGTTTTGTGATTCAGATGGGTTTGGAAGCTTAAAAACAGTGTGTACGCGAAGGAGGAAAGTTGTCTTGAGTGCAAAAACGTGGAAAAAGTGAATGTATAAGGAAAAGTAAACAAAAGGGAGGTATTGGTTTAAATGGTCTTTTAGACGATTTTGTGAGTCAGATGGGTTCGGAATCATAAAAATAGTGTGTACGCGAAGGAGGAAAGTTGTCTTGAGTGCAAAAACGTGGAAAAAATGAATGTATAAAGAAAAGAAACAAAAGGGAGGTATTGGTTTAAATGGTCTTTTAGACGATTTTGTGAGACAGATGGGTTCGGAATCATAAAAACAGTGTGTACGAGAAGGAGGAAAGTTGGAAAAACGTGGAAAAAATGAATGTATAAGGAAAAGAAACAAAAGGGCGGTATTGGTTTAAATGGCCTTTTAGACGGTTTTGTGAGTCAGGTAGGTTCACAATCATCAGAAAAGTGTGTACAAGAAGGAGGAATGTTGTTTTGAGTGCAAAAACGTGGAAAAAATGAATGTATAGGGAAAAGAAACAAATGGGCGGTATTGGTTTAAATGGCTTTTAGACGGTTTTTGTGAGTCAGGTGGGTTCGGATTCATAAAAAAAGTGTGTACGCGAAGGAGGAAAGTTGTTTTGAGTGCAAAAACGTGGAAAAAATGAATGTATAAGGAAAAGAAACAAAAGGGAGGTATTGGTTTAAATGGTCTTTTAGACGGTTTTGTGAGTCAGGTGGGTTCGGAATCATAAAAAAAGTGTGTACGAGAAGGAGGAAAGTTGGAAAAACGTGGAAAAAATGAATGTATAAGGAAAAGAAACAAAAGGGCGGTATTGGTTTAAATGGCCTTTTAGACGGTTTTGTGAGTCAGGTAGGTTCACAATCATCAGAAAAGTGTGTACAAGAAGGAGGAATGTTGTTTTGAGTGCAAAAACGTGGAAAAAACGAATGTATAAGGAAAAGAAACAAAAGGGACGATTGGTTTAAATGGTCTTTTAGACGATTTTGTGAGACAGATGGGTTCGGAATCATAAAAACAGTGTGTACGCGAAGGATTAAAGTTGTTTTGAGTGCCGAAACGTGGAAAAAATTAATGTATAACGAAAAAAAACAAAAGGGCGGTATTGGTTTAAATAGCTTTTTAGACAGTTTTGTGAGTCAGATGGGTTTGGAATGTTAAAAACAGCGTGTACGCGGAGGAGGAAAGTTGTTTTGAGTGCAAAAACGTGGAAAAAATGAATGTATAAGGAAAAGAAACAAAAGGGAGGTATTGGTTTAAATGGTCTTTTAGACGATATTGTGAGTCAGATGGGTTCGGAATCATAAAAACAGTGTGTACGCGAAGGAGGAAAGTTGTCTTGAGTGCAAAAACGTTGAAAAAATGAATGTATAAGGAAAAAGAAGCAAAAGGGAGGTATTGGTTTAAATGGTCTTTTAGACGATTTTGTGAGACAGATGGGTTCGAAATCATAAAAGCAGTGTGTACGCGAATGTGGAAAGATGTTTTGAGTGCCGAACCGTGGAAAAAATAAATGTATAATGAAAAGAAACAAAAGGGCGGTATTGGTTTAAATGGCTTTTTAGACAGTTTTGTGATTCAGATGGGTTCGGAATCATAAAAACAGTGTGTACGCGAAGGAAAAACAGTGTGTACGCGAAGGAGGAAAGTTGTTTTGAGTGCTAAAACGGAAAAAATGTATGTATAAGGAAAAGAAACAAATGGGCGGTATTGGTTTAAATGGCCTTTTAGACGGTTTTTGTGAGTCAGGTGGGTTCGGATTCATAAAAAAAGTGTGTACGCGAAGGAGGAAAGTTGTTTTGAGTGCAAAAACGTGGAAAAAAATGAATGTATAAGGAAAAGAAACAAAAGGGAGGTATTGGTTTAAATGGCTTTTTAGACAGTTTTGTGATTCAGATGGGTTTGGAATCTTAAAAACAGTGTGTACGCGAAGGAGGAAAGTTGTCTTGAGTGCAAAAACGTGGAAAAAGTGAATGTATAAGGAAAAGAAACAAAAGGGAGGTATTGGTTTAAATGGTCTTTTAGACGATTTTGTGAGTCAGATGGGTTCGGAATCATAAAAATAGTGCGTACGCGAAGGAGGAAAGTTGTCTTGAGTGCAAAAACGTGGAAAAAATTAATGTATAACGAAAAAAAACATAAGGGCGGTATTGGTTTAAATGGCTTTTTAGACAGTTTTGTGATTCAGGTGGGTTCGGATTCATAAAAAAAGTGTGTACGCGAAGGAGGAAAGTTGTTTTGAGTGCAAAAACGTGGAAAAAATGAATGTATAAGTAAAAGAAACAAAAGGGAGGTATTGGTTTAAATGGTCTTTTAGACGGTTTTGTGAGTCAGGTGGGTTCGGAATCATAAAAAAAGTGTGTACGAGAAGGAGGAAAGTTGGAAAAACGTGGAAAAAATGAATGTATAAAGAAAAGAAACAAAAGGGAGGTATTGGTTTAAATGGTCTTTTAGACGATTTTGTGAGACAGATGGGTTCGGAATCATAAAAACAGTGTGTACGCGAAGGAGGAAAGTTGTTTTGAGTACAAAAATGTGGAAAGCAGTGTGTACGCGAATGTGGAAAGATGTTTTGAGTGCCGAAACGTGGAAAAAATAAATGTATAAGGAAAAGAAACAAATGGGCGGTATTGGTTTAAATGGCCTTTTAGACGGTTTTTGTGAGTCAGGTGGGTTCGGATTCATAAAAAAAGTGTGTACGCGAAGGAGGAAAGTTGTTTTGAGTGCTAAAACTTGGAAAAAATGAATGTATAAGGAAAAGAAACAAATGGGCGGTATTGGTTTAAATGGCCTTTTAGACGGTTTTTGTGAGTCAGGTGGGTTCGGATTCATAAAAAAAGTGTGTACGCGGAGGAAAGTTGTTTTGAGTGCAAAAACGTGGAAAAAATGAATGTATAAGGAAAAGAAACAAAAGGGAGGTATTGGTTTAAATGGTCTTTTAGACGGTTTTGTGAGTCAGGTGGGTTCGGAATCATAAAAAAATCTGGAGTGACTCCACTCGACTTTCCGAACATTGAGTAATTAACAGTTTTGTAGATAAAGTAAAGAAAGAGTAGTTGTTAAACAAACAAAAGAGAGAAAACCATAATAGAGTGTTTGAGTATTTTTCTCCATCTATTACACGTTGTTTTATTTAACGCTACTGAACTTTGAGCCCATAGATCATAATGACAAAGAAATTTTCGTTGTGTCCCTGTAAAAACCTATAAATGTTAGATTCACCAAAATGCTTATAGTTAGTGCAACAGTGATTTATAATACTCATATAAATTTTCAGCTGAATTGAATAAGGCGTTTAGATGCTATCGTACTTTTAAAAATTTAGTCCCATAGGCCATAATGATAAAGAATTTTTCTTTGTGTCCCTGTAAAAAAACTGTAAGTGCTAGATTCACCAAAATCTATACAGTTAGTTCAACTGTGATCTATAACATGTGTACAATTTTTTTGCTCGGATTAATAAGGCGTTTAGACACTATCACATTTTTAAAAATTTGGCCCCATAGGCATAATGATAAAGAATTTTTCTTTGTGTCCCTGTAAAAAAACTATAAGTGCTAGATTCTCCAAAATCTATACAGATTGAGTATTTGTGATCTATAATATGTGTATAAAATTTTTGCTCAATTGAATAAGGCGTTTAGATGCTATCGCACTTTTAAGATTTTGCTCCCATAGGCCATAATGATAAAGAATTTTTCTTTGTGTCCCTGTAAAAAAACTATAAGTGCTAGATTCACCAAAATCTATAGGGTTCGTACTATGGTGACTTACAATATGCGTACCAACTTTCAGGTTAATCGAACGAAGCGTTTAGACGCTAGCGTGTTCACCCACAGACATACACACATACACACATACACACATACACACATACACACATACACACACACATACATACATCATCGCAAAAATTGTGAAAACGGACTCATTGGACCTCGAAACGTATGGAAACATCAAAATCTCCAATTCGGATTTTTGACATGATTACAATACTTTCCTCACTATAGTGTTCGGAAAGTAAAAAGTGTGTACGAGAAGGAGGAAAGTTGGAAAAACGTGGAAAAAATGAAT
The DNA here is from genome assembly GCA_963930645.1 of Salticus scenicus. Lineage (NCBI taxonomy): Eukaryota > Metazoa > Arthropoda > Arachnida > Araneae > Salticidae > Salticus > Salticus scenicus. The sequence goes on from OZ005655.1 coordinate 308,832,575, forward strand.
GTATAAGGAAAAGAAACAAAAGGGCGGTATTGGTTTAAATGGCCTTTTAGACGGTTTTGTGAGTCAGGTAGGTTCACAATCATCAGAAAAGTGTGTACAAGAAGGAGGAATGTTGTTTTGAGTGCAAAAACGTGGAAAAAACGAATGTATAAGGAAAAGAAACAAAAGGGAGGTATTGGTTTAAATGGCTTTTTAGACAGTTTTGTGAGTCAGATGGGTTTGGAATGTTAAAAACAGTGTGTACGCGGAGGAGGAAAGTTGTTTTGAGTGCAAAAACGTGGAAAAAAATGAATGTATAAGGAAAAGAAACAAAGGGAGGTATTGGTTTAAATGTTCTTTTAGGCGATTTTGTGAGTCAGATGGGTTCGGAACCATAAAAACAGTGTGTACGCGAAGGAGGAAAGTTGTTTTGAGTGCAAAAACGTGGAAAAAATTAATGTATATCGAAAAAAAACATAAGGGCGGTATTGGTTTAAATGGCTTTTTAGACAGTTTTGTGATTCAGATGGGTTTGGAATCTTAAAAACAGTGTGTACGCGAAGGATTAAAGTTGTTTTGAGTGCCGAAACGTGGAAAAAATTAATGTATAACGAAAAAAAACAAAAGGGCGGTATTGGTTTAAATAGCTTTTTAGACAGTTTTGTGATTCAGATGGGTTTGGAAGCTTAAAAACAGTGTGTACGCGAAGGAGGAAAGTTGTCTTGAGTGCAAAAACGTGGAAAAAGTGAATGTATAAGGAAAAGTAAACAAAAGGGAGGTATTGGTTTAAATGGTCTTTTAGACGATTTTGTGAGTCAGATGGGTTCGGAATCATAAAAATAGTGTGTACGCGAAGGAGGAAAGTTGTCTTGAGTGCAAAAACGTGGAAAAAATGAATGTATAAAGAAAAGAAACAAAAGGGAGGTATTGGTTTAAATGGTCTTTTAGACGATTTTGTGAGACAGATGGGTTCGGAATCATAAAAACAGTGTGTACGAGAAGGAGGAAAGTTGGAAAAACGTGGAAAAAATGAATGTATAAGGAAAAGAAACAAAAGGGCGGTATTGGTTTAAATGGCCTTTTAGACGGTTTTGTGAGTCAGGTAGGTTCACAATCATCAGAAAAGTGTGTACAAGAAGGAGGAATGTTGTTTTGAGTGCAAAAACGTGGAAAAAATGAATGTATAGGGAAAAGAAACAAATGGGCGGTATTGGTTTAAATGGCTTTTAGACGGTTTTTGTGAGTCAGGTGGGTTCGGATTCATAAAAAAAGTGTGTACGCGAAGGAGGAAAGTTGTTTTGAGTGCAAAAACGTGGAAAAAATGAATGTATAAGGAAAAGAAACAAAAGGGAGGTATTGGTTTAAATGGTCTTTTAGACGGTTTTGTGAGTCAGGTGGGTTCGGAATCATAAAAAAAGTGTGTACGAGAAGGAGGAAAGTTGGAAAAACGTGGAAAAAATGAATGTATAAGGAAAAGAAACAAAAGGGCGGTATTGGTTTAAATGGCCTTTTAGACGGTTTTGTGAGTCAGGTAGGTTCACAATCATCAGAAAAGTGTGTACAAGAAGGAGGAATGTTGTTTTGAGTGCAAAAACGTGGAAAAAACGAATGTATAAGGAAAAGAAACAAAAGGGACGATTGGTGTAAATGGTCTTTTAGACGATTTTGTGAGACAGATGGGTTCGGAATCATAAAAACAGTGTGTACGCGAAGGATTAAAGTTGTTTTGAGTGCCGAAACGTGGAAAAAATTAATGTATAACGAAAAAAAACAAAAGGGCGGTATTGGTTTAAATAGCTTTTTAGACAGTTTTGTGAGTCAGATGGGTTCGGAATCATAAAAACAGTGTGTACGCGAAGGAGGAAAGTTGTCTTGAGTGCAAAAACGTTGAAAAAATGAATGTATAAGGAAAAAGAAGCAAAAGGGAGGTATTGGTTTAAATGGTCTTTTAGACGATTTTGTGAGACAGATGGGTTCGAAATCATAAAAGCAGTGTGTACGCGAATGTGGAAAGATGTTTTGAGTGCCGAACCGTGGAAAAAATAAATGTATAATGAAAAGAAACAAAAGGGCGGTATTGGTTTAAATGGCTTTTTAGACAGTTTTGTGATTCAGATGGGTTCGGAATCATAAAAACAGTGTGTACGCGAAGGAAAAACAGTGTGTACGCGAAGGAGGAAAGTTGTTTTGAGTGCTAAAACGGAAAAAATGTATGTATAAGGAAAAGAAACAAATGGGCGGTATTGGTTTAAATGGCCTTTTAGACGGTTTTTGTGAGTCAGGTGGGTTCGGATTCATAAAAAAAGTGTGTACGCGAAGGAGGAAAGTTGTTTTGAGTGCAAAAACGTGGAAAAAAATGAATGTATAAGGAAAAGAAACAAAAGGGAGGTATTGGTTTAAATGGTCTTTTAGACGGTTTTGTGAGTCAGTTGGGTTCGGAATCATAAAAAAAGTGTGTACGAGAAGGAGGAAAGTTGGAAAAACGTGGAAAAAATGAATGTATAAGGAAAAGAAACAAAAGGGCGGTTTTGGTTTAAATGGCCTTTTAGACGGTTTTGTGAGTCAGGTAGGTTCGGAATCATCAGAAAAGTGTGTACAAGAAGGAGGAATGTTCTTTTGAGTGCAAAAATGTGGAAAAAAATGAATGTATAAGGAAAAGAAACAAAAGGGAGGTATTGGTTTAAATGGCTTTTTAGACAGTTTTGTGATTCAGATGGGTTTGGAATCTTAAAAACAGTGTGTACGCGAAGGAGTAAAGTTGTCTTGAGTGCAAAAACGTGGAAAAAGTGAATGTATAAGGAAAAGAAACAAAAGGGAGGTATTGGTTTAAATGGTCTTTTAGACGATTTTGTGAGTCAGATGGGTTCGGAATCATAAAAATAGTGCGTACGCGAAGGAGGAAAGTTGTCTTGAGTGCAAAAACGTGGAAAAAATTAATGTATAACGAAAAAAAACATAAGGGCGGTATTGGTTTAAATGGCTTTTTAGACAGTTTTGTGATTCAGATGGGTTTGGAATCTTAAAAACAGTGTGTACGCGAAGGAGGAAAGTTGTCTTGAGTGCAAAAACGTGGAAAAAGTGAATGTATAAGGAAAAGAAACAAAAGGGAGGTATTGGTTTAAATGGTCTTTTAGACGATTTTGTGAGTCAGATGGGTTCGGAATCATAAAAATAGTGTGTACGCGAAGGAGGAAAGTTGTCTTGAGTGCAAAAACGTGGAAAAAATGAATGTATAAAGAAAAGAAACAAAAGGGAGGTATTGGTTTAAATGGTCTTTTAGACGATTTTGTGAGACAGATGGGTTCGGAATCATAAAAACAGTGTGTACGCGAAGGATTAAAGTTGTTTTGCGTGCCGAAACGTGGAAAAAATTAATGTATAACGAAAAAAAACAAAAGGGCGGTATTGGTTTAAATAGCTTTTTAGACAGTTTTGTGAGTCAGATGGGTTTGGAATGTTAAAAACAGTGTGTACGCGGAGGAGGAAAGTTGTTTTGAGTGCAAAAACGTGGAAAAAAATGAATGTATAAGGAAAAGAAACAAATGGGCGGTATTGGTTTAAATGGCCTTTTAGACGGTTTTTGTGAGTCAGGTGGGTTCGGAATCATAAAAAAAGTGTGTACGAGAAGGAGGAAAGTTGGAAAAACGTGGAAAAAAATGAATGTATAAGGAAAAGAAACAAAAGGGCGGTATTGGTTTAAATGGCCTTTTAGACGGTTTTGTGAGTCAGGTAGGTTCGGAATCATCAGAAAAGTGTGTACAAGAAGGAGGAATGTTCTTTTGAGTGCAAAAACGTGGAAAAAAATGAATGTATAAGGAAAAGAAACAAAAGGGAGGTATTGGTTTAAATGGCTTTTTAGACAGTTTTGTGATTCAGATGGGTTTGGAATCTTAAAAACAGTGTGTACGCGAAGGAGGAAAGTTGTCTTGAGTGCAAAAACGTGGAAAAAGTGAATGTATAAGGAAAAGAAACAAAAGGGAGGTATTGGTTTAAATGGTCTTTTAGACGATTTTGTGAGTCAGATGGGTTTGGAATCTTAAAAACAGTGTGTACGCGAAGGAGGAAAGTTGTCTTGAGTGCAAAAACGTGGAAAAAATTAATGTATAACGAAAAAAAACATAAGGGCGGTATTGGTTTAAATGGTCTTTTAGACGGTTTTGTGAGTCAGGTGGGTTCGGAATCATAAAAAAAGTGTGTACGCGAAGGAAAAACAGTGTGTACGCGAAGGAGGAAAGTTGTTTTGAGTGCTAAAACGGAAAAAATGTATGTATAAGGAAAAGAAACAAATGGGCGGTATTGGTTTAAATGGCCTTTTAGACGGTTTTTGTGAGTCAGGTGGGTTCGGATTCATAAAAAAAGTGTGTACGCGAAGGAGGAAAGTTGTTTTGAGTGCAAAAACGTGGAAAAAAATGAATGTATAAGGAAAAGAAACAAAAGGGAGGTATTGGTTTAAATGGTCTTTTAGACGGTTTTGTGAGTCAGTTGGGTTCGGAATCATAAAAAAAGTGTGTACGAGAAGGAGGAAAGTTGGAAAAACGTGGAAAAAATGAATGTATAAGGAAAAGAAACAAAAGGGCGGTATTGGTTTAAATGGCCTTTTAGACGGTTTTGTGAGTCAGGTAGGTTCGGAATCATCAGAAAAGTGTGTACAAGAAGGAGGAATGTTCTTTTGAGTGCAAAAACGTGGAAAAAAATGAATGTATAAGGAAAAGAAACAAAAGGGAGGTATTGGTTTAAATGGCTTTTTAGACAGTTTTGTGATTCAGATGGGTTTGGAATCTTAAAAACAGGGTGTACGCGAAGGAGGAAAGTTGTCTTGAGTGCAAAAACGTGGAAAAAGTGAATGTATAAGGAAAAGAAACAAAAGGGAGGTATTGGTTTAAATGGTCTTTTAGACGATTTTGTGAGTCAGATGGGTTCGGAATCATAAAAATAGTGCGTACGCGAAGGAGGAAAGTTGTCTTGAGTGCAAAAACGTGGAAAAAATTAATGTATAACGAAAAAAAACATAAGGGCGGTATTGGTTTAAATGGCTTTTTAGACAGTTTTGTGATTCAGATGGGTTTGGAATCTTAAAAACAGTGTGTACGCGAAGGAGGAAAGTTGTCTTGAGTGCAAAAACGTGGAAAAAGTGAATGTATAAGGAAAAGAAACAAAAGGGAGGTATTGGTTTAAATGGTCTTTTAGACGATTTTGTGAGTCAGATGGGTTCGGAATCATAAAAATAGTGTGTACGCGAAGGAGGAAAGTTGTCTTGAGTGCAAAAACGTGGAAAAAATGAATGTATAAAGAAAAGAAACAAAAGGGAGGTATTGGTTTAAATGGTCTTTTAGACGATTTTGTGAGACAGATGGGTTCGGAATCATAAAAACAGTGTGTACGCGAAGGATTAAAGTTGTTTTGCGTGCCGAAACGTGGAAAAAATTAATGTATAACGAAAAAAAACAAAAGGGCGGTATTGGTTTAAATAGCTTTTTAGACAGTTTTGTGAGTCAGATGGGTTTGGAATGTTAAAAACAGTGTGTACGCGGAGGAGGAAAGTTGTTTTGAGTGCAAAAACGTGGAAAAAAATGAATGTATAAGGAAAAGAAACAAATGGGCGGTATTGGTTTAAATGGCCTTTTAGACGGTTTTTGTGAGTCAGGTGGGTTCGGAATCATAAAAAAAGTGTGTACGAGAAGGAGGAAAGTTGGAAAAACGTGGAAAAAAATGAATGTATAAGGAAAAGAAACAAAAGGGCGGTATTGGTTTAAATGGCCTTTTAGACGGTTTTGTGAGTCAGGTAGGTTCGGAATCATCAGAAAAGTGTGTACAAGAAGGAGGAATGTTCTTTTGAGTGCAAAAACGTGGAAAAAAATGAATGTATAAGGAAAAGAAACAAAAGGGAGGTATTGGTTTAAATGGCTTTTTAGACAGTTTTGTGATTCAGATGGGTTTGGAATCTTAAAAACAGTGTGTACGCGAAGGAGGAAAGTTGTCTTGAGTGCAAAAACGTGGAAAAAGTGAATGTATAAGGAAAAGAAACAAAAGGGAGGTATTGGTTTAAATGGTCTTTTAGACGATTTTGTGAGTCAGATGGGTTTGGAATCTTAAAAACAGTGTGTACGCGAAGGAGGAAAGTTGTCTTGAGTGCAAAAACGTGGAAAAAGTGAATGTATAAGGAAAAGAAACAAAAGGGAGGTATTGGTTTAAATGGTCTTTTAGACGATTTTGTGAGACTGATGGGTTCGGAATTATAAAAACAGTGTGTACGCGAAGGAGGAAAGTTGTTTTGAGTGCCGAAACGTGGAAAAAATAAATGTATAAGGAAAAGAAACAAAAAGGGCGGTATTGGTTTAAATGGCTTTTTAGACAGTTTTGTGAGTAAGATGGGTTCGGAATCATAAAAACAGTGTGTACGAGAAGGAGGAAAGTTGGAAAAACGTGGAAAAAATGAATGTATAAGGAAAAGAAACAAAAGGGCGGTATTGATTTAAATGGCCTTTTAGCCGGTTTTGTGAGTCAGGTAGGTTCGGTATCATCAGAAAAGTGTGTACAAGGAGGAATGTTGTTTTGAGTGCAAAAACGTGGAAAAAACGAATGTATAAGGAAAAGAAACAAAAGGGACGTATTGGTTTAAATGGTCTTTTAGACGATTTTGTGAGAATGATGGGTTCGGAATCATAAAAACAGTGTGTACGCGAAGGATTAAAGTTGTTTTGAGTGCCGAAACGTGGAAAAAATTAATGTATAACGAAAAAAAACAAAAGGGCGGTATTGGTTTAAATAGATTTTTAGACAGTTTTGTGAGTCAGATGGGTTTGGAATGTTAAAAACAGTGTGTACGCGGAGGAGGAAAGTTGTTTTGAGTGCAAAAACGTGGAAAAAAATGAATGTATAAGGAAAAGAAACAAAAGGGAGGTATTGGTTTAAATGGTCTTTTAGGCGATTTTGTGAGTCAGATGGGTTCGGAACCATAAAAACAGTGTGTACGCGAAGGAGGAAAGTTGTCTTGAGTGCAAAAACGTGGAAAAAATTAATGTATAACGAAAAAAAACATAAGGGCGGTATTGGTTTAAATGGCTTTTTAGACAGTTTTGTGATTCAGATGGGTTTGGAATCTTAAAAACAGTGTGTACGCGAAGGAGGAAAGTTGTCGAGTGCAAAAACGTGGAAAAAGTGAATGTATAAGGAAAAGAAACAAAAGGGAGGTATTGGTTTAAATGGTCTTTTAGACGATTTTGTGAGTCAGATGGGTTCGGAATCATAAAATTAGTGTGTACGCGAAGGAGGAAAGTTGTCTTGAGTGCAAAAACGTGGAAAAAATGAATGTATAAAGAAAAGAAACAAAAGGGAGGTATTGGTTTAAATGGTCTTTTAGACGGTTTTTGTGAGTCAGGTGGGTTCGGATTCATAAAAAAAGTGTGTACGAGAAGGAGGAAAGTTGGAAAAACGTGGAAAAAGTGAATGTATAAGGAAAAGAAACAAAAGTGCGGTATTGGTTTAAATGGCCTTTTAGACGGTTTTGTGAGTCAGGTAGGTTCACAATCATCAGAAAAGTGTGTACAAGAAGGAGGAATGTTGTTTTGAGTGCAAAAACGTGGAAAAAACGAATGTATAAGGAAAAGAAACAAAAGGGACGTATTGGTTTAAATGGTCTTTTAGACGATTTTGTGAGACAGATGGGTTCGGAATCTTAAAAACAGTGTGTACGCGAAGGAGGAAAGTTGTCTTCAGTGCAAAAACGTGGAAAAAGTGAATGTATAAGGAAAAGAAACAAAAGGGAGGTATTGGTTTAAATGTTCTTTTAGGCGATTTTGTGAGTCAGATGGGTTCGGAACCATAAAAACAGTGTGTACGCGAAGGAGGAAAGTTGTTTTGAGTGCAAAAACGTGAAAAAAATTAATGTATATCGAAAAAAAACATAAGGGCGGTATTGGTTTAAATGGCTTTTTAGACAGTTTTGTGATTCAGATGGGTTTGGAATCTTAAAAACAGTGTGTACGCGAAGGATTAAAGTTGTTTTGAGTGCCGAAACGTGGAAAAAATTAATGTATAACGAAAAAAAACAAAAGGGCGGTATTGGTTTAAATAGCTTTTTAGACAGTTTTGTGATTCAGATGGGTTTGGAAGCTTAAAAACAGTGTGTACGCGAAGGAGGAAAGTTGTCTTGAGTGCAAAAACGTGGAAAAAGTGAATGTATAAGGAAAAGAAACAAAAGGGAGGCATTGGTTTAAATGGTCTTTTAGACGATTTTGTGAGTCAGATGGGTTCGGAATCATAAAAATAGTGTGTACGCGAAGGAGGAAAGTTGTCTTGAGTGCAAAAACGTGGAAAAAATGAATGTATAAAGAAAAGAAACAAAAGGGAGGTATTGGTTTAAATGGTCTTTTAGACGATTTTGTGAGACAGATGGGTTCGGAATCATAAAAAAAGTGTATACGCGAAGGAGGAAAGTTGTTTTGTGTGCAAAAACGTGGAAAAAATGAATGTATAAGTAAAAGAAACAAAAGGGAGGTATTGGTTTAAATGGTCTTTTAGACGGTTTTGTGAGTCAGGTGGGTTCGGATTCATAAAAAAAGTGTGTACGCGAATGTGGAAAGTTGTCTTGAGTGCCGAAACGTGGAAAAAATAAATGTATAAAGAAAAGAAACAAAAGGGCGGTATTGGTTTAAATGGTCTTTTAGACGATATTGTGAGTCAGATGGGTTCGGAATCATAAAAACAGTGTGTACGCGAAGGAGGAAAGTTGTCTTGAGTGCAAAAACGTTGAAAAAATGAATGTATAAGGAAAAAGAAACAAAAGGGAGGTATTGGTTTAAATGGTCTTTTAGACGATTTTGTGAGACAGATGGGTTCGAAATCATAAAAGCAGTGTGTACGCGAATGTGGAAAGATGTTTTGAGTGCCGAAACGTGGAAAAAATAAATGTATAATGAAAAGAAACAAAAGGGCGGTATTGGTTTAAATGGCTTTTTAGACAGTTTTGTGATTCAGATGGGTTCGGAATCATAAAAACAGTGTGTACGCGAAGGAAAAACAGTGTGTACGCGAAGGAGGAAAGTTGTTTTGAGTGCTAAAACGGAAAAAATGAATGTATAAGGAAAAGAAACAAATGGGCGGTATTGGTTTAAATGGCCTTTTAGACGGTTTTTGTGAGTCAGGTGGGTTCGGATTCATAAAAAAAGTGTGTACGCGAAGGAGGAAAGTTGTTTTGAGTGCAAAAACGTGGAAAAAATGAATGTATAAGGAAAAGAAACAAAAGGGAGGTATTGGTTTAAATGGTCTTTTAGACGGTTTTGTGAGTCAGTTGGGTTCGGAATCATAAAAAAAGTGTGTACGAGAAGGAGGAAAGTTGGAAAAACGTGGAAAAAATGAATGTATAAGGAAAAGAAACAAAAGGGCGGTATTGGTTTAAATGGCCTTTTAGACGGTTTTGTGAGTCAGGTAGGTTCGGAATCATCAGAAAAGTGTGTACAAGAAGGAGGAATGTTGTTTTGAGTACAAAAATGAGGAAAAAATGAATGTATAAGGAAAAGAAACAAATGGGCGGTATTGGTTTAAATGGTCTTTTAGACGATTTTGTGAGACAGATGGGTTCGGAATCATAAAAACAGTGTGTACGCGAAGGATTAAAGTTGTTTTGAGTGCCGTAACGTGGAAAAAATTAATGTATAACGAAAAAAAACAAAAGGGCGGTATTGGTTTAAATAGCTTTTTAGACAGTTTTGTGAGTCAGATGGGTTTGGAATGTTAAAAACAGTGTGTACGCGGAGGAGGAAAGTTGTTTTGAGTGCAAAAACGTGGAAAAAAATGAATGTATAAGGAAAAGAAACAAATGGGCGGTATTGGTTTAAATGGCCTTTTAGACGGTTTTTGTGAGTCAGGTGGGTTCGGAATCATAAAAAAAGTGTGTACGAGAAGGAGGAAAGTTGGAAAAACGTGGAAAAAAATGAATGTATAAGGAAAAGAAACAAAAGGGCTGTATTGGTTTAAATGGCCTTTTAGACGGTTTTGTGAGTCAGGTAGGTTCGGAATCATCAGAAAAGTGTGTACAAGAAGGAGGAATGTTCTTTTGAGTGCAAAAACGTGGAAAAAAATGAATGTATAAGGAAAAGAAACAAAAGGGAGGTATTGGTTTAAATGGCTTTTTAGACAGTTTTGTGATTCAGATGGGTTTGGAATCTTAAAAACAGTGTGTACGCGAAGGATTAAAGTTGTTTTGAGTGCCGAAACGTGGAAAAAATTAATGTATAACGAAAAAAAACAAAAGGGCGGTATTGGTTTAAATAGCTTTTTAGACAGTTTTGTGATTCAGATGGGTTTGGAAGCTTAAAAACAGTGTGTACGCGAAGGAGGAAAGTTGTCTTGAGTGCAAAAACGTGGAAAAAGTGAATGTATAAGGAAAAGAAACAAAAGGGAGGCATTGGTTTAAATGGTCTTTTAGACGATTTTGTGAGTCAGATGGGTTCGGAATCATAAAAATAGTGTGTACGCGAAGGAGGAAAGTTGTCTTGAGTGCAAAAACGTGGAAAAAATGAATGTTTAAAGAAAAGAAACAAAAGGGAGGTATTGGTTTAAATGGTCTTTTAGACGATTTTGTGAGACAGATGGGTTCGGAATCATAAAAAAAGTGTATACGCGAAGGAGGAAAGTTGTTTTGAGTGCAAAAACGTGGAAAAAAATGAATGTATAAGGAAAAGAAACAAATGGGCGGTATTGGTTTAAATGGCCTTTTAGACGGTTTTTGTGAGTCAGGTGGGTTCGGAATCATAAAAAAAGTGTGTACGAGAAGGAGGAAAGTTGGAAAAACGTGGAAAAAAATGAATGTATAAGGAAAAGAAACAAAAGGGCGGTATTGGTTTAAATGGCCTTTTAGACGGTTTTGTGAGTCAGGTAGGTTCGGAATCATCAGAAAAGTGTGTACAAGAAGGAGGAATGTTCTTTTGAGTGCAAAAACGTGGAAAAAAATGAATGTATAAGGAAAAGAAACAAAAGGGAGGTATTGGTTTAAATGGCTTTTTAGACAGTTTTGTGATTCAGATGGGTTTGGAATCTTAAAAACAGTGTGTACGCGAAGGAGGAAAGTTGTCTTGAGTGCAAAAACGTGGAAAAAGTGAATGTATAAGGAAAAGAAACAAAAGGGAGGTATTGGTTTAAATGGTCTTTTAGACGATTTTGTGAGTCAGATGGGTTCGGAATCATAAAAATAGTGTGTACGCGAAGGAGGAAAGTTGTCTTGAGTGCAAAAACGTGGAAAAAATTAATGTATAACGAAAAAAAACATAAGGGCGGTATTGGTTTAAATGGCTTTTTAGACAGTTTTGTGATTCAGATGGGTTTGGAATCTTAAAAACAGTGTGTACGCGAAGGAGGAAAGTTGCCTTGAGTGCAAAAACGTGGAAAAAGTGAATGTATAAGGAAAAGAAACAAAAGGGAGGTATTGGTTTAAATGGTCTTTTAGACGATTTTGTGAGTCAGATGGGTTCGGAATCATAAAAATAGTGTGTACGCGAAGGAGGAAAGTTGTCTTGAGTGCAAAAACGTGGAAAAAATGAATGTATAAAGAAAAGAAACAAAAGGGAGGTATTGGTTTAAATGGTCTTTTAGACGATTTTGTGAGACAGATGGGTTCGGAATCATAAAAACAGTGTGTACGCGAAGGATTAAAGTTGTTTTGAGTGCCGAAACGTGGAAAAAATTAATGTATAACGAAAAAAAACAAAAGGGCGGTATTGGTTTAAATAGCTTTTTAGACAGTTTTGTGAGTCAGATGGGTTTGGAATGTTAAAAACAGTGTGTACGCGGAGGAGGAAAGTTGTTTTGAGTGCAAAAACGTGGAAAAAAATGAATGTATAAGGAAAAGAAACAAATGGGCGGTATTGGTTTAAATGGCCTTTTAGACGGTTTTTGTGAGTCAGGTGGGTTCGGAATCATAAAAAAAGTGTGTACGAGAAGGAGGAAAGTTGGAAAAACGTGGAAAAAAATGAATGTATAAGGAAAAGAAACAAAAGGGCGTTATTGGTTTAAATGGCCTTTTAGACGGTTTTGTGAGTCAGGTAGGTTCGGAATCATCAGAAAAGTGTGTACAAGAAGGAGGAATGTTCTTTTGAGTGCAAAAACGTGGAAAAAAATGAATGTATAAGGAAAAGAAACAAAAGGGCGGTATTGGTTTAAATGGTCCTTTAGACGATTTTGTGAGACAGATGGGTTAGGAATCATAAAAACAGTGTGTTCGCGAAGGATTAAAGTTGTTTTGAGTGCCGAAACGTGGAAAAAATTAATGTATAACGAAAAAAAACAAAAGGGCGGTATTGGTTTAAATAGCTTTTTAGACAGTTTTGTGAGTCAGATGGGTTTGGAATGTTAAAAACAGTGTGTACGCGGAGGAGGAAAGTTGTTTTGAGTGCAAAAACGTGGAAAAAAATGAATGTATAAGGAAAAGAAACAAATGGGCGGTATTGGTTTAAATGGCCTTTTAGACGGTTTTTGTGAGTCAGGTGGGTTCGGAATCATAAAAAAAGTGTGTACGAGAAGGAGGAAAGTTGGAAAAACGTGGAAAAAAATGAATGTATAAGGAAAAGAAACAAAAGGGCGGTATTGGTTTAAATGGCCTTTTAGACGGTTTTGTGAGTCAGGTAGGTTCGGAATCATCAGAAAAGTGTGTACAAGAAGGAGGAATGTTCTTTTGAGTGCAAAAACCTGGAAAAAAATGAATGTATAAGGAAAAGAAACAAAAGGGAGGTATTGGTTTAAATGGCTTTTTAGACAGTTTTGTGATTCAGATGGGTTTGGAATCTTAAAAACAGTGTGTACGCGAAGGAGGAAAGTTGTCTTGAGTGCAAAAACGTGGAAAAAGTGAATGTATAAGGAAAAGAAACAAAAGGGAGGTATTGGTTTAAATGGTCTTTTAGACGATTTTGTGAGTCAGATGGGTTCGGAATCATAAAAATAGTGTGTACGCGAAGGAGGAAAGTTGTCTTGAGTGCAAAAACGTGGAAAAAATTAATGTATAACGAAAAAAAACATAAGGGCGGTATTGGTTTAAATGGCTTTTTAGACAGTTTTGTGATTCAGATGGGTTTGGAATCTTAAAAACAGTGTGTACGCGAAGGAGGAAAGTTGTCTTGAGTGCAAAAACGTGGGAAAAGTGAATGTATAAGGAAAAGAAACAAAAGGGAGGTATTGGTTTAAATGGTCTTTTAGACGATTTTGTGAGTCAGATGGGTTCGGAATCATAAAAATAGTGTGTACGCGAAGGAGGAAAGTTGTCTTGAGTGCAAAAACGTGGAAAAAATGAATGTATAAAGAAAAGAAACAAAAGGGAGGTATTGGTTTAAATGGTCTTTTAGACGATTTTGTGAGACAGATGGGTTCGGAATCATAAAAACAGTGTGTACGCGAAGGATTAAAGTTGTTTTGAGTGCCGAAACGTGGAAAAAATTAATGTATAACGAAAAAAAACAAAAGGGCGGTATTGGTTTAAATAGCTATTTAGACAGTTTTGTGAGTCAGATGGGTTTGGAATGTTAAAAACAGTGTGTACGCGGAGGAGGAAAGTTGTTTTGAGTGCAAAAACGTGGAAAAAAATGAATGTATAAGGAAAAGAAACAAATGGGCGGTATTGGTTTAAATGGCCTTTTAGACGGTTTTTGTGAGTCAGGTGGGTTCGGAATCATAAAAAAAGTGTGTACGAGAAGGAGGAAAGTTGGAAAAACGTGGAAAAAAATGAATGTATAAGGAAAAGAAACAAAAGGGCGGTATTGGTTTAAATGGCCTTTTAGACGGTTTTGTGAGTCAGGTAGGTTCGGAATCATCAGAAAAGTGTGTACAAGAAGGAGGATTGTTCTTTTGAGTGCAAAAACGTGGAAAAAAATGAATGTATAAGGAAAAGAAACAAAAGGGAGGTATTGGTTTAAATGGCTTTTTAGACAGTTTTGTGATTCAGATGGGTTTGGAATCTTAAAAACAGTGTGTACGCGAAGGAGGAAAGTTGTCTTGAGTGCAAAAACGTGGAAAAAGTGAATGTATAAGGAAAAGAAACAAAAGGGAGGTATTGGTTTAAATGGTCTTTTAGACGATTTTGTGAGTCAGATGGGTTTGGAATCTTAAAAACAGTGTGTACGCGAAGGAGGAAAGTTGTCTTGAGTGCAAAAACGTGGAAAAAGTGAATGTATAAGGAAAAGAAACAAAAGGGAGGTATTGGTTTAAATGGTCTTTTAGACGATTTTGTGAGACTGATGGGTTCGGAATTATAAAAACAGTGTGTACGCGAAGGAGGAAAGTTGTTTTGAGTGCCGAAACGTGGAAAAAATAAATGTATAAGGAAAAGAAACAAAAAGGGCGGTATTGGTTTAAATGGCTTTTTAGACAGTTATGTGAGTAAGATGGGTTCGGAATCATAAAAACAGTGTGTACGCGAAGGAGGAAAGTTGTTTTGAGTACAAAAATGTGGAAAAAATGAATGTATAAGGAAAAGAAACAAATGGGCTGTATTGGTTTAAATGGCCTTTTAGACGGTTTTTGTGAGTCAGGTGGGTTCGGATTCATAAAAAAAGTGTGTACGAGAAGGAGGAAAGTTGGAAAAACGTGGAAAAAATGAATGTATAAGGAAAAGAAACAAAAGGGCGGTATTGATTTAAATGGCCTTTTAGCCGGTTTTGTGAGTCAGGTAGGTTTGGAATCATCAGAAAAGTGTGTACAAGGAGGAATGTTGTTTTGAGTGCAAAAACGTGGAAAAAACGAATGTATAAGGAAAAGAAACAAAAGGGACGTATTGGTTTAAATGGTCTTTTAGACGATTTTGTGAGAATGATGGGTTCGGAATCATAAAAACAGTGTGTACGCGAAGGATTAAAGTTGTTTTGAGTGCCGAAACGTGGAAAAAATTAATGTATAACGAAAAAAAACAAAAGGGCGGTATTGGTTTAAATAGATTTTTAGACAGTTTTGTGAGTCAGATGGGTTTGGAATGTTAAAAACAGTGTGTACGCGGAGGAGGAAAGTTGTTTTGAGTGCAAAAACGTGGAAAAAAATGAATGTATAAGGAAAAGAAACAAAAGGGAGGTATTGGTTTAAATGGTCTTTTAGGCGATTTTGTGAGTCAGATGGGTTCGGAACCATAAAAACAGTGTGTACGCGAAGGAGGAAAGTTGTCTTGAGTGCAAAAACGTGGAAAAAATTAATGTATAACGAAAAAAAACATAAGGGCGGTATTGGTTTAAATGGCTTTTTAGACAGTTTTGTGATTCAGATGGGTTTGGAATCTTAAAAACAGTGTGTACGCGAAGGAGGAAAGTTGTCGAGTGCAAAAACGTGGAAAAAGTGAATGTATAAGGAAAAGAAACAAAAGGGAGGTATTGGTTTAAATGGTCTTTTAGACGATTTTGTGAGTCAGATGGGTTCGGAATCATAAAAATAGTGTGTACGCGAAGGAGGAAAGTTGTCTTGAGTGCAAAAACGTGGAAAAAATGAATGTATAAAGAAAAGAAACAAAAGGGAGGTATTGGTTTAAATGGTCTTTTAGACGGTTTTTGTGAGTCAGGTGGGTTCGGATTCATAAAAAAAGTGTGTACGAGAAGGAGGAAAGTTGGAAAAACGTGGAAAAAATGAATGTATAAGGAAAAGAAACAAAAGTGCGGTATTGGTTTAAATGGCCTTTTAGACGGTTTTGTGAGTCAGGTAGGTTCACAATCATCAGAAAAGTGTGTACAAGAAGGAGGAATGTTGTTTTGAGTGCAAAAACGTGGAAAAAACGAATGTATAAGGAAAAGAAACAAAAGGGACGTATTGGTTTAAATGGTCTTTTAGACGATTTTGTGAGACAGATGGGTTCGGAATCTTAAAAACAGTGTGTACGCGAAGGAGGAAAGTTGTTTTGAGTGCAAAAACGTGAAAAAAATTAATGTATATCGAAAAAAAACATAAGGGCGGTATTGGTTTAAATGGCTTTTTAGACAGTTTTGTGATTCAGATGGGTTTGGAATCTTAAAAACAGTGTGTACGCGAAGGAGGAAAGTTGTCTTGAGTGCAAAAACGTGGAAAAAAATGAATGTATAAGGAAAAGAAACAAATGGGCGGTATTGGTTTAAATGGCCTTTGAGACGGTTTTTGTGAGTCAGGTGGGTTCGGAATCATAAAAAAAGTGTGTACGAGAAGGAGGAAAGTTGGAAAAACGTGGAAAAAAATGAATGTATAAGGAAAAGAAACAAAAGGGCGGTATTGGTTTAAATGGCCTTTTAGACGGTTTTGTGAGTCAGGTAGGTTCGGAATCATCAGAAAAGTGTGTACAAGAAGGAGGAATGTTCTTTTGAGTGCAAAAACGTGGAAAAAAATGAATGTATAAGGAAAAGAAACAAAAGGGAGGTATTGGTTTAAATGGCTTTTTAGACAGTTTTGTGATTCAGATGGGTTTGGAATCTTAAAAACAGTGTGTACGCGAAGGAGGAAAGTTGTCTTGAGTGCAAAAACGTGGAAAAAGTGAATGTATAAGGAAAAGAAACAAAAGGGAGGTATTGGTTTAAATGGTCTTTTAGACGATTTTGTGAGTCAGATGGGTTCGGAATCATAAAAATAGTGTGTACGCGAAGGAGGAAAGTTGTCTTGAGTGCAAAAACGTGGAAAAAATTAATGTATAACGAAAAAAAACATAAGGGCGGTATTGGTTTAAATGGCTTTTTAGACAGTTTTGTGATTCAGATGGGTTTGGAATCTTAAAAACAGTGTGTACGCGAAGGAGGAAAGTTGTCTTGAGTGCAAAAACGTGGGAAAAGTGAATGTATAAGGAAAAGAAACAAAAGGGAGGTATTGGTTTAAATGGTCTTTTAGACGATTTTGTGAGTCAGATGGGTTCGGAATCATAAAAATAGTGTGTACGCGAAGGAGGAAAGTTGTCTTGAGTGCAAAAACGTGGAAAAAATGAATGTATAAAGAAAAGAAACAAAAGGGAGGTATTGGTTTAAATGGTCTTTTAGACGATTTTGTGAGACAGATGGGTTCGGAATCATAAAAACAGTGTGTACGCGAAGGATTAAAGTTGTTTTGAGTGCCGAAACGTGGAAAAAATTAATGTATAACGAAAAAAAACAAAAGGGCGGTATTGGTTTAAATAGCTTTTTAGACAGTTTTGTGAGTCAGATGGGTTTGGAATGTTAAAAACAGTGTGTACGCGGAGGAGGAAAGTTGTTTTGAGTTCAAAAACGTGGAAAAAAATGAATGTATAAGGAAAAGAAACAAATGGGCGGTATTGGTTTAAATGGCCTTTTAGACGGTTTTTGTGAGTCAGGTGGGTTCGGAATCATAAAAAAAGTGTGTACGAGAAGGAGGAAAGTTGGAAAAACGTGGAAAAAAATGAATGTATAAGGAAAAGAAACAAAAGGGCGGTATTGGTTTAAATGGCCTTTTAGACGGTTTTGTGAGTCAGGTAGGTTCGGAATCATCAGAAAAGTGTGTACAAGAAGGAGGATTGTTCTTTTGAGTGCAAAAACGTGGAAAAAAATGAATGTATAAGGAAAAGAAACAAAAGGGAGGTATTGGTTTAAATGGCTTTTTAGACAGTTTTGTGATTCAGATGGGTTTGGAATCTTAAAAACAGTGTGTACGCGAAGGAGGAAAGTTGTCTTGAGTGCAAAAACGTGGAAAAAGTGAATGTATAAGGAAAAGAAACAAAAGGGAGGTATTGGTTTAAATGGTCTTTTAGACGATTTTGTGAGTCAGATGGGTTTGGAATCTTAAAAACAGTGTGTACGCGAAGGAGGAAAGTTGTCTTGAGTGCAAAAACGTGGAAAAAGTGAATGTATAAGGAAAAGAAACAAAAGGGAGGTATTGGTTTAAATGGTCTTTTAGACGATTTTGTGAGTCAGATGGGTTCGGAATCATAAAAATAGTGTGTACGCGAAGGAGGAAAGTTGTCTTGAGTGCAAAAACGTGGAAAAAATTAATGTATAACGAAAAAAAACATAAGGGCGGTATTGGTTTAAATGGCTTTTTAGACAGTTTTGTGATTCAGATGGGTTTGGAATCTTAAAAACAGTGTGTACGCGAAGGAGGAAAGTTGTCTTGAGTGCAAAAACGTGGGAAAAGTGAATGTATAAGGAAAAGAAACAAAAGGGAGGTATTGGTTTAAATGGTCTTTTAGACGATTTTGTGAGTCAGATGGGTTCGGAATCATAAAAATAGTGTGTACGCGAAGGAGGAAAGTTGTCTTGAGTGCAAAAACGTGGAAAAAATGAATGTATAAAGAAAAGAAACAAAAGGGAGGTATTGGTTTAAATGGTCTTTTAGACGATTTTGTGAGACAGATGGGTTCGGAATCATAAAAACAGTGTGTACGCGAAGGATTAAAGTTGTTTTGAGTGCCGAAACGTGGAAAAAATTAATGTATAACGAAAAAAAACAAAAGGGCGGTATTGGTTTAAATGGTCTTTTAGACGATTTTGTGAGTCAGATGGGTTCGGAATCATAAAAATAGTGTGTACGCGAAGGAGGAAAGTTGTCTTGAGTGCAAAAACGTGGAAAAAATGAATGTATAAAGAAAAGAAACAAAAGGGAGGTATTGGTTTAAATGGTCTTTTAGACGATTTTGTGAGACAGATGGGTTCGGAATCATAAAAACAGTGTGTACGCGAAGGATTAAAGTTGTTTTGAGTGCCGAAACGTGGAAAAAATTAATGTATAACGAAAAAAAACAAAAGGGCGGTATTGGTTTAAATAGCTTTTTAGACAGTTTTGTGAGTCAGATGGGTTTGGAATGTTAAAAACAGTGTGTACGCGGAGGAGGAAAGTTGTTTTGAGTTCAAAAACGTGGAAAAAAATGAATGTATAAGGAAAAGAAACAAATGGGCGGTATTGGTTTAAATGGCCTTTTAGACGGTTTTTGTGAGTCAGGTGGGTTCGGAATCATAAAAAAAGTGTGTACGAGAAGGAGGAAAGTTGGAAAAACGTGGAAAAAAATGAATGTATAAGGAAAAGAAACAAAAGGGCGGTATTGGTTTAAATGGCCTTTTAGACGGTTTTGTGAGTCAGGTAGGTTCGGAATCATCAGAAAAGTGTGTACAAGAAGGAGGATTGTTCTTTTGAGTGCAAAAACGTGGAAAAAAATGAATGTATAAGGAAAAGAAACAAAAGGGAGGTATTGGTTTAAATGGCTTTTTAGACAGTTTTGTGATTCAGATGGGTTTGGAATCTTAAAAACAGTGTGTACGCGAAGGAGGAAAGTTGTCTTGAGTGCAAAAACGTGGAAAAAGTGAATGTATAAGGAAAAGAAACAAAAGGGAGGTATTGGTTTAAATGGTCTTTTAGACGATTTTGTGAGTCAGATGGGTTTGGAATCTTAAAAACAGTGTGTACGCGAAGGAGGAAAGTTGTCTTGAGTGCAAAAACGTGGAAAAAGTGAATGTATAAGGAAAAGAAACAAAAGGGAGGTATTGGTTTAAATGGTCTTTTAGACGATTTTGTGAGTCAGATGGGTTCGGAATCATAAAAATAGTGTGTACGCGAAGGAGGAAAGTTGTCTTGAGTGCAAAAACGTGGAAAAAATTAATGTATAACGAAAAAAAACATAAGGGCGGTATTGGTTTAAATGGCTTTTTAGACAGTTTTGTGATTCAGATGGGTTTGGAATCTTAAAAACAGTGTGTACGCGAAGGAGGAAAGTTTTCTTGAGTGCAAAAACGTGGGAAAAGTGAATGTATAAGGAAAAGAAACAAAAGGGAGGTATTGGTTTAAATGGTCTTTTAGACGATTTTGTGAGTCAGATGGGTTCGGAATCATAAAAATAGTGTGTACGCGAAGGAGGAAAGTTGTCTTGAGTGCAAAAACGTGGAAAAAATGAATGTATAAAGAAAAGAAACAAAAGGGAGGTATTGGTTTAAATGGTCTTTTAGACGATTTTGTGAGACAGATGGGTTCGGAATCATAAAAACAGTGTGTACGCGAAGGAT
The DNA here is from genome assembly GCA_963930645.1 of Salticus scenicus. Lineage (NCBI taxonomy): Eukaryota > Metazoa > Arthropoda > Arachnida > Araneae > Salticidae > Salticus > Salticus scenicus. The sequence goes on from OZ005655.1 coordinate 308,852,473, forward strand.
TAAAGTTGTTTTGAGTGCCGAAACGTGGAAAAAATTAATGTATAACGAAAAAAAACAAAAGGGCGGTATTGGTTTAAATAGCTTTTTAGACAGTTTTGTGAGTCAGATGGGTTTGGAATGTTAAAAACAGTGTGTACGCGGAGGAGGAAAGTTGTTTTGAGTGCAAAAACGTGGAAAAAAATGAATGTATAAGGAAAAGAAACAAATGGGCGGTATTGGTTTAAATGGCCTTTTAGACGGTTTTTGTGAGTCAGGTGGGTTCGGAATCATAAAAAAAGTGTGTACGAGAAGGAGGAAAGTTGGAAAAACGTGGAAAAAAATGAATGTATAAGGAAAAGAAACAAAAGGGCGGTATTGGTTTAAATGGCCTTTTAGACGGTTTTGTGAGTCAGGTAGGTTCGGAATCATCAGAAAAGTGTGTACAAGAAGGAGGATTGTTCTTTTGAGTGCAAAAACGTGGAAAAAAATGAATGTATAAGGAAAAGAAACAAAAGGGAGGTATTGGTTTAAATGGCTTTTTAGACAGTTTTGTGATTCAGATGGGTTTGGAATCTTAAAAACAGTGTGTACGCGAAGGAGGAAAGTTGTCTTGAGTGCAAAAACGTGGAAAAAGTGAATGTATAAGGAAAAGAAACAAAAGGGAGGTATTGGTTTAAATGGTCTTTTAGACGATTTTGTGAGTCAGATGGGTTTGGAATCTTAAAAACAGTGTGTACGCGGAGGAAAGTTGTCTTGAGTGCAAAAACGTGGAAAAAGTGAATGTATAAGGAAAAGAAACAAAAGGGAGGTATTGGTTTAAATGGTCTTTTAGACGATTTTGTGAGACTGATGGGTTCGGAATTATAAAAACAGTGTGTACGCGAAGGAGGAAAGTTGTTTTGAGTGCCGAAACGTGGAAAAAATAAATGTATAAGGAAAAGAAACAAAAAGGGCGGTATTGGTTTAAATGGCTTTTTAGACAGTTTTGTGAGTAAGATGGGTTCGGAATCATAAAAACAGTGTGTACGCGAAGGAGGAAAGTTGTTTTGAGTACAAAAATGTGGAAAAAATGAATGTATAAGGAAAAGAAACAAATGGGCTGTATTGGTTTAAATGGCCTTTTAGACGGTTTTTGTGAGTCAGGTGGGTTCGGATTCATAAAAAAAGTGTGTACGAGAAGGAGGAAAGTTGGAAAAACGTGGAAAAAATGAATGTATAAGGAAAAGAAACAAAAGGGCGGTATTGATTTAAATGGCCTTTTAGCCGGTTTTGTGAGTCAGGTAGGTTTGGAATCATCAGAAAAGTGTGTACAAGGAGGAATGTTGTTTTGAGTGCAAAAACGTGGAAAAAACGAATGTATAAGGAAAAGAAACAAAAGGGACGTATTGGTTTAAATGGTCTTTTAGACGATTTTGTGAGAATGATGGGTTCGGAATCATAAAAACAGTGTGTACGCGAAGGATTAAAGTTGTTTTGAGTGCCGAAACGTGGAAAAAATTAATGTATAACGAAAAAAAACAAAAGGGCGGTATTGGTTTAAATAGATTTTTAGACAGTTTTGTGAGTCAGATGGGTTTGGAATGTTAAAAACAGTGTGTACGCGGAGGAGGAAAGTTGTTTTGAGTGCAAAAACGTGGAAAAAAATGAATGTATAAGGAAAAGAAACAAAAGGGAGGTATTGGTTTAAATGGTCTTTTAGGCGATTTTGTGAGTCAGATGGGTTCGGAACCATAAAAACAGTGTGTACGCGAAGGAGGAAAGTTGTCTTGAGTGCAAAAACGTGGAAAAAATTAATGTATAACGAAAAAAAACATAAGGGCGGTATTGGTTTAAATGGCTTTTTAGACAGTTTTGTGATTCAGATGGGTTTGGAATCTTAAAAACAGTGTGTACGCGAAGGAGGAAAGTTGTCGAGTGCAAAAACGTGGAAAAAGTGAATGTATAAGGAAAAGAAACAAAAGGGAGGTATTGGTTTAAATGGTCTTTTAGACGATTTTGTGAGTCAGATGGGTTCGGAATCATAAAAATAGTGTGTACGCGAAGGAGGAAAGTTGTCTTGAGTGCAAAAACGTGGAAAAAATGAATGTATAAAGAAAAGAAACAAAAGGGAGGTATTGGTTTAAATGGTCTTTTAGACGGTTTTTGTGAGTCAGGTGGGTTCGGATTCATAAAAAAAGTGTGTACGAGAAGGAGGAAAGTTGGAAAAACGTGGAAAAAATGAATGTATAAGGAAAAGAAACAAAAGTGCGGTATTGGTTTAAATGGCCTTTTAGACGGTTTTGTGAGTCAGGTAGGTTCACAATCATCAGAAAAGTGTGTACAAGAAGGAGGAATGTTGTTTTGAGTGCAAAAACGTGGAAAAAACGAATGTATAAGGAAAAGAAACAAAAGGGACGTATTGGTTTAAATGGTCTTTTAGACGATTTTGTGAGACATATGGGTTCGGAATCTTAAAAACAGTGTGTACGCGAAGGAGGAAAGTTGTTTTGAGTGCAAAAACGTGAAAAAAATTAATGTATATCGAAAAAAAACATAAGGGCGGTATTGGTTTAAATGGCTTTTTAGACAGTTTTGTGATTCAGATGGGTTTGGAATCTTAAAAACAGTGTGTACGCGAAGGAGGAAAGTTGTCTTGAGTGCAAAAACGTGGAAAAAGTGAATGTATAAGGAAAAGAAACAAAAGGGAGGTATTGGTTTAAATGGTCTTTTAGACGATTTTGTGATTCAGATGGGTTTGGAATCTTAAAAACAGTGTGTACGCGAAGGAGGAAAGTTGTCTTGAGTGCAAAAACGTGGAAAAAGTGAATGTATAAGGAAAAGAAACAAAAGGGAGGTATTGGTTTAAATGGTCTTTTAGACGATTTTGTGAGTCAGATGGGTTTGGAATCATAAAAACAGTGTGTACGCGAAGGAGGAAAGTTGTTTTGAGTACAAAAATGTGGAAAAAATGAATGTATAAGGAAAAGAAACAAATGGGCTGTATTGGTTTAAATGGCCTTTTAGACGGTTTTTGTGAGTCAGGTGGGTTCGGATTCATAAAAAAAGTGTGTACGAGAAGGAGGAAAGTTGGAAAAACGTGGAAAAAATGAATGTATAAGGAAAAGAAACAAAAGGGCGGTATTGATTTAAATGGCCTTTTAGCCGGTTTTGTGAGTCAGGTAGGTTCGGAATCATCAGAAAAGTGTGTACAAGGAGGAATGTTGTTTTGAGTGCAAAAACGTGGAAAAAACGAATGTATAAGGAAAAGAAACAAAAGGGACGTATTGGTTTAAATGGTCTTTTAGACGATTTTGTGAGAATGATGGGTTCGGAATCATAAAAGCAGTGTGTACCCGAAGGATTAAAGTTGTTTTGAGTGCCGAAACGTGGAAAAAATTAATGTATAACGAAAAAAAACAAAAGGGCGGTATTGGTTTAAATAGATTTTTAGACAGTTTTGTGAGTCAGATGGGTTTGGAATGTTAAAAACAGTGTGTACGCGGAGGAGGAAAGTTGTTTTGAGTGCAAAAACGTGGAAAAAAATGAATGTATAAGGAAAAGAAACAAAAGGGAGGTATTGGTTTAAATGGTCTTTTAGGCGATTTTGTGAGTCAGATGGGTTCGGAACCATAAAAACAGTGTGTACGCGAAGGAGGAAAGTTGTCTTGAGTGCAAAAACGTGGAAAAAATTAATGTATAACGAAAAAAAATCTGGAGTGACTCCACTCGACTTTCCGAACATTGAGTAATTAACAGTTTTGTAGATAAAGTAAAGAAAGAGTAGTTGTTAAACAAACAAAAGAGAGAAAACCATAATAGAGTGTTTGAGTATTTTTCTCCATCTATTACACGTTGTTTTATTTAACGCTACTGAACTTTGAGCCCATAGATCATAATGACAAAGAAATTTTCGTTGTGTCCCTGTAAAAACTTATAAATGCTACATTCACCAAAATGCTTATAGTTAGTGCAACAGTGATTTATAATACTCATATAACATTTCAGCTCAATTCAATAAGGCGTTTAGATGCTATCGTAATTTTAAAAATTTAGTCCCATAGGCCATAATGATAAAGAATTTTTCTTTGTGTCCCTGTAAAAAAACTGTAAGTGCTAGATTCACCAAAATCTATACAGTTAGTTCAACTGTGATCTATAACATGTGTACAATTTTTTTGCTCGGATTAATAAGGCGTTTAGACACTATCACATTTTTAAAAATTTGGCCCCATAGGCATAATGATAAAGAATTTTTCTTTGTGTCCCTGTAAAAAAACTATAAGTGCTAGATTCTCCAAAATCTATACAGATTGAGTATTTGTGATCTATAATATGTGTATAAAATTTTTGCTCAATTGAATAAGGCGTTTAGATGCTATCGTAATTTTAAAAATTTAGTCCCATAGGCCATAATGATAAAGAATTTTTCTTTGTGTCCCTGTAAAAAAACTGTAAGTGCTAGATTCACCAAAATCTATACAGTTAGTTCAACTGTGATCTATAACATGTGTACAATTTTTTTGCTCGGATTAATAAGGCGTTTAGACACTATCACATTTTTAAAAATTTGGCCCCATAGGCATAATGATAAAGAATTTTTCTTTGTGTCCCTGTAAAAAAACTATAAGTGCTAGATTCTCCAAAATCTATACAGATTGAGTATTTGTGATCTATAATATGTGTATAAAATTTTTGCTCAATTGAATAAGGCGTTTAGATGCTATCGCACTTTTAAGATTTTGCTCCCATAGACCATAATGATAAAGAATTTTTCTTTGTGTCCCTGTAAAAAAACTATAAGTGCTAGATTCCCCAAAATCTATAGGGTTCGTACTATGGTGACTTACAATATGCGTACCAACTTTCAGGTTAATCGAACGAAGCGTTTAGACGCTAGCGTGTTCACCCACAGACATACACACATACACACATACACACATACACACATACACACATACACACACACATACATACATCATTGTAAAAATAGTGAAAACGGACTCAGCGGACCTCAAAACGTATAGAAACATCAAAATCTCGAATTCGGATTTTTGACATGATTACAATACTTTCCTCACTATAGTGTTCGGAAAGTAAAAACATAAGGGCGGTATTGGTTTAAATGGCTTTTTAGACAGTTTTGTGATTCAGATGGGTTTGGAATCTTAAAAACAGTGTGTACGCGAAGGAGGAAAGTTGTCGAGTGCAAAAACGTGGAAAAAGTGAATGTATAAGGAAAAGAAACAAAAGGGAGGTATTGGTTTAAATGGTCTTTTAGACGATTTTGTGAGTCAGATGGGTTCGGAATCATAAAAATAGTGTGTTCGAGAAGGAGGAAAGTTGGAAAAACGTGGAAAAAATGAATGTATAAGGAAAAGAAACAAAAGTGCGGTATTGGTTTAAATGGCCTTTTAGACGGTTTTGTGAGTCAGGTAGGTTCACAATCATCAGAAAAGTGTGTACAAGAAGGAGGAATGTTGTTTTGAGTGCAAAAACGTGGAAAAAACGAATGTATAAGGAAAAGAAACAAAAGGGACGTATTGGTTTAAATGGTCTTTTAGACGATTTTGTGAGACAGATGGGTTCGGAATCTTAAAAACAGTGTGTACGCGAAGGAGGAAAGTTGTCGTCAGTGCAAAAACGTGGAAAAAGTGAATGTATAAGGAAAAGAAACAAAAGGGAGGTATTGGTTTAAATGTTCTTTTAGGCGATTTTGTGAGTCAGATGGGTTCGGAACCATAAAAACAGTGTGTACGCGAAGGAGGAAAGTTGTTTTGAGTGCAAAAACGTGAAAAAAATTAATGTATATCGAAAAAAAACATAAGGGCGGTATTGGTTTAAATGGCTTTTTAGACAGTTTTGTGATTCAGATGGGTTTGGAATCTTAAAAACAGTGTGTACGCGAAGGATTAAAGTTGTTTTGAGTGCCGAAACGTGGAAAAAATTAATGTATAACGAAAAAAAACAAAAGGGCGGTATTGGTTTAAATAGCGTTTTAGACAGTTTTGTGATTCAGATGGGTTTGGAAGCTTAAAAACAGTGTGTACGCGAAGGAGGAAAGTTGTCTTGAGTGCAAAAACGTGGAAAAAGTGAATGTATAAGGAAAAGAAACAAAAGGGAGGCATTGGTTTAAATGGTCTTTCAGACGATTTTGTGAGTCAGATGGGTTCGGAATCATAAAAATAGTGTGTACGCGAAGGAGGAAAGTTGTCTTGAGTGCAAAAACGTGGAAAAAATGAATGTATAAAGAAAAGAAACAAAAGGGAGGTATTGGTTTAAATGGTCTTTTAGACGATTTTGTGAGACAGATGGGTTCGGAATCATAAAAAAAGTGTATACGCGAAGGAGGAAAGATGTTTTGAGTGCAAAAACGTGGAAAAAAATGAATGTATAAGGAAAAGAAACAAATGGGCGGTATTGGTTTAAATGGCCTTTTAGACGGTTTTTGTGAGTCAGGTGGGTTCGGAATCATAAAAAAAGTGTGTACGAGAAGGAGGAAAGTTGGAAAAACGTGGAAAAAAATGAATGTATAAGGAAAAGAAACAAAAGGGCGGTATTGGTTTAAATGGCCTTTTAGACGGTTTTGTGAGTCAGGTAGGTTCGGAATCATCAGAAAAGTGTGTACAAGAAGGAGGAATGTTCTTTTGAGTGCAAAAACGTGGAAAAAAATGAATGTATAAGGAAAAGAAACAAAAGGGAGGTATTGGTTTAAATGGCTTTTTAGACAGTTTTGTGATTCAGATGGGTTTGGAATCTTAAAAACAGTGTGTACGCGAAGGAGGAAAGTTGTCTTGAGTGCAAAAACGTGGAAAAAGTGAATGTATAAGGAAAAGAAACAAAAGGGAGGTATTGGTTTAAATGGTCTTTTAGACGATTTTGTGAGTCAGATGGGTTCGGAATCATAAAAATAGTGTGTACGCGAAGGAGGAAAGTTGTCTTGAGTGCAAAAACGTGGAAAAAATGAATGTATAAAGAAAAGAAACAAAAGGGAGGTATTGGTTTAAATGGTCTTTTAGACGATTTTGTGAGACAGATGGGTTCGGAATCATAAAAACAGTGTGTACGCGAAGGATTAAAGTTGTTTTGAGTGCCGAAACGTGGAAAAAATTAATGTATAACGAAAAAAAACAAAAGGGCGGTATTGGTTTAAATAGCTTTTTAGACAGTTTTGTGAGTCAGATGAGTTTGGAATGTTAAAAACAGTGTGTACGCGGAGGAGGAAAGTTGTTTTGAGTGCAAAAACGTGGAAAAAAATGAATGTATAAGGAAAAGAAACAAATGGGCGGTATTGGTTTAAATGGCCTTTTAGACGGTTTTTGTGAGTCAGGTGGGTTCGGAATCATAAAAAAAGTGTGTACGAGAAGGAGGAAAGTTGGAAAAACGTGGAAAAAAATGAATGTATAAGGAAAAGAAACAAAAGGGCGTTATTGGTTTAAATGGCCTTTTAGACGGTTTTGTGAGTCAGGTAGGTTCGGAATCATCAGAAAAGTGTGTACAAGAAGGAGGAATGTTCTTTTGAGTGCAAAAACGTGGAAAAAAATGAATGTATAAGGAAAAGAAACAAAAGGGAGGTATTGGTTTAAATGGCTTTTTAGACAGTTTTGTGATTCAGATGGGTTTGGAATCTTAAAAACAGTGTGTACGCGAAGGAGGAAAGTTGTCTTGAGTGCAAAAACGTGGAAAAAGTGAATGTATAAGGAAAAGAAACAAAAGGGAGGTATTGGTTTAAATGGTCTTTTAGACGATTTTGTGAGTCAGATGGGTTTGGAATCTTAAAAACAGTGTGTACGCGAAGGAGGAAAGTTGTCTTGAGTGCAAAAACGTGGAAAAAGTGAATGTATAAGGAAAAGAAACAAAAGGGAGGTATTGGTTTAAATGGTCTTTTAGACGATTTTGTGAGACTGATGGGTTCGGAATTATAAAAACAGTGTGTACGCGAAGGAGGAAAGTTGTTTTGAGTGCCGAAACGTGGAAAAAATAAATGTATAAGGAAAAGAAACAAAAAGGGCGGTATTGGTTTAAATGGCTTTTTAGACAGTTTTGTGAGTAAGATGGGTTCGGAATCATAAAAACAGTGTGTACGCGAAGGAGGAAAGTTGTTTTGAGTACAAAAATGTGGAAAAAATGAATGTATAAGGAAAAGAAACAAATGGGCGGTATTGGTTTAAATGGCCTTTTAGACGGTTTTTGTGAGTCAGGTGGGTTCGGATTCATAAAAAAAGTGTGTACGAGAAGGAGGAAAGTTGGAAAAACGTGGAAAAAATGAATGTATAAGGAAAAGAAACAAAAGGGCGGTATTGATTTAAATGGCCTTTTAGCCGGTTTTGTGAGTCAGGTAGGTTCGGTATCATCAGAAAAGTGTGTACAAGGAGGAATGTTGTTTTGAGTGCAAAAACGTGGAAAAAACGAATGTATAAGGAAAAGAAACAAAAGGGACGTATTGGTTTAAATGGTCTTTTAGACGATTTTGTGAGAATGATGGGTTCGGAATCATAAAAACAGTGTGTACGCGAAGGATTAAAGTTGTTTTGAGTGCCGAAACGTGGAAAAAATTAATGTATAACGAAAAAAAACAAAAGGGCGGTATTGGTTTAAATAGATTTTTAGACAGTTTTGTGAGTCAGATGGGTTTGGAATGTTAAAAACAGTGTGTACGCGGAGGAGGAAAGTTGTTTTGAGTGCAAAAACGTGGAAAAAAATGAATGTATAAGTAAAAGAAACAAAAGGGAGGTATTGGTTTAAATGGTCTTTTAGACAGTTTTGTGAGTCAGGTGGGTTCGGATTCATAAAAAAAGTGTGTACGCGAATGTGGAAAGTTGTCTTGAGTGCCGAAACGTGGAAAAAATAAATGTATAAAGAAAAGAAACAAAAGGGCGGTATTGGTTTAAATGGTCTTTTAGACGATATTGTGAGTCAGATGGGTTCGGAATCATAAAAACAGTGTGTACGCGAAGGAGGAAAGTTGTCTTGAGTGCAAAAACGTTGAAAAAATGAATGTATAAGGAAAAAGAAACAAAAGGGAGGTATTGGTTTAAATGGTCTTTTAGACGATTTTGTGAGACAGATGGGTTCGAAATCATAAAAGCAGTGTGTACGCGAATGTGGAAAGATGTTTTGAGTGCCGAAACGTGGAAAAAAAAATCTGGAGTGACTCCACTCGACTTTCCGAACATTGAGTAATTAACAGTTTTGTAGATAAAGTAAAGAAAGAGTAGTTGTTAAACAAACAAAAGAGAGAAAACCATAATAGAGTGTTTGAGTATTTTTCTCCATCTATTACACGTTGTTTTATTTAACGCTACTGAACTTTGAGCCCATAGATCATAATGACAAAGAAATTTTCGTTGTGTCCCTGTAAAAACCTATAAATGTTAGATTCACCAAAATGCTTATAGTTAGTGCAACAGTGATTTATAATACTCATATAAATTTTCAGCTGAATTCAATAAGGCGTTTAGATGCTATCGTACTTTTAAAAATTTAGTCCCATAGGCCATAATGATAAAGAATTTTTCTTTGTGTCCCTGTAAAAAAACTGTAAGTGCTAGATTCACCAAAATCTATACAGTTAGTTCAACTGTGATCTATAACATGTGTACAATTTTTTTGCTCGGATTAATAAGGCGTTTAGACACTATCACATTTTTAAAAATTTGGCCCCATAGGCATAATGATAAAGAATTTTTCTTTGTGTCCCTGTAAAAAAACTATAAGTGCTAGATTCTCCAAAATCTATACAGATTGAGTATTTGTGATCTATAATATGTGTATAAAATTTTTGATTAATTGAATAAGGCGTTTAGATGCTATCGCACTTTTAAGATTTTGCTCCCATAGGCCATAATGATAAAGAATTTTTCTTTGTGTCCCTGTAAAAAAACTATAAGTGCTAGATTCACCAAAATCTATAGGGTTCGTACTATGGTGACTTACAATATGCGTACCAACTTTCAGGTTAATCGAACGAAGCGTTTAGACGCTAGCGTGTTCACCCACAGACATACACACATACACACATACACACATACACACATACACACATACACACATACATACATCATCGTAAAAATAGTGAAAACGGACTCAGGGGACCTCAAAACGTATAGAAACATCAAAATCTCGAATTCGGATTTTTGACATGATTACAATACTTTCCTCACTATAGTGTTCGGAAAGTAATAAATGTATAATGAAAAGAAACAAAAGGGCGGCATTGGTTTAAATGGCTTTTTAGACAGTTTTGTGATTCAGATGGGTTCGGAATCATAAAAACAGTGTGTACGCGAAGGAAAAACAGTGTGTACGCGAAGGAGGAAAGTTGTTTTGAGTGCTAAAACGGAAAAAATGAATGTATAAGGAAAAGAAACAAATGGGCGGTATTGGTTTAAATGGCCTTTTAGACGGTTTTTGTGAGTCAGGTGGGTTCGGATTCATAAAAAAAGTGTGTACGCGAAGGATTAAAGTTGTTTTGAGTGCCGAAACGTGGAAAAAATTAATGTATAACGAAAAAAAACAAAAGGGCGGTATTGGTTTAAATAGATTTTTAGACAGTTTTGTGAGTCAGATGGGTTTGGAATGTTAAAAACAGTGTGTACGCGGAGGAGGAAAGTTGTTTTGAGTGCAAAAACGTGGAAAAAAATGAATGTATAAGTAAAAGAAACAAAAGGGAGGTATTGGTTTAAATGGTCTTTTAGACAGTTTTGTGAGTCAGGTGGGTTCGGATTCATAAAAAAAGTGTGTACGCGAATGTGGAAAGTTGTCTTGAGTGCCGAAACGTGGAAAAAATAAATGTATAAAGAAAAGAAACAAAAGGGCGGTATTGGTTTAAATGGTCTTTTAGACGATATTGTGAGTCAGATGGGTTCGGAATCATAAAAACAGTGTGTACGCGAAGGAGGAAAGTTGTCTTGAGTGCAAAAACGTTGAAAAAATGAATGTATAAGGAAAAAGAAACAAAAGGGAGGTATTGGTTTAAATGGTCTTTTAGACGATTTTGTGAGACAGATGGGTTCGAAATCATAAAAGCAGTGTGTACGCGAATGTGGAAAGATGTTTTGAGTGCCGAAACGTGGAAAAAATAAATGTATAATGAAAAGAAACAAAAGGGCGGCATTGGTTTAAATGGCTTTTTAGACAGTTTTGTGATTCAGATGGGTTCGGAATCATAAAAACAGTGTGTACGCGAAGGAAAAACAGTGTGTACGCGAAGGAGGAAAGTTGTTTTGAGTGCTAAAACGGAAAAAATGAATGTATAAGGAAAAGAAACAAAAGGGAGGTATTGGTTTAAATGGTCTTTTAGACGGTTTTGTGAGTCAGTTGCGTTCGGAATCATAAAAAAAGTGTGTACGAGAAGGAGGAAAGTTGGAAAAACGTGGAAAAAATGAATGTATAAGGAAAAGAAACAAAAGGGCGGTATTGGTTTAAATGGCCTTTTAGACGGTTTTGTGAGTCAGGTAGGTTCGGAATCATCAGAAAAGTGTGTACAAGAAGGAGGAATGTTGTTTTGAGTACAAAAATGAGGAAAAAATGAATGTATAAGGAAAAGAAACAAATGGGCGGTATTGGTTTAAATGGCCTTTTAGACGGTTTTTGTGAGTCAGGTGGGTTCGGATTCATAAAAAAAGTGTGTACGCGAAGGATTAAAGTTGTTTTGAGTGCCGAAACGTGGAAAAAATTAATGTATAACGAAAAAAAACAAAAGGGCGGTATTGGTTTAAATAGATTTTTAGACAGTTTTGTGAGTCAGATGGGTTTGGAATGTTAAAAACAGTGTGTACGCGGAGGAGGAAAGTTGTTTTGAGTGCAAAAACGTGGAAAAAAATGAATGTATAAGTAAAAGAAACAAAAGGGAGGTATTGGTTTAAATGGTCTTTTAGACAGTTTTGTGAGTCAGGTGGGTTCGGATTCATAAAAAAAGTGTGTACGCGAATGTGGAAAGTTGTCTTGAGTGCCGAAACGTGGAAAAAATAAATGTATAAAGAAAAGAAACAAAAGGGCGGTATTGGTTTAAATGGTCTTTTAGACGATATTGTGAGTCAGATGGGTTCGGAATCATAAAAACAGTGTGTACGCGAAGGAGGAAAGTTGTCTTGAGTGCAAAAACGTTGAAAAAATGAATGTATAAGGAAAAAGAAACAAAAGGGAGGTATTGGTTTAAATGGTCTTTTAGACGATTTTGTGAGACAGATGGGTTCGAAATCATAAAAGCAGTGTGTACGCGAATGTGGAAAGATGTTTTGAGTGCCGAAACGTGGAAAAAATAAATGTATAATGAAAAGAAACAAAAGGGCGGCATTGGTTTAAATGGCTTTTTAGACAGTTTTGTGATTCAGATGGGTTCGGAATCATAAAAACAGTGTGTACGCGAAGGAAAAACAGTGTGTACGCGAAGGAGGAAAGTTGTTTTGAGTGCTAAAACGGAAAAAATGAATGTATAAGGAAAAGAAACAAAAGGGAGGTATTGGTTTAAATGGTCTTTTAGACGGTTTTGTGAGTCAGTTGGGTTCGGAATCATAAAAAAAGTGTGTACGAGAAGGAGGAAAGTTGGAAAAACGTGGAAAAAATGAATGTATAAGGAAAAGAAACAAAAGGGCGGTATTGGTTTAAATGGCCTTTTAGACGGTTTTGTGAGTCAGGTAGGTTCGGAATCATCAGAAAAGTGTGTACAAGAAGGAGGAATGTTGTTTTGAGTACAAAAATGAGGAAAAAATGAATGTATAAGGAAAAGAAACAAATGGGCGGTATTGGTTTAAATGGTCTTTTAGACGATTTTGTGAGACAGATGGGTTCGGAATCATAAAAACAGTGTGTTCGCGAAGGATTAAAGTTGTTTTGAGTGCCGAAACGTGGAAAAAATTAATGTATAACGAAAAAAAACAAAAGGGCGGTATTGGTTTAAATAGCTTTTTAGACAGTTTTGTGAGTCAGATGGGTTTGGAATGTTAAAAACAGTGTGTACGCGGAGGAGGAAAGTTGTTTTGAGTGCAAAAACGTGGAAAAAAATGAATGTATAAGGAAAAGAAACAAATGGGCGGTATTGGTTTAAATGGCCTTTTAGACGGTTTTTGTGAGTCAGGTGGGTTCGGAATCATAAAAAAAGTGTGTACGAGAAGGAGGAAAGTTGGAAAAACGTGGAAAAAAATGAATGTATAAGGAAAAGAAACAAAAGGGCGGTATTGGTTTAAATGGCCTTTTAGACGGTTTTGTGAGTCAGGTAGGTTCGGAATCATCAGAAAAGTGTGTACAAGAAGGAGGAATGTTCTTTTGAGTGCAAAAACGTGGAAAAAAATGAATGTATAAGGAAAAGAAACAAAAGGGAGGTATTGGTTTAAATGGCTTTTTAGACAGTTTTGTGATTCAGATGGGTTTGGAATCTTAAAAACAGTGTGTACGCGAAGGAGGAAAGTTGTCTTGAGTGCAAAAACGTGGAAAAAGTGAATGTATAAGGAAAAGAAACAAAAGGGAGGTATTGGTTTAAATGGTCTTTTAGACGATTTTGTGAGTCAGATGGGTTCGGAATCATAAAAATAGTGTGTACGCGAAGGAGGAAAGTTGTCTTGAGTGCAAAAACGTGGAAAAAATTAATGTATAACGAAAAAAAACATAAGGGCGGTATTGGTTTAAATGGCTTTTTAGACAGTTTTGTGATTCAGATGGGTTTGGAATCTTAAAAACAGTGTGTACGCGAAGGAGGAAAGTTGTCTTGAGTGCAAAAACGTGGGAAAAGTGAATGTATAAGGAAAAGAAACAAAAGGGAGGTATTGGTTTAAATGGTCTTTTAGACGATTTTGTGAGTCAGATGGGTTCGGAATCATAAAAATAGTGTGTACGCGAAGGAGGAAAGTTGTCTTGAGTGCAAAAACGTGGAAAAAATGAATGTATAAAGAAAAGAAACAAAAGGGAGGTATTGGTTTAAATGGTCTTTTAGACGATTTTGTGAGACAGATGGGTTCGGAATCATAAAAACAGTGTGTACGCGAAGGATTAAAGTTGTTTTGAGTGCCGAAACGTGGAAAAAATTAATGTATAACGAAAAAAAACAAAAGGGCGGTATTGGTTTAAATAGCTTTTTAGACAGTTTTGTGAGTCAGATGGGTTTGGAATGTTAAAAACAGTGTGTACGCGGAGGAGGAAAGTTGTTTTGAGTGCAAAAACGTGGAAAAAAATGAATGTATAAGGAAAAGAAACAAATGGGCGGTATTGGTTTAAATGGCCTTTTAGACGGTTTTTGTGAGTCAGGTGGGTTCGGAATCATAAAAAAAGTGTGTACGAGAAGGAGGAAAGTTGGAAAAACGTGGAAAAAAATGAATGTATAAGGAAAAGAAACAAAAGGGCGGTATTGGTTTAAATGGCCTTTTAGACGGTTTTGTGAGTCAGGTAGGTTCGGAATCATCAGAAAAGTGTGTACAAGAAGGAGGATTGTTCTTTTGAGTGCAAAAACGTGGAAAAAAATGAATGTATAAGGAAAAGAAACAAAAGGGAGGTATTGGTTTAAATGGCTTTTTAGACAGTTTTGTGATTCAGATGGGTATGGAATCTTAAAAACAGTGTGTACGCGAAGGAGGAAAGTTGTCTTGAGTGCAAAAACGTGGAAAAAGTGAATGTATAAGGAAAAGAAACAAAAGGGAGGTATTGGTTTAAATGGTCTTTTAGACGATTTTGTGAGTCAGATGGGTTTGGAATCTTAAAAACAGTGTGTACGCGAAGGAGGAAAGTTGTCTTGAGTGCAAAAACGTGGAAAAAGTGAATGTATAAGGAAAAGAAACAAAAGGGAGGTATTGGTTTAAATGGTCTTTTAGACGATTTTGTGAGACTGATGGGTTCGGAATTATAAAAACAGTGTGTACGCGAAGGAGGAAAGTTGTTTTGAGTGCCGAAACGTGGAAAAAATAAATGTATAAGGAAAAGAAACAAAAAGGGCGGTATTGGTTTAAATGGCTTTTTAGACAGTTTTGTGAGTAAGATGGGTTCGGAATCATAAAAACAGTGTGTACGCGAAGGAGGAAAGTTGTTTTGAGTACAAAAATGTGGAAAAAATGAATGTTTAAGGAAAAGAAACAAATGGGCTGTATTGGTTTAAATGGCCTTTTAGACGGTTTTTGTGAGTCAGGTGGGTTCGGATTCATAAAAAAAGTGTGTACGAGAAGGAGGAAAGTTGGAAAAACGTGGAAAAAATGAATGTATAAGGAAAAGAAACAAAAGGGCGGTATTGATTTAAATGGCCTTTTAGCCGGTTTTGTGAGTCAGGTAGGTTCGGAATCATCAGAAAAGTGTGTACAAGGAGGAATGTTGTTTTGAGTGCAAAAACGTGGAAAAAACGAATGTATAAGGAAAAGAAACAAAAGGGACGTATTGGTTTAAATGGTCTTTTAGACGATTTTGTGAGAATGATGGGTTCGGAATCATAAAAACAGTGTGTACGCGAAGGATTAAAGTTGTTTTGAGTGCCGAAACGTGGAAAAAATTAATGTATAACGAAAAAAAACAAAAGGGCGGTATTGGTTTAAATATATTTTTAGACAGTTTTGTGAGTCAGATGGGTTTGGAATGTTAAAAACAGTGTGTACGCGGAGGAGGAAAGTTGTTTTGAGTGCAAAAACGTGGAAAAAAATGAATGTATAAGGAAAAGAAACAAAAGGGAGGTATTGGTTTAAATGGTCTTTTAGGCGATTTTGTGAGTCAGATGGGTTCGGAATCATAAAAACAGTGTGTACGCGAAGGAGGAAAGTTGTCTTGAGTGCAAAAACGTGGAAAAAATTAATGTATAACGAAAAAAAACATAAGGGCGGTATTGGTTTAAATGGCTTTTTAGACAGTTTTGTGATTCAGATGGGTTTGGAATCTTAAAAACAGTGTGTACGCGAAGGAGGAAAGTTGTCGAGTGCAAAAACGTGGAAAAAGTGAATGTATAAGGAAAAGAAACAAAAGGGAGGTATTGGTTTAAATGGTCTTTTAGACGATTTTGTGAGTCAGATGGGTTCGGAATCATAAAAATAGTGTGTACGCGAAGGAGGAAAGTTGTCTTGAGTGCAAAAACGTGGAAAAAATGAATGTATAAAGAAAAGAAACAAAAGGGAGGTATTGGTTTAAATGGTCTTTTAGACGGTTTTTGTGAGTCAGGTGGGTTCGGATTCATAAAAAAAGTGTGTACGAGAAGGAGGAAAGTTGGAAAAACGTGGAAAAAATGAATGTATAAGGAAAAGAAACAAAAGTGCGGTATTGGTTTAAATGGCCTTTTAGACGGTTTTGTGAGTCAGGTAGGTTCACAATCATCAGAAAAGTGTGTACAAGAAGGAGGAATGTTGTTTTGAGTGCAAAAACGTGGAAAAAACGAATGTATAAGGAAAAGAAACAAAAGGGACGTATTGGTTTAAATGGTCTTTTAGACGATTTTGTGAGACAGATGGGTTCGGAATCTTAAAAACAGTGTGTACGCGAAGGAGGAAAGTTGTCGTCAGTGCAAAAACGTGGAAAAAGTGAATGTATAAGGAAAAGAAACAAAAGGGAGGTATTGGTTTAAATGTTCTTTTAGGCGATTTTGTGAGTCAGATGGGTTCGGAACCATAAAAACAGTGTGTACGCGAAGGAGGAAAGTTGTTTTGAGTGCAAAAACGTGACAAAAATTAATGTATATCGAAAAAAAACATAAGGGCGGTATTGGTTTAAATGGCTTTTTAGACAGTTTTGTGATTCAGATGGGTTTGGAATCTTAAAAACAGTGTGTACGCGAAGGATTAAAGTTGTTTTGAGTGCCGAAACGTGGAAAAAATTAATGTATAACGAAAAAAAACAAAAGGGCGGTATTGGTTTAAGTAGCTTTTTAGACAGTTTTGTGATTCAGATGGGTTTGGAAGCTTAAAAACAGTGTGTACGCGAAGGAGGAAAAAACGTGGAAAAAGTGAATGTATAAGGAAAAGAAACAAAAGGGAGGCATTGGTTTAAATGGTCTTTCAGACGATTTTGTGAGTCAGATGGGTTCGGAATCATAAAAATAGTGTGTACGCGAAGGAGGAAAGTTGTCTTGAGTGCAAAAACGTGGAAAAAATGAATGTATAAAGAAAAGAAACAAAAGGGAGGTATTGGTTTAAATGGTCTTTTAGACGATTTTGTGAGACAGATGGGTTCGGAATCATAAAAAAAGTGTATACGCGAAGGAGGAAAGTTGTTTTGAGTGCAAAAACGTGGAAAAAAATGAATGTATAAGGAAAAGAAACAAATGGGCGGTATTGGTTTAAATGGCCTTTTAGACGGTTTTTGTGAGTCAGGTGGGTTCGGAATCATAAAAAAAGTGTGTACGAGAAGGAGGAAAGTTGGAAAAACGTGGAAAAAAATGAATGTATAAGGAAAAGAAACAAAAGGGCGGTATTGGTTTAAATGGCCTTTTAGACGGTTTTGTGAGTCAGGTAGGTTCGGAATCATCAGAAAAGTGTGTACAAGAAGGAGGAATGTTCTTTTGAGTGCAAAAACGTGGAAAAAAATGAATGTATAAGGAAAAGAAACAAAAGGGAGGTATTGGTTTAAATGGCTTTTTAGACAGTTTTGTGATTCAGATGGGTTTGGAATCTTAAAAACAGTGTGTACGCGAAGGAGGAAAGTTGTCTTGAGTGCAAAAACGTGGAAAAAGTGAATGTATAAGGAAAAGAAACAAAAGGGAGGTATTGGTTTAAATGGTCTTTTAGACGATTTTGTGAGTCAGATGGGTTCGGAATCACAAAAATAGTGTGTACGCGAAGGAGGAAAGTTGTCTTGAGTGCAAAAACGTGGAAAAAATTAATGTATAACGAAAAAAAACATAAGGGCGGTATTGGTTTAAATGGCTTTTTAGACAGTTTTGTGATTCAGATGGGTTTGGAATCTTAAAAACAGTGTGTACGCGAAGGAGGAAAGTTGTCTTGAGTGCAAAAACGTGGAAAAAGTGAATGTATAAGGAAAAGAAACAAAAGGGAGGTATTGGTTTAAATGGTCTTTTAGACGATTTTGTGAGTCAGATGGGTTCGGAATCATAAAAATAGTGTGTACGCGAAGGAGGAAAGTTGTCTTGAGTGCAAAAACGTGGAAAAAATGAATGTATAAAGAAAAGAAACAAAAGGGAGGTATTGGTTTAAATGGTCTTTTAGACGATTTTGTGAGACAGATGGGTTCGGAATCATAAAAACAGTGTGTACGCGAAGGATTAAAGTTGTTTTGAGTGCCGAAACGTGGAAAAAATTAATGTATAACGAAAAAAAACAAAAGGGCGGTATTGGTTTAAATAGCTTTTTAGACAGTTTTGTGAGTCAGATGGGTTTGGAATGTTAAAAACAGTGTGTACGCGGAGGAGGAAAGTTGTTTTGAGTGCAAAAACGTGGAAAAAAATGAATGTATAAGGAAAAGAAACAAATGGGCGGTATTGGTTTAAATGGCCTTTTAGACGGTTTTGTGAGTCAGGTAGGTTCGGAATCATCAGAAAAGTGTGTACAAGAAGGAGGAATGTTCTTTTGAGTGCAAAAACGTGGAAAAAAATGATTGTATAAGGAAAAGAAACAAAAGGGAGGTATTGGTTTAAATGGCTTTTTAGACAGTTTTGTGATTCAGATGGGTTTGGAATCTTAAAAACAGTGTGTACGCGAAGGAGGAAAGTTGTCTTGAGTGCAAAAACGTGGAAAAAGTGAATGTATAAGGAAAAGAAACAAAAGGGAGGTATTGGTTTAAATGGTCTTTTAGACGATTTTGTGAGACTGATGGGTTCGGAATTATAAAAACAGTGTGTACGCGAAGGAGGAAAGTTGTTTTGAGTGCCGAAACGTGGAAAAAATAAATGTATAAGGAAAAGAAACAAAAAGGGCGGTATTGGTTTAAATGGCTTTTTAGACAGTTTTGTGAGTAAGATGGGTTCGGAATCATAAAAACAGTGTGTACGCGAAGGAGGAAAGTTGGAAAAACGTGGAAAAAAATGAATGTATAAGGAAAAGAAACAAAAGGGCGTTATTGGTTTAAATGGCCTTTTAGACGGTTTTGTGAGTCAGGTAGGTTCGGAATCATCAGAAAAGTGTGTACAAGAAGGAGGAATGTTCTTTTGAGTGCAAAAACGTGGAAAAAAATGATTGTATAAGGAAAAGAAACAAAAGGGAGGTATTGGTTTAAATGGCTTTTTAGACGATTTTGTGAGACTGATGGGTTCGGAATTATAAAAACAGTGTGTACGCGAAGGAGGAAAGTTGTTTTGAGTGCCGAAACGTGGAAAAAATAAATGTATAAGGAAAAGAAACAAAAAGGGCGGTATTGGTTTAAATGGCTTTTTAGACAGTTTTGTGAGTAAGATGGGTTCGGAATCATAAAAACAGTGTGTACGCGAAGGAGGAAAGTTGTTTTGAGTACAAAAATGTGGAAAAAATGAATGTTTAAGGAAAAGAAACAAATGGGCTGTATTGGTTTAAATGGCCTTTTAGACGGTTTTTGTGAGTCAGGTGGGTTCGGATTCATAAAAAAAGTGTGTACGAGAAGGAGGAAAGTTGGAAAAACGTGGAAAAAATGAATGTATAAGGAAAAGAAACAAAAGGGCGGTATTGATTTAAATGGCCTTTTAGCCGGTTTTGTGAGTCAGGTAGGTTCGGAATCATCAGAAAAGTGTGTACAAGGAGGAATGTTGTTTTGAGTGCAAAAACGTGGAAAAAACGAATGTATAAGGAAAAGAAACAAAAGGGACGTATTGGTTTAAATGGTCTTTTAGACGATTTTGTGAGAATGATGGGTTCGGAATCATAAAAACAGTGTGTACGCGAAGGATTAAAGTTGTTTTGAGTGCCGAAACGTGGAAAAAATTAATGTATAACGAAAAAAAACAAAAGGGCGGTATTGGTTTAAATAGCTTTTTAGACAGTTTTGTGAGTCAGATGGGTTTGGAATGTTAAAAACAGTGTGTACGCGGAGGAGGAAAGTTGTTTTGAGTGCAAAAACGTGGAAAAAAATGAATGTATAAGGAAAAGAAACAAAAGGGAGGTATTGGTTTAAATGGTCTTTTAGGCGATTTTGTGAGTCAGATGGGTTCGGAATCATAAAAACAGTGTGTACGCGAAGGAGGAAAGTTGTCTTGAGTGCAAAAACGTGGAAAAAATGAATGTATAAAGAAAAGAAACAAAAGGGAGGTATTGGTTTAAATGGTCTTTTAGACGGTTTTTGTGAGTCAGGTGGGTTCGGATTCATAAAAAAAGTGTGTACGAGAAGGAGGAAAGTTGGAAAAACGTGGAAAAAATGAATGTATAAGGAAAAGAAACAAAAGTGCGGTATTGGTTTAAATGGCCTTTTAGACGGTTTTGTGAGTCAGGTAGGTTCACAATCATCAGAAAAGTGTGTACAAGAAGGAGGAATGTTGTTTTGAGTGCAAAAACGTGGAAAAAACGAATGTATAAGGAAAAGAAACAAAAGGGACGTATTGGTTTAAATGGTCTTTTAGACGATTTTGTGAGACAGATGGGTTCGGAATCTTAAAAACAGTGTGTACGCGAAGGAGGAAAGTTGTCGTCAGTGCAAAAACGTGGAAAAAGTGAATGTATAAGGAAAAGAAACAAAAGGGAGGTATTGGTTTAAATGTTCTTTTAGGCGATTTTGTGAGTCAGATGGGTTCGGAACCATAAAAACAGTGTGTACGCGAAGGAGGAAAGTTGTTTTGAGTGCAAAAACGTGACAAAAATTAATGTATATCGAAAAAAAACATAAGGGCGGTATTGGTTTAAATGGCTTTTTAGACAGTTTTGTGATTCAGATGGGTTTGGAATCTTAAAAACAGTGTGTACGCGAAGGATTAAAGTTGTTTTGAGTGCCGAAACGTGGAAAAAATTAATGTATAACGAAAAAAAACAAAAGGGCGGTATTGGTTTAAGTAGCTTTTTAGACAGTTTTGTGATTCAGATGGGTTTGGAAGCTTAAAAACAGTGTGTACGCGAAGGAGGAAAAAACGTGGAAAAAGTGAATGTATAAGGAAAAGAAACAAAAGGGAGGCATTGGTTTAAATGGTCTTTCAGACGATTTTGTGAGTCAGATGGGTTCGGAATCATAAAAATAGTGTGTACGCGAAGGAGGAAAGTTGTCTTGAGTGCAAAAACGTGGAAAAAATGAATGTATAAAGAAAAGAAACAAAAGGGAGGTATTGGTTTAAATGGTCTTTTAGACGATTTTGTGAGACAGATGGGTTCGGAATCATAAAAAAAGTGTATACGCGAAGGAGGAAAGTTGTTTTGAGTGCAAAAACGTGGAAAAAAATGAATGTATAAGGAAAAGAAACAAATGGGCGGTATTGGTTTAAATGGCCTTTTAGACGGTTTTTGTGAGTCAGGTGGGTTCGGAATCATAAAAAAAGTGTGTACGAGAAGGAGGAAAGTTGGAAAAACGTGGAAAAAAATGAATGTATAAGGAAAAGAAACAAAAGGGCGGTATTGGTTTAAATGGCCTTTTAGACGGTTTTGTGAGTCAGGTAGGTTCGGAATCATCAGAAAAGTGTGTACAAGAAGGAGGAATGTTCTTTTGAGTGCAAAAACGTGGAAAAAAATGAATGTATAAGGAAAAGAAACAAAAGGGAGGTATTGGTTTAAATGGCTTTTTAGACAGTTTTGTGATTCAGATGGGTTTGGAATCTTAAAAACAGTGTGTACGCGAAGGATTAAAGTTGTTTTGAGTGCCGAAACGTGGAAAAAATTAATGTATAACGAAAAAAAACAAAAGGGCGGTATTGGTTTAAATGGTCTTTTAGACGATTTTGTGAGTCAGATGGGTTCGGAATCATAAAAATAGTGTGTACGCGAAGGAGGAAAGTTGTCTTGAGTGCAAAAACGTGGAAAAAATGAATGTATAAAGAAAAGAAACAAAAGGGAGGTATTGGTTTAAATGGTCTTTTAGACGATTTTGTGAGACAGATGGGTTCGGAATCATAAAAACAGTGTGTACGCGAAGGATTAAAGTTGTTTTGAGTGCCGAAACGTGGAAAAAATTAATGTATAACGAAAAAAAACAAAAGGGCGGTATTGGTTTAAATAGCTTTTTAGACAGTTTTGTGAGTCAGATGGGTTTGGAATGTTAAAAACAGTGTGTACGCGGAGGAGGAAAGTTGTTTTGAGTTCAAAAACGTGGAAAAAAATGAATGTATAAGGAAAAGAAACAAATGGGCGGTATTGGTTTAAATGGCCTTTTAGACGGTTTTTGTGAGTCAGGTGGGTTCGGAATCATAAAAAAAGTGTGTACGAGAAGGAGGAAAGTTGGAAAAACGTGGAAAAAAATGAATGTATAAGGAAAAGAAACAAAAGGGCGGTATTGGTTTAAATGGCCTTTTAGACGGTTTTGTGAGTCAGGTAGGTTCGGAATCATCAGAAAAGTGTGTACAAGAAGGAGGATTGTTCTTTTGAGTGCAAAAACGTGGAAAAAAATGAATGTATAAGGAAAAGAAACAAAAGGGAGGTATTGGTTTAAATGGCTTTTTAGACAGTTTTGTGATTCAGATGGGTTTGGAATCTTAAAAACAGTGTGTACGCGAAGGAGGAAAGTTGTCTTGAGTGCAAAAACGTGGAAAAAGTGAATGTATAAGGAAAAGAAACAAAAGGGAGGTATTGGTTTAAATGGTCTTTTAGACGATTTTGTGAGTCAGATGGGTTTGGAATCTTAAAAACAGTGTGTACGCGAAGGAGGAAAGTTGTCTTGAGTGCAAAAACGTGGAAAAAGTGAATGTATAAGGAAAAGAAACAAAAGGGAGGTATTGGTTTAAATGGTCTTTTAGACGATTTTGTGAGTCAGATGGGTTCGGAATCATAAAAATAGTGTGTACGCGAAGGAGGAAAGTTGTCTTGAGTGCAAAAACGTGGAAAAAATTAATGTATAACGAAAAAAAACATAAGGGCGGTATTGGTTTAAATGGCTTTTTAGACAGTTTTGTGATTCAGATGGGTTTGGAATCTTAAAAACAGTGTGTACGCGAAGGAGGAAAGTTGTCTTGAGTGCAAAAACGTGGGAAAAGTGAATGTATAAGGAAAAGAAACAAAAGGGAGGTATTGGTTTAAATGGTCTTTTAGACGATTTTGTGAGTCAGATGGGTTCGGAATCATAAAAATAGTGTGTACGCGAAGGAGGAAAGTTGTCTTGAGTGCAAAAACGTGGAAAAAATGAATGTATAAAGAAAAGAAACAAAAGGGAGGTATTGGTTTAAATGGTCTTTTAGACGATTTTGTGAGACAGATGGGTTCGGAATCATAAAAACAGTGTGTACGCGAAGGATTAAAGTTGTTTTGAGTGCCGAAACGTGGAAAAAATTAATGTATAACGAAAAAAAACAAAAGGGCGGTATTGGTTTAAATAGCTTTTTAGACAGTTTTGTGAGTCAGATGGGTTTGGAATGTTAAAAACAGTGTGTACGCGGAGGAGGAAAGTTGTTTTGAGTGCAAAAACGTGGAAAAAAATGAATGTATAAGGAAAAGAAACAAATGGGCGGTATTGGTTTAAATGGCCTTTTAGACGGTTTTTGTGAGTCAGGTGGGTTCGGAATCATAAAAAAAGTGTGTACGAGAAGGAGGAAAGTTGGAAAAACGTGGAAAAAAATGAATGTATAAGGAAAAGAAACAAAAGGGCGGTATTGGTTTAAATGGCCTTTTAGACGGTTTTGTGAGTCAGGTAGGTTCGGAATCATCAGAAAAGTGTGTACAAGAAGGAGGATTGTTCTTTTGAGTGCAAAAACGTGGAAAAAAATGAATGTATAAGGAAAAGAAACAAAAGGGAGGTATTGGTTTAAATGGCTTTTTAGACAGTTTTGTGATTCAGATGGGTTTGGAATCTTAAAAACAGTGTGTACGCGAAGGAGGAAAGTTGTCTTGAGTGCAAAAACGTGGAAAAAGTGAATGTATAAGGAAAAGAAACAAAAGGGAGGTATTGGTTTAAATGGTCTTTTAGACGATTTTGTGAGTCAGATGGGTTTGGAATCTTAAAAACAGTGTGTACGCGGAGGAAAGTTGTCTTGAGTGCAAAAACGTGGAAAAAGTGAATGTATAAGGAAAAGAAACAAAAGGGAGGTATTGGTTTAAATGGTCTTTTAGACGATTTTGTGAGACTGATGGGTTCGGAATTATAAAAACAGTGTGTACGCGAAGGAGGAAAGTTGTTTTGAGTGCCGAAACGTGGAAAAAATAAATGTATAAGGAAAAGAAACAAAAAGGGCGGTATTGGTTTAAATGGCTTTTTAGACAGTTTTGTGAGTAAGATGGGTTCGGAATCATAAAAACAGTGTGTACGCGAAGGAGGAAAGTTGTTTTGAGTACAAAAATGTGGAAAAAATGAATGTATAAGGAAAAGAAACAAATGGGCTGTATTGGTTTAAATGGCCTTTTAGACGGTTTTTGTGAGTCAGGTGGGTTCGGATTCATAAAAAAAGTGTGTACGAGAAGGAGGAAAGTTGGAAAAACGTGGAAAAAATGAATGTATAAGGAAAAGAAACAAAAGGGCGGTATTGATTTAAATGGCCTTTTAGCCGGTTTTGTGAGTCAGGTAGGTTTGGAATCATCAGAAAAGTGTGTACAAGGAGGAATGTTGTTTTGAGTGCAAAAACGTGGAAAAAACGAATGTATAAGGAAAAGAAACAAAAGGGACGTATTGGTTTAAATGGTCTTTTAGACGATTTTGTGAGAATGATGGGTTCGGAATCATAAAAACAGTGTGTACGCGAAGGATTAAAGTTGTTTTGAGTGCCGAAACGTGGAAAAAATTAATGTATAACGAAAAAAAACAAAAGGGCGGTATTGGTTTAAATAGATTTTTAGACAGTTTTGTGAGTCAGATGGGTTTGGAATGTTAAAAACAGTGTGTACGCGGAGGAGGAAAGTTGTTTTGAGTGCAAAAACGTGGAAAAAAATGAATGTATAAGGAAAAGAAACAAAAGGGAGGTATTGGTTTAAATGGTCTTTTAGGCGATTTTGTGAGTCAGATGGGTTCGGAACCATAAAAACAGTGTGTACGCGAAGGAGGAAAGTTGTCTTGAGTGCAAAAACGTGGAAAAAATTAATGTATAACGAAAAAAAACATAAGGGCGGTATTGGTTTAAATGGCTTTTTAGACAGTTTTGTGATTCAGATGGGTTTGGAATCTTAAAAACAGTGTGTACGCGAAGGAGGAAAGTTGTCGAGTGCAAAAACGTGGAAAAAGTGAATGTATAAGGAAAAGAAACAAAAGGGAGGTATTGGTTTAAATGGTCTTTTAGACGATTTTGTGAGTCAGATGGGTTCGGAATCATAAAAATAGTGTGTACGCGAAGGAGGAAAGTTGTCTTGAGTGCAAAAACGTGGAAAAAATGAATGTATAAAGAAAAGAAACAAAAGGGAGGTATTGGTTTAAATGGTCTTTTAGACGGTTTTTGTGAGTCAGGTGGGTTCGGATTCATAAAAAAAGTGTGTACGAGAAGGAGGAAAGTTGGAAAAACGTGGAAAAAATGAATGTATAAGGAAAAGAAACAAAAGTGCGGTATTGGTTTAAATGGCCTTTTAGACGGTTTTGTGAGTCAGGTAGGTTCACAATCATCAGAAAAGTGTGTACAAGAAGGAGGAATGTTGTTTTGAGTGCAAAAACGTGGAAAAAACGAATGTATAAGGAAAAGAAACAAAAGGGACGTATTGGTTTAAATGGTCTTTTAGACGATTTTGTGAGACATATGGGTTCGGAATCTTAAAAACAGTGTGTACGCGAAGGAGGAAAGTTGTTTTGAGTGCAAAAACGTGAAAAAAATTAATGTATATCGAAAAAAAACATAAGGGCGGTATTGGTTTAAATGGCTTTTTAGACAGTTTTGTGATTCAGATGGGTTTGGAATCTTAAAAACAGTGTGTACGCGAAGGAGGAAAGTTGTCTTGAGTGCAAAAACGTGGAAAAAGTGAATGTATAAGGAAAAGAAACAAAAGGGAGGTATTGGTTTAAATGGTCTTTTAGACGATTTTGTGATTCAGATGGGTTTGGAATCTTAAAAACAGTGTGTACGCGAAGGAGGAAAGTTGTCTTGAGTGCAAAAACGTGGAAAAAGTGAATGTATAAGGAAAAGAAACAAAAGGGAGGTATTGGTTTAAATGGTCTTTTAGACGATTTTGTGAGTCAGATGGGTTTGGAATCATAAAAACAGTGTGTACGCGAAGGAGGAAAGTTGTTTTGAGTACAAAAATGTGGAAAAAATGAATGTATAAGGAAAAGAAACAAATGGGCTGTATTGGTTTAAATGGCCTTTTAGACGGTTTTTGTGAGTCAGGTGGGTTCGGATTCATAAAAAAAGTGTGTACGAGAAGGAGGAAAGTTGGAAAAACGTGGAAAAAATGAATGTATAAGGAAAAGAAACAAAAGGGCGGTATTGATTTAAATGGCCTTTTAGCCGGTTTTGTGAGTCAGGTAGGTTCGGAATCATCAGAAAAGTGTGTACAAGGAGGAATGTTGTTTTGAGTGCAAAAACGTGGAAAAAACGAATGTATAAGGAAAAGAAACAAAAGGGACGTATTGGTTTAAATGGTCTTTTAGACGATTTTGTGAGAATGATGGGTTCGGAATCATAAAAGCAGTGTGTACCCGAAGGATTAAAGTTGTTTTGAGTGCCGAAACGTGGAAAAAATTAATGTATAACGAAAAAAAACAAAAGGGCGGTATTGGTTTAAATAGATTTTTAGACAGTTTTGTGAGTCAGATGGGTTTGGAATGTTAAAAACAGTGTGTACGCGGAGGAGGAAAGTTGTTTTGAGTGCAAAAACGTGGAAAAAAATGAATGTATAAGGAAAAGAAACAAAAGGGAGGTATTGGTTTAAATGGTCTTTTAGGCGATTTTGTGAGTCAGATGGGTTCGGAACCATAAAAACAGTGTGTACGCGAAGGAGGAAAGTTGTCTTGAGTGCAAAAACGTGGAAAAAATTAATGTATAACGAAAAAAAATCTGGAGTGACTCCACTCGACTTTCCGAACATTGAGTAATTAACAGTTTTGTAGATAAAGTAAAGAAAGAGTAGTTGTTAAACAAACAAAAGAGAGAAAACCATAATAGAGTGTTTGAGTATTTTTCTCCATCTATTACACGTTGTTTTATTTAACGCTACTGAACTTTGAGCCCATAGATCATAATGACAAAGAAATTTTCGTTGTGTCCCTGTAAAAACTTATAAATGCTACATTCACCAAAATGCTTATAGTTAGTGCAACAGTGATTTATAATACTCATATAACATTTCAGCTCAATTCAATAAGGCGTTTAGATGCTATCGTAATTTTAAAAATTTAGTCCCATAGGCCATAATGATAAAGAATTTTTCTTTGTGTCCCTGTAAAAAAACTGTAAGTGCTAGATTCACCAAAATCTATACAGTTAGTTCAACTGTGATCTATAACATGTGTACAATTTTTTTGCTCGGATTAATAAGGCGTTTAGACACTATCACATTTTTAAAAATTTGGCCCCATAGGCATAATGATAAAGAATTTTTCTTTGTGTCCCTGTAAAAAAACTATAAGTGCTAGATTCTCCAAAATCTATACAGATTGAGTATTTGTGATCTATAATATGTGTATAAAATTTTTGCTCAATTGAATAAGGCGTTTAGATGCTATCGTAATTTTAAAAATTTAGTCCCATAGGCCATAATGATAAAGAATTTTTCTTTGTGTCCCTGTAAAAAAACTGTAAGTGCTAGATTCACCAAAATCTATACAGTTAGTTCAACTGTGATCTATAACATGTGTACAATTTTTTTGCTCGGATTAATAAGGCGTTTAGACACTATCACATTTTTAAAAATTTGGCCCCATAGGCATAATGATAAAGAATTTTTCTTTGTGTCCCTGTAAAAAAACTATAAGTGCTAGATTCTCCAAAATCTATACAGATTGAGTATTTGTGATCTATAATATGTGTATAAAATTTTTGCTCAATTGAATAAGGCGTTTAGATGCTATCGCACTTTTAAGATTTTGCTCCCATAGACCATAATGATAAAGAATTTTTCTTTGTGTCCCTGTAAAAAAACTATAAGTGCTAGATTCCCCAAAATCTATAGGGTTCGTACTATGGTGACTTACAATATGCGTACCAACTTTCAGGTTAATCGAACGAAGCGTTTAGACGCTAGCGTGTTCACCCACAGACATACACACATACACACATACACACATACACACATACACACATACACACACACATACATACATCATTGTAAAAATAGTGAAAACGGACTCAGCGGACCTCAAAACGTATAGAAACATCAAAATCTCGAATTCGGATTTTTGACATGATTACAATACTTTCCTCACTATAGTGTTCGGAAAGTAAAAACATAAGGGCGGTATTGGTTTAAATGGCTTTTTAGACAGTTTTGTGATTCAGATGGGTTTGGAATCTTAAAAACAGTGTGTACGCGAAGGAGGAAAGTTGTCGAGTGCAAAAACGTGGAAAAAGTGAATGTATAAGGAAAAGAAACAAAAGGGAGGTATTGGTTTAAATGGTCTTTTAGACGATTTTGTGAGTCAGATGGGTTCGGAATCATAAAAATAGTGTGTTCGAGAAGGAGGAAAGTTGGAAAAACGTGGAAAAAATGAATGTATAAGGAAAAGAAACAAAAGTGCGGTATTGGTTTAAATGGCCTTTTAGACGGTTTTGTGAGTCAGGTAGGTTCACAATCATCAGAAAAGTGTGTACAAGAAGGAGGAATGTTGTTTTGAGTGCAAAAACGTGGAAAAAACGAATGTATAAGGAAAAGAAACAAAAGGGACGTATTGGTTTAAATGGTCTTTTAGACGATTTTGTGAGACAGATGGGTTCGGAATCTTAAAAACAGTGTGTACGCGAAGGAGGAAAGTTGTCGTCAGTGCAAAAACGTGGAAAAAGTGAATGTATAAGGAAAAGAAACAAAAGGGAGGTATTGGTTTAAATGTTCTTTTAGGCGATTTTGTGAGTCAGATGGGTTCGGAACCATAAAAACAGTGTGTACGCGAAGGAGGAAAGTTGTTTTGAGTGCAAAAACGTGAAAAAAATTAATGTATATCGAAAAAAAACATAAGGGCGGTATTGGTTTAAATGGCTTTTTAGACAGTTTTGTGATTCAGATGGGTTTGGAATCTTAAAAACAGTGTGTACGCGAAGGATTAAAGTTGTTTTGAGTGCCGAAACGTGGAAAAAATTAATGTATAACGAAAAAAAACAAAAGGGCGGTATTGGTTTAAATAGCGTTTTAGACAGTTTTGTGATTCAGATGGGTTTGGAAGCTTAAAAACAGTGTGTACGCGAAGGAGGAAAGTTGTCTTGAGTGCAAAAACGTGGAAAAAGTGAATGTATAAGGAAAAGAAACAAAAGGGAGGCATTGGTTTAAATGGTCTTTCAGACGATTTTGTGAGTCAGATGGGTTCGGAATCATAAAAATAGTGTGTACGCGAAGGAGGAAAGTTGTCTTGAGTGCAAAAACGTGGAAAAAATGAATGTATAAAGAAAAGAAACAAAAGGGAGGTATTGGTTTAAATGGTCTTTTAGACGATTTTGTGAGACAGATGGGTTCGGAATCATAAAAAAAGTGTATACGCGAAGGAGGAAAGATGTTTTGAGTGCAAAAACGTGGAAAAAAATGAATGTATAAGGAAAAGAAACAAATGGGCGGTATTGGTTTAAATGGCCTTTTAGACGGTTTTTGTGAGTCAGGTGGGTTCGGAATCATAAAAAAAGTGTGTACGAGAAGGAGGAAAGTTGGAAAAACGTGGAAAAAAATGAATGTATAAGGAAAAGAAACAAAAGGGCGGTATTGGTTTAAATGGCCTTTTAGACGGTTTTGTGAGTCAGGTAGGTTCGGAATCATCAGAAAAGTGTGTACAAGAAGGAGGAATGTTCTTTTGAGTGCAAAAACGTGGAAAAAAATGAATGTATAAGGAAAAGAAACAAAAGGGAGGTATTGGTTTAAATGGCTTTTTAGACAGTTTTGTGATTCAGATGGGTTTGGAATCTTAAAAACAGTGTGTACGCGAAGGAGGAAAGTTGTCTTGAGTGCAAAAACGTGGAAAAAGTGAATGTATAAGGAAAAGAAACAAAAGGGAGGTATTGGTTTAAATGGTCTTTTAGACGATTTTGTGAGTCAGATGGGTTCGGAATCATAAAAATAGTGTGTACGCGAAGGAGGAAAGTTGTCTTGAGTGCAAAAACGTGGAAAAAATGAATGTATAAAGAAAAGAAACAAAAGGGAGGTATTGGTTTAAATGGTCTTTTAGACGATTTTGTGAGACAGATGGGTTCGGAATCATAAAAACAGTGTGTACGCGAAGGATTAAAGTTGTTTTGAGTGCCGAAACGTGGAAAAAATTAATGTATAACGAAAAAAAACAAAAGGGCGGTATTGGTTTAAATAGCTTTTTAGACAGTTTTGTGAGTCAGATGAGTTTGGAATGTTAAAAACAGTGTGTACGCGGAGGAGGAAAGTTGTTTTGAGTGCAAAAACGTGGAAAAAAATGAATGTATAAGGAAAAGAAACAAATGGGCGGTATTGGTTTAAATGGCCTTTTAGACGGTTTTTGTGAGTCAGGTGGGTTCGGAATCATAAAAAAAGTGTGTACGAGAAGGAGGAAAGTTGGAAAAACGTGGAAAAAAATGAATGTATAAGGAAAAGAAACAAAAGGGCGTTATTGGTTTAAATGGCCTTTTAGACGGTTTTGTGAGTCAGGTAGGTTCGGAATCATCAGAAAAGTGTGTACAAGAAGGAGGAATGTTCTTTTGAGTGCAAAAACGTGGAAAAAAATGAATGTATAAGGAAAAGAAACAAAAGGGAGGTATTGGTTTAAATGGCTTTTTAGACAGTTTTGTGATTCAGATGGGTTTGGAATCTTAAAAACAGTGTGTACGCGAAGGAGGAAAGTTGTCTTGAGTGCAAAAACGTGGAAAAAGTGAATGTATAAGGAAAAGAAACAAAAGGGAGGTATTGGTTTAAATGGTCTTTTAGACGATTTTGTGAGTCAGATGGGTTTGGAATCTTAAAAACAGTGTGTACGCGAAGGAGGAAAGTTGTCTTGAGTGCAAAAACGTGGAAAAAGTGAATGTATAAGGAAAAGAAACAAAAGGGAGGTATTGGTTTAAATGGTCTTTTAGACGATTTTGTGAGACTGATGGGTTCGGAATTATAAAAACAGTGTGTACGCGAAGGAGGAAAGTTGTTTTGAGTGCCGAAACGTGGAAAAAATAAATGTATAAGGAAAAGAAACAAAAAGGGCGGTATTGGTTTAAATGGCTTTTTAGACAGTTTTGTGAGTAAGATGGGTTCGGAATCATAAAAACAGTGTGTACGCGAAGGAGGAAAGTTGTTTTGAGTACAAAAATGTGGAAAAAATGAATGTATAAGGAAAAGAAACAAATGGGCGGTATTGGTTTAAATGGCCTTTTAGACGGTTTTTGTGAGTCAGGTGGGTTCGGATTCATAAAAAAAGTGTGTACGAGAAGGAGGAAAGTTGGAAAAACGTGGAAAAAATGAATGTATAAGGAAAAGAAACAAAAGGGCGGTATTGATTTAAATGGCCTTTTAGCCGGTTTTGTGAGTCAGGTAGGTTCGGTATCATCAGAAAAGTGTGTACAAGGAGGAATGTTGTTTTGAGTGCAAAAACGTGGAAAAAACGAATGTATAAGGAAAAGAAACAAAAGGGACGTATTGGTTTAAATGGTCTTTTAGACGATTTTGTGAGAATGATGGGTTCGGAATCATAAAAACAGTGTGTACGCGAAGGATTAAAGTTGTTTTGAGTGCCGAAACGTGGAAAAAATTAATGTATAACGAAAAAAAACAAAAGGGCGGTATTGGTTTAAATAGATTTTTAGACAGTTTTGTGAGTCAGATGGGTTTGGAATGTTAAAAACAGTGTGTACGCGGAGGAGGAAAGTTGTTTTGAGTGCAAAAACGTGGAAAAAAATGAATGTATAAGTAAAAGAAACAAAAGGGAGGTATTGGTTTAAATGGTCTTTTAGACAGTTTTGTGAGTCAGGTGGGTTCGGATTCATAAAAAAAGTGTGTACGCGAATGTGGAAAGTTGTCTTGAGTGCCGAAACGTGGAAAAAATAAATGTATAAAGAAAAGAAACAAAAGGGCGGTATTGGTTTAAATGGTCTTTTAGACGATATTGTGAGTCAGATGGGTTCGGAATCATAAAAACAGTGTGTACGCGAAGGAGGAAAGTTGTCTTGAGTGCAAAAACGTTGAAAAAATGAATGTATAAGGAAAAAGAAACAAAAGGGAGGTATTGGTTTAAATGGTCTTTTAGACGATTTTGTGAGACAGATGGGTTCGAAATCATAAAAGCAGTGTGTACGCGAATGTGGAAAGATGTTTTGAGTGCCGAAACGTGGAAAAAAAAATCTGGAGTGACTCCACTCGACTTTCCGAACATTGAGTAATTAACAGTTTTGTAGATAAAGTAAAGAAAGAGTAGTTGTTAAACAAACAAAAGAGAGAAAACCATAATAGAGTGTTTGAGTATTTTTCTCCATCTATTACACGTTGTTTTATTTAACGCTACTGAACTTTGAGCCCATAGATCATAATGACAAAGAAATTTTCGTTGTGTCCCTGTAAAAACCTATAAATGTTAGATTCACCAAAATGCTTATAGTTAGTGCAACAGTGATTTATAATACTCATATAAATTTTCAGCTGAATTCAATAAGGCGTTTAGATGCTATCGTACTTTTAAAAATTTAGTCCCATAGGCCATAATGATAAAGAATTTTTCTTTGTGTCCCTGTAAAAAAACTGTAAGTGCTAGATTCACCAAAATCTATACAGTTAGTTCAACTGTGATCTATAACATGTGTACAATTTTTTTGCTCGGATTAATAAGGCGTTTAGACACTATCACATTTTTAAAAATTTGGCCCCATAGGCATAATGATAAAGAATTTTTCTTTGTGTCCCTGTAAAAAAACTATAAGTGCTAGATTCTCCAAAATCTATACAGATTGAGTATTTGTGATCTATAATATGTGTATAAAATTTTTGATTAATTGAATAAGGCGTTTAGATGCTATCGCACTTTTAAGATTTTGCTCCCATAGGCCATAATGATAAAGAATTTTTCTTTGTGTCCCTGTAAAAAAACTATAAGTGCTAGATTCACCAAAATCTATAGGGTTCGTACTATGGTGACTTACAATATGCGTACCAACTTTCAGGTTAATCGAACGAAGCGTTTAGACGCTAGCGTGTTCACCCACAGACATACACACATACACACATACACACATACACACATACACACATACACACATACATACATCATCGTAAAAATAGTGAAAACGGACTCAGGGGACCTCAAAACGTATAGAAACATCAAAATCTCGAATTCGGATTTTTGACATGATTACAATACTTTCCTCACTATAGTGTTCGGAAAGTAATAAATGTATAATGAAAAGAAACAAAAGGGCGGCATTGGTTTAAATGGCTTTTTAGACAGTTTTGTGATTCAGATGGGTTCGGAATCATAAAAACAGTGTGTACGCGAAGGAAAAACAGTGTGTACGCGAAGGAGGAAAGTTGTTTTGAGTGCTAAAACGGAAAAAATGAATGTATAAGGAAAAGAAACAAATGGGCGGTATTGGTTTAAATGGCCTTTTAGACGGTTTTTGTGAGTCAGGTGGGTTCGGATTCATAAAAAAAGTGTGTACGCGAAGGATTAAAGTTGTTTTGAGTGCCGAAACGTGGAAAAAATTAATGTATAACGAAAAAAAACAAAAGGGCGGTATTGGTTTAAATAGATTTTTAGACAGTTTTGTGAGTCAGATGGGTTTGGAATGTTAAAAACAGTGTGTACGCGGAGGAGGAAAGTTGTTTTGAGTGCAAAAACGTGGAAAAAAATGAATGTATAAGTAAAAGAAACAAAAGGGAGGTATTGGTTTAAATGGTCTTTTAGACAGTTTTGTGAGTCAGGTGGGTTCGGATTCATAAAAAAAGTGTGTACGCGAATGTGGAAAGTTGTCTTGAGTGCCGAAACGTGGAAAAAATAAATGTATAAAGAAAAGAAACAAAAGGGCGGTATTGGTTTAAATGGTCTTTTAGACGATATTGTGAGTCAGATGGGTTCGGAATCATAAAAACAGTGTGTACGCGAAGGAGGAAAGTTGTCTTGAGTGCAAAAACGTTGAAAAAATGAATGTATAAGGAAAAAGAAACAAAAGGGAGGTATTGGTTTAAATGGTCTTTTAGACGATTTTGTGAGACAGATGGGTTCGAAATCATAAAAGCAGTGTGTACGCGAATGTGGAAAGATGTTTTGAGTGCCGAAACGTGGAAAAAATAAATGTATAATGAAAAGAAACAAAAGGGCGGCATTGGTTTAAATGGCTTTTTAGACAGTTTTGTGATTCAGATGGGTTCGGAATCATAAAAACAGTGTGTACGCGAAGGAAAAACAGTGTGTACGCGAAGGAGGAAAGTTGTTTTGAGTGCTAAAACGGAAAAAATGAATGTATAAGGAAAAGAAACAAAAGGGAGGTATTGGTTTAAATGGTCTTTTAGACGGTTTTGTGAGTCAGTTGCGTTCGGAATCATAAAAAAAGTGTGTACGAGAAGGAGGAAAGTTGGAAAAACGTGGAAAAAATGAATGTATAAGGAAAAGAAACAAAAGGGCGGTATTGGTTTAAATGGCCTTTTAGACGGTTTTGTGAGTCAGGTAGGTTCGGAATCATCAGAAAAGTGTGTACAAGAAGGAGGAATGTTGTTTTGAGTACAAAAATGAGGAAAAAATGAATGTATAAGGAAAAGAAACAAATGGGCGGTATTGGTTTAAATGGCCTTTTAGACGGTTTTTGTGAGTCAGGTGGGTTCGGATTCATAAAAAAAGTGTGTACGCGAAGGATTAAAGTTGTTTTGAGTGCCGAAACGTGGAAAAAATTAATGTATAACGAAAAAAAACAAAAGGGCGGTATTGGTTTAAATAGATTTTTAGACAGTTTTGTGAGTCAGATGGGTTTGGAATGTTAAAAACAGTGTGTACGCGGAGGAGGAAAGTTGTTTTGAGTGCAAAAACGTGGAAAAAAATGAATGTATAAGTAAAAGAAACAAAAGGGAGGTATTGGTTTAAATGGTCTTTTAGACAGTTTTGTGAGTCAGGTGGGTTCGGATTCATAAAAAAAGTGTGTACGCGAATGTGGAAAGTTGTCTTGAGTGCCGAAACGTGGAAAAAATAAATGTATAAAGAAAAGAAACAAAAGGGCGGTATTGGTTTAAATGGTCTTTTAGACGATATTGTGAGTCAGATGGGTTCGGAATCATAAAAACAGTGTGTACGCGAAGGAGGAAAGTTGTCTTGAGTGCAAAAACGTTGAAAAAATGAATGTATAAGGAAAAAGAAACAAAAGGGAGGTATTGGTTTAAATGGTCTTTTAGACGATTTTGTGAGACAGATGGGTTCGAAATCATAAAAGCAGTGTGTACGCGAATGTGGAAAGATGTTTTGAGTGCCGAAACGTGGAAAAAATAAATGTATAATGAAAAGAAACAAAAGGGCGGCATTGGTTTAAATGGCTTTTTAGACAGTTTTGTGATTCAGATGGGTTCGGAATCATAAAAACAGTGTGTACGCGAAGGAAAAACAGTGTGTACGCGAAGGAGGAAAGTTGTTTTGAGTGCTAAAACGGAAAAAATGAATGTATAAGGAAAAGAAACAAAAGGGAGGTATTGGTTTAAATGGTCTTTTAGACGGTTTTGTGAGTCAGTTGGGTTCGGAATCATAAAAAAAGTGTGTACGAGAAGGAGGAAAGTTGGAAAAACGTGGAAAAAATGAATGTATAAGGAAAAGAAACAAAAGGGCGGTATTGGTTTAAATGGCCTTTTAGACGGTTTTGTGAGTCAGGTAGGTTCGGAATCATCAGAAAAGTGTGTACAAGAAGGAGGAATGTTGTTTTGAGTACAAAAATGAGGAAAAAATGAATGTATAAGGAAAAGAAACAAATGGGCGGTATTGGTTTAAATGGTCTTTTAGACGATTTTGTGAGACAGATGGGTTCGGAATCATAAAAACAGTGTGTTCGCGAAGGATTAAAGTTGTTTTGAGTGCCGAAACGTGGAAAAAATTAATGTATAACGAAAAAAAACAAAAGGGCGGTATTGGTTTAAATAGCTTTTTAGACAGTTTTGTGAGTCAGATGGGTTTGGAATGTTAAAAACAGTGTGTACGCGGAGGAGGAAAGTTGTTTTGAGTGCAAAAACGTGGAAAAAAATGAATGTATAAGGAAAAGAAACAAATGGGCGGTATTGGTTTAAATGGCCTTTTAGACGGTTTTTGTGAGTCAGGTGGGTTCGGAATCATAAAAAAAGTGTGTACGAGAAGGAGGAAAGTTGGAAAAACGTGGAAAAAAATGAATGTATAAGGAAAAGAAACAAAAGGGCGGTATTGGTTTAAATGGCCTTTTAGACGGTTTTGTGAGTCAGGTAGGTTCGGAATCATCAGAAAAGTGTGTACAAGAAGGAGGAATGTTCTTTTGAGTGCAAAAACGTGGAAAAAAATGAATGTATAAGGAAAAGAAACAAAAGGGAGGTATTGGTTTAAATGGCTTTTTAGACAGTTTTGTGATTCAGATGGGTTTGGAATCTTAAAAACAGTGTGTACGCGAAGGAGGAAAGTTGTCTTGAGTGCAAAAACGTGGAAAAAGTGAATGTATAAGGAAAAGAAACAAAAGGGAGGTATTGGTTTAAATGGTCTTTTAGACGATTTTGTGAGTCAGATGGGTTCGGAATCATAAAAATAGTGTGTACGCGAAGGAGGAAAGTTGTCTTGAGTGCAAAAACGTGGAAAAAATTAATGTATAACGAAAAAAAACATAAGGGCGGTATTGGTTTAAATGGCTTTTTAGACAGTTTTGTGATTCAGATGGGTTTGGAATCTTAAAAACAGTGTGTACGCGAAGGAGGAAAGTTGTCTTGAGTGCAAAAACGTGGGAAAAGTGAATGTATAAGGAAAAGAAACAAAAGGGAGGTATTGGTTTAAATGGTCTTTTAGACGATTTTGTGAGTCAGATGGGTTCGGAATCATAAAAATAGTGTGTACGCGAAGGAGGAAAGTTGTCTTGAGTGCAAAAACGTGGAAAAAATGAATGTATAAAGAAAAGAAACAAAAGGGAGGTATTGGTTTAAATGGTCTTTTAGACGATTTTGTGAGACAGATGGGTTCGGAATCATAAAAACAGTGTGTACGCGAAGGATTAAAGTTGTTTTGAGTGCCGAAACGTGGAAAAAATTAATGTATAACGAAAAAAAACAAAAGGGCGGTATTGGTT
This sequence comes from Salticus scenicus, assembly GCA_963930645.1. Lineage (NCBI taxonomy): Eukaryota > Metazoa > Arthropoda > Arachnida > Araneae > Salticidae > Salticus > Salticus scenicus. The sequence continues at coordinate 308,889,683 of OZ005655.1, forward strand.
TAAATAGCTTTTTAGACAGTTTTGTGAGTCAGATGGGTTTGGAATGTTAAAAACAGTGTGTACGCGGAGGAGGAAAGTTGTTTTGAGTGCAAAAACGTGGAAAAAAATGAATGTATAAGGAAAAGAAACAAATGGGCGGTATTGGTTTAAATGGCCTTTTAGACGGTTTTTGTGAGTCAGGTGGGTTCGGAATCATAAAAAAAGTGTGTACGAGAAGGAGGAAAGTTGGAAAAACGTGGAAAAAAATGAATGTATAAGGAAAAGAAACAAAAGGGCGGTATTGGTTTAAATGGCCTTTTAGACGGTTTTGTGAGTCAGGTAGGTTCGGAATCATCAGAAAAGTGTGTACAAGAAGGAGGATTGTTCTTTTGAGTGCAAAAACGTGGAAAAAAATGAATGTATAAGGAAAAGAAACAAAAGGGAGGTATTGGTTTAAATGGCTTTTTAGACAGTTTTGTGATTCAGATGGGTATGGAATCTTAAAAACAGTGTGTACGCGAAGGAGGAAAGTTGTCTTGAGTGCAAAAACGTGGAAAAAGTGAATGTATAAGGAAAAGAAACAAAAGGGAGGTATTGGTTTAAATGGTCTTTTAGACGATTTTGTGAGTCAGATGGGTTTGGAATCTTAAAAACAGTGTGTACGCGAAGGAGGAAAGTTGTCTTGAGTGCAAAAACGTGGAAAAAGTGAATGTATAAGGAAAAGAAACAAAAGGGAGGTATTGGTTTAAATGGTCTTTTAGACGATTTTGTGAGACTGATGGGTTCGGAATTATAAAAACAGTGTGTACGCGAAGGAGGAAAGTTGTTTTGAGTGCCGAAACGTGGAAAAAATAAATGTATAAGGAAAAGAAACAAAAAGGGCGGTATTGGTTTAAATGGCTTTTTAGACAGTTTTGTGAGTAAGATGGGTTCGGAATCATAAAAACAGTGTGTACGCGAAGGAGGAAAGTTGTTTTGAGTACAAAAATGTGGAAAAAATGAATGTTTAAGGAAAAGAAACAAATGGGCTGTATTGGTTTAAATGGCCTTTTAGACGGTTTTTGTGAGTCAGGTGGGTTCGGATTCATAAAAAAAGTGTGTACGAGAAGGAGGAAAGTTGGAAAAACGTGGAAAAAATGAATGTATAAGGAAAAGAAACAAAAGGGCGGTATTGATTTAAATGGCCTTTTAGCCGGTTTTGTGAGTCAGGTAGGTTCGGAATCATCAGAAAAGTGTGTACAAGGAGGAATGTTGTTTTGAGTGCAAAAACGTGGAAAAAACGAATGTATAAGGAAAAGAAACAAAAGGGACGTATTGGTTTAAATGGTCTTTTAGACGATTTTGTGAGAATGATGGGTTCGGAATCATAAAAACAGTGTGTACGCGAAGGATTAAAGTTGTTTTGAGTGCCGAAACGTGGAAAAAATTAATGTATAACGAAAAAAAACAAAAGGGCGGTATTGGTTTAAATATATTTTTAGACAGTTTTGTGAGTCAGATGGGTTTGGAATGTTAAAAACAGTGTGTACGCGGAGGAGGAAAGTTGTTTTGAGTGCAAAAACGTGGAAAAAAATGAATGTATAAGGAAAAGAAACAAAAGGGAGGTATTGGTTTAAATGGTCTTTTAGGCGATTTTGTGAGTCAGATGGGTTCGGAATCATAAAAACAGTGTGTACGCGAAGGAGGAAAGTTGTCTTGAGTGCAAAAACGTGGAAAAAATTAATGTATAACGAAAAAAAACATAAGGGCGGTATTGGTTTAAATGGCTTTTTAGACAGTTTTGTGATTCAGATGGGTTTGGAATCTTAAAAACAGTGTGTACGCGAAGGAGGAAAGTTGTCGAGTGCAAAAACGTGGAAAAAGTGAATGTATAAGGAAAAGAAACAAAAGGGAGGTATTGGTTTAAATGGTCTTTTAGACGATTTTGTGAGTCAGATGGGTTCGGAATCATAAAAATAGTGTGTACGCGAAGGAGGAAAGTTGTCTTGAGTGCAAAAACGTGGAAAAAATGAATGTATAAAGAAAAGAAACAAAAGGGAGGTATTGGTTTAAATGGTCTTTTAGACGGTTTTTGTGAGTCAGGTGGGTTCGGATTCATAAAAAAAGTGTGTACGAGAAGGAGGAAAGTTGGAAAAACGTGGAAAAAATGAATGTATAAGGAAAAGAAACAAAAGTGCGGTATTGGTTTAAATGGCCTTTTAGACGGTTTTGTGAGTCAGGTAGGTTCACAATCATCAGAAAAGTGTGTACAAGAAGGAGGAATGTTGTTTTGAGTGCAAAAACGTGGAAAAAACGAATGTATAAGGAAAAGAAACAAAAGGGACGTATTGGTTTAAATGGTCTTTTAGACGATTTTGTGAGACAGATGGGTTCGGAATCTTAAAAACAGTGTGTACGCGAAGGAGGAAAGTTGTCGTCAGTGCAAAAACGTGGAAAAAGTGAATGTATAAGGAAAAGAAACAAAAGGGAGGTATTGGTTTAAATGTTCTTTTAGGCGATTTTGTGAGTCAGATGGGTTCGGAACCATAAAAACAGTGTGTACGCGAAGGAGGAAAGTTGTTTTGAGTGCAAAAACGTGACAAAAATTAATGTATATCGAAAAAAAACATAAGGGCGGTATTGGTTTAAATGGCTTTTTAGACAGTTTTGTGATTCAGATGGGTTTGGAATCTTAAAAACAGTGTGTACGCGAAGGATTAAAGTTGTTTTGAGTGCCGAAACGTGGAAAAAATTAATGTATAACGAAAAAAAACAAAAGGGCGGTATTGGTTTAAGTAGCTTTTTAGACAGTTTTGTGATTCAGATGGGTTTGGAAGCTTAAAAACAGTGTGTACGCGAAGGAGGAAAAAACGTGGAAAAAGTGAATGTATAAGGAAAAGAAACAAAAGGGAGGCATTGGTTTAAATGGTCTTTCAGACGATTTTGTGAGTCAGATGGGTTCGGAATCATAAAAATAGTGTGTACGCGAAGGAGGAAAGTTGTCTTGAGTGCAAAAACGTGGAAAAAATGAATGTATAAAGAAAAGAAACAAAAGGGAGGTATTGGTTTAAATGGTCTTTTAGACGATTTTGTGAGACAGATGGGTTCGGAATCATAAAAAAAGTGTATACGCGAAGGAGGAAAGTTGTTTTGAGTGCAAAAACGTGGAAAAAAATGAATGTATAAGGAAAAGAAACAAATGGGCGGTATTGGTTTAAATGGCCTTTTAGACGGTTTTTGTGAGTCAGGTGGGTTCGGAATCATAAAAAAAGTGTGTACGAGAAGGAGGAAAGTTGGAAAAACGTGGAAAAAAATGAATGTATAAGGAAAAGAAACAAAAGGGCGGTATTGGTTTAAATGGCCTTTTAGACGGTTTTGTGAGTCAGGTAGGTTCGGAATCATCAGAAAAGTGTGTACAAGAAGGAGGAATGTTCTTTTGAGTGCAAAAACGTGGAAAAAAATGAATGTATAAGGAAAAGAAACAAAAGGGAGGTATTGGTTTAAATGGCTTTTTAGACAGTTTTGTGATTCAGATGGGTTTGGAATCTTAAAAACAGTGTGTACGCGAAGGAGGAAAGTTGTCTTGAGTGCAAAAACGTGGAAAAAGTGAATGTATAAGGAAAAGAAACAAAAGGGAGGTATTGGTTTAAATGGTCTTTTAGACGATTTTGTGAGTCAGATGGGTTCGGAATCACAAAAATAGTGTGTACGCGAAGGAGGAAAGTTGTCTTGAGTGCAAAAACGTGGAAAAAATTAATGTATAACGAAAAAAAACATAAGGGCGGTATTGGTTTAAATGGCTTTTTAGACAGTTTTGTGATTCAGATGGGTTTGGAATCTTAAAAACAGTGTGTACGCGAAGGAGGAAAGTTGTCTTGAGTGCAAAAACGTGGAAAAAGTGAATGTATAAGGAAAAGAAACAAAAGGGAGGTATTGGTTTAAATGGTCTTTTAGACGATTTTGTGAGTCAGATGGGTTCGGAATCATAAAAATAGTGTGTACGCGAAGGAGGAAAGTTGTCTTGAGTGCAAAAACGTGGAAAAAATGAATGTATAAAGAAAAGAAACAAAAGGGAGGTATTGGTTTAAATGGTCTTTTAGACGATTTTGTGAGACAGATGGGTTCGGAATCATAAAAACAGTGTGTACGCGAAGGATTAAAGTTGTTTTGAGTGCCGAAACGTGGAAAAAATTAATGTATAACGAAAAAAAACAAAAGGGCGGTATTGGTTTAAATAGCTTTTTAGACAGTTTTGTGAGTCAGATGGGTTTGGAATGTTAAAAACAGTGTGTACGCGGAGGAGGAAAGTTGTTTTGAGTGCAAAAACGTGGAAAAAAATGAATGTATAAGGAAAAGAAACAAATGGGCGGTATTGGTTTAAATGGCCTTTTAGACGGTTTTGTGAGTCAGGTAGGTTCGGAATCATCAGAAAAGTGTGTACAAGAAGGAGGAATGTTCTTTTGAGTGCAAAAACGTGGAAAAAAATGATTGTATAAGGAAAAGAAACAAAAGGGAGGTATTGGTTTAAATGGCTTTTTAGACAGTTTTGTGATTCAGATGGGTTTGGAATCTTAAAAACAGTGTGTACGCGAAGGAGGAAAGTTGTCTTGAGTGCAAAAACGTGGAAAAAGTGAATGTATAAGGAAAAGAAACAAAAGGGAGGTATTGGTTTAAATGGTCTTTTAGACGATTTTGTGAGACTGATGGGTTCGGAATTATAAAAACAGTGTGTACGCGAAGGAGGAAAGTTGTTTTGAGTGCCGAAACGTGGAAAAAATAAATGTATAAGGAAAAGAAACAAAAAGGGCGGTATTGGTTTAAATGGCTTTTTAGACAGTTTTGTGAGTAAGATGGGTTCGGAATCATAAAAACAGTGTGTACGCGAAGGAGGAAAGTTGGAAAAACGTGGAAAAAAATGAATGTATAAGGAAAAGAAACAAAAGGGCGTTATTGGTTTAAATGGCCTTTTAGACGGTTTTGTGAGTCAGGTAGGTTCGGAATCATCAGAAAAGTGTGTACAAGAAGGAGGAATGTTCTTTTGAGTGCAAAAACGTGGAAAAAAATGATTGTATAAGGAAAAGAAACAAAAGGGAGGTATTGGTTTAAATGGCTTTTTAGACGATTTTGTGAGACTGATGGGTTCGGAATTATAAAAACAGTGTGTACGCGAAGGAGGAAAGTTGTTTTGAGTGCCGAAACGTGGAAAAAATAAATGTATAAGGAAAAGAAACAAAAAGGGCGGTATTGGTTTAAATGGCTTTTTAGACAGTTTTGTGAGTAAGATGGGTTCGGAATCATAAAAACAGTGTGTACGCGAAGGAGGAAAGTTGTTTTGAGTACAAAAATGTGGAAAAAATGAATGTTTAAGGAAAAGAAACAAATGGGCTGTATTGGTTTAAATGGCCTTTTAGACGGTTTTTGTGAGTCAGGTGGGTTCGGATTCATAAAAAAAGTGTGTACGAGAAGGAGGAAAGTTGGAAAAACGTGGAAAAAATGAATGTATAAGGAAAAGAAACAAAAGGGCGGTATTGATTTAAATGGCCTTTTAGCCGGTTTTGTGAGTCAGGTAGGTTCGGAATCATCAGAAAAGTGTGTACAAGGAGGAATGTTGTTTTGAGTGCAAAAACGTGGAAAAAACGAATGTATAAGGAAAAGAAACAAAAGGGACGTATTGGTTTAAATGGTCTTTTAGACGATTTTGTGAGAATGATGGGTTCGGAATCATAAAAACAGTGTGTACGCGAAGGATTAAAGTTGTTTTGAGTGCCGAAACGTGGAAAAAATTAATGTATAACGAAAAAAAACAAAAGGGCGGTATTGGTTTAAATAGCTTTTTAGACAGTTTTGTGAGTCAGATGGGTTTGGAATGTTAAAAACAGTGTGTACGCGGAGGAGGAAAGTTGTTTTGAGTGCAAAAACGTGGAAAAAAATGAATGTATAAGGAAAAGAAACAAAAGGGAGGTATTGGTTTAAATGGTCTTTTAGGCGATTTTGTGAGTCAGATGGGTTCGGAATCATAAAAACAGTGTGTACGCGAAGGAGGAAAGTTGTCTTGAGTGCAAAAACGTGGAAAAAATGAATGTATAAAGAAAAGAAACAAAAGGGAGGTATTGGTTTAAATGGTCTTTTAGACGGTTTTTGTGAGTCAGGTGGGTTCGGATTCATAAAAAAAGTGTGTACGAGAAGGAGGAAAGTTGGAAAAACGTGGAAAAAATGAATGTATAAGGAAAAGAAACAAAAGTGCGGTATTGGTTTAAATGGCCTTTTAGACGGTTTTGTGAGTCAGGTAGGTTCACAATCATCAGAAAAGTGTGTACAAGAAGGAGGAATGTTGTTTTGAGTGCAAAAACGTGGAAAAAACGAATGTATAAGGAAAAGAAACAAAAGGGACGTATTGGTTTAAATGGTCTTTTAGACGATTTTGTGAGACAGATGGGTTCGGAATCTTAAAAACAGTGTGTACGCGAAGGAGGAAAGTTGTCGTCAGTGCAAAAACGTGGAAAAAGTGAATGTATAAGGAAAAGAAACAAAAGGGAGGTATTGGTTTAAATGTTCTTTTAGGCGATTTTGTGAGTCAGATGGGTTCGGAACCATAAAAACAGTGTGTACGCGAAGGAGGAAAGTTGTTTTGAGTGCAAAAACGTGACAAAAATTAATGTATATCGAAAAAAAACATAAGGGCGGTATTGGTTTAAATGGCTTTTTAGACAGTTTTGTGATTCAGATGGGTTTGGAATCTTAAAAACAGTGTGTACGCGAAGGATTAAAGTTGTTTTGAGTGCCGAAACGTGGAAAAAATTAATGTATAACGAAAAAAAACAAAAGGGCGGTATTGGTTTAAGTAGCTTTTTAGACAGTTTTGTGATTCAGATGGGTTTGGAAGCTTAAAAACAGTGTGTACGCGAAGGAGGAAAAAACGTGGAAAAAGTGAATGTATAAGGAAAAGAAACAAAAGGGAGGCATTGGTTTAAATGGTCTTTCAGACGATTTTGTGAGTCAGATGGGTTCGGAATCATAAAAATAGTGTGTACGCGAAGGAGGAAAGTTGTCTTGAGTGCAAAAACGTGGAAAAAATGAATGTATAAAGAAAAGAAACAAAAGGGAGGTATTGGTTTAAATGGTCTTTTAGACGATTTTGTGAGACAGATGGGTTCGGAATCATAAAAAAAGTGTATACGCGAAGGAGGAAAGTTGTTTTGAGTGCAAAAACGTGGAAAAAAATGAATGTATAAGGAAAAGAAACAAATGGGCGGTATTGGTTTAAATGGCCTTTTAGACGGTTTTTGTGAGTCAGGTGGGTTCGGAATCATAAAAAAAGTGTGTACGAGAAGGAGGAAAGTTGGAAAAACGTGGAAAAAAATGAATGTATAAGGAAAAGAAACAAAAGGGCGGTATTGGTTTAAATGGCCTTTTAGACGGTTTTGTGAGTCAGGTAGGTTCGGAATCATCAGAAAAGTGTGTACAAGAAGGAGGAATGTTCTTTTGAGTGCAAAAACGTGGAAAAAAATGAATGTATAAGGAAAAGAAACAAAAGGGAGGTATTGGTTTAAATGGCTTTTTAGACAGTTTTGTGATTCAGATGGGTTTGGAATCTTAAAAACAGTGTGTACGCGAAGGAGGAAAGTTGTCTTGAGTGCAAAAACGTGGAAAAAGTGAATGTATAAGGAAAAGAAACAAAAGGGAGGTATTGGTTTAAATGGTCTTTTAGACGATTTTGTGAGTCAGATGGGTTCGGAATCACAAAAATAGTGTGTACGCGAAGGAGGAAAGTTGTCTTGAGTGCAAAAACGTGGAAAAAATTAATGTATAACGAAAAAAAACATAAGGGCGGTATTGGTTTAAATGGCTTTTTAGACAGTTTTGTGATTCAGATGGGTTTGGAATCTTAAAAACAGTGTGTACGCGAAGGAGGAAAGTTGTCTTGAGTGCAAAAACGTGGAAAAAGTGAATGTATAAGGAAAAGAAACAAAAGGGAGGTATTGGTTTAAATGGTCTTTTAGACGATTTTGTGAGTCAGATGGGTTCGGAATCATAAAAATAGTGTGTACGCGAAGGAGGAAAGTTGTCTTGAGTGCAAAAACGTGGAAAAAATGAATGTATAAAGAAAAGAAACAAAAGGGAGGTATTGGTTTAAATGGTCTTTTAGACGATTTTGTGAGACAGATGGGTTCGGAATCATAAAAACAGTGTGTACGCGAAGGATTAAAGTTGTTTTGAGTGCCGAAACGTGGAAAAAATTAATGTATAACGAAAAAAAACAAAAGGGCGGTATTGGTTTAAATAGCTTTTTAGACAGTTTTGTGAGTCAGATGGGTTTGGAATGTTAAAAACAGTGTGTACGCGGAGGAGGAAAGTTGTTTTGAGTGCAAAAACGTGGAAAAAAATGAATGTATAAGGAAAAGAAACAAATGGGCGGTATTGGTTTAAATGGCCTTTTAGACGGTTTTGTGAGTCAGGTAGGTTCGGAATCATCAGAAAAGTGTGTACAAGAAGGAGGAATGTTCTTTTGAGTGCAAAAACGTGGAAAAAAATGATTGTATAAGGAAAAGAAACAAAAGGGAGGTATTGGTTTAAATGGCTTTTTAGACAGTTTTGTGATTCAGATGGGTTTGGAATCTTAAAAACAGTGTGTACGCGAAGGAGGAAAGTTGTCTTGAGTGCAAAAACGTGGAAAAAGTGAATGTATAAGGAAAAGAAACAAAAGGGAGGTATTGGTTTAAATGGTCTTTTAGACGATTTTGTGAGTCAGATGGGTTTGGAATCTTAAAAACAGTGTGTACGCGAAGGAGGAAAGTTGTCTTGAGTGCGATAACGTGGAAAAAGTGAATGTATAAGGAAAAGAAACAAAAGGGAGGTATTGGTTTAAATGGTCTTTTAGACGATTTTGTGAGACTGATGGGTTCGGAATTATAAAAACAGTGTGTACGCGAAGGAGGAAAGTTGTTTTGAGTGCCGAAACGTGGAAAAAATAAATGTATAAGGAAAAGAAACAAAAAGGGCGGTATTGGTTTAAATGGCTTTTTAGACAGTTTTGTGAGTAAGATGGGTTCGGAATCATAAAAACAGTGTGTACGCGAAGGAGGAAAGTTGGAAAAACGTGGAAAAAAATGAATGTATAAGGAAAAGAAACAAAAGGGCGTTATTGGTTTAAATGGCCTTTTAGACGGTTTTGTGAGTCAGGTAGGTTCGGAATCATCAGAAAAGTGTGTACAAGAAGGAGGAATGTTCTTTTGAGTGCAAAAACGTGGAAAAAAATGATTGTATAAGGAAAAGAAACAAAAGGGAGGTATTGGTTTAAATGGCTTTTTAGACAGTTTTGTGATTCAGATGGGTTTGGAATCTTAAAAACAGTGTGTACGCGAAGGAGGAAAGTTGTCTTGAGTGCAAAAACGTGGAAAAAGTGAATGTATAAGGAAAAGAAACAAAAGGGAGGTATTGGTTTAAATGGTCTTTTAGACGATTTTGTGAGTCAGATGGGTTTGGAATCTTAAAAACAGTGTGTACGCGAAGGAGGAAAGTTGTCTTGAGTGCAAAAACGTGGAAAAAGTGAATGTATAAGGAAAAGAAACAAAAGGGAGGTATTGGTTTAAATGGTCTTTTAGACGATTTTGTGAGACTGATGGGTTCGGAATTATAAAAACAGTGTGTACGCGAAGGAGGAAAGTTGTTTTGAGTGCCGAAACGTGGAAAAAATAAATGTATAAGGAAAAGAAACAAAAAGGGCGGTATTGGTTTAAATGGCTTTTTAGACAGTTTTGTGAGTAAGATGGGTTCGGAATCATAAAAACAGTGTGTACGCGAAGGAGGAAAGTTGTTTTGAGTACAAAAATGTGGAAAAAATGAATGTATAAGGAAAAGAAACAAATGGGCGGTATTGGTTTAAATGGCCTTTTAGACGGTTTTTGTGAGTCAGGTGGGTTCGGATTCATAAAAAAAGTGTGTAAGAGAAGGAGGAAAGTTGGAAAAACGTGGAAAAAATGAAAGTATAAGGAAAAGAAACAAAAGGGCGGTATTGATTTAAATGGCCTTTTAGCCGGTTTTGTGAGTCAGGTAGGTTCGGTATCATCAGAAAAGTGTGTACAAGGAGGAATGTTGTTTTGAGTGCAAAAACGTGGAAAAAACGAATGTATAAGGAAAAGAAACAAAAGGGACGTATTGGTTTAAATGGTCTTTTAGACGATTTTGTGAGAATGATGGGTTCGGAATCATAAAAACAGTGTGTACGCGAAGGATTAAAGTTGTTTTGAGTGCCGAAACGTGGAAAAAATTAATGTATAACGAAAAAAAACAAAAGGGCGGTATTGGTTTAAATAGATTTTTAGACAGTTTTGTGAGTCAGATGGGTTTGGAATGTTAAAAACAGTGTGTACGCGGAGGAGGAAAGTTGTTTTGAGTGCAAAAACGTGGAAAAAAATGAATGTATAAGGAAAAGAAACAAAAGGGAGGTATTGGTTTAAATGGTCTTTTAGGCGATTTTGTGAGTCAGATGGGTTCGGAACCATAAAAACAGTGTGTACGCGAAGGTGGAAAGTTGTCTTGAGTGCAAAAACGTGGAAAAAATTAATGTATAACGAAAAAAAACATAAGGGCGGTATTGGTTTAAATGGCTTTTTAGACAGTTTTGTGATTCAGATGGGTTTGGAATCTTAAAAACAGTGTGTACGCGAAGGAGGAAAGTTGTCGAGTGCAAAAACGTGGAAAAAGTGAATGTATAAGGAAAAGAAACAAAAGGGAGGTATTGGTTTAAATGGTCTTTTAGACGATTTTGTGAGTCAGATGGGTTCGGAATCATAAAAATAGTGTGTACGCGAAGGAGGAAAGTTGTCTTGAGTGCAAAAACGTGGAAAAAATGAATGTATAAAGAAAAGAAACAAAAGGTAGGTATTGGTTTAAATGGTCTTTTAGACGGTTTTTGTGAGTCAGGTGGGTTCGGATTCATAAAAAAAGTGTGTACGAGAAGGAGGAAAGTTGGAAAAACGTGGAAAAAATGAATGTATAAGGAAAAGAAACAAAAGTGCGGTATTGGTTTAAATGGCCTTTTAGACGGTTTTGTGAGTCAGGTAGGTTCACAATCATCAGAAAAGTGTGTACAAGAAGGAGGAATGTTGTTTTGAGTGCAAAAACGTGGAAAAAACGAATGTATAAGGAAAAGAAACAAAAGGGACGTATTGGTTTAAATGGTCTTTTAGACGATTTTGTGAGACAGATGGGTTCGGAATCTTAAAAACAGTGTGTACGCGAAGGAGGAAAGTTGTCGTCAGTGCAAAAACGTGGAAAAAGTGAATGTATAAGGAAAAGAAACAAAAGGGAGGTATTGGTTTAAATGTTCTTTTAGGCGATTTTGTGAGTCAGATGGGTTCGGAACCATAAAAACAGTGTGTACGCGAAGGAGGAAAGTTGTTTTGAGTGCAAAAACGTGAAAAAAATTAATGTATATCGAAAAAAAACATAAGGGCGGTATTGGTTTAAATGGCTTTTTAGACAGTTTTGTGATTCAGATGGGTTTGGAATCTTAAAAACAGTGTGTACGCGAAGGAGGAAAGTTGTCTTGAGTGCAAAAACGTGGAAAAAGTGAATGTATAAGGAAAAGAAACAAAAGGGAGGCATTGGTTTAAATGGTCTTTTAGACGATTTTGTGAGTCAGATGGGTTCGGAATCATAAAAATAGTGTGTACGCGAAGGAGGAAAGTTGTCTTGAGTGCAAAAACGTGGAAAAAATGAATGTATAAAGAAAAGAAACAAAAGGGAGGTATTGGTTTAAATGGTCTTTTAGACGATTTTGTGAGACAGATGGGTTCGGAATCATAAAAAAAGTGTATACGCGAAGGAGGAAAGTTGTTTTGAGTGCAAAAACGTGGAAAAAAATGAATGTATAAGGAAAAGAAACAAATGGGCGGTATTGGTTTAAATGGCCTTTTAGACGGTTTTTGTGAGTCAGGTGGGTTCGGAATCATAAAAAAAGTGTGTACGAGAAGGAGGAAAGTTGGAAAAACGTGGAAAAAAATGAATGTATAAGGAAAAGAAACAAAAGGGCGGTATTGGTTTAAATGGCCTTTTAGACGGTTTTGTGAGTCAGGTAGGTTCGGAATCATCAGAAAAGTGTGTACAAGAAGGAGGAATGTTCTTTTGAGTGCAAAAACGTGGAAAAAAATGAATGTATAAGGAAAAGAAACAAAAGGGAGGTATTGGTTTAAATGGCTTTTTAGACAGTTTTGTGATTCAGATGGGTTTGGAATCTTAAAAACAGTGTGTACGCGAAGGAGGAAAGTTGTCTTGAGTGCAAAAACGTGGAAAAAGTGAATGTATAAGGAAAAGAAACAAAAGGGAGGTATTGGTTTAAATGGTCTTTTAGACGATTTTGTGAGTCAGATGGGTTCGGAATCATAAAAATAGTGTGTACGCGAAGGAGGAAAGTTGTCTTGAGTACAAAAACGTGGAAAAAATTAATGTATAACGAAAAAAAACATAAGGGCGGTATTGGTTTAAATGGCTTTTTAGACAGTTTTGTGATTCAGATGGGTTTGGAATCTTAAAAACAGTGTGTACGCGAAGGAGGAAAGTTGTCTTGAGTGCAAAAACGTGGAAAAAGTGAATGTATAAGGAAAAGAAACAAAAGGGAGGTATTGGTTTAAATGGTCTTTTAGACGATTTTGTGAGTCAGATGGGTTCGGAATCATAAAAATAGTGTGTACGCGAAGGAGGAAAGTTGTCTTGAGTGCAAAAACGTGGAAAAAATGAATGTATAAAGGAAAGAAACAAAAGGGAGGTATTGGTTTAAATGGTCTTTTAGACGATTTTGTGAGACAGATGGTTTCGGAATCATAAAAACAGTGTGTACGCGAAGGATTAAAGTTGTTTTGAGTGCCGAAACGTGGAAAAAATTAATGTATAACGAAAAAAAACAAAAGGGCGGTATTGGTTTAAATAGCTTTTTAGACAGTTTTGTGAGTCAGATGGGTTTGGAATGTTAAAAACAGTGTGTACGCGGAGGAGGAAAGTTGTTTTGAGTGCAAAAACGTGGAAAAAAATGAATGTATAAGGAACAGAAACAAATGGGCGGTATTGGTTTAAATGGCCTTTTAGACGGTTTTTGTGAGTCAGGTGGGTTCGGAATCATAAAAAAAGTGTGTACGAGAAGGAGGAAAGTTGGAAAAACGTGGAAAAAAATGAATGTATAAGGAAAAGAAACAAAAGGGCGTTATTGGTTTAAATGGCCTTTTAGACGGTTTTGTGAGTCAGGTAGGTTCGGAATCATCAGAAAAGTGTGTACAAGAAGGAGGAATGTTCTTTTGAGTGCAAAAACGTGGAAAAAAATGATTGTATAAGGAAAAGAAACAAAAGGGAGGTATTGGTTCAAATGGCTTTTTAGACAGTTTTGTGATTCAGATGGGTTTGGAATCTTAAAAACAGTGTGTACGCGAAGGAGGAAAGTTGTCTTGAGTGCAAAAACGTGGAAAAAGTGAATGTATAAGGAAAAGAAACAAAAGGGAGGTATTGGTTTAAATGGTCTTTTAGACGATTTTGTGAGTCAGATGGGTTTGGAATCTTAAAAACAGTGTGTACGCGAAGGAGGAAAGTTGTCTTGAGTGCAAAAACGTGGAAAAAGTGAATGTATAAGGAAAAGAAACAAAAGGGAGGTATTGGTTTAAATGGTCTTTTAGACGATTTTGTGAGACTGATGGGTTCGGAATTATAAAAACAGTGTGTACGCAAAGGAGGAAAGTTGTTTTGAGTGCCGAAACGTGGAAAAAATAAATGTATAAGGAAAAGAAACAAAAAGGGCGGTATTGGTTTAAATGGCTTTTTAGACAGTTTTGTGAGTAAGATGGGTTCGGAATCATAAAAACAGTGTGTACGCGAAGGAGGAAAGTTGTTTTGAGTACAAAAATGTGGAAAAAATGAATGTATAAGGAAAAGAAACAAATGGGCGGTATTGGTTTAAATGGCCTTTTAGACGGTTTTTGTGAGTCAGGTGGGTTCGGATTCATAAAAAAAGTGTGTACGAGAAGGAGGAAAGTTGGAAAAACGTGGAAAAAATGAATGTATAAGGAAAAGAAACAAAAGGGCGGTATTGATTTAAATGGCCTTTTAGCCGGTTTTGTGAGTCAGGTAGGTTCGGTATCATCAGAAAAGTGTGTACAAGGAGGAATGTTGTTTTGAGTGCAAAAACGTGGAAAAAACGAATGTATAAGGAAAAGAAACAAAAGGGACGTATTGGTTTAAATGGTCTTTTAGACGATTTTGTGAGAATGATGGGTTCGGAATCATAAAAACAGTGTGTACGCGAAGGATTAAAGTTGTTTTGAGTGCCGAAACGTGGAAAAAATTAATGTATAACGAAAAAAAACAAAAGGGCGGTATTGGTTTAAATAGATTTTTAGACAGTTTTGTGAGTCAGATGGGTTTGGAATGTTAAAAACAGTGTGTACGCGGAGGAGGAAAGTTGTTTTGAGTGCAAAAACGTGGAAAAAAATGAATGTATAAGGAAAAGAAACAAAAGGGAGGTATTGGTTTAAATGGTCTTTTAGGCGATTTTGTGAGTCAGATGGGTTCGGAACCATAAAAACAGTGTGTACGCGAAGGAGGAAAGTTGTCTTGAGTGCAAAAACGTGGAAAAAATGAATGTATAACGAAAAAAAACATAAGGGCGGTATTGGTTTAAATGGCTTTTTAGACAGTTTTGTGATTCAGATGGGTTTGGAATCTTAAAAACAGTGTGTACGCGAAGGAGGAAAGTTGTCGAGTGCAAAAACGTGGAAAAAGTGAATGTATAAGGAAAAGAAACAAAAGGGAGGTATTGGTTTAAATGGTCTTTTAGACGATTTTGTGAGTCAGATGGGTTCGGAATCATAAAAATAGTGTGTACGCGAAGGAGGAAAGTTGTCTTGAGTGCAAAAACGTGGAAAAAATGAATGTATAAGGAAAAGAAACAAAAGGGAGGTATTGGTTTAAATGGTCTTTTAGACGATTTTGTGAGTCAGATGGGTTCGGAATCATAAAAATAGTGTGTACGCGAAGGAGGAAAGTTGTCTTGAGTGCAAAAACGTGGAAAAAATTAATGTATAACGAAAAAAAACATAAGGGCGGTATTGGTTTAAATGGCTTTTTAGACAGTTTTGTGATTCAGATGGGTTTGGAATCTTAAAAACAGTGTGTACGCGAAGGAGGAAAGTTGTCTTGAGTGCAAAAACGTGGAAAAAGTGAATGTATAAGGAAATGAAACAAAAGGGAGGTATTGGTTTAAATGGTCTTTTAGACGATTTTGTGAGTCAGATGGGTTCGGAATCATAAAAATAGTGTGTACGCGAAGGAGGAAAGTTGTCTTGAGTGCAAAAACGTGGAAAAAATGAATGTATAAAGAAAAGAAACAAAAGGGAGGTTTTGGTTTAAATGGTCTTTTAGACGATTTTGTGAGACAGATGGTTTCGGAATCATAAAAACAGTGTGTACGCGAAGGATTAAAGTTGTTTTGAGTGCCGAAACGTGGAAAAAATTAATGTATAACGAAAAAAAACAAAAGGGCGGTATTGGTTTAAATAGCTTTTTAGACAGTTTTGTGAGTCAGATGGGTTTGGAATGTTAAAAACAGTGTGTACGCGGAGGAGGAAAGTTGTTTTGAGTGCAAAAACGTGGAAAAAATGAATGTATAAGGAAAAGAAACAAATGGGCGGTATTGGTTTAAATGGCCTTTTAGACGGTTTTTGTGAGTCAGGTGGGTTCGGAATCATAAAAAAAGTGTGTACGAGAAGGAGGAAAGTTGGAAAAACGTGGAAAAAAATGAATGTATAAGGAAAAGAAACAAAAGGGCGTTATTGGTTTAAATGGCCTTTTAGACGGTTTTGTGAGTCAGGTAGGTTCGGAATCATCAGAAAAGTGTGTACAAGAAGGAGGAATGTTCTTTTGAGTGCAAAAACGTGGAAAAAAATGATTGTATAAGGAAAAGAAACAAAAGGGAGGTATTGGTTTAAATGGCTTTTTAAACAGTTTTGTGATTCAGATGGGTTTGGAATCTTAAAAACAGTGTGTACGCGAAGGAGGAAAGTTGTCTTGAGTGCAAAAACGTGGAAAAAGTGAATGTATAAGGAAAAGAAACAAAAGGGAGGTATTGGTTTAAATGGTCTTTTAGACGATTTTGTGAGTCAGATGGGTTTGGAATCTTAAAAACAGTGTGTACGCGAAGGAGGAAAGTTGTCTTGAGTGCAAAAACGTGGAAAAAATTAATGTATAACGAAAAAAAACAAAAGGGCGGTATTGGTTTAAATAGATTTTTAGACAGTTTTGTGAGTCAGATGGGTTTGGAATGTTAAAAACAGTGTGTACGCGGAGGAGGAAAGTTGTTTTGAGTGCAAAAACGTGGAAAAAAATGAATGTATAAGGAAAAGAAACAAAAGGGAGGTATTGGTTTAAATGGTCTTTTAGGCGATTTTGTGAGTCAGATGGGTTCGGAACCATAAAAACAGTGTGTACGCGAAGGAGGAAAGTTGTCTTGAGTGCAAAAACGTGGAAAAAATTAATGTATAACGAAAAAAAACATAAGGGCGGTATTGGTTTAAATGGCTTTTTAGACAGTTTTGTGATTCAGATGGGTTTGGAATCTTAAAAACAGTGTGTACGCGAAGGAGGAAAGTTGTCGAGTGCAAAAACGTGGAAAAAGTGAATGTATAAGGAAAAGAAACAAAAGGGAGGTATTGGTTTAAATGGTCTTTTAGACGATTTTGTGAGTCAGATGGGTTCGGAATCATAAAAATAGTGTGTACGCGAAGGAGGAAAGTTGTCTTGAGTGCAAAAACGTGGAAAAAATGAATGTATAAAGAAAAGAAACAAAAGGGAGGTATTGGTTTAAATGGTCTTTTAGACGGTTTTTGTGAGTCAGGTGGGTTCGGATTCATAAAAAAAGTGTGTACGAGAAGGAGGAAAGTTGGAAAAACGTGGAAAAAATGAATGTATAAGGAAAAGAAACAAAAGTGCGGTATTGGTTTAAATGGCCTTTTAGACGGTTTTGTGAGTCAGGTAGGTTCACAATCATCAGAAAAGTGTGTACAAGAAGGAGGAATGTTGTTTTGAGTGCAAAAACGTGGAAAAAACGAATGTATAAGGAAAAGAAACAAAAGGGACGTATTGGTTTAAATGGTCTTTTAGACGATTTTGTGAGACAGATGGGTTCGGAATCTTAAAAACAGTGTGTACGCGAAGGAGGAAAGTTGTCGTCAGTGCAAAAACGTGGAAAAAGTGAATGTATAAGGAAAAGAAACAAAAGGGAGGTATTGGTTTAAATGTTCTTTTAGGCGATTTTGTGAGTCAGATGGGTTCGGAACCATAAAAACAGTGTGTACGCGAAGGAGGAAAGTTGTTTTGAGTGCAAAAACGTGAAAAAAATTAATGTATATCGAAAAAAAACATAAGGGCGGTATTGGTTTAAATGGCTTTTTAGACAGTTTTGTGATTCAGATGGGTTTGGAATCTTAAAAACAGTGTGTACGCGAAGGATTAAAGTTGTTTTGAGTGCCGAAACGTGGAAAAAATTAATGTATAACGAAAAAAAACAAAAGGGCGGTATTGGTTTAAGTAGCTTTTTAGACAGTTTTGTGATTCAGATGGGTTTGGAAGCTTAAAAAAAGTGTGTACGCGAAGGAGGAAAGTTGTCTTGAGTGCAAAAACGTGGAAAAAGTGAATGTATAAGGAAAAGAAACAAAAGGGAGGCATTGGTTTAAATGGTCTTTCAGACGATTTTGTGAGTCAGATGGGTTCGGAATCATAAAAATAGTGTGTACGCGAAGGAGGAAAGTTGTCTTGAGTGCAAAAACGTGGAAAAAATGAATGTATAAAGAAAAGAAACAAAAGGGAGGTATTGGTTTAAATGGTCTTTTAGACGATTTTGTGAGACAGATGGGTTCGGAATCATAAAAAAAGTGTATACGCGAAGGAGGAAAGTTGTTTTGAGTGCAAAAACGTGGAAAAAAATGAATGTATAAGGAAAAGAAACAAATGGGCGGTATTGGTTTAAATGGCCTTTTAGACGGTTTTTGTGAGTCAGGTGGGTTCGGAATCATAAAAAAAGTGTGTACGAGAAGGAGGAAAGTTGGAAAAACGTGGAAAAAAATGAATGTATAAGGAAAAGAAACAAAAGGGCGGTATTGGTTTAAATGGCCTTTTAGACGGTTTTGTGAGTCAGGTAGGTTCGGAATCATCAGAAAAGTGTGTACAAGAAGGAGGAATGTTCTTTTGAGTGCAAAAACGTGGAAAAAAATCTGGAGTGACTCCACTCGACTTTCCGAACATTGAGTAATTAACAGTTTTGTAGATAAAGTAAAGAAAGAGTAGTTGTTAAACAAACAAAAGAGAGAAAACCATAATAGAGTGTTTGAGTATTTTTCTCCATCTATTACACGTTGTTTTATTTAACGCTACTGAACTTTGAGCCCATAGATCATAATGACAAAGAAATTTTCGTTGTAAAAACCTATAAATGTTAGATTCACCAAAATGCTTATAGTTAGTGCAACAGTGATTTATAATACTCATATAAATTTTCAGCTGAATTCAATAAGGCGTTTAGATGCTATCGTACTTTTAAAAATTTAGTCCCATAGGCCATAATGATAAAGAATTTTTCTTTGTGTCCCTGTAAAAAAACTGTAAGTGCTAGATTCACCAAAATCTATACAGTTAGTTCAACTGTGATCTATAACATGTGTACAATTTTTTTGCTCGGATTAATAAGGCGTTTAGACACTATCACATTTTTAAAAATTTGGCCCCATAGGCATAATGATAAAGAATTTTTCTTTGTGTCCCTGTAAAAAAACTATAAGTGCTAGATTCTCCAAAATCTATACAGATTGAGTATTTGTGATCTATAATATGTGTATAAAATTTTTGCTCAATTGAATAAGGCGTTTAGATGCTATCGCACTTTTAAGATTTTGCTCCCATAGGCCATAATGATAAAGAATTTTTCTTTGTGTCCCTGTAAAAAAACTATAAGTGCTAGATTCACCAAAATCTATAGGGTTCGTACTATGGTGACTTACAATATGCGTACCAACTTTCAGGTTAATCGAACGAAGCGTTTAGACGCTAGCGTGTTCACCCACAGACATACACACATACACACATACACACATACACACATACACACATACACACACACATACATACATCATCGTAAAAATAGTGAAAACGGACTCAGGGGACCTCAAAACGTATAGAAACATCAAAATCTCGAATTCGGATTTTTGACATGATTACAATACTTTCCTCACTATAGTGTTCGGAAAGTAAAAATGAATGTATAAGGAAAAGAAACAAAAGGGAGGTATTGGTTTAAATGGCTTTTTAGACAGTTTTGTGATTCAGATGGGTTTGGAATCTTAAAAACAGTGTGTACGCGAAGGAGGAAAGTTGTCTTGAGTGCAAAAACGTGGAAAAAGTGAATGTATAAGGAAAAGAAACAAAAGGGAGGTATTGGTTTAAATGGTCTTTTAGACGATTTTGTGAGTCAGATGGGTTCGGAATCATAAAAATAGTGTGTACGCGAAGGAGGAAAGTTGTCTTGAGTGCAAAAACGTGGAAAAAATTAATGTATAACGAAAAAAAACATAAGGGCGGTATTGGTTTAAATGGCTTTTTAGACAGTTTTGTGATTCAGATGGGTTTGGAATCTTAAAAACAGTGTGTACGCGAAGGAGGAAAGTTGTCTTGAGTGCAAAAACGTGGAAAAAGTGAATGTATAAGGAAAAGAAACAAAAGGGAGGTATTGGTTTAAATGGTCTTTTAGACGATTTTGTGAGTCAGATGGGTTCGGAATCATAAAAATAGTGTGTACGCGAAGGAGGAAAGTTGTCTTGAGTGCAAAAACGTGGAAAAAATGAATGTATAAAGAAAAGAAACAAAAGGGAGGTATTGGTTTAAATGGTCTTTTAGACGATTTTGTGAGACAGATGGGTTCGGAATCATAAAAACAGTGTGTACGCGAAGGATTAAAGTTGTTTTGAGTGCCGAAACGTGGAAAAAATTAATGTATAACGAAAAAAAACAAAAGGGCGGTATTGGTTTAAATAGCTTTTTAGACAGTTTTGTGAGTCAGATGGGTTTGGAATGTTAAAAACAGTGTGTACGCGGAGGAGGAAAGTTGTTTTGAGTGCAAAAACATGGAAAAAAATGAATGTATAAGGAAAAGAAACAAATGGGCGGTATTGGTTTAAATGGCCTTTTAGACGGTTTTTGTGAGTCAGGTGGGTTCGGAATCATAAAAAAAGTGTGTACGAGAAGGAGGAAAGTTGGAAAAACGTGGAAAAAAATGAATGTATAAGGAAAAGAAACAAAAGGGCGTTATTGGTTTAAATGGCCTTTTAGACGGTTTTGTGAGTCAGGTAGGTTCGGAATCATCAGAAAAGTGTGTACAAGAAGGAGGAATGTTCTTTTGAGTGCAAAAACGTGGAAAAAAATGATTGTATAAGGAAAAGAAACAAAAGGGAGGTATTGGTTTAAATGGCTTTTTAGACAGTTTTGTGATTCAGATGGGTTTGGAACCTTAAAAACAGTGTGTACGCGAAGGAGGAAAGTTGTCTTGAGTGCAAAAACGTGGAAAAAGTGAATGTATAAGGAAAAGAAACAAAAGGGAGGTATTGGTTTAAATGGTCTTTTAGACGATTTTGTGAGTCAGATGGGTTTGGAATCTTAAAAACAGTGTGTACGCGAAGGAGGAAAGTTGTCTTGAGTGCAAAAACGTGGAAAAAGTGAATGTATAAGGAAAAGAAACAAAAGGGAGGTATTGGTTTAAATGGTCTTTTAGACGATTTTGTGAGACTGATGGGTTCGGAATTATAAAAACAGTGTGTACGCGAAGGAGGAAAGTTGTTTTGAGTGCCGAAACGTGGAAAAAATAAATGTATAAGGAAAAGAAACAAAAAGGGCGGTATTGGTTTAAATGGCTTTTTAGACAGTTTTGTGAGTAAGATGGGTTCGGAATCATAAAAACAGTGTGTACGCGAAGGAGGAAAGTTGTTTTGAGTACAAAAATGTGGAAAAAATGAATGTATAAGGAAAAGAAACAAATGGGCGGTATTGGTTTAAATGGCCTTTTAGACGGTTTTTGTGAGTCAGGTGGGTTCGGATTCATAAAAAAAGTGTGTACGAGAAGGAGGAAAGTTGGAAAAACGTGGAAAAAATGAATGTATAAGGAAAAGAAACAAAAGGGCGGTATTGATTTAAATGGCCTTTTAGACGATTTTGTGAGTCAGATGGGTTTGGAATCTTAAAAACAGTGTGTACGCGAAGGAGGAAAGTTGTCTTGAGTGCAAAAACGTGGAAAAAGTGAATGTATAAGGAAAAGAAACAAAAGGGAGGTATTGGTTTAAATGGTCTTTTAGACGATTTTGTGAGACTGATGGGTTCGGAATTATAAAAACAGTGTGTACGCGAAGGAGGAAAGTTGTTTTGAGTGCCGAAACGTGGAAAAAATTAATGTATAACGAAAAAAAACAAAAGGGCGGTATTGGTTTAAATAGATTTTTAGACAGTTTTGTGAGTCAGATGGGTTTGGAATGTTAAAAACAGTGTGTACGCGGAGGAGGAAAGTTGTTTTGAGTGCAAAAACGTGGAAAAAAATGAATGTATAAGGAAAAGAAACAAAAGGGAGGTATTGGTTTAAATGGTCTTTTAGGCGATTTTGTGAGTCAGATGGGTTCGGAACCATAAAAACAGTGTGTACGCGAAGGAGGAAAGTTGTCTTGAGTGCAAAAACGTGGAAAAAATTAATGTATAACGAAAAAAAACATAAGGGCGGTATTGGTTTAAATGGCTTTTTAGACAGTTTTGTGATTCAGATGGGTTTGGAATCTTAAAAACAGTGTGTACGCGAAGGAGGAAAGTTGTCGAGTGCAAAAACGTGGAAAAAGTGAATGTATAAGGAAAAGAAACAAAAGGGAGGTATTGGTTTAAATGGTCTTTTAGACGATTTTGTGAGTCAGATGGGTTCGGAATCATAAAAATAGTGTGTACGCGAAGGAGGAAAGTTGTCTTGAGTGCAAAAACGTGGAAAAAATGAATGTATAAAGAAAAGAAACAAAAGGTAGGTATTGGTTTAAATGGTCTTTTAGACGGTTTTTGTGAGTCAGGTGGGTTCGGATTCATAAAAAAAGTGTGTACGAGAAGGAGGAAAGTTGGAAAAACGTGGAAAAAATGAATGTATAAGGAAAAGAAACAAAAGTGCGGTATTGGTTTAAATGGCCTTTTAGACGGTTTTGTGAGTCAGGTAGGTTCACAATCATCAGAAAAGTGTGTACAAGAAGGAGGAATGTTGTTTTGAGTGCAAAAACGTGGAAAAAACGAATGTATAAGGAAAAGAAACAAAAGGGACGTATTGGTTTAAATGGTCTTTTAGACGATTTTGTGAGACAGATGGGTTCGGAATCTTAAAAACAGTGTGTACGCGAAGGAGGAAAGTTGTCGTCAGTGCAAAAACGTGGAAAAAGTGAATGTATAAGGAAAAGAAACAAAAGGGAGGTATTGGTTTAAATGTTCTTTTAGGCGATTTTGTGAGTCAGATGGGTTCGGAACCATAAAAACAGTGTGTACGCGAAGGAGGAAAGTTGTTTTGAGTGCAAAAACGTGAAAAAAATTAATGTATATCGAAAAAAAACATAAGGGCGGTATTGGTTTAAATGGCTTTTTAGACAGTTTTGTGATTCAGATGGGTTTGGAATCTTAAAAACAGTGTGTACGCGAAGGATTAAAGTTGTTTTGAGTGCCGAAACGTGGAAAAAATTAATGTATAACGAAAAAAAACAAAAGGGCGGTATTGGTTTAAATAGCTTTTTAGACAGTTTTGTGATTCAGATGGGTTTGGAAGCTTAAAAACAGTGTGTACGCGAAGGAGGAAAGTTGTCTTGAGTGCAAAAACGTGGAAAAAGTGAATGTATAAGGAAAAGAAACAAAAGGGAGGCATTGGTTTAAATGGTCTTTTAGACGATTTTGTGAGTCAGATGGGTTCGGAATCATAAAAATAGTGTGTACGCGAAGGAGGAAAGTTGTCTTGAGTGCAAAAACGTGGAAAAAATGAATGTATAAAGAAAAGAAACAAAAGGGAGGTATTGGTTTAAATGGTCTTTTAGACGATTTTGTGAGACAGATGGGTTCGGAATCATAAAAAAAGTGTATACGCGAAGGAGGAAAGTTGTTTGTAGTGCAAAAACGTGGAAAAAAATGAATGTATAAGGAAAAGAAACAAATGGGCGGTATTGGTTTAAATGGCCTTTTAGACGGTTTTTGTGAGTCAGGTGGGTTCGGAATCATAAAAAAAGTGTGTACGAGAAGGAGGAAAGTTGGAAAAACGTGGAAAAAAATGAATGTATAAGGAAAAGAAACAAAAGGGCGGTATTGGTTTAAATGGCCTTTTAGACGGTTTTGTGAGTCAGGTAGGTTCGGAATCATCAGAAAAGTGTGTACAAGAAGGAGGAATGTTCTTTTGAGTGCAAAAACGTGGAAAAAAATGAATGTATAAGGAAAAGAAACAAAAGGGAGGTATTGGTTTAAATGGCTTTTTAGACAGTTTTGTGATTCAGATGGGTTTGGAATCTTAAAAACAGTGTGTACGCGAAGGAGGAAAGTTGTCTTGAGTGCAAAAACGTGGAAAAAGTGAATGTATAAGGAAAAGAAACAAAAGGGAGGTATTGGTTTAAATGGTCTTTTAGACGATTTTGTGAGTCAGATGGGTTCGGAATCATAAAAAAAGTGTGTACGCGAATGTGGAAAGTTGTCTTGAGTGCCGAAACGTGGAAAAAATAAATGTATAAAGAAAAGAAACAAAAGGGCGGTATTGGTTTAAATGGTCTTTTAGACGATATTGTGAGTCAGATGGGTTCGGAATCATAAAAACAGTGTGTACGCGAAGGAGGAAAATTGTCTTGAGTGCAAAAACGTTGAAAAAATGAATGTATAAGGAAAAAGAAACAAAAGGGAGGTATTGGTTTAAATGGTCTTTTAGACGATTTTGTGAGACAGATGGGTTCGAAATCATAAAAGCAGTGTGTACGCGAATGTGGAAAGATGTTTTGAGTGCCGAAACGTGGAAAAAATAAATGTATAATGAAAAGAAACAAAAGTGCGGTATTGGTTTAAATGGCTTTTTAGACAGTTTTGTGATTCAGATGGGTTCGGAATCATAAAAACAGTGTGTACGCGAAGGAAAAACAGTGTGTACGCGAAGGAGGAAAGTTGTTTTGAGTGCTAAAACGGAAAAAATGAATGTATAAGGAAAAGAAACAAATGGGCGGTATTAGTTTAAATGGCCTTTTAGACGGTTTTTGTGAGTCAGGTGGGTTCGGATTCATAAAAAAAGTGTGTACGCGAAGGAGGAAAGTTGTTTTGAGTGCAAAAACGTGGAAAAAATGAATGTATAAGGAAAAGAAACAAAAGGGAGGTATTGGTTTAAATGGTCTTTTAGACGGTTTTGTGAGTCAGTTGGGTTCGGAATCATAAAAAAAGTGTGTACGAGAAGGAGGAAAGTTGGAAAAACGTGGAAAAAATGAATGTATAAGGAAAAGAAACAAAAGGGCGGTATTGGTTTAAATGGCCTTTTAGACGGTTTTGTGAGTCAGGTAGGTTCGGAATCATCAGAAAAGTGTGTACAAGAAGGAGGAATGTTGTTTTGAGTACAAAAATGAGGAAAAAATGAATGTATAAGGAAAAGAAACAAATGGGCGGTATTGGTTTAAATGGTCTTTTAGACGATTTTGTGAGACAGATGGGTTCGGAATCATAACAACAGTGTGTACGCGAAGGATTAAAGTTGTTTTGAGTGCCGAAACGTGGAAAAAATTAATGTATAACGAAAAAAAACAAAAGGGCGGTATTGGTTTAAATAGCTTTTTAGACAGTTTTGTGAGTCAGATGGGTTTGGAATGTTAAAAACAGTGTGTACGCGGAGGAGGAAAGTTGTTTTGAGTGCAAAAACGTGGAAAAAAATGAATGTATAAGGAAAAGAAACAAATGGGCGGTATTGGTTTAAATGGCCTTTTAGACGGTTTTTGTGAGTCAGGTGGGTTCGGAATCATAAAAAAAGTGTGTACGAGAAGGAGGAAAGTTGGAAAAACGTGGAAAAAAATGAATGTATAAGGAAAAGAAACAAAAGGGCTGTATTGGTTTAAATGGCCTTTTAGACGGTTTTGTGAGTCAGGTAGGTTCGGAATCATCAGAAAAGTGTGTACAAGAAGGAGGAATGTTCTTTTGAGTGCAAAAACGTGGAAAAAAATGAATGTATAAGGAAAAGAAACAAAAGGGAGGTATTGGTTTAAATGGCTTTTTAGACAGTTTTGTGATTCAGATGGGTTTGGAATCTTAAAAACAGTGTGTACGCGAAGGAGGAAAGTTGTCTTGAGTGCAAAAACGTGGAAAAAGTGAATGTATAAGGAAAAGAAACAAAAGGGAGGTATTGGTTTAAATGGTCTTTTAGACGATTTTGTGTGTCAGATGGGTTTGGAATCTTAAAAACAGTGTGTACGCGAAGGAGGAAAGTTGTCTTGAGTGCAAAAACGTGGAAAAAGTGAATGTATAAGGAAAAGAAACAAAAGGGAGGTATTGGTTTAAATGGTCTTTTAGACGATTTTGTGAGACTGATGGGTTCGGAATTATAAAAACAGTGTGTACGCGAAGGAGGAAAGTTGTTTTGAGTGCCGAAACGTGGAAAAAATAAATGTATAAGGAAAAGAAACAAAAAGGGCGGTATTGGTTTAAATGGCTTTTTAGACAGTTTTGTGAGTAAGATGGGTTCGGAATCATAAAAACAGTGTGTACGCGAAGGAGGAAAGTTGTTTTGAGTACAAAAATGTGGAAAAAATGAATGTATAAGGAAAAGAAACAAATGGGCGGTATTGGTTTAAATGGCCTTTTAGACGGTTTTTGTGAGTCAGGTGGGTTCGGATTCATAAAAAAAGTGTGTACGAGAAGGAGGAAAGTTGGAAAAACGTGGAAAAAATGAATGTATAAGGAAAAGAAACAAAAGGGCGGTATTGATTTAAATGGCCTTTTAGCCGGTTTTGTGAGTCAGGTAGGTTCGGAATCATCAGAAAAGTGTGTACAAGGAGGAATGTTGTTTTGAGTGCAAAAACGTGGAAAAAACGAATGTATAAGGAAAAGAAACAAAAGGGACGTATTGGTTTAAATGGTCTTTTAGACGATTTTGTGAGAATGATGGGTTCGGAATCATAAAAACAGTGTGTACGCGAAGGATTAAAGTTGTTTTGAGTGCCGAAACGTGGAAAAAATTAATGTATAACGAAAAAAAACAAAAAGGCGGTATTGGTTTAAATAGATTTTTAGACAGTTTTGTGAGTCAGATGGGTTTGGAATGTTAAAAACAGTGTGTACGCGGAGGAGGAAAGTTGTTTTGAGTGCAAAAACGTGGAAAAAAATGAATGTATAAGGAAAAGAAACAAATGGGAGGTATTGGTTTAAATGGTCTTTTAGGCGATTTTGTGAGTCAGATGGGTTCGGAACCATAAAAACAGTGTGTACGCGAAGGAGGAAAGTTGTCTTGAGTGCAAAAACGTGGAAAAAATTAATGTATAACGAAAAAAAACATAAGGGCGGTATTGGTTTAAATGGCTTTTTAGACAGTTTTGTGATTCAGATGGGTTTGGAATCTTAAAAACAGTGTGTACGCGAAGGAGGAAAGTTGTCGAGTGCAAAAACGTGAAAAAAATTAATGTATATCGAAAAAAAACATAAGGGCGGTATTGGTTTAAATAGCTTTTTAGACAGTTTTGTGATTCAGATGGGTTTGGAAGCTTAAAAACAGTGTGTACGCGAAGGAGGAAAGTTGTCTTGAGTGCAAAAACGTGGAAAAAGTGAATGTATAAGGAAAAGAAACAAAAGGGAGGCATTGGTTTAAATGGTCTTTTAGACGGTTTTGTGAGTCAGGTGGGTTCGGAATCATAAAAAAAGTTTGTACGAGAAGGAGGAAAGTTGGAAAAACGTGGAAAAAATGAATGTATAAGGAAAAGAAACAAAAAAGCGGTATTGGTTTAAATGGCCTTTTAGACGGTTTTTGTGAGTCAGGTGGGTTCGGATTCATAAAAAAAGTGTGTACGAGAAGGAGGAAAGTTGGAAAAACGTGGAAAAAATGAATGTATAAGGAAAAGAAACAAAAGGGCGGTATTGGTTTAAATGGCCTTTTAGACGGTTTTGTGAGTCAGGTAGGTTCGGAATCATCAGAAAAGTGTGTACAAGAAGGAGGAATGTTGTTTTGAGTACAAAAATGAGGAAAAAATGAATGTATAAGGAAAAGAAACAAATGGGCGGTATTGGTTTAAATGGTCTTTTAGACGATTTTGTGAGACAGATGGGTTCGGAATCATAACAACAGTGTGTACGCGAAGGATTAAAGTTGTTTTGAGTGCCGAAACGTGGAAAAAATTAATGTATAACGAAAAAAAACAAAAGGGCGGTATTGGTTTAAATAGCTTTTTAGACAGTTTTGTGAGTCAGATGGGTTTGGAATGTTAAAAACAGTGTGTACGCGGAGGAGGAAAGTTGTTTTGAGTGCAAAAACGTGGAAAAAAATGAATGTATAAGGAAAAGAAACAAATGGGCGGTATTGGTTTAAATGGCCTTTTAGACGGTTTTTGTGAGTCAGGTGGGTTCGGAATCATAAAAAAAGTGTGTACGAGAAGGAGGAAAGTTGGAAAAACGTGGAAAAAAATGAATGTATAAGGAAAAGAAACAAAAGGGCTGTATTGGTTTAAATGGCCTTTTAGACGGTTTTGTGAGTCAGGTAGGTTCGGAATCATCAGAAAAGTGTGTACAAGAAGGAGGAATGTTCTTTTGAGTGCAAAAACGTGGAAAAAAATGAATGTATAAGGAAAAGAAACAAAAGGGAGGTATTGGTTTAAATGGCTTTTTAGACAGTTTTGTGATTCAGATGGGTTTGGAATCTTAAAAACAGTGTGTACGCGAAGGAGGAAAGTTGTCTTGAGTGCAAAAACGTGGAAAAAGTGAATGTATAAGGAAAAGAAACAAAAGGGAGGTATTGGTTTAAATGGTCTTTTAGACGATTTTGTGTGTCAGATGGGTTTGGAATCTTAAAAACAGTGTGTACGCGAAGGAGGAAAGTTGTCTTGAGTGCAAAAACGTGGAAAAAGTGAATGTATAAGGAAAAGAAACAAAAGGGAGGTATTGGTTTAAATGGTCTTTTAGACGATTTTGTGAGACTGATGGGTTCGGAATTATAAAAACAGTGTGTACGCGAAGGAGGAAAGTTGTTTTGAGTGCCGAAACGTGGAAAAAATAAATGTATAAGGAAAAGAAACAAAAAGGGCGGTATTGGTTTAAATGGCTTTTTAGACAGTTTTGTGAGTAAGATGGGTTCGGAATCATAAAAACAGTGTGTACGCGAAGGAGGAAAGTTGTTTTGAGTACAAAAATGTGGAAAAAATGAATGTATAAGGAAAAGAAACAAATGGGCGGTATTGGTTTAAATGGCCTTTTAGACGGTTTTTGTGAGTCAGGTGGGTTCGGATTCATAAAAAAAGTGTGTACGAGAAGGAGGAAAGTTGGAAAAACGTGGAAAAAATGAATGTATAAGGAAAAGAAACAAAAGGGCGGTATTGATTTAAATGGCCTTTTAGCCGGTTTTGTGAGTCAGGTAGGTTCGGAATCATCAGAAAAGTGTGTACAAGGAGGAATGTTGTTTTGAGTGCAAAAACGTGGAAAAAACGAATGTATAAGGAAAAGAAACAAAAGGGACGTATTGGTTTAAATGGTCTTTTAGACGATTTTGTGAGAATGATGGGTTCGGAATCATAAAAACAGTGTGTACGCGAAGGATTAAAGTTGTTTTGAGTGCCGAAACGTGGAAAAAATTAATGTATAACGAAAAAAAACAAAAAGGCGGTATTGGTTTAAATAGATTTTTAGACAGTTTTGTGAGTCAGATGGGTTTGGAATGTTAAAAACAGTGTGTACGCGGAGGAGGAAAGTTGTTTTGAGTGCAAAAACGTGGAAAAAAATGAATGTATAAGGAAAAGAAACAAATGGGAGGTATTGGTTTAAATGGTCTTTTAGGCGATTTTGTGAGTCAGATGGGTTCGGAACCATAAAAACAGTGTGTACGCGAAGGAGGAAAGTTGTCTTGAGTGCAAAAACGTGGAAAAAATTAATGTATAACGAAAAAAAACATAAGGGCGGTATTGGTTTAAATGGCTTTTTAGACAGTTTTGTGATTCAGATGGGTTTGGAATCTTAAAAACAGTGTGTACGCGAAGGAGGAAAGTTGTCGAGTGCAAAAACGTGAAAAAAATTAATGTATATCGAAAAAAAACATAAGGGCGGTATTGGTTTAAATAGCTTTTTAGACAGTTTTGTGATTCAGATGGGTTTGGAAGCTTAAAAACAGTGTGTACGCGAAGGAGGAAAGTTGTCTTGAGTGCAAAAACGTGGAAAAAGTGAATGTATAAGGAAAAGAAACAAAAGGGAGGCATTGGTTTAAATGGTCTTTTAGACGGTTTTGTGAGTCAGGTGGGTTCGGAATCATAAAAAAAGTTTGTACGAGAAGGAGGAAAGTTGGAAAAACGTGGAAAAAATGAATGTATAAGGAAAAGAAACAAAAAAGCGGTATTGGTTTAAATGGCCTTTTAGACGGTTTTTGTGAGTCAGGTGGGTTCGGATTCATAAAAAAAGTGTGTACGAGAAGGAGGAAAGTTGGAAAAACGTGGAAAAAATGAATGTATAAGGAAAAGAAACAAAAGGGCGGTATTGGTTTAAATGGCCTTTTTAACGATTTTGTAAGTCAGATGGGTTCGGAATCATAAAAAAAGTGTGTACGCGAAGGAGGAAAGTTGGAAAAACGTGGAAAAAATGAATGTATAAGGAAAAGAAACAAAAGGGCGGTATTGGTTTAAATGGCCTTTTTAACGATTTTGTGAGTCAGATGGGTTCGGAATGTTAAGAACAGTGTGTACGCGAAGGAGGAAAGTTGTTTTGAGTGCGAAAACGTGGAAAACTAAATGTATAAGGAAAAGAAACAAAAGGGAGGTATTGGTTTAAATGGTCTTTTAGACAATTTTGTGAGACAGATGGGTTCGGAATCATAAAAAAAGTGTGTACGCGAAGGAGGAAAGTTGTTTTGAGTGCAAAAACGTGGAAAAAATGAATGTATAAGGAAAAGAAACAAAAGGGCGGTATTGGTTTAAATGGCCTTTTAGATGGTTTTGTGAGTCAGGTAGGTTCGGAATCATCAGAAAAGTGTGTACGCGAAGGAGGAAAGTTGTCTTGAGTGCCGAAACGTGGAAAAAATAAATGTATAACGAAAAGAAACAAAAAGGCGGTATTGGTTTAAATGGGCTTTTAGACGATATTGTGAGTCAGATGGGTTCGGAATCATAAAAACAGTGTGTACGCGAAGGAGGAAAGTTGTCTTGAGTGCAAAAACGTGGAAAAAACGAATGTATAAGGAAAAGAAACAAAAGGGACGTATTGGTTTAAATGGTCTTTTAGACGATTTTGTGAGACAGATGGGTTCGGAATCATAAAAACAGTGTGTACGCGAAGGATTAAAGTTGTTTTGAGTGCCGAAACGTGGAAAAAATTAATGTATAACGAAAAAAAACAAAAGGGCGGTATTGGTTTAAATAGCTTTTTAGACAGTTTTGTGAGTCAGATGGGTTTGGAATGTTAAAAACAGTGTGTACGCGGAGGAGGAAAGTTGTTTTGAGTGCAAAAACGTGGAAAAAAATGAATGTATAAGGAAAAGAAACAAAAGGGAGGTATTGGTTTAAATGGTCTTTTAGACGATTTTGTGAGTCAGATGGGTTCGGAATCATAAAAACAGTGTGTACGCGAAGGAGGAAAGTTGTTTTGAGTGCAAAAACGTGGAAAAAATGAATGTATAAGGAAAAGAAACAAAAGGGAGGTATTGGTTTAAATGGTCTTTTAGACGGTTTTGTGAGTCAGGTGGGTTCGGAATCATAAAAAAAGTTTGTACGAGAAGGAGGAAAGTTGGAAAAACGTGGAAAAAATGAATGTATAAGGAAAAGAAACAAAAAAGCGGTATTGGTTTAAATGGCCTTTTAGACGGTTTTTGTGAGTCAGGTGGGTTCGGATTCATAAAAAAAGTGTGTACGAGAAGCAGGAAAGTTGGAAAAACGTGGAAAAAATGAATGTATAAGGAAAAGAAACAAAAGGGCGGTATTGGTTTAAATGGCCTTTTTAACGATTTTGTAAGTCAGATGGGTTCGGAATCATAAAAAAAGTGTGTACGCGAAGGAGGAAAGTTGGAAAAACGTGGAAAAAATGAATGTATAAGGAAAAGAAACAAAAGGGCGGTATTGGTTTAAACGGCCTTTTTAACGATTTTGTGAGTCAGATGGGTTCGGAATGTTAAGAACAGTGTGTACGCGAAGGAGGAAAGTTGTTTTGAGTGCGAAAACGTGGTAAACTAAATGTATAAGGAAAAGAAACAAAAGGGAGGTATTGGTTTAAATGGTCTTTTAGACGATTTTGCGAGTCAGATGGGTTCGGAATCATAAAAATAGTGTGTACGCGAAGGAGGAAAGTTGTCTTGAGTGCAAAAACGTGAAGAAATGAATGTATAAGGAAAAGAAACAAAAGGGACGTATTGGTTTAAATGGTCTTTTAGACGATTTTGTGAGACAGATGGGTTCGGAATCATAAAAACAGTGCGTACGCGAAGGATTAAAGTTGTTTTGAATGCCGAAACGTGGAAAAAATTAATGTATAACGAAAAAAAACAAAAGGGCGGTATTGGTTTAAATAGCTTTTTAGACAGTTTTGTGATTCAGATGGGTTTGGAATCTTAAAAACAGTGTGTACGCGAAGAAGGAAAGTTGTCTTGAGTGCGAAAACGTGGAAAAGTGAATGTATAAGGAAAAGAAACATAAGGGCGGTATTGGTTTAAATGGCATTTTAGACAGTTTTGTGATTCAGATGGGTTCGGAATCATAAAAATAGTGTGTACGCGAAGGAGGAAAGTTGTCTTGAGTGCAAAAACGTGAAGAAATGAATGTATAAGGAAAAGAAACAAAAGGGACGTATTGGTTTAAATGGTCTTTTAGACGATTTTGTGAGACAGATGGGTTCGGAATCATAAAAACAGTGTGTACGCGAAGGATTAAAGTTGTTTTGAGTGCCGAAACGTGGAAAAAATTAATGTATAACGAAAAAAAACAAAAGGGCGGTATTGGTTTAAATAGCTTTTTAGACAGTTTTGTGATTCAGATGGGTTTGGAATCTTAAAAACAGTGTGTACGCGAAGAAGGAAAGTTGTCTTGAGTGCAAAAACGTGGAAAAAATGAATGTATAAAGAAAAGAAACAAAAGGGAGGTATTGGTTTAAATGGTCTTTTAGACGATTTTGTGAGACAGATGGGTTCGGAATCATAAAAACAGTGTGTACGCAAAGGAGGAAAGTTGTTTTGAGTGCCGAAACGTGGAAAAAATTAATGTATAACGAAAAAAAACAAAAGGGCGGTATTGGTTTAAATAGCTTTTTAGACAGTTTTGTGAGTCAGATGGGTTCGGAATGTTAAAAACAGTGTGTACGCGGAGGAGGAAAGTTGTTTTGAGTGCAAAAACGTGGAAAAAAATGAATGTATAAGGAAAAGAAACAAAAGGGAGGTATTGGTTTAAATAGTCTTTTAGACGATTTTGTGAGACAGATGGGTTCGGAATCATAAAGACAGTGTGTACGAAAAGGAGGAAAGTTGTTTTGAGTGCCGAAACGTGGAAAAAATGAATGTATAAGGAAAAGAAACAAAAGAGAGGTATTGGTTTAAATGGTCTTTTAGACGATTTTGTGATTCAGATGGGTTCGGAATCATAAAAACAGTGTGTACGCGAAGGAGGAAAGTTGTCTTGAGTGCAAAAACGTGGAAAAAATAAATGTATAAGGAAAAGAAACAAAAGGGCGGTATTGGTTTAAATGGCTTTTTAGACAGTTTTGTGAGTAAGATGGGTTCGGAATCATAAAAACAGTGTGTACGCGAAGGAAGAAAGTTGTTTTGAGTACAAAAGTGTGGAAAAAATGAATGTATAAGGAAATGAAACAATTGGGCGGTATTGGTTTAAATGGCCTTTTAGACGGTTTTTGTGAGTCAGGTGGGTTCGGATTCATAAAGAAAGTGTGTACGAAAAGGAGGAAAGTTGGAAAAACATGGAAAAAATGAATGTATAAGGAAAAGAAACAAAAGGGCGGTATTGGTTTAAATGGCCTTTTTAACGATTTTGTGAGTCAGATGGGTTCGGAATCATAAAAACAGTGTGTACGCGAAGGAGGAAAGTTGTCTTGAGTGCAAAAACGTGGAAAAAATGAATGTATAAGGAAAAGAAACAAAAGGGAGGTATTGGTTTAAATGGTCTTTTAGACGATTTTGTGAGACAGATGGGTTCGAAATCATAAAAGCAGTGTGTACGCGAATGTGGAAAGATGTTTTGAGTGCCGAAACGTGGAAAAAATTAATGTATAACGAAAAAAGACAAAAGGGCGGTATTGGTTTAAATAGCTTTTTAGACAGTTTTGTGAGTCAGATGGGTTCGGAATGTTAAAAACAGTGTGTACGCGGAGGAGGAAAGTTGTTTTGAGTGCAAAAACGTGGAAAAAAATCTGGAGTGACTCCACTCGACTTTCCGAACATTGAGTAATTAACAGTTTTGTAGATAAAGTAAAGAAAGAGTAGTTGTTAAACAAACAAAAGAGAGAAAACCATAATAGAGTGTTTGAGTATTTTTCTCCATCTATTACATGTTGTTTTATTTAACGCTACTGAACTTTGAGCCCATAGATCATAATGACAAAGAAATTTTCGTTGTGTCCCTGTAAAAACCTATAAATGTTAGATTCACCAAAATGTTTATAGTTAGTGCAACAGTGATTTATAATACTCATATAAATTTTCAGCTGAATTCAATAAGGTACTTTTAAAAATTTAGTCCCATAGGCCATAATGATAAAGAATTTTTCTTTGTGTCCCTGTAAAAAAACTGTAAGTGCTAGATTCACCAAAATCTATACAGTTAGTTCATCTGTGATCTATAACATGTGTACAATTTTTTTGCTCGGATTAATAAGGTGTTTAGACAATATCACATTTTTAAAAATTTGGCCCCATAGGCATAATGATAAAGAATTTTTCTTTGTGTCCCTGTAAAAAAACTATAAGTGCTAGATTCTCCAAAATCTATACAGATTGAGTATTTGTGATCAATAATATGTGTATAAAATTTTTGCTCAATTGAATAAGGCGTTTAGATGCTATCGCACTTTTAAGATTTTGCTCCCATAGGCCATAATGATAAAGAATTTTTCTTTGTGTCCCTGTAAAAAAACTATAAGTGCTAGATTCACCAAAATCTATAGGGTTCGTACTATGGTGACTTACAATATGCGTACCAACTTTCAGGTTAATCGAACGAAGCGTTTAGACGCTAGCGTGTTCACCCACAGACATACACACATACACACATACACACATACACACATACACACACACATACATACATCATCGTAAAAATAGTGAAAACGGACTCAGGGGACCTCAAAACGTATAGAAACATCAAAATCTCGAATTCGGATTTTTGACATGATTACAATACTTTCCTCACTATAGTGTTCGGAAAGTAAAAATGAATGTATAAGGAAAAGAAACAAAAGGGAGGTATTGGTTTAAATAGTCTTTTAGACGATTTTGTGAGACAGATGGGTTCGGAATCATAAAAACAGTGTGTACGCAAAGGAGGAAAGTTGTTTTGAGTGCCGAAACGTGGAAAAAATGAATGTATAAGGAAAAGAAACAAAAGAGAGGTATTGGTTTAAATGGTCTTTTAGACGATTTTGTGATTCAGATGGGTTCGGAATCATAAAAACAGTGTGTACGCGAAGGAGGAAAGTTGTTTTATGTGCAAAAACGTGGAAAAAATTAATGTATAACGAAAAAAAAACATAAGGGCGGTATTGGTTTAAATGGCATTTTAGACAGTTTTGTGATTCAGATGGGTTTGGAATCTTAAAAACAGTGTGTACGCGAAGGAGGAAAGTTGTCTTGAGTGCAAAAACGTGGAAAAAACGAATGTATAAGGAAAAGAAACAAATGGGCGGTATTGGTTTAAATGGCCTTTTAGACGGTTTTTGTGAGTCAGGTGGGTTCGGATTCATAAAAAAAGTGTGTACGAGAAGGAGGAAAGTTGGAAAAACGTGGAAAAAATGAATGTATAAGGAAAAGAAACAAAAGGGCGGTATTGGTTTAAATGGCCTTTTTAACGATTTTGTAAGTCAGATGGGTTCGGAATCATAAAAAAAGTGTGTACGCGAAGGAGGAAAGTTGGAAAAACGTGGAAAAAATGAATGTATAAGGAAAAGAA
This sequence comes from Salticus scenicus, assembly GCA_963930645.1. Lineage (NCBI taxonomy): Eukaryota > Metazoa > Arthropoda > Arachnida > Araneae > Salticidae > Salticus > Salticus scenicus. The sequence continues at coordinate 308,925,010 of OZ005655.1, forward strand.
ACAAAAGGGCGGTATTGGTTTAAATGGCCTTTTTAACGATTTTGTGAGTCAGATGGGTTGGGAATCTTAAAAACAGTGTGTACGCGGAGGAGGAAAGTTGTTTTGAGTGCAAAAACGTGGAAAAAATGAATGTATAAGGAAAAGAAACAAAAGGGAGGTATTGGTTTAAATGGTCTTTTAGACGATTTTGTGAGACAGATGGGTTCGGAATCATAAAAAAAGTGTGTACGCGAAGGAGGAAAGTTGTTTTGAGTGCAAAAACGTGGAAAAAATGAATGTATAAGGAAAAGAAACAAAAGGGCGGTATTGGTTTAAATGGCCTTTTTAACGATTTTGTGAGTCAGGTGGGTTCGGAATCATAAAAAAAGTGTGTACGAGAAGGAGGAAAGTTGGAAAAACGTGGAAAAAATGAATGTATAAGGAAAAGAAACAAAAGGGCGGTATTGGTTTAAATGGCCTTTTAGATGGTTTTGTGAGTCAGGTAGGTTCGGAATCATCAGAAAAGTGTGTACGCGAAGGAGGAAAGTTGTCTTGAGTGCCGAAACGTGGAAAAAATAAATGTATAACGAAAAGAAACAAAAAGGCGGTATTGGTTTAAATGGGCTTTTAGACGATATTGTGAGTCAGATGGGTTCGGAATCATAAAAACAGTGTGTACGCGAAGGAGGAAAGTTGTCTTGAGTGCAAAAACGTGGAAAAAACGAATGTATAAGGAAAAGAAACAAAAGGGACGTATTGGTTTAAATGGTCTTTTAGACGATTTTGTGAGACAGATGGGTTCGGAATCATAAAAACAGTGTGTACGCGAAGGATTAAAGTTGTTTTGAGTGCCGAAACGTGGAAAAAATTAATGTATAACGAAAAAAAACAAAAGGGCGGTATTGGTTTAAATAGCTTTTTAGACAGTTTTGTGAGTCAGATGGGTTTGGAATGTTAAAAACAGTGTGTACGCGGAGGAGGAAAGTTGTTTTGAGTGCAAAAACGTGGAAAAAAATGAATGTATAAGGAAAAGAAACAAAAGGGAGGTATTGGTTTAAATGGTCTTTTAGACGATTTTGTGAGTCAGATGGGTTCGGAATCATAAAAACAGTGTGTACGCGAAGGAGGAAAGTTGTTTTGAGTGCAAAAACGTGGAAAAAATGAATGTATAAGGAAAAGAAACAAAAGGGAGGTATTGGTTTAAATGGTCTTTTAGACGGTTTTGTGAGTCAGGTGGGTTCGGAATCATAAAAAAAGTTTGTACGAGAAGGAGGAAAGTTGGAAAAACGTGGAAAAAATGAATGTATAAGGAAAAGAAACAAAAAAGCGGTATTGGTTTAAATGGCCTTTTAGACGGTTTTTGTGAGTCAGGTGGGTTCGGATTCATAAAAAAAGTGTGTACGAGAAGGAGGAAAGTTGGAAAAACGTGGAAAAAATGAATGTATAAGGAAAAGAAACAAAAGGGCGGTATTGGTTTAAATGGCCTTTTTAACGATTTTGTAAGTCAGATGGGTTCGGAATCATAAAAAAAGTGTGTACGCGAAGGAGGAAAGTTGGAAAAACGTGGAAAAAATGAATGTATAAGGAAAAGAAACAAAAGGGCGGTATTGGTTTAAATGGCCTTTTTAACGATTTTGTGAGTCAGATGGGTTCGGAATGTTAAGAACAGTGTGTACGCGAAGGAGGAAAGTTGTTTTGAGTGCGAAAACGTGGAAAACTAAATGTATAAGGAAAAGAAACAAAAGGGAGGTATTGGTTTAAATGGTCTTTTAGACAATTTTGTGAGACAGATGGGTTCGGAATCATAAAAAAAGTGTGTACGCGAAGGAGGAAAGTTGTTTTGAGTGCAAAAACGTGGCAAAAATGAATGTATAAGGAAAAGAAACAAAAGGGCGGTATTGGTTTAAATGGCCTTTTTAACGATTTTGTGAGTCAGGTGGGTTCGGAATCATAAAAAAAGTGTGTACGAGAAGGAGGAAAGTTGGAAAAACGTGGAAAAAATGAATGTATAAGGAAAAGAAACAAAAGGGCGGTATTGGTTTAAATGGCCTTTTAGATGGTTTTGTGAGTCAGGTAGGTTCGGAATCATCAGAAAAGTGTGTACGCGAAGGAGGAAAGTTGTCTTGAGTGCCGAAACGTGGAAAAAATAAATGTATAACGAAAAGAAACAAAAAGGCGGTATTGGTTTAAATGGGCTTTTAGACGATATTGTGAGTCAGATGGGTTCGGAATCATAAAAACAGTGTGTACGCGAAGGAGGAAAGTTGTCTTGAGTGCAAAAACGTGGAAAAAACGAATGTATAAGGAAAAGAAACAAAAGGGACGTATTGGTTTAAATGGTCTTTTAGACGATTTTGTGAGACAGATGGGTTCGGAATCATAAAAACAGTGTGTACGCGAAGGATTAAAGTTGTTTTGAGTGCCGAAACGTGGAAAAAATTAATGTATAACGAAAAAAAACAAAAGGGCGGTATTGGTTTAAATAGCTTTTTAGACAGTTTTGTGAGTCAGATGGGTTTGGAATGTTAAAAACAGTGTGTACGCGGAGGAGGAAAGTTGTTTTGAGTGCAAAAACGTGGAAAAAAATGAATGTATAAGGAAAAGAAACAAAAGGGAGGTATTGGTTTAAATGGTCTTTTAGACGATTTTGTGAGTCAGATGGGTTCGGAATCATAAAAACAGTGTGTACGCGAAGGAGGAAAGTTGTTTTGAGTGCAAAAACGTGGAAAAAATGAATGTATAAGGAAAAGAAACAAAAGGGAGGTATTGGTTTAAATGGTCTTTTAGACGGTTTTGTGAGTCAGGTGGGTTCGGAATCATAAAAAAAGTTTGTACGAGAAGGAGGAAAGTTGGAAAAACGTGGAAAAAATGAATGTATAAGGAAAAGAAACAAAAAAGCGGTATTGGTTTAAATGGCCTTTTAGACGGTTTTTGTGAGTCAGGTGGGTTCGGATTCATAAAAAAAGTGTGTACGAGAAGGAGGAAAGTTGGAAAAACGTGGAAAAAATGAATGTATAAGGAAAAGAAACAAAAGGGCGGTATTGGTTTAAATGGCCTTTTTAACGATTTTGTAAGTCAGATGGGTTCGGAATCATAAAAAAAGTGTGTACGCGAAGGAGGAAAGTTGGAAAAACGTGGAAAAAATGAATGTATAAGGAAAAGAAACAAAAGGGCGGTATTGGTTTAAATGGCCTTTTTAACGATTTTGTGAGTCAGATGGGTTCGGAATGTTAAGAACAGTGTGTACGCGAAGGAGGAAAGTTGTTTTGAGTGCGAAAACGTGGTAAACTAAATGTATAAGGAAAAGAAACAAAAGGGAGGTATTGGTTTAAATGGTCTTTTAGACGATTTTGCGAGTCAGATGGGTTCGGAATCATAAAAATAGTGTGTACGCGAAGGAGGAAAGTTGTCTTGAGTGCAAAAACGTGAAGAAATGAATGTATAAGGAAAAGAAACAAAAGGGACGTATTGGTTTAAATGGTCTTTTAGACGATTTTGTGAGACAGATGGGTTCGGAATCATAAAAACAGTGCGTACGCGAAGGATTAAAGTTGTTTTGAATGCCGAAACGTGGAAAAAATTAATGTATAACGAAAAAAAACAAAAGGGCGGTATTGGTTTAAATAGCTTTTTAGACAGTTTTGTGATTCAGATGGGTTTGGAATCTTAAAAACAGTGTGTACGCGAAGAAGGAAAGTTGTCTTGAGTGCGAAAACGTGGAAAAGTGAATGTATAAGGAAAAGAAACATAAGGGCGGTATTGGTTTAAATGGCATTTTAGACAGTTTTGTGATTCAGATGGGTTCGGAATCATAAAAATAGTGTGTACGCGAAGGAGGAAAGTTGTCTTGAGTGCAAAAACGTGAAGAAATGAATGTATAAGGAAAAGAAACATAAGGGCGGTATTGGTTTAAATGGTCTTTTAGACGATTTTGTGAGACAGATGGGTTCGGAATCATAAAAACAGTGTGTACGCAAAGGAGGAAAGTTGTTTTGAGTGCCGAAACGTGGAAAAAATTAATGTATAACGAAAAAAAACAAAAGGGCGGTATTGGTTTAAATAGCTTTTTAGACAGTTTTGTGAGTCAGATGGGTTCGGAATGTTAAAAACAGTGTGTACGCGGAGGAGGAAAGTTGTTTTGAGTGCAAAAACGTGGAAAAAAATGAATGTATAAGGAAAAGAAACAAAAGGGAGGTATTGGTTTAAATAGTCTTTTAGACGATTTTGTGAGACAGATGGGTTCGGAATCATAAAGACAGTGTGTACGAAAAGGAGGAAAGTTGTTTTGAGTGCCGAAACGTGGAAAAAATGAATGTATAAGGAAAAGAAACAAAAGAGAGGTATTGGTTTAAATGGTCTTTTAGACGATTTTGTGATTCAGATGGGTTCGGAATCATAAAAACAGTGTGTAAGCGAAGGAGGAAAGTTGTTTTATGTGCAAAAACGTGGAAAAAATTAATGTATAACGAAAAAAAAACATAAGGGCGGTATTGGTTTAAATGGCATTTTAGACAGTTTTGTGATTCAGATGGGTTTGGAATCTTAAAAACAGTGTGTACGCGAAGGAGGAAAGTTGTCTTGAGTGCAAAAACGTGGAAAAAATGAATGTATAAAGAAAAGAAACAAAAGGGAGGTATTGGTTTAAATGGTCTTTTAGACGATTTTGTGAGACAGATGGGTTCGAAATCATAAAAGCAGTGTGTACGCGAATGTGGAAAGATGTTTTGAGTGCCGAAACGTGGAAAAAATTAATGTATAACGAAAAAAAACAAAAGGGCGGTATTGGTTTAAATACCTTTTTAGACAGTTTTGTGAGTCAGATGGGTTCGGAATGTTAAAAACAGTGTGTACGCGGAGGAGGAAAGTTGTCTTGAGTGCAAAAACGTGGAAAAAACGAATGTATAAGGAAAAGAAACAAATGGGCGGTATTGGTTTAAATGGCCTTTTAGACGGTTTTTGTGAGTCAGGTGGGTTCGGATTCATAAAAAAAGTGTGTACGAGAAGGAGGAAAGTTGGAAAAACGTGGAAAAAATGAATGTATAAGGAAAACAAATAAAAGGGCGGTATTGGTTTAAATGGCCTTTTTAACGATTTTGTGAGTCAGATGGGTTCGGAATCATAAAAAAAGTGTGTACGCGAAGGAGGAAAATTGTTTTGACTGCAAAAACGTGAAAAAATGAATGTATAAGGAAAAGAAACAAAAGGGCGGTATTGGTTTAAATGGCTTTTTAGACAGTTTTGTGAGTCAGATGGGTTGGGAATCTTAAAAACAGTGTGTACGCGGAGGAGGAAAGTTGTTTTGAGTGCAAAAACGTGGAAAAAATGAATGCATAAGGAAAAGAAACAAAAGGGAGGTATTGGTTTAAATGGTCTTTTAGACGATTTTGTGAGACAGATGGGTTCGGAATCATAAAAAAAGTGTGTACGCGAAGGAGGAAAGTTGTTTTGAGTGCAAAAACGTGGAAAAAATGAATGTATAAGGAAAAGAAACAAAAGGGCGGTATTGGTTTAAATGGCCTTTTTAACGATTTTGTGAGTCAGGTGGGTTCGGAATCATAAAAAAAGTGTGTACGAGAAGGAGGAAAGTTGGAAAAACGTGGAAAAAATGAATGTATAAGGAAAAGAAACAAAAGGGCGGTATTGGTTTAAATGGCCTTTTAGACGGTTTTGTGAGTCAGGTAGGTTCGGAATCATCAGAAAAGTGTGTACGCGAAGGAGGAAAGTTGTCTTGAGTGCCGAAACGTGGAAAAAATAAATGTATAACGAAAAGAAACAAAAGGGCGGTATTGGTTTAAATGGTCTTTTAGACGATATTGTGAGTCAGATGGGTTCGGAATCATAAAAACAGTGTGTACGCGAAGGAGGAAAGTTGTCTTGAGTGCAAAAACGTGGAAAAAACGAATGTATAAGGAAAAGAAACAAAAGGGACGTATTGGTTTAAATGGTCTTTTAGACGATTTTGTGAGACAGATGTGTTCGGAATCATAAAAACAGTGTGTACGCGAAGGATTAAAGTTGTTTTGAGTGCCGAAACGTGGAAAAAATTAATGTATAACGAAAAAAAACAAAAGGGCGGTATTGGTTTAAATAGCTTTTTAGACAGTTTTGTGAGTCAGATGGGTTTGGAATCATAAAAAAAGTTTGTACGAGAAGGAGGAAAGTTGGAAAAACGTGGAAAAAATGAATGTATAAGGAAAAGAAACAAAAGGGCGGTATTGGTTTAAATAGCCTTTTAGACGGTTTTGCGAGTCAGGTAGGTTCGGAATCATCAGAAAAGTGTGTACAAGGAGGAATGTTGTTTTGAATGCAAAAACGTGGAAAAAACGAATGTATAAGGAAAAGAAACAAAAGGGAGGTATTGGTTTAAATGGCCTTTTTAACGATTTTGTGAGTCAGATGGGTTCAGAATCATAAAAAAAGTGTGTACGCGAAGGAGGAAAACTGTTTTGAGTGCAAAAACGTGGAAAAAATGAATGTATAAGGAAAAGAAACAAAAGGGCTGTATTGGTTTAAATGGCTTTTTAGACAGTTTTGTGAGTCAGATGGGTTGGGAATCTTAAAAACAGTGTGTACGCGAAGGAGGAAAGTTGTCTTGAGTGCAAAAACGCGGTAAAAATGAATGTATAAGGAAAAGAAACAAAAGGGAGGTATTGGTTTAAATGGTCTTTTAGACGATTTTGTGAGACAGATGGGTTCGGAATCATAAAAACAGTGTGTACGCAAAGGAGGAAAGTTGTTTTGAGTGCCGAAACGTGGAAAAAATAAATGTATAAGGAAAAGAAACAAAAGGGCGGTATTGGTTTAAATGGCTTTTTAGACAGTTTTGTGAGTAAGATGGGTTCGGAATCATAAAAACAGTGTGTACGCGAAGGAGGAAAGTTGTTTTGAGTACAAAAATGTGGAAAAAATGAATGTATAAGGAAAAGAAACAAATGGGCGGTATTGGTTTAAATGGCCTTTTAGACGGTTTTTGTGAGTCAGGGGGGTTCGGATTCATAAAGAAAGTGTGTACGAAAAGGAGGAAAGTTGGAAAAACGTGGAAAAAATGAATGTATAAGGAAAAGAAACAAAAGGGCGGTATTGGTTTAAATGGCCTTTTTAACGATTTTGTGAGTCAGATGGGTTCGGAATCATAAAAACAGTGTGTACGCGAAGGATTAAAGTTGTTTTGAGTGCCGAAACGTGGAAAAAATTAATGTATAACGAAAAAAAACAAAAGGGCGGTATTGGTTTAAATAGCTTTTTAGACAGTTTTGTGATTCAGATGGGTTTGGAATCTTAAAAACAGTGTGTACGCGAAGAAGGAAAGTTGTCTTGAGTGCAAAAACGTGGAAAAAATGAATGTATAAAGAAAAGAAACAAAAGGGAGGTATTGGTTTAAATGGTCTTTTAGACGATTTTGTGAGACAGATGGGGTCGGAATCATAAAAACAGTGTGTACGCAAAGGAGGAAAGTTGTTTTGAGTGCCGAAACGTGGAAAAAATTAATGTATAACGAAAAAAAACAAAAGGGCGGTATTGGTTTAAATAGCTTTTTAGACAGTTTTGTGAGTCAGATGGGTTCGGAATGTTAAAAACAGTGTGTACGCGGAGGAGGAAAGTTGTTTTGAGTGCAAAAACGTGGAAAAAAATGAATGTATAAGGAAAAGAAACAAAAGGGAGGTATTGGCTTAAATAGTCTTTTAGACGATTTTGTGAGACAGATGGGTTCGGAATCATAAAGACAGTGTGTACGCAAAGGAGGAAAGTTGTTTTGAGTGCCGAAACGTGGAAAAAATGAATGTATAAGGAAAAGAAACAAAAGAGACGTATTGGTTTAAATGGTCTTTTAGACGATTTTGTGATTCAGATGGGTTCGGAATCATAAAAACAGTGTGTACGCGAAGGAGGAAAGTTGTTTTATGTGCAAAAACGTGGAAAAAATTAATGTATAACGAAAAAAAAACATAAGGGCGGTATTGGTTTAAATATCTTTTTAGACAGTTTTGTGAGTCAGATGGGTTTGGAATCTTAAAAACAGTGTGTACGCGGAGGAGGAAAGTTGTCTTGAGTGCAAAAACGTGGAAAAAACGAATGTATAAGGAAAAGAAACAAATGGGCGGTATTGGTTTAAATGGCCTTTTAGACGGTTTTTGTGAGTCAGGTGGGTTCGGATTCATAAAAAAAGTGTGTACGAGAAGGAGGAAAGTTGGAAAAACGTGGAAAAAATGAATGTATAAGGAAAACAAATAAAAGGGCGGTATTGGTTTAAATGGCCTTTTTAACGATTTTGTGAGTCAGATGGGTTCGGAATCATAAAAAAAGTGTGTACGCGAAGGAGGAAAATTGTTTTGAGTGCAAAAACGTGAAAAAATGAATGTATAAGGAAAAGAAACAAAAGGGCGGTATGAGTTTAAATGGCTTTTTAGACAGTTTTGTGAGTCAGATGGGTTGGGAATCTTAAAAACAGTGTGTACGCGGAGGAGGAAAGTTGTTTTGAGTGCAAAAACGTGGAAAAAATGAATGCATAAGGAGAAGAAACAAAAGGGAGGTATTGGTTTAAATGGTCTTTTAGACGATTTTGTGAGACAGATGGGTTCGGAATCATAAAAAAAGTGTGTACGCGAAGGAGGAAAGTTGTTTTGAGTGCAAAAACGTGGAAAAAATGAATGTATAAGGAAAAGAAACAAAAGGGCGGTATTGGTTTAAATGGCCTTTTTAACGATTTTGTGAGTCAGATGGGTTCGGAATCATAAAAAGAGTGTGTACGCGAAGGAGGAAAATTGTTTTGAGTGCAAAAACGTGAAAAAATGAATGTATAAGGAAAAGAAACAAAAGGGCGGTATTGGTTTAAATGGCTTTTTAGACAGTTTTGTGAGTCAGATGGGTTGGGAATCTTAAAAACAGTGTGTACGCGGAGGAGGAAAGTTGTTTTGAGTGCAAAAACGTGGAAAAAATGAATGCATAAGGAAAAGAAACAAAAGGGAGGTATTGGTTTAAATGGTCTTTTAGACGATTTTGTGAGACAGATGGGTTCGGAATCATAAAAAAAGTGTGTACGCGAAGGAGGAAAGTTGTTTTGAGTGCAAAAACGTGGAAAAAATGAATGTATAAGGAAAAGAAACAAAAGGGCGGTATTGGTTTAAATGGCCTTTTTAACGATTTTGTGAGTCAGATGGGTTCGGAATCATAAAAAGAGTGTGTACGCGAAGGAGGAAAATTGTTTTGAGTGCAAAAACGTGAAAAAATGAATGTATAAGGAAAAGAAACAAAAGGGCGGTATTGGTTTAAATGGCTTTTTAGACAGTTTTGTGAGTCAAATGGGTTGGGAATCTTAAAAACAGTGTGTACGCGGAGGAGGAAAGTTGTTTTGAGTGCAAAAACGTGGAAAAAATGAATGCATAAGGAAAAGAAACAAAAGGGAGGTATTGGTTTAAATGGTCTTTTAGACGATTTTGTGAGACAGATGGGTTCGGAATCATAAAAAAAGTGTGTACGCGAAGGAGAAAAGTTGTTTTGAGTGCAAAAACGTGGAAAAAATGAATGTATAAGGAAAAGAAACAAAAGGGCGGTATTGGTTTAAATGGCCTTTTTAACGATTTTGTGAGTCAGGTGGGTTCGGAATCATAAAAAAAGTGTGTACGAGAAGGAGGAAAGTTGGAAAAACGTGGAAAAAATGAATGTATAAGGAAAAGAAACAAAAGGGCGGTATTGGTTTAAATGGCCTTTTAGACGGTTTTGTGAGTCAGGTAGGTTCGGAATCATCAGAAAAGTGTGTACGCGAAGGTGGAAAGTTGTCTTGAGTGCCGAAACGTGGAAAAAATAAATGTATAACGAAAAGAAACAAAAGGGCGGTATTGGTTTAAATGGTCTTTTAGACGATATTGTGAGTCAGATGGGTTCGGAATGTTAAAAACAGTGTGTACGCGGAGGAGGAAAGTTGTCTTGAGTGCAAAAACGTGGAAAAAACGAATGTATAAGGAAAAGAAACAAATGGGCGGTATTGGTTTAAATGGCCTTTTAGACGGTTTTTGTGAGTCAGGTGGGTTCGGATTCATAAAAAAAGTGTGTACGAGAAGGAGGAAAGTTGGAAAAACGTGGAAAAAATGAATGTATAAGGAAAACAAATAAAAGGGCGGTATTGGTTTAAATGGCCTTTTTAACGATTTTGTGAGTCAGATGGGTTCGGAATCATAAAAAAAGTGTGTACGCGAAGGAGGAAAATTGTTTTGAGTGCAAAAACGTGAAAAAATGAATGTATAAGGAAAAGAAACAAAAGGGCGGTATTGGTTTAAATGGCTTTTTAGACAGTTTTGTGAGTCAGATGGGTTGGGAATCTTAAAAACAGTGTGTACGCGGAGGAGGAAAGTTGTTTTGAGTGCAAAAACGTGGAAAAAATGAATGCATAAGGAAAAGAAACAAAAGGGAGGTATTGGTTTAAATGGTCTTTTAGACGATTTTGTGAGACAGATGGGTTCGGAATCATAAAAAAAGTGTGTACGCGAAGGAGGAAAGTTGTTTTGAGTGCAAAAACGTGGAAAAAATGAATGTATAAGGAAAAGAAACAAAAGGGCGGTATTGGTTTAAATGGCCTTTTTAACGATTTTGTGAGTCAGATGGGTTCGGAATCACAAAAAGAGTGTGTACGCGAAGGAGGAAAATTGTTTTGAGTGCAAAAACGTGAAAAAATGAATGTATAAGGAAAAGAAACAAAAGGGCGGTATTGGTTTAAATGGCTTTTTAGACAGTTTTGTGAGTCAGATGGGTTGGGAATCTTAAAAACAGTGTGTACGCGGAGGAGGAAAGTTGTTTTGAGTGCAAAAACGATGAAAAAATGAATGCATAAGGAAAAGAAACAAAAGGGAGGTATTGGTTTAAATGGTCTTTTAGACGATTTTGTGAGACAGATGGGTTCGGAATCATAAAAAAAGTGTGTACGCGAAGGAGGAAAGTTGTTTTGAGTGCAAAAACGTGGAAAAAATGAATGTATAAGGAAAAGAAACAAAAGGGCGGTATTGGTTTAAATGGCCTTTTTAACGATTTTGTGAGTCAGATGGGTTCGGAATCATAAAAAGAGTGTGTACGCGAAGGAGGAAAATTGTTTTGAGTGCAAAAACGTGAAAAAATGAATGTATAAGGAAAAGAAACAAAAGGGCGGTATTGGTTTAAATGGCTTTTTAGACAGTTTTGTGAGTCAAATGGGTTGGGAATCTTAAAAACAGTGTGTACGCGGAGGAGGAAAGTTGTTTTGAGTGCAAAAACGTGGAAAAAATGAATGCATAAGGAAAAGAAACAAAAGGGAGGTATTGGTTTAAATGGTCTTTTAGACGATTTTGTGAGACAGATGGGTTCGGAATCATAAAAAAAGTGTGTACGCGAAGGAGAAAAGTTGTTTTGAGTGCAAAAACGTGGAAAAAATGAATGTATAAGGAAAAGAAACAAAAGGGCGGTATTGGTTTAAATGGCCTTTTTAACGATTTTGTGAGTCAGGTGGGTTCGGAATCATAAAAAAAGTGTGTACGAGAAGGAGGAAAGTTGGAAAAACGTGGAAAAAATGAATGTATAAGGAAAAGAAACAAAAGGGCGGTATTGGTTTAAATGGCCTTTTAGACGGTTTTGTGAGTCAGGTAGGTTCGGAATCATCAGAAAAGTGTGTACGCGAAGGTGGAAAGTTGTCTTGAGTGCCGAAACGTGGAAAAAATAAATGTATAACGAAAAGAAACAAAAGGGCGGTATTGGTTTAAATGGTCTTTTAGACGATATTGTGAGTCAGATGGGTTCGGAATGTTAAAAACAGTGTGTACGCGGAGGAGGAAAGTTGTCTTGAGTGCAAAAACGTGGAAAAAACGAATGTATAAGGAAAAGAAACAAATGGGCGGTATTGGTTTAAATGGCCTTTTAGACGGTTTTTGTGAGTCAGGTGGGTTCGGATCATAAAAAAAGTGTGTACGAGAAGGAGGAAAGTTGGAAAAACGTGGAAAAAATGAATGTATAAGGAAAACAAATAAAAGGGCGGTATTGGTTTAAATGGCCTTTTTAACGATTTTGTGAGTCAGATGGGTTCGGAATCATAAAAAAAGTGTGTACGCGAAGGAGGAAAATTGTTTTGAGTGCAAAAACGTGAAAAAATGAATGTATAAGGAAAAGAAACAAAAGGGCGGTATTGGTTTAAATGGCTTTTTAGACAGTTTTGTGAGTCAGATGGGTTGGGAATCTTAAAAACAGTGTGTACGCGGAGGAGGAAAGTTGTTTTGAGTGCAAAAACGTGGAAAAAATGAATGCATAAGGAAAAGAAACAAAAGGGAGGTATTGGTTTAAATGGTCTTTTAGACGATTTTGTGAGACAGATGGGTTCGGAATCATAAAAAAAGTGTGTACGCGAAGGAGGAAAGTTGTTTTGAGTGCAAAAACGTGGAAAAAATGAATGTATAAGGAAAAGAAACAAAAGGGCGGTATTGGTTTAAATGGCCTTTTTAACGATTTTGTGAGTCAGATGGGTTCGGAATCATAAAAAGAGTGTGTACGCGAAGGAGGAAAATTGTTTTGAGTGCAAAAACGTGAAAAAATGAATGTATAAGGAAAAGAAACAAAAGGGCGGTATTGGTTTAAATGGCTTTTTAGACAGTTTTGTGAGTCAGATGGGTTGGGAATCTTAAAAACAGTGTGTACGCGGAGGAGGAAAGTTGTTTTGAGTGCAAAAACGTGGAAAAAATGAATGCATAAGGAAAAGAAACAAAAGGGAGGTATTGGTTTAAATGGTCTTTTAGACGATTTTGTGAGACAGATGGGTTCGGAATCATAAAAAAAGTGTGTACGCGAAGGAGGAAAGTTGTTTTGAGTGCAAAAACGTGGAAAAAATGAATGAATAAGGAAAAGAAACAAACGGGCGGTATTGGTTTAAATGGCCTTTTTAACGATTTTGTGAGTCAGGTGGGTTCGGAATCATAAAAAAAGTGTGTACGAGAAGGAGGAAAGTTGGAAAAACGTGGAAAAAATGAATGTATAAGGAAAAGAAACAAAAGGGCGGTATTGGTTTAAATGGCCTTTTAGACGGTTTTGTGAGTCAGGTAGGTTCGGAATCATCAGAAAAGTGTGTACGCGAAGGAGGAAAGTTGTCTTGAGTGCCGAAACGTGGAAAAAATGAATGTATAAGGAAAAGAAACAAAAGGGCGGTATTGGTTTAAATGGCTTTTTAGACAGTTTTGTGAGTCAGATGGGTTGGGAATCTTAAAAACAGTGTGTACGCGGAGGAGGAAAGTTGTTTTGAGTGCAAAAACGTGGAAAAAATGAATGCATAAGGAAAAGAAACAAAAGGGAGGTATTGGTTTAAATGGTCTTTTAGACGATTTTGTGAGACAGATGGGTTCGGAATCATAAAAAAAGTGTGTACGCGAAGGAGGAAAGTTGTTTTGAGTGCAAAAACGTGGAAAAAATGAATGTATAAGGAAAAGAAACAAAAGGGCGGTATTGGTTTAAATGGCCTTTTAGACGGTTTTGTGAGTCAGGTAGGTTCGGAATCATCAGAAAAGTGTGTACGCGAAGGAGGAAAGTTGTCTTGAGTGCCGAAACGTGGAAAAAATAAATGTATAACGAAAAGAAACAAAAGGGCGGTATTGGTTTAAATGGTCTTTTAGACGATATTGTGAGTCAGATGGGTTCGGAATCATAAAAACAGTGTGTACGCGAAGGAGGAAAGTTGTCTTGAGTGCAAAAACGTGGAAAAAACGAATGTATAAGGAAAAGAAACAAAAGGGACGTATTGGTTTAAATGGTCTTTTAGACGATTTTGTGAGTCAGGTGGGTTCGGAATCATAAAAAAAGTTTGTACGAGAAGGAGGAAAGTTGGAAAAACGTGGAAAAAATGAATGTATAAGGAAAAGAAACAAAAGGGCGGAATTGGTTTAAATGGCCTTTTAGACGGTTTTGCGAGTCAGATAGGTTCGGAATCATCAGAAAAGTGTGTACAAGGAGGAATGTTGTTTTGAATGCAAAAACGTGGAAAAAACGAATGTATAAGGAAAAGAAACAAAAGGGAGGTATTGGTTTAAATGGCCTTTTTAACGATTTTGTGAGTCAGATGGGTTCGGAATCATAAAAAAAGTGTGTACGCGACGGAGGAAAATTGTTTTGAGTGCAAAAACGTGGAAAAAATGAATGTATAAGGAAAAGAAACAAAAGGGCTGTATTGGTTTAAACTAGCGAGCTTCGCCCGCTAGCGGGTCAGTATTTTCAAATGAATCACTAAAATTAATGAATCACTAACAGTAACTTTTAGTGTTAAGAAAAGAAATTAAAAAAAAAAAAAAAATCATTTCTGATTGGGTAAAAAGTCGGCCCGGGTCCCCACTGCCTTCGGCAGCGCTGCCCCTTGCGCGCTGCATGCGCGTATTCCTTCCCTGACCCTCCGTGCCCCCCCCTTAAAAAAAAAAAAATCTGATCGGGTAAAAACTCACACCGGGTCCCCACTGCCTTCGGCAGCGCAGACCCATGCGCGCTGCGCACGCACGTGTGAAGGTATACGCGCGCTACGCGCACATATTCTTTCTCAAATCAAATTTTTATTCTTAAGAAAAGAAAATGAAAAAAAAATCATTTCTCATCGGTTAAAAAGTCGGACCGGGTCCCCACTGCCTTCGGCAGCGCTGTCCCGTGCGCGCGGTGCACGCCTATATCTTCCCCACCCTTTCAGCCCTTCCTAATTAACCTACATATACCAATTTTGAACGGTCTAACTGAATTAGCTGAGATGCAAAAGAAAACCTAATCAGGACACCTCAAAACGTGCAAATCTGGTTAAAACTTTCGATATTATAAAAGAACTTTAATGTATCTTTCGAATGATGTATTAAAAACAATTTAATCATAATAAGAAATTGAAATATTGAAATTTTAAAATATTACAGCGCCATCTGGCGGTAGAAATTTCTGTAATCTACTGTTCGATTTCAAACCAACAAAGCTATCTTATGATGTATTACTTATGGAATTATTTTAATTAGTAGCTCAGATACAAAAGAAAACCGATTCAGGAGACCTCAAAACATGTAAATGAAGCGAAATCTTGAATCCCGCTTTCGATAATATAAAAGTACTTTAAAATATCTTTCGAATGATGTACTAAAAATAATTTAATCATAGTTAGAATTCGAAATACGCGTATTATAATAACATTTAATTTGCAATTAAATTGTACATTTTTTATTTATTCTCGAAACCCGATGATATTTGAACTGGAACTTCGTCTTGTGATGTTAAAAGTTTGTAGCAAGTTTGAATTAATTTTGAAGAAAATTGAAGCATTTTGAAATTTGCAATTTTTATTTCCAGTACAAAATCAGTAAAGCTGGAAGTAAAATCTATTTATTCTTTCGCCCGGCGCCATGGTAACCGAAATACGTCTATTGCGAAATTAATAGAACTGTTGTGATTTGTTGCCACCTTTTTTTCCATACTTTAGTTAATTTTAAAAAATCTAATTGCCCTATAGATAAGCTATTTAAACCGTCGGATTCAGAAAAATCGGACCTTTCATTTGATATCTTATTTGTAACGATACGACTGATATTTCTAATTTATTTTCCACTTTTTCCGTAAAAATGTCGCTTTTTAAGCATTTAATCATGAATTCTGGGTCAATTTTCGGTAGATATGGGTCGACGTTTTAATTAATATCTCCGCTAATTAGGGTCGCATCGCTTAGCGAATTATCGCGATGTCGAGATGAAGAAATTCTGCGTCTGTCGACACCGGTTTCGAAGCGCTGTGACCATTAGCGCCGGAGCTTTAGCTATGACAAGGCATTTCTCACAGACAGACAGACAGACAGACAGAAAGACAGACAGACAGACAGACAGATACGCACAGATTTTAATAATATAAGGAGACTAGCTGGCTTCGCCCGCTAGCGGGTCAGTATTTTCAAATGAATCACTAAAATTAATGAATCACTAACAGTAATTTTTAGTGTTAAGAAAAGAAATTTAAAAAAAAATCATTTCTGATTGGGTAAAAAGTCGGCCCGGGTCCCCAGTGCCTTCTGCAGCGCAGTCCCGTGCGCGCTGAGCGCGCACAACTTAAGGGATACACGCGCTGCGCGCGCGTATACCTTCCCTGACCTTTCGTGCTCCCTAAAAAAATCATTTCTGATCGGGTAAAAACTCGCACCGGGTCCCCACTGCCTTCGGCAGCGCAGACCCATGCGCGCACGTGTGAAGGTATACGTGCGCTGCGCGCACATATTCCTTCTGAAGTCATATTTTTATTCTTAAGAAAAGAAAACTAACAGCAACAGAAACAAAAAGTAACTTTTAGTGTTAAGAAAAGAAAATTAAAAAAATCATTTCTGATTGGGTAAAAAGTCGGCCCGGGTCCCCACTGCCTTCGGCAGCGCAGTCCCGTGCGCGCTGCGCGCGCACAATTTAAGGGATATACGCGCTGCGCGCGCGTATACCTTCCTTGACCTTTCGTGCCCCCTAAAAAAATCATTTCTGATCGGGTAAAAACTCGCACCGGGTCCCCACTGCCTTCGGCAGCGCAGACCCATGCGCGCGCACGTGTGAATACGTGGTATACGTGGCACGTGGTATACGTGCGCTGCGCGCACATATTCCTCCTGAAGTCATATTTTTATTCTTAAGAAAAGAAAATTTAAAAAATCATTTCTCATCGGGTACAAAGTCGGACCGGGTCCCCACTGCCTTCGGCAGCGCAGTTACGTGCGCGCTGCGCACGCACAAGTTCACGGATACACGCGCTGCGCTCGCGTATTCCTTCCCTCACCCTTCGTGCCCCCTAAAAAAAAAATCATTTCTGATCGGTTAAAAACTCACACCGGGTCCCCACTGCCTTCGGCAGCGCAAACCCATGCGCGTTGCGCGCGCACGTGTGAAGGTATACGCGCGCTGCGCGCATATACTCCTTCTCAAATGAAATTTTTATTCTTAAGAAAAGAAAATGAAAAAAATTATTTCTCATCGGTTAAAAAGTCGGACCTGGTCCCCACTGCCTTCGGCCGTGCAGTCCCGTGCGCGCTGCGCGCACAAGTTAGGGGATACGCGCGCGGTGCACGCCTATCTTTTCCCCACCCTTTCAGCCCCTCCTAATTAACCTACGTATACTAATTTTGAACGGTCTAACTCAATTAGCTGAGATGCAAAGGAAAACGTAATCAGGATACCTCAAAACGTGTAAATCTGGTGAAAACTTTCGAGAATTTAAAAGAACTTTAAAATATCTTTCGAATGATGTATTAAAAATAATTGAATCATAATTAGAAATTGAAATATTGAAATTTGAAAATATTACAGCGCCATAAAAGAAAATTGATTCAGGACACCTCAAAACGTATAAATCTGGTGAAAATTTTCGATAATTTAAAAGAACTTTAAAATATCTTTCGATTGATGTATTAAAAATAATTTAAACATAATTAGAAATTGAAATATTGAAATTTGAAAATATTACAGCGCCATCTGGCGGTACAAATTTCTGTATTCCACTGTTCGATTCCAATTCAAAAAAGCTTTCTAATGATGTATTACTTATGAAATGTTTTTAATTAGTAGCTGAGATACAAAAGAAAATTAATTCAGGAGACCTCAAAACATGTAAATCTATTAAAAACTTTAAATAAAAAAGAGAACTTTAAAATATCTTTCGAATGATGTATAAAAAATAAATTAATCGTAATTAGAAATTGAAATACGCGTATTGCAATGTGACCTCGTTAAATACCACATGTTTATCGCTGTTTTTTTTTTTTTTTTTCTTAGCTCACGTCGAGAAATGAACCTCTTTGAACAGGTTGCCATGGTGATAAAACGGACGTCTACATTATTTGATTACGGTTTTCATTTTCGAATGAAGTAAAGCATTTTCAATGGTTTAGAGATTGAGAATTTCATCGAAAACTGCCGCGATACTGAAAATTAAAAAAATTATAACTCATTCAGTTTTTGAAATTTTCCCTCAATCTTTTGGGAATTCAAATGATTAAGCAAGATCTATATACACAAAAAAAAGAAATGATTTATCTCTAAACACGTTTGAGTTATAAAATGTTTTGCGAAAAAATCGATGTTTCGTAAAATCTAAAAATATGGATCGCTAATCCGTATTTTGTAAAAATGTTTATATGGTTCGAAAGAGGATTAAATGGCCTTTCTTTATATACCAGCTGTTAAGAAATGGAAGGATTACTCGGTCAAACAGGGCATTTCAAAAAAGACGACCGCGAAAAAGAGAAATTTTCGACCCTTTTTAAAACTTTTTTTAAAAATATAAAAAATTCGTATTTTTAAAAAAGAATTGTACCGTAAGAATCGGTAATAAATGTTCTTTCTTTTGGTACATGTGTATTTTCGATATGTCGAACCGTTCAAACAGGATCGCTTTACAAAACCCCCCGAAATTTTCCCTCTTTGCTTTTTCTTTCGAGGTAGGCTGTTCCGGAACAAAATGGCGGTCGCCCGCGATTTCGAATCGTTTTTTCGTTAGACAATGGTCGACATTTTAATTAACATCTCCGCTAATTAGGGTCGCATCGTTTAGCAAATTAGATAACCCAGATCTGCAAAAAATTCTCTGTCCATCGGTACCTGTTCGAAGTCCGTGCGACCGTTAGCGGCGGAGCTTTTGCTGCGTCAAGCCGTTTCTCACAGACAGACACACACACACACACACACACACACACGCGTACAGATTTTAAAAATATAAGGAGACTAGCGAGCTTCGCCCGCTAGCGGGTCAGTATTTTCAAATGAATCACTAACAGTAACTTTTATTCTTAAGAAAAGAAAAGAAAAAAAATCATTTCTCATGGGGTACAAAGTCGGCCCGGGTCCCCACTGCCTTCGGCAGCGTAGTCCCGTGCGCGCTGCGCGCGCACCAGTTAAAGAATATACGCGCTGCTCGCCCGCATTCCTTCCCTGACACTTCGTGCCCCCTAATAAAATCATTTCTAATCGGGAAAAAAATCACACCGAGTCCCCACTGCCTTTGGCAGCGCAGACCCATGCGCGCTGCGCGCGCACGTGTGAGGGTATACGCACGCTGCGCACACGTATTGCTTCTCGAATCAAATTTTTATTCTTAAGAAAAGAAAATTAAAAAAATTATTTCTCATCGGTTAAAAAGTCGGACTGGGTCAGCGCAGTCCCGTGCGCGCTGCGCACGCACAAGTTAGGGGATACGCGCGCGGTGCACGCCTATTTCATCCCCACCCTTTCAGCCCCTTCTAATAAACCTACGTATACCAGTTTCGAACGATCTTACTCAATTAGCTGAGATGCAAAAGAACACCTAATCAGGACGCCTCAAAACGTGTAAATCTGCTGATTTCGATAATATAAAAGAACTTTAAAATATCTTTCGAATGATGTATTAAAAATAATTTAATCATGATTAGAAATTGAAATATGGAAATTTGAAAATATTACAGCGCCATCTGGCGGTAGAAATTTCTGTATTCCACTTTTCGATCCCAAGTCAACAAAGCTTTCTAATGATGTATTACTTATAAAATTATTTTAATTAGTAGTTGAGACACAAAAGAAAACTGATTCAGGAGACCTCAAAACGTGTAAATCTATTGAAATCTTGAATTAATTTTCGATAATGTAAAAGTACTTTAAAATGTGTATCGAATGACGCATTAAAAAAAAAATAATAATCATGATTAGAAAGAGAAATATTGTAATTTAAAAATATTACAGCGCCATCTGGCGGTAGAAATTTCTGTAATCTACTGTTCGATTCCAACTCAACAAAGCTTTCAAATGATGCATTACTTATGAAATTTTTTTAATTAGTAACTGAGACAAAAGAGAAACCTATTCAGGACACCTCAAAACGTTTAAATCAGGAGAAATGTCGAAATATCGAATTTCTGTAATCTACTGTTCAATTCCAAATTAACAAAGCTTTCAAATGATGTATTACTTATGAAATTATTTTAATTAGCAGTTGAGATACAAAAGAAAATCCATTCAGAACACCTCAAAACGTGTAAATCAGGTGAAATCTCTAATTCCACTTTCGACACTTTAATTAGTAGCTGAGATACAAATGAAAACCCATTCAGGAGACCTCGAACTTGTAAATAAGCTGAAATCTCGAATTCCACTATTGCGATGCAAAAGAAAACCTAATCAGGAGACCTCAAAACGTGTAAATCGGGTGGAATCTCGAATTCCCCTTTCGATAATGTAACCGTACTTTAAAATATGTATCGAATGACATATTAAAAAAAATATAAAAAAGTTAAACATAATTAGAATTTTAAATATTGAAATTTTAAATTATTACAGCGCCATGACACCTCAAAACGTGTAAGTCAGGTGAAATTTCGAATTCCATTATCTACGGTTGTCGGTTAATGGAAGTAAATAGAAAAAGAAATATTTTTACCTAGTTTAGTACTAAGTTTATTTGTGTCGTTTTGAAACTCGCATCCTCTTTCGACAGATAAAATGTGATTCGATTAAAGATAAAATTTAATTTGCAATTAAAATGTAAATCTATTGTTTATTGACGAAAATCGATGAAATTTTAACAGGAAGTTAGTTTTGTGGTGTTAAGATTGTATACTAATTCAAATGTGCGAATTTTGAAAAATTGAAGAAAATAGAAAATTGTAATTTTTAATCCCAGTACAAAAATACATGACCTCATTAAAACACCAGATGTTTTTTCTTTCCGTTCAAGATCGTCTGCCAAGTTAAAATGCTTGTGATTTGTTGCCACCATTTTTGTTTAGTTTAGTTAATTTAAAAAAATCTAATCGTCCGATCGATAAGCCGTTTAAACCATCGGATTGAGAAAAAAAAGCCCTTTCCAATGGTATCTTGTTTGTAACAATACGACTGATATTTCTAATTTATTTTCTACTTTTTCCGTAAAAATGTCGCTTTTTAAGCATTTAATCATGAATTCTGGGTCATTTTTCGGTAGACATGGGTGGACATTTTAATTAATATCTCCGCTAATTAGGGTCGCATCGCTTAGCGAAATATCGCGATGTCGAGATGAAGAAATTCTGCGTCTGTCGACACCGGTTTCGAAGCGCTGCGACCATTAGCGCCGGAGCTTTAGCTATGACAAGGCATTTCTCACAGACAGACAGACAGACAGACAGACAGACAAACGCGCACAGATTTTAATAATATAAGGAGACTAGCGAGCTTCGCCCGCTAGCGGGTCAGTATTTTCAAATGAATCACTATAATTAATGAATCACTAACAGTAACTTTTAGTCTTAAGAAAAGAAATTAAAAAAAAAAATCATTTCTGATCGGGCAAAGTGTCGTCCTGGGTCCCCACTGCCTTCGGCAGCGCAGTCCCGTGCGCGCTGCGCGTGCACAAGTTAAGAGATACACGCGCTGCGCGCGCGTATTCCTTCCCTGACCCTTCGTGCCCCCCCCAAAAAAAATCATTTCTGATCGGGTAAAAACTCACACCGGGTCCCCACTGCCTTCGGCAGCGCAGACCCATGCGCGCTGCGCGCGCACGTGTGAAGGTATATGTGCGCAGCTCGCAAATATTTCTTCTCAAATTAAATTTTTATTCTTAAGAAAAGAAAAGAAAAAAAATCATTTCTCATGGGGTACAAAGTCGGCCCGGGTCCCCACTGCCTTCGGCAGCGTAGTCCCGTGCGCGCTGCGCGCGCACCAGTTAAAGAATATACGCGCTGCACGCCCGCATTCCTTCCCTGACACTTCGTGCCCCCTAATAAAATCATATCTGATCGGGAAAAAAATCACACCGGGTCCCCACTGCCTTTGGCAGCGCAGACCCATGCGCGCTGCGCGCGCACGTGTGAGGGTATACGCACGCCGCGCACACGTATTGCTTCTCGAATCAAATTTTTATTCTTAAGAAAAGAAAATTAAAAAAATTATTTCTCATCGGTTAAAAAGTCGGACTGGGTCAGCGCAGTCCCGTGCGCGCTGCGCACGCACAAGTTAGGGGATACGCGCGCGGTGCACGCCTATTTCATCCCCACCCTTTCAGCCCCTTCTAATAAACCTACGTATACCAGTTTCGAACGGTCTTACTCAATTAGCTGAGATGCAAAAGAACACCTAATCAGGACGCCTCAAAACGTGTAAATCTGCTGATTTCGATAATATAAAAGAACTTTAAAATATCTTTCGAATGATGTATTAAAAATAATTTAATCATGATTAGAAATTGAAATATGGAAATTTGAAAATATTACAGCGCCATCTGGTGGTAGAAATTTCTGTATTCCACTGTTCGATCCCAAATCAACAAAGCTTTCTAATGATGTATTACTTATAAAATTACTTTAATTAGTAGTTGAGATACAAAAGAAAACTGATTCAGGAGACCTCAAAACGTGTAAATCTATTGAAATCTTGAATTAATTTTCGATAATGTAAAAGTACTTTAAAATGTGTATCGAATGACGCATTAAAAAAAAATAATAATCATGATTAGAAATAGAAATATTGTAATTTAAAAATATTACAGCGCCGTCTGGCGGTAGAAATTTCTGTAATCTACTGTTCGATTCCAACTCAACAAAGCTTTCAAATGATGCATTACTTATGAAATTTTTTTAATTAGTAACTGAGACAAAAGAGAAACCCATTCAGGAGACCTCAAAACGTTTAAATCAGGAGAAATGTCGAAATATCGAATTTCTGTAATCTACTATTCAATTCCAAATTAACAAAGCTTTCAAATGATGTATTACTTATGAAATTATTTTAATTAGCAGTTGAGATACAAAAGAAAACCCATTCGGAACACCTCAAAACGTGTAAATCAGGTGAAATCTCTAATTCCACTTTCGACACTTTAATTAGTAGCTGAGATACAAAAGAAAACCCATTCAGGAGACCTCGAAACGTGTAAATAAGCTGAAATCTCGAATTCCACTATTGCGATGCAAAAGAAAACCTAATCAGGAGACCTCAAAACGTGTAAATCGGGTGGAATCTCGAATTCCCCTTTCGATAATGTAACCATACTTTAAAATGTGTATCGAATGACATATTAAAAAAATATAAAAAAGTTAAACATAATTAGAATTTTAAATATTGAAATTTTAAATTATTACAGCGCCATGACACCTCAAAACGTGTAAGTCAGGTGAAATTTCGAATTCCATTATCTACGGTTGTCGGTTAATGGAAGTAAATAGAAAAAGAAATATTTTTACCTTAAGTTTATTTGTGTCGTTTTGAAACTCGCATCCTCTTTCGACAGATAAAATGTGATTCGATTAAAGATAAAATTTAATTTGCAATTAAAATGTAAATCTTTTGTTTATTGACGAAAATCGATGAAATTTTAACAGGAAGTTAGTTTTGTGGTGTTAAGATTGTATACTAATTCAAATGTGCGAATTTTGAAAAATTGAAGAAAATAGAAAATTGTAATTTTTAATCCCAGTACAAAAATACATGACCTCATTAAAACACCAGATGTTTTTTCTTTCCGTTCAAGATCGTCTGCCAAGTTAAAATGCTTGTGATTTGTTGCCACCATTTTTGTTTAGTTTAGTTAATTTAAAAAAATCTAATTGTCCGATCAATAAGCCGTTTACACCATCGGATTGAGAAAAAAAAGCCCTTTCCAATGGTATCTTGTTTGTAACAATACGACTGATATTTCTAATTTATTTTCTACTTTTTCCGTAAAAATGTCGCTTTTTAAGCATTTAATCATGAATTCTGGGTCATTTTTCGGTAGACATGGGTGGACATTTTAATTAATATCTCCGCTAATTAGGGTCGCATCGCTTAGCGAAATATCGCG
The DNA here is from genome assembly GCA_963930645.1 of Salticus scenicus. Classification (NCBI taxonomy): domain Eukaryota; kingdom Metazoa; phylum Arthropoda; class Arachnida; order Araneae; family Salticidae; genus Salticus; species Salticus scenicus. Next base: position 308,948,752 of record OZ005655.1, read on the forward strand.
ATGTCGAGATGAAGAAATTCTGCGTCTGTCGACACCGGTTTCGAAGCGCTGCGACCATTAGCGCCGGAGCTTTAGCTATGACAAGGCATTTCTCACAGACAGACAGACAGACAGACAGACAAACGCGCACAGATTTTAATAATATAAGGAGACTAGCGAGCTTCGCCCGCTAGCGGGTCAGTATTTTCAAATGAATCACTATAATTAATGAATCACTAACAGTAACTTTTAGTCTTAAGAAAAGAAATTAAAAAAAAAAAATCATTTCTGATCGGGTAAAATGTCGTCCCGGGTCCCCACTGCCTTCGGCAGCGCAGTCCCGTGCGCGCTGCGCGTGCACAAGTTAAGGGATACACGCGCTGCTCGCGCGTATTCCTTCCCTGACCCTTCGTGCCCCCCCCAAAAAAAATCATTTCTGATCGGGTAAAAACTCACATCGGGTCCCCACTGCCTTCGGCAGCGCAGACCCATGCGCGCTGCGCGCGCACGTGTGAAGGTATATGTGCGCTGCTCGCAAATATTTCTTCTCAAATTAAATTTTTATTCTTAAGAAAAGAAAAGAAAAAAAATCATTTCTCATGGGGTACAAATTCGGCCCGGGTCCCCACTGCCTTCGGCAGCGCAGTCCCGTGCGCGCTGCGCGCGCACCAGTTAAAGAATATACGCGCTGCACGCCCGCATTCCTTCCCTGACACTTCGTGCCCCCTAATAAAATCATATCTGATCGGGAAAAAAATCACACCGGGTCCCCACTGCCTTTGGCAGCGCAGACCCATGCGCGCTGCGCGCGCACGTGTGAGGGTATACGCACGCCGCGCACACGTATTGCTTCTCGAATCAAATTTTTATTCTTAAGAAAAGAATTTAAAAAAAATTATTTCTCATCGGTTAAAAAGTCGGTCTGGGTCAGCGCAGTCCCGTGCGCGCTGCGCACGCACAAGTTAGGGGATACGCGCGCGGTGCACGCCTATTTCATCCCCACCCTTTCAGCCCCTTCTAATAAACCTACGTATACCAGTTTTGAACGGTCTTACTCAATTAGCTGAGATGCAAAAGAACACCTAATCAGGACGCCTCAAAACGTGTAAATCTGATGAAAACTTTCGATAATATAAAAGAACTTTAAAATATCTTTCGAATGATGTATTAAAAATAATTTAATCATGATTAGAAATTGAAATATTGAAATTTGAAAATATTACAGCGCCATCTGGCGGTAGAAATTTCTGTATTCCACTGTTGTATCCCAAATCAACAAAGCTTTCTAATGATGTATTACTTATGAAATTATTTTAATTAGTAGTTGAGATACAAAAGAAAACTGATTCAGGAGACCTCAAAACGTGTAAATCTATTGAAATCTTGAATTTATTTTCGATAATGTAAAAGTACTTTAAAATGTGTATCGAATGACGCATTAAAAAAAAAAATAATAATAATGATTAGAAATAGAAATATTGTAATTTAAAAATATTACAGCGCCATCTGGCGGTAGAAATTTCTGTAATCTACTGTTCGATTCCAACTCAACAAAGCTTTCAAATGATGCATTACTTATGAAATTTTTTTAATTAGTAACTGAGACAAAAGAGAAACCCATTCAGGACACCTCAAAACGTTTAAATCAGGAGAAATGTCGAAATATCGTATTTCTGTAATCTACTATTCAATTCCAAATTAACAAAGCTTTCAAATGATGTATTACTTATGAAATTATTTTAATTAGCAGTTGAGATACAAAAGAAAACCCATTCAGGAGACCTCAAAACGTGTAAATAAGCTGAAATCTCGAATTCCACTATTGCGATGCAAAAGAAAACCTAATCAGGAGACCTCAAAACGTGTAAATCGGGTGGAATCTCGAATTCCACTTTCGATATTGTAACCGTACTTTAAAATGTGTATCGAATGACATATTAAAAAAATAAAAAAAGTTAAACATAATTAGAATTTTAAATATTGAAATTTTAATTTATTACAGCGCCATGACACCTCAAAACGTGTAAGTCAGGTGAAATTTCGAATTCCATTATCTACGGTTGTCGGTTAATGGAAGTAAATAGAAAAAGAAATATTTTTACCTTAAGTTTATTTGTGTCGTTTTGAAACTCGCATCCTCTTTCGACAGATAAAATGTGATTCGATTAAAGATAAAATTTAATTTGCAATTAAAATGTAAATCTTTTGTTTATTGACGAAAATCGATGAAATTTTAACAGGAAGTTTGTTTTGTGGTGTTAAGATTGTATACGAATTCAAATGTGCGAATTTTGAAAAATTGAAGAAAATAGAAAATTGTAATTTTTAATCCCAGTACAAAAATACATGACCTCATTAAACACCAGATGTTTTTTCTTTCCGTTCAAGATCGTCTGCCAAGTTAAAATGCTTGTGATTTGTTGCCAATATTTTTTTATAGTTTAGTTAATTTTAAAAAATCTAGTTGTCCGATCGATAAGCCGTTTAAACCATCGGTTTAAGAAAAAAAAGCCCTTTCCAATGGTATCTTGTTTGTAACGATACGACTGATATTTCTAATTTATTTTCCACCTTTTCCGTAAAAATGTCGCTTTTTAAGCATTTAATCATGAATTCTGGGTCATTTTTCGTTAGACAATGGTCGACATTTTAATTAATATCTCCGCTAATTAGGGTCGCATCGCTTAGTGAATTATCGCGATGTCGAGATGAAGAAATTCTGCGTCTGTCGACACCGGTTTCGAGTCGATGCGACCATTAGCGCCCGAGCTTTAGCGATGACAAGGCATTTCTCACAGACAGACAGACAGACAGACAGACAGACAAACGCGCACAGATTTTAATAATATAAGGAGACTAGCGAGCTTCGCCCGCTAGCGGGTCAGTATTTTCAAATGAATCACTATAATTAATGAATCACTAACAGTAACTTTTAGTCTTAAGAAAAGAAAGTAAAAAAAAAATCATTTCTGATCGGGTAAAATGTCGTCCCGGGTCCCCACTGCCTTCGGCAGCGTAGTCCCGTGCGCGCTGCGCGTGCACAAGTTAAGGGATGCACGCGCTGCGCGCGCGTATTCCTTCCCTGACCCTTCGTGCCCCCCCCAAAAAAAATCATTTCTGATCGGGTAAAAACTCACACCGGGTCCCCACTGCCTTCGGCAGCGCAGACCTATGCGCGCTGCGCGCGCACGTATGAAGGTATATGTGCGCAGCGCGCAAATATTTCTTCTCAAATCAAATTTTTATTCTTAAGAAAAGAAAATAAAAAAATCATTTCTCATGGGGTACAAAGACGGCCCGGGTCCCCACTGCCTTCGGCAGCGCAGTCCCGTGGCGCACCAGTTAAAGAATACACGCGCTGCACGCCCGCATTCCTTCCCTGACACTTCGTGCCCCCTAAAAAAATCATTTCTGATCGGGTAAAAAATCACACCGGGTCCCCACTGCCTTCGGCAGCGCAGACCCATGCGCGCTGCGCGCGCACGTGTGAGGGTATACGCACGCTGCGCGCACGTATTGCTTCTCGAATCAAATTTTTATTCTTAAGAAAAGAAAATTAAAAAAATTATTTCTCATCGGTTAAAAAGTCGGACTGGGTCAGCGCAGTCCCGTGCGCGCTGCGCACGCACAAGTTAGGGGATACGCGCGCGGTGCACGCCTATTTCATCCCCACCCTTTCAGCCCCTTCTAATAAACCTACGTATACCAGTTTTGAACGGTCTTACTCAATTAGCTGAGATGCAAAAGAACACCTAATCAGGACGCCTCAAAACGTGTAAATCTGCTGAAAACTTTCGATAATATAAAAGAACTTTAAAATATCTTTCGAATGATGTATTAAAAATAATTTAATCATGATTAGAAATTGAAATATTGAAATTTGAAAATATTACAGCGCGATCTGGCGGTAGAAATTTCTGTATTCCACTGTTCGATCCCAAATCAACAAAGCTTTCTAATGATGATGATAATCTTTCTACTAATTATTTTAATTAGTAGTTGAGATACAAAAGAAAACTGATTCAGGAGACCTCAAAACGTGTAAATCTATTGAAATCTTGAATTTATTTTCGATAATGTAAAAGTACTTTAAAATGTGTATCGAATGACGCATTAAAAAAAAAATAATAATAATGATTAGAAATAGAAATATTGTAATTAAAAAATATTACAACGTCATCTGGCGGTAGAAATTTCTGTAATCTACTGTTCGATTCCAACTCAACAAAGCTTTCAAATGATGCATTACTTATGAAATTTTTTTAATTAGTAACTCAGACAAAAGAGAAACCCATTCAGGACACCTCAAAACGTTTAAATCAGGAGAAATGTCGAAATGTCGAATTTCTGTAATCTACTATTCAATTCCAACTCAACAAAGCTTTCAAATGATGCATTACTTATGAAATTTTTTTAATTAGTAACTGAGACAAAAGAAAACCCATTCAGGACACCTCAAAACGTGTAAATCAGGTGAAATCTCTAATTCCACTTTCGACACTTTAATTAGTAGCTGAAATACAAAAGAAAACCCATTCAGGAGACCTTAAAACGTGTAAATAAGCTGAAATCTCGAATTCCACTATTGCGATGCAAAAGAAAACCTAATCAGGAGACCTCAAAACGTGTAAATCGGGTGGAATCTCGAATTCCCCTTTCGATAATGTAACCGTACTTTAAAAGGTGTATCGAATGACATATTAAAAAAAAAAAAAAAGTTAAACATAATTAGAATTTTAAATATTGAAATTTTAAATTATTACAGCGCCATGTCACCTCTAAACGTGTAAGTCAGGTGAAATTTCGAATTCCATTATCTACGGTTGTCGGTTAATGGAAGTAAATAGAAAAAGAAATATTTTTACCTTAAGTGTATTTGTGTCGTTTTGAAACTCGCATCCTCTTTCGACAGATAAAATGTGATTCGTTTAAAGATAAAATTTAATTTGCAATTAAAATGTAAATCTTTTGTTTATTTATGAAAATCGATGAAATTTGAACAGGAAGTTTGTTTTGTGGTGTTAAGATTGTATACTAATTCAAATGTGCGAATTTTGAAAAATTGAAGAAAATAGAAAATTGCAATTTTTTATCCCAGTACAAAAGCACATGACCTCATTTAAACACCAGATGTTTTTTCTTTCCGTTCAAGATCGTCTGCCAAGTTAAAATGCTTGTGATTTGTTGCCACCATTTTTGTTTAGTTTAGTTAATTTAAAAAAATCTAATTGTCCGATCAATAAGCCGTTTACACCATCGGATTGAGAAAAAAAAGCCCTTTCCAATGGTATCTTGTTTGCAACAATACGACTGATATTTCTAATTGATTTTCTACTTTTTCCGTAAAAATGTCGCTTTTTAAGCATTTAATCATGAATTCTGGGTCATTTTTCGGTAGACATGGGTGGACATTTTAATTAATATCTCCGCTAATTAGGGTCGCATCGCTTAGCGAAATATCGCGATGTCGAGATGAAGAAATTCTGCGTCTGTCGACACCGGTTTCGAAGCGCTGCGACCATTAGCGCCGGAGCTTTAGCTATGACAAGGCATTTCTCACAGACAGACAGACAGACAGACAGACAGAAAGACAGACAGACAGACAGACAGATGCGTACAGATTTTAATAATATAAGGAGATGGCTTTTTAGAGAGTTTTGTGAGTCAGATGGGTTGGGAATCTTAAAAACAGTGTGTACGCGAAGGAGGAAAGTTGTCTTGAGTGCAAAAACGAGGTAAAAATGAATGTATAAGGAAAAGAAACAAAAGGGAGGTTTTGGTTTAAATGGTCTTTTAGGCGATTTTGTGAGTCAGATGGGTTCGGAATCATAAAAACAGTGTGTACGCGAAGGAGGAAAGTTGTTTTGAGTGCAAAAACGTGGAAAAAATTATTGTATAACGAAAAAAAACATAAGGGCGGTATTGCTTTAAATGGCTTTTTAGACAGTTTTGTGATTCAGATGGGTTTGGAATCTTAAAAACAGTGTGTACGCGAAGGAGGAAAGTTGTCTTGAGTGCAAAAACGTGGAAAAAATGAATGTATAAGGAAAAGAAACAAAAGGGAGGTATTGGTTTAAATGGCATTTTAGACAAATTTGTGATTCAGATGGGTTTGGAATCTTAAAAACAGTGTGTACGCGAAGAAGGAAAGTTGTCTTGAGTGCGAAAACGTGGAAAACTAAATGTATAAGGAAAAGAAACAAAAGGGAGGTATTGGTTTAAATGGTCTTTTAGACGATTTTGTGAGACAGATGGGTTCGGAATCATAAAAACAGTGCGTACGCGAAGGATTAAAGTTGTTTTGAATGCCGAAACGTGGAAAAAATTAATGTATAACGAAAAAAAACAAAAGGGCGGTATTGGTTTAAATAGCTTTTTAGACAGTTTTGTGATTCAGATGGGTTTGGAATCTTAAAAACAGTGTGTACGCGAAGAAGGAAAGTTGTCTTGAGTGCGAAAACGTGGAAAAGTGAATGTATAAGGAAAAGAAACATAAGGGCGGTATTGGTTTAAATGGCATTTTAGACAGTTTTGTGATTCAGATGGGTTTGGAATCTTAAAAACAGTGTGGACACGAAGGAGGAAAGTTGTCTTGAGTGCAAAAACGTGGAAAAAATGAATGCATAAGGAAAAGAAACAAAAGGGACGTATTGGTTTAAATGGTCTTTTAGACGATTTTGTGAGACAGATGGGTTCGGAATCATAAAAACAGTGTGTACGCGAAGGATTAAAGTTGTTTTGAGTGCCGAAACGTGGAAAAAATTAATGTATAACGAAAAAAAACAAAAGGGCGGTATTGGTTTAAATAGCTTTTTAGACAGTTTTGTGATTCAGATGGGTTTGGAATCTTAAAAACAGTGTGTACGCGAAGAAGGAAAGTTGTCTTGAGTGCAAAAACGTGGAAAAAATGAATGTATAAAGAAAAGAAACAAAAGGGAGGTATTGGTTTAAATGGTCTTTTAGACGATAATGTGAGACAGATGGGTTCGGAATCATAAAAACAGTGTGTACGCAAAGGAGGAATGTTGTTTTGAGTGCCGAAACGTGGAAAAAATTAATGTATAACGAAAAAAAACAAAAGGGCGGTATTGGTTTAAATAGCTTTTTAGACAGTTTTGTGAGTCAGATGGGTTCGGAATGTTAAAAACAGTGTGTACGCGGAGGAGGAAAGTTGTTTTGAGTGCAAAAACGTGGAAAAAAATGAATGTATAAGGAAAAGAAACAAAAGGGAGGTATTGGTTTAAATAGTCTTTTAGACGATTTTGTGAGACAGATGGGTTCGGAATCATAAAGACAGTGTGTACGCAAAGGAGGAAAGTTGTTTTGAGTGCCGAAACGTGGAAAAAATGAATGTATAAGGAAAAGAAACAAAAGAGAGGTATTGGTTTAAATGGTCTTTTAGACGATTTTGTGATTCAGATGGGTTCGGAATCATAAAAACAGTGTGTACGCGAAGGAGGAAAGTTGTTTTATGTGCAAAAACGTGGAAAAAATTAATGTATAACGAAAAAAAAACAAAAGGGCGGTATTGGTTTAAATATCTTTTTAGACAGTTTTGTGAGTCAGATGGGTTCGGAATGTTAAAAACAGTGTGTACGCGGAGGAGGAAAGTTGTCTTGAGTTCAAAAACGTGGAAAAAACGAATGTATAAGGAAAAGAAACAAATGGGCGGTATTGGTTTAAATGGCCTTTTAGACGGTTTTTGTGAGTCAGGTGGGTTCGGATTCATAAAAAAAGTGTGTACGAGAAGGAGGAAAGTTGGAAAAACGTGGAAAAAATGAATGTATAAGGAAAACAAATAAAAGGGCGGTATTGGTTTAAATGGCCTTTTTAACGATTTTGTGAGTCAGATGGGTTCGGAATCATAAAAAAAGTGTGTACGCGAAGGAGGAAAATTGTTTTGAGTGCAAAAACGTGAAAAAATGAATGTATAAGGAAAAGAAACAAAAGGGCGGTATTGGTTTAAATGGCTTTTTAGACAGTTTTGTGAGTCAGATGGGTTGGGAATCTTAAAAACAGTGTGTACGCGGAGGAGGAAAGTTGTTTTGAGTGCAAAAACGTGGAAAAAATGAATGCATAAGGAAAAGAAACAAAAGGGAGGTATTGGTTTAAATGGTCTTTTAGACGATTTTGTGAGACAGATGGGTTCGGAATCATAAAAAAAGTGTGTACGCGAAGGAGGAAAGTTGTTCTGAGTGCAAAAACGTGGAAAAAATGAATGTATAAGGAAAAGAAACAAAAGGGCGGTATTGGTTTAAATGGCCTTTTTAACGATTTTGTGAGTCAGGTGGGTTCGGAATCATAAAAAAAGTGTGTACGAGAAGGAGGAAAGTTGGAAAAACGTGGAAAAAATGAATGTATAAGGAAAAGAAACAAAAGGGCGGTATTGGTTTAAATGGCCTTTTAGACGGTTTTGCGAGTCAGGTAGGTTCGGAATCATCAGAAAAGTGTGTACAAGGAGGAATGTTGTTTTGAATGCAAAAACGTGGAAAAAACGAATGTATAAGGAAAAGAAACAAAAGGGAGGTATTGGTTTAAATGGACTTTTTAACGATTTTGTGAGTCAGATGGGTTCAGAATCATAAAAAAAGTGTGTACGCGAAGGAGGAAAATTGTTTTGAGTGCAAAAACGTGGAAAAAATGAATGTATAAGGAAAAGAAACAAAAGGGCTGTATTGGTTTAAATGGCTTTTTAGACAGTTTTGTGAGTCAGATGGGTTGGGAATCTTAAAAACAGTGTGTACGCGAAGGAGGAAAGTTGTCTTGAGTGCAAAAACGCGGTAAAAATGAATGTATAAGGAAAAGAAACAAAAGGGAGGTATTGGTTTAAATGGTCTTTTAGACGATTTTGTGAGACAGATGGGTTCGGAATCATAAAAACAGTGTGTACGCAAAGGAGGAAAGTTGTTTTGAGTGCCGAAACGTGGAAAAAATAAATGTATAAGGAAAAGAAACAAAAGGGCGGTATTGGTTTAAATGGCTTTTTAGACAGTTTTTTGAGTAAGATGGGTTCGGAATCATAAAAACAGTGTGTACGCGAAGGAGGAAAGTTGTTTTGAGTACAAAAATGTGGAAAAAATGAATGTATAAGGAAAAGAAACAAATGGGCGGTATTGGTTTAAATGGCCTTTTAGACGGTTTTTGTGAGTCAGGTGGGTTCGGATTCATAAAGAAAGTGTGTACGAAAAGGAGGAAAGTTGGAAAAACGTGGAAAAAATGAATGTATAAGGAAAAGAAACAAAAGGGCGGTATTGGTTTAAATGGCCTTTTTAACGATATTGTGAGTCAGATGGGTTCGGAATCATAAAAACAGTGTGTACGCGAAGGAGGAAAGTTGTCTTGAGTGCAAAAACGTGGAAAAAATGAATGTATAAGGAAAAGAAACAAAAGGGAGGTATTGGTTTAAATGGTCTTTTAGACGATTTTGTGAGACAGATGGGTTCGAAATCATAAAAGCAGTGTGTACGCGAATGTGGAAAGATGTTTTGAGTGCCGAAACGTGGAAAAAATTAATGTATAACGAAAAAAAACAAAAGGGCGGTGTTGGTTTAAATAGCTTTTTAGACAGTTTTGTGAGTCAGATGGGTTCGGAATGTTAAAAACAGTGTGTACGCGGAGGAGGAAAGTTGTTTTGAGTGCAAAAACGTGGAAAAAAATGAATGTATAAGGAAAAGAAACAAAAGGGAGGTATTGGTTTAAATAGTCTTTTAGACGATTTTGTGATTCAGATGGGTTCGGAATCATAAAAACAGTGTGTACGCGAAGGAGGAAAGTTGTTTTATGTGCAAAAACGTGGAAAAAATTAATGTATAACGAAAAAAAAACATAAGGGCGGTATTGGTTTAAATGGCATTTTAGACAGTTTTGTGATTCAGATGGGTTTGGAATCTTAAAAACAGTGTGTACGCGAAGGAGGAAAGTTGTCTTGAGTGCAAAAACGTGGAAAAAACGAATGTATAAGGAAAAGAAACAAATGGGCGGTATTGGTTTAAATGGCCTTTTAGACGGTTTTTGTGAGTCAGGTGGGTTCGGATTCATAAAAAAAGTGTGTACGAGAAGGAGGAAAGTTGGAAAAACGTGGAAAAAATGAATGTATAAGGAAAAGAAACAAAAGGGCGGTATTGGTTTAAATGGCCTTTTTAACGATTTTGTGAGTCAGATGGGTTCGGAATCATAAAAAAAGTGTGTACGCGAAGGAGGAAAGTTGTTTTGAGTGCAAAAACGTGGAAAAAATGAATGTATAAGGAAAAGAAACAAAAGGGCGGTATTGGTTTAAATGGCCTTTTTAACGATTTTGTGAGTCAGGTGGGTTCGGAATCATAAAAAAAGTGTGTACGAGAAGGAGGAAAGTTGGAAAAACGTGGAAAAAATGAATGTATAAGGAAAAGAAACAAATGGGCGGTATTGGTTTAAATGGCCTTTTAGACGGTTTTTGTGAGTCAGGTGGGTTCGGATTCATAAAAAAAGTGTGTACGAGAAGGAGGAAAGTTGGAAAAACGTGGAAAAAGTGAATGTATAAGGAAAAGAAACAAAAGGGCGGTATTGGTTTAAATGGCCTTTTTAACGATTTTGTGAGTCAGATGGGTTCGGAATCATAAAAAAAGTGTGTACGCGAAGGAGGAAAATTGTTTTGAGTGCAAAAACGTGAAAAAATGAATGTATAAGGAAAAGAAACAAAAGGGCGGTATTGGTTTAAATGGCTTTTTAGACAGTTTTGTGAGTCAGATGGGTTGGGAATCTTAAAAACAGTGTGTACGCGGAGGAGGAAAGTTGTTTTGAGTGCGAAAACGTGGAAAACTAAATGTATAAGGAAAAGAAACAAAAGGGAGGTATTGGTTTAAATGGTCTTTTAGACGATTTTGTGAGACAGATGGGTTCGGAATCATAAAAACAGTGCGTACGCGAAGGATTAAAGTTGTTTTGAATGCCGAAACGTGGAAAAAATTAATGTATAACGAAAAAAAACAAAAGGGCGGTATTGGTTTAAATAGCTTTTTAGACAGTTTTGTGATTCAGATGGGTTTGGAATCTTAAAAACAGTGTGTACGCGAAGAAGGAAAGTTGTCTTGAGTGCGAAAACGTGGAAAAGTGAATGTATAAGGAAAAGAAACATAAGGGCGGTATTGGTTTAAATGGCATTTTAGACAGTTTTGTGATTCAGATGGGTTTGGAATCTTAAAAACAGTGTGGACACGAAGGAGGAAAGTTGTCTTGAGTGCAAAAACGTGGAAAAAATGAATGCATAAGGAAAAGAAACAAAAGGGACGTATTGGTTTAAATGGTCTTTTAGACGATTTTGTGAGACAGATGGGTTCGGAATCATAAAAACAGTGTGTACGCGAAGGATTAAAGTTGTTTTGAGTGCCGAAACGTGGAAAAAATTAATGTATAACGAAAAAAAACAAAAGGGCGGTATTGGTTTAAATAGCTTTTTAGACAGTTTTGTGATTCAGATGGGTTTGGAATCTTAAAAACAGTGTGTACGCGAAGAAGGAAAGTTGTCTTGAGTGCAAAAACGTGGAAAAAATGAATGTATAAAGAAAAGAAACAAAAGGGAGGTATTGGTTTAAATGGTCTTTTAGACGATAATGTGAGACAGATGGGTTCGGAATCATAAAAACAGTGTGTACGCAAAGGAGGAATGTTGTTTTGAGTGCCGAAACGTGGAAAAAATTAATGTATAACGAAAAAAAACAAAAGGGCGGTATTGGTTTAAATAGCTTTTTAGACAGTTTTGTGAGTCAGATGGGTTCGGAATGTTAAAAACAGTGTGTACGCGGAGGAGGAAAGTTGTTTTGAGTGCAAAAACGTGGAAAAAAATGAATGTATAAGGAAAAGAAACAAAAGGGAGGTATTGGTTTAAATAGTCTTTTAGACGATTTTGTGAGACAGATGGGTTCGGAATCATAAAGACAGTGTGTACGCAAAGGAGGAAAGTTGTTTTGAGTGCCGAAACGTGGAAAAAATGAATGTATAAGGAAAAGAAACAAAAGAGAGGTATTGGTTTAAATGGTCTTTTAGACGATTTTGTGATTCAGATGGGTTCGGAATCATAAAAACAGTGTGTACGCGAAGGAGGAAAGTTGTTTTATGTGCAAAAACGTGGAAAAAATTAATGTATAACGAAAAAAAAACAAAAGGGCGGTATTGGTTTAAATATCTTTTTAGACAGTTTTGTGAGTCAGATGGGTTCGGAATGTTAAAAACAGTGTGTACGCGGAGGAGGAAAGTTGTCTTGAGTTCAAAAACGTGGAAAAAACGAATGTATAAGGAAAAGAAACAAATGGGCGGTATTGGTTTAAATGGCCTTTTAGACGGTTTTTGTGAGTCAGGTGGGTTCGGATTCATAAAAAGAGTGTGTACGAGAAGGAGGAAAGTTGGAAAAACGTGGAAAAAATGAATGTATAAGGAAAACAAATAAAAGGGCGGTATTGGTTTAAATGGCCTTTTTAACGATTTTGTGAGTCAGATGGGTTCGGAATCATAAAAAAAGTGTGTACGCGAAGGAGGAAAATTGTTTTGAGTGCAAAAACGTGAAAAAATGAATGTATAAGGAAAAGAAACAAAAGGGCGGTATTGGTTTAAATGGCTTTTTAGACAGTTTTGTGAGTCAGATGGGTTGGGAATCTTAAAAACAGTGTGTACGCGGAGGAGGAAAGTTGTTTTGAGTGCAAAAACGTGGAAAAAATGAATGCATAAGGAAAAGAAACAAAAGGGAGGTATTGGTTTAAATGGTCTTTTAGACGATTTTGTGAGACAGATGGGTTCGGAATCATAAAAAAAGTGTGTACGCGAAGGAGGAAAGTTGTTCTGAGTGCAAAAACGTGGAAAAAATGAATGTATAAGGAAAAGAAACAAAAGGGCGGTATTGGTTTAAATGGCCTTTTTAACGATTTTGTGAGTCAGGTGGGTTCGGAATCATAAAAAAAGTGTGTACGAGAAGGAGTAAAGTTGGAAAAACGTGGAAAAAATGAATGTATAAGGAAAAGAAACAAAAGGGCGGTATTGGTTTAAATGGCCTTTTAGACGGTTTTGTGAGTCAGGTAGGTTCGGAATCATCAGAAAAGTGTGTACGCAAAGGAGGAAAGTTGTCTTGAGTGCCGAAACGTGGAAAAAATAAATGTATAACGAAAAGAAACAAAAGGGCGGTATTGGTTTAAATGGTCTTTTAGACGATATTGTGAGTCAGATGGGTTCGGAATCATAAAAACAGTGTGTACGCGAAGGAGGAAAGTTGTCTTGAGTGCAAAAACGTGGAAAAAACGAATGTATAAGGAAAAGAAACAAAAGGGACGTATTGGTTTAAATGGTCTTTTAGACGATTTTGTGAGACAGATGGGTTCGGAATCATAAAAACAGTGTGTACGCGAAGGATTAAAGTTGTTTTGAGTGCCGAAACGTGGAAAAAATTAATGTATAACGAAAAAAAACAAAAGGGCGGTATTGGTTTAAATAGCTTTTTAGACAGTTTTGTGAGTCAGATGGGTTTGGAATGTTAAAAACAGTGTGTACGCGGAGGAGGAAAGTTGTTTTGAGTGCAAAAACGTGGAAAAAAATGAATGTATAAGGAAAAGAAACAAAAGGGAGGTATTGGTTTAAATGGTCTTTTAGACGATTTTGTGAGTCAGATGGGTTCGGAATCATAAAAACAGTGTGTACGCGAAGGAGGAAAGTTGTTTTGAGTGCAAAAACGTGGAAAAAATGAATGTATAAGGAAAAGAAACAAAAGGGAGGTATTGGTTTAAATGGTCTTTTAGACGGTTTTGTGAGTCAGGTGGGTTCGGAATCATAAAAAAAGTTTGTACGAGAAGGAGGAAAGTTGGAAAAACGTGGAAAAAATGAATGTATAAGGAAAAGAAACAAAAGGGCGGTATTGGTTTAAATGGCCTTTTAGACGGTTTTGCGAGTCAGGTAGGTTCGGAATCATCAGAAAAGTGTGTACAAGGAGGAATGTTGTTTTGAATGCAAAAACGTGGAAAAAACGAATGTATAAGGAAAAGAAACAAAAGGGAGGTATTGGTTTAAATGGACTTTTTAACGATTTTGTGAGTCAGATGGGTTCAGAATCATAAAAAAAGTGTGTACGCGAAGGAGGAAAATTGTTTTGAGTGCAAAAACGTGGAAAAAATGAATGTATAAGGAAAAGAAACAAAAGGGCTGTATTGGTTTAAATGGCTTTTTAGACAGTTTTGTGAGTCAGATGGGTTGGGAATCTTAAAAACAGTGTGTACGCGAAGGAGGAAAGTTGTCTTGAGTGCAAAAACGCGGTAAAAATGAATGTATAAGGAAAAGAAACAAAAGGGAGGTATTGGTTTAAATGGTCTTTTAGACGATTTTGTGAGACAGATGGGTTCGGAATCATAAAAACAGTGTGTACGCGAAGGAGGAAAGTTGTCTTGAGTGCAAAAACGTGGAAAAAATGAATGTATAAGGAAAAGAAACAAAAGGGAGGTATTGGTTTAAATGGTCTTTTAGACGATTTTGTGAGACAGATGGGTTCGAAATCATAAAAGCAGTGTGTACGCGAATGTGGAAAGATGTTTTGAGTGCCGAAACGTGGAAAAAATTAATGTATAACGAAAAAAAACAAAAGGGCGGTATTGGTTTAAATAGCTTTTTAGACAGTTTTGTGAGTCAGATGGGTTCGGAATGTTAAAAACAGTGTGTACGCGGAGGAGGAAAGTTGTTTTGAGTGCAAAAACGTGGAAAAAAATGAATGTATAAGGAAAAGAAACAAAAGGGAGGTATTGGTTTAAATAGTCTTTTAGACGATTTTGTGATTCAGATGGGTTCGGAATCATAAAAAAAGTGTGTACGAGAAGGAGGAAAGTTGGAAAAACGTGGAAAAAATGAATGTATAAGGAAAAGAAACAAAAGGGCGGTATTGGTTTAAATGGCCTTTTTAACGATTTTGTGAGTCAGATGGGTTCGGAATCATAAAAAAAGTGTGTACGCGAAGGAGGAAAGTTGTTTTGAGTGCAAAAACGTGGAAAAAATGAATGTATAAGGAAAAGAAACAAAAGGGCGGTATTGGTTTAAATGGCCTTTTTAACGATTTTGTGAGTCAGGTGGGTTCGGAATCATAAAAAAAGTGTGTACGAGAAGGAGGAAAGTTGGAAAAACGTGGAAAAAATGAATGTATAAGGAAAAGAAACAAATGGGCGGTATTGGTTTAAATGGCCTTTTAGACGGTTTTTGTGAGTCAGGTGGGTTCGGATTCATAAAAAAAGTGTGTACGAGAAGGAGGAAAGTTGGAAAAACGTGGAAAAAGTGAATGTATAAGGAAAAGAAACAAAAGGGCGGTATTGGTTTAAATGGCCTTTTTAACGATTTTGTGAGTCAGATGGGTTCGGAATCATAAAAAAAGTGTGTACGCGAAGGAGGAAAATTGTTTTGAGTGCAAAAACGTGAAAAAATGAATGTATAAGGAAAAGAAACAAAAGGGCGGTATTGGTTTAAATGGCTTTTTAGACAGTTTTGTGAGTCAGATGGGTTGGGAATCTTAAAAACAGTGTGTACGCGGAGGAGGAAAGTTGTTTTGAGTGCAAAAACGTGGAAAAAATGAATGTATAAGGAAAAGAAACAAAAGGGCGGTATTGGTTTAAATGGCCTTTTTAACGATTTTGTGAGTCAGGTGGGTTCGGAATCATAAAAAAAGTGTGTACGAGAAGGAGGAAAGTTGGAAAAACGTGGAAAAAATGAATGTATAAGGAAAAGAAACAAAAGGGCGGTATTGGTTTAAATGGCCTTTTAGACGGTTTTGTGAGTCAGGTAGGTTCGGAATCATCAGAAAAGTGTGTACGCGAAGGAGGAAAGTTGTCTTGAGTGCCGAAACGTGGAAAAAATAAATGTATAACGAAAAGAAACAAAAGGGCGGTATTTATTTAAATGGTCTTTTAGACGATATTGTGAGTCAGATGGGTTCGGAATCATAAAAACAGTGTGTACGCGAAGGAGGAAAGTTGTTTTGTGTGCAAAAACGTAGAAAAAAATGAATGTATAAGGAAAAGAAACAAAAGGGAGGTATTGGTTTAAATGGTCTTTTAGACGATTTTGTGAGTCAGGTGGGTCGGAATCATAAAAAAAGTTTGTACGAGAAGGAGGAAAGTTGGAAAAACGTGGAAAAAATGAATGTATAAGGAAAAGAAACAAAAGGGCGGTATTGGTTTAAATGGCCTTTTAGACGGTTTTGCGAGTCAGGTAGGTTCGGAATCATCAGAAAAGTGTGTACAAGGAGGAATGTTGTTTTGAATGCAAAAACGTGGAAAAAACGAATGTATAAGGAAAAGAAACAAAAGGGAGGTATTGGTTTAAATGGCCTTTTTAACGATTTTGTGAGTCAGATGGGTTCGGAATCATAAAAAAAGTGTGTACGCGAAGGAGGAAAATTGTTTTGAGTGCAAAAACGTGGAAAAAATGAATGTATAAGGAAAAGAAACAAAAGGGCTGTATTGGTTTCAATGGCTTTTTAGACAGTTTTGTGAGTCAGATGGGTTGGGAATCTTAAAAACAGTGTGTACGCGAAGGAGGAAAGTTGTCTTGAGTGCAAAAACGCGGTAAAAATGAATGTATAAGGAAAAGAAACAAAAGGGAGGTATTGCTTTAAATGGTCTTTTAGGCGATTTTGTGAGTCAGATGGGTTCGGAATCATAAAAACAGTGTATACGCGAAGGAAGAAAGTTGTTTTGTGTGCAAAAACGTGGAAAAATTATTGTATAACGAAAAAAAACATAAGGGCGGTATTGCTTTAAATGGCTTTTTAGACAGTTTTGTGATTCAGATGGGTTTGGAATCTTAAAAACAGTGTGTACGCGAAGGAGGAAAGTTGTCTTGAGTGCAAAAACGTGGAAAAAATGAATGTATAAGGAAAAGAAACAAAAGGGAGGTATTGGTTTAAATGGTCTTTTAGACGATTTTGTGAGACAGATGGGTTCGGAATCATAAAAACAGTGTGTGCGCGAAGGAGGAAAGTTGTCTTGAGTGCAAAAACGTGGAAAAAATGAATGTATAAGGAAAAGAAACAAAAGGGAGGTATTGGTTTAAATGGCATTTTAGACAGTTTTGTGATTTAGATGGGTTTGGAATCTTAAAAACAGTGTGTACGCGAAGAAGGAAAGTTGTCTTGAGTGCGAAAACGTGGAAAAGTGAATGTATAAAGAAAAGAAACAAAAGGGAGGTATTGGTTTAAATGGTCTTTTAGACGATTTTGTGAGACAGATGGGTTCGGAATCATAAAAACAGTGCGTACGCGAAGGATTAAAGTTGTTTTGAGTGCCGAAACGTGGAAAAAATTAATGTATAACGAAAAAAAACAAAAGGGCGGTATTGGTTTAAATAGCTTTTTAGACGGTTTTTGTGAGTCAGGTGGGTTCGGATTCATAAAGAAAGTGTGTACGAAAAGGAGGAAAGTTGGAAAAACGTGGAAAAAATGAATGTATAAGGAAAAGAAACAAAAGGGCGGTATTGGTTTAAATGGCCTTTTTAACGATATTGTGAGTCAGATGGGTTCGGAATCATAAAAACAGTGTGTACGCGAAGGAGGAAAGTTGTCTTGAGTGCAAAAACGTGGAAAAAATGAATGTATAAGGAAAAGAAACAAAAGGGAGGTATTGGTTTAAATGGTCTTTTAGACGATTTTGTGAGACAGATGGGTTCGAAATCATAAAAGCAGTGTGTACGCGAATGTGGAAAGATGTTTTGAGTGCCGAAACGTGGAAAAAATTAATGTATAACGAAAAAAAACAAAAGGGCGGTATTGGTTTAAATAGCTTTTTAGACAGTTTTGTGAGTCAGATGGGTTCGGAATGTTAAAAACAGTGTGTACGCGGAGGAGGAAAGTTGTTTTGAGTGCAAAAACGTGGAAAAAAATGAATGTATAAGGAAAAGAAACAAAAGGGAGGTATTGGTTTAAATAGTCTTTTAGACGATTTTGTGATTCAGATGGGTTCGGAATCATAAAAACAGTGTGTACGCGAAGGAGGAAAGTTGTTTTATGTGCAAAAACGTGGAAAAAATTAATGTATAACGAAAAAAAAACATAAGGGCGGTATTGGTTTAAATGGCATTTTAGACAGTTTTGTGATTCAGATGGGTTTGGAATCTTAAAAACAGTGTGTACGCGAAGGAGGAAAGTTGTCTTGAGTGCAAAAACGTGGAAAAAACGAATGTATAAGGAAAAGAAACAAATGGGCGGTATTGGTTTAAATGGCCTTTTAGACGGTTTTTGTGAGTCAGGTGGGTTCGGATTCATAAAAAAAGTGTGTACGAGAAGGAGGAAAGTTGGAAAAACGTGGAAAAAATGAATGTATAAGGAAAAGAAACAAAAGGGCGGTATTGGTTTAAATGGCCTTTTTAACGATTTTGTGAGTCAGATGGGTTCGGAATCATAAAAAAAGTGTGTACGCGAAGGAGGAAAGTTGTTTTGAGTGCAAAAACGTGGAAAAAATGAATGTATAAGGAAAAGAAACAAAAGGGCGGTATTGGTTTAAATGGCCTTTTTAACGATTTTGTGAGTCAGGTGGGTTCGGAATCATAAAAAAAGTGTGTACGAGAAGGAGGAAAGTTGGAAAAACGTGGAAAAAATGAATGTATAAGGAAAAGAAACAAATGGGCGGTATTGGTTTAAATGGCCTTTTAGACGGTTTTTGTGAGTCAGGTGGGTTCGGATTCATAAAAAAAGTGTGTACGAGAAGGAGGAAAGTTGGAAAAACGTGGAAAAAGTGAATGTATAAGGAAAAGAAACAAAAGGGCGGTATTGGTTTAAATGGCCTTTTTAACGATTTTGTGAGTCAGATGGGTTCGGAATCATAAAAAAAGTGTGTACGCGAAGGAGGAAAATTGTTTTGAGTGCAAAAACGTGAAAAAATGAATGTATAAGGAAAAGAAACAAAAGGGCGGTATTGGTTTAAATGGCTTTTTAGACAGTTTTGTGAGTCAGATGGGTTGGGAATCTTAAAAACAGTGTGTACGCGGAGGAGGAAAGTTGTTTTGAGTGCAAAAACGTGGAAAAAATGAATGTATAAGGAAAAGAAACAAAAGGGAGGTATTGGTTTAAATGGCCTTTTTAACGATTTTGTGAGTCAGATGGGTTCGGAATCATAAAAAAAGTGTGTACGCGAAGGAGGAAAATTGTTTTGAGTGCAAAAACGTGGAAAAAATGAATGTATAAGGAAAAGAAACAAAAGGGCTGTATTGGTTTCAATGGCTTTTTAGACAGTTTTGTGAGTCAGATGGGTTGGGAATCTTAAAAACAGTGTGTACGCGAAGGAGGAAAGTTGTCTTGAGTGCAAAAACGCGGTAAAAATGAATGTATAAGGAAAAGAAACAAAAGGGAGGTATTGCTTTAAATGGTCTTTTAGGCGATTTTGTGAGTCAGATGGGTTCGGAATCATAAAAACAGTGTATACGCGAAGGAAGAAAGTTGTTTTGTGTGCAAAAACGTGGAAAAAATTATTGTATAACGAAAAAAAACATAAGGGCGGTATTGCTTTAAATGGCTTTTTAGACAGTTTTGTGATTCAGATGGGTTTGGAATCTTAAAAACAGTGTGTACGCGAAGGAGGAAAGTTGTCTTGAGTGCAAAAACGTGGAAAAAATGAATGTATAAGGAAAAGAAACAAAAGGGAGGTATTGGTTTAAATGGTCTTTTAGACGATTTTGTGAGACAGATGGGTTCGGAATCATAAAAACAGTGTGTGCGCGAAGGAGGAAAGTTGTCTTGAGTGCAAAAACGTGGAAAAAATGAATGTATAAGGAAAAGAAACAAAAGGGAGGTATTGGTTTAAATGGCATTTTAGACAGTTTTGTGATTTAGATGGGTTTGGAATCTTAAAAACAGTGTGTACGCGAAGAAGGAAAGTTGTCTTGAGTGCGAAAACGTGGAAAAGTGAATGTATAAAGAAAAGAAACAAAAGGGAGGTATTGGTTTAAATGGTCTTTTAGACGATTTTGTGAGACAGATGGGTTCGGAATCATAAAAACAGTGCGTACGCGAAGGATTAAAGTTGTTTTGAGTGCCGAAACGTGGAAAAAATTAATGTATAACGAAAAAAAACAAAAGGGCGGTATTGGTTTAAATAGCTTTTTAGACGGTTTTTGTGAGTCAGGTGGGTTCGGATTCATAAAGAAAGTGTGTACGAAAAGGAGGAAAGTTGGAAAAACGTGGAAAAAATGAATGTATAAGGAAAAGAAACAAAAGGGCGGTATTGGTTTAAATGGCCTTTTTAACGATATTGTGAGTCAGATGGGTTCGGAATCATAAAAACAGTGTGTACGCGAAGGAGGAAAGTTGTCTTGAGTGCAAAAACGTGGAAAAAATGAATGTATAAGGAAAAGAAACAAAAGGGAGGTATTGGTTTAAATGGTCTTTTAGACGATTTTGTGAGACAGATGGGTTCGAAATCATAAAAGCAGTGTGTACGCGAATGTGGAAAGATGTTTTGAGTGCCGAAACGTGGAAAAAATTAATGTATAACGAAAAAAAACAAAAGGGCGGTATTGGTTTAAATAGCTTTTTAGACAGTTTTGTGAGTCAGATGGGTTCGGAATGTTAAAAACAGTGTGTACGCGGAGGAGGAAAGTTGTTTTGAGTGCAAAAACGTGGAAAAAAATGAATGTATAAGGAAAAGAAACAAAAGGGAGGTATTGGTTTAAATAGTCTTTTAGACGATTTTGTGATTCAGATGGGTTCGGAATCATAAAAACAGTGTGTACGCGAAGGAGGAAAGTTGTTTTATGTGCAAAAACGTGGAAAAAATTAATGTATAACGAAAAAAAAACATAAGGGCGGTATTGGTTTAAATGGCATTTTAGACAGTTTTGTGATTCAGATGGGTTTGGAATCTTAAAAACAGTGTGTACGCGAAGGAGGAAAGTTGTCTTGAGTGCAAAAACGTGGAAAAAACGAATGTATAAGGAAAAGAAACAAATGGGCGGTATTGGTTTAAATGGCCTTTTAGACGGTTTTTGTGAGTCAGGTGGGTTCGGATTCATAAAAAAAGTGTGTACGAGAAGGAGGAAAGTTGGAAAAACGTGGAAAAAATGAATGTATAAGGAAAAGAAACAAAAGGGCGGTATTGGTTTAAATGGCCTTTTTAACGATTTTGTGAGTCAGATGGGTTCGGAATCATAAAAAAAGTGTGTACGCGAAGGAGGAAAGTTGTTTTGAGTGCAAAAACGTGGAAAAAATGAATGTATAAGGAAAAGAAACAAAAGGGCGGTATTGGTTTAAATGGCCTTTTTAACGATTTTGTGAGTCAGGTGGGTTCGGAATCATAAAAAAAGTGTGTACGAGAAGGAGGAAAGTTGGAAAAACGTGGAAAAAATGAATGTATAAGGAAAAGAAACAAATGGGCGGTATTGGTTTAAATGGCCTTTTAGACGGTTTTTGTGAGTCAGGTGGGTTCGGATTCATAAAAAAAGTGTGTACGAGAAGGAGGAAAGTTGGAAAAACGTGGAAAAAGTGAATGTATAAGGAAAAGAAACAAAAGGGCGGTATTGGTTTAAATGGCCTTTTTAACGATTTTGTGAGTCAGATGGGTTCGGAATCATAAAAAAAGTGTGTACGCGAAGGAGGAAAATTGTTTTGAGTGCAAAAACGTGAAAAAATGAATGTATAAGGAAAAGAAACAAAAGGGCGGTATTGGTTTAAATGGCTTTTTAGACAGTTTTGTGAGTCAGATGGGTTGGGAATCTTAAAAACAGTGTGTACGCGGAGGAGGAAAGTTGTTTTGAGTGCAAAAACGTGGAAAAAATGAATGTATAAGGAAAAGAAACAAAAGGGCGGTATTGGTTTAAATGGCCTTTTTAACGATTTTGTGAGTCAGGTGGGTTCGGAATCATAAAAAAAGTGTGTACGAGAAGGAGGAAAGTTGGAAAAACGTGGAAAAAATGAATGTATAAGGAAAAGAAACAAAAGGGCGGTATTGGTTTAAATGGCCTTTTAGACGGTTTTGTGAGTCAGGTAGGTTCGGAATCATCAGAAAAGTGTGTACGCGAAGGAGGAAAGTTGTCTTGAGTGCCGAAACGTGGAAAAAATAAATGTATAACGAAAAGAAACAAAAGGGCGGTATTTATTTAAATGGTCTTTTAGACGATATTGTGAGTCAGATGGGTTCGGAATCATAAAAACAGTGTGTACGCGAAGGAGGAAAGTTGTTTTGTGTGCAAAAACGTAGAAAAAAATGAATGTATAAGGAAAAGAAACAAAAGGGAGGTATTGGTTTAAATGGTCTTTTAGACGATTTTGTGAGTCAGGTGGGTTCGGAATCATAAAAAAAGTTTGTACGAGAAGGAGGAAAGTTGGAAAAACGTGGAAAAAATGAATGTATAAGGAAAAGAAACAAAAGGGCGGTATTGGTTTAAATGGCCTTTTAGACGGTTTTGCGAGTCAGGTAGGTTCGGAATCATCAGAAAAGTGTGTACAAGGAGGAATGTTGTTTTGAATGCAAAAACGTGGAAAAAACGAATGTATAAGGAAAAGAAACAAAAGGGAGGTATTGGTTTAAATGGCCTTTTTAACGATTTTGTGAGTCAGATGGGTTCGGAATCATAAAAAAAGTGTGTACGCGAAGGAGGAAAATTGTTTTGAGTGCAAAAACGTGGAAAAAATGAATGTATAAGGAAAAGAAACAAAAGGGCTGTATTGGTTTAAATGGCTTTTTAGACAGTTTTGTGAGTCAGATGGGTTGGGAATCTTAAAAACAGTGTGTACGCGAAGGAGGAAAGTTGTCTTGAGTGCAAAAACGCGGTAAAAATGAATGTATAAGGAAAAGAAACAAAAGGGAGGTATTGCTTTAAATGGTCTTTTAGGCGATTTTGTGAGTCAGATGGGTTCGGAATCATAAAAACAGTGTATACGCGAAGGAAGAAAGTTGTTTTGTGTGCAAAAACGTGGAAAAAATTATTGTATAACGAAAAAAAACATAAGGGCGGTATTGCTTTAAATGGCTTTTTAGACAGTTTTGTGATTCAGATGGGTTTGGAATCTTAAAAACAGTGTGTACGCGAAGGAGGAAAGTTGTCTTGAGTGCAAAAACGTGGAAAAAATGAATGTATAAGGAAAAGAAACAAAAGGGAGGTATTGGTTTAAATGGTCTTTTAGACGATTTTGTGAGACAGATGGGTTCGGAATCATAAAAACAGTGTGTGCGCGAAGGAGGAAAGTTGTCTTGAGTGCAAAAACGTGGAAAAAATGAATGTATAAGGAAAAGAAACAAAAGGGAGGTATTGGTTTAAATGGCATTTTAGACAGTTTTGTGATTTAGATGGGTTTGGAATCTTAAAAACAGTGTGTACGCGAAGAAGGAAAGTTGTCTTGAGTGCGAAAACGTGGAAAAGTGAATGTATAAAGAAAAGAAACAAAAGGGAGGTATTGGTTTAAATGGTCTTTTAGACGATTTTGTGAGACAGATGGGTTCGGAATCATAAAAACAGTGCGTACGCGAAGGATTAAAGTTGTTTTGAGTGCCGAAACGTGGAAAAAATTAATGTATAACGAAAAAAAACAAAAGGGCGGTATTGGTTTAAATAGCTTTTTAGACAGTTTTGTGATTCAGATGGGTTTGGAATCTTAAAAACAATGTGTACGCGAAGAAGGAAAGTTGTCTTGAGTGCGAAAACGTGGAAAAGTGAATGTATAAGGAAAAGAAACATAAGGGCGGTATTGGTTTAAATGGCATTTTAGACAGTTTTGTGATTCAGATGGGTTTGGAATCTTAAAAACAGTGTGTACGCGAAGGAGGAAAGTTGTCTTGAGTGCAAAAACGTGGAAAAAATGAATGTATAAAGAAAAGAAACAAAAGGGAGGTATTGGTTTAAATGGCATTTTAGACGGTTTTGTGAGTCAGGTAGGTTCGGAATCATCAGAAAAGTGTGTACGCGAAGGAGGAAAGTTGTCTTGAGTGCCGAAACGTGGAAAAAATAAATGTATAACGAAAAGAAACAAAAGGGCTGTATTGGTTTAAATGGTCTTTTAGACGATATTGTGAGTCAGATGGGTTCGGAATCATAAAAACAGTGTGTACGCGAAGGAGGAAAGTTGTCTTGAGTGCAAAAACGTGGAAAAAACGAATGTATAAGGAAAAGAAACAAAAGGGACGTATTGGTTTAAATGGTCTTTTAGACGATTTTGTGAGACAGATGGGTTCGGAATCATAAAAACAGTGTGTACGCGAAGGATTGAAGTTGTTTTGAGTGCCGAAACGTGGAAAAAATTAATGTATAACGAAAAAAAACAAAAGGGCGGTATTGGTTTAAATAGCTTTTTAGACAGTTTTGTGAGTCAGATGGGTTTGGAATGTTAAAAACAGTGTGTACGCGGAGGAGGAAAGTTGTTTTGAGTGCAAAAACGTGGAAAAAAATGAATGTATAAGGAAAAGAAACAAAAGGGACGTATTGGTTTAAATGGTCTTTTAGACGATTTTGTGAGTCAGATGGGTTCGGAATCATAAAAACAGTGTGTACGCGAAGGAGGAATGTTGTTTTGAGTGCAAAAACGTGGAAAAAATGAATGTATAAGGAAAAGAAACAAAAGGGAGGTATTGGTTTAAATGGTCTTTTAGACGGTTTTGTGAGTCAGGTGGGTTCGGAATCATAAAAAAAGTTTGTACGAGAAGGAGGAAAGTTGGAAAAACGTGGAAAAAATGAATGTATAAGGAAAAGAAACAAAAGGGCGGTATTGGTTTAAATGGCCTTTTAGACGGTTTTGCGAGTCAGGTAGGTTCGGAATCATCAGAAAAGTGTGTACAAGGAGGAATGTTGTTTTGAATGCAAAAACGTGGAAAAAACGAATGTATAAGGAAAAGAAACAAAAGGGAGGTATTGGTTTAAATGGCCTTTTTAACGATTTTGTGAGTCAGATGGGTTCGGAATCATAAAAAAAGTGTGTACGCGAAGGAGGAAAATTGTTTTGAGTGCAAAAACGTGGAAAAAATGAATGTATAAGGAAAAGAAACAAAAGGGCTGTATTGGTTTAAATGGCTTTTTAGACAGTTTTGTGAGTCAGATGGGTTGGGAATCTTAAAAACAGTGTGTACGCGAAGGAGGAAAGTTGTCTTGAGTGCAAAAACGCGGTAAAAATGAATGTATAAGGAAAAGAAACAAAAGGGAGGTATTGGTTTAAATGGTCTTTTAGGCGATTTTTTGAGTCAGATGGGTTCGGAATCATAAAAACAGTGTGTACGCGAAGGAGGAAAGTTGTTTTGAGTGCAAAAACGTGGAAAAAATTATAGTATAACGAATAAAAACATAAGGGCGGTATTGCTTTAAATGGCTTTTTAGACAGTTTTGTGATTCAGATGGGTTTGGAATCTTAAAAACAGTGTGTACGCGAAGGAGGAAAGTTGTCTTGAGTGCAAAAACGTGGAAAAAATGAATGTATAAGGAAAAGAAACAAAAGGGAGGTATTGGTTTAAATGGTCTTTTAGACGATTTTGTGAGACAGATGGGTTCGGAATCATAAAAACAGTGTGAGCGCGAAGGATGAAAGTTGTCTTGAGTGCAAAAACGTGGAAAAAATGAATGTATAAGGAAAAGAAACAAAAGGGAGGTATTGGTTTAAATGGCATTTTAGACAGTTTTGTGATTCAGATGGGTTTGGAATCTTAAAAACAGTGTGTACGCGAAGAAGGAAAGTTGTCTTGAGTGCGAAAACGTGGAAAAGTAAATGTATAAGGAAAAGAAACAAAAGGGAGGTATTGGTTTAAATGGCATTTTAGACAGTTTTGTGATTCAGATGGGTTTGGAATCTTAAAAACAGTGTGTACGCGAAGGAGGAAAGTTGTCTTGAGTGCAAAAACGTGGAAAAAATGAATGTATAAGGAAAAGAAACAAAAGGGACGTATTGGTTTAAATGGCCTTTTTAACGATTTTGTGAGTCAGGTGGGTTCGGAATCATAAAAAAAGTGTGTACGAGAAGGAGGAAAGTTGGAAAAACGTGGAAAAAATGAATGTATAAGGAAAAGAAACAAATGGGCGGTATTGGTTTAAATGGCCTTTTAGACGGTTTTTGTGAGTCAGGTGGGTTCGGATTCATAAAAAAAGTGTGTACGAGAAGGAGGAAAGTTGGAAAAACGTGGAAAAAGTGAATGTATAAGGAAAAGAAACAAAAGGGCGGTATTGGTTTAAATGGCCTTTTTAACGATTTTGTGAGTCAGATGGGTTCGGAATCATAAAAAAAGTGTGTACGCGAAGGAGGAAAATTGTTTTGAGTGCAAAAACGTGAAAAAATGAATGTATAAGGAAAAGAAACAAAAGGGCGGTATTGGTTTAAATGGCTTTTTAGACAGTTTTGTGAGTCAGATGGGTTGGGAATCTTAAAAACAGTGTGTACGCGGAGGAGGAAAGTTGTTTTGAGTGCAAAAACGTGGAAAAAATGAATGTATAAGGAAAAGAAACAAAAGGGCGGTATTGGTTTAAATGGCCTTTTTAACGATTTTGTGAGTCAGGTGGGTTCGGAATCATAAAAAAAGTGTGTACGAGAAGGAGGAAAGTTGGAAAAACGTGGAAAAAATGAATGTATAAGGAAAAGAAACAAAAGGGCGGTATTGGTTTAAATGGCCTTTTAGACGGTTTTGTGAGTCAGGTAGGTTCGGAATCATCAGAAAAGTGTGTACGCGAAGGAGGAAAGTTGTCTTGAGTGCCGAAACGTGGAAAAAATAAATGTATAACGAAAAGAAACAAAAGGGCGGTATTTATTTAAATGGTCTTTTAGACGATATTGTGAGTCAGATGGGTTCGGAATCATAAAAACAGTGTGTACGCGAAGGAGGAAAGTTGTTTTGTGTGCAAAAACGTAGAAAAAAATGAATGTATAAGGAAAAGAAACAAAAGGGAGGTATTGGTTTAAATGGTCTTTTAGACGATTTTGTGAGTCAGGTGGGTTCGGAATCATAAAAAAAGTTTGTACGAGAAGGAGGAAAGTTGGAAAAACGTGGAAAAAATGAATGTATAAGGAAAAGAAACAAAAGGGCGGTATTGGTTTAAATGGCCTTTTAGACGGTTTTGCGAGTCAGGTAGGTTCGGAATCATCAGAAAAGTGTGTACAAGGAGGAATGTTGTTTTGAATGCAAAAACGTGGAAAAAACGAATGTATAAGGAAAAGAAACAAAAGGGAGGTATTGGTTTAAATGGCCTTTTTAACGATTTTGTGAGTCAGATGGGTTCGGAATCATAAAAAAAGTGTGTACGCGAAGGAGGAAAATTGTTTTGAGTGCAAAAACGTGGAAAAAATGAATGTATAAGGAAAAGAAACAAAAGGGCTGTATTGGTTTAAATGGCTTTTTAGACAGTTTTGTGAGTCAGATGGGTTGGGAATCTTAAAAACAGTGTGTACGCGAAGGAGGAAAGTTGTCTTGAGTGCAAAAACGCGGTAAAAATGAATGTATAAGGAAAAGAAACAAAAGGGAGGTATTGCTTTAAATGGTCTTTTAGGCGATTTTGTGAGTCAGATGGGTTCGGAATCATAAAAACAGTGTATACGCGAAGGAAGAAAGTTGTTTTGTGTGCAAAAACGTGGAAAAAATTATTGTATAACGAAAAAAAACATAAGGGCGGTATTGCTTTAAATGGCTTTTTAGACAGTTTTGTGATTCAGATGGGTTTGGAATCTTAAAAACAGTGTGTACGCGAAGGAGGAAAGTTGTCTTGAGTGCAAAAACGTGGAAAAAATGAATGTATAAGGAAAAGAAACAAAAGGGAGGTATTGGTTTAAATGGTCTTTTAGACGATTTTGTGAGACAGATGGGTTCGGAATCATAAAAACAGTGTGTGCGCGAAGGAGGAAAGTTGTCTTGAGTGCAAAAACGTGGAAAAAATGAATGTATAAGGAAAAGAAACAAAAGGGAGGTATTGGTTTAAATGGCATTTTAGACAGTTTTGTGATTTAGATGGGTTTGGAATCTTAAAAACAGTGTGTACGCGAAGAAGGAAAGTTGTCTTGAGTGCGAAAACGTGGAAAAGTGAATGTATAAAGAAAAGAAACAAAAGGGAGGTATTGGTTTAAATGGTCTTTTAGACGATTTTGTGAGACAGATGGGTTCGGAATCATAAAAACAGTGCGTACGCGAAGGATTAAAGTTGTTTTGAGTGCCGAAACGTGGAAAAAATTAATGTATAACGAAAAAAAACAAAAGGGCGGTATTGGTTTAAATAGCTTTTTAGACAGTTTTGTGATTCAGATGGGTTTGGAATCTTAAAAACAATGTGTACGCGAAGAAGGAAAGTTGTCTTGAGTGCGAAAACGTGGAAAAGTGAATGTATAAGGAAAAGAAACATAAGGGCGGTATTGGTTTAAATGGCATTTTAGACAGTTTTGTGATTCAGATGGGTTTGGAATCTTAAAAACAGTGTGTACGCGAAGGAGGAAAGTTGTCTTGAGTGCAAAAACGTGGAAAAAATGAATGTATAAAGAAAAGAAACAAAAGGGAGGTATTGGTTTAAATGGCATTTTAGACGGTTTTGTGAGTCAGGTAGGTTCGGAATCATCAGAAAAGTGTGTACGCGAAGGAGGAAAGTTGTCTTGAGTGCCGAAACGTGGAAAAAATAAATGTATAACGAAAAGAAACAAAAGGGCTGTATTGGTTTAAATGGTCTTTTAGACGATATTGTGAGTCAGATGGGTTCGGAATCATAAAAACAGTGTGTACGCGAAGGAGGAAAGTTGTCTTGAGTGCAAAAACGTGGAAAAAACGAATGTATAAGGAAAAGAAACAAAAGGGACGTATTGGTTTAAATGGTCTTTTAGACGATTTTGTGAGACAGATGGGTTCGGAATCATAAAAACAGTGTGTACGCGAAGGATTGAAGTTGTTTTGAGTGCCGAAACGTGGAAAAAATTAATGTATAACGAAAAAAAACAAAAGGGCGGTATTGGTTTAAATAGCTTTTTAGACAGTTTTGTGAGTCAGATGGGTTTGGAATGTTAAAAACAGTGTGTACGCGGAGGAGGAAAGTTGTTTTGAGTGCAAAAACGTGGAAAAAAATGAATGTATAAGGAAAAGAAACAAAAGGGACGTATTGGTTTAAATGGTCTTTTAGACGATTTTGTGAGTCAGATGGGTTCGGAATCATAAAAACAGTGTGTACGCGAAGGAGGAATGTTGTTTTGAGTGCAAAAACGTGGAAAAAATGAATGTATAAGGAAAAGAAACAAAAGGGAGGTATTGGTTTAAATGGTCTTTTAGACGGTTTTGTGAGTCAGGTGGGTTCGGAATCATAAAAAAAGTTTGTACGAGAAGGAGGAAAGTTGGAAAAACGTGGAAAAAATGAATGTATAAGGAAAAGAAACAAAAGGGCGGTATTGGTTTAAATGGCCTTTTAGACGGTTTTGCGAGTCAGGTAGGTTCGGAATCATCAGAAAAGTGTGTACAAGGAGGAATGTTGTTTTGAATGCAAAAACGTGGAAAAAACGAATGTATAAGGAAAAGAAACAAAAGGGAGGTATTGGTTTAAATGGCCTTTTTAACGATTTTGTGAGTCAGATGGGTTCGGAATCATAAAAAAAGTGTGTACGCGAAGGAGGAAAATTGTTTTGAGTGCAAAAACGTGGAAAAAATGAATGTATAAGGAAAAGAAACAAAAGGGCTGTATTGGTTTAAATGGCTTTTTAGACAGTTTTGTGAGTCAGATGGGTTGGGAATCTTAAAAACAGTGTGTACGCGAAGGAGGAAAGTTGTCTTGAGTGCAAAAACGCGGTAAAAATGAATGTATAAGGAAAAGAAACAAAAGGGAGGTATTGGTTTAAATGGTCTTTTAGGCGATTTTTTGAGTCAGATGGGTTCGGAATCATAAAAACAGTGTGTACGCGAAGGAGGAAAGTTGTTTTGAGTGCAAAAACGTGGAAAAAATTATAGTATAACGAATAAAAACATAAGGGCGGTATTGCTTTAAATGGCTTTTTAGACAGTTTTGTGATTCAGATGGGTTTGGAATCTTAAAAACAGTGTGTACGCGAAGGAGGAAAGTTGTCTTGAGTGCAAAAACGTGGAAAAAATGAATGTATAAGGAAAAGAAACAAAAGGGAGGTATTGGTTTAAATGGTCTTTTAGACGATTTTGTGAGACAGATGGGTTCGGAATCATAAAAACAGTGTGAGCGCGAAGGATGAAAGTTGTCTTGAGTGCAAAAACGTGGAAAAAATGAATGTATAAGGAAAAGAAACAAAAGGGAGGTATTGGTTTAAATGGCATTTTAGACAGTTTTGTGATTCAGATGGGTTTGGAATCTTAAAAACAGTGTGTACGCGAAGAAGGAAAGTTGTCTTGAGTGCGAAAACGTGGAAAAGTAAATGTATAAGGAAAAGAAACAAAAGGGAGGTATTGGTTTAAATGGCATTTTAGACAGTTTTGTGATTCAGATGGGTTTGGAATCTTAAAAACAGTGTGTACGCGAAGGAGGAAAGTTGTCTTGAGTGCAAAAACGTGGAAAAAATGAATGTATAAGGAAAAGAAACAAAAGGGACGTATTGGTTTAAATGGTCTTTTAGACGACTTTGTGAGACAGATGGGTTCGGAATCATAAAAACAGTGTGTACGCGAAGGATTAAAGTTGTTTTGAGTGCCGAAACGTGGAAAAAATTAATGTATAACGAAAAAAAACAAAAGGGCGGTATTGGTTTAAATAGCTTTTTAGACAGTTTTGTGATTCAGATGGGTTTGGAATCTTAAAAACAGTGTGTACGCGAAGAAGGAAAGTTGTCTTGAGTGCGAAAACGTGGAAAAGTGAATGTATAAGGAAAAGAAACAAAAGGGAGGTATTGGTTTAAATGGTCTTTTAGACGATTTTGCGAGTCAGATGGTTTCGGAATCATAAAAATAGTGTGTACGCGAAGGAGGAAAGTTGTCTTGAGTGCAAAAACGTGGAAAAAATGAATGTATAAAGAAAAGAAACAAAAGGGAGGTATTTGTTTAAATGGTCTTTTAGACGATTTTTTGAGACAGATGGGTTCGGAATCATAAAAACAGTGTGTACGCAAAGGAGGAAAGTTGTTTTGAGTGCCGAAACGTGGAAAAAATAAATGTATAAGGAAAAGAAACAAAAGGGCGGTATTTGTTTAAATGGCTTTTTAGACAGTTTTGTGAGTAAGATGGGTTCGGAATCATAAAAACAGTGTGTACGCGAAGGAGGAAAGTTGTTTTGAGTACAAAAGTGTGAAAAAATGAATGTATAAGGAAAAGAGAAACAATTGGGCGGTATTGGTTTAAATGGCCTTTTAGACGGTTTTTGTGAGTCAGGTGGGTTCGGATTCATAAAGAAAGTGTGTACGAAAAGGAGGAAAGTTGGAAAAACGTGGAAAAAATGAATGTATAAGGAAAAGAAACAAAAGGGCGGTATTGGTTTAAATGGCCTTTTTAACGATTTTGTGAGTCAGATGGGTTCGGAATCATAAAAACAGTGTGTACGCGAAGGAGGAAAGTTATCTTGAGTGCAAAAACGTGGAAAAAATGAATGTATAAGGAAAAGAAACAAAAGGGAGGTATTGGTTTAAATGGTCTTTTAGACGATTTTGTGAGACAGATGGGTTCGAAATCATAAAAGCAGTGTGTACGCGAATGTGGAAAGATGTTTTGAGTGCCGAAACGTGGAAAAAATTAATGTATAACGAAAAAAAACAAAAGGGCGGTATTGGTTTAAATAGCTTTTTAGACAGTTTTGTGAGTCAGATGGGTTCGGAATGTTAAAAACAGTGTGTACGCGGAGGAGGAAAGTTGTTTTGAGTGCAAAAACGTGGAAAAAAATGAATGTATAAGGAAAAGAAACAAAAGGGAGCTATTGGTTTAAATAGTCTTTTAGACGATTTTGTGAGACAGATGGGTTCGGAATCATAAAAACAGTGTGTACGCAAAGGAGGAAAGTTGTTTTGAGTGCCGAAACGTGGAAAAAATGAATGTATAAGGAAAAGGAACAAAAGAGAGGTATTGGTTTAAATGGTCTTTTAGACGATTTTGTGATTCAGATGGGTTCGGAATCATAAAAACAGTGTGTACGCGAAGGAGGAAAGTTGTTTTATGTGCAAAAACGTGGAAAAAATTAATGTATAACGAAAAAAAAACATAAGGGCGGTATTGGTTTAAATGGCATTTTAGACAGTTTTGTGATTCAGATGGGTTTGGAATCTTAAAAACAGTGTGTACGCGAAGGAGGAAAGTTGTCTTGAGTGCAAAAACGTGGAAAAAACGAATGTATAAGGAAAAGAAACAAATGGGCGGTATTGGTTTAAATGGCCTTTTAGACGGTTTTTGTGAGTCAGGTGGGTTCGGAATCATAAAAAAAGTGTGTACGCGAAGGAGGAAAATTGTTTTGAGTGCAAAAACGTGGAAAAAATGAATGTATAAGGAAAAGAAACAAAAGGGCTGTATTGGTTTAAATGGCTTTTTAGACAGTTTTGTGAGTCAGATGGGTTGGGAATCTTAAAAACAGTGTGTACGCGAAGGAGGAAAGTTGTCTTGAGTGCAAAAACGCGGTAAAAATGAATGTATAAGGAAAAGAAACAAAAGGGAGGTATTGCTTTAAATGGTCTTTTAGGCGATTTTGTGAGTCAGATGGGTTCGGAATCATAAAAACAGTGTATACGCGAAGGAAGAAAGTTGTTTTGTGTGCAAAAACGTGGAAAAAATTATTGTATAACGAAAAAAAACATAAGGGCGGTATTGCTTTAAATGGCTTTTTAGACAGTTTTGTGATTCAGATGGGTTTGGAATCTTAAAAACAGTGTGTACGCGAAGGAGGAAAGTTGTCTTGAGTGCAAAAACGTGGAAAAAATGAATGTATAAGGAAAAGAAACAAAAGGGAGGTATTGGTTTAAATGGTCTTTTAGACGATTTTGTGAGACAGATGGGTTCGGAATCATAAAAACAGTGTGTGCGCGAAGGAGGAAAGTTGTCTTGAGTGCAAAAACGTGGAAAAAATGAATGTATAAGGAAAAGAAACAAAAGGGAGGTATTGGTTTAAATGGCATTTTAGACAGTTTTGTGATTTAGATGGGTTTGGAATCTTAAAAACAGTGTGTACGCGAAGAAGGAAAGTTGTCTTGAGTGCGAAAACGTGGAAAAGTGAATGTATAAAGAAAAGAAACAAAAGGGAGGTATTGGTTTAAATGGTCTTTTAGACGATTTTGTGAGACAGATGGGTTCGGAATCATAAAAACAGTGCGTACGCGAAGGATTAAAGTTGTTTTGAGTGCCGAAACGTGGAAAAAATTAATGTATAACGAAAAAAAACAAAAGGGCGGTATTGGTTTAAATAGCTTTTTAGACAGTTTTGTGATTCAGATGGGTTTGGAATCTTAAAAACAATGTGTACGCGAAGAAGGAAAGTTGTCTTGAGTGCGAAAACGTGGAAAAGTGAATGTATAAGGAAAAGAAACATAAGGGCGGTATTGGTTTAAATGGCATTTTAGACAGTTTTGTGATTCAGATGGGTTTGGAATCTTAAAAACAGTGTGTACGCGAAGGAGGAAAGTTGTCTTGAGTGCAAAAACGTGGAAAAAATGAATGTATAAAGAAAAGAAACAAAAGGGAGGTATTGGTTTAAATGGCATTTTAGACGGTTTTGTGAGTCAGGTAGGTTCGGAATCATCAGAAAAGTGTGTACGCGAAGGAGGAAAGTTGTCTTGAGTGCCGAAACGTGGAAAAAATAAATGTATAACGAAAAGAAACAAAAGGGCTGTATTGGTTTAAATGGTCTTTTAGACGATATTGTGAGTCAGATGGGTTCGGAATCATAAAAACAGTGTGTACGCGAAGGAGGAAAGTTGTCTTGAGTGCAAAAACGTGGAAAAAACGAATGTATAAGGAAAAGAAACAAAAGGGACGTATTGGTTTAAATGGTCTTTTAGACGATTTTGTGAGACAGATGGGTTCGGAATCATAAAAACAGTGTGTACGCGAAGGATTGAAGTTGTTTTGAGTGCCGAAACGTGGAAAAAATTAATGTATAACGAAAAAAAACAAAAGGGCGGTATTGGTTTAAATAGCTTTTTAGACAGTTTTGTGAGTCAGATGGGTTTGGAATGTTAAAAACAGTGTGTACGCGGAGGAGGAAAGTTGTTTTGAGTGCAAAAACGTGGAAAAAAATGAATGTATAAGGAAAAGAAACAAAAGGGACGTATTGGTTTAAATGGTCTTTTAGACGATTTTGTGAGTCAGATGGGTTCGGAATCATAAAAACAGTGTGTACGCGAAGGAGGAATGTTGTTTTGAGTGCAAAAACGTGGAAAAAATGAATGTATAAGGAAAAGAAACAAAAGGGAGGTATTGGTTTAAATGGTCTTTTAGACGGTTTTGTGAGTCAGGTGGGTTCGGAATCATAAAAAAAGTTTGTACGAGAAGGAGGAAAGTTGGAAAAACGTGGAAAAAATGAATGTATAAGGAAAAGAAACAAAAGGGCGGTATTGGTTTAAATGGCCTTTTAGACGGTTTTGCGAGTCAGGTAGGTTCGGAATCATCAGAAAAGTGTGTACAAGGAGGAATGTTGTTTTGAATGCAAAAACGTGGAAAAAACGAATGTATAAGGAAAAGAAACAAAAGGGAGGTATTGGTTTAAATGGCCTTTTTAACGATTTTGTGAGTCAGATGGGTTCGGAATCATAAAAAAAGTGTGTACGCGAAGGAGGAAAATTGTTTTGAGTGCAAAAACGTGGAAAAAATGAATGTATAAGGAAAAGAAACAAAAGGGCTGTATTGGTTTAAATGGCTTTTTAGACAGTTTTGTGAGTCAGATGGGTTGGGAATCTTAAAAACAGTGTGTACGCGAAGGAGGAAAGTTGTCTTGAGTGCAAAAACGCGGTAAAAATGAATGTATAAGGAAAAGAAACAAAAGGGAGGTATTGGTTTAAATGGTCTTTTAGGCGATTTTTTGAGTCAGATGGGTTCGGAATCATAAAAACAGTGTGTACGCGAAGGAGGAAAGTTGTTTTGAGTGCAAAAACGTGGAAAAAATTATAGTATAACGAATAAAAACATAAGGGCGGTATTGCTTTAAATGGCTTTTTAGACAGTTTTGTGATTCAGATGGGTTTGGAATCTTAAAAACAGTGTGTACGCGAAGGAGGAAAGTTGTCTTGAGTGCAAAAACGTGGAAAAAATGAATGTATAAGGAAAAGAAACAAAAGGGAGGTATTGGTTTAAATGGTCTTTTAGACGATTTTGTGAGACAGATGGGTTCGGAATCATAAAAACAGTGTGAGCGCGAAGGATGAAAGTTGTCTTGAGTGCAAAAACGTGGAAAAAATGAATGTATAAGGAAAAGAAACAAAAGGGAGGTATTGGTTTAAATGGCATTTTAGACAGTTTTGTGATTCAAATGGGTTTGGAATCTTAAAAACAGTGTGTACGCGAAGAAGGAAAGTTGTCTTGAGTGCGAAAACGTGGAAAAGTAAATGTATAAGGAAAAGAAACAAAAGGGAGGTATTGGTTTAAATGGCATTTTAGACAGTTTTGTGATTCAGATGGGTTTGGAATCTTAAAAACAGTGTGTACGCGAAGGAGGAAAGTTGTCTTGAGTGCAAAAACGTGGAAAAAATGAATGTATAAGGAAAAGAAACAAAAGGGACGTATTGGTTTAAATGGTCTTTTAGACGATTTTGTGAGACAGATGGGTTCGGAATCATAAAAACAGTGTGTACGCGAAGGATTAAAGTTGTTTTGAGTGCCGAAACGTGGAAAAAATTAATGTATAACGAAAAAAAACAAAAGGGCGGTATTGGTTTAAATAGCTTTTTAGACAGTTTTGTGATTCAGATGGGTTTGGAATCTTAAAAACAGTGTGTACGCGAAGAAGGAAAGTTGTCTTGAGTGCGAAAACGTGGAAAAGTGAATGTATAAGGAAAAGAAACAAAAGGGAGGTATTGGTTTAAATGGTCTTTTAGACGATTTTGCGAGTCAGATGGTTTCGGAATCATAAAAATAGTGTGTACGCGAAGGAGGAAAGTTGTCTTGAGTGCAAAAACGTGGAAAAAATGAATGTATAAAGAAAAGAAACAAAAGGGAGGTATTTGTTTAAATGGTCTTTTAGACGATTTTTTGAGACAGATGGGTTCGGAATCATAAAAACAGTGTGTACGCAAAGGAGGAAAGTTGTTTTGAGTGCCGAAACGTGGAAAAAATAAATGTATAAGGAAAAGAAACAAAAGGGCGGTATTTGTTTAAATGGCTTTTTAGACAGTTTTGTGAGTAAGATGGGTTCGGAATCATAAAAACAGTGTGTACGCGAAGGAGGAAAGTTGTTTTGAGTACAAAAGTGTGAAAAAATGAATGTATAAGGAAAAGAGAAACAATTGGGCGGTATTGGTTTAAATGGCCTTTTAGACGGTTTTTGTGAGTCAGGTGGGTTCGGATTCATAAAGAAAGTGTGTACGAAAAGGAGGAAAGTTGGAAAAACGTGGAAAAAATGAATGTATAAGGAAAAGAAACAAAAGGGCGGTATTGGTTTAAATGGCCTTTTTAACGATTTTGTGAGTCAGATGGGTTCGGAATCATAAAAACAGTGTGTACGCGAAGGAGGAAAGTTATCTTGAGTGCAAAAACGTGGAAAAAATGAATGTATAAGGAAAAGAAACAAAAGGGAGGTATTGGTTTAAATGGTCTTTTAGACGATTTTGTGAGACAGATGGGTTCGAAATCATAAAAGCAGTGTGTACGCGAATGTGGAAAGATGTTTTGAGTGCCGAAACGTGGAAAAAATTAATGTATAACGAAAAAAAACAAAAGGGCGGTATTGGTTTAAATAGCTTTTTAGACAGTTTTGTGAGTCAGATGGGTTCGGAATGTTAAAAACAGTGTGTACGCGGAGGAGGAAAGTTGTTTTGAGTGCAAAAACGTGGAAAAAAATGAATGTATAAGGAAAAGAAACAAAAGGGAGGTATTGGTTTAAATAGTCTTTTAGACGATTTTGTGAGACAGATGGGTTCGGAATCATAAAAACAGTGTGTACGCAAAGGAGGAAAGTTGTTTTGAGTGCCGAAACGTGGAAAAAATGAATGTATAAGGAAAAGGAACAAAAGAGAGGTATTGGTTTAAATGGTCTTTTAGACGATTTTGTGATTCAGATGGGTTCGGAATCATAAAAACAGTGTGTACGCGAAGGAGGAAAGTTGTTTTATGTGCAAAAACGTGGAAAAAATTAATGTATAACGAAAAAAAAACATAAGGGCGGTATTGGTTTAAATGGCATTTTAGACAGTTTTGTGATTCAGATGGGTTTGGAATCTTAAAAACAGTGTGTACGCGAAGGAGGAAAGTTGTCTTGAGTGCAAAAACGTGGAAAAAACGAATGTATAAGGAAAAGAAACAAATGGGCGGTATTGGTTTAAATGGCCTTTTAGACGGTTTTTGTGAGTCAGGTGGGTTCGGATTCATAAAAAAAGTGTGTACGAGAAGGAGGAAAGTTGGAAAAACGTGGAAAAAATAATGTATAAGGAAAAGAAACAAAAGGGCGGTATTGGTTTAAATGGCCTTTTTAACGATTTTGTGAGTCAGATGGGTTCGGAATCATAAAAAAAGTGTGTACGCGAAGGAGGAAAGTTGGAAAAACGTGGAAAAAATGAATGTATAAGGAAAAGAAACAAAAGGGCGGTATTGGTTTAAATGGCCTTTTTAACGATTTTGTGAGTCAGATGGGTTGGGAATCTTAAAAACAGTGTGTACGCGGAGGAGGAAAGTTGTTTTGAGTGCAAAAACGTGGAAAAAATGAATGTATAAGGAAAAGAAACAAAAGGGAGGTATTGGTTTAAATGGTCTTTTAGACGATTTTGTGAGACAGATGGGTTCGGAATCATAAAAAAAGTGTGTACGCGAAGGAGGAAAGTTGTTTTGAGTGCAAAAACGTGGAAAAAATGAATGTATAAGGAAAAGAAACAAAAGGGCGGTATTGGTTTAAATGGCCTTTTTAACGATTTTGTGAGTCAGGTGGGTTCGGTATCATAAAAAAAGTGTGTACGAGAAGGAGGAAAGTTGGAAAAACGTGGAAAAAATGAATGTATAAGGAAAAGAAACAAAAGGGCGGTATTGGTTTAAATGGCCTTTTAGACGGTTTTGTGAGTCAGGTAGGTTCGGAATCATCAGAAAAGTGTGTACGCGAAGGAGGAAAGTTGTCTTGAGTGCCGAAACGTGGAAAAAATAAATGTATAACGAAAAGAAACAAAAGGGCGGTATTGGTTTAAATGGGCTTTTAGACGATATTGTGAGTCAGATGGGTTCGGAATCATAAAAACAGTGTGTACGCGAAGGAGGAAAGTTGTCTTGAGTGCAAAAACGTGGAAAAAACGAATGTATAAGGAAAAGAAACAAAAGGGACGTATTGGTTTAAATGGTCTTTTAGACGATTTTGTGAGTCAGATGGGTTCGGAATCATAAAAACAGTGTGTACGCGAAGGAGGAAAGTTGTTTTGAGTGCAAAAACGTGGAAAAAATGAATGTATAAGGAAAAGAAACAAAAGGGAGGTATTGGTTTAAATGGTCTTTTAGACGGTTTTGTGAGTCAGGTGGGTTCGGAATCATAAAAAAAGTTTGTACGAGAAGGAGGAAAGTTGGAAAAACGTGGAAAAAATGAATGTATAAGGAAAAGAAACAAAAGGGCGGTATTGGTTTAAATGGCCTTTTAGACGGTTTTGCGAGTCAGGTAGGTTCGGAATCATCAGAAAAGTGTGTACAAGGAGGAATGTTGTTTTGAATGCAAAAACGTGGAAAAAACGAATGAAAAAAAGAAAAATGAAAAAAGAAACAAAAGGGAGGTATTGGTTTAAATGGCCTTTTTAACGATTTTGTGAGTCAGATGGGTTCGGAATCATAAAAAAAGTGTGTACGCGAAGAAGGAAAATTGTTTTGAGTGCAAAAACGTGGAAAAAATGAATGTATAAGGAAAAGAAACAAAAGGGCTGTATTGGTTTAAATGGCTTTTTAGACAGTTTTGTGAGTCAGATGGGTTGGGAATCTTAAAAACAGTGTGTACGCGAAGGAGGAAAGTTGTCTTGAGTGCAAAAACGCGGTAAAAATGAATGTATAAGGAAAAGAAACAAAAGGGAGGTTTTGGTTTAAATGGTCTTTTAGGCGATTTTGTGAGTCAGATGGGTTCGGAATCATAAAAACAGTGTGTACGCGAAGGAGGAAAGTTGTTTTGAGTGCAAAAACGTGGAAAAAATTATTGTATAACTAGCAGGCTACGCCCGCTTCGCTGGTCACTATTTTTAAATGAATCATTATAATTAATGAATTCTCAAAATTGCGTTAATTTTTATCATGTGAAAAAAAAAAAGAAAAAAAAACTCTGATCGGGAAAAATGTCGCACCGGGTCCCCACTGCCTTCGGCAGCGTAGACCCGTGCGCGACGCGCACGCGCGAATGCATATATATGAGCGCCCTAATAATTTTACAAATTCGAATATATCCGCAATCGATTTGTAAGTATCGAAAACCTCTATATACCAATTTTGAACGATCTAACTGTATTTTTATTTTTTTGCCCCCCTCTCCCCTCTCCCCTCTCCCCTCCCCCCTTCTCCCCCCTCCAAATAACTTCACACTTTCGAAAATATCCCCATTCGACTTGCAGGCCTCTTAAACCTATCTGTACCAATTTTGAACGGCCTAACTGTATTTCTATTTGTTTTTGCCCCATAGCCCCCCCTTACCGCCCCACCCCCTACCCGCCCCTTCTAATAATTTTACAAATTCAAAATCATCCGCAATCGATTTGTAAGTATCGGAAACCTCTATGTACCAATTTTCAACGATCTGACACTATTTTTATTTTTTTGCCCCCCCCCCTCCCCTCCCCCCTTCTCGCCCCTCCTAATAACTTTACACAATCGAAAATATCCCCATTTGACTTGCAGGCCTCTTAAACCTATCTGTACCAATTTTGAACGGCCTAACTGTATTTCTATTTGTTTTTGCCCCATAGCCCCCCCTTACTGCTCCACCCCCTTACCCGCCCCTCCTAATAATTTTACAAATTCAAAAATATCCGCAATCGATTTGTAAGTATCGAAAACCTGTGTACCAATTTTGAACGATCTGACACTATTTTTATTTTTTTGCCCCCCCTCTCCACTCCCCCCTTCTCGCCCCTCCTAATAACTTTACACAATCGAAAATATCCCCATTCGACTTGCAGGCCTCTTAAACCTATCTGTACCAATTTTGAACGGCCTAACTATATTTTTATTTGTTTTTGCCCCATAGCCCCCCTTACTGCCCCACCCTCTACCCGCCCCTCCTAATAATTTTACAAATTCAAAAATATCCGCAATCGATTTGTAAGTATCGGAAACCTCTATGTACCAATTTTCAACCATCAGACACTATTTTTATTTTTTTGCCCCCCCCCCTCCCCTCCCCCCCTACTCGCCCCTCCTAATAACTTTACACAATCGAAAATAACCCCATTTGACTTGCAGGCCTCTTAAACCTATCTGTACCAATTTTGAACGACCTAACTGTATTTCTATTTGTTTTTGCCCCATAGCCCCCCCTTACTGCCCCACCCCCATACCCGCCCCTCCTAATAATTTTACAAATTCAAAAATATCCGCAATCGATTTGTAAGTATCGAAAACCTCTATGTACCAATTTTGAACGATCTGACACTATTTTTATTTTTTTGCCCCCCCCTCCCCTCCCCCCCTTCTCGC
The DNA here is from genome assembly GCA_963930645.1 of Salticus scenicus. Taxonomy (NCBI): domain Eukaryota; kingdom Metazoa; phylum Arthropoda; class Arachnida; order Araneae; family Salticidae; genus Salticus; species Salticus scenicus. The sequence continues at coordinate 308,989,356 of OZ005655.1, forward strand.
CCCTCCTAATAAATTTACACAATCGAAAATATCCCCATTCGACTTACAGGCCTCTTAAACCTATCTGTACCAATTTTGAACGGCCTAACTGTATTTCTATTTGTTCTTGCCCCTTAGCCCCCCCTTACGCATGTGAAATCACGTTTTGCCCCCGCGCCCCCCTTGGGGACCGAATTTCAAAAATTCCAGAAACCGATTTTTAGACATTTGTATTAGCTATATTTAAAAGCAAAAATTTTACGGATATCTGTTTTTTTTTGTTTGAGATATGGAGGATTTTGTGAAATTACGTTTTGCCCCCCCTCCCCCCCTTGGGGGGCGAATTTTGTAAAATCGCTTGCGGCGTTGTCTTTCTCGGGTCGTAAACATTAAACGTGCCAAATTTGGTCCCGCTCGGTGAAACGGCCTAGGATTCTATAGCGAACACACACACACACACACAGACAGACTCTGCTCTTTTATCATGAAAAACGGCAGTTTTTCGAGTGACGCAAGCGGAAGGACAAACGGACGGAAAGCTGCGAACTCATATATACGCCTAGTCTGACATCAAAGAGATTTGTAAAAGCCGACACTTAATATCTCAGCAAATATGCCTTATTTTGTTCTGATATTTTCAAAATAATCTTTTATCGTCGGTCTTAATCTATCCTGAAAATTTTACGTTCCTACATGCAGTATGTTTTAAGATCTGAATCTCAATTTAAAGCCAAAAAGGAAAAACGTGAGGTGTAAGGATGTAATGAACTAAATTCATGAAAAAATATCTCTAAAACCGCACGAACGATTTTAATTTAATTAATATATGTTGTTAATGGGATCTTTCTGAATCGAGTAACGTTTTTGTTTTTTTCAGGAAAACTCTTGTTTTTTGTAAAACTTGCTTTGAAAATAGAACTATATTACTCCGCCAAAATGCATGCTTTTATTCGGCAAAAATGTCGTAATTCGGTTCTTACTTTCAAGACACGTTGGTTGGCTGACCAACGTGAATGCAGTCAATAAATTTTTGTTATGAAGAATATAATTTTAATTTTAAGATTTCCCATTTCGTCCAAAAAGTATTTAGATAATATTTAAAATAAATGAAGAATTTTTTAATTATAGATATTCTATGTCATCATTATTCATAATGAATTAAAAATATTTTTAAAGCGAAAACGTTTAATAAATCCCTCATGCACACAAATTTATACCATGGTCCATGGTCTTTGGAGCGCATGCGTACATCATACGGATGCGTACATCCTGTAGACGCTAAGCTAATTGCTTTCCCTGTATTCGTCCGCGCCGCGGTGTTTTTGTTTAATTTGTTGATTGGAAATTGGAATTAATACGAAATTTTGCATGATTTAGACAAATATTGGTAGTGCTCGGATACTTTTGCTGTGACCCACCGGTGTACCACGCCGGCGTGAACGTGTTAATCATAATTTTTATTAAATTAAAATAACACTGAGATATGAGAGCGAGAGTGTGAGCAGTGATTTTTACATTATTATTTTCAATGGGGAATTAAAATATTTATTCAAAAATTCCACCTACTTGCATGATTTAGTGGTAAGTGTTTTATAATTTTATATTCTTAAAACTTGCTTATAATTTTACGTATATGTAATTATAGGCTTCGTCTGATTGCACGGAAGTATTGTTATTTGTAAACAAACCATTGTTTACATTTTTTATAGTCGCTTTTTTCGCAAAATGTTACTCAGTTTTCTGTAATATGATAATTAAACAAGTTTTCGAATTCTTTATTATGTTTATTATTACTTTAATTATGTTGTTATTATTCGTAATATGTCACCTTTTAGCTTAGCAATTTTTGGAAAAATAAATTTAAATGTTTTGATTAGAGATCCTAACTAATCGAGATACTAAGAGATACTTCGATTACAGTCCAAAATTTATTTATTGGAATAAAATAGCTGTATTATTCTTTTCAAAAAACAGATTACGAAAAACTTTATTTTTGAATGATACAGCCTTGTAAAACGAAACAACAAAAATCCTATATATATATGATAACATGGGAAGGGAGAAAGGGAGCTATCTGACTGATTTACAGCCTTAATTAGATACATCACAAGTCTAGTGTAATGGGTAATTGGGAAATGTTGTATGTACTGTATTAATACATTATTGTATTAATACTGTATTGATACAATATATACTGTATTAATACAATATTGTTAAATTTTAAATGAATTTGAATGTCTTAGTTGTGTATCATAATAATCATTTATAATGCTTTTGACGGATATAGCTAAGGTAGTATGAAAACTACTTTATATCAACAGGGTTGCCACGCTACCTGGAGAACCTGGAATAGTCAGGGAATTTGAAAATTGACTATAAAAGTCAGTGAAAAGAAAAATCTGCCAATGCACGGTCATTTCCCCTCCCCCCCCCCCTTTTTTTTTTTCTCCATTAGCTTCTGCTATTTTTTTTAAACACCCCCACCCTTCTCTTTTGCTCATGTAAGGAATTTCTTATCTCGCTTATAAGCGACAAATGCTATCATTATATGCAACTTTTGTCATATGTAAATTTTGTGTTTACAAGTGGGACGTTAATTATTTTGCCCTCAACACAGTCAATGCTCAATATACGGTTAGACTGAAATTTTTTTAGAATATACCTGGAAAACCTTTTAAAAGTCAGGGAATTTCATTCTCCTGTTTGAGTGGCAACCCTGTATCAAGCTTATACTGTACTCTACTCTAAATATAATAATGCAGCACAAGCAGTATAAAGAAAATAAGGCTAAGCTTTACTATAGGGTACCTGTTGGCGATTCATGATGCTGTGATGAGATTCAGTGTATCGACACTTTTTAATAGTAACTTTTTTGTATCGGTACTTCATTTAACTGTCTTGGAACTTTGTTTTTCTTTTTGTGCCAGCTGCGCGCGTGTGTTTATTGTAATGCGGCCCAGCTGAATGATTTTTCTTTTTAATGCGTTTTTGAGGTATAAAAATTAATTTTTTGAGTGTATTTTATTATTTTATTTTACTTTTTAATAAATGGAATTATTTAGGGGAAAAAAGTGTATTCTAGTAATTGATGCAGTATAGATTTTCATGCATTTTCTTATTCATGTGCCATGAATTAGGAGTATCCAGTGATGTTTTTTTTTGTTTTAATATCGGGATAGTGACCACTGTAGTACAGATTTTTTATGCATTTTCTGATTCATGTGCTATGACTTAGGGGTATCCAGTGATATTGTTTTAGTCTTAATATTGGGATACTGACCGCTGTAGCATGAATTTTCAGATTCGTGCATGACAAATTAGCTGCATCCAGTGATTTTATTTATTTTTTGTTTGTTTTGTGATTGCTTCTGTACAGATTTTCATGCATTTTCAGATTCATGCAAGGCTGTAATTTTGAAATTTTGGGGCAAATCTTCAAGTTATTTTAGATTATACATCATTTATAATGCTGAATTTTATGTGTTAAAGCTTGAAAGCTCTCTGAATTTTTTTTTTTTTTTTTTTTGTGGTGAAATAGCTCAAATTTCTATTACTGTTTTAAATATTTTATTAATCTTTAAAATATGCTTAATTTATTTCAGTGAATTTCAAAACAAGCACCAGAGTGAAACAGTAATTTATTTTCTTGAAATGTATTTTTGATGTTTTGTAATGATTCAGAATATCGATTTGCAGTAATCGACTCATTCAGTGAGATGTACATCAGCAACAGCGATGGGCGCCTTATAGTAAAGCTATTCCAAAAATAAGCTAAATAAAACTTATCAAAAGCTTTCTTACTTAGTTTTCTTTTTCTTCTTCTTTTTTTCCCCCATAGCAGTTAATTGTACAAATGCATCTTAAAAATTAAACCCACTTTCAAGGCCTGCATTATTTATCATTAATAGATTGCTCACACTGTTTAGTGACAGTTTGTTTATAATTTCATTTCTTACCAAATTTATGCAACTGAAAACTATTTTCACAATTTGTCCGAAATCACAATGAAAAAAGTTCATCCTGAATGAGGAATTTGCACACATGGGGGATTTGAACAAAATCCTATTCTTATGGTAGTTTTAGGCCCATAAATTTCAAAAAGTTTATTAAAAATGCAAAAAAAGTTCTCATTAATTTAAAAAATAATTTTAAAATTAACCAAAAATCACGTGACTTCAAAAGGCTGCCTGACGTCACAGTTTATGATGCTTCAATGTTTACATTCTGTTAGCCTGGTTAGTAAGCAGCAATTTGTTTTAACTTTCGTGATTATTAATCGTTTATGTGATTTCTGAGCATTTCTTTTTCATCTTAGAATCATTCAATATCATTATCATCATTTTCAAATGTTTTCTTTTCATGGCGGTTGTCCAATGTTTTCGTTTCATAGGATCCTGTGGAACGCTAAAAAATAACTTTTGAGAAGCGTTAGCTGTTGTGTGTTGTATTAGTGCAAAATGGTACAATACAAATAATACAATATTTATACTACAATTTTTTAATATCAGTCATTATTATATCATAGAAAACCTATTTCACTGATTCAAGAAGCAAAGCAAAGCATGAAATCAAATGTAAACAACGATTACTTTAGTTTGTTGTCATAAAGAGTGACGTCACGATATATTATACTGCGTTTTCTCTGTACAGTAAATAGTGCGATGTTAAAATTGTTATAAATCAGACATTAGATTTCAAATAAAGAAAATGTATGTATTTATTGTGTATTTATTATTATTCATGTAATGAATATGTATGTATTTATTTTCTTACCTTTTCATTTTCTATTAGAATAAAATCCGAAAACGTGCAAATTGTCTATTGTGACTTTTTTGTGAAAGATTTTTTTTATTATTATTATTATAGAATTTAATGTAATTTTTTAGTATAAATGTGTGATCATATTTTGGATAACTGTATAGCATTTTGCATAAAAAGCGACTGTAGTGGAAACACTGGTTTGTTTATATTTGACAACATTTTTGTTCTTCATAACAGACGAAACATGTAATTACATTTTATGAAAAACTAATTGTAAGTTTTAAGAAAATAAAACTATATAGATATACCTTACCGCTAAGTCATGGAAGGAGGTGGAATATCCGTAGACATTAAATATAAACAACTCCTGCTACCAGGGATCACTCTAGAGCGTTTTAGCGGTACAAGTTGCCACAGGGTTGGCATAATACTTACTGTGCAATGGTGTAACGGGTTTTATCAGTTTTTACCGCCTTCATTTATCTCAAACACTTTAAGGATATATTTTAAAGTTTTTAGTTCTCAATTTCCCAATGTATTATTTAATATTTACTATGAAATTCCTACTTCTGCAATTTCTAAAAACATTTAAAAAAGAAAATATTTCCTTATTTATTTAGCTCTTATACCAGTTTATGTCATTTAGCATTGGCTCATATGATATTTAAAAAATAATAGCATTGTTTACATTGTACTGTTTAAAAAGCCCTGCAGGCTCCAAAAAGTTTTTAAAAAATAATAACATTTTAATTTAACTACATATAATCAATTAAATACAATTCGAGGCTGCTGTCACTGCTTGTTTTAATGAATTGTACCCACTAAATGTAAAAAAAAAGATTAAAAAAAAAAAAGTGAAAGTATTAAAATGGTAATGAAAATATGAATATTGTTAATGGGTAAAGTGTGAAAAAATTTTCTTGATTCAAATGATATTTGTTAAACCTAAGTAAAAATTTTTTAGGATATCTTTTTTTTTTTTTTTTTTATCTTCCCTAATTCCTTATTTTTTTTAAAATTTTGATTAGAAACTATGAGTAAAGATTTTTTTCTCTTAATACATTGCTTCAGTTATATGTCATATTTCCTACTAAATTATTCTTTTCCAAAATTATTTTATGTGTTCAATAGTGTGAGTAAAATTTTGCTTTATTTCAATACATTATTGTAGCTACAAAGTCAAAGTCTGAAGTTGAGTGGCTCATACTACCGCATTTATGATTGTTATACAATTACTTCTTATTATGAAGATATTATGTTGAATAAAAATGTTGGTAATAAATGCCTACATAGATTTTTTCTATAGAAATAGAATATTATTTATATTTTTATAATTTAAGTAAAATGATTGATAGTGTGGATATTGTGCATATATATACACATAATAAAAAACAAATGTTGTACAATAATGTATGAATACATAATAAAAATCAATTAAATCTTGATTTAAATAAAAAAAATCGATTTTTTTGAAAAAAATAAAAAAAATCAACAACCCTGTTTGGAAGTCAGATTTTCGAATAGTGTGCAACGATGTTAAAATTTATATTTCCAACGAATACACAATTTTGACTTTTAGATCCTGGAGAAAATTTTACAACTGGATACTAAATTTGAAGTAATTTAGTCAATATGCTTAGCAATTATACTTATTGGGACTTTTGAGTTTTTTAATGTTTTTTTTTTTTTTTCAATCTTAAATCTCTTGGTGATATTAGTTTTTTAGTGTAGCTCAAAATCTACTGACCAAAAGAACTGAAATTTCATAAAAGTATAATTAAAATAATTAGGAGCCAGTGAAATATTTGTTGCAAAATACTTCTAATTTGCAATTTAAGAATTTTTACTTAAATAATTTCTAAATATTTATTTTTTAGATAATTTTATTTAAAAATTTTTAAATTGTAATCTACAATAATATTTTTAAGTTGTTGCAGGCTTTAAATATGTAGATTCCCTAAGAATTTTCCCCCATAAATAATTAAATTACACATTCTATAAGGAATGGTAGGTATCTATTTTTCTCTCTCGATATTTGTTCAATCTGGTACATATAGGTATCATCTTTTTTTTTTTTTTTTTTTTTTTTTTTTTAAGGTCTATACATTATTATTTAAAAAAAAAAAAAAACTGCACAGCATGTGCAAAAATAAATGTGAAATTAACAATATTTATACATATAGTCACAACCACTTGTTAAAATATGCTATAATTTCACCAGTTATCGATAAAATTCACATATTTCAAGACTGATTTCCAAAATTCGCGATAATTTTACAATTGATTGCTAAAATGCATAATTTTTTTCATCGCTAATTAATAAAGTTTCTGCGTTTTTTAAGTTAAATGTCCCAAATACTCAATTATTTCGTCGATAATAGACGTAATTTGCACTTTGTTCTCAAAGCTGAATGCTGAAATACACAATAATTTTGCAGCTGATTTCGAAAATACGGGATTATTTTCACCGCTAACTATGGTGTCAATTTTTATAGTTAAAATTTACATTTAATTCCCAAATACCGCTATTATATCTCTGCTAACTAATAAAATTCACTGTATTATTTTGCGCCTAATCGATGAAATTCGTATTCTTTATAAAGTTTAATCTCCAAATACTCAATTATTTCGCCGCTAATCTATGAAATTTATGCTTTTCTCAAAGCTGAATCCCGAAATATGCAATAATTTTGCAGCCTAATTCGGAAATACGGGATCATTTTACTATTAACTGTCAAAAATTTATGCTTAAGTGCAACTAATTGCTAAAATACGATATTAATTCGGCGTTAATCGATAAAATTTGAAATCTTTTCAAAGGTGATTTCTGAAATTCACGATGTTTTGTGGCTGATTATTGAAACACGCAATCATTTCGCCGTTGCTTAATAAGGTTATTTTAATCCTAATTGTTTGCTGAAATAGGCTTTATCTCTATGTTAATCAATGAAATTCGCCCTTTTTTGCAAAGACAATATCCGATGTATGCAATAAATTTGCTGAAATATGGAATCAATCATTTTACCGCTTATTTTTTAAAATTATGCAAGAGCAACTAATTGCTAATATAGACTATTATTTCACCCCAGTGGCAGAAACACCGTGACACGGTTACATAGTTGCGGACACAGAATAAATGCTTGCAGACAGTTTTTGTCTGCACTAATAAAACAATTAGTCCGTAACTTTCGAACACTCTTTGTCTGTCTCTGTACTAATAAAAAAAATTGCCCACAACTTTCAGACAGTCTTTGTCTGCAATTTACGGACATTTTTCGCCTGCGACAATGCGCTACCCATGTATGACGTCTTAGATGCTCTTTGGTAGGAACTCTAGAGCCCCCATATAGGTGCCTTGGTAGGAACACACAAAACAGTACTTAACAACGGCGACCTAAGCAGCCTATATCTCCCTTGATAGACAGCATATGCATATTCTTTTCCCCTGTTACTAAGATTCTACGGGGACATAGAAAAGTGCTAATTTCTTTTAAAACTGCTCCAAAACTTCTCCTCCACTTCATAATTCACTTATAAAAATTTCTGTATCAAAACTAATACTTTTGTTATTTATACTGTGTTGTGTCAAACATTGCTATAAATATTTAATTGAATGAGTTCAACTTATTATTTTATAATTGTTTATTACTATAGTTCTGTAGTAAAATTGTATTTGTGTATTGTTGCACGAGATCACCACTATTGTTAAGCTCTCTCCCCCAAAGATTGCTGCTATCAGCTTCAGGCTTTTTGAGTGTAAGCCGTTCTCATCCCTGATTACAGGCAAATTTCGCAGACAGATTTTGAAATTTTAAAAGCCTGTCGCACACAGCTACAAAACTTTCTGCCACTGGAATTTCACTGCTAATTATTAAATTTTGTATGTTTTTAAAAAATGATTGCTGAGATATGAGATTATTTCACAAAACAATAATGAAATTACTTTTTTTATTATTTATACATTGCAGAAATACGCAACACAAAAGTCTATCTACAATACGGGATCGTTTAACCGATAACATTTACTTTTAATCTTTCAAAGTACGAAATAAGCTGTTAATTCATTACAAAACAACATAATATTTTTGCAGTGAATTATCGAAATCCCCAGTGGCAGAAAGTTTCGTAGCTGTCTGTGACAGGCTTTTAAAATTTCATAATCTGTCTGCAAAATTTGTGTTAATCAGTGGTGAAAATGGCTTACACTCAAAAAGCCTGAAAGGTGATTGGGGGGGGGGGGGGTAACATCAGGTGATATCGTGCAACAATACACGAATACAATTTTACTGCAGGACAATATAGTATAAACAATTGTGTGTACTCATTCAATTCATCTCATTCAATTAAATATTTTATAGCAATGTTTGACACAACACAATATAGATAATTATAAATAATAAAAGTATTAGTTTTAGTTTTTATACAGAAGTTTTTTTTAAGTGAATTGTTATTCGAAAGTTGCAGACAAAAACTGTCTGCAAGCCGCTTTTCTGTGTCCGTAACTATGTTGCGGTGTTTCTGCCACTGGGTCGAAATCCATCGTTTCATGTCTTATTAACAAAATTTACCTTTATCATGGCTAATTGCTCAAATAGCGATTGTTTCTCTTTTTCACTAAATAAAGATAGGCAAATATTTTCGCTGCTATAATGGACGAAATTCGTGCTATTTCTGAAAAGTGATATCACAGATGTTAAATACATATATTGAGTCAAAAATCAGCGAGATTTATGCCTTTTTTTGGCGTATGTTTTCTGATTACATAATTTTTGCATCTGATTACCGAAATATATGCAATTTTCTCATCTTTTGAAATACTGAATCAATTTAAGTTGGACATTGAACTTATCACACAAATATCTTGGATGAATTTTGTTCCAACATTTATCTAGTTTCCAAGTTGCAGCCACTTGAAATCAGGCTGCTACTTGAAAATATGCCACAACGATAACTTTTAGAATACTAAACTGGTTCAGACAGCAGCGCCGACTTTGAAAAATTTCTGGGGGGGCTCGAACCAAGGCCGTAGCCAAGATTATTTTTTGAGGGTGGGGGGCATCACATTTCTAATACAAGGTCATCAAATATGGTGTAATAATGTACACACGCTTACCCAAGGAAAAGAACATATGCACACACAAACAACGGCCTGATTAACACAGGGGCACGTGCCAGGGGCTCTGAGTAGCAAAGGGCCCCAAAACTGGACCTGAAAATGCCATCATAATCTTTGCCATTTAGTTTATGTAAATCGAATTTATATGGCAGTAACTTTTGTAAAAATAGTTATATTACTTTGCATCGATGTTTCTGAAAACTTTTGCTCCTCATGCACAAACTATAAGTGTAGCACAGTATAGGGAATCATCTTCCTCTGAACTCACCCCGCGCCCCATACAGAGACTTTCAGCCTCTCTTGTTTTTCTTTCTTTTTTTCTTAGTCGATTTATGTCCATTTTCAATTGCAACAACCTTATTTTACAGCTATGATTTTGGTAAGAAACTAAATAAGAAATAGAGGAAAGAATTTCTTGTTTAATAGAGAATCAGTATTCAAAATTTCTGGGGGGGCTGATCCCTTACAGAAAATTTTCTGGGGGGGCTCAAGCCCCCACATAATCGGCGCCACTGGGTTCAGATCAAAGTTGGGGAGTGAATTTAATACAGTTTAAATATCTTGGAAAAGTTTGCTAGGCAACTTGCTCCACCATTTTGTTTCCAAGTTGCGGCCACTTAAAAATTTTTTATTACAATAACTTTTGTAATATGGAATCAGTTTGAATCGCATTTGCACAGTTGACATATTCAAATATCTTTGATAAGTTCACTGGGCATCTCAGTCACTCTGTCCTTTGTTTCTAAATGGTGGCCACTTGAAAATTATCACAATAACTTTTGAACCGATTTGCTTAAAACTCCATATGTAAATAGACCTCTTTAATAAATCTACCAAGTTCATTAATAAATTGTAGCTGTCATTTTGAAAAAAGATGGTGGCATCTTCATAAGAAAAGATAAATCAACCTAACCTTCCTATGAGCCGGAACGACTCGTTTTAATTTTTTGATCAATAACCTCTAAAAAGTAATGATATCAGTACAAAAACCCTTAACGGGTTAAAAGTTTGTGACGCAGCTACTTTATCACTATAAGAATTTGAAATATGGGTCTTAAAAATAATGATATCAAGTTTTAAGTGACGCTCTTCTATTAGTTAAAATATACATAGATTTTCTTATTTGATCATTCGCTTTTTTCTTTTATTTATATTTACAATGCAAACATAATATTTTTAACTTCAAGATAAGACAAATATATAAAATATACTCACTGATGCTTTTTCATTTTCATTTCAATTTCAAAATAACAGTTTTAAAAGGAATGATATAAAAATTCCAGTCACGCCTCGGTGTCATTTTAAAAGATTTGTTTTTAGATTCCATTAAAATTAACTTTGTTTTGTCTGATAAAGTATATTTACACATTCAAACAGTGCTTTTAATTTTTAAATATGCTGTCAAATAATCACACTTTCACTGAGTTTGCATTATAAATAAAAATTATTTATTTCAATAAATCGATTTGTCTTTTGCGTCACGCTATCCAAAACTGCAAGTAAAATTTGTGCAAATGTTTTCTTTGCATCACACTGTCTCTTTGCAGAAATTCTCACTTAGTTGGATACTATGATACAAAATAACATTTACATATATTTTACTCACAGTTTTGGATAGCGTGACGCAAAAGACAAATCGATTTATTGAAATAAATAATTTTTATTTATAATGCAAACTCAGTGAAAGTGTGATTATTTGACAGCATATTTAAAAATTAAAAGCACTGTTTGAATGTGTAAATATACTTTATCAGACAAAACAAAGGTAATTTTAATGGAATCTAAAAACAAATCTTTTAAAATGACACCGAGGCGTGACTGGAATTTTTATATCATTCCTTTTAAAACTGTTATTTTGAAATTGAAATGAAAATGAAAAAGCATCAGTGAGTATATTTTATATATTTGTCTTATCTTGAAGTTAAAAATATTATGTTTGCATTGTAAATATAAATAAAAGAAAAAAGCGAATGATCAAATAAGAAAATCTATGTATATTTTAACTAATAGAAGAGCGTCACTTAAAACTTGATATCATTATTTTTAAGACCCATATTTCAAATTCTTATAGTGATAAAGTAGCTGCGTCACAAACTTTTAACCCGTTAAGGGTTTTTGTACTGATATATATAGACGAAAAAAAACATAAGGGCGGTATTGCTTTAAATGGCTTTTTAGACAGTTTTGTGATTCAGATGGGTTTGGAATCTTAAAAACAGTGTGTACGCGAAGGAGGAAAGTTGTCTTGAGTGCAAAAACGTGGAAAAAATGAATGTATAAGGAAAAGAAACAAAAGGGAGGTATTGGTTTAAATGGCATTTTAGACAGTTTTGTGATTCAGATGGGTTTGGAATCTTAAAAACAGTGTGTACGCGAAGAAGGAAAGTTGTCTTGAGTGCGAAAACGTGGAAAACTAAATGTATAAGGAAAAGAAACAAAAGGGAGGTATTGGTTTAAATGGTCTTTTAGACGATTTTGCGAGTCAGATGGGTTCGGAATCATAAAAATAGTGTGTACGCAAAGGAGGAAAGTTGTCTTGAGTGCAAAAACGTGAAGAAATGAATGTATAAGGAAAAGAAACAAAAGGGACGTATTGGTTTAAATGGTCTTTTAGACGATTTTGTGAGACAGATGGGTTCGGAATCATAAAAACAGTGCGTACGCGAAGGATTAAAGTTGTTTTGAATGCCGAAACGTGGAAAAAATTAATGTATAACGAAAAAAAACAAAAGGGCGGTATTGGTTTAAATAGCTTTTTAGACAGTTTTGTAATTCAGATGGGTTTGGAATCTTAAAAACAGTGTGTACGCGAAGAAGGAAAGTTGTCTTGAGTGCGAAAACGTGGAAAAGTGAATGTATAAGGAAAAGAAACATAAGGGCGGTATTGGTTTAAATGGCATTTTAGACAGTTTTGTGATTCAGATGGGTTTGGAATCTTAAAAACAGTGTGTACGCGAAGGAGGAAAGTTGTCTTGAGTGCAAAAACGTGGAAAAAATGAATGTATAAGGAAAAGAAACAAAAGGGACGTATTGGTTTAAATGGTCTTTTAGACGATTTTGTGAGACAGATGGGTTCGGAATCATAAAAACAGTGTGTACGCGAAGGATTAAAGTTGTTTTGAGTGCCGAAACATGGAAAAAATTAATGTATAACGAAAAAAAACAAAAGGGCGGTATTGGTTTAAATAGCTTTTTAGACAGTTTTGTGATTCAGATGGGTTTGGAATCTTAAAAACAGTGTGTACGCGAAGAAGGAAAGTTGTCTTGAGTGCAAAAACGTGGAAAAAATGGATGTATAAAGAAAAGAAACAAAAGGGAGGTATTGGTTTAAATGGTCTTTTAGACGATTTTGTGAGACAAATGGGTTCGGAATCATAAAAACAGTGTGTACGCGAAGGAGGAAAGTTGTTTTGAGTGCAAAAACGTGGAAAAAATGAATGTATAAGGAAAAGAAACAAAAGGGAGGTATTGGTTTAAATGGTCTTTTAGACGGTTTTGTGAGTCAGGTGGGTTCGGAATCATAAAAAAAGTTTGTACGAGAAGGAGGAAAGTTGGAAAAACGTGGAAAAAATGAATGTATAAGGAAAAGAAACAAAAAAGCGGTATTGGTTTAAATGGCCTTTTAGACGGTTTTTGTGAGTCAGGTGGGTTCGGATTCATAAAAAAAGTGTGTACGAGAAGGAGGAAAGTTGGAAAAACGTGGAAAAAATGAATGTATAAGGAAAAGAAACAAAAGGGCGGTATTGGTTTAAATGGCCTTTTTAACGATTTTGTAAGTCAGATGGGTTCGGAATCATAAAAAAAGTGTGTACGCGAAGGAGGAAAGTTGGAAAAACGTGGAAAAAATGAATGTATAAGGAAAAGAAACAAAAGGGCGGTATTGGTTTAAATGGCCTTTTTAACGATTTTGTGAGTCAGATGGGTTCGGAATGTTAAGAACAGTGTGTACGCGAAGGAGGAAAGTTGTTTTGAGTGCGAAAACGTGGTAAACTAAATGTATAAGGAAAAGAAACAAAAGGGAGGTATTGGTTTAAATGGTCTTTTAGACGATTTTGCGAGTCAGATGGGTTCGGAATCATAAAAATAGTGTGTACGCGAAGGAGGAAAGTTGTCTTGAGTGCAAAAACGTGAAGAAATGAATGTATAAGGAAAAGAAACAAAAGGGACGTATTGGTTTAAATGGTCTTTTAGACGATTTTGTGAGACAGATGGGTTCGGAATCATAAAAACAGTGCGTACGCGAAGGATTAAAGTTGTTTTGAATGCCGAAACGTGGAAAAAATTAATGTATAACGAAAAAAAACAAAAGGGCGGTATTGGTTTAAATAGCTTTTTAGACAGTTTTGTGATTCAGATGGGTTTGGAATCTTAAAAACAGTGTGTACGCGAAGAAGGAAAGTTGTCTTGAGTGCGAAAACGTGGAAAAGTGAATGTATAAGGAAAAGAAACATAAGGGCGGTATTGGTTTAAATGGCATTTTAGACAGTTTTGTGATTCAGATGGGTTCGGAATCATAAAAATAGTGTGTACGCGAAGGAGGAAAGTTGTCTTGAGTGCAGGTAGGTTCGGAATCATCAGAAAAGTGTGTACAAGGAGGAATGTTGTTTTGAATGCAAAAACGTGGAAAAAACGAATGAAAAAAAGAAAAATGAAAAAAGAAACAAAAGGGAGGTATTGGTTTAAATGGCCTTTTTAACGATTTTGTGAGTCAGATGGGTTCGGAATCATAAAAAAAGTGTGTACGCGAAGAAGGAAAATTGTTTTGAGTGCAAAAACGTGGAAAAAATGAATGTATAAGGAAAAGAAACAAAAGGGCTGTATTGGTTTAAATGGCTTTTTAGACAGTTTTGTGAGTCAGATGGGTTGGGAATCTTAAAAACAGTGTGTACGCGAAGGAGGAAAGTTGTCTTGAGTGCAAAAACGCGGTAAAAATGAATGTATAAGGAAAAGAAACAAAAGGGAGGTTTTGGTTTAAATGGTCTTTTAGGCGATTTTGTGAGTCAGATGGGTTCGGAATCATAAAAACAGTGTGTACGCGAAGGAGGAAAGTTGTTTTGAGTGCAAAAACGTGGAAAAAATTATTGTATAACTAGCAGGCTACGCCCGCTTCGCTGGTCACTATTTTTAAATGAATCATTATAATTAATGAATTCTCAAAATTGCGTTAATTTTTATCATGTGAAAAAAAAAAAGAAAAAAAAACTCTGATCGGGAAAAATGTCGCACCGGGTCCCCACTGCCTTCGGCAGCGTAGACCCGTGCGCGACGCGCACGCGCGAATGCATATATATGAGCGCCCTAATAATTTTACAAATTCGAATATATCCGCAATCGATTTGTAAGTATCGAAAACCTCTATATACCAATTTTGAACGATCTAACTGTATTTTTATTTTTTTGCCCCCCTCTCCCCTCTCCCCTCTCCCCTCCCCCCTTCTCCCCCCTCCAAATAACTTCACACTTTCGAAAATATCCCCATTCGACTTGCAGGCCTCTTAAACCTATCTGTACCAATTTTAAACGGCCTAACTGTATGGCCTAACATAACGGCCTAACATAAGGGCGGTATTGCTTTAAATGGCTTTTTAGACAGTTTTGTGATTCAGATGGGTTTGGAATCTTAAAAACAGTGTGTACGCGAAGGAGGAAAGTTGTCTTGAGTGCAAAAACGTGGAAAAAATGAATGTATAAGGAAAAGAAACAAAAGGGAGGTATTGGTTTAAATGGCATTTTAGACAGTTTTGTGATTCAGATGGGTTTGGAATCTTAAAAACAGTGTGTACGCGAAGAAGGAAAGTTGTCTTGAGTGCGAAAACGTGGAAAACTAAATGTATAAGGAAAAGAAACAAAAGGGAGGTATTGGTTTAAATGGTCTTTTAGACGATTTTGCGAGTCAGATGGGTTCGGAATCATAAAAATAGTGTGTACGCAAAGGAGGAAAGTTGTCTTGAGTGCAAAAACGTGAAGAAATGAATGTATAAGGAAAAGAAACAAAAGGGACGTATTGGTTTAAATGGTCTTTTAGACGATTTTGTGAGACAGATGGGTTCGGAATCATAAAAACAGTGCGTACGCGAAGGATTAAAGTTGTTTTGAATGCCGAAACGTGGAAAAAATTAATGTATAACGAAAAAAAACAAAAGGGCGGTATTGGTTTAAATAGCTTTTTAGACAGTTTTGTAATTCAGATGGGTTTGGAATCTTAAAAACAGTGTGTACGCGAAGAAGGAAAGTTGTCTTGAGTGCGAAAACGTGGAAAAGTGAATGTATAAGGAAAAGAAACATAAGGGCGGTATTGGTTTAAATGGCATTTTAGACAGTTTTGTGATTCAGATGGGTTTGGAATCTTAAAAACAGTGTGTACGCGAAGGAGGAAAGTTGTCTTGAGTGCAAAAACGTGGAAAAAATGAATGTATAAGGAAAAGAAACAAAAGGGACGTATTGGTTTAAATGGTCTTTTAGACGATTTTGTGAGACAGATGGGTTCGGAATCATAAAAACAGTGTGTACGCGAAGGATTAAAGTTGTTTTGAGTGCCGAAACATGGAAAAAATTAATGTATAACGAAAAAAAACAAAAGGGCGGTATTGGTTTAAATAGCTTTTTAGACAGTTTTGTGATTCAGATGGGTTTGGAATCTTAAAAACAGTGTGTACGCGAAGAAGGAAAGTTGTCTTGAGTGCAAAAACGTGGAAAAAATGGATGTATAAAGAAAAGAAACAAAAGGGAGGTATTGGTTTAAATGGTCTTTTAGACGATTTTGTGAGACAAATGGGTTCGGAATCATAAAAACAGTGTGTACGCGAAGGAGGAAAGTTGTTTTGAGTGCAAAAACGTGGAAAAAATGAATGTATAAGGAAAAGAAACAAAAGGGAGGTATTGGTTTAAATGGTCTTTTAGACGGTTTTGTGAGTCAGGTGGGTTCGGAATCATAAAAAAAGTTTGTACGAGAAGGAGGAAAGTTGGAAAAACGTGGAAAAAATGAATGTATAAGGAAAAGAAACAAAAAAGCGGTATTGGTTTAAATGGCCTTTTAGACGGTTTTTGTGAGTCAGGTGGGTTCGGATTCATAAAAAAAGTGTGTACGAGAAGGAGGAAAGTTGGAAAAACGTGGAAAAAATGAATGTATAAGGAAAAGAAACAAAAGGGCGGTATTGGTTTAAATGGCCTTTTTAACGATTTTGTAAGTCAGATGGGTTCGGAATCATAAAAAAAGTGTGTACGCGAAGGAGGAAAGTTGGAAAAACGTGGAAAAAATGAATGTATAAGGAAAAGAAACAAAAGGGCGGTATTGGTTTAAATGGCCTTTTTAACGATTTTGTGAGTCAGATGGGTTCGGAATGTTAAGAACAGTGTGTACGCGAAGGAGGAAAGTTGTTTTGAGTGCGAAAACGTGGTAAACTAAATGTATAAGGAAAAGAAACAAAAGGGAGGTATTGGTTTAAATGGTCTTTTAGACGATTTTGCGAGTCAGATGGGTTCGGAATCATAAAAATAGTGTGTACGCGAAGGAGGAAAGTTGTCTTGAGTGCAAAAACGTGAAGAAATGAATGTATAAGGAAAAGAAACAAAAGGGACGTATTGGTTTAAATGGTCTTTTAGACGATTTTGTGAGACAGATGGGTTCGGAATCATAAAAACAGTGCGTACGCGAAGGATTAAAGTTGTTTTGAATGCCGAAACGTGGAAAAAATTAATGTATAACGAAAAAAAACAAAAGGGCGGTATTGGTTTAAATAGCTTTTTAGACAGTTTTGTGATTCAGATGGGTTTGGAATCTTAAAAACAGTGTGTACGCGAAGAAGGAAAGTTGTCTTGAGTGCGAAAACGTGGAAAAGTGAATGTATAAGGAAAAGAAACATAAGGGCGGTATTGGTTTAAATGGCATTTTAGACAGTTTTGTGATTCAGATGGGTTCGGAATCATAAAAATAGTGTGTACGCGAAGGAGGAAAGTTGTCTTGAGTGCAAAAACGTGAAGAAATGAATGTATAAGGAAAAGAAACAAAAGGGACGTATTGGTTTAAATGGTCTTTTAGACGATTTTGTGAGACAGATGGGTTCGGAATCATAAAAACAGTGTGTACGCGAAGGATTAAAGTTGTTTTGAGTGCCGAAACGTGGAAAAAATTAATGTATAACGAAAAAAAACAAAAGGGCGGTATTGGTTTAAATAGCTTTTTAGACAGTTTTGTGATTCAGATGGGTTTGGAATCTTAAAAACAGTGTGTACGCGAAGAAGGAAAGTTGTCTTGAGTGCAAAAACGTGGAAAAAATGAATGTATAAAGAAAAGAAACAAAAGGGAGGTATTGGTTTAAATGGTCTTTTAGACGATTTTGTGAGACAGATGGGTTCGGAATCATAAAAACAGTGTGTACGCAAAGGAGGAAAGTTGTTTTGAGTGCCGAAACGTGGAAAAAATTAATGTATAACGAAAAAAAACAAAAGGGCGGTATTGGTTTAAATAGCTTTTTAGACAGTTTTGTGAGTCAGATGGGTTCGGAATGTTAAAAACAGTGTGTACGCGGAGGAGGAAAGTTGTTTTGAGTGCAAAAACGTGGAAAAAAATGAATGTATAAGGAAAAGAAACAAAAGGGAGGTATTGGTTTAAATAGTCTTTTAGACGATTTTGTGAGACAGATGGGTTCGGAATCATAAAGACAGTGTGTACGAAAAGGAGGAAAGTTGTTTTGAGTGCCGAAACGTGGAAAAAATGAATGTATAAGGAAAAGAAACAAAAGAGAGGTATTGGTTTAAATGGTCTTTTAGACGATTTTGTGATTCAGATGGGTTCGGAATCATAAAAACAGTGTGTACGCGAAGGAGGAAAGTTGTCTTGAGTGCAAAAACGTGGAAAAAATAAATGTATAAGGAAAAGAAACAAAAGGGCGGTATTGGTTTAAATGGCTTTTTAGACAGTTTTGTGAGTAAGATGGGTTCGGAATCATAAAAACAGTGTGTACGCGAAGGAAGAAAGTTGTTTTGAGTACAAAAGTGTGGAAAAAATGAATGTATAAGGAAATGAAACAATTGGGCGGTATTGGTTTAAATGGCCTTTTAGACGGTTTTTGTGAGTCAGGTGGGTTCGGATTCATAAAGAAAGTGTGTACGAAAAGGAGGAAAGTTGGAAAAACATGGAAAAAATGAATGTATAAGGAAAAGAAACAAAAGGGCGGTATTGGTTTAAATGGCCTTTTTAACGATTTTGTGAGTCAGATGGGTTCGGAATCATAAAAACAGTGTGTACGCGAAGGAGGAAAGTTGTCTTGAGTGCAAAAACGTGGAAAAAATGAATGTATAAGGAAAAGAAACAAAAGGGAGGTATTGGTTTAAATGGTCTTTTAGACGATTTTGTGAGACAGATGGGTTCGAAATCATAAAAGCAGTGTGTACGCGAATGTGGAAAGATGTTTTGAGTGCCGAAACGTGGAAAAAATTAATGTATAACGAAAAAAGACAAAAGGGCGGTATTGGTTTAAATAGCTTTTTAGACAGTTTTGTGAGTCAGATGGGTTCGGAATGTTAAAAACAGTGTGTACGCGGAGGAGGAAAGTTGTTTTGAGTGCAAAAACGTGGAAAAAAATCTGGAGTGACTCCACTCGACTTTCCGAACATTGAGTAATTAACAGTTTTGTAGATAAAGTAAAGAAAGAGTAGTTGTTAAACAAACAAAAGAGAGAAAACCATAATAGAGTGTTTGAGTATTTTTCTCCATCTATTACATGTTGTTTTATTTAACGCTACTGAACTTTGAGCCCATAGATCATAATGACAAAGAAATTTTCGTTGTGTCCCTGTAAAAACCTATAAATGTTAGATTCACCAAAATGTTTATAGTTAGTGCAACAGTGATTTATAATACTCATATAAATTTTCAGCTGAATTCAATAAGGTACTTTTAAAAATTTAGTCCCATAGGCCATAATGATAAAGAATTTTTCTTTGTGTCCCTGTAAAAAAACTGTAAGTGCTAGATTCACCAAAATCTATACAGTTAGTTCAACTGTGATCTATAACATGTGTACAATTTTTTTGCTCGGATTAATAAGGTGTTTAGACAATATCACATTTTTAAAAATTTGGCCCCATAGGCATAATGATAAAGAATTTTTCTTTGTGTCCCTGTAAAAAAACTATAAGTGCTAGATTCTCCAAAATCTATACAGATTGAGTATTTGTGATCAATAATATGTGTATAAAATTTTTGCTCAATTGAATAAGGCGTTTAGATGCTATCGCACTTTTAAGATTTTGCTCCCATAGGCCATAATGATAAAGAATTTTTCTTTGTGTCCCTGTAAAAAAACTATAAGTGCTAGATTCACCAAAATCTATAGGGTTCGTACTATGGTGACTTACAATATGCGTACCAACTTTCAGGTTAATCGAACGAAGCGTTTAGACGCTAGCGTGTTCACCCACAGACATACACACATACACACATACACACATACACACATACACACATACACACACACATACATACATCATCGTAAAAATAGTGAAAACGGACTCAGGGGACCTCAAAACGTATAGAAACATCAAAATCTCGAATTCGGATTTTTGACATGATTACAATACTTTCCTCACTATAGTGTTCGGAAAGTAAAAATGAATGTATAAGGAAAAGAAACAAAAGGGAGGTATTGGTTTAAATAGTCTTTTAGACGATTTTGTGAGACAGATGGGTTCGGAATCATAAAAACAGTGTGTACGCAAAGGAGGAAAGTTGTTTTGAGTGCCGAAACGTGGAAAAAATGAATGTATAAGGAAAAGAAACAAAAGAGAGGTATTGGTTTAAATGGTCTTTTAGACGATTTTGTGATTCAGATGGGTTCGGAATCATAAAAACAGTGTGTACGCGAAGGAGGAAAGTTGTTTTATGTGCAAAAACGTGGAAAAAATTAATGTATAACGAAAAAAAAACATAAGGGCGGTATTGGTTTAAATGGCATTTTAGACAGTTTTGTGATTCAGATGGGTTTGGAATCTTAAAAACAGTGTGTACGCGAAGGAGGAAAGTTGTCTTGAGTGCAAAAACGTGGAAAAAACGAATGTATAAGGAAAAGAAACAAATGGGCGGTATTGGTTTAAATGGCCTTTTAGACGGTTTTTGTGAGTCAGGTGGGTTCGGATTCATAAAAAAAGTGTGTACGAGAAGGAGGAAAGTTGGAAAAACGTGGAAAAAATGAATGTATAAGGAAAAGAAACAAAAGGGCGGTATTGGTTTAAATGGCCTTTTTAACGATTTTGTAAGTCAGATGGGTTCGGAATCATAAAAAAAGTGTGTACGCGAAGGAGGAAAGTTGGAAAAACGTGGAAAAAATGAATGTATAAGGAAAAGAAACAAAAGGGCGGTATTGGTTTAAATGGCCTTTTTAACGATTTTGTGAGTCAGATGGGTTGGGAATCTTAAAAACAGTGTGTACGCGGAGGAGGAAAGTTGTTTTGAGTGCAAAAACGTGGAAAAAATGAATGTATAAGGAAAAGAAACAAAAGGGAGGTATTGGTTTAAATGGTCTTTTAGACGATTTTGTGAGACAGATGGGTTCGGAATCATAAAAAAAGTGTGTACGCGAAGGAGGAAAGTTGTTTTGAGTGCAAAAACGTGGAAAAAATGAATGTATAAGGAAAAGAAACAAAAGGGCGGTATTGGTTTAAATGGCCTTTTTAACGATTTTGTGAGTCAGGTGGGTTCGGAATCATAAAAAAAGTGTGTACGAGAAGGAGGAAAGTTGGAAAAACGTGGAAAAAATGAATGTATAAGGAAAAGAAACAAAAGGGCGGTATTGGTTTAAATGGCCTTTTAGATGGTTTTGTGAGTCAGGTAGGTTCGGAATCATCAGAAAAGTGTGTACGCGAAGGAGGAAAGTTGTCTTGAGTGCCGAAACGTGGAAAAAATAAATGTATAACGAAAAGAAACAAAAAGGCGGTATTGGTTTAAATGGGCTTTTAGACGATATTGTGAGTCAGATGGGTTCGGAATCATAAAAACAGTGTGTACGCGAAGGAGGAAAGTTGTCTTGAGTGCAAAAACGTGGAAAAAACGAATGTATAAGGAAAAGAAACAAAAGGGACGTATTGGTTTAAATGGTCTTTTAGACGATTTTGTGAGACAGATGGGTTCGGAATCATAAAAACAGTGTGTACGCGAAGGATTAAAGTTGTTTTGAGTGCCGAAACGTGGAAAAAATTAATGTATAACGAAAAAAAACAAAAGGGCGGTATTGGTTTAAATAGCTTTTTAGACAGTTTTGTGAGTCAGATGGGTTTGGAATGTTAAAAACAGTGTGTACGCGGAGGAGGAAAGTTGTTTTGAGTGCAAAAACGTGGAAAAAAATGAATGTATAAGGAAAAGAAACAAAAGGGAGGTATTGGTTTAAATGGTCTTTTAGACGATTTTGTGAGTCAGATGGGTTCGGAATCATAAAAACAGTGTGTACGCGAAGGAGGAAAGTTGTTTTGAGTGCAAAAACGTGGAAAAAATGAATGTATAAGGAAAAGAAACAAAAGGGAGGTATTGGTTTAAATGGTCTTTTAGACGGTTTTGTGAGTCAGGTGGGTTCGGAATCATAAAAAAAGTTTGTACGAGAAGGAGGAAAGTTGGAAAAACGTGGAAAAAATGAATGTATAAGGAAAAGAAACAAAAAAGCGGTATTGGTTTAAATGGCCTTTTAGACGGTTTTTGTGAGTCAGGTGGGTTGGGATTCATAAAAAAAGTGTGTACGAGAAGGAGGAAAGTTGGAAAAACGTGGAAAAAATGAATGTATAAGGAAAAGAAACAAAAGGGCGGTATTGGTTTAAATGGCCTTTTTAACGATTTTGTAAGTCAGATGGGTTCGGAATCATAAAAAAAGTGTGTACGCGAAGGAGGAAAGTTGGAAAAACGTGGAAAAAATGAATGTATAAGGAAAAGAAACAAAAGGGCGGTATTGGTTTAAATGGCCTTTTTAACGATTTTGTGAGTCAGATGGGTTCGGAATGTTAAGAACAGTGTGTACGCGAAGGAGGAAAGTTGTTTTGAGTGCGAAAACGTGGAAAACTAAATGTATAAGGAAAAGAAACAAAAGGGAGGTATTGGTTTAAATGGTCTTTTAGACAATTTTGTGAGACAGATGGGTTCGGAATCATAAAAAAAGTGTGTACGCGAAGGAGGAAAGTTGTTTTGAGTGCAAAAACGTGGAAAAAATGAATGTATAAGGAAAAGAAACAAAAGGGCGGTATTGGTTTAAATGGCCTTTTTAACGATTTTGTGAGTCAGGTGGGTTCGGAATCATAAAAAAAGTGTGTACGAGAAGGAGGAAAGTTGGAAAAACGTGGAAAAAATGAATGTATAAGGAAAAGAAACAAAAGGGCGGTATTGGTTTAAATGGCCTTTTAGATGGTTTTGTGAGTCAGGTAGGTTCGGAATCATCAGAAAAGTGTGTACGCGAAGGAGGAAAGTTGTCTTGAGTGCCGAAACGTGGAAAAAATAAATGTATAACGAAAAGAAACAAAAAGGCGGTATTGGTTTAAATGGGCTTTTAGACGATATTGTGAGTCAGATGGGTTCGGAATCATAAAAACAGTGTGTACGCGAAGGAGGAAAGTTGTCTTGAGTGCAAAAACGTGGAAAAAACGAATGTATAAGGAAAAGAAACAAAAGGGACGTATTGGTTTAAATGGTCTTTTAGACGATTTTGTGAGACAGATGGGTTCGGAATCATAAAAACAGTGTGTACGCGAAGGATTAAAGTTGTTTTGAGTGCCGAAACGTGGAAAAAATTAATGTATAACGAAAAAAAACAAAAGGGCGGTATTGGTTTAAATAGCTTTTTAGACAGTTTTGTGAGTCAGATGGGTTTGGAATGTTAAAAACAGTGTGTACGCGGAGGAGGAAAGTTGTTTTGAGTGCAAAAACGTGGAAAAAAATGAATGTATAAGGAAAAGAAACAAAAGGGAGGTATTGGTTTAAATGGTCTTTTAGACGATTTTGTGAGTCAGATGGGTTCGGAATCATAAAAACAGTGTGTACGCGAAGGAGGAAAGTTGTTTTGAGTGCAAAAACGTGGAAAAAATGAATGTATAAGGAAAAGAAACAAAAGGGAGGTATTGGTTTAAATGGTCTTTTAGACGGTTTTGTGAGTCAGGTGGGTTCGGAATCATAAAAAAAGTTTGTACGAGAAGGAGGAAAGTTGGAAAAACGTGGAAAAAATGAATGTATAAGGAAAAGAAACAAAAAAGCGGTATTGGTTTAAATGGCCTTTTAGACGGTTTTTGTGAGTCAGGTGGGTTCGGATTCATAAAAAAAGTGTGTACGAGAAGGAGGAAAGTTGGAAAAACGTGGAAAAAATGAATGTTTAAGGAAAAGAAACAAAAGGGCGGTATTGGTTTAAATGGCCTTTTTAACGATTTTGTAAGTCAGATGGGTTCGGAATCATAAAAAAAGTGTGTACGCGAAGGAGGAAAGTTGGAAAAACGTGGAAAAAATGAATGTATAAGGAAAAGAAACAAAAGGGCGGTATTGGTTTAAATGGCCTTTTTAACGATTTTGTGAGTCAGATGGGTTCGGAATGTTAAGAACAGTGTGTACGCGAAGGAGGAAAGTTGTTTTGAGTGCGAAAACGTGGTAAACTAAATGTATAAGGAAAAGAAACAAAAGGGAGGTATTGGTTTAAATGGTCTTTTAGACGATTTTGCGAGTCAGATGGGTTCGGAATCATAAAAATAGTGTGTACGCGAAGGAGGAAAGTTGTCTTGAGTGCAAAAACGTGAAGAAATGAATGTATAAGGAAAAGAAACAAAAGGGACGTATTGGTTTAAATGGTCTTTTAGACGATTTTGTGAGACAGATGGGTTCGGAATCATAAAAACAGTGCGTACGCGAAGGATTAAAGTTGTTTTGAATGCCGAAACGTGGAAAAAATTAATGTATAACGAAAAAAAACAAAAGGGCGGTATTGGTTTAAATAGCTTTTTAGACAGTTTTGTGATTCAGATGGGTTTGGAATCTTAAAAACAGTGTGTACGCGAAGAAGGAAAGTTGTCTTGAGTGCGAAAACGTGGAAAAGTGAATGTATAAGGAAAAGAAACATAAGGGCGGTATTGGTTTAAATGGCATTTTAGACAGTTTTGTGATTCAGATGGGTTCGGAATCATAAAAATAGTGTGTACGCGAAGGAGGAAAGTTGTCTTGAGTGCAAAAACGTGAAGAAATGAATGTATAAGGAAAAGAAACAAAAGGGACGTATTGGTTTAAATGGTCTTTTAGACGATTTTGTGAGACAGATGGGTTCGGAATCATAAAAAAAGTGTGTACGCGAAGGAGGAAAGTTGTTTTGAGTGCAAAAACGTGGAAAAAATGAATGTATAAGGAAAAGAAACAAAAGGGCGGTATTGGTTTAAATGGCCTTTTTAACGATTTTGTGAGTCACGTGGGTTCGGTATCATAAAAAAAGTGTGTACGAGAAGGAGGAAAGTTGGAAAAACGTGGAAAAAATGAATGTATAAGGAAAAGAAACAAAAGGGCGGTATTGGTTTAAATGGCCTTTTAGACGGTTTTGTGAGTCAGGTAGGTTCGGAATCATCAGAAAAGTGTGTAAGCGAAGGAGGAAAGTTGTCTTGAGTGCCGAAACGTGGAAAAAATGAATGTATAAGGAAAAGAAACAAAAGGGAGGTATTGGTTTAAATGGTCTTTTAGACGATTTTGTGAGTCAGATGGGTTCGGAATCATAAAAACAGTGTGTACGCGAAGGAGGAAAGTTGTTTTGAGTGCAAAAACGTGGAAAAAATGAATGTATAAGGAAAAGAAACAAAAGGGAGGTATTGGTTTAAATGGTCTTTTAGACGGTTTTGTGAGTCAGGTGGGTTCGGAATCATAAAAAAAGTTTGTACGAGAAGGAGGAAAGTTGGAAAAACGTGGAAAAAATGAATGTATAAGGAAAAGAAACAAAAAAGCGGTATTGGTTTAAATGGCCTTTTAGACGGTTTTTGTGAGTCAGGTGGGTTCGGATTCATAAAAAAAGTGTGTACGAGAAGGAGGAAAGTTGGAAAAACGTGGAAAAAATGAATGTTTAAGGAAAAGAAACAAAAGGGCGGTATTGGTTTAAATGGCCTTTTTAACGATTTTGTAAGTCAGATGGGTTCGGAATCATAAAAAAAGTGTGTACGCGAAGGAGGAAAGTTGGAAAAACGTGGAAAAAATGAATGTATAAGGAAAAGAAACAAAAGGGCGGTATTGGTTTAAATGGCCTTTTTAACGATTTTGTGAGTCAGATGGGTTCGGAATGTTAAGAACAGTGTGTACGCGAAGGAGGAAAGTTGTTTTGAGTGCGAAAACGTGGTAAACTAAATGTATAAGGAAAAGAAACAAAAGGGAGGTATTGGTTTAAATGGTCTTTTAGACGATTTTGCGAGTCAGATGGGTTCGGAATCATAAAAATAGTGTGTACGCGAAGGAGGAAAGTTGTCTTGAGTGCAAAAACGTGAAGAAATGAATGTATAAGGAAAAGAAACAAAAGGGACGTATTGGTTTAAATGGTCTTTTAGACGATTTTGTGAGACAGATGGGTTCGGAATCATAAAAACAGTGCGTACGCGAAGGATTAAAGTTGTTTTGAATGCCGAAACGTGGAAAAAATTAATGTATAACGAAAAAAAACAAAAGGGCGGTATTGGTTTAAATAGCTTTTTAGACAGTTTTGTGATTCAGATGGGTTTGGAATCTTAAAAACAGTGTGTACGCGAAGAAGGAAAGTTGTCTTGAGTGCGAAAACGTGGAAAAGTGAATGTATAAGGAAAAGAAACATAAGGGCGGTATTGGTTTAAATGGCATTTTAGACAGTTTTGTGATTCAGATGGGTTCGGAATCATAAAAATAGTGTGTACGCGAAGGAGGAAAGTTGTCTTGAGTGCAAAAACGTGAAGAAATGAATGTATAAGGAAAAGAAACAAAAGGGACGTATTGGTTTAAATGGTCTTTTAGACGATTTTGTGAGACAGATGGGTTCGGAATCATAAAAACAGTGTGTACGCGAAGGATTAAAGTTGTTTTGAGTGCCGAAACGTGGAAAAAATTAATGTATAAGGAAAAGGAACAAAAGAGAGGTATTGGTTTAAATGGTCTTTTAGACGATTTTGTGATTCAGATGGGTTCGGAATCATAAAAACAGTGTGTACGCGAAGGAGGAAAGTTGTTTTATGTGCAAAAACGTGGAAAAAATTAATGTATAACGAAAAAAAAACATAAGGGCGGTATTGGTTTAAATGGCATTTTAGACAGTTTTGTGATTCAGATGGGTTTGGAATCTTAAAAACAGTGTGTACGCGAAGGAGGAAAGTTGTCTTGAGTGCAAAAACGTGGAAAAAACGAATGTATAAGGAAAAGAAACAAATGGGCGGTATTGGTTTAAATGGCCTTTTAGACGGTTTTTGTGAGTCAGGTGGGTTCGGATTCATAAAAAAAGTGTGTACGAGAAGGAGGAAAGTTGGAAAAACGTGGAAAAAATGAATGTATAAGGAAAAGAAACAAAAGGGCGGTATTGGTTTAAATGGCCTTTTTAACGATTTTGTGAGTCAGATGGGTTCGGAATCATAAAAAAAGTGTGTACGCGAAGGAGGAAAGTTGGAAAAACGTGGAAAAAATGAATGTATAAGGAAAAGAAACAAAAGGGCGGTATTGGTTTAAATGGCCTTTTTAACGATTTTGTGAGTCAGATGGGTTGGGAATCTTAAAAACAGTGTGTACGCGGAGGAGGAAAGTTGTTTTGAGTGCAAAAACGTGGAAAAAATGAATGTATAAGGAAAAGAAACAAAAGGGAGGTATTGGTTTAAATGGTCTTTTAGACGATTTTGTGAGACAGATGGGTTCGGAATCATAAAAAAAGTGTGTACGCGAAGGAGGAAAGTTGTTTTGAGTGCAAAAACGTGGAAAAAATGAATGTATAAGGAAAAGAAACAAAAGGGCGGTATTGGTTTAAATGGCCTTTTTAACGATTTTGTGAGTCAGGTGGGTTCGGTATCATAAAAAAAGTGTGTACGAGAAGGAGGAAAGTTGGAAAAACGTGGAAAAAATGAATGTATAAGGAAAAGAAACAAAAGGGCGGTATTGGTTTAAATGGCCTTTTAGACGGTTTTGTGAGTCAGGTAGGTTCGGAATCATCAGAAAAGTGTGTACGCGAAGGAGGAAAGTTGTCTTGAATGCCGAAACGTGGAAAAAATAAATGTATAACGAAAAGAAACAAAAGGGCGGTATTGGTTTAAATGGGCTTTTAGACGATATTGTGAGTCAGATGGGTTCGGAATCATAAAAACAGTGTGTACGCGAAGGAGGAAAGTTGTCTTGAGTGCAAAAACGTGGAAAAAACGAATGTATAAGGAAAAGAAACAAAAGGGACGTATTGGTTTAAATGGTCTTTTAGACGATTTTGTGAGTCAGATGGGTTCGGAATCATAAAAACAGTGTGTACGCGAAGGAGGAAAGTTGTTTTGAGTGCAAAAACGTGGAAAAAATGAATGTATAAGGAAAAGAAACAAAAGGGAGGTATTGGTTTAAATGGTCTTTTAGACGGTTTTGTGAGTCAGGTGGGTTCGGAATCATAAAAAAAGTTTGTACGAGAAGGAGGAAAGTTGGAAAAACGTGGAAAAAATGAATGTATAAGGAAAAGAAACAAAAGGGCGGTATTGGTTTAAATGGCCTTTTAGACGGTTTTGCGAGTCAGGTAGGTTCGGAATCATCAGAAAAGTGTGTACAAGGAGGAATGTTGTTTTGAATGCAAAAACGTGGAAAAAACGAATGAAAAAAAGAAAAATGAAAAAAGAAACAAAAGGGAGGTATTGGTTTAAATGGCCTTTTTAACGATTTTGTGAGTCAGATGGGTTCGGAATCATAAAAAAAGTGTGTACGCGAAGAAGGAAAATTGTTTTGAGTGCAAAAACGTGGAAAAAATGAATGTATAAGGAAAAGAAACAAAAGGGCTGTATTGGTTTAAATGGCTTTTTAGACAGTTTTGTGAGTCAGATGGGTTGGGAATCTTAAAAACAGTGTGTACGCGAAGGAGGAAAGTTGTCTTGAGTGCAAAAACGCGGTAAAAATGAATGTATAAGGAAAAGAAACAAAAGGGAGGTTTTGGTTTAAATGGTCTTTTAGGCGATTTTGTGAGTCAGATGGGTTCGGAATCATAAAAACAGTGTGTACGCGAAGGAGGAAAGTTGTTTTGAGTGCAAAAACGTGGAAAAAATTATTGTATAACTAGCAGGCTACGCCCGCTTCGCTGGTCACTATTTTTAAATGAATCATTATAATTAATGAATTCTCAAAATTGCGTTAATTTTTATCATGTGAAAAAAAAAAAGAAAAAAAAACTCTGATCGGGAAAAATGTCGCACCGGGTCCCCACTGCCTTCGGCAGCGTAGACCCGTGCGCGACGCGCACGCGCGAATGCATATATATGAGCGCCCTAATAATTTTACAAATTCGAATATATCCGCAATCGATTTGTAAGTATCGAAAACCTCTATATACCAATTTTGAACGATCTAACTGTATTTTTATTTTTTTGCCCCCCTCTCCCCTCTCCCCTCCCCCCTTCTCCCCCCTCCAAATAACTTCACACTTTCGAAAATATCCCCATTCGACTTGCAGGCCTCTTAAACCTATCTGTACCAATTTTGAACGGCCTAACTGTATTTCTATTTGTTTTTGCCCCATAGCCCCCCCTTACCGCCCCACCCCCTACCCGCCCCTTCTAATAATTTTACAAATTCAAAATCATCCGCAATCGATTTGTAAGTATCGGAAACCTCTATGTACCAATTTTCAACGATCTGACACTATTTTTATTTTTTTGCCCCCCCCCCCCTCCCCTCCCCCCTTCTCGCCCCTCCTAATAACTTTACACAATCGAAAATATCCCCATTTGACTTGCAGGCCTCTTAAACCTATCTGTACCAATTTTGAACGGCCTAACTGTATTTCTATTTGTTTTTGCCCCATAGCCCCCCTTACTGCTCCACCCCCTTACCCGCCCCTCCTAATAATTTTACAAATTCAAAAATATCCGCAATCGATTTGTAAGTATCGAAAACCTGTGTACCAATTTTGAACGATCTGACACTATTTTTATTTTTTTGCCCCCCCTCTCCACTCCCCCCTTCTCGCCCCTCCTAATAACTTTACACAATCGAAAATATCCCCATTCGACTTGCAGGCCTCTTAAACCTATCTGTACCAATTTTGAACGGCCTAACTATATTTTTATTTGTTTTTGCCCCATAGCCCCCCTTACTGCCCCACCCTCTACCCGCCCCTCCTAATAATTTTACAAATTCAAAAATATCCGCAATCGATTTGTAAGTATCGGAAACCTCTATGTACCAATTTTCAACCATCAGACACTATTTTTATTTTTTTGCCCCCCCCCCCTCCCCTCCCCCCCCTACTCGCCCCTCCTAATAACTTTACACAATCGAAAATAACCCCATTTGACTTGCAGGCCTCTTAAACCTATCTGTACCAATTTTGAACGACCTAACTGTATTTCTATTTGTTTTTGCCCCATAGCCCCCCCTTACTGCCCCACCCCCATACCCGCCCCTCCTAATAATTTTACAAATTCAAAAATATCCGCAATCGATTTGTAAGTATCGAAAACCTCTATGTACCAATTTTGAACGATCTGACACTATTTTTATTTTTTTGCCCCCCCCTCCCCTCCCCCCCTTCTCGCCCCTCCTAATAAATTTACACAATCGAAAATATCCCCATTCGACTTACAGGCCTCTTAAACCTATCTGTACCAATTTTGAACGGCCTAACTGTATTTCTATTTGTTCTTGCCCCTTAGCCCCCCCTTACGCATGTGAAATCACGTTTTGCCCCCGCGCCCCCCTTGGGGACCGAATTTCAAAAATTCCAGAAACCGATTTTTAGACATTTGTATTAGCTATATTTAAAAGCAAAAATTTTACGGATATCTGTTTTTTTTTGTTTGAGATATGGAGGATTTTGTGAAATTACGTTTTGCCCCCCCTCCCCCCCTTGGGGGGCGAATTTTGTAAAATCGCTTGCGGCGTTGTCTTTCTCGGGTCGTAAACATTAAACGTGCCAAATTTGGTCCCGCTCGGTGAAACGGCCTAGGATTCTATAGCGAACACACACACACACACACAGACAGACTCTGCTCTTTTATATATATAGACGAAAAAAAACATAAGGGCGGTATTGCTTTAAATGGCTTTTTAGACAGTTTTGTGATTCAGATGGGTTTGGAATCTTAAAAACAGTGTGTACGCGAAGGAGGAAAGTTGTCTTGAGTGCAAAAACGTGGAAAAAATGAATGTATAAGGAAAAGAAACAAAAGGGCGGTATTGGTTTAAATGGCCTTTTTAACGATTTTGTGAGTCAGATGGGTTCGGAATCATAAAAACAGTGTGTACGCGAAGGAGGAAAGTTATCTTGAGTGCAAAAACGTGGAAAAAATGAATGTATAAGGAAAAGAAACAAAAGGGAGGTATTGGTTTAAATGGTCTTTTAGACGATTTTGTGAGACAGATGGGTTCGAAATCATAAAAGCAGTGTGTACGCGAATGTGGAAAGATGTTTTGAGTGCCGAAACGTGGAAAAAATTAATGTATAACGAAAAAAAACAAAAGGGCGGTATTGGTTTAAATAGCTTTTTAGACAGTTTTGTGAGTCAGATGGGTTCGGAATGTTAAAAACAGTGTGTACGCGGAGGAGGAAAGTTGTTTTGAGTGCAAAAACGTGGAAAAAAATGAATGTATAAGGAAAAGAAACAAAAGGGAGGTATTGGTTTAAATAGTCTTTTAGACGATTTTGTGAGACAGATGGGTTCGGAATCATAAAAACAGTGTGTACGCAAAGGAGGAAAGTTGTTTTGAGTGCCGAAACGTGGAAAAAATGAATGTATAAGGAAAAGGAACAAAAGAGAGGTATTGGTTTAAATGGTCTTTTAGACGATTTTGTGATTCAGATGGGTTCGGAATCATAAAAACAGTGTGTACGCGAAGGAGGAAAGTTGTTTTATGTGCAAAAACGTGGAAAAAATTAATGTATAACGAAAAAAAAACATAAGGGCGGTATTGGTTTAAATGGCATTTTAGACAGTTTTGTGATTCAGATGGGTTTGGAATCTTAAAAACAGTGTGTACGCGAAGGAGGAAAGTTGTCTTGAGTGCAAAAACGTGGAAAAAACGAATGTATAAGGAAAAGAAACAAATGGGCGGTATTGGTTTAAATGGCCTTTTAGACGGTTTTTGTGAGTCAGGTGGGTTCGGATTCATAAAAAAAGTGTGTACGAGAAGGAGGAAAGTTGGAAAAACGTGGAAAAAATGAATGTATAAGGAAAAGAAACAAAAGGGCGGTATTGGTTTAAATGGCCTTTTTAACGATTTTGTGAGTCAGATGGGTTCGGAATCATAAAAAAAGTGTGTACGCGAAGGAGGAAAGTTGGAAAAACGTGGAAAAAATGAATGTATAAGGAAAAGAAACAAAAGGGCGGTATTGGTTTAAATGGCCTTTTTAACGATTTTGTGAGTCAGATGGGTTGGGAATCTTAAAAACAGTGTGTACGCGGAGGAGGAAAGTTGTTTTGAGTGCAAAAACGTGGAAAAAATGAATGTATAAGGAAAAGAAACAAAAGGGAGGTATTGGTTTAAATGGTCTTTTAGACGATTTTGTGAGACAGATGGGTTCGGAATCATAAAAAAAGTGTGTACGCGAAGGAGGAAAGTTGTTTTGAGTGCAAAAACGTGGAAAAAATGAATGTATAAGGAAAAGAAACAAAAGGGCGGTATTGGTTTAAATGGCCTTTTTAACGATTTTGTGAGTCAGGTGGGTTCGGTATCATAAAAAAAGTGTGTACGAGAAGGAGGAAAGTTGGAAAAACGTGGAAAAAATGAATGTATAAGGAAAAGAAACAAAAGGGCGGTATTGGTTTAAATGGCCTTTTAGACGGTTTTGTGAGTCAGGTAGGTTCGGAATCATCAGAAAAGTGTGTACGCGAAGGAGGAAAGTTGTCTTGAGTGCCGAAACGTGGAAAAAATAAATGTATAACGAAAAGAAACAAAAGGGCGGTATTGGTTTAAATGGGCTTTTAGACGATATTGTGAGTCAGATGGGTTCGGAATCATAAAAACAGTGTGTACGCGAAGGAGGAAAGTTGTCTTGAGTGCAAAAACGTGGAAAAAACGAATGTATAAGGAAAAGAAACAAAAGGGACGTATTGGTTTAAATGGTCTTTTAGACGATTTTGTGAGTCAGATGGGTTCGGAATCATAAAAACAGTGTGTACGCGAAGGAGGAAAGTTGTTTTGAGTGCAAAAACGTGGAAAAAATGAATGTATGTTTGAAGAAACAAAAGGGAGGTATTGGTTTAAATGGTCTTTTAGACGGTTTTGTGAGTCAGGTGGGTTCGGAATCATAAAAAAAGTTTGTACGAGAAGGAGGAAAGTTGGAAAAACGTGGAAAAAATGAATGTATAAGGAAAAGAAACAAAAGGGCGGTATTGGTTTAAATGGCCTTTTAGACGGTTTTGCGAGTCAGGTAGGTTCGGAATCATCAGAAAAGTGTGTACAAGGAGGAATGTTGTTTTGAATGCAAAAACGTGGAAAAAACGAATGAAAAAAAGAAAAATGAAAAAAGAAACAAAAGGGAGGTATTGGTTTAAATGGCCTTTTTAACGATTTTGTGAGTCAGATGGGTTCGGAATCATAAAAAAAGTGTGTACGCGAAGAAGGAAAATTGTTTTGAGTGCAAAAACGTGGAAAAAATGAATGTATAAGGAAAAGAAACAAAAGGGCTGTATTGGTTTAAATGGCTTTTTAGACAGTTTTGTGAGTCAGATGGGTTGGGAATCTTAAAAACAGTGTGTACGCGAAGGAGGAAAGTTGTCTTGAGTGCAAAAACGCGGTAAAAATGAATGTATAAGGAAAAGAAACAAAAGGGAGGTTTTGGTTTAAATGGTCTTTTAGGCGATTTTGTGAGTCAGATGGGTTCGGAATCATAAAAACAGTGTGTACGCGAAGGAGGAAAGTTGTTTTGAGTGCAAAAACGTGGAAAAAATTATTGTATAACTAGCAGGCTACGCCCGCTTCGCTGGTCACTATTTTTAAATGAATCATTATAATTAATGAATTCTCAAAATTGCGTTAATTTTTATCATGTGAAAAAAAAAAAGAAAAAAAAACTCTGATCGGGAAAAATGTCGCACCGGGTCCCCACTGCCTTCGGCAGCGTAGACCCGTGCGCGACGCGCACGCGCGAATGCATATATATGAGCGCCCTAATAATTTTACAAATTCGAATATATCCGCAATCGATTTGTAAGTATCGAAAACCTCTATATACCAATTTTGAACGATCTAACTGTATTTTTATTTTTTTGCCCCCCTCTCCCCTCTCCCCTCTCCCCTCCCCCCTTCTCCCCCCTCCAAATAACTTCACACTTTCGAAAATATCCCCATTCGACTTGCAGGCCTCTTAAACCTATCTGTACCAATTTTGAACGGCCTAACTGTATTTCTATTTGTTTTTGCCCCATAGCCCCCCCTTACCGCCCCACCCCCTACCCGCCCCTTCTAATAATTTTACAAATTCAAAATCATCCGCAATCGATTTGTAAGTATCGGAAACCTCTATGTACCAATTTTCAACGATCTGACACTATTTTTATTTTTTTGCCCCCCCCCCCTCCCCTCCCCCCTTCTCGCCCCTCCTAATAACTTTACACAATCGAAAATATCCCCATTTGACTTGCAGGCCTCTTAAACCTATCTGTACCAATTTTGAACGGCCTAACTGTATTTCTATTTGTTTTTGCCCCATAGCCCCCCCTTACTGCTCCACCCCCTTACCCGCCCCTCCTAATAATTTTACAAATTCAAAAATATCCGCAATCGATTTGTAAGTATCGAAAACCTGTGTACCAATTTTGAACGATCTGACACTATTTTTATTTTTTTGCCCCCCCTCTCCACTCCCCCCTTCTCGCCCCTCCTAATAACTTTACACAATCGAAAATATCCCCATTCGACTTGCAGGCCTCTTAAACCTATCTGTACCAATTTTGAACGGCCTAACTATATTTTTATTTGTTTTTGCCCCATAGCCCCCCTTACTGCCCCACCCTCTACCCGCCCCTCCTAATAATTTTACAAATTCAAAAATATCCGCAATCGATTTGTAAGTATCGGAAACCTCTATGTACCAATTTTCAACCATCAGACACTATTTTTATTTTTTTGCCCCCCCCCCTCCCCTCCCCCCCTACTCGCCCCTCCTAATAACTTTACACAATCGAAAATAACCCCATTTGACTTGCAGGCCTCTTAAACCTATCTGTACCAATTTTGAACGACCTAACTGTATTTCTATTTGTTTTTGCCCCATAGCCCCCCCTTACTGCCCCACCCCCATACCCGCCCCTCCTAATAATTTTACAAATTCAAAAATATCCGCAATCGATTTGTAAGTATCGAAAACCTCTATGTACCAATTTTGAACGATCTGACACTATTTTTATTTTTTTGCCCCCCCCTCCCCTCCCCCCCTTCTCGCCCCTCCTAATAAATTTACACAATCGAAAATATCCCCATTCGACTTACAGGCCTCTTAAACCTATCTGTACCAATTTTGAACGGCCTAACTGTATTTCTATTTGTTCTTGCCCCTTAGCCCCCCCTTACGCATGTGAAATCACGTTTTGCCCCCGCGCCCCCCTTGGGGACCGAATTTCAAAAATTCCAGAAACCGATTTTTAGACATTTGTATTAGCTATATTTAAAAGCAAAAATTTTACGGATATCTGTTTTTTTTTGTTTGAGATATGGAGGATTTTGTGAAATTACGTTTTGCCCCCCCTCCCCCCCTTGGGGGGCGAATTTTGTAAAATCGCTTGCGGCGTTGTCTTTCTCGGGTCGTAAACATTAAACGTGCCAAATTTGGTCCCGCTCGGTGAAACGGCCTAGGATTCTATAGCGAACACACACACACACACACAGACAGACTCTGCTCTTTTATATATATAGACGAAAAAAAACATAAGGGCGGTATTGCTTTAAATGGCTTTTTAGACAGTTTTGTGATTCAGATGGGTTTGGAATCTTAAAAACAGTGTGTACGCGAAGGAGGAAAGTTGTCTTGAGTGCAAAAACGTGGAAAAAATGAATGTATAAGGAAAAGAAACAAAAGGGAGGTATTGGTTTAAATGGCATTTTAGACAGTTTTGTGATTCAGATGGGTTTGGAATCTTAAAAACAGTGTGTACGCGAAGAAGGAAAGTTGTCTTGAGTGCGAAAACGTGGAAAACTAAATGTATAAGGAAAAGAAACAAAAGGGAGGTATTGGTTTAAATGGTCTTTTAGACGATTTTGCGAGTCAGATGGGTTCGGAATCATAAAAATAGTGTGTACGCAAAGGAGGAAAGTTGTCTTGAGTGCAAAAACGTGAAGAAATGAATGTATAAGGAAAAGAAACAAAAGGGACGTATTGGTTTAAATGGTCTTTTAGACGATTTTGTGAGACAGATGGGTTCGGAATCATAAAAACAGTGCGTACGCGAAGGATTAAAGTTGTTTTGAATGCCGAAACGTGGAAAAAATTAATGTATAACGAAAAAAAACAAAAGGGCGGTATTGGTTTAAATAGCTTTTTAGACAGTTTTGTAATTCAGATGGGTTTGGAATCTTAAAAACAGTGTGTACGCGAAGAAGGAAAGTTGTCTTGAGTGCGAAAACGTGGAAAAGTGAATGTATAAGGAAAAGAAACATAAGGGCGGTATTGGTTTAAATGGCATTTTAGACAGTTTTGTGATTCAGATGGGTTTGGAATCTTAAAAACAGTGTGTACGCGAAGGAGGAAAGTTGTCTTGAGTGCAAAAACGTGGAAAAAATGAATGTATAAGGAAAAGAAACAAAAGGGACGTATTGGTTTAAATGGTCTTTTAGACGATTTTGTGAGACAGATGGGTTCGGAATCATAAAAACAGTGTGTACGCGAAGGATTAAAGTTGTTTTGAGTGCCGAAACGTGGAAAAAATTAATGTATAACGAAAAAAAACAAAAGGGCGGTATTGGTTTAAATAGCTTTTTAGACAGTTTTGTGATTCAGATGGGTTTGGAATCTTAAAAACAGTGTGTACGCGAAGAAGGAAAGTTGTCTTGAGTGCAAAAACGTGGAAAAAATGGATGTATAAAGAAAAGAAACAAAAGGGAGGTATTGGTTTAAATGGTCTTTTAGACGATTTTGTGAGACAAATGGGTTCGGAATCATAAAAACAGTGTGTACGCGAAGGAGGAAAGTTGTTTTGAGTGCAAAAACGTGGAAAAAATGAATGTATAAGGAAAAGAAACAAAAGGGAGGTATTGGTTTAAATGGTCTTTTAGACGGTTTTGTGAGTCAGGTGGGTTCGGAATCATAAAAAAAGTTTGTACGAGAAGGAGGAAAGTTGGAAAAACGTGGAAAAAATGAATGTATAAGGAAAAGAAACAAAAAAGCGGTATTGGTTTAAATGGCCTTTTAGACGGTTTTTGTGAGTCAGGTGGGTTCGGATTCATAAAAAAAGTGTGTACGAGAAGGAGGAAAGTTGGAAAAACGTGGAAAAAATGAATGTATAAGGAAAAGAAACAAAAGGGCGGTATTGGTTTAAATGGCCTTTTTAACGATTTTGTAAGTCAGATGGGTTCGGAATCATAAAAAAAGTGTGTACGCGAAGGAGGAAAGTTGGAAAAACGTGGAAAAAATGAATGTATAAGGAAAAGAAACAAAAGGGCGGTATTGGTTTAAATGGCCTTTTTAACGATTTTGTGAGTCAGATGGGTTCGGAATGTTAAGAACAGTGTGTACGCGAAGGAGGAAAGTTGTTTTGAGTGCGAAAACGTGGTAAACTAAATGTATAAGGAAAAGAAACAAAAGGGAGGTATTGGTTTAAATGGTCTTTTAGACGATTTTGCGAGTCAGATGGGTTCGGAATCATAAAAATAGTGTGTACGCGAAGGAGGAAAGTTGTCTTGAGTGCAAAAACGTGAAGAAATGAATGTATAAGGAAAAGAAACAAAAGGGACGTATTGGTTTAAATGGTCTTTTAGACGATTTTGTGAGACAGATGGGTTCGGAATCATAAAAACAGTGCGTACGCGAAGGATTAAAGTTGTTTTGAATGCCGAAACGTGGAAAAAATTAATGTATAACGAAAAAAAACAAAAGGGCGGTATTGGTTTAAATAGCTTTTTAGACAGTTTTGTGATTCAGATGGGTTTGGAATCTTAAAAACAGTGTGTACGCGAAGAAGGAAAGTTGTCTTGAGTGCGAAAACGTGGAAAAGTGAATGTATAAGGAAAAGAAACATAAGGGCGGTATTGGTTTAAATGGCATTTTAGACAGTTTTGTGATTCAGATGGGTTCGGAATCATAAAAATAGTGTGTACGCGAAGGAGGAAAGTTGTCTTGAGTGCAAAAACGTGAAGAAATGAATGTATAAGGAAAAGAAACAAAAGGGACGTATTGGTTTAAATGGTCTTTTAGACGATTTTGTGAGACAGATGGGTTCGGAATCATAAAAACAGTGTGTACGCGAAGGATTAAAGTTGTTTTGAGTGCCGAAACGTGGAAAAAATTAATGTATAACGAAAAAAAACAAAAGGGCGGTATTGGTTTAAATAGCTTTTTAGACAGTTTTGTGATTCAGATGGGTTTGGAATCTTAAAAACAGTGTGTACGCGAAGAAGGAAAGTTGTCTTGAGTGCAAAAACGTGGAAAAAATGAATGTATAAAGAAAAGAAACAAAAGGGAGGTATTGGTTTAAATGGTCTTTTAGACGATTTTGTGAGAC
Source organism: Salticus scenicus (assembly GCA_963930645.1). Classification (NCBI taxonomy): domain Eukaryota; kingdom Metazoa; phylum Arthropoda; class Arachnida; order Araneae; family Salticidae; genus Salticus; species Salticus scenicus. Next base: position 309,028,036 of record OZ005655.1, read on the forward strand.
AGATGGGTTCGGAATCATAAAAACAGTGTGTACGCAAAGGAGGAAAGTTGTTTTGAGTGCCGAAACGTGGAAAAAATTAATGTATAACGAAAAAAAACAAAAGGGCGGTATTGGTTTAAATAGCTTTTTAGACAGTTTTGTGAGTCAGATGGGTTCGGAATGTTAAAAACAGTGTGTACGCGGAGGAGGAAAGTTGTTTTGAGTGCAAAAACGTGGAAAAAAATGAATGTATAAGGAAAAGAAACAAAAGGGAGGTATTGGTTTAAATAGTCTTTTAGACGATTTTGTGAGACAGATGGGTTCGGAATCATAAAGACAGTGTGTACGAAAAGGAGGAAAGTTGTTTTGAGTGCCGAAACGTGGAAAAAATGAATGTATAAGGAAAAGAAACAAAAGAGAGGTATTGGTTTAAATGGTCTTTTAGACGATTTTGTGATTCAGATGGGTTCGGAATCATAAAAACAGTGTGTACGCGAAGGAGGAAAGTTGTCTTGAGTGCAAAAACGTGGAAAAAATAAATGTATAAGGAAAAGAAACAAAAGGGCGGTATTGGTTTAAATGGCTTTTTAGACAGTTTTGTGAGTAAGATGGGTTCGGAATCATAAAAACAGTGTGTACGCGAAGGAAGAAAGTTGTTTTGAGTACAAAAGTGTGGAAAAAATGAATGTATAAGGAAATGAAACAATTGGGCGGTATTGGTTTAAATGGCCTTTTAGACGGTTTTTGTGAGTCAGGTGGGTTCGGATTCATAAAGAAAGTGTGTACGAAAAGGAGGAAAGTTGGAAAAACATGGAAAAAATGAATGTATAAGGAAAAGAAACAAAAGGGCGGTATTGGTTTAAATGGCCTTTTTAACGATTTTGTGAGTCAGATGGGTTCGGAATCATAAAAACAGTGTGTACGCGAAGGAGGAAAGTTGTCTTGAGTGCAAAAACGTGGAAAAAATGAATGTATAAGGAAAAGAAACAAAAGGGAGGTATTGGTTTAAATGGTCTTTTAGACGATTTTGTGAGACAGATGGGTTCGAAATCATAAAAGCAGTGTGTACGCGAATGTGGAAAGATGTTTTGAGTGCCGAAACGTGGAAAAAATTAATGTATAACGAAAAAAGACAAAAGGGCGGTATTGGTTTAAATAGCTTTTTAGACAGTTTTGTGAGTCAGATGGGTTCGGAATGTTAAAAACAGTGTGTACGCGGAGGAGGAAAGTTGTTTTGAGTGCAAAAACGTGGAAAAAAATCTGGAGTGACTCCACTCGACTTTCCGAACATTGAGTAATTAACAGTTTTGTAGATAAAGTAAAGAAAGAGTAGTTGTTAAACAAACAAAAGAGAGAAAACCATAATAGAGTGTTTGAGTATTTTTCTCCATCTATTACATGTTGTTTTATTTAACGCTACTGAACTTTGAGCCCATAGATCATAATGACAAAGAAATTTTCGTTGTGTCCCTGTAAAAACCTATAAATGTTAGATTCACCAAAATGTTTATAGTTAGTGCAACAGTGATTTATAATACTCATATAAATTTTCAGCTGAATTCAATAAGGTACTTTTAAAAATTTAGTCCCATAGGCCATAATGATAAAGAATTTTTCTTTGTGTCCCTGTAAAAAAACTGTAAGTGCTAGATTCACCAAAATCTATACAGTTAGTTCAACTGTGATCTATAACATGTGTACAATTTTTTTGCTCGGATTAATAAGGTGTTTAGACAATATCACATTTTTAAAAATTTGGCCCCATAGGCATAATGATAAAGAATTTTTCTTTGTGTCCCTGTAAAAAAACTATAAGTGCTAGATTCTCCAAAATCTATACAGATTGAGTATTTGTGATCAATAATATGTGTATAAAATTTTTGCTCAATTGAATAAGGCGTTTAGATGCTATCGCACTTTTAAGATTTTGCTCCCATAGGCCATAATGATAAAGAATTTTTCTTTGTGTCCCTGTAAAAAAACTATAAGTGCTAGATTCACCAAAATCTATAGGGTTCGTACTATGGTGACTTACAATATGCGTACCAACTTTCAGGTTAATCGAACGAAGCGTTTAGACGCTAGCGTGTTCACCCACAGACATACACACATACACACATACACACATACACACATACACACATACACACACACATACATACATCATCGTAAAAATAGTGAAAACGGACTCAGGGGACCTCAAAACGTATAGAAACATCAAAATCTCGAATTCGGATTTTTGACATGATTACAATACTTTCCTCACTATAGTGTTCGGAAAGTAAAAATGAATGTATAAGGAAAAGAAACAAAAGGGAGGTATTGGTTTAAATAGTCTTTTAGACGATTTTGTGAGACAGATGGGTTCGGAATCATAAAAACAGTGTGTACGCAAAGGAGGAAAGTTGTTTTGAGTGCCGAAACGTGGAAAAAATGAATGTATAAGGAAAAGAAACAAAAGAGAGGTATTGGTTTAAATGGTCTTTTAGACGATTTTGTGATTCAGATGGGTTCGGAATCATAAAAACAGTGTGTACGCGAAGGAGGAAAGTTGTTTTATGTGCAAAAACGTGGAAAAAATTAATGTATAACGAAAAAAAAACATAAGGGCGGTATTGGTTTAAATGGCATTTTAGACAGTTTTGTGATTCAGATGGGTTTGGAATCTTAAAAACAGTGTGTACGCGAAGGAGGAAAGTTGTCTTGAGTGCAAAAACGTGGAAAAAACGAATGTATAAGGAAAAGAAACAAATGGGCGGTATTGGTTTAAATGGCCTTTTAGACGGTTTTTGTGAGTCAGGTGGGTTCGGATTCATAAAAAAAGTGTGTACGAGAAGGAGGAAAGTTGGAAAAACGTGGAAAAAATGAATGTATAAGGAAAAGAAACAAAAGGGCGGTATTGGTTTAAATGGCCTTTTTAACGATTTTGTAAGTCAGATGGGTTCGGAATCATAAAAAAAGTGTGTACGCGAAGGAGGAAAGTTGGAAAAACGTGGAAAAAATGAATGTATAAGGAAAAGAAACAAAAGGGCGGTATTGGTTTAAATGGCCTTTTTAACGATTTTGTGAGTCAGATGGGTTGGGAATCTTAAAAACAGTGTGTACGCGGAGGAGGAAAGTTGTTTTGAGTGCAAAAACGTGGAAAAAATGAATGTATAAGGAAAAGAAACAAAAGGGAGGTATTGGTTTAAATGGTCTTTTAGACGATTTTGTGAGACAGATGGGTTCGGAATCATAAAAAAAGTGTGTACGCGAAGGAGGAAAGTTGTTTTGAGTGCAAAAACGTGGAAAAAATGAATGTATAAGGAAAAGAAACAAAAGGGCGGTATTGGTTTAAATGGCCTTTTTAACGATTTTGTGAGTCAGGTGGGTTCGGAATCATAAAAAAAGTGTGTACGAGAAGGAGGAAAGTTGGAAAAACGTGGAAAAAATGAATGTATAAGGAAAAGAAACAAAAGGGCGGTATTGGTTTAAATGGCCTTTTAGATGGTTTTGTGAGTCAGGTAGGTTCGGAATCATCAGAAAAGTGTGTACGCGAAGGAGGAAAGTTGTCTTGAGTGCCGAAACGTGGAAAAAATAAATGTATAACGAAAAGAAACAAAAAGGCGGTATTGGTTTAAATGGGCTTTTAGACGATATTGTGAGTCAGATGGGTTCGGAATCATAAAAACAGTGTGTACGCGAAGGAGGAAAGTTGTCTTGAGTGCAAAAACGTGGAAAAAACGAATGTATAAGGAAAAGAAACAAAAGGGACGTATTGGTTTAAATGGTCTTTTAGACGATTTTGTGAGACAGATGGGTTCGGAATCATAAAAACAGTGTGTACGCGAAGGATTAAAGTTGTTTTGAGTGCCGAAACGTGGAAAAAATTAATGTATAACGAAAAAAAACAAAAGGGCGGTATTGGTTTAAATAGCTTTTTAGACAGTTTTGTGAGTCAGATGGGTTTGGAATGTTAAAAACAGTGTGTACGCGGAGGAGGAAAGTTGTTTTGAGTGCAAAAACGTGGAAAAAAATGAATGTATAAGGAAAAGAAACAAAAGGGAGGTATTGGTTTAAATGGTCTTTTAGACGATTTTGTGAGTCAGATGGGTTCGGAATCATAAAAACAGTGTGTACGCGAAGGAGGAAAGTTGTTTTGAGTGCAAAAACGTGGAAAAAATGAATGTATAAGGAAAAGAAACAAAAGGGAGGTATTGGTTTAAATGGTCTTTTAGACGGTTTTGTGAGTCAGGTGGGTTCGGAATCATAAAAAAAGTTTGTACGAGAAGGAGGAAAGTTGGAAAAACGTGGAAAAAATGAATGTATAAGGAAAAGAAACAAAAAAGCGGTATTGGTTTAAATGGCCTTTTAGACGGTTTTTGTGAGTCAGGTGGGTTGGGATTCATAAAAAAAGTGTGTACGAGAAGGAGGAAAGTTGGAAAAACGTGGAAAAAATGAATGTATAAGGAAAAGAAACAAAAGGGCGGTATTGGTTTAAATGGCCTTTTTAACGATTTTGTAAGTCAGATGGGTTCGGAATCATAAAAAAAGTGTGTACGCGAAGGAGGAAAGTTGGAAAAACGTGGAAAAAATGAATGTATAAGGAAAAGAAACAAAAGGGCGGTATTGGTTTAAATGGCCTTTTTAACGATTTTGTGAGTCAGATGGGTTCGGAATGTTAAGAACAGTGTGTACGCGAAGGAGGAAAGTTGTTTTGAGTGCGAAAACGTGGAAAACTAAATGTATAAGGAAAAGAAACAAAAGGGAGGTATTGGTTTAAATGGTCTTTTAGACAATTTTGTGAGACAGATGGGTTCGGAATCATAAAAAAAGTGTGTACGCGAAGGAGGAAAGTTGTTTTGAGTGCAAAAACGTGGAAAAAATGAATGTATAAGGAAAAGAAACAAAAGGGCGGTATTGGTTTAAATGGCCTTTTTAACGATTTTGTGAGTCAGGTGGGTTCGGAATCATAAAAAAAGTGTGTACGAGAAGGAGGAAAGTTGGAAAAACGTGGAAAAAATGAATGTATAAGGAAAAGAAACAAAAGGGCGGTATTGGTTTAAATGGCCTTTTAGATGGTTTTGTGAGTCAGGTAGGTTCGGAATCATCAGAAAAGTGTGTACGCGAAGGAGGAAAGTTGTCTTGAGTGCCGAAACGTGGAAAAAATAAATGTATAACGAAAAGAAACAAAAAGGCGGTATTGGTTTAAATGGGCTTTTAGACGATATTGTGAGTCAGATGGGTTCGGAATCATAAAAACAGTGTGTACGCGAAGGAGGAAAGTTGTCTTGAGTGCAAAAACGTGGAAAAAACGAATGTATAAGGAAAAGAAACAAAAGGGACGTATTGGTTTAAATGGTCTTTTAGACGATTTTGTGAGACAGATGGGTTCGGAATCATAAAAACAGTGTGTACGCGAAGGATTAAAGTTGTTTTGAGTGCCGAAACGTGGAAAAAATTAATGTATAACGAAAAAAAACAAAAGGGCGGTATTGGTTTAAATAGCTTTTTAGACAGTTTTGTGAGTCAGATGGGTTTGGAATGTTAAAAACAGTGTGTACGCGGAGGAGGAAAGTTGTTTTGAGTGCAAAAACGTGGAAAAAAATGAATGTATAAGGAAAAGAAACAAAAGGGAGGTATTGGTTTAAATGGTCTTTTAGACGATTTTGTGAGTCAGATGGGTTCGGAATCATAAAAACAGTGTGTACGCGAAGGAGGAAAGTTGTTTTGAGTGCAAAAACGTGGAAAAAATGAATGTATAAGGAAAAGAAACAAAAGGGAGGTATTGGTTTAAATGGTCTTTTAGACGGTTTTGTGAGTCAGGTGGGTTCGGAATCATAAAAAAAGTTTGTACGAGAAGGAGGAAAGTTGGAAAAACGTGGAAAAAATGAATGTATAAGGAAAAGAAACAAAAAAGCGGTATTGGTTTAAATGGCCTTTTAGACGGTTTTTGTGAGTCAGGTGGGTTCGGATTCATAAAAAAAGTGTGTACGAGAAGGAGGAAAGTTGGAAAAACGTGGAAAAAATGAATGTTTAAGGAAAAGAAACAAAAGGGCGGTATTGGTTTAAATGGCCTTTTTAACGATTTTGTAAGTCAGATGGGTTCGGAATCATAAAAAAAGTGTGTACGCGAAGGAGGAAAGTTGGAAAAACGTGGAAAAAATGAATGTATAAGGAAAAGAAACAAAAGGGCGGTATTGGTTTAAATGGCCTTTTTAACGATTTTGTGAGTCAGATGGGTTCGGAATGTTAAGAACAGTGTGTACGCGAAGGAGGAAAGTTGTTTTGAGTGCGAAAACGTGGTAAACTAAATGTATAAGGAAAAGAAACAAAAGGGAGGTATTGGTTTAAATGGTCTTTTAGACGATTTTGCGAGTCAGATGGGTTCGGAATCATAAAAATAGTGTGTACGCGAAGGAGGAAAGTTGTCTTGAGTGCAAAAACGTGAAGAAATGAATGTATAAGGAAAAGAAACAAAAGGGACGTATTGGTTTAAATGGTCTTTTAGACGATTTTGTGAGACAGATGGGTTCGGAATCATAAAAACAGTGCGTATGCGAAGGATTAAAGTTGTTTTGAATGCCGAAACGTGGAAAAAATTAATGTATAACGAAAAAAAACAAAAGGGCGGTATTGGTTTAAATAGCTTTTTAGACAGTTTTGTGATTCAGATGGGTTTGGAATCTTAAAAACAGTGTGTACGCGAAGAAGGAAAGTTGTCTTGAGTGCGAAAACGTGGAAAAGTGAAAGTATAAGGAAAAGAAACATAAGGGCGGTATTGGTTTAAATGGCATTTTAGACAGTTTTGTGATTCAGATGGGTTCGGAATCATAAAAATAGTGTGTACGCGAAGGAGGAAAGTTGTCTTGAGTGCAAAAACGTGAAGAAATGAATGTATAAGGAAAAGAAACAAAAGGGACGTATTGGTTTAAATGGTCTTTTAGACGATTTTGTGAGACAGATGGGTTCGGAATCATAAAAAAAGTGTGTACGCGAAGGAGGAAAGTTGTTTTGAGTGCAAAAACGTGGAAAAAATGAATGTATAAGGAAAAGAAACAAAAGGGCGGTATTGGTTTAAATGGCCTTTTTAACGATTTTGTGAGTCAGGTGGGTTCGGTATCATAAAAAAAGTGTGTACGAGAAGGAGGAAAGTTGGAAAAACGTGGAAAAAATGAATGTATAAGGAAAAGAAACAAAAGGGCGGTATTGGTTTAAATGGCCTTTTAGACGGTTTTGTGAGTCAGGTAGGTTCGGAATCATCAGAAAAGTGTGTACGCGAAGGAGGAAAGTTGTCTTGAGTGCCGAAACGTGGAAAAAATGAATGTATAAGGAAAAGAAACAAAAGGGAGGTATTGGTTTAAATGGTCTTTTAGACGATTTTGTGAGTCAGATGGGTTCGGAATCATAAAAACAGTGTGTACGCGAAGGAGGAAAGTTGTTTTGAGTGCAAAAACGTGGAAAAAATGAATGTATAAGGAAAAGAAACAAAAGGGAGGTATTGGTTTAAATGGTCTTTTAGACGGTTTTGTGAGTCAGGTGGGTTCGGAATCATAAAAAAAGTTTGTACGAGAAGGAGGAAAGTTGGAAAAACGTGGAAAAAATGAATGTATAAGGAAAAGAAACAAAAAAGCGGTATTGGTTTAAATGGCCTTTTAGACGGTTTTTGTGAGTCAGGTGGGTTCGGATTCATAAAAAAAGTGTGTACGAGAAGGAGGAAAGTTGGAAAAACGTGGAAAAAATGAATGTTTAAGGAAAAGAAACAAAAGGGCGGTATTGGTTTAAATGGCCTTTTTAACGATTTTGTAAGTCAGATGGGTTCGGAATCATAAAAAAAGTGTGTACGCGAAGGAGGAAAGTTGGAAAAACGTGGAAAAAATGAATGTATAAGGAAAAGAAACAAAAGGGCGGTATTGGTTTAAATGGCCTTTTTAACGATTTTGTGAGTCAGATGGGTTCGGAATGTTAAGAACAGTGTGTACGCGAAGGAGGAAAGTTGTTTTGAGTGCGAAAACGTGGTAAACTAAATGTATAAGGAAAAGAAACAAAAGGGAGGTATTGGTTTAAATGGTCTTTTAGACGATTTTGCGAGTCAGATGGGTTCGGAATCATAAAAATAGTGTGTACGCGAAGGAGGAAAGTTGTCTTGAGTGCAAAAACGTGAAGAAATGAATGTATAAGGAAAAGAAACAAAAGGGACGTATTGGTTTAAATGGTCTTTTAGACGATTTTGTGAGACAGATGGGTTCGGAATCATAAAAACAGTGCGTACGCGAAGGATTAAAGTTGTTTTGAATGCCGAAACGTGGAAAAAATTAATGTATAACGAAAAAAAACAAAAGGGCGGTATTGGTTTAAATAGCTTTTTAGACAGTTTTGTGATTCAGATGGGTTTGGAATCTTAAAAACAGTGTGTACGCGAAGAAGGAAAGTTGTCTTGAGTGCGAAAACGTGGAAAAGTGAATGTATAAGGAAAAGAAACATAAGGGCGGTATTGGTTTAAATGGCATTTTAGACAGTTTTGTGATTCAGATGGGTTCGGAATCATAAAAATAGTGTGTACGCGAAGGAGGAAAGTTGTCTTGAGTGCAAAAACGTGAAGAAATGAATGTATAAGGAAAAGAAACAAAAGGGACGTATTGGTTTAAATGGTCTTTTAGACGATTTTGTGAGACAGATGGGTTCGGAATCATAAAAACAGTGTGTACGCGAAGGATTAAAGTTGTTTTGAGTGCCGAAACGTGGAAAAAATTAATGTATAAGGAAAAGGAACAAAAGAGAGGTATTGGTTTAAATGGTCTTTTAGACGATTTTGTGATTCAGATGGGTTCGGAATCATAAAAACAGTGTGTACGCGAAGGAGGAAAGTTGTTTTATGTGCAAAAACGTGGAAAAAATTAATGTATAACGAAAAAAAAACATAAGGGCGGTATTGGTTTAAATGGCATTTTAGACAGTTTTGTGATTCAGATGGGTTTGGAATCTTAAAAACAGTGTGTACGCGAAGGAGGAAAGTTGTCTTGAGTGCAAAAACGTGGAAAAAACGAATGTATAAGGAAAAGAAACAAATGGGCGGTATTGGTTTAAATGGCCTTTTAGACGGTTTTTGTGAGTCAGGTGGGTTCGGATTCATAAAAAAAGTGTGTACGAGAAGGAGGAAAGTTGGAAAAACGTGGAAAAAATGAATGTATAAGGAAAAGAAACAAAAGGGCGGTATTGGTTTAAATGGCCTTTTTAACGATTTTGTGAGTCAGATGGGTTCGGAATCATAAAAAAAGTGTGTACGCGAAGGAGGAAAGTTGGAAAAACGTGGAAAAAATGAATGTATAAGGAAAAGAAACAAAAGGGCGGTATTGGTTTAAATGGCCTTTTTAACGATTTTGTGAGTCAGATGGGTTGGGAATCTTAAAAACAGTGTGTACGCGGAGGAGGAAAGTTGTTTTGAGTGCAAAAACGTGGAAAAAATGAATGTATAAGGAAAAGAAACAAAAGGGAGGTATTGGTTTAAATGGTCTTTTAGACGATTTTGTGAGACAGATGGGTTCGGAATCATAAAAAAAGTGTGTACGCGAAGGAGGAAAGTTGTTTTGAGTGCAAAAACGTGGAAAAAATGAATGTATAAGGAAAAGAAACAAAAGGGCGGTATTGGTTTAAATGGCCTTTTTAACGATTTTGTGAGTCAGGTGGGTTCGGTATCATAAAAAAAGTGTGTACGAGAAGGAGGAAAGTTGGAAAAACGTGGAAAAAATGAATGTATAAGGAAAAGAAACAAAAGGGCGGTATTGGTTTAAATGGCCTTTTAGACGGTTTTGTGAGTCAGGTAGGTTCGGAATCATCAGAAAAGTGTGTACGCGAAGGAGGAAAGTTGTCTTGAATGCCGAAACGTGGAAAAAATAAATGTATAACGAAAAGAAACAAAAGGGCGGTATTGGTTTAAATGGGCTTTTAGACGATATTGTGAGTCAGATGGGTTCGGAATCATAAAAACAGTGTGTACGCGAAGGAGGAAAGTTGTCTTGAGTGCAAAAACGTGGAAAAAACGAATGTATAAGGAAAAGAAACAAAAGGGACGTATTGGTTTAAATGGTCTTTTAGACGATTTTGTGAGTCAGATGGGTTCGGAATCATAAAAACAGTGTGTACGCGAAGGAGGAAAGTTGTTTTGAGTGCAAAAACGTGGAAAAAATGAATGTATAAGGAAAAGAAACAAAAGGGAGGTATTGGTTTAAATGGTCTTTTAGACGGTTTTGTGAGTCAGGTGGGTTCGGAATCATAAAAAAAGTTTGTACGAGAAGGAGGAAAGTTGGAAAAACGTGGAAAAAATGAATGTATAAGGAAAAGAAACAAAAGGGCGGTATTGGTTTAAATGGCCTTTTAGACGGTTTTGCGAGTCAGGTAGGTTCGGAATCATCAGAAAAGTGTGTACAAGGAGGAATGTTGTTTTGAATGCAAAAACGTGGAAAAAACGAATGAAAAAAAGAAAAATGAAAAAAGAAACAAAAGGGAGGTATTGGTTTAAATGGCCTTTTTAACGATTTTGTGAGTCAGATGGGTTCGGAATCATAAAAAAAGTGTGTACGCGAAGAAGGAAAATTGTTTTGAGTGCAAAAACGTGGAAAAAATGAATGTATAAGGAAAAGAAACAAAAGGGCTGTATTGGTTTAAATGGCTTTTTAGACAGTTTTGTGAGTCAGATGGGTTGGGAATCTTAAAAACAGTGTGTACGCGAAGGAGGAAAGTTGTCTTGAGTGCAAAAACGCGGTAAAAATGAATGTATAAGGAAAAGAAACAAAAGGGAGGTTTTGGTTTAAATGGTCTTTTAGGCGATTTTGTGAGTCAGATGGGTTCGGAATCATAAAAACAGTGTGTACGCGAAGGAGGAAAGTTGTTTTGAGTGCAAAAACGTGGAAAAAATTATTGTATAACTAGCAGGCTACGCCCGCTTCGCTGGTCACTATTTTTAAATGAATCATTATAATTAATGAATTCTCAAAATTGCGTTAATTTTTATCATGTGAAAAAAAAAAAGAAAAAAAAACTCTGATCGGGAAAAATGTCGCACCGGGTCCCCACTGCCTTCGGCAGCGTAGACCCGTGCGCGACGCGCACGCGCGAATGCATATATATGAGCGCCCTAATAATTTTACAAATTCGAATATATCCGCAATCGATTTGTAAGTATCGAAAACCTCTATATACCAATTTTGAACGATCTAACTGTATTTTTATTTTTTTGCCCCCCTCTCCCCTCTCCCCTCTCCCCTCCCCCCTTCTCCCCCCTCCAAATAACTTCACACTTTCGAAAATATCCCCATTCGACTTGCAGGCCTCTTAAACCTATCTGTACCAATTTTGAACGGCCTAACTGTATTTCTATTTGTTTTTGCCCCATAGCCCCCCCTTACCGCCCCACCCCCTACCCGCCCCTTCTAATAATTTTACAAATTCAAAATCATCCGCAATCGATTTGTAAGTATCGGAAACCTCTATGTACCAATTTTCAACGATCTGACACTATTTTTATTTTTTTGCCCCCCCCCCCTCCCCTCCCCCCTTCTCGCCCCTCCTAATAACTTTACACAATCGAAAATATCCCCATTTGACTTGCAGGCCTCTTAAACCTATCTGTACCAATTTTGAACGGCCTAACTGTATTTCTATTTGTTTTTGCCCCATAGCCCCCCCTTACTGCTCCACCCCCTTACCCGCCCCTCCTAATAATTTTACAAATTCAAAAATATCCGCAATCGATTTGTAAGTATCGAAAACCTGTGTACCAATTTTGAACGATCTGACACTATTTTTATTTTTTTGCCCCCCCTCTCCACTCCCCCCTTCTCGCCCCTCCTAATAACTTTACACAATCGAAAATATCCCCATTCGACTTGCAGGCCTCTTAAACCTATCTGTACCAATTTTGAACGGCCTAACTATATTTTTATTTGTTTTTGCCCCATAGCCCCCCTTACTGCCCCACCCTCTACCCGCCCCTCCTAATAATTTTACAAATTCAAAAATATCCGCAATCGATTTGTAAGTATCGGAAACCTCTATGTACCAATTTTCAACCATCAGACACTATTTTTATTTTTTTGCCCCCCCCCCTCCCCTCCCCCCCTACTCGCCCCTCCTAATAACTTTACACAATCGAAAATAACCCCATTTGACTTGCAGGCCTCTTAAACCTATCTGTACCAATTTTGAACGACCTAACTGTATTTCTATTTGTTTTTGCCCCATAGCCCCCCTTACTGCCCCACCCTCTACCCGCCCCTCCTAATAATTTTACAAATTCAAAAATATCCGCAATCGATTTGTAAGTATCGAAAACCTCTATGTACCAATTTTGAACGATCTGACACTATTTTTATTTTTTTGCCCCCCCTCCCCTCCCCCCCTTCTCGCCCCTCCTAATAAATTTACACAATCGAAAATATCCCCATTCGACTTACAGGCCTCTTAAACCTATCTGTACCAATTTTGAACGGCCTAACTGTATTTCTATTTGTTCTTGCCCCTTAGCCCCCCCTTACGCATGTGAAATCACGTTTTGCCCCCGCGCCCCCCTTGGGGACCGAATTTCAAAAATTCCAGAAACCGATTTTTAGACATTTGTATTAGCTATATTTAAAAGCAAAAATTTTACGGATATCTGTTTTTTTTTGTTTGAGATATGGAGGATTTTGTGAAATTACGTTTTGCCCCCCCTCCCCCCCTTGGGGGGCGAATTTTGTAAAATCGCTTGCGGCGTTGTCTTTCTCGGGTCGTAAACATTAAACGTGCCAAATTTGGTCCCGCTCGGTGAAACGGCCTAGGATTCTATAGCGAACACACACACACACACACAGACAGACTCTGCTCTTTTATATATATAGACGAAAAAAAACATAAGGGCGGTATTGCTTTAAATGGCTTTTTAGACAGTTTTGTGATTCAGATGGGTTTGGAATCTTAAAAACAGTGTGTACGCGAAGGAGGAAAGTTGTCTTGAGTGCAAAAACGTGGAAAAAATGAATGTATAAGGAAAAGAAACAAAAGGGAGGTATTGGTTTAAATGGCATTTTAGACAGTTTTGTGATTCAGATGGGTTTGGAATCTTAAAAACAGTGTGTACGCGAAGAAGGAAAGTTGTCTTGAGTGCGAAAACGTGGAAAACTAAATGTATAAGGAAAAGAAACAAAAGGGAGGTATTGGTTTAAATGGTCTTTTAGACGATTTTGCGAGTCAGATGGGTTCGGAATCATAAAAATAGTGTGTACGCGAAGGAGGAAAGTTGTCTTGAGTGCAAAAACGTGAAGAAATGAATGTATAAGGAAAAGAAACAAAAGGGACGTATTGGTTTAAATGGTCTTTTAGACGATTTTGTGAGACAGATGGGTTCGGAATCATAAAAACAGTGCGTACGCGAAGGATTAAAGTTGTTTTGAATGCCGAAACGTGGAAAAAATTAATGTATAACGAAAAAAAACAAAAGGGCGGTATTGGTTTAAATAGCTTTTTAGACAGTTTTGTAATTCAGATGGGTTTGGAATCTTAAAAACAGTGTGTACGCGAAGAAGGAAAGTTGTCTTGAGTGCGAAAACGTGGAAAAGTGAATGTATAAGGAAAAGAAACATAAGGGCGGTATTGGTTTAAATGGCATTTTAGACAGTTTTGTGATTCAGATGGGTTTGGAATCTTAAAAACAGTGTGTACGCGAAGGAGGAAAGTTGTCTTGAGTGCAAAAACGTGGAAAAAATGAATGTATAAGGAAAAGAAACAAAAGGGACGTATTGGTTTAAATGGTCTTTTAGACGATTTTGTGAGACAGATGGGTTCGGAATCATAAAAACAGTGTGTACGCGAAGGATTAAAGTTGTTTTGAGTGCCGAAACGTGGAAAAAATTAATGTATAACGAAAAAAAACAAAAGGGCGGTATTGGTTTAAATAGCTTTTTAGACAGTTTTGTGATTCAGATGGGTTTGGAATCTTAAAAACAGTGTGTACGCGAAGAAGGAAAGTTGTCTTGAGTGCAAAAACGTGGAAAAAATGGATGTATAAAGAAAAGAAACAAAAGGGAGGTATTGGTTTAAATGGTCTTTTAGACGATTTTGTGAGACAAATGGGTTCGGAATCATAAAAACAGTGTGTACGCGAAGGAGGAAAGTTGTTTTGAGTGCAAAAACGTGGAAAAAATGAATGTATAAGGAAAAGAAACAAAAGGGAGGTATTGGTTTAAATGGTCTTTTAGACGGTTTTGTGAGTCAGGTGGGTTCGGAATCATAAAAAAAGTTTGTACGAGAAGGAGGAAAGTTGGAAAAACGTGGAAAAAATGAATGTATAAGGAAAAGAAACAAAAAAGCGGTATTGGTTTAAATGGCCTTTTAGACGGTTTTTGTGAGTCAGGTGGGTTCGGATTCATAAAAAAAGTGTGTACGAGAAGGAGGAAAGTTGGAAAAACGTGGAAAAAATGAATGTATAAGGAAAAGAAACAAAAGGGCGGTATTGGTTTAAATGGCCTTTTTAACGATTTTGTAAGTCAGATGGGTTCGGAATCATAAAAAAAGTGTGTACGCGAAGGAGGAAAGTTGGAAAAACGTGGAAAAAATGAATGTATAAGGAAAAGAAACAAAAGGGCGGTATTGGTTTAAATGGCCTTTATAACGATTTTGTGAGTCAGATGGGTTCGGAATGTTAAGAACAGTGTGTACGCGAAGGAGGAAAGTTGTTTTGAGTGCGAAAACGTGGTAAACTAAATGTATAAGGAAAAGAAACAAAAGGGAGGTATTGGTTTAAATGGTCTTTTAGACGATTTTGCGAGTCAGATGGGTTCGGAATCATAAAAATAGTGTGTACGCGAAGGAGGAAAGTTGTCTTGAGTGCAAAAACGTGAAGAAATGAATGTATAAGGAAAAGAAACAGAAGGGACGTATTGGTTTAAATGGTCTTTTAGACGATTTTGTGAGACAGATGGGTTCGGAATCATAAAAACAGTGCGTACGCGAAGGATTAAAGTTGTTTTGAATGCCGAAACGTGGAAAAAATTAATGTATAACGAAAAAAAACAAAAGGGCGGTATTGGTTTAAATAGCTTTTTAGACAGTTTTGTGATTCAGATGGGTTTGGAATCTTAAAAACAGTGTGTACGCGAAGAAGGAAAGTTGTCTTGAGTGCGAAAACGTGGAAAAGTGAATGTATAAGGAAAAGAAACATAAGGGCGGTATTGGTTTAAATGGCATTTTAGACAGTTTTGTGATTCAGATGGGTTCGGAATCATAAAAATAGTGTGTACGCGAAGGAGGAAAGTTGTCTTGAGTGCAAAAACGTGAAGAAATGAATGTATAAGGAAAAGAAACAAAAGGGACGTATTGGTTTAAATGGTCTTTTAGACGATTTTGTGAGACAGATGGGTTCGGAATCATAAAAACAGTGTGTACGCAAAGGAGGAAAGTTGTTTTGAGTGCCGAAACGTGGAAAAAATTAATGTATAACGAAAAAAAACAAAAGGGCGGTATTGGTTTAAATAGCTTTTTAGACAGTTTTGTGAGTCAGATGGGTTCGGAATGTTAAAAACAGTGTGTACGCGGAGGAGGAAAGTTGTTTTGAGTGCAAAAACGTGGAAAAAAATGAATGTATAAGGAAAAGAAACAAAAGGGAGGTATTGGTTTAAATAGTCTTTTAGACGATTTTGTGAGACAGATGGGTTCGGAATCATAAAGACAGTGTGTACGAAAAGGAGGAAAGTTGTTTTGAGTGCCGAAACGTGGAAAAAATGAATGTATAAGGAAAAGAAACAAAAGAGAGGTATTGGTTTAAATGGTCTTTTAGACGATTTTGTGATTCAGATGGGTTCGGAATCATAAAAACAGTGTGTACGCGAAGGAGGAAAGTTGTCTTGAGTGCAAAAACGTGGAAAAAATAAATGTATAAGGAAAAGAAACAAAAGGGCGGTATTGGTTTAAATGGCTTTTTAGACAGTTTTGTGAGTAAGATGGGTTCGGAATCATAAAAACAGTGTGTACGCGAAGGAAGAAAGTTGTTTTGAGTACAAAAGTGTGGAAAAAATGAATGTATAAGGAAATGAAACAATTGGGCGGTATTGGTTTAAATGGCCTTTTAGACGGTTTTTGTGAGTCAGGTGGGTTCGGATTCATAAAGAAAGTGTGTACGAAAAGGAGGAAAGTTGGAAAAACATGGAAAAAATGAATGTATAAGGAAAAGAAACAAAAGGGCGGTATTGGTTTAAATGGCCTTTTTAACGATTTTGTGAGTCAGATGGGTTCGGAATCATAAAAACAGTGTGTACGCGAAGGAGGAAAGTTGTCTTGAGTGCAAAAACGTGGAAAAAATGAATGTATAAGGAAAAGAAACAAAAGGGAGGTATTGGTTTAAATGGTCTTTTAGACGATTTTGTGAGACAGATGGGTTCGAAATCATAAAAGCAGTGTGTACGCGAATGTGGAAAGATGTTTTGAGTGCCGAAACGTGGAAAAAATTAATGTATAACGAAAAAAGACAAAAGGGCGGTATTGGTTTAAATAGCTTTTTAGACAGTTTTGTGAGTCAGATGGGTTCGGAATGTTAAAAACAGTGTGTACGCGGAGGAGGAAAGTTGTTTTGAGTGCAAAAACGTGGAAAAAAATCTGGAGTGACTCCACTCGACTTTCCGAACATTGAGTAATTAACAGTTTTGTAGATAAAGTAAAGAAAGAGTAGTTGTTAAACAAACAAAAGAGAGAAAACCATAATAGAGTGTTTGAGTATTTTTCTCCATCTATTACATGTTGTTTTATTTAACGCTACTGAACTTTGAGCCCATAGATCATAATGACAAAGAAATTTTCGTTGTGTCCCTGTAAAAACCTATAAATGTTAGATTCACCAAAATGTTTATAGTTAGTGCAACAGTGATTTATAATACTCATATAAATTTTCAGCTGAATTCAATAAGGTACTTTTAAAAATTTAGTCCCATAGGCCATAATGATAAAGAATTTTTCTTTGTGTCCCTGTAAAAAAACTGTAAGTGCTAGATTCACCAAAATCTATACAGTTAGTTCAACTGTGATCTATAACATGTGTACAATTTTTTTGCTCGGATTAATAAGGTGTTTAGACAATATCACATTTTTAAAAATTTGGCCCCATAGGCATAATGATAAAGAATTTTTCTTTGTGTCCCTGTAAAAAAACTATAAGTGCTAGATTCTCCAAAATCTATACAGATTGAGTATTTGTGATCAATAATATGTGTATAAAATTTTTGCTCAATTGAATAAGGCGTTTAGATGCTATCGCACTTTTAAGATTTTGCTCCCATAGGCCATAATGATAAAGAATTTTTCTTTGTGTCCCTGTAAAAAAACTATAAGTGCTAGATTCACCAAAATCTATAGGGTTCGTACTATGGTGACTTACAATATGCGTACCAACTTTCAGGTTAATCGAACGAAGCGTTTAGACGCTAGCGTGTTCACCCACAGACATACACACATACACACATACACACATACACACATACACACATACACACACACATACATACATCATCGTAAAAATAGTGAAAACGGACTCAGGGGACCTCAAAACGTATAGAAACATCAAAATCTCGAATTCGGATTTTTGACATGATTACAATACTTTCCTCACTATAGTGTTCGGAAAGTAAAAATGAATGTATAAGGAAAAGAAACAAAAGGGAGGTATTGGTTTAAATAGTCTTTTAGACGATTTTGTGAGACAGATGGGTTCGGAATCATAAAAACAGTGTGTACGCAAAGGAGGAAAGTTGTTTTGAGTGCCGAAACGTGGAAAAAATGAATGTATAAGGAAAAGAAACAAAAGAGAGGTATTGGTTTAAATGGTCTTTTAGACGATTTTGTGATTCAGATGGGTTCGGAATCATAAAAACAGTGTGTACGCGAAGGAGGAAAGTTGTTTTATGTGCAAAAACGTGGAAAAAATTAATGTATAACGAAAAAAAAACATAAGGGCGGTATTGGTTTAAATGGCATTTTAGACAGTTTTGTGATTCAGATGGGTTTGGAATCTTAAAAACAGTGTGTACGCGAAGGAGGAAAGTTGTCTTGAGTGCAAAAACGTGGAAAAAACGAATGTATAAGGAAAAGAAACAAATGGGCGGTATTGGTTTAAATGGCCTTTTAGACGGTTTTTGTGAGTCAGGTGGGTTCGGATTCATAAAAAAAGTGTGTACGAGAAGGAGGAAAGTTGGAAAAACGTGGAAAAAATGAATGTATAAGGAAAAGAAACAAAAGGGCGGTATTGGTTTAAATGGCCTTTTTAACGATTTTGTAAGTCAGATGGGTTCGGAATCATAAAAAAAGTGTGTACGCGAAGGAGGAAAGTTGGAAAAACGTGGAAAAAATGAATGTATAAGGAAAAGAAACAAAAGGGCGGTATTGGTTTAAATGGCCTTTTTAACGATTTTGTGAGTCAGATGGGTTGGGAATCTTAAAAACAGTGTGTACGCGGAGGAGGAAAGTTGTTTTGAGTGCAAAAACGTGGAAAAAATGAATGTATAAGGAAAAGAAACAAAAGGGAGGTATTGGTTTAAATGGTCTTTTAGACGATTTTGTGAGACAGATGGGTTCGGAATCATAAAAAAAGTGTGTACGCGAAGGAGGAAAGTTGTTTTGAGTGCAAAAACGTGGAAAAAATGAATGTATAAGGAAAAGAAACAAAAGGGCGGTATTGGTTTAAATGGCCTTTTTAACGATTTTGTGAGTCAGGTGGGTTCGGAATCATAAAAAAAGTGTGTACGAGAAGGAGGAAAGTTGGAAAAACGTGGAAAAAATGAATGTATAAGGAAAAGAAACAAAAGGGCGGTATTGGTTTAAATGGCCTTTTAGATGGTTTTGTGAGTCAGGTAGGTTCGGAATCATCAGAAAAGTGTGTACGCGAAGGAGGAAAGTTGTCTTGAGTGCCGAAACGTGGAAAAAATAAATGTATAACGAAAAGAAACAAAAAGGCGGTATTGGTTTAAATGGGCTTTTAGACGATATTGTGAGTCAGATGGGTTCGGAATCATAAAAACAGTGTGTACGCGAAGGAGGAAAGTTGTCTTGAGTGCAAAAACGTGGAAAAAACGAATGTATAAGGAAAAGAAACAAAAGGGACGTATTGGTTTAAATGGTCTTTTAGACGATTTTGTGAGACAGATGGGTTCGGAATCATAAAAACAGTGTGTACGCGAAGGATTAAAGTTGTTTTGAGTGCCGAAACGTGGAAAAAATTAATGTATAACGAAAAAAAACAAAAGGGCGGTATTGGTTTAAATAGCTTTTTAGACAGTTTTGTGAGTCAGATGGGTTTGGAATGTTAAAAACAGTGTGTACGCGGAGGAGGAAAGTTGTTTTGAGTGCAAAAACGTGGAAAAAAATGAATGTATAAGGAAAAGAAACAAAAGGGAGGTATTGGTTTAAATGGTCTTTTAGACGATTTTGTGAGTCAGATGGGTTCGGAATCATAAAAACAGTGTGTACGCGAAGGAGGAAAGTTGTTTTGAGTGCAAAAACGTGGAAAAAATGAATGTATAAGGAAAAGAAACAAAAGGGAGGTATTGGTTTAAATGGTCTTTTAGACGGTTTTGTGAGTCAGGTGGGTTCGGAATCATAAAAAAAGTTTGTACGAGAAGGAGGAAAGTTGGAAAAACGTGGAAAAAATGAATGTATAAGGAAAAGAAACAAAAAAGCGGTATTGGTTTAAATGGCCTTTTAGACGGTTTTTGTGAGTCAGGTGGGTTCGGATTCATAAAAAAAGTGTGTACGAGAAGGAGGAAAGTTGGAAAAACGTGGAAAAAATGAATGTATAAGGAAAAGAAACAAAAGGGCGGTATTGGTTTAAATGGCCTTTTTAACGATTTTGTAAGTCAGATGGGTTCGGAATCATAAAAAAAGTGTGTACGCGAAGGAGGAAAGTTGGAAAAACGTGGAAAAAATGAATGTATAAGGAAAAGAAACAAAAGGGCGGTATTGGTTTAAATGGCCTTTTTAACGATTTTGTGAGTCAGATGGGTTCGGAATGTTAAGAACAGTGTGTACGCGAAGGAGGAAAGTTGTTTTGAGTGCGAAAACGTGGAAAACTAAATGTATAAGGAAAAGAAACAAAAGGGAGGTATTGGTTTAAATGGTCTTTTAGACAATTTTGTGAGACAGATGGGTTCGGAATCATAAAAAAAGTGTGTACGCGAAGGAGGAAAGTTGTTTTGAGTGCAAAAACGTGGAAAAAATGAATGTATAAGGAAAAGAAACAAAAGGGCGGTATTGGTTTAAATGGCCTTTTTAACGATTTTGTGAGTCAGGTGGGTTCGGAATCATAAAAAAAGTGTGTACGAGAAGGAGGAAAGTTGGAAAAACGTGGAAAAAATGAATGTATAAGGAAAAGAAACAAAAGGGCGGTATTGGTTTAAATGGCCTTTTAGATGGTTTTGTGAGTCAGGTAGGTTCGGAATCATCAGAAAAGTGTGTACGCGAAGGAGGAAAGTTGTCTTGAGTGCCGAAACGTGGAAAAAATAAATGTATAACGAAAAGAAACAAAAAGGCGGTATTGGTTTAAATGGGCTTTTAGACGATATTGTGAGTCAGATGGGTTCGGAATCATAAAAACAGTGTGTACGCGAAGGAGGAAAGTTGTCTTGAGTGCAAAAACGTGGAAAAAACGAATGTATAAGGAAAAGAAACAAAAGGGACGTATTGGTTTAAATGGTCTTTTAGACGATTTTGTGAGACAGATGGGTTCGGAATCATAAAAACAGTGTGTACGCGAAGGATTAAAGTTGTTTTGAGTGCCGAAACGTGGAAAAAATTAATGTATAACGAAAAAAAACAAAAGGGCGGTATTGGTTTAAATAGCTTTTTAGACAGTTTTGTGAGTCAGATGGGTTTGGAATGTTAAAAACAGTGTGTACGCGGAGGAGGAAAGTTGTTTTGAGTGCAAAAACGTGGAAAAAAATGAATGTATAAGGAAAAGAAACAAAAGGGAGGTATTGGTTTAAATGGTCTTTTAGACGATTTTGTGAGTCAGATGGGTTCGGAATCATAAAAACAGTGTGTACGCGAAGGAGGAAAGTTGTTTTGAGTGCAAAAACGTGGAAAAAATGAATGTATAAGGAAAAGAAACAAAAGGGAGGTATTGGTTTAAATGGTCTTTTAGACGGTTTTGTGAGTCAGGTGGGTTCGGAATCATAAAAAAAGTTTGTACGAGAAGGAGGAAAGTTGGAAAAACGTGGAAAAAATGAATGTATAAGGAAAAGAAACAAAAAAGCGGTATTGGTTTAAATGGCCTTTTAGACGGTTTTTGTGAGTCAGGTGGGTTCGGATTCATAAAAAAAGTGTGTACGAGAAGGAGGAAAGTTGGAAAAACGTGGAAAAAATGAATGTTTAAGGAAAAGAAACAAAAGGGCGGTATTGGTTTAAATGGCCTTTTTAACGATTTTGTAAGTCAGATGGGTTCGGAATCATAAAAAAAGTGTGTACGCGAAGGAGGAAAGTTGGAAAAACGTGGAAAAAATGAATGTATAAGGAAAAGAAACAAAAGGGCGGTATTGGTTTAAATGGCCTTTTTAACGATTTTGTGAGTCAGATGGGTTCGGAATGTTAAGAACAGTGTGTACGCGAAGGAGGAAAGTTGTTTTGAGTGCGAAAACGTGGTAAACTAAATGTATAAGGAAAAGAAACAAAAGGGAGGTATTGGTTTAAATGGTCTTTTAGACGATTTTGCGAGTCAGATGGGTTCGGAATCATAAAAATAGTGTGTACGCGAAGGAGGAAAGTTGTCTTGAGTGCAAAAACGTGAAGAAATGAATGTATAAGGAAAAGAAACAAAAGGGACGTATTGGTTTAAATGGTCTTTTAGACGATTTTGTGAGACAGATGGGTTCGGAATCATAAAAACAGTGCGTACGCGAAGGATTAAAGTTGTTTTGAATGCCGAAACGTGGAAAAAATTAATGTATAACGAAAAAAAACAAAAGGGCGGTATTAGTTTAAATAGCTTTTTAGACAGTTTTGTGATTCAGATGGGTTTGGAATCTTAAAAACAGTGTGTACGCGAAGAAGGAAAGTTGTCTTGAGTGCGAAAACGTGGAAAAGTGAATGTATAAGGAAAAGAAACATAAGGGCGGTATTGGTTTAAATGGCATTTTAGACAGTTTTGTGATTCAGATGGGTTCGGAATCATAAAAATAGTGTGTACGCGAAGGAGGAAAGTTGTCTTGAGTGCAAAAACGTGAAGAAATGAATGTATAAGGAAAAGAAACAAAAGGGACGTATTGGTTTAAATGGTCTTTTAGACGATTTTGTGAGACAGATGGGTTCGGAATCATAAAAACAGTGTGTACGCGAAGGATTAAAGTTGTTTTGAGTGCCGAAACGTGGAAAAAATTAATGTATAACGAAAAAAAACAAAAGGGCGGTATTGGTTTAAATAGCTTTTTAGACAGTTTTGTGATTCAGATGGGTTTGGAATCTTAAAAACAGTGTGTACGCGAAGAAGGAAAGTTGTCTTGAGTGCAAAAACGTGGAAAAAATGAATGTATAAAGAAAAGAAACAAAAGGGAGGTATTGGTTTAAATGGTCTTTTAGACGATTTTGTGAGACAGATGGGTTCGGAATCATAAAAACAGTGTGTACGCAAAGGAGGAAAGTTGTTTTGAGTGCCGAAACGTGGAAAAAATTAATGTATAACGAAAAAAAACAAAAGGGCGGTATTGGTTTAAATAGCTTTTTAGACAGTTTTGTGAGTCAGATGGGTTCGGAATGTTAAAAACAGTGTGTACGCGGAGGAGGAAAGTTGTTTTGAGTGCAAAAACGTGGAAAAAAATGAATGTATAAGGAAAAGAAACAAAAGGGAGGTATTGGTTTAAATAGTCTTTTAGACGATTTTGTGAGACAGATGGGTTCGGAATCATAAAGACAGTGTGTACGAAAAGGAGGAAAGTTGTTTTGAGTGCCGAAACGTGGAAAAAATGAATGTATAAGGAAAAGAAACAAAAGAGAGGTATTGGTTTAAATGGTCTTTTAGACGATTTTGTGATTCAGATGGGTTCGGAATCATAAAAACAGTGTGTAAGCGAAGGAGGAAAGTTGTTTTATGTGCAAAAACGTGGAAAAAATTAATGTATAACGAAAAAAAAACATAAGGGCGGTATTGGTTTAAATGGCATTTTAGACAGTTTTGTGATTCAGATGGGTTTGGAATCTTAAAAACAGTGTGTACGCGAAGGAGGAAAGTTGTCTTGAGTGCAAAAACGTGGAAAAAATGAATGTATAAAGAAAAGAAACAAAAGGGAGGTATTGGTTTAAATGGTCTTTTAGACGATTTTGTGAGACAGATGGGTTCGAAATCATAAAAGCAGTGTGTACGCGAATGTGGAAAGATGTTTTGAGTGCCGAAACGTGGAAAAAATTAATGTATAACGAAAAAAAACAAAAGGGCGGTATTGGTTTAAATATCTTTTTAGACAGTTTTGTGAGTCAGATGGGTTCGGAATGTTAAAAACAGTGTGTACGCGGAGGAGGAAAGTTGTCTTGAGTGCAAAAACGTGGAAAAAACGAATGTATAAGGAAAAGAAACAAATGGGCGGTATTGGTTTAAATGGCCTTTTAGACGGTTTTTGTGAGTCAGGTGGGTTCGGATTCATAAAAAAAGTGTGTACGAGAAGGAGGAAAGTTGGAAAAACGTGGAAAAAATGAATGTATAAGGAAAACAAATAAAAGGGCGGTATTGGTTTAAATGGCCTTTTTAACGATTTTGTGAGTCAGATGGGTTCGGAATCATAAAAAAAGTGTGTACGCGAAGGAGGAAAATTGTTTTGACTGCAAAAACGTGAAAAAATGAATGTATAAGGAAAAGAAACAAAAGGGCGGTATTGGTTTAAATGGCTTTTTAGACAGTTTTGTGAGTCAGATGGGTTGGGAATCTTAAAAACAGTGTGTACGCGGAGGAGGAAAGTTGTTTTGAGTGCAAAAACGTGGAAAAAATGAATGCATAAGGAAAAGAAACAAAAGGGAGGTATTGGTTTAAATGGTCTTTTAGACGATTTTGTGAGACAGATGGGTTCGGAATCATAAAAAAAGTGTGTACGCGAAGGAGGAAAGTTGTTTTGAGTGCAAAAACGTGGAAAAAATGAATGTATAAGGAAAAGAAACAAAAGGGCGGTATTGGTTTAAATGGCCTTTTTAACGATTTTGTGAGTCAGGTGGGTTCGGAATCATAAAAAAAGTGTGTACGAGAAGGAGGAAAGTTGGAAAAACGTGGAAAAAATGAATGTATAAGGAAAAGAAACAAAAGGGCGGTATTGGTTTAAATGGCCTTTTAGACGGTTTTGTGAGTCAGGTAGGTTCGGAATCATCAGAAAAGTGTGTACGCGAAGGAGGAAAGTTGTCTTGAGTGCCGAAACGTGGAAAAAATAAATGTATAACGAAAAGAAACAAAAGGGCGGTATTGGTTTAAATGGTCTTTTAGACGATATTGTGAGTCAGATGGGTTCGGAATCATAAAAACAGTGTGTACGCGAAGGAGGAAAGTTGTCTTGAGTGCAAAAACGTGGAAAAAACGAATGTATAAGGAAAAGAAACAAAAGGGACGTATTGGTTTAAATGGTCTTTTAGACGATTTTGTGAGACAGATGGGTTCGGAATCATAAAAACAGTGTGTACGCGAAGGATTAAAGTTGTTTTGAGTGCCGAAACGTGGAAAAAATTAATGTATAACGAAAAAAAACAAAAGGGCGGTATTGGTTTAAATAGCTTTTTAGACAGTTTTGTGAGTCAGATGGGTTTGGAATGTTAAAAACAGTGTGTACGCGGAGGAGGAAAGTTGTTTTGAGTGCAAAAACGTGGAAAAAAATGAATGTATAAGGAAAAGAAACAAAAGGGAGGTATTGGTTTAAATGGTCTTTTAGACGATTTTGTGAGTCAGATGGGTTCGGAATCATAAAAACAGTGTGTACGCGAAGGAGGAAAGTTGTTTTGAGTGCAAAAACGTGGAAAAAATGAATGTATAAGGAAAAGAAACAAAAGGGAGGTATTGGTTTAAATGGTCTTTTAGACGGTTTTGTGAGTCAGGTGGGTTCGGAATCATAAAAAAAGTTTGTACGAGAAGGAGGAAAGTTGGAAAAACGTGGAAAAAATGAATGTATAAGGAAAAGAAACAAAAAAGCGGTATTGGTTTAAATGGCCTTTTAGACGGTTTTTGTGAGTCAGGTGGGTTCGGATTCATAAAAAAAGTGTGTACGAGAAGGAGGAAAGTTGGAAAAACGTGGAAAAAATGAATGTATAAGGAAAAGAAACAAAAGGGCGGTATTGGTTTAAATGGCCTTTTTAACGATTTTGTAAGTCAGATGGGTTCGGAATCATAAAAAACGTGTGTACGCGAAGGAGGAAAGTTGGAAAAACGTGGAAAAAATGAATGTATAAGGAAAAGAAACAAAAGGGCGGTATTGGTTAAAATGGCCTTTTTAACGATTTTGTGAGTCAGATGGGTTCGGAATGTTAAGAACAGTGTGTACGCGAAGGAGGAAAGTTGTTTTGAGTGCGAAAACGTGGTAAACTAAATGTATAAGGAAAAGAAACAAAAGGGAGGTATTGGTTTAAATGGTCTTTTAGACGATTTTGCGAGTCAGATGGGTTCGGAATCATAAAAATAGTGTGTACGCGAAGGAGGAAAGTTGTCTTGAGTGCAAAAACGTGAAGAAATGAATGTATAAGGAAAAGAAACAAAAGGGACGTATTGGTTTAAATGGCCTTTTTAACGATTTTGTGAGTCAGATGGGTTCGGAATCATAAAAACAGTGTGTACGCGAAGGAGGAAAGTTGTTTTGAGTGCAAAAACGTGGAAAAAATGAATGTATAAGGAAAAGAAACAAAAGGGAGGTATTGGTTTAAATGGTCTTTTAGACGGTTTTGTGAGTCAGGTGGGTTCGGAATCATAAAAAAAGTTTGTACGAGAAGGAGGAAAGTTGGAAAAACGTGGAAAAAATGAATGTATAAGGAAAAGAAACAAAAGGGCGGTATTGGTTTAAATGGCCTTTTAGACGGTTTTGCGAGTCAGGTAGGTTCGGAATCATCAGAAAAGTGTGTACAAGGAGGAATGTTGTTTTGAATGCAAAAACGTGGAAAAAACGAATGAAAAAAAGAAAAATGAAAAAAGAAACAAAAGGGAGGTATTGGTTTAAATGGCCTTTTTAACGATTTTGTGAGTCAGATGGGTTCGGAATCATAAAAAAAGTGTGTACGCGAAGAAGGAAAATTGTTTTGAGTGCAAAAACGTGGAAAAAATGAATGTATAAGGAAAAGAAACAAAAGGGCTGTATTGGTTTAAATGGCTTTTTAGACAGTTTTGTGAGTCAGATGGGTTGGGAATCTTAAAAACAGTGTGTACGCGAAGGAGGAAAGTTGTCTTGAGTGCAAAAACGCGGTAAAAATGAATGTATAAGGAAAAGAAACAAAAGGGAGGTTTTGGTTTAAATGGTCTTTTAGGCGATTTTGTGAGTCAGATGGGTTCGGAATCATAAAAACAGTGTGTACGCGAAGGAGGAAAGTTGTTTTGAGTGCAAAAACGTGGAAAAAATTATTGTATAACTAGCAGGCTACGCCCGCTTCGCTGGTCACTATTTTTAAATGAATCATTATAATTAATGAATTCTCAAAATTGCGTTAATTTTTATCATGTGAAAAAAAAAAAGAAAAAAAAACTCTGATCGGGAAAAATGTCGCACCGGGTCCCCACTG
Organism: Salticus scenicus; assembly: GCA_963930645.1. Lineage (NCBI taxonomy): Eukaryota > Metazoa > Arthropoda > Arachnida > Araneae > Salticidae > Salticus > Salticus scenicus. The sequence goes on from OZ005655.1 coordinate 309,054,724, forward strand.
CCTTCGGCAGCGTAGACCCGTGCGCGACGCGCACGCGCGAATGCATATATATGAGCGCCCTAATAATTTTACAAATTCGAATATATCCGCAATCGATTTGTAAGTATCGAAAACCTCTATATACCAATTTTGAACGATCTAACTGTATTTTTATTTTTTTGCCCCCCTCTCCCCTCTCCCCTCTCCCCTCCCCCCTTCTCCCCCCTCCAAATAACTTCACACTTTCGAAAATATCCCCATTCGACTTGCAGGCCTCTTAAACCTATCTGTACCAATTTTGAACGGCCTAACTGTATTTCTATTTGTTTTTGCCCCATAGCCCCCCCTTACCGCCCCACCCCCTACCCGCCCCTTCTAATAATTTTACAAATTCAAAATCATCCGCAATCGATTTGTAAGTATCGGAAACCTCTATGTACCAATTTTCAACGATCTGACACTATTTTTATTTTTTTGCCCCCCCCCCTCCCCTCCCCCCTTCTCGCCCCTCCTAATAACTTTACACAATCGAAAATATCCCCATTTGACTTGCAGGCCTCTTAAACCTATCTGTACCAATTTTGAACGGCCTAACTGTATTTCTATTTGTTTTTGCCCCATAGCCCCCCCTTACTGCTCCACCCCCTTACCCGCCCCTCCTAATAATTTTACAAATTCAAAAATATCCGCAATCGATTTGTAAGTATCGAAAACCTGTGTACCAATTTTGAACGATCTGACACTATTTTTATTTTTTTGCCCCCCCTCTCCACTCCCCCCTTCTCGCCCCTCCTAATAACTTTACACAATCGAAAATATCCCCATTCGACTTGCAGGCCTCTTAAACCTATCTGTACCAATTTTGAACGGCCTAACTATATTTTTATTTGTTTTTGCCCCATAGCCCCCCTTACTGCCCCACCCTCTACCCGCCCCTCCTAATAATTTTACAAATTCAAAAATATCCGCAATCGATTTGTAAGTATCGGAAACCTCTATGTACCAATTTTCAACCATCAGACACTATTTTTATTTTTTTGCCCCCCCCCCTCCCCTCCCCCCCTACTCGCCCCTCCTAATAACTTTACACAATCGAAAATAACCCCATTTGACTTGCAGGCCTCTTAAACCTATCTGTACCAATTTTGAACGACCTAACTGTATTTCTATTTGTTTTTGCCCCATAGCCCCCCCTTACTGCCCCACCCCCATACCCGCCCCTCCTAATAATTTTACAAATTCAAAAATATCCGCAATCGATTTGTAAGTATCGAAAACCTCTATGTACCAATTTTGAACGATCTGACACTATTTTTATTTTTTTGCCCCCCCTCCCCTCCCCCCCTTCTCGCCCCTCCTAATAAATTTACACAATCGAAAATATCCCCATTCGACTTACAGGCCTCTTAAACCTATCTGTACCAATTTTGAACGGCCTAACTGTATTTCTATTTGTTCTTGCCCCTTAGCCCCCCCTTACGCATGTGAAATCACGTTTTGCCCCCGCGCCCCCCTTGGGGACCGAATTTCAAAAATTCCAGAAACCGATTTTTAGACATTTGTATTAGCTATATTTAAAAGCAAAAATTTTACGGATATCTGTTTTTTTTTGTTTGAGATATGGAGGATTTTGTGAAATTACGTTTTGCCCCCCCTCCCCCCCTTGGGGGGCGAATTTTGTAAAATCGCTTGCGGCGTTGTCTTTCTCGGGTCGTAAACATTAAACGTGCCAAATTTGGTCCCGCTCGGTGAAACGGCCTAGGATTCTATAGCGAACACACACACACACACACAGACAGACTCTGCTCTTTTATATATATAGACGAAAAAAAACATAAGGGCGGTATTGCTTTAAATGGCTTTTTAGACAGTTTTGTGATTCAGATGGGTTTGGAATCTTAAAAACAGTGTGTACGCGAAGGAGGAAAGTTGTCTTGAGTGCAAAAACGTGGAAAAAATGAATGTATAAGGAAAAGAAACAAAAGGGAGGTATTGGTTTAAATGGCATTTTAGACAGTTTTGTGATTCAGATGGGTTTGGAATCTTAAAAACAGTGTGTACGCGAAGAAGGAAAGTTGTCTTGAGTGCGAAAACGTGGAAAACTAAATGTATAAGGAAAAGAAACAAAAGGGAGGTATTGGTTTAAATGGTCTTTTAGACGATTTTGCGAGTCAGATGGGTTCGGAATCATAAAAATAGTGTGTACGCGAAGGAGGAAAGTTGTCTTGAGTGCAAAAACGTGAAGAAATGAATGTATAAGGAAAAGAAACAAAAGGGACGTATTGGTTTAAATGGTCTTTTAGACGATTTTGTGAGACAGATGGGTTCGGAATCATAAAAACAGTGCGTACGCGAAGGATTAAAGTTGTTTTGAATGCCGAAACGTGGAAAAAATTAATGTATAACGAAAAAAAACAAAAGGGCGGTATTGGTTTAAATAGCTTTTTAGACAGTTTTGTAATTCAGATGGGTTTGGAATCTTAAAAACAGTGTGTACGCGAAGAAGGAAAGTTGTCTTGAGTGCGAAAACGTGGAAAAGTGAATGTATAAGGAAAAGAAACATAAGGGCGGTATTGGTTTAAATGGCATTTTAGACAGTTTTGTGATTCAGATGGGTTTGGAATCTTAAAAACAGTGTGTACGCGAAGGAGGAAAGTTGTCTTGAGTGCAAAAACGTGGAAAAAATGAATGTATAAGGAAAAGAAACAAAAGGGACGTATTGGTTTAAATGGTCTTTTAGACGATTTTGTGAGACAGATGGGTTCGGAATCATAAAAACAGTGTGTACGCGAAGGATTAAAGTTGTTTTGAGTGCCGAAACGTGGAAAAAATTAATGTATAACGAAAAAAAACAAAAGGGCGGTATTGGTTTAAATAGCTTTTTAGACAGTTTTGTGATTCAGATGGGTTTGGAATCTTAAAAACAGTGTGTACGCGAAGAAGGAAAGTTGTCTTGAGTGCAAAAACGTGGAAAAAATGGATGTATAAAGAAAAGAAACAAAAGGGAGGTATTGGTTTAAATGGTCTTTTAGACGATTTTGTGAGACAAATGGGTTCGGAATCATAAAAACAGTGTGTACGCGAAGGAGGAAAGTTGTTTTGAGTGCAAAAACGTGGAAAAAATGAATGTATAAGGAAAAGAAACAAAAGGGAGGTATTGGTTTAAATGGTCTTTTAGACGGTTTTGTGAGTCAGGTGGGTTCGGAATCATAAAAAAAGTTTGTACGAGAAGGAGGAAAGTTGGAAAAACGTGGAAAAAATGAATGTATAAGGAAAAGAAACAAAAAAGCGGTATTGGTTTAAATGGCCTTTTAGACGGTTTTTGTGAGTCAGGTGGGTTCGGATTCATAAAAAAAGTGTGTACGAGAAGGAGGAAAGTTGGAAAAACGTGGAAAAAATGAATGTATAAGGAAAAGAAACAAAAGGGCGGTATTGGTTTAAATGGCCTTTTTAACGATTTTGTAAGTCAGATGGGTTCGGAATCATAAAAAAAGTGTGTACGCGAAGGAGGAAAGTTCGAAAAACGTGGAAAAAATGAATGTATAAGGAAAAGAAACAAAAGGGCGGTATTGGTTTAAATGGCCTTTATAACGATTTTGTGAGTCAGATGGGTTCGGAATGTTAAGAACAGTGTGTACGCGAAGGAGGAAAGTTGTTTTGAGTGCGAAAACGTGGTAAACTAAATGTATAAGGAAAAGAAACAAAAGGGAGGTATTGGTTTAAATGGTCTTTTAGACGATTTTGCGAGTCAGATGGGTTCGGAATCATAAAAATAGTGTGTACGCGAAGGAGGAAAGTTGTCTTGAGTGCAAAAACGTGAAGAAATGAATGTATAAGGAAAAGAAACAGAAGGGACGTATTGGTTTAAATGGTCTTTTAGACGATTTTGTGAGACAGATGGGTTCGGAATCATAAAAACAGTGCGTACGCGAAGGATTAAAGTTGTTTTGAATGCCGAAACGTGGAAAAAATTAATGTATAACGAAAAAAAACAAAAGGGCGGTATTGGTTTAAATAGCTTTTTAGACAGTTTTGTGATTCAGATGGGTTTGGAATCTTAAAAACAGTGTGTACGCGAAGAAGGAAAGTTGTCTTGAGTGCGAAAACGTGGAAAAGTGAATGTATAAGGAAAAGAAACATAAGGGCGGTATTGGTTTAAATGGCATTTTAGACAGTTTTGTGATTCAGATGGGTTCGGAATCATAAAAATAGTGTGTACGCGAAGGAGGAAAGTTGTCTTGAGTGCAAAAACGTGAAGAAATGAATGTATAAGGAAAAGAAACAAAAGGGACGTATTGGTTTAAATGGTCTTTTAGACGATTTTGTGAGACAGATGGGTTCGGAATCATAAAAACAGTGTGTACGCAAAGGAGGAAAGTTGTTTTGAGTGCCGAAACGTGGAAAAAATTAATGTATAACGAAAAAAAACAAAAGGGCGGTATTGGTTTAAATAGCTTTTTAGACAGTTTTGTGAGTCAGATGGGTTCGGAATGTTAAAAACAGTGTGTACGCGGAGGAGGAAAGTTGTTTTGAGTGCAAAAACGTGGAAAAAAATGAATGTATAAGGAAAAGAAACAAAAGGGAGGTATTGGTTTAAATAGTCTTTTAGACGATTTTGTGAGACAGATGGGTTCGGAATCATAAAGACAGTGTGTACGAAAAGGAGGAAAGTTGTTTTGAGTGCCGAAACGTGGAAAAAATGAATGTATAAGGAAAAGAAACAAAAGAGAGGTATTGGTTTAAATGGTCTTTTAGACGATTTTGTGATTCAGATGGGTTCGGAATCATAAAAACAGTGTGTACGCGAAGGAGGAAAGTTGTCTTGAGTGCAAAAACGTGGAAAAAATAAATGTATAAGGAAAAGAAACAAAAGGGCGGTATTGGTTTAAATGGCTTTTTAGACAGTTTTGTGAGTAAGATGGGTTCGGAATCATAAAAACAGTGTGTACGCGAAGGAAGAAAGTTGTTTTGAGTACAAAAGTGTGGAAAAAATGAATGTATAAGGAAATGAAACAATTGGGCGGTATTGGTTTAAATGGCCTTTTAGACGGTTTTTGTGAGTCAGGTGGGTTCGGATTCATAAAGAAAGTGTGTACGAAAAGGAGGAAAGTTGGAAAAACATGGAAAAAATGAATGTATAAGGAAAAGAAACAAAAGGGCGGTATTGGTTTAAATGGCCTTTTTAACGATTTTGTGAGTCAGATGGGTTCGGAATCATAAAAACAGTGTGTACGCGAAGGAGGAAAGTTGTCTTGAGTGCAAAAACGTGGAAAAAATGAATGTATAAGGAAAAGAAACAAAAGGGAGGTATTGGTTTAAATGGTCTTTTAGACGATTTTGTGAGACAGATGGGTTCGAAATCATAAAAGCAGTGTGTACGCGAATGTGGAAAGATGTTTTGAGTGCCGAAACGTGGAAAAAATTAATGTATAACGAAAAAAGACAAAAGGGCGGTATTGGTTTAAATAGCTTTTTAGACAGTTTTGTGAGTCAGATGGGTTCGGAATGTTAAAAACAGTGTGTACGCGGAGGAGGAAAGTTGTTTTGAGTGCAAAAACGTGGAAAAAAATCTGGAGTGACTCCACTCGACTTTCCGAACATTGAGTAATTAACAGTTTTGTAGATAAAGTAAAGAAAGAGTAGTTGTTAAACAAACAAAAGAGAGAAAACCATAATAGAGTGTTTGAGTATTTTTCTCCATCTATTACATGTTGTTTTATTTAACGCTACTGAACTTTGAGCCCATAGATCATAATGACAAAGAAATTTTCGTTGTGTCCCTGTAAAAACCTATAAATGTTAGATTCACCAAAATGTTTATAGTTAGTGCAACAGTGATTTATAATACTCATATAAATTTTCAGCTGAATTCAATAAGGTACTTTTAAAAATTTAGTCCCATAGGCCATAATGATAAAGAATTTTTCTTTGTGTCCCTGTAAAAAAACTGTAAGTGCTAGATTCACCAAAATCTATACAGTTAGTTCAACTGTGATCTATAACATGTGTACAATTTTTTTGCTCGGATTAATAAGGTGTTTAGACAATATCACATTTTTAAAAATTTGGCCCCATAGGCATAATGATAAAGAATTTTTCTTTGTGTCCCTGTAAAAAAACTATAAGTGCTAGATTCTCCAAAATCTATACAGATTGAGTATTTGTGATCAATAATATGTGTATAAAATTTTTGCTCAATTGAATAAGGCGTTTAGATGCTATCGCACTTTTAAGATTTTGCTCCCATAGGCCATAATGATAAAGAATTTTTCTTTGTGTCCCTGTAAAAAAACTATAAGTGCTAGATTCACCAAAATCTATAGGGTTCGTACTATGGTGACTTACAATATGCGTACCAACTTTCAGGTTAATCGAACGAAGCGTTTAGACGCTAGCGTGTTCACCCACAGACATACACACATACACACATACACACATACACACATACACACACACATACATACATCATCGTAAAAATAGTGAAAACGGACTCAGGGGACCTCAAAACGTATAGAAACATCAAAATCTCGAATTCGGATTTTTGACATGATTACAATACTTTCCTCACTATAGTGTTCGGAAAGTAAAAATGAATGTATAAGGAAAAGAAACAAAAGGGAGGTATTGGTTTAAATAGTCTTTTAGACGATTTTGTGAGACAGATGGGTTCGGAATCATAAAAACAGTGTGTACGCAAAGGAGGAAAGTTGTTTTGAGTGCCGAAACGTGGAAAAAATGAATGTATAAGGAAAAGAAACAAAAGAGAGGTATTGGTTTAAATGGTCTTTTAGACGATTTTGTGATTCAGATGGGTTCGGAATCATAAAAACAGTGTGTACGCGAAGGAGGAAAGTTGTTTTATGTGCAAAAACGTGGAAAAAATTAATGTATAACGAAAAAAAAACATAAGGGCGGTATTGGTTTAAATGGCATTTTAGACAGTTTTGTGATTCAGATGGGTTTGGAATCTTAAAAACAGTGTGTACGCGAAGGAGGAAAGTTGTCTTGAGTGCAAAAACGTGGAAAAAACGAATGTATAAGGAAAAGAAACAAATGGGCGGTATTGGTTTAAATGGCCTTTTAGACGGTTTTTGTGAGTCAGGTGGGTTCGGATTCATAAAAAAAGTGTGTACGAGAAGGAGGAAAGTTGGAAAAACGTGGAAAAAATGAATGTATAAGGAAAAGAAACAAAAGGGCGGTATTGGTTTAAATGGCCTTTTTAACGATTTTGTAAGTCAGATGGGTTCGGAATCATAAAAAAAGTGTGTACGCGAAGGAGGAAAGTTGGAAAAACGTGGAAAAAATGAATGTATAAGGAAAAGAAACAAAAGGGCGGTATTGGTTTAAATGGCCTTTTTAACGATTTTGTGAGTCAGATGGGTTGGGAATCTTAAAAACAGTGTGTACGCGGAGGAGGAAAGTTGTTTTGAGTGCAAAAACGTGGAAAAAATGAATGTATAAGGAAAAGAAACAAAAGGGAGGTATTGGTTTAAATGGTCTTTTAGACGATTTTGTGAGACAGATGGGTTCGGAATCATAAAAAAAGTGTGTACGCGAAGGAGGAAAGTTGTTTTGAGTGCAAAAACGTGGAAAAAATGAATGTATAAGGAAAAGAAACAAAAGGGAGGTATTGGTTTAAATGGTCTTTTAGACGATTTTGTGAGACAGATGGGTTCGGAATCATAAAAAAAGTGTGTACGCGAAGGAGGAAAGTTGTTTTGAGTGCAAAAACGTGGAAAAAATGAATGTATAAGGAAAAGAAACAAAAGGGCGGTATTGGTTTAAATGGCCTTTTTAACGATTTTGTGAGTCAGGTGGGTTCGGAATCATAAAAAAAGTGTGTACGAGAAGGAGGAAAGTTGGAAAAACGTGGAAAAAATGAATGTATAAGGAAAAGAAACAAAAGGGCGGTATTGGTTTAAATGGCCTTTTAGATGGTTTTGTGAGTCAGGTAGGTTCGGAATCATCAGAAAAGTGTGTACGCGAAGGAGGAAAGTTGTCTTGAGTGCCGAAACGTGGAAAAAATAAATGTATAACGAAAAGAAACAAAAAGGCGGTATTGGTTTAAATGGGCTTTTAGACGATATTGTGAGTCAGATGGGTTCGGAATCATAAAAACAGTGTGTACGCGAAGGAGGAAAGTTGTCTTGAGTGCAAAAACGTGGAAAAAACGAATGTATAAGGAAAAGAAACAAAAGGGACGTATTGGTTTAAATGGTCTTTTAGACGATTTTGTGAGACAGATGGGTTCGGAATCATAAAAACAGTGTGTACGCGAAGGATTAAAGTTGTTTTGAGTGCCGAAACGTGGAAAAAATTAATGTATAACGAAAAAAAACAAAAGGGCGGTATTGGTTTAAATAGCTTTTTAGACAGTTTTGTGAGTCAGATGGGTTTGGAATGTTAAAAACAGTGTGTACGCGGAGGAGGAAAGTTGTTTTGAGTGCAAAAACGTGGAAAAAAATGAATGTATAAGGAAAAGAAACAAAAGGGAGGTATTGGTTTAAATGGTCTTTTAGACGATTTTGTGAGTCAGATGGGTTCGGAATCATAAAAACAGTGTGTACGCGAAGGAGGAAAGTTGTTTTGAGTGCAAAAACGTGGAAAAAATGAATGTATAAGGAAAAGAAACAAAAGGGAGGTATTGGTTTAAATGGTCTTTTAGACGGTTTTGTGAGTCAGGTGGGTTCGGAATCATAAAAAAAGTTTGTACGAGAAGGAGGAAAGTTGGAAAAACGTGGAAAAAATGAATGTATAAGGAAAAGAAACAAAAAAGCGGTATTGGTTTAAATGGCCTTTTAGACGGTTTTTGTGAGTCAGGTGGGTTCGGATTCATAAAAAAAGTGTGTACGAGAAGGAGGAAAGTTGGAAAAACGTGGAAAAAATGAATGTATAAGGAAAAGAAACAAAAGGGCGGTATTGGTTTAAATGGCCTTTTTAACGATTTTGTAAGTCAGATGGGTTCGGAATCATAAAAAAAGTGTGTACGCGAAGGAGGAAAGTTGGAAAAACGTGGAAAAAATGAATGTATAAGGAAAAGAAACAAAAGGGCGGTATTGGTTTAAATGGCCTTTTTAACGATTTTGTGAGTCAGATGGGTTCGGAATGTTAAGAACAGTGTGTACGCGAAGGAGGAAAGTTGTTTTGAGTGCGAAAACGTGGAAAACTAAATGTATAAGGAAAAGAAACAAAAGGGAGGTATTGGTTTAAATGGTCTTTTAGACAATTTTGTGAGACAGATGGGTTCGGAATCATAAAAAAAGTGTGTACGCGAAGGAGGAAAGTTGTTTTGAGTGCAAAAACGTGGAAAAAATGAATGTATAAGGAAAAGAAACAAAAGGGCGGTATTGGTTTAAATGGCCTTTTTAACGATTTTGTGAGTCAGGTGGGTTCGGAATCATAAAAAAAGTGTGTACGAGAAGGAGGAAAGTTGGAAAAACGTGGAAAAAATGAATGTATAAGGAAAAGAAACAAAAGGGCGGTATTGGTTTAAATGGCCTTTTAGATGGTTTTGTGAGTCAGGTAGGTTCGGAATCATCAGAAAAGTGTGTACGCGAAGGAGGAAAGTTGTCTTGAGTGCCGAAACGTGGAAAAAATAAATGTATAACGAAAAGAAACAAAAAGGCGGTATTGGTTTAAATGGGCTTTTAGACGATATTGTGAGTCAGATGGGTTCGGAATCATAAAAACAGTGTGTACGCGAAGGAGGAAAGTTGTCTTGAGTGCAAAAACGTGGAAAAAACGAATGTATAAGGAAAAGAAACAAAAGGGACGTATTGGTTTAAATGGTCTTTTAGACGATTTTGTGAGACAGATGGGTTCGGAATCATAAAAACAGTGTGTACGCGAAGGATTAAAGTTGTTTTGAGTGCCGAAACGTGGAAAAAATTAATGTATAACGAAAAAAAACAAAAGGGCGGTATTGGTTTAAATAGCTTTTTAGACAGTTTTGTGAGTCAGATGGGTTTGGAATGTTAAAAACAGTGTGTACGCGGAGGAGGAAAGTTGTTTTGAGTGCAAAAACGTGGAAAAAAATGAATGTATAAGGAAAAGAAACAAAAGGGAGGTATTGGTTTAAATGGTCTTTTAGACGATTTTGTGAGTCAGATGGGTTCGGAATCATAAAAACAGTGTGTACGCGAAGGAGGAAAGTTGTTTTGAGTGCAAAAACGTGGAAAAAATGAATGTATAAGGAAAAGAAACAAAAGGGAGGTATTGGTTTAAATGGTCTTTTAGACGGTTTTGTGAGTCAGGTGGGTTCGGAATCATAAAAAAAGTTTGTACGAGAAGGAGGAAAGTTGGAAAAACGTGGAAAAAATGAATGTATAAGGAAAAGAACAAAAAAGCGGTATTGGTTTAAATGGCCTTTTAGACGGTTTTTGTGAGTCAGGTGGGTTCGGATTCATAAAAAAAGTGTGTACGAGAAGGAGGAAAGTTGGAAAAACGTGGAAAAAATGAATGTTTAAGGAAAAGAAACAAAAGGGCGGTATTGGTTTAAATGGCCTTTTTAACGATTTTGTAAGTCAGATGGGTTCGGAATCATAAAAAAAGTGTGTACGCGAAGGAGGAAAGTTGGAAAAACGTGGAAAAAATGAATGTATAAGGAAAAGAAACAAAAGGGCGGTATTGGTTTAAATGGCCTTTTTAACGATTTTGTGAGTCAGATGGGTTCGGAATGTTAAGAACAGTGTGTACGCGAAGGAGGAAAGTTGTTTTGAGTGCGAAAACGTGGTAAACTAAATGTATAAGGAAAAGAAACAAAAGGGAGGTATTGGTTTAAATGGTCTTTTAGACGATTTTGCGAGTCAGATGGGTTCGGAATCATAAAAATAGTGTGTACGCGAAGGAGGAAAGTTGTCTTGAGTGCAAAAACGTGAAGAAATGAATGTATAAGGAAAAGAAACAAAAGGGACGTATTGGTTTAAATGGTCTTTTAGACGATTTTGTGAGACAGATGGGTTCGGAATCATAAAAACAGTGCGTACGCGAAGGATTAAAGTTGTTTTGAATGCCGAAACGTGGAAAAAATTAATGTATAACGAAAAAAAACAAAAGGGCGGTATTAGTTTAAATAGCTTTTTAGACAGTTTTGTGATTCAGATGGGTTTGGAATCTTAAAAACAGTGTGTACGCGAAGAAGGAAAGTTGTCTTGAGTGCGAAAACGTGGAAAAGTGAATGTATAAGGAAAAGAAACATAAGGGCGGTATTGGTTTAAATGGCATTTTAGACAGTTTTGTGATTCAGATGGGTTCGGAATCATAAAAATAGTGTGTACGCGAAGGAGGAAAGTTGTCTTGAGTGCAAAAACGTGAAGAAATGAATGTATAAGGAAAAGAAACAAAAGGGACGTATTGGTTTAAATGGTCTTTTAGACGATTTTGTGAGACAGATGGGTTCGGAATCATAAAAACAGTGTGTACGCGAAGGATTAAAGTTGTTTTGAGTGCCGAAACGTGGAAAAAATTAATGTATAACGAAAAAAAACAAAAGGGCGGTATTGGTTTAAATAGCTTTTTAGACAGTTTTGTGATTCAGATGGGTTTGGAATCTTAAAAACAGTGTGTACGCGAAGAAGGAAAGTTGTCTTGAGTGCAAAAACGTGGAAAAAATGAATGTATAAAGAAAAGAAACAAAAGGGAGGTATTGGTTTAAATGGTCTTTTAGACGATTTTGTGAGACAGATGGGTTCGGAATCATAAAAACAGTGTGTACGCAAAGGAGGAAAGTTGTTTTGAGTGCCGAAACGTGGAAAAAATTAATGTATAACGAAAAAAAACAAAAGGGCGGTATTGGTTTAAATAGCTTTTTAGACAGTTTTGTGAGTCAGATGGGTTCGGAATGTTAAAAACAGTGTGTACGCGGAGGAGGAAAGTTGTTTTGAGTGCAAAAACGTGGAAAAAAATGAATGTATAAGGAAAAGAAACAAAAGGGAGGTATTGGTTTAAATAGTCTTTTAGACGATTTTGTGAGACAGATGGGTTCGGAATCATAAAGACAGTGTGTACGAAAAGGAGGAAAGTTGTTTTGAGTGCCGAAACGTGGAAAAAATGAATGTATAAGGAAAAGAAACAAAAGAGAGGTATTGGTTTAAATGGTCTTTTAGACGATTTTGTGATTCAGATGGGTTCGGAATCATAAAAACAGTGTGTAAGCGAAGGAGGAAAGTTGTTTTATGTGCAAAAACGTGGAAAAAATTAATGTATAACGAAAAAAAAACATAAGGGCGGTATTGGTTTAAATGGCATTTTAGACAGTTTTGTGATTCAGATGGGTTTGGAATCTTAAAAACAGTGTGTACGCGAAGGAGGAAAGTTGTCTTGAGTGCAAAAACGTGGAAAAAATGAATGTATAAAGAAAAGAAACAAAAGGGAGGTATTGGTTTAAATGGTCTTTTAGACGATTTTGTGAGACAGATGGGTTCGAAATCATAAAAGCAGTGTGTACGCGAATGTGGAAAGATGTTTTGAGTGCCGAAACGTGGAAAAAATTAATGTATAACGAAAAAAAACAAAAGGGCGGTATTGGTTTAAATATCTTTTTAGACAGTTTTGTGAGTCAGATGGGTTCGGAATGTTAAAAACAGTGTGTACGCGGAGGAGGAAAGTTGTCTTGAGTGCAAAAACGTGGAAAAAACGAATGTATAAGGAAAAGAAACAAATGGGCGGTATTGGTTTAAATGGCCTTTTAGACGGTTTTTGTGAGTCAGGTGGGTTCGGATTCATAAAAAAAGTGTGTACGAGAAGGAGGAAAGTTGGAAAAACGTGGAAAAAATGAATGTATAAGGAAAACAAATAAAAGGGCGGTATTGGTTTAAATGGCCTTTTTAACGATTTTGTGAGTCAGATGGGTTCGGAATCATAAAAAAAGTGTGTACGCGAAGGAGGAAAATTGTTTTGACTGCAAAAACGTGAAAAAATGAATGTATAAGGAAAAGAAACAAAAGGGCGGTATTGGTTTAAATGGCTTTTTAGACAGTTTTGTGAGTCAGATGGGTTGGGAATCTTAAAAACAGTGTGTACGCGGAGGAGGAAAGTTGTTTTGAGTGCAAAAACGTGGAAAAAATGAATGCATAAGGAAAAGAAACAAAAGGGAGGTATTGGTTTAAATGGTCTTTTAGACGATTTTGTGAGACAGATGGGTTCGGAATCATAAAAAAAGTGTGTACGCGAAGGAGGAAAGTTGTTTTGAGTGCAAAAACGTGGAAAAAATGAATGTATAAGGAAAAGAAACAAAAGGGCGGTATTGGTTTAAATGGCCTTTTTAACGATTTTGTGAGTCAGGTGGGTTCGGAATCATAAAAAAAGTGTGTACGAGAAGGAGGAAAGTTGGAAAAACGTGGAAAAAATGAATGTATAAGGAAAAGAAACAAAAGGGCGGTATTGGTTTAAATGGCCTTTTAGACGGTTTTGTGAGTCAGGTAGGTTCGGAATCATCAGAAAAGTGTGTACGCGAAGGAGGAAAGTTGTCTTGAGTGCCGAAACGTGGAAAAAATAAATGTATAACGAAAAGAAACAAAAGGGCGGTATTGGTTTAAATGGTCTTTTAGACGATATTGTGAGTCAGATGGGTTCGGAATCATAAAAACAGTGTGTACGCGAAGGAGGAAAGTTGTCTTGAGTGCAAAAACGTGGAAAAAACGAATGTATAAGGAAAAGAAACAAAAGGGACGTATTGGTTTAAATGGTCTTTTAGACGATTTTGTGAGACAGATGGGTTCGGAATCATAAAAACAGTGTGTACGCGAAGGATTAAAGTTGTTTTGAGTGCCGAAACGTGGAAAAAATTAATGTATAACGAAAAAAAACAAAAGGGCGGTATTGGTTTAAATAGCTTTTTAGACAGTTTTGTGAGTCAGATGGGTTTGGAATGTTAAAAACAGTGTGTACGCGGAGGAGGAAAGTTGTTTTGAGTGCAAAAACGTGGAAAAAAATGAATGTATAAGGAAAAGAAACAAAAGGGAGGTATTGGTTTAAATGGTCTTTTAGACGATTTTGTGAGTCAGATGGGTTCGGAATCATAAAAACAGTGTGTACGCGAAGGAGGAAAGTTGTTTTGAGTGCAAAAACGTGGAAAAAATGAATGTATAAGGAAAAGAAACAAAAGGGAGGTATTGGTTTAAATGGTCTTTTAGACGGTTTTGTGAGTCAGGTGGGTTCGGAATCATAAAAAAAGTTTGTACGAGAAGGAGGAAAGTTGGAAAAACGTGGAAAAAATGAATGTATAAGGAAAAGAAACAAAAAAGCGGTATTGGTTTAAATGGCCTTTTAGACGGTTTTTGTGAGTCAGGTGGGTTCGGATTCATAAAAAAAGTGTGTACGAGAAGGAGGAAAGTTGGAAAAACGTGGAAAAAATGAATGTATAAGGAAAAGAAACAAAAGGGCGGTATTGGTTTAAATGGCCTTTTTAACGATTTTGTAAGTCAGATGGGTTCGGAATCATAAAAAAAGTGTGTACGCGAAGGAGGAAAGTTGGAAAAACGTGGAAAAAATGAATGTATAAGGAAAAGAAACAAAAGGGCGGTATTGGTTAAAATGGCCTTTTTAACGATTTTGTGAGTCAGATGGGTTCGGAATGTTAAGAACAGTGTGTACGCGAAGGAGGAAAGTTGTTTTGAGTGCGAAAACGTGGTAAACTAAATGTATAAGGAAAAGAAACAAAAGGGAGGTATTGGTTTAAATGGTCTTTTAGACGATTTTGCGAGTCAGATGGGTTCGGAATCATAAAAATAGTGTGTACGCGAAGGAGGAAAGTTGTCTTGAGTGCAAAAACGTGAAGAAATGAATGTATAAGGAAAAGAAACAAAAGGGACGTATTGGTTTAAATGGCCTTTTTAACGATTTTGTGAGTCAGATGGGTTCGGAATCATAAAAACAGTGTGTACGCGAAGGAGGAAAGTTGTTTTGAGTGCAAAAACGTGGAAAAAATGAATGTATAAGGAAAAGAAACAAAAGGGAGGTATTGGTTTAAATGGTCTTTTAGACGGTTTTGTGAGTCTGGTGGGTTCGGAATCATAAAAAAAGTTTGTACGAGAAGGAGGAAAGTTGGAAAAACGTGGAAAAAATGAATGTATAAGGAAAAGAAACAAAAAAGCGGTATTGGTTTAAATGGCCTTTTAGACGGTTTTTGTGAGTCAGGTGGGTTCGGATTCATAAAAAAAGTGTGTACGAGAAGGAGGAAAGTTGGAAAAACGTGGAAAAAATGAATGTTTAAGGAAAAGAAACAAAAGGGCGGTATTGGTTTAAATGGCCTTTTTAACGATTTTGTAAGTCAGATGGGTTCGGAATCATAAAAAAAGTGTGTACGCGAAGGAGGAAAGTTGGAAAAACGTGGAAAAAATGAATGTATAAGGAAAAGAAACAAAAGGGCGGTATTGGTTAAAATGGCCTTTTTAACGATTTTGTGAGTCAGATGGGTTCGGAATGTTAAGAACAGTGTGTACGCGAAGGAGGAAAGTTGTTTTGAGTGCGAAAACGTGGTAAACTAAATGTATAAGGAAAAGAAACAAAAGGGAGGTATTGGTTTAAATGGTCTTTTAGACGATTTTGCGAGTCAGATGGGTTCGGAATCATAAAAATAGTGTGTACGCGAAGGAGGAAAGTTGTCTTGAGTGCAAAAACGTGAAGAAATGAATGTATAAGGAAAAGAAACAAAAGGGACGTATTGGTTTAAATGGCCTTTTTAACGATTTTGTGAGTCAGATGGGTTCGGAATCATAAAAACAGTGTGTACGCGAAGGAGGAAAGTTGTTTTGAGTGCAAAAACGTGGAAAAAATGAATGTATAAGGAAAAGAAACAAAAGGGAGGTATTGGTTTAAATGGTCTTTTAGACGGTTTTGTGAGTCAGGTGGGTTCGGAATCATAAAAAAAGTTTGTACGAGAAGGAGGAAAGTTGGAAAAACGTGGAAAAAATGAATGTATAAGGAAAAGAAACAAAAAAGCGGTATTGGTTTAAATGGCCTTTTAGACGGTTTTTGTGAGTCAGGTGGGTTCGGATTCATAAAAAAAGTGTGTACGAGAAGGAGGAAAGTTGGAAAAACGTGGAAAAAATGAATGTTTAAGGAAAAGAAACAAAAGGGCGGTATTGGTTTAAATGGCCTTTTTAACGATTTTGTAAGTCAGATGGGTTCGGAATCATAAAAAAAGTGTGTACGCGAAGGAGGAAAGTTGGAAAAACGTGGAAAAAATGAATGTATAAGGAAAAGAAACAAAAGGGCGGTATTGGTTTAAATGGCCTTTTTAACGATTTTGTGAGTCAGATGGGTTCGGAATGTTAAGAACAGTGTGTACGCGAAGGAGGAAAGTTGTTTTGAGTGCGAAAACGTGGTAAACTAAATGTATAAGGAAAAGAAACAAAAGGGAGGTATTGGTTTAAATGGTCTTTTAGACGATTTTGCGAGTCAGATGGGTTCGGAATCATAAAAATAGTGTGTACGCGAAGGAGGAAAGTTGTCTTGAGTGCAAAAACGTGAAGAAATGAATGTATAAGGAAAAGAAACAAAAGGGACGTATTGGTTTAAATGGTCTTTTAGACGATTTTGTGAGACAGATGGGTTCGGAATCATAAAAACAGTGCGTACGCGAAGGATTAAAGTTGTTTTGAATGCCGAAACGTGGAAAAAATTAATGTATAACGAAAAAAAACAAAAGGGCGGTATTGGTTTAAATAGCTTTTTAGACAGTTTTGTGATTCAGATGGGTTTGGAATCTTAAAAACAGTGTGTACGCGAAGAAGGAAAGTTGTCTTGAGTGCGAAAACGTGGAAAAGTGAATGTATAAGGAAAAGAAACATAAGGGCGGTATTGGTTTAAATGGCATTTTAGACAGTTTTGTGATTCAGATGGGTTCGGAATCATAAAAATAGTGTGTACGCGAAGGAGGAAAGTTGTCTTGAGTGCAAAAACGTGAAGAAATGAATGTATAAGGAAAAGAAACAAAAAAGACGTATTGGTTTAAATGGTCTTTTAGACGATTTTGTGAGACAGATGGGTTCGGAATCATAAAAACAGTGTGTACGCGAAGGATTAAAGTTGTTTTGAGTGCCGAAACGTGGAAAAAATTAATGTATAACGAAAAAAAACAAAAGGGCGGTATTGGTTTAAATAGCTTTTTAGACAGTTTTGTGATTCAGATGGGTTTGGAATCTTAAAAACAGTGTGTACGCGAAGAAGGAAAGTTGTCTTGAGTGCAAAAACGTGGAAAAAATGAATGTATAAAGAAAAGAAACAAAAGGGAGGTATTGGTTTAAATGGTCTTTTAGACGATTTTGTGAGACAGATGGGTTCGGAATCATAAAAACAGTGTGTACGCAAAGGAGGAAAGTTGTTTTGAGTGCCGAAACGTGGAAAAAATTAATGTATAACGAAAAAAAACAAAAGGGCGGTATTGGTTTAAATAGCTTTTTAGACAGTTTTGTGAGTCAGATGGGTTCGGAATGTTAAAAACAGTGTGTACGCGGAGGAGGAAAGTTGTTTTGAGTGCAAAAACGTGGAAAAAAATGAATGTATAAGGAAAAGAAACAAAAGGGAGGTATTGGTTTAAATAGTCTTTTAGACGATTTTGTGAGACAGATGGGTTCGGAATCATAAAGACAGTGTGTACGAAAAGGAGGAAAGTTGTTTTGAGTGCCGAAACGTGGAAAAAATGAATGTATAAGGAAAAGAAACAAAAGAGAGGTATTGGTTTAAATGGTCTTTTAGACGATTTTGTGATTCAGATGGGTTCGGAATCATAAAAACAGTGTGTAAGCGAAGGAGGAAAGTTGTTTTATGTGCAAAAACGTGGAAAAAATTAATGTATAACGAAAAAAAAACATAAGGGCGGTATTGGTTTAAATGGCATTTTAGACAGTTTTGTGATTCAGATGGGTTTGGAATCTTAAAAACAGTGTGTACGCGAAGGAGGAAAGTTGTCTTGAGTGCAAAAACGTGGAAAAAATGAATGTATAAAGAAAAGAAACAAAAGGGAGGTATTGGTTTAAATGGTCTTTTAGACGATTTTGTGAGACAGATGGGTTCGAAATCATAAAAGCAGTGTGTACGCGAATGTGGAAAGATGTTTTGAGTGCCGAAACGTGGAAAAAATTAATGTATAACGAAAAAAAACAAAAGGGCGGTATTGGTTTAAATATCTTTTTAGACAGTTTTGTGAGTCAGATGGGTTCGGAATGTTAAAAACAGTGTGTACGCGGAGGAGGAAAGTTGTCTTGAGTGCAAAAACGTGGAAAAAACGAATGTATAAGGAAAAGAAACAAATGGGCGGTATTGGTTTAAATGGCCTTTTAGACGGTTTTTGTGAGTCAGGTGGGTTCGGATTCATAAAAAAAGTGTGTACGAGAAGGAGGAAAGTTGGAAAAACGTGGAAAAAATGAATGTATAAGGAAAACAAATAAAAGGGCGGTATTGGTTTAAATGGCCTTTTTAACGATTTTGTGAGTCAGATGGGTTCGGAATCATAAAAAAAGTGTGTACGCGAAGGAGGAAAATTGTTTTGACTGCAAAAACGTGAAAAAATGAATGTATAAGGAAAAGAAACAAAAGGGCGGTATTGGTTTAAATGGCTTTTTAGACAGTTTTGTGAGTCAGATGGGTTGGGAATCTTAAAAACAGTGTGTACGCGGAGGAGGAAAGTTGTTTTGAGTGCAAAAACGTGGAAAAAATGAATGCATAAGGAAAAGAAACAAAAGGGAGGTATTGGTTTAAATGGTCTTTTAGACGATTTTGTGAGACAGATGGGTTCGGAATCATAAAAAAAGTGTGTACGCGAAGGAGGAAAGTTGTTTTGAGTGCAAAAACGTGGAAAAAATGAATGTATAAGGAAAAGAAACAAAAGGGCGGTATTGGTTTAAATGGCCTTTTTAACGATTTTGTGAGTCAGGTGGGTTCGGAATCATAAAAAAAGTGTGTACGAGAAGGAGGAAAGTTGGAAAAACGTGGAAAAAATGAATGTATAAGGAAAAGAAACAAAAGGGCGGTATTGGTTTAAATGGCCTTTTAGACGGTTTTGTGAGTCAGGTAGGTTCGGAATCATCAGAAAAGTGTGTACGCGAAGGAGGAAAGTTGTCTTGAGTGCCGAAACGTGGAAAAAATAAATGTATAACGAAAAGAAACAAAAGGGCGGTATTGGTTTAAATGGTCTTTTAGACGATATTGTGAGTCAGATGGGTTCGGAATCATAAAAACAGTGTGTACGCGAAGGAGGAAAGTTGTCTTGAGTGCAAAAACGTGGAAAAAACGAATGTATAAGGAAAAGAAACAAAAGGGACGTATTGGTTTAAATGGTCTTTTAGACGATTTTGTGAGACAGATGGGTTCGGAATCATAAAAACAGTGTGTACGCGAAGGATTAAAGTTGTTTTGAGTGCCGAAACGTGGAAAAAATTAATGTATAACGAAAAAAAACAAAAGGGCGGTATTGGTTTAAATAGCTTTTTAGACAGTTTTGTGAGTCAGATGGGTTTGGAATGTTAAAAACAGTGTGTACGCGGAGGAGGAAAGTTGTTTTGAGTGCAAAAACGTGGAAAAAAATGAATGTATAAGGAAAAGAAACAAAAGGGAGGTATTGGTTTAAATGGTCTTTTAGACGATTTTGTGAGTCAGATGGGTTCGGAATCATAAAAACAGTGTGTACGCGAAGGAGGAAAGTTGTTTTGAGTGCAAAAACGTGGAAAAAATGAATGTATAAGGAAAAGAAACAAAAGGGAGGTATTGGTTTAAATGGTCTTTTAGACGGTTTTGTGAGTCAGGTGGGTTCGGAATCATAAAAAAAGTTTGTACGAGAAGGAGGAAAGTTGGAAAAACGTGGAAAAAATGAATGTATAAGGAAAAGAAACAAAAAAGCGGTATTGGTTTAAATGGCCTTTTAGACGGTTTTTGTGAGTCAGGTGGGTTCGGATTCATAAAAAAAGTGTGTACGAGAAGGAGGAAAGTTGGAAAAACGTGGAAAAAATGAATGTATAAGGAAAAGAAACAAAAGGGCGGTATTGGTTTAAATGGCCTTTTTAACGATTTTGTAAGTCAGATGGGTTCGGAATCATAAAAAAAGTGTGTACGCGAAGGAGGAAAGTTGGAAAAACGTGGAAAAAATGAATGTATAAGGAAAAGAAACAAAAGGGCGGTATTGGTTAAAATGGCCTTTTTAACGATTTTGTGAGTCAGATGGGTTCGGAATGTTAAGAACAGTGTGTACGCGAAGGAGGAAAGTTGTTTTGAGTGCGAAAACGTGGTAAACTAAATGTATAAGGAAAAGAAACAAAAGGGAGGTATTGGTTTAAATGGTCTTTTAGACGATTTTGCGAGTCAGATGGGTTCGGAATCATAAAAATAGTGTGTACGCGAAGGAGGAAAGTTGTCTTGAGTGCAAAAACGTGAAGAAATGAATGTATAAGGAAAAGAAACAAAAGGGACGTATTGGTTTAAATGGTCTTTTAGACGATTTTGTGAGACAGATGGGTTCGGAATCATAAAAACAGTGCGTACGCGAAGGATTAAAGTTGTTTTGAATGCCGAAACGTGGAAAAAATTAATGTATAACGAAAAAAAACAAAAGGGCGGTATTGGTTTAAATAGCTTTTTAGACAGTTTTGTGATTCAGATGGGTTTGGAATCTTAAAAACAGTGTGTACGCGAAGAAGGAAAGTTGTCTTGAGTGCGAAAACGTGGAAAAGTGAATGTATAAGGAAAAGAAACATAAGGGCGGTATTGGTTTAAATGGCATTTTAGACAGTTTTGTGATTCAGATGGGTTCGGAATCATAAAAATAGTGTGTACGCGAAGGAGGAAAGTTGTCTTGAGTGCAAAAACGTGAAGAAATGAATGTATAAGGAAAAGAAACAAAAGGGACGTATTGGTTTAAATGGTCTTTTAGACGATTTTGTGAGACAGATGGGTTCGGAATCATAAAAACAGTGTGTACGCGAAGGATTAAAGTTGTTTTGAGTGCCGAAACGTGGAAAAAATTAATGTATAACGAAAAAAAACAAAAGGGCGGTATTGGTTTAAATAGCTTTTTAGACAGTTTTGTGATTCAGATGGGTTTGGAATCTTAAAAACAGTGTGTACGCGAAGAAGGAAAGTTGTCTTGAGTGCAAAAACGTGGAAAAAATGAATGTATAAAGAAAAGAAACAAAAGGGAGGTATTGGTTTAAATGGTCTTTTAGACGATTTTGTGAGACAGATGGGTTCGGAATCATAAAAACAGTGTGTACGCAAAGGAGGAAAGTTGTTTTGAGTGCCGAAACGTGGAAAAAATTAATGTATAACGAAAAAAAACAAAAGGGCGGTATTGGTTTAAATAGCTTTTTAGACAGTTTTGTGAGTCAGATGGGTTCGGAATGTTAAAAACAGTGTGTACGCGGAGGAGGAAAGTTGTCTTGAGTGCAAAAACGTGGAAAAAATGAATGTATAAAGAAAAGAAACAAAAGGGAGGTATTGGTTTAAATGGTCTTTTAGACGATTTTGTGAGACAGATGGGTTCGAAATCATAAAAGCAGTGTGTACGCGAATGTGGAAAGATGTTTTGAGTGCCGAAACGTGGAAAAAATTAATGTATAACGAAAAAAAACAAAAGGGCGGTATTGGTTTAAATATCTTTTTAGACAGTTTTGTGAGTCAGATGGGTTCGGAATGTTAAAAACAGTGTGTACGCGGAGGAGGAAAGTTGTCTTGAGTGCAAAAACGTGGAAAAAACGAATGTATAAGGAAAAGAAACAAATGGGCGGTATTGGTTTAAATGGCCTTTTAGACGGTTTTTGTGAGTCAGGTGGGTTCGGATTCATAAAAAAAGTGTGTACGAGAAGGAGGAAAGTTGGAAAAACGTGGAAAAAATGAATGTATAAGGAAAACAAATAAAAGGGCGGTATTGGTTTAAATGGCCTTTTTAACGATTTTGTGAGTCAGATGGGTTCGGAATCATAAAAAAGTGTGTACGCGAAGGAGGAAAATTGTTTTGACTGCAAAAACGTGAAAAAATGAATGTATAAGGAAAAGAAACAAAAGGGCGGTATTGGTTTAAATGGCTTTTTAGACAGTTTTGTGAGTCAGATGGGTTGGGAATCTTAAAAACAGTGTGTACGCGGAGGAGGAAAGTTGTTTTGAGTGCAAAAACGTGGAAAAAATGAATGCATAAGGAAAAGAAACAAAAGGGAGGTATTGGTTTAAATGGTCTTTTAGACGATTTTGTGAGACAGATGGGTTCGGAATCATAAAAAAAGTGTGTACGCGAAGGAGGAAAGTTGTTTTGAGTGCAAAAACGTGGAAAAAATGAATGTATAAGGAAAAGAAACAAAAGGGCGGTATTGGTTTAAATGGCTTTTTTAACGATTTTGTGAGTCAGGTGGGTTCGGAATCATAAAAAAAGTGTGTACGAGAAGGAGGAAAGTTGGATAAACGTGGAAAAAATGAATGTATAAGGAAAAGAAACAAAAGGGCGGTATTGGTTTAAATGGCCTTTTAGACGGTTTTGTGAGTCAGGTAGGTTCGGAATCATCAGAAAAGTGTGTACGCGAAGGAGGAAAGTTGTCTTGAGTGCCGAAACGTGGAAAAAATAAATGTATAACGAAAAGAAACAAAAGGGCGGTATTGGTTTAAATGGTCTTTTAGACGATATTGTGAGTCAGATGGGTTCGGAATCATAAAAACAGTGTGTACGCGAAGGAGGAAAGTTGTCTTGAGTGCAAAAACGTGGAAAAAACGAATGTATAAGGAAAAGAAACAAAAGGGACGTATTGGTTTAAATGGTCTTTTAGACGATTTTGTGAGACAGATGGGTTCGGAATCATAAAAACAGTGTGTACGCGAAGGAGGAAAGTTGGAAAAACGTGGAAAAAATGAATGTATAAGGAAAAGAAACAAAAGGGCGGTATTGGTTTAAATGGCCTTTTTAACGATTTTGTAAGTCAGATGGGTTCGGAATCATAAAAAAAGTGTGTACGCGAAGGAGGAAAGTTGGAAAAACGTGGAAAAAATGAATGTATAAGGAAAAGAAACAAAAGGGCGGTATTGGTTAAAATGGCCTTTTTAACGATTTTGTGAGTCAGATGGGTTCGGAATGTTAAGAACAGTGTGTACGCGAAGGAGGAAAGTTGTTTTGAGTGCGAAAACGTGGTAAACTAAATGTATAAGGAAAAGAAACAAAAGGGAGGTATTGGTTTAAATGGTCTTTTAGACGATTTTGCGAGTCAGATGGGTTCGGAATCATAAAAATAGTGTGTACGCGAAGGAGGAAAGTTGTCTTGAGTGCAAAAACGTGAAGAAATGAATGTATAAGGAAAAGAAACAAAAGGGACGTATTGGTTTAAATGGTCTTTTAGACGATTTTGTGAGACAGATGGGTTCGGAATCATAAAAACAGTGCGTACGCGAAGGATTAAAGTTGTTTTGAATGCCGAAACGTGGAAAAAATTAATGTATAACGAAAAAAAACAAAAGGGCGGTATTGGTTTAAATAGCTTTTTAGACAGTTTTGTGATTCAGATGGGTTTGGAATCTTAAAAACAGTGTGTACGCGAAGAAGGAAAGTTGTCTTGAGTGCGAAAACGTGGAAAAGTGAATGTATAAGGAAAAGAAACATAAGGGCGGTATTGGTTTAAATGGCATTTTAGACAGTTTTGTGATTCAGATGGGTTCGGAATCATAAAAATAGTGTGTACGCGAAGGAGGAAAGTTGTCTTGAGTGCAAAAACGTGAAGAAATGAATGTATAAGGAAAAGAAACAAAAGGGACGTATTGGTTTAAATGGTCTTTTAGACGATTTTGTGAGACAGATGGGTTCGGAATCATAAAAACAGTGTGTACGCGAAGGATTAAAGTTGTTTTGAGTGCCGAAACGTGGAAAAAATTAATGTATAACGAAAAAAAACAAAAGGGCGGTATTGGTTTAAATAGCTTTTTAGACAGTTTTGTGATTCAGATGGGTTTGGAATCTTAAAAACAGTGTGTACGCGAAGAAGGAAAGTTGTCTTGAGTGCAAAAACGTGGAAAAAATGAATGTATAAAGAAAAGAAACAAAAGGGAGGTATTGGTTTAAATGGTCTTTTAGACGATTTTGTGAGACAGATGGGTTCGGAATCATAAAAACAGTGTGTACGCAAAGGAGGAAAGTTGTTTTGAGTGCCGAAACGTGGAAAAAATTAATGTATAACGAAAAAAAACAAAAGGGCGGTATTGGTTTAAATAGCTTTTTAGACAGTTTTGTGAGTCAGATGGGTTCGGAATGTTAAAAACAGTGTGTACGCGGAGGAGGAAAGTTGTTTTGAGTGCAAAAACGTGGAAAAAAATGAATGTATAAGGAAAAGAAACAAAAGGGAGGTATTGGTTTAAATAGTCTTTTAGACGATTTTGTGAGACAGATGGGTTCGGAATCATAAAGACAGTGTGTACGAAAAGGAGGAAAGTTGTTTTGAGTGCCGAAACGTGGAAAAAATGAATGTATAAGGAAAAGAAACAAAAGAGAGGTATTGGTTTAAATGGTCTTTTAGACGATTTTGTGATTCAGATGGGTTCGGAATCATAAAAACAGTGTGTAAGCGAAGGAGGAAAGTTGTTTTATGTGCAAAAACGTGGAAAAAATTAATGTATAACGAAAAAAAAACATAAGGGCGGTATTGGTTTAAATGGCATTTTAGACAGTTTTGTGATTCAGATGGGTTTGGAATCTTAAAAACAGAGTGTACGCGAAGGAGGAAAGTTGTCTTGAGTGCAAAAACGTGGAAAAAATGAATGTATAAAGAAAAGAAACAAAAGGGAGGTATTGGTTTAAATGGTCTTTTAGACGATTTTGTGAGACAGATGGGTTCGAAATCATAAAAGCAGTGTGTACGCGAATGTGGAAAGATGTTTTGAGTGCCGAAACGTGGAAAAAATTAATGTATAACGAAAAAAAACAAAAGGGCGGTATTGGTTTAAATATCTTTTTAGACAGTTTTGTGAGTCAGATGGGTTCGGAATGTTAAAAACAGTGTGTACGCGGAGGAGGAAAGTTGTCTTGAGTGCAAAAACGTGGAAAAAACGAATGTATAAGGAAAAGAAACAAATGGGCGGTATTGGTTTAAATGGCCTTTTAGACGGTTTTTGTGAGTCAGGTGGGTTCGGATTCATAAAAAAAGTGTGTACGAGAAGGAGGAAAGTTGGAAAAACGTGGAAAAAATGAATGTATAAGGAAAACAAATAAAAGGGCGGTATTGGTTTAAATGGCCTTTTTAACGATTTTGTGAGTCAGATGGGTTCGGAATCATAAAAAAAGTGTGTACGCGAAGGAGGAAAATTGTTTTGACTGCAAAAACGTGAAAAAATGAATGTATAAGGAAAAGAAACAAAAGGGCGGTATTGGTTTAAATGGCTTTTTAGACAGTTTTGTGAGTCAGATGGGTTGGGAATCTTAAAAACAGTGTGTACGCGGAGGAGGAAAGTTGTTTTGAGTGCAAAAACGTGGAAAAAATGAATGCATAAGGAAAAGAAACAAAAGGGAGGTATTGGTTTAAATGGTCTTTTAGACGATTTTGTGAGACAGATGGGTTCGGAATCATAAAAAAAGTGTGTACGCGAAGGAGGAAAGTTGTTTTGAGTGCAAAAACGTGGAAAAAATGAATGTATAAGGAAAAGAAACAAAAGGGCGGTATTGGTTTAAATGGCCTTTTTAACGATTTTGTGAGTCAGGTGGGTTCGGAATCATAAAAAAAGTGTGTACGAGAAGGAGGAAAGTTGGAAAAACGTGGAAAAAATGAATGTATAAGGAAAAGAAACAAAAGGGCGGTATTGGTTTAAATGGCCTTTTAGACGGTTTTGTGAGTCAGGTAGGTTCGGAATCATCAGAAAAGTGTGTACGCGAAGGAGGAAAGTTGTCTTGAGTGCCGAAACGTGGAAAAAATAAATGTATAACGAAAAGAAACAAAAGGGCGGTATTGGTTTAAATGGTCTTTTAGACGATTTTGTGAGACAGATGTGTTCGGAATCATAAAAACAGTGTGTACGCGAAGGAGGAAAGTTGTCTTGAGTGCAAAAACGTGGAAAAAACGAATGTATAAGGAAAAGAAACAAAAGGGACGTATTGGTTTAAATGGTCTTTTAGACGATTTTGTGAGACAGATGTGTTCGGAATCATAAAAACAGTTTGTACGCGAAGGATTAAAGTTGTTTTGAGTGCCGAAACGTGGAAAAAATTAATGTATAACGAAAAAAAACAAAAGGGCGGTATTGGTTTAAATAGCTTTTTAGACAGTTTTGTGAGTCAGATGGGTTTGGAATCATAAAAAAAGTTTGTACGAGAAGGAGGAAAGTTGGAAAAACGTGGAAAAAATGAATGTATAAGGAAAAGAAACAAAAGGGCGGTATTGGTTTAAATAGCCTTTTAGACGGTTTTGCGAGTCAGGTAGGTTCGGAATCATCAGAAAAGTGTGTACAAGGAGGAATGTTGTTTTGAATGCAAAAACGTGGAAAAAACGAATGCATAAGGAAAAGAAACAAAAGGGAGGTATTGGTTTAAATGGCCTTTTTAACGATTTTGTGAGTCAGATGGGTTCAGAATCATAAAAAAAGTGTGTACGCGAAGGAGGAAAACTGTTTTGAGTGCAAAAACGTGGAAAAAATGAATGTATAAGGAAAAGAAACAAAAGGGCTGTATTGGTTTAAATGGCTTTTTAGACAGTTTTGTGAGTCAGATGGGTTGGGAATCTTAAAAACAGTGTGTACGCGAAGGAGGAAAGTTGTCTTGAGTGCAAAAACGCGGTAAAAATGAATGTATAAGGAAAAGAAACAAAAGGGAGGTATTGGTTTAAATGGTCTTTTAGACGATTTTGTGAGACAGATGGGTTCGGAATCATAAAAACAGTGTGTACGCAAAGGAGGAAAGTTGTTTTGAGTGCCGAAACGTGGAAAAAATAAATGTATAAGGAAAAGAAACAAAAGGGCGGTATTGGTTTAAATGGCTTTTTAGACAGTTTTGTGAGTAAGATGGGTTCGGAATCATAAAAACAGTGAGTACGCGAAGGAGGAAAGTTGTTTTGAGTACAAAAATGTGGAAAAAATGAATGTATAAGGAAAAGAAACAAATGGGCGGTATTGGTTTAAATGGCCTTTTAGACGGTTTTTGTGAGTCAGGTGGGTTCGGATTCATAAAGAAAGTGTGTACGAAAAGGAGGAAAGTTGGAAAAACGTGGAAAAAATGAATGTATAAGGAAAAGAAACAAAAGGGCGGTATTGGTTTAAATGGCCTTTTTAACGATTTTGTGAGTCAGATGGGTTCGGAATCATAAAAACAGTGTGTACGCGAAGGATTAAAGTTGTTTTGAGTGCCGAAACGTGGAAAAAATTAATGTATAACGAAAAAAAACAAAAGGGCGGTATTGGTTTAAATAGCTTTTTAGACAGTTTTGTGATTCAGATGGGTTTGGAATCTTAAAAACAGTGTGTACGCGAAGAAGGAAAGTTGTCTTGAGTGCAAAAACGTGGAAAAAATGAATGTATAAAGAAAAGAAACAAAAGGGAGGTATTGGTTTAAATGGTCTTTTAGACGATTTTGTGAGACAGATGGGTTCGGAATCATAAAAACAGTGTGTACGCAAAGGAGGAAAGTTGTTTTGAGTGCCGAAACGTGGAAAAAATTAATGTATAACGAAAAAAAACAAAAGGGCGGTATTGGTTTAAATAGCTTTTTAGACAGTTTTGTGAGTCAGATGGGTTCGGAATGTTAAAAACAGTGTGTACGCGGAGGAGGAAAGTTGTTTTGAGTGCAAAAACGTGGAAAAAAATGAATGTATAAGGAAAAGAAACAAAAGGGAGGTATTGGTTTAAATAGTCTTTTAGACGATTTTGTGAGACAGATGGGTTCGGAATCATAAAGACAGTGTGTACGAAAAGGAGGAAAGTTGTTTTGAGTGCCGAAACGTGGAAAAAATGAATGTATAAGGAAAAGAAACAAAAGAGAGGTATTGGTTTAAATGGTCTTTTAGACGATTTTGTGATTCAGATGGGTTCGGAATCATAAAAACAGTGTGTAAGCGAAGGAGGAAAGTTGTTTTATGTGCAAAAACGTGGAAAAAATTAATGTATAACGAAAAAAAAACATAAGGGCGGTATTGGTTTAAATGGCATTTTAGACAGTTTTGTGATTCAGATGGGTTTGGAATCTTAAAAACAGTGTGTACGCGAAGGAGGAAAGTTGTCTTGAGTGCAAAAACGTGGAAAAAATGAATGTATAAAGAAAAGAAACAAAAGGGAGGTATTGGTTTAAATGGTCTTTTAGACGATTTTGTGAGACAGATGGGTTCGAAATCATAAAAGCAGTGTGTACGCGAATGTGGAAAGATGTTTTGAGTGCCGAAACGTGGAAAAAATTAATGTATAACGAAAAAAAACAAAAGGGCGGTATTGGTTTAAATATCTTTTTAGACAGTTTTGTGAGTCAGATGGGTTCGGAATGTTAAAAACAGTGTGTACGCGGAGGAGGAAAGTTGTCTTGAGTGCAAAAACGTGGAAAAAACGAATGTATAAGGAAAAGAAACAAATGGGCGGTATTGGTTTAAATGGCCTTTTAGACGGTTTTTGTGAGTCAGGTGGGTTCGGATTCATAAAAAAAGTGTGTACGAGAAGGAGGAAAGTTGGAAAAACGTGGAAAAAATGAATGTATAAGGAAAACAAATAAAAGGGCGGTATTGGTTTAAATGGCCTTTTTAACGATTTTGTGAGTCAGATGGGTTCGGAATCATAAAAAAAGTGTGTACGCGAAGGAGGAAAATTGTTTTGACTGCAAAAACGTGAAAAAATTAATGTATAAGGAAAAGAAACAAAAGGGCGGTATTGGTTTAAATGGCTTTTTAGACAGTTTTGTGAGTCAGATGGGTTGGGAATCTTAAAAACAGTGTGTACGCGGAGGAGGAAAGTTGTTTTGAGTGCAAAAACGTGGAAAAAATGAATGCATAAGGAAAAGAAACAAAAGGGAGGTATTGGTTTAAATGGTCTTTTAGACGATTTTGTGAGACAGATGGGTTCGGAATCATAAAAAAAGTGTGTACGCGAAGGAGGAAAGTTGTTTTGAGTGCAAAAACGTGGAAAAAATGAATGTATAAGGAAAAGAAACAAAAGGGCGGTATTGGTTTAAATGGCCTTTTTAACGATTTTGTGAGTCAGGTGGGTTCGGAATCATAAAAAAAGTGTGTACGAGAAGGAGGAAAGTTGGAAAAACGTGGAAAAAATGAATGTATAAGGAAAAGAAACAAAAGGGCGGTATTGGTTTAAATGGCCTTTTAGACGGTTTTGTGAGTCAGGTAGGTTCGGAATCATCAGAAAAGTGTGTACGCGAAGGAGGAAAGTTGTCTTGAGTGCCGAAACGTGGAAAAAATAAATGTATAACGAAAAGAAACAAAAGGGCGGTATTGGTTTAAATGGTCTTTTAGACGATATTGTGAGTCAGATGGGTTCGGAATCATAAAAACAGTGTGTACGCGAAGGAGGAAAGTTGTCTTGAGTGCAAAAACGTGGAAAAAACGAATGTATAAGGAAAAGAAACAAAAGGGACGTATTGGTTTAAATGGTCTTTTAGACGATTTTGTGAGACAGATGTGTTCGGAATCATAAAAACAGTGTGTACGCGAAGGATTAAAGTTGTTTTGAGTGCCGAAACGTGGAAAAAATTAATGTATAACGAAAAAAAACAAAAGGGCGGTATTGGTTTAAATAGCTTTTTAGACAGTTTTGTGAGTCAGATGGGTTTGGAATCATAAAAAAAGTTTGTACGAGAAGGAGGAAAGTTGGAAAAACGTGGAAAAAATGAATGTATAAGGAAAAGAAACAAAAGGGCGGTATTGGTTTAAATAGCCTTTTAGACGGTTTTGCGAGTCAGGTAGGTTCGGAATCATCAGAAAAGTGTGTACAAGGAGGAATGTTGTTT
The DNA here is from genome assembly GCA_963930645.1 of Salticus scenicus. Taxonomy (NCBI): domain Eukaryota; kingdom Metazoa; phylum Arthropoda; class Arachnida; order Araneae; family Salticidae; genus Salticus; species Salticus scenicus. The sequence goes on from OZ005655.1 coordinate 309,084,581, forward strand.
TGAATGCAAAAACGTGGAAAAAACGAATGTATAAGGAAAAGAAACAAAAGGGAGGTATTGGTTTAAATGGCCTTTTTAACGATTTTGTGAGTCAGATGGGTTCAGAATCATAAAAAAAGTGTGTACGCGAAGGAGGAAAACTGTTTTGAGTGCAAAAACGTGGAAAAAATGAATGTATAAGGAAAAGAAACAAAAGGGCTGTATTGGTTTAAATGGCTTTTTAGACAGTTTTGTGAGTCAGATGGGTTGGGAATCTTAAAAACAGTGTGTACGCGAAGGAGGAAAGTTGTCTTGAGTGCAAAAACGCGGTAAAAATGAATGTATAAGGAAAAGAAACAAAAGGGAGGTATTGGTTTAAATGGTCTTTTAGACGATTTTGTGAGACAGATGGGTTCGGAATCATAAAAACAGTGTGTACGCAAAGGAGGAAAGTTGTTTTGAGTGCCGAAACGTGGAAAAAATAAATGTATAAGGAAAAGAAACAAAAGGGCGGTATTGGTTTAAATGGCTTTTTAGACAGTTTTGTGAGTAAGATGGGTTCGGAATCATAAAAACAGTGTGTACGCGAAGGAGGAAAGTTGTTTTGAGTACAAAAATGTGGAAAAAATGAATGTATAAGGAAAAGAAACAAATGGGCGGTATTGGTTTAAATGGCCTTTTAGACGGTTTTTGTGAGTCAGGTGGGTTCGGATTCATAAAGAAAGTGTGTACGAAAAGGAGGAAAGTTGGAAAAACGTGGAAAAAATGAATGTATAAGGAAAAGAAACAAAAGGGCGGTATTGGTTTAAATGGCCTTTTTAACGATTTTGTGAGTCAGATGGGTTCGGAATCATAAAAACAGTGTGTACGCGAAGGATTAAAGTTGTTTTGAGTGCCGAAACGTGGAAAAAATTAATGTATAACGAAAAAAAACAAAAGGGCGGTATTGGTTTAAATAGCTTTTTAGACAGTTTTGTGATTCAGATGGGTTTGGAATCTTAAAAACAGTGTGTACGCGAAGAAGGAAAGTTGTCTTGAGTGCAAAAACGTGGAAAAAATGAATGTATAAAGAAAAGAAACAAAAGGGAGGTATTGGTTTAAATGGTCTTTTAGACGATTTTGTGAGACAGATGGGGTCGGAATCATAAAAACAGTGTGTACGCAAAGGAGGAAAGTTGTTTTGAGTGCCGAAACGTGGAAAAAATTAATGTATAACGAAAAAAAACAAAAGGGCGGTATTGGTTTAAATAGCTTTTTAGACAGTTTTGTGAGTCAGATGGGTTCGGAATGTTAAAAACAGTGTGTACGCGGAGGAGGAAAGTTGTTTTGAGTGCAAAAACGTGGAAAAAAATGAATGTATAAGGAAAAGAAACAAAAGGGAGGTATTGGCTTAAATAGTCTTTTAGACGATTTTGTGAGACAGATGGGTTCGGAATCATAAAGACAGTGTGTACGCAAAGGAGGAAAGTTGTTTTGAGTGCCGAAACGTGGAAAAAATGAATGTATAAGGAAAAGAAACAAAAGAGACGTATTGGTTTAAATGGTCTTTTAGACGATTTTGTGATTCAGATGGGTTCGGAATCATAAAAACAGTGTGTACGCGAAGGAGGAAAGTTGTTTTATGTGCAAAAACGTGGAAAAAATTAATGTATAACGAAAAAAAAACATAAGGGCGGTATTGGTTTAAATATCTTTTTAGACAGTTTTGTGAGTCAGATGGGTTTGGAATCTTAAAAACAGTGTGTACGCGGAGGAGGAAAGTTGTCTTGAGTGCAAAAACGTGGAAAAAACGAATGTATAAGGAAAAGAAACAAATGGGCGGTATTGGTTTAAATGGCCTTTTAGACGGTTTTTGTGAGTCAGGTGGGTTCGGATTCATAAAAAAAGTGTGTACGAGAAGGAGGAAAGTTGGAAAAACGTGGAAAAAATGAATGTATAAGGAAAACAAATAAAAGGGCGGTATTGGTTTAAATGGCCTTTTTAACGATTTTGTGAGTCAGATGGGTTCGGAATCATAAAAAAAGTGTGTACGCGAAGGAGGAAAATTGTTTTGAGTGCAAAAACGTGAAAAAATGAATGTATAAGGAAAAGAAACAAAAGGGCGGTATTGGTTTAAATGGCTTTTTAGACAGTTTTGTGAGTCAGATGGGTTGGGAATCTTAAAAACAGTGTGTACGCGGAGGAGGAAAGTTGTTTTGAGTGCAAAAACGTGGAAAAAATGAATGCATAAGGAAAAGAAACAAAAGGGAGGTATTGGTTTAAATGGTCTTTTAGACGATTTTGTGAGACAGATGGGTTCGGAATCATAAAAAAAGTGTGTACGCGAAGGAGGAAAGTTGTTTTGAGTGCAAAAACGTGGAAAAAATGAATGTATAAGGAAAAGAAACAAAAGGGCGGTATTGGTTTAAATGGCCTTTTTAACGATTTTGTGAGTCAGATGGGTTCGGAATCATAAAAAGAGTGTGTACGCGAAGGAGGAAAATTGTTTTGAGTGCAAAAACGTGAAAAAATGAATGTATAAGGAAAAGAAACAAAAGGGCGGTATTGGTTTAAATGGCTTTTTAGACAGTTTTGTGAGTCAGATGGGTTGGGAATCTTAAAAACAGTGTGTACGCGGAGGAGGAAAGTTGTTTTGAGTGCAAAAACGTGGAAAAAATGAATGCATAAGGAAAAGAAACAAAAGGGAGGTATTGGTTTAAATGGTCTTTTAGACGATTTTGTGAGACAGATGGGTTCGGAATCATAAAAAAAGTGTGTACGCGAAGGAGGAAAGTTGTTTTGAGTGCAAAAACGTGGAAAAAATGAATGTATAAGGAAAAGAAACAAAAGGGCGGTATTGGTTTAAATGGCCTTTTTAACGATTTTGTGAGTCAGATGGGTTCGGAATCATAAAAAGAGTGTGTACGCGAAGGAGGAAAATTGTTTTGAGTGCAAAAACGTGAAAAAATGAATGTATAAGGAAAAGAAACAAAAGGGCGGTATTGGTTTAAATGGCTTTTTAGACAGTTTTGTGAGTCAAATGGGTTGGGAATCTTAAAAACAGTGTGTACGCGGAGGAGGAAAGTTGTTTTGAGTGCAAAAACGTGGAAAAAATGAATGCATAAGGAAAAGAAACAAAAGGGAGGTATTGGTTTAAATGGTCTTTTAGACGATTTTGTGAGACAGATGGGTTCGGAATCATAAAAAAAGTGTGTACGCGAAGGAGAAAAGTTGTTTTGAGTGCAAAAACGTGGAAAAAATGAATGTATAAGGAAAAGAAACAAAAGGGCGGTATTGGTTTAAATGGCCTTTTTAACGATTTTGTGAGTCAGGTGGGTTCGGAATCATAAAAAAAGTGTGTACGAGAAGGAGGAAAGTTGGAAAAACGTGGAAAAAATGAATGTATAAGGAAAAGAAACAAAAGGGCGGTATTGGTTTAAATGGCCTTTTAGACGGTTTTGTGAGTCAGGTAGGTTCGGAATCATCAGAAAAGTGTGTACGCGAAGGTGGAAAGTTGTCTTGAGTGCCGAAACGTGGAAAAAATAAATGTATAACGAAAAGAAACAAAAGGGCGGTATTGGTTTAAATGGTCTTTTAGACGATATTGTGAGTCAGATGGGTTCGGAATGTTAAAAACAGTGTGTACGCGGAGGAGGAAAGTTGTCTTGAGTGCAAAAACGTGGAAAAAACGAATGTATAAGGAAAAGAAACAAATGGGCGGTATTGGTTTAAATGGCCTTTTAGACGGTTTTTGTGAGTCAGGTGGGTTCGGATTCATAAAAAAAGTGTGTACGAGAAGGAGGAAAGTTGGGAAAACGTGGAAAAAATGAATGTATAAGGAAAACAAATAAAAGGGCGGTATTGGTTTAAATGGCCTTTTTAACGATTTTGTGAGTCAGATGGGTTCGGAATCATAAAAAAAGTGTGTACGCGAAGGAGGAAAATTGTTTTGAGTGCAAAAACGTGAAAAAATGAATGTATAAGGAAAAGAAACAAAAGGGCGGTATTGGTTTAAATGGCTTTTTAGACAGTTTTGTGAGTCAGATGGGTTGGGAATCTTAAAAACAGTGTGTACGCGGAGGAGGAAAGTTGTTTTGAGTGCAAAAACGTGGAAAAAATGAATGCATAAGGAAAAGAAACAAAAGGGAGGTATTGGTTTAAATGGTCTTTTAGACGATTTTGTGAGACAGATGGGTTCGGAATCATAAAAAAAGTGTGTACGCGAAGGAGGAAAGTTGTTTTGAGTGCAAAAACGTGGAAAAAATGAATGTATAAGGAAAAGAAACAAAAGGGCGGTATTGGTTTAAATGGCCTTTTTAACGATTTTGTGAGTCAGATGGGTTCGGAATCATAAAAAGAGTGTGTACGCGAAGGAGGAAAATTGTTTTGAGTGCAAAAACGTGAAAAAATGAATGTATAAGGAAAAGAAACAAAAGGGCGGTATTGGTTTAAATGGCCTTTTTAACGATTTTGTGAGTCAGGTGGGTTCGGAATCATAAAAAAAGTGTGTACGAGAAGGAGGAAAGTTGGAAAAACGTGGAAAAAATGAATGTATAAGGAAAAGAAACAAAAGGGCGGTATTGGTTTAAATGGCCTTTTAGACGGTTTTGTGAGTCAGGTAGGTTCGGAATCATCAGAAAAGTGTGTACGCGAAGGAGGAAAGTTGTCTTGAGTGCCGAAACGTGGAAAAAATGAATGTATAAGGAAAAGAAACAAAAGGGCGGTATTGGTTTAAATGGCTTTTTAGACAGTTTTGTGAGTCAGATGGGTTGGGAATCTTAAAAACAGTGTGTACGCGGAGGAGGAAAGTTGTTTTGAGTGCAAAAACGTGGAAAAAATGAATGCATAAGGAAAAGAAACAAAAGGGAGGTATTGGTTTAAATGGTCTTTTAGACGATTTTGTGAGACAGATGGGTTCGGAATCATAAAAAAAGTGTGTACGCGAAGGAGGAAAGTTGTTTTGAGTGCAAAAACGTGGAAAAAATGAATGTATAAGGAAAAGAAACAAAAGGGCGGTATTGGTTTAAATGGCCTTTTAGACGGTTTTGTGAGTCAGGTAGGTTCGGAATCATCAGAAAAGTGTGTACGCGAAGGAGGAAAGTTGTCTTGAGTGCCGAAACGTGGAAAAAATAAATGTATAACGAAAAGAAACAAAAGGGCGGTATTGGTTTAAATGGTCTTTTAGACGATATTGTGAGTCAGATGGGTTCGGAATCATAAAAACAGTGTGTACGCGAAGGAGGAAAGTTGTCTTGAGTGCAAAAACGTGGAAAAAACGAATGTATAAGGAAAAGAAACAAAAGGGACGTATTGGTTTAAATGGTCTTTTAGACGATTTTGTGAGTCAGGTGGGTTCGGAATCATAAAAAAAGTTTGTACGAGAAGGAGGAAAGTTGGAAAAACGTGGAAAAAATGAATGTATAAGGAAAAGAAACAAAAGGGTGGTATTGGTTTAAATGGCCTTTTAGACGGTTTTGCGAGTCAGATAGGTTCGGAATCATCAGAAAAGTGTGTACAAGGAGGAATGTTGTTTTGAATGCAAAAACGTGGAAAAAACGAATGTATAAGGAAAAGAAACAAAAGGGAGGTATTGGTTTAAATGGCCTTTTTAACGATTTTGTGAGTCAGATGGGTTCGGAATCATAAAAAAAGTGTGTACGCGAAGGAGGAAAATTGTTTTGAGTGCAAAAACGTGGAAAAAATGAATGTATAAGGAAAAGAAACAAAAGGGCTGTATTGGTTTAAACTAGCGAGCTTCGCCCGCTAGCGGGTCAGTATTTTCAAATGAATCACTAAAATTAATGAATCACTAACAGTAACTTTTAGTGTTAAGAAAAGAAATTAAAAAAAAAAAAAAAATCATTTCTGATTGGGTAAAAAGTCGGCCCGGGTCCCCACTGCCTTCGGCAGCGCTGCCCCTTGCGCGCTGCATGCGCGTATTCCTTCCCTGACCCTCCGTGCCCCCCCCTCAAAAAAAAAAAATCTGATCGGGTAAAAACTCACACCGGGTCCCCACTGCCTTCGACCCATGCGCGCTGCGCACGCACGTGTGAAGGTATACGCGCGCTACGCGCACATATTCTTTCTCAAATCAAATTTTTATTCTTAAGAAAAGAAAATGAAAAAAAAATCATTTCTCATCGGTTAAAAAGTCGGACCGGGTCCCCACTGCCTTCGGCAGCGCTGTCCCGTGCGCGCGGTGCACGCCTATATCTTCCCCACCCTTTCAGCCCTTCCTAATTAACCTACATATACCAATTTTGAACGGTCTAACTGAATTAGCTGAGATGCAAAAGAAAACCTAATCAGGACACCTCAAAACGTGCAAATCTGGTTAAAACTTTCGATATTATAAAAGAACTTTAATGTATCTTTCGAATGATGTATTAAAAACAATTTAATCATAATAAGAAATTGAAATATTGAAATTTTAAAATATTACAGCGCCATCTGGCGGTAGAAATTTCTGTAATCTACTGTTCGATTTCAAACCAACAAAGCTATCTTATGATGTATTACTTATGGAATTATTTTAATTAGTAGCTCAGATACAAAAGAAAACCGATTCAGGAGACCTCAAAACATGTAAATGAAGCGAAATCTTGAATCCCGCTTTCGATAATATAAAAGTACTTTAAAATATCTTTCGAATGATGTACTAAAAATAATTTAATCATAGTTAGAATTCGAAATACGCGTATTATAATAACATTTAATTTGCAATTAAATTGTACATTTTTTATTTATTCTCGAAACCCGATGATATTTGAACTGGAACTTCGTCTTGTGATGTTAAAAGTTTGTAGCAAGTTTGAATTAATTTTGAAGAAAATTGAAGCATTTTGAAATTTGCAATTTTTATTTCCAGTACAAAATCAGTAAAGCTGGAAGTAAAATCTATTTATTCTTTCGCCCGGCGCCATGGTAACCGAAATACGTCTATTGCGAAATTAATAGAACTGTTGTGATTTGTTGCCACCTTTTTTTCCATACTTTAGTTAATTTTAAAAAATCTAATTGCCCTATAGATAAGCTATTTAAACCGTCGGATTCAGAAAAATCGGACCTTTCATTTGATATCTTATTTGTAACGATACGACTGATATTTCTAATTTATTTTCCACTTTTTCCGTAAAAATGTCGCTTTTTAAGCATTTAATCATGAATTCTGGGTCAATTTTCGGTAGATATGGGTCGACGTTTTAATTAATATCTCCGCTAATTAGGGTCGCATCGCTTAGCGAATTATCGCGATGTCGAGATGAAGAAATTCTGCGTCTGTCGACACCGGTTTCGAAGCGCTGTGACCATTAGCGCCGGAGCTTTAGCTATGACAAGGCATTTCTCACAGACAGACAGACAGACAGACAGAAAGACAGACAGACAGACAGACAGATACGCACAGATTTTAATAATATAAGGAGACTAGCTGGCTTCGCCCGCTAGCGGGTCAGTATTTTCAAATGAATCACTAAAATTAATGAATCACTAACAGTAATTTTTAGTGTTAAGAAAAGAAATTTAAAAAAAAATCATTTCTGATTGGGTAAAAAGTCGGCCCGGGTCCCCAGTGCCTTCTGCAGCGCAGTCCCGTGCGCGCTGAGCGCGCACAACTTAAGGGATACACGCGCTGCGCGCGCGTATACCTTCCCTGACCTTTCGTGCTCCCTAAAAAAATCATTTCTGATCGGGTAAAAACTCGCACCGGGTCCCCACTGCCTTCGGCAGCGCAGACCCATGCGCGCACGTGTGAAGGTATACGTGCGCTGCGCGCACATATTCCTTCTGAAGTCATATTTTTATTCTTAAGAAAAGAAAACTAACAGCAACAGAAACAAAAAGTAACTTTTAGTGTTAAGAAAAGAAAATTAAAAAAATCATTTCTGATTGGGTAAAAAGTCGGCCCGGGTCCCCACTGCCTTCGGCAGCGCAGTCCCGTGCGCGCTGCGCGCGCACAATTTAAGGGATATACGCGCTGCGCGCGCGTATACCTTCCTTGACCTTTCGTGCCCCCTAAAAAAATCATTTCTGATCGGGTAAAAACTCGCACCGGGTCCCCACTGCCTTCGGCAGCGCAGACCCATGCGCGCGCACGTGTGAATACGTGGTATACGTGGCAAGTGGTATACGTGCGCTGCGCGCACATATTCCTCCTGAAGTCATATTTTTATTCTTAAGAAAAGAAAATTTAAAAAATCATTTCTCATCGGGTACAAAGTCGGACCGGGTCCCCACTGCCTTCGGCAGCGCAGTTACGTGCGCGCTGCGCACGCACAAGTTCACGGATACACGCGCTGCGCTCGCGTATTCCTTCCCTCACCCTTCGTGCCCCCTAAAAAAAAAATCATTTCTGATCGGTTAAAAACTCACACCGGGTCCCCACTGCCTTCGGCAGCGCAAACCCATGCGCGTTGCGCGCGCACGTGTGAAGGTATACGCGCGCTGCGCGCATATACTCCTTCTCAAATGAAATTTTTATTCTTAAGAAAAGAAAATGAAAAAAATTATTTCTCATCGGTTAAAAAGTCGGACCTGGTCCCCACTGCCTTCGGCCGTGCAGTCCCGTGCGCGCTGCGCGCACAAGTTAGGGGATACGCGCGCGGTGCACGCCTATCTTTTCCCCACCCTTTCAGCCCCTCCTAATTAACCTACGTATACTAATTTTGAACGGTCTAACTCAATTAGCTGAGATGCAAAGGAAAACGTAATCAGGAAACCTCAAAACGTGTAAATCTGGTGAAAACTTTCGAGAATTTAAAAGAACTTTAAAATATCTTTCGAATGATGTATTAAAAATAATTGAATCATAATTAGAAATTGAAATATTGAAATTTGAAAATATTACAGCGCCATAAAAGAAAATTGATTCAGGACACCTCAAAACGTATAAATCTGGTGAAAATTTTCGATAATTTAAAAGAACTTTAAAATATCTTTCGATTGATGTATTAAAAATAATTTAAACATAATTAGAAATTGAAATATTGAAATTTGAAAATATTACAGCGCCATCTGGCGGTACAAATTTCTGTATTCCACTGTTCGATTCCAATTCAAAAAAGCTTTCTAATGATGTATTACTTATGAAATGTTTTTAATTAGTAGCTGAGATACAAAAGAAAATTAATTCAGGAGACCTCAAAACATGTAAATCTATTAAAAACTTTAAATAAAAAAGAGAACTTTAAAATATCTTTCGAATGATGTATAAAAAATAAATTAATCGTAATTAGAAATTGAAATACGCGTATTGCAATGTGACCTCGTTAAATACCACATGTTTATCGCTGTTTTTTTTTTTTTTTTTCTTAGCTCACGTCGAGAAATGAACCTCTTTGAACAGGTTGCCATGGTGATAAAACGGACGTCTACATTATTTGATTACGGTTTTCATTTTCGAATGAAGTAAAGCATTTTCAATGGTTTAGAGATTGAGAATTTCATCGAAAACTGCCGCGATACTGAAAATTAAAAAAATTATAACTCATTCAGTTTTTGAAATTTTCCCTCAATCTTTTGGGAATTCAAATGATTAAGCAAGATCTATATACACAAAAAAAAGAAATGATTTATCTCTAAACACGTTTGAGTTATAAAATGTTTTGCGAAAAAATCGATGTTTCGTAAAATCTAAAAATATGGATCGCTAATCCGTATTTTGTAAAAATGTTTATATGGTTCGAAAGAGGATTAAATGGCCTTTCTTTATATACCAGCTGTTAAGAAATGGAAGGATTACTCGGTCAAACAGGGCATTTCAAAAAAGACGACCGCGAAAAAGAGAAATTTTCGACCCTTTTTAAAACTTTTTTTAAAAATATAAAAAATTCGTATTTTTAAAAAAGAATTGTACCGAAAGAATCGGTAATAAATGTTCTTTCTTTTGGTACATGTGTATTTTCGATATGTCGAACCGTTCAAACAGGATCGCTTTACAAAACCCCCCGAAATTTTCCCTCTTTGCTTTTTCTTTCGAGGTAGGCTGTTCCGGAACAAAATGGCGGTCGCCCGCGATTTCGAATCGTTTTTTCGTTAGACAATGGTCGACATTTTAATTAACATCTCCGCTAATTAGGGTCGCATCGTTTAGCAAATTAGATAACCCAGATCTGCAAAAAATTCTCTGTCCATCGGTACCTGTTCGAAGTCCGTGCGACCGTTAGCGGCGGAGCTTTTGCTGCGTCAAGCCGTTTCTCACAGACAGACACACACACACACACACACACACAAGCGTACAGATTTTAATAATATAAGGAGACTAGCGAGCTTCGCCCGCTAGCGGGTCAGTATTTTCAAATGAATCACTATAATTAATGAATCACTAACAGTAACTTTTAGTCTTAAGAAAAGAAATTAAAAAAAAAAATCATTTCTGATCGGGCAAAGTGTCGTCCTGGGTCCCCACTGCCTTCGGCAGCGCAGTCCCGTGCGCGCTGCGCGTGCACAAGTTAAGAGATACACGCGCTGCGCGCGCGTATTCCTTCCCTGACCCTTCGTGCCCCCCCAAAAAAAATCATTTCTGATCGGGTAAAAACTCACACCGGGTCCCCACTGCCTTCGGCAGCGCAGACCCATGCGCGCTGCGCGCGCACGTGTGAAGGTATATGTGCGCAGCTCGCAAATATTTCTTCTCAAATTAAATTTTTATTCTTAAGAAAAGAAAAGAAAAAAAATCATTTCTCATGGGGTACAAAGTCGGCCCGGGTCCCCACTGCCTTCGGCAGCGTAGTCCCGTGCGCGCTGCGCGCGCACCAGTTAAAGAATATACGCGCTGCACGCCCGCATTCCTTCCCTGACACTTCGTGCCCCCTAATAAAATCATATCTGATCGGGAAAAAAATCACACCGGGTCCCCACTGCCTTTGGCAGCGCAGACCCATGCGCGCTGCGCGCGCACGTGTGAGGGTATACGCACGCCGCGCACACGTATTGCTTCTCGAATCAAATTTTTATTCTTAAGAAAAGAAAATTAAAAAAATTATTTCTCATCGGTTAAAAAGTCGGACTGGGTCAGCGCAGTCCCGTGCGCGCTGCGCACGCACAAGTTAGGGGATACGCGCGCGGTGCACGCCTATTTCATCCCCACCCTTTCAGCCCCTTCTAATAAACCTACGTATACCAGTTTCGAACGGTCTTACTCAATTAGCTGAGATGCAAAAGAACACCTAATCAGGACGCCTCAAAACGTGTAAATCTGCTGATTTCGATAATATAAAAGAACTTTAAAATATCTTTCGAATGATGTATTAAAAATAATTTAATCATGATTAGAAATTGAAATATGGAAATTTGAAAATATTACAGCGCCATCTGGTGGTAGAAATTTCTGTATTCCACTGTTCGATCCCAAATCAACAAAGCTTTCTAATGATGTATTACTTATAAAATTACTTTAATTAGTAGTTGAGATACAAAAGAAAACTGATTCAGGAGACCTCAAAACGTGTAAATCTATTGAAATCTTGAATTAATTTTCGATAATGTAAAAGTACTTTAAAATGTGTATCGAATGACGCATTAAAAAAAAATAATAATCATGATTAGAAATAGAAATATTGTAATTTAAAAATATTACAGCGCCGTCTGGCGGTAGAAATTTCTGTAATCTACTGTTCGATTCCAACTCAACAAAGCTTTCAAATGATGCATTACTTATGAAATTTTTTTAATTAGTAACTGAGACAAAAGAGAAACCCATTCAGGACACCTCAAAACGTTTAAATCAGGAGAAATGTCGAAATATCGTATTTCTGTAATCTACTATTCAATTCCAAATTAACAAAGCTTTCAAATGATGTATTACTTATGAAATTATTTTAATTAGCAGTTGAGATACAAAAGAAAACCCATTCAGGAGACCTCAAAACGTGTAAATAAGCTGAAATCTCGAATTCCACTATTGCGATGCAAAAGAAAACCTAATCAGGAGACCTCAAAACGTGTAAATCGGGTGGAATCTCGAATTCCACTTTCGATATTGTAACCGTACTTTAAAATGTGTATCGAATGACATATTAAAAAAATAAAAAAAAGTTAAACATAATTAGAATTTTAAATATTGAAATTTTAATTTATTACAGCGCCATGACACCTCAAAACGTGTAAGTCAGGTGAAATTTCGAATTCCATTATCTACGGTTGTCGGTTAATGGAAGTAAATAGAAAAAGAAATATTTTTACCTTAAGTTTATTTGTGTCGTTTTGAAACTCGCATCCTCTTTCGACAGATAAAATGTGATTCGATTAAAGATAAAATTTAATTTGCAATTAAAATGTAAATCTTTTGTTTATTGACGAAAATCGATGAAATTTTAACAGGAAGTTTGTTTTGTGGTGTTAAGATTGTATACGAATTCAAATGTGCGAATTTTGAAAAATTGAAGAAAATAGAAAATTGTAATTTTTAATCCCAGTACAAAAATACATGACCTCATTAAACACCAGATGTTTTTTCTTTCCGTTCAAGATCGTCTGCCAAGTTAAAATGCTTGTGATTTGTTGCCAATATTTTTTTATAGTTTAGTTAATTTTAAAAAATCTAGTTGTCCGATCGATAAGCCGTTTAAACCATCGGTTTAAGAAAAAAAAGCCCTTTCCAATGGTATCTTGTTTGTAACGATACGACTGATATTTCTAATTTATTTTCCACCTTTTCCGTAAAAATGTCGCTTTTTAAGCATTTAATCATGAATTCTGGGTCATTTTTCGTTAGACAATGGTCGACATTTTAATTAATATCTCCGCTAATTAGGGTCGCATCGCTTAGTGAATTATCGCGATGTCGAGATGAAGAAATTCTGCGTCTGTCGACACCGGTTTCGAGTCGATGCGACCATTAGCGCCCGAGCTTTAGCGATGACAAGGCATTTCTCACAGACAGACAGACAGACAGACAGACAGACAAACGCGCACAGATTTTAATAATATAAGGAGACTAGCGAGCTTCGCCCGCTAGCGGGTCAGTATTTTCAAATGAATCACTATAATTAATGAATCACTAACAGTAACTTTTAGTCTTAAGAAAAGAAAGTAAAAAAAAAATCATTTCTGATCGGGTAAAATGTCGTCCCGGGTCCCCACTGCCTTCGGCAGCGTAGTCCCGTGCGCGCTGCGCGTGCACAAGTTAAGGGATGCACGCGCTGCGCGCGCGTATTCCTTCCCTGACCCTTCGTGCCCCCCCCCAAAAAAAATCATTTCTGATCGGGTAAAAACTCACACCGGGTCCCCACTGCCTTCGGCAGCGCAGACCTATGCGCGCTGCGCGCGCACGTATGAAGGTATATGTGCGCAGCGCGCAAATATTTCTTCTCAAATCAAATTTTTATTCTTAAGAAAAGAAAATAAAAAAATCATTTCTCATGGGGTACAAAGACGGCCCGGGTCCCCACTGCCTTCGGCAGCGCAGTCCCGTGGCGCACCAGTTAAAGAATACACGCGCTGCACGCCCGCATTCCTTCCCTGACACTTCGTGCCCCCTAAAAAAATCATTTCTGATCGGGTAAAAAATCACACCGGGTCCCCACTGCCTTCGGCAGCGCAGACCCATGCGCGCTGCGCGCGCACGTGTGAGGGTATACGCACGCTGCGCGCACGTATTGCTTCTCGAATCAAATTTTTATTCTTAAGAAAAGAAAATTAAAAAAATTATTTCTCATCGGTTAAAAAGTCGGACTGGGTCAGCGCAGTCCCGTGCGCGCTGCGCACGCACAAGTTAGGGGATACGCGCGCGGTGCACGCCTATTTCATCCCCACCCTTTCAGCCCCTTCTAATAAACCTACGTATACCAGTTTTGAACGGTCTTACTCAATTAGCTGAGATGCTAAAGAACACCTAATCAGGACGCCTCAAAACGTGTAAATCTGCTGAAAACTTTCGATAATATAAAAGAACTTTAAAATATCTTTCGAATGATGTATTAAAAATAATTTAATCATGATTAGAAATTGAAATATTGAAATTTGAAAATATTACAGCGCGATCTGGCGGTAGAAATTTCTGTATTCCACTGTTCGATCCCAAATCAACAAAGCTTTCTAATGATGATGATAATCTTTCTACTAATTATTTTAATTAGTAGTTGAGATACAAAAGAAAACTGATTCAGGAGACCTCAAAACGTGTAAATCTATTGAAATCTTGAATTTATTTTCGATAATGTAAAAGTACTTTAAAATGTGTATCGAATGACGCATTAAAAAAAAAATAATAATAATGATTAGAAATAGAAATATTGTAATTAAAAAATATTACAACGTCATCTGGCGGTAGAAATTTCTGTAATCTACTGTTCGATTCCAACTCAACAAAGCTTTCAAATGATGCAATACTTATGAAATTTTTTTAATTAGTAACTCAGACAAAAGAGAAACCCATTCAGGACACCTCAAAACGTTTAAATCAGGAGAAATGTCGAAATGTCGAATTTCTGTAATCTACTATTCAATTCCAACTCAACAAAGCTTTCAAATGATGCATTACTTATGAAATTTTTTTAATTAGTAACTGAGACAAAAGAAAACCCATTCAGGACACCTCAAAACGTGTAAATCAGGTGAAATCTCTAATTCCACTTTCGACACTTTAATTAGTAGCTGAAATACAAAAGAAAACCCATTCAGGAGACCTTAAAACGTGTAAATAAGCTGAAATCTCGAATTCCACTATTGCGATGCAAAAGAAAACCTAATCAGGAGACCTCAAAACGTGTAAATCGGGTGGAATCTCGAATTCCCCTTTCGATAATGTAACCGTACTTTAAAAGGTGTATCGAATGACATATTAAAAAAAAAAAAAAAGTTAAACATAATTAGAATTTTAAATATTGAAATTTTAAATTATTACAGCGCCATGTCACCTCTAAACGTGTAAGTCAGGTGAAATTTCGAATTCCATTATCTACGGTTGTCGGTTAATGGAAGTAAATAGAAAAAGAAATATTTTTACCTTAAGTGTATTTGTGTCGTTTTGAAACTCGCATCCTCTTTCGACAGATAAAATGTGATTCGTTTAAAGATAAAATTTAATTTGCAATTAAAATGTAAATCTTTTGTTTATTGATGAAAATCGATGAAATTTGAACAGGAAGTTTGTTTTGTGGTGTTAAGATTGTATACTAATTCAAATGTGCGAATTTTGAAAAATTGAAGAAAATAGAAAATTGCAATTTTTTATCCCAGTACAAAAGCACATGACCTCATTTAAACACCAGATGTTTTTTCTTTCCGTTCAAGATCGTCTGCCAAGTTAAAATGCTTGTGATTTGTTGCCACCATTTTTGTTTAGTTTAGTTAATTTAAAAAAATCTAATTGTCCGATCAATAAGCCGTTTACACCATCGGATTGAGAAAAAAAAGCCCTTTCCAATGGTATCTTGTTTGCAACAATACGACTGATATTTCTAATTGATTTTCTACTTTTTCCGTAAAAATGTCGCTTTTTAAGCATTTAATCATGAATTCTGGGTCATTTTTCGGTAGACATGGGTGGACATTTTAATTAATATCTCCGCTAATTAGGGTCGCATCGCTTAGCGAAATATCGCGATGTCGAGATGAAGAAATTCTGCGTCTGTCGACACCGGTTTCGAAGCGCTGCGACCATTAGCGCCGGAGCTTTAGCTATGACAAGGCATTTCTCACAGACAGACAGACAGACAGACAGACAGACAGAAAGACAGACAGACAGACAGACAGATGCGTACAGATTTTAATAATATAAGGAGATGGCTTTTTAGAGAGTTTTGTGAGTCAGATGGGTTGGGAATCTTAAAAACAGTGTGTACGCGAAGGAGGAAAGTTGTCTTGAGTGCAAAAACGAGGTAAAAATGAATGTATAAGGAAAAGAAACAAAAGGGAGGTTTTGGTTTAAATGGTCTTTTAGGCGATTTTGTGAGTCAGATGGGTTCGGAATCATAAAAACAGTGTGTACGCGAAGGAGGAAAGTTGTTTTGAGTGCAAAAACGTGGAAAAAATTATTGTATAACGAAAAAAAACATAAGGGCGGTATTGCTTTAAATGGCTTTTTAGACAGTTTTGTGATTCAGATGGGTTTGGAATCTTAAAAACAGTGTGTACGCGAAGGAGGAAAGTTGTCTTGAGTGCAAAAACGTGGAAAAAATGAATGTATAAGGAAAAGAAACAAAAGGGAGGTATTGGTTTAAATGGCATTTTAGACAAATTTGTGATTCAGATGGGTTTGGAATCTTAAAAACAGTGTGTACGCGAAGAAGGAAAGTTGTCTTGAGTGCGAAAACGTGGAAAACTAAATGTATAAGGAAAAGAAACAAAAGGGAGGTATTGGTTTAAATGGTCTTTTAGACGATTTTGTGAGACAGATGGGTTCGGAATCATAAAAACAGTGCGTACGCGAAGGATTAAAGTTGTTTTGAATGCCGAAACGTGGAAAAAATTAATGTATAACGAAAAAAAACAAAAGGGCGGTATTGGTTTAAATAGCTTTTTAGACAGTTTTGTGATTCAGATGGGTTTGGAATCTTAAAAACAGTGTGTACGCGAAGAAGGAAAGTTGTCTTGAGTGCGAAAACGTGGAAAAGTGAATGTATAAGGAAAAGAAACATAAGGGCGGTATTGGTTTAAATGGCATTTTAGACAGTTTTGTGATTCAGATGGGTTTGGAATCTTAAAAACAGTGTGTACACGAAGGAGGAAAGTTGTCTTGAGTGCAAAAACGTGGAAAAAATGAATGCATAAGGAAAAGAAACAAAAGGGACGTATTGGTTTAAATGGTCTTTTAGACGATTTTGTGAGACAGATGGGTTCGGAATCATAAAAACAGTGTGTACGCGAAGGATTAAAGTTGTTTTGAGTGCCGAAACGTGGAAAAAATTAATGTATAACGAAAAAAAACAAAAGGGCGGTATTGGTTTAAATAGCTTTTTAGACAGTTTTGTGATTCAGATGGGTTTGGAATCTTAAAAACAGTGTGTACGCGAAGAAGGAAAGTTGTCTTGAGTGCAAAAACGTGGAAAAAATGAATGTATAAAGAAAAGAAACAAAAGGGAGGTATTGGTTTAAATGGTCTTTTAGACGATAATGTGAGACAGATGGGTTCGGAATCATAAAAACAGTGTGTACGCAAAGGAGGAATGTTGTTTTGAGTGCCGAAACGTGGAAAAAATTAATGTATAACGAAAAAAAACAAAAGGGCGGTATTGGTTTAAATAGCTTTTTAGACAGTTTTGTGAGTCAGATGGGTTCGGAATGTTAAAAACAGTGTGTACGCGGAGGAGGAAAGTTGTTTTGAGTGCAAAAACGTGGAAAAAAATGAATGTATAAGGAAAAGAAACAAAAGGGAGGTATTGGTTTAAATAGTCTTTTAGACGATTTTGTGAGACAGATGGGTTCGGAATCATAAAGACAGTGTGTACGCAAAGGAGGAAAGTTGTTTTGAGTGCCGAAACGTGGAAAAAATGAATGTATAAGGAAAAGAAACAAAAGAGAGGTATTGGTTTAAATGGTCTTTTAGACGATTTTGTGATTCAGATGGGTTCGGAATCATAAAAACAGTGTGTACGCGAAGGAGGAAAGTTGTTTTATGTGCAAAAACGTGGAAAAAATTAATGTATAACGAAAAAAAAACAAAAGGGCGGTATTGGTTTAAATATCTTTTTAGACAGTTTTGTGAGTCAGATGGGTTCGGAATGTTAAAAACAGTGTGTACGCGGAGGAGGAAAGTTGTCTTGAGTTCAAAAACGTGGAAAAAACGAATGTATAAGGAAAAGAAACAAATGGGCGGTATTGGTTTAAATGGCCTTTTAGACGGTTTTTGTGAGTCAGGTGGGTTCGGATTCATAAAAAAAGTGTGTACGAGAAGGAGGAAAGTTGGAAAAACGTGGAAAAAATGAATGTATAAGGAAAACAAATAAAAGGGCGGTATTGGTTTAAATGGCCTTTTTAACGATTTTGTGAGTCAGATGGGTTCGGAATCATAAAAAAAGTGTGTACGCGAAGGAGGAAAATTGTTTTGAGTGCAAAAACGTGAAAAAATGAATGTATAAGGAAAAGAAACAAAAGGGCGGTATTGGTTTAAATGGCTTTTTAGACAGTTTTGTGAGTCAGATGGGTTGGGAATCTTAAAAACAGTGTGTACGCGGAGGAGGAAAGTTGTTTTGAGTGCAAAAACGTGGAAAAAATGAATGCATAAGGAAAAGAAACAAAAGGGAGGTATTGGTTTAAATGGTCTTTTAGACGATTTTGTGAGACAGATGGGTTCGGAATCATAAAAAAAGTGTGTACGCGAAGGAGGAAAGTTGTTTTGAGTGCAAAAACGTGGAAAAAATGAATGTATAAGGAAAAGAAACAAAAGGGCGGTATTGGTTTAAATGGCCTTTTTAACGATTTTGTGAGTCAGGTGGGTTCGGAATCATAAAAAAAGTGTGTACGAGAAGGAGTAAAGTTGGAAAAACGTGGAAAAAATGAATGTATAAGGAAAAGAAACAAAAGGGCGGTATTGGTTTAAATGGCCTTTTAGACGGTTTTGTGAGTCAGGTAGGTTCGGAATCATCAGAAAAGTGTGTACGCAAAGGAGGAAAGTTGTCTTGAGTGCCGAAACGTGGAAAAAATAAATGTATAACGAAAAGAAACAAAAGGGCGGTATTGGTTTAAATGGTCTTTTAGACGATATTGTGAGTCAGATGGGTTCGGAATCATAAAAACAGTGTGTACGCGAAGGAGGAAAGTTGTCTTGAGTGCAAAAACGTGGAAAAAACGAATGTATAAGGAAAAGAAACAAAAGGGACGTATTGGTTTAAATGGTCTTTTAGACGATTTTGTGAGACAGATGGGTTCGGAATCATAAAAACAGTGTGTACGCGAAGGATTAAAGTTGTTTTGAGTGCCGAAACGTGGAAAAAATTAATGTATAACGAAAAAAAACAAAAGGGCGGTATTGGTTTAAATAGCTTTTTAGACAGTTTTGTGAGTCAGATGGGTTTGGAATGTTAAAAACAGTGTGTACGCGGAGGAGGAAAGTTGTTTTGAGTGCAAAAACGTGGAAAAAAATGAATGTATAAGGAAAAGAAACAAAAGGGAGGTATTGGTTTAAATGGTCTTTTAGACGATTTTGTGAGTCAGATGGGTTCGGAATCATAAAAACAGTGTGTACGCGAAGGAGGAAAGTTGTTTTGAGTGCAAAAACGTGGAAAAAATGAATGTATAAGGAAAAGAAACAAAAGGGAGGTATTGGTTTAAATGGTCTTTTAGACGGTTTTGTGAGTCAGGTGGGTTCGGAATCATAAAAAAAAGTTTGTACGAGAAGGAGGAAAGTTGGAAAAACGTGGAAAAAATGAATGTATAAGGAAAAGAAACAAAAGGGCGGTATTGGTTTAAATGGCCTTTTAGACGGTTTTGCGAGTCAGGTAGGTTCGGAATCATCAGAAAAGTGTGTACAAGGAGGAATGTTGTTTTGAATGCAAAAACGTGGAAAAAACGAATGTATAAGGAAAAGAAACAAAAGGGAGGTATTGGTTTAAATGGACTTTTTAACGATTTTGTGAGTCAGATGGGTTCAGAATCATAAAAAAAGTGTGTACGCGAAGGAGGAAAATTGTTTTGAGTGCAAAAACGTGGAAAAAATGAATGTATAAGGAAAAGAAACAAAAGGGCTGTATTGGTTTAAATGGCTTTTTAGACAGTTTTGTGAGTCAGATGGGTTGGGAATCTTAAAAACAGTGTGTACGCGAAGGAGGAAAGTTGTCTTGAGTGCAAAAACGCGGTAAAAATGAATGTATAAGGAAAAGAAACAAAAGGGAGGTATTGGTTTAAATGGTCTTTTAGACGATTTTGTGAGACAGATGGGTTCGGAATCATAAAAACAGTGTGTACGCAAAGGAGGAAAGTTGTTTTGAGTGCCGAAACGTGGAAAAAATAAATGTATAAGGAAAAGAAACAAAAGGGCGGTATTGGTTTAAATGGCTTTTTAGACAGTTTTTTGAGTAAGATGGGTTCGGAATCATAAAAACAGTGTGTACGCGAAGGAGGAAAGTTGTTTTGAGTACAAAAATGTGGAAAAAATGAATGTATAAGGAAAAGAAACAAATGGGCGGTATTGGTTTAAATGGCCTTTTAGACGGTTTTTGTGAGTCAGGTGGGTTCGGATTCATAAAGAAAGTGTGTACGAAAAGGAGGAAAGTTGGAAAAACGTGGAAAAAATGAATGTATAAGGAAAAGAAACAAAAGGGCGGTATTGGTTTAAATGGCCTTTTTAACGATATTGTGAGTCAGATGGGTTCGGAATCATAAAAACAGTGTGTACGCGAAGGAGGAAAGTTGTCTTGAGTGCAAAAACGTGGAAAAAATGAATGTATAAGGAAAAGAAACAAAAGGGAGGTATTGGTTTAAATGGTCTTTTAGACGATTTTGTGAGACAGATGGGTTCGAAATCATAAAAGCAGTGTGTACGCGAATGTGGAAAGATGTTTTGAGTGCCGAAACGTGGAAAAAATTAATGTATAACGAAAAAAAACAAAAGGGCGGTATTGGTTTAAATAGCTTTTTAGACAGTTTTGTGAGTCAGATGGGTTCGGAATGTTAAAAACAGTGTGTACGCGGAGGAGGAAAGTTGTTTTGAGTGCAAAAACGTGGAAAAAAATGAATGTATAAGGAAAAGAAACAAAAGGGAGGTATTGGTTTAAATAGTCTTTTAGACGATTTTGTGATTCAGATGGGTTCGGAATCATAAAAACAGTGTGTACGCGAAGGAGGAAAGTTGTTTTATGTGCAAAAACGTGGAAAAAATTAATGTATAACGAAAAAAAAACATAAGGGCGGTATTGGTTTAAATGGCATTTTAGACAGTTTTGTGATTCAGATGGGTTTGGAATCTTAAAAACAGTGTGTACGCGAAGGAGGAAAGTTGTCTTGAGTGCAAAAACGTGGAAAAAACGAATGTATAAGGAAAAGAAACAAATGGGCGGTATTGGTTTAAATGGCCTTTTAGACGGTTTTTGTGAGTCAGGTGGGTTCGGATTCATAAAAAAAGTGTGTACGAGAAGGAGGAAAGTTGGAAAAACGTGGAAAAAATGAATGTATAAGGAAAAGAAACAAAAGGGCGGTATTGGTTTAAATGGCCTTTTTAACGATTTTGTGAGTCAGATGGGTTCGGAATCATAAAAAAAGTCTGTACGCGAAGGAGGAAAGTTGTTTTGAGTGCAAAAACGTGGAAAAAATGAATGTATAAGGAAAAGAAACAAAAGGGCGGTATTGGTTTAAATGGCCTTTTTAACGATTTTGTGAGTCAGGTGGGTTCGGAATCATAAAAAAAGTGTGTACGAGAAGGAGGAAAGTTGGAAAAACGTGGAAAAAATGAATGTATAAGGAAAAGAAACAAATGGGCGGTATTGGTTTAAATGGCCTTTTAGACGGTTTTTGTGAGTCAGGTGGGTTCGGATTCATAAAAAAAGTGTGTACGAGAAGGAGGAAAGTTGGAAAAACGTGGAAAAAGTGAATGTATAAGGAAAAGAAACAAAAGGGCGGTATTGGTTTAAATGGCCTTTTTAACGATTTTGTGAGTCAGATGGGTTCGGAATCATAAAAAAAGTGTGTACGCGAAGGAGGAAAATTGTTTTGAGTGCAAAAACGTGAAAAAATGAATGTATAAGGAAAAGAAACAAAAGGGCGGTATTGGTTTAAATGGCTTTTTAGACAGTTTTGTGAGTCAGATGGGTTGGGAATCTTAAAAACAGTGTGTACGCGGAGGAGGAAAGTTGGAAAAACGTGGAAAAAATGAATGTATAAGGAAAAGAAACAAAAGGGCGGTATTGGTTTAAATGGCCTTTTTAACGATTTTGTGAGTCAGGTGGGTTCGGAATCATAAAAAAAGTGTGTACGAGAAGGAGGAAAGTTGGAAAAACGTGGAAAAAATGAATGTATAAGGAAAAGAAACAAAAGGGCGGTATTGGTTTAAATGGCCTTTTTAGTCCAGTTAAAATAGGAAAAATAGAAGAAAAAAATCGTGTAGTTTTGAAATTTTGCATACTCATAGCCGAGGGGGTCCTGAACAACATACTAAAAGTCCCCGCCCGTGGGAGGTGAGCGGGGGACAGGGGGGGCAATTAAGGGGGGCAATTTTCAGTTTTTATTAAATATCTTAAAAACTGTCGCATTTAGAGAAAAAATGTCAATTACAAAATTAATCTATGTAAAATTTCCTACAAAAATGTACACTACATTTTGTTTGTACGATCATTAGTTTAGAAGATATAGGGAGATGAAATAACACATTTTCTTGAAAAATTCTTTTTTGCAATAGTAAAATCAACTAAAGTGTGCAATTAAAAGGGTTCTTGTCAAATATTTTCTAATGTAAAAAACAAATATATACATAGGGAATATGCAAGGATAATACAGCATGTTTTGTAAGTTTTAAATAATTTTAAGGCTAGTAGGCGCAAGTGGCGATTTGAGTAAAAATCTGGATAAGTCCAGACAAAATAGGAAAAACAGAAAAAAAAAAATCGTGTAGTTTTGAAGTTTTGCACACTCATAGCCGAGAGGGTCCTGAACAACATACTAAAAGTCCCCGCCCGTGGGGGGTGAGCGGGGGGCATTTAAGGGGGCAATTTTCAGTTTTTATTGAATATCTTAAAAACTATCGCATTTAGAGAAAAAATGTCAATTACAAAATTAATCTACGCAAAATTTCCTACAAAAATGTATAGTACATTTTGTTTTTACGATCATTAGTTTAGAAGATATAGGGAGATGAAATAACACATTTTCTTGAAAAATTCTTTTTTGCAATAGTAAAATCAACTAAAGTGTGCAATTAAAAGGGTCCTAGTCAAATATTTTCTAATGTACAAAACAAATATATACATAGGGAATATGCAAGGATAATACAGCATGTTTTGTAAGTTTTAAATAATTTTAAGGCTAGCAGGCGCAAGTGGCGGTTTGAGTAAAAATCTAGATAACGAAGACCCAAAACCGATCAACATTAAAAAAAAAAAAAAAAAAAAAAAAAAAAATCGTGTAGCTTAGAAATTGAGCACAGTTATAAAGTTAAGTGCTCTGAATAACATACTAAAAGTCCCTAACCATGGGGGTTGGGCATTTAAAGGGGGCACATTTCAGTTTTTATTAAGCACATTTAGAGAAAAAAAATCTCAATTGCAAAATTAATCTACGTGAAATTTCCTAAAAAAATTGTATATTCTATTTTGTTTGTATGATCAATAGTTTAGAAGATATAGGGGAACGAAATAACACATTTTCTTGAAAAATTCTTTTTTTTTTTTTTTTTTTTTTTTGCGATAGTAAAATCAACTAAATTGTGGAATTAAAAGGGTTCTGATAAAACATTTTCTAATGTACAAAACAAATATATGCATAGGGAATATGTAAGGATAATACAGCATGTTTTGTACGTTTTAAATAATTTTAAGGTTAGTAGGCGCAAGTGGTGTTTTGGTAAAAATCCAGATAACGAAGACCCAAAACTGATCAACATTAAAAAAAATCTTATATCTTTGAGACTTTTTTTTCTCTAAATGCGATAGTTTTCAAGATACTTAATAAAAACTGAAATGTGCTCCCTTTAAATGCCCCCCCCCCTATGGTTAGGGACTTTTAGTATGTTATTCAGGGCACTTAACTTTATAACTGTGCTCAATTTCTAAGCTACACGATTTTTTTTTTTAATGTTGATCGGTTTTGGGTATTCGTTATCTAGATTTTTACTCAAACAGCCACTTGCGCCTACTAGCCTTTAAATTATTTAAAACTTACAAAACATGCTGTATTATCCTTGCATATTCCCTATGTATATATTTGTTTTTTACATTAGAAAATATTTGACAAGAACCCTTTTAATTGCACACTTTAGTTGATTTTACTATTGCAAAAAAAGAATTTTTCAAGAAAATGTGTTATTTCATCTCCCTATATCTTCTAAACTAATGATCGTACAAACAAAATATAATATACATTTTTGTAGGAAATTTTGCGTAGATTAATTTTGTAATTGACATTTTTTCTCTAAATGCGATAGTTTTTAAGATATGTAATAAAAACTGAAAATTCCCCCCCTTAAATGTCCCCCTGCCTCCCTCCCCGCTCACCCCCACGGGCAGGGACTTTTAGTATGTTGTTCAGGACCCTCTCGGCTATGAGTGTGCAAAACTTCAAAACTACACGATTTTTTTTTTCTATTTTACCTATTTTGACTGGACTTATCCAGATTTTTACTCAAACCGCCACTTGCGCCTACTAGCCTTAAAATTATTTAAAACTTACAAAACATGCTGTATTATCCTTGCATATTCCCTATGTATATATTTGTTTTTTACATGAGAAAATATTTGACAAGAACCCTTTTAATTGCACACTTTAGTTGATTTTACTATTGCAAAAAAGAATTTTTCAAGAAAATGTGTTATTTCATCTCCCTATATCTTCTAAACTAATGATCGTACAAACAAAATCTAATATACATTTTTGTAGGAAAGTTTACGTAGATTAATTTTGTAATTGACATTTTTTCTCTAAATGCGATAGTTTTTAAGATATTCAATAAAAACTGAAAATTGCCCCCCTTAAATGCCCCCCCTGCCCCCGCTCACCCGCCACGGGCGGGGACTTTTAGTATGTTGTTCAGGACCCTCTCGGCTATGAGTATGTAAAATTTCAAAACTACACGATTTTTTTCCTCTATTCGTCAAATTTTGGCCTTCGTTGCCTGGACTATTTAGACGGTTTTGTGAGTCAGGTAGGTTCGGAATCATCAGAAAAGTGTGTACGCGAAGGAGGAAAGTTGTCTTGAGTGCCGAAACGTGGAAAAAATAAATGTATAACGAAAAGAAACAAAAGGGCGGTATTTATTTAAATGGTCTTTTAGACGATATTGTGAGTCAGATGGGTTCGGAATCATAAAAACAGTGTGTACGCGAAGGAGGAAAGTTGTTTTGTGTGCAAAAACGTGGAAAAAAATGAATGTATAAGGAAAAGAAACAAAAGGGAGGTATTGGTTTAAATGGTCTTTTAGACGATTTTGTGAGTCAGGTGGGTTCGGAATCATAAAAAAAGTTTGTACGAGAAGGAGGAAAGTTGGAAAAACGTGGAAAAAATGAATGTATAAAGAAAAGAAACAAAAGGGAGGTATTTGTTTAAATGGTCTTTTAGACGATTTTTTGAGACAGATGGGTTCGGAATCATAAAAACAGTGTGTACGCAAAGGAGGAAAGTTGTTTTGAGTGCCGAAACGTGGAAAAAATAAATGTATAAGGAAAAGAAACAAAAGGGCGGTATTTGTTTAAATGGCTTTTTAGACAGTTTTGTGAGTAAGATGGGTTCGGAATCATAAAAACAGTGTGTACGCGAAGGAGGAAAGTTGTTTTGAGTACAAAAGTGTGAAAAAATGAATGTATAAGGAAAAGAGAAACAATTGGGCGGTATTGGTTTAAATGGCCTTTTAGACGGTTTTTGTGAGTCAGGTGGGTTCGGATTCATAAAGAAAGTGTGTACGAAAAGGAGGAAAGTTGGAAAAACGTGGAAAAAATGAATGTATAAGGAAAAGAAACAAAAGGGCGGTATTGGTTTAAATGGCCTTTTTAACGATTTTGTGAGTCAGATGGGTTCGGAATCATAAAAACAGTGTGTACGCGAAGGAGGAAAGTTATCTTGAGTGCAAAAACGTGGAAAAAATGAATGTATAAGGAAAAGAAACAAAAGGGAGGTATTGGTTTAAATGGTCTTTTAGACGATTTTGTGAGACAGATGGGTTCGAAATCATAAAAGCAGTGTGTACGCGAATGTGGAAAGATGTTTTGAGTGCCGAAACGTGGAAAAAATTAATGTATAACGAAAAAAAACAAAAGGGCGGTATTGGTTTAAATAGCTTTTTAGACAGTTTTGTGAGTCAGATGGGTTCGGAATGTTAAAAACAGTGTGTACGCGGAGGAGGAAAGTTGTTTTGAGTGCAAAAACGTGGAAAAAAATGAATGTATAAGGAAAAGAAAAAAAAGGGAGGTATTGGTTTAAATAGTCTTTTAGACGATTTTGTGAGACAGATGGGTTCGGAATCATAAAAACAGTGTGTACGCAAAGGAGGAAAGTTGTTTTGAGTGCCGAAACGTGGAAAAAATGAATGTATAAGGAAAAGGAACAAAAGAGAGGTATTGGTTTAAATGGTCTTTTAGACGATTTTGTGATTCAGATGGGTTCGGAATCATAAAAACAGTGTGTACGCGAAGGAGGAAAGTTGTTTTATGTGCAAAAACGTGGAAAAAATTAATGTATAACGAAAAAAAAACATAAGGGCGGTATTGGTTTAAATGGCATTTTAGACAGTTTTGTGATTCAGATGGGTTTGGAATCTTAAAAACAGTGTGTACGCGAAGGAGGAAAGTTGTCTTGAGTGCAAAAACGTGGAAAAAACGAATGTATAAGGAAAAGAAACAAATGGGCGGTATTGGTTTAAATGGCCTTTTAGACGGTTTTTGTGAGTCAGGTGGGTTCGGATTCATAAAAAAAGTGTGTACGAGAAGGAGGAAAGTTGGAAAAACGTGGAAAAAATGAATGTATAAGGAAAAGAAACAAAAGGGCGGTATTGGTTTAAATGGCCTTTTTAACGATTTTGTGAGTCAGATGGGTTCGGAATCATAAAAAAAGTCTGTACGCGAAGGAGGAAAGTTGTTTTGAGTGCAAAAACGTGGAAAAAATGAATGTATAAGGAAAAGAAACAAAAGGGCGGTATTGGTTTAAATGGCCTTTTTAACGATTTTGTGAGTCAGGTGGGTTCGGAATCATAAAAAAAGTGTGTACGAGAAGGAGGAAAGTTGGAAAAACGTGGAAAAAATGAATGTATAAGGAAAAGAAACAAATGGGCGGTATTGGTTTAAATGGCCTTTTAGACGGTTTTTGTGAGTCAGGTGGGTTCGGATTCATAAAAAAAGTGTGTACGAGAAGGAGGAAAGTTGGAAAAACGTGGAAAAAGTGAATGTATAAGGAAAAGAAACAAAAGGGCGGTATTGGTTTAAATGGCCTTTTTAACGATTTTGTGAGTCAGATGGGTTCGGAATCATAAAAAAAGTGTGTACGCGAAGGAGGAAAATTGTTTTGAGTGCAAAAACGTGAAAAAATGAATGTATAAGGAAAAGAAACAAAAGGGCGGTATTGGTTTAAATGGCTTTTTAGACAGTTTTGTGAGTCAGATGGGTTGGGAATCTTAAAAACAGTGTGTACGCGGAGGAGGAAAGTTGGAAAAACGTGGAAAAAATGAATGTATAAGGAAAAGAAACAAAAGGGCGGTATTGGTTTAAATGGCCTTTTTAACGATTTTGTGAGTCAGGTGGGTTCGGAATCATAAAAAAAGTGTGTACGAGAAGGAGGAAAGTTGGAAAAACGTGGAAAAAATGAATGTATAAGGAAAAGAAACAAAAGGGCGGTATTGGTTTAAATGGCCTTTTTAGTCCAGTTAAAATAGGAAAAATAGAAGAAAAAAATCGTGTAGTTTTGAAATTTTGCATACTCATAGCCGAGGGGGTCCTGAACAACATACTAAAAGTCCCCGCCCGTGGGAGGTGAGCGGGGGACAGGGGGGGCAATTAAGGGGGGCAATTTTCAGTTTTTATTAAATATCTTAAAAACTGTCGCATTTAGAGAAAAAATGTCAATTACAAAATTAATCTATGTAAAATTTCCTACAAAAATGTATACTACATTTTGTTTGTACGATCATTAGTTTAGAAGATATAGGGAGATGAAATAACACATTTTCTTGAAAAATTCTTTTTTGCAATAGTAAAATCAACTAAAGTGTGCAATTAAAAGGGTTCTTGTCAAATATTTTCTAATGTAAAAAACAAATATATACATAGGGAATATGCAAGGATAATACAGCATGTTTTGTAAGTTTTAAATAATTTTAAGGCTAGTAGGCGCAAGTGGCGATTTGAGTAAAAATCTGGATAAGTCCAGACAAAATAGGAAAAACAGAAAAAAAAAAATCGTGTAGTTTTGAAGTTTTGCACACTCATAGCCGAGAGGGTCCTGAACAACATACTAAAAGTCCCCGCCCGTGGGGGGTGAGCGGGGGGCATTTAAGGGGGCAATTTTCAGTTTTTATTGAATATCTTAAAAACTATCGCATTTAGAGAAAAAATGTCAATTACAAAATTAATCTACGCAAAATTTCCTACAAAAATGTATAGTACATTTTGTTTTTACGATCATTAGTTTAGAAGATATAGGGAGATGAAATAACACATTTTCTTGAAAAATTCTTTTTTGCAATAGTAAAATCAACTAAAGTGTGCAATTAAAAGGGTCCTAGTCAAATATTTTCTAATGTACAAAACAAATATATACATAGGGAATATGCAAGGATAATACAGCATGTTTTGTAAGTTTTAAATAATTTTAAGGCTAGCAGGCGCAAGTGGCGGTTTGAGTAAAAATCTAGATAACGAAGACCCAAAACCGATCAACATTAAAAAAAAAAAAAAAAAAAAAAAAAAAATCGTGTAGCTTAGAAATTGAGCACAGTTATAAAGTTAAGTGCTCTGAATAACATACTAAAAGTCCCTAACCATGGGGGTTGGGCATTTAAAGGGGGCACATTTCAGTTTTTATTAAGCACATTTAGAGAAAAAAAATCTCAATTGCAAAATTAATCTACGTGAAATTTCCTAAAAAAATTGTATATTCTATTTTGTTTGTATGATCAATAGTTTAGAAGATATAGGGGAACGAAATAACACATTTTCTTGAAAAATTCTTTTTTTTTTTTTTTTTTTTTTTTGCGATAGTAAAATCAACTAAATTGTGGAATTAAAAGGGTTCTGATAAAACATTTTCTAATGTACAAAACAAATATATGCATAGGGAATATGTAAGGATAATACAGCATGTTTTGTACGTTTTAAATAATTTTAAGGTTAGTAGGCGCAAGTGGTGTTTTGGTAAAAATCCAGATAACGAAGACCCAAAACTGATCAACATTAAAAAAAATCTTATATCTTTGAGACTTTTTTTTCTCTAAATGCGATAGTTTTCAAGATACTTAATAAAAACTGAAATGTGCTCCCTTTAAATGCCCCCCCCCCTATGGTTAGGGACTTTTAGTATGTTATTCAGGGCACTTAACTTTATAACTGTGCTCAATTTCTAAGCTACACGATTTTTTTTTTTAATGTTGATCGGTTTTGGGTATTCGTTATCTAGATTTTTACTCAAACAGCCACTTGCGCCTACTAGCCTTTAAATTATTTAAAACTTACAAAACATGCTGTATTATCCTTGCATATTCCCTATGTATATATTTGTTTTTTACATTAGAAAATATTTGACAAGAACCCTTTTAATTGCACACTTTAGTTGATTTTACTATTGCAAAAAAAGAATTTTTCAAGAAAATGTGTTATTTCATCTCCCTATATCTTCTAAACTAATGATCGTACAAACAAAATATAATATACATTTTTGTAGGAAATTTTGCGTAGATTAATTTTGTAATTGACATTTTTTCTCTAAATGCGATAGTTTTTAAGATATGTAATAAAAACTGAAAATTCCCCCCCTTAAATGTCCCCCTGCCTCCCTCCCCGCTCACCCCCACGGGCAGGGACTTTTAGTATGTTGTTCAGGACCCTCTCGGCTATGAGTGTGCAAAACTTCAAAACTACACGATTTTTTTTTTCTATTTTACCTATTTTGACTGGACTTATCCAGATTTTTACTCAAACCGCCACTTGCGCCTACTAGCCTTAAAATTATTTAAAACTTACAAAACATGCTGTATTATCCTTGCATATTCCCTATGTATATATTTGTTTTTTACATGAGAAAATATTTGACAAGAACCCTTTTAATTGCACACTTTAGTTGATTTTACTATTGCAAAAAAGAATTTTTCAAGAAAATGTGTTATTTCATCTCCCTATATCTTCTAAACTAATGATCGTACAAACAAAATCTAATATACATTTTTGTAGGAAAGTTTACGTAGATTAATTTTGTAATTGACATTTTTTCTCTAAATGCGATAGTTTTTAAGATATTCAATAAAAACTGAAAATTGCCCCCCTTAAATGCCCCCCCTGCCCCCGCTCACCCGCCACGGGCGGGGACTTTTAGTATGTTGTTCAGGACCCTCTCGGCTATGAGTATGTAAAATTTCAAAACTACACGATTTTTTTCCTCTATTCGTCAAATTTTGGCCTTCGTTGCCTGGACTATTTAGACGGTTTTGTGAGTCAGGTAGGTTCGGAATCATCAGAAAAGTGTGTACGCGAAGGAGGAAAGTTGTCTTGAGTGCCGAAACGTGGAAAAAATAAATGTATAACGAAAAGAAACAAAAGGGCGGTATTTATTTAAATGGTCTTTTAGACGATATTGTGAGTCAGATGGGTTCGGAATCATAAAAACAGTGTGTACGCGAAGGAGGAAAGTTGTTTTGTGTGCAAAAACGTGGAAAAAAATGAATGTATAAGGAAAAGAAACAAAAGGGAGGTATTGGTTTAAATGGTCTTTTAGACGATTTTGTGAGTCAGGTGGGTTCGGAATCATAAAAAAAGTTTGTACGAGAAGGAGGAAAGTTGGAAAAACGTGGAAAAAATGAATGTATAAAGAAAAGAAACAAAAGGGAGGTATTTGTTTAAATGGTCTTTTAGACGATTTTTTGAGACAGATGGGTTCGGAATCATAAAAACAGTGTGTACGCAAAGGAGGAAAGTTGTTTTGAGTGCCGAAACGTGGAAAAAATAAATGTATAAGGAAAAGAAACAAAAGGGCGGTATTTGTTTAAATGGCTTTTTAGACAGTTTTGTGAGTAAGATGGGTTCGGAATCATAAAAACAGTGTGTACGCGAAGGAGGAAAGTTGTTTTGAGTACAAAAGTGTGAAAAAATGAATGTATAAGGAAAAGAGAAACAATTGGGCGGTATTGGTTTAAATGGCCTTTTAGACGGTTTTTGTGAGTCAGGTGGGTTCGGATTCATAAAGAAAGTGTGTACGAAAAGGAGGAAAGTTGGAAAAACGTGGAAAAAATGAATGTATAAGGAAAAGAAACAAAAGGGCGGTATTGGTTTAAATGGCCTTTTTAACGATTTTGTGAGTCAGATGGGTTCGGAATCATAAAAACAGTGTGTACGCGAAGGAGGAAAGTTATCTTGAGTGCAAAAACGTGGAAAAAATGAATGTATAAGGAAAAGAAACAAAAGGGAGGTATTGGTTTAAATGGTCTTTTAGACGATTTTGTGAGACAGATGGGTTCGAAATCATAAAAGCAGTGTGTACGCGAATGTGGAAAGATGTTTTGAGTGCCGAAACGTGGAAAAAATTAATGTATAACGAAAAAAAACAAAAGGGCGGTATTGGTTTAAATAGCTTTTTAGACAGTTTTGTGAGTCAGATGGGTTCGGAATGTTAAAAACAGTGTGTACGCGGAGGAGGAAAGTTGTTTTGAGTGCAAAAACGTGGAAAAAAATGAATGTATAAGGAAAAGAAAAAAAAGGGAGGTATTGGTTTAAATAGTCTTTTAGACGATTTTGTGAGACAGATGGGTTCGGAATCATAAAAACAGTGTGTACGCAAAGGAGGAAAGTTGTTTTGAGTGCCGAAACGTGGAAAAAATGAATGTATAAGGAAAAGGAACAAAAGAGAGGTATTGGTTTAAATGGTCTTTTAGACGATTTTGTGATTCAGATGGGTTCGGAATCATAAAAACAGTGTGTACGCGAAGGAGGAAAGTTGTTTTATGTGCAAAAACGTGGAAAAAATTAATGTATAACGAAAAAAAAACATAAGGGCGGTATTGGTTTAAATGGCATTTTAGACAGTTTTGTGATTCAGATGGGTTTGGAATCTTAAAAACAGTGTGTACGCGAAGGAGGAAAGTTGTCTTGAGTGCAAAAACGTGGAAAAAACGAATGTATAAGGAAAAGAAACAAATGGGCGGTATTGGTTTAAATGGCCTTTTAGACGGTTTTTGTGAGTCAGGTGGGTTCGGATTCATAAAAAAAGTGTGTACGAGAAGGAGGAAAGTTGGAAAAACGTGGAAAAAATGAATGTATAAGGAAAAGAAACAAAAGGGCGGTATTGGTTTAAATGGCCTTTTTAACGATTTTGTGAGTCAGATGGGTTCGGAATCATAAAAAAAGTGTGTACGCGAAGGAGGAAAGTTGGAAAAACGTGGAAAAAATGAATGTATAAGGAAAAGAAACAAAAGGGCGGTATTGGTTTAAATGGCCTTTTTAACGATTTTGTGAGTCAGATGGGTTGGGAATCTTAAAAACAGTGTGTACGCGGAGGAGGAAAGTTGTTTTGAGTGCAAAAACGTGGAAAAAATGAATGTATAAGGAAAAGAAACAAAAGGGAGGTATTGGTTTAAATGGTCTTTTAGACGATTTTGTGAGACAGATGGGTTCGGAATCATAAAAAAAGTGTGTACGCGAAGGAGGAAAGTTGTTTTGAGTGCAAAAACGTGGAAAAAATGAATGTATAAGGAAAAGAAACAAAAGGGCGGTATTGGTTTAAATGGCCTTTTTAACGATTTTGTGAGTCAGGTGGGTTCGGTATCATAAAAAAAGTGTGTACGAGAAGGAGGAAAGTTGGAAAAACGTGGAAAAAATGAATGTATAAGGAAAAGAAACAAAAGGGCGGTATTGGTTTAAATGGCCTTTTAGACGGTTTTGTGAGTCAGGTAGGTTCGGAATCATCAGAAAAGTGTGTACGCGAAGGAGGAAAGTTGTCTTGAGTGCCGAAACGTGGAAAAAATAAATGTATAACGAAAAGAAACAAAAGGGCGGTATTGGTTTAAATGGGCTTTTAGACGATATTGTGAGTCAGATGGGTTCGGAATCATAAAAACAGTGTGTACGCGAAGGAGGAAAGTTGTCTTGAGTGCAAAAACGTGGAAAAAACGAATGTATAAGGAAAAGAAACAAAAGGGACGTATTGGTTTAAATGGTCTTTTAGAAGATTTTGTGAGTCAGATGGGTTCGGAATCATAAAAACAGTGTGTACGCGAAGGAGGAAAGTTGTTTTGAGTGCAAAAACGTGGAAAAAATGAATGTATAAGGAAAAGAAACAAAAGGGAGGTATTGGTTTAAATGGTCTTTTAGACGGTTTTGTGAGTCAGGTGGGTTCGGAATCATAAAAAAAGTTTGTACGAGAAGGAGGAAAGTTGGAAAAACGTGGAAAAAATGAATGTATAAGGAAAAGAAACAAAAGGGCGGTATTGGTTTAAATGGCCTTTTAGACGGTTTTGCGAGTCAGGTAGGTTCGGAATCATCAGAAAAGTGTGTACAAGGAGGAATGTTGTTTTGAATGCAAAAACGTGGAAAAAACGAATGAAAAAAAGAAAAATGAAAAAAGAAACAAAAGGGAGGTATTGGTTTAAATGGCCTTTTTAACGATTTTGTGAGTCAGATGGGTTCGGAATCATAAAAAAAGTGTGTACGCGAAGAAGGAAAATTGTTTTGAGTGCAAAAACGTGGAAAAAATGAATGTATAAGGAAAAGAAACAAAAGGGCTGTATTGGTTTAAATGGCTTTTTAGACAGTTTTGTGAGTCAGATGGGTTGGGAATCTTAAAAACAGTGTGTACGCGAAGGAGGAAAGTTGTCTTGAGTGCAAAAACGCGGTAAAAATGAATGTATAAGGAAAAGAAACAAAAGGGAGGTTTTGGTTTAAATGGTCTTTTAGGCGATTTTGTGAGTCAGATGGGTTCGGAATCATAAAAACAGTGTGTACGCGAAGGAGGAAAGTTGTTTTGAGTGCAAAAACGTGGAAAAAATTATTGTATAACTAGCAGGCTACGCCCGCTTCGCTGGTCACTATTTTTAAATGAATCATTATAATTAATGAATTCTCAAAATTGCGTTAATTTTTATCATGTGAAAAAAAAAAAGAAAAAAAAAACTCTGATCGGGAAAAATGTCGCACCGGGTCCCCACTGCCTTCGGCAGCGTAGACCCGTGCGCGACG
The DNA here is from genome assembly GCA_963930645.1 of Salticus scenicus. Classification (NCBI taxonomy): domain Eukaryota; kingdom Metazoa; phylum Arthropoda; class Arachnida; order Araneae; family Salticidae; genus Salticus; species Salticus scenicus. The sequence goes on from OZ005655.1 coordinate 309,118,480, forward strand.
CGCACGCGCGAATGCATATATATGAGCGCCCTAATAATTTTACAAATTCGAATATATCCGCAATCGATTTGTAAGTATCGAAAACCTCTATATACCAATTTTGAACGATCTAACTGTATTTTTATTTTTTTGCCCCCCTCTCCCCTCTCCCCTCTCCCCTCCCCCCTTCTCCCCCCTCCAAATAACTTCACACTTTCGAAAATATCCCCATTCGACTTGCAGGCCTCTTAAACCTATCTGTACCAATTTTGAACGGCCTAACTGTATTTCTATTTGTTTTTGCCCCATAGCCCCCCCTTACCGCCCCACCCCCTACCCGCCCCTTCTAATAATTTTACAAATTCAAAATCATCCGCAATCGATTTGTAAGTATCGGAAACCTCTATGTACCAATTTTCAACGATCTGACACTATTTTTATTTTTTTGCCCCCCCCCCCTCCCCTCCCCCCTTCTCGCCCCTCCTAATAACTTTACACAATCGAAAATATCCTCATTTGACTTGCAGGCCTCTTAAACCTATCTGTACCAATTTTGAACGGCCTAACTGTATTTCTATTTGTTTTTGCCCCATAGCCCCCCCTTACTGCTCCACCCCCTTACCCGCCCCTCCTAATAATTTTACAAATTCAAAAATATCCGCAATCGATTTGTAAGTATCGAAAACCTGTGTACCAATTTTGAACGATCTGACACTATTTTTATTTTTTTGCCCCCCCTCTCCACTCCCCCCTTCTCGCCCCTCCTAATAACTTTACACAATCGAAAATATCCCCATTCGACTTGCAGGCCTCTTAAACCTATCTGTACCAATTTTGAACGGCCTAACTATATTTTTATTTTTTTTGCCCCATAGCCCCCCTTACTGCCCCACCCTCTACCCGCCCCTCCTAATAATTTTACAAATTCAAAAATATCCGCAATCGATTTGTAAGTATCGGAAACCTCTATGTACCAATTTTCAACGATCAGACACTATTTTTATTTTTTTGCCCCCCCCCCTCCCCTCCCCCCCTACTCGCCCCTCCTAATAACTTTACACAATCGAAAATAACCCCATTTGACTTGCAGGCCTCTTAAACCTATCTGTACCAATTTTGAACGACCTAACTGTATTTCTATTTGTTTTTGCCCCATAGCCCCCCCTTACTGCCCCACCCCCATACCCGCCCCTCCTAATAATTTTACAAATTCAAAAATATCCGCAATCGATTTGTAAGTATCGAAAACCTCTATGTACCAATTTTGAACGATCTGACACTATTTTTATTTTTTTGCCCCCCCCTCCCCTCCCCCCCTTCTCGCCCCTCCTAATAAATTTACACAATCGAAAATATCCCCATTCGACTTACAGGCCTCTTAAACCTATCTGTACCAATTTTGAACGGCCTAACTGTATTTCTATTTGTTCTTGCCCCTTAGCCCCCCCTTACGCATGTGAAATCACGTTTTGCCCCCGCGCCCCCCTTGGGGACCGAATTTCAAAAATTCCAGAAACCGATTTTTAGACATTTGTATTAGCTATATTTAAAAGCAAAAATTTTACGGATATCTGTTTTTTTTTGTTTGAGATATGGAGGATTTTGTGAAATTACGTTCTGCCCCCCCTCCCCCCCTTGGGGGGCGAATTTTGTAAAATCGCTTGCGGCGTTGTCTTTCTCGGGTCGTAAACATTAAACGTGCCAAATTTGGTCCCGCTCGGTGAAACGGCCTAGGATTCTATAGCGAACACACACACACACACACAGACAGACTCTGCTCTTTTATATATATAGACGAAAAAAAACATAAGGGCGGTATTGCTTTAAATGGCTTTTTAGACAGTTTTGTGATTCAGATGGGTTTGGAATCTTAAAAACAGTGTGTACGCGAAGGAGGAAAGTTGTCTTGAGTGCAAAAACGTGGAAAAAATGAATGTATAAGGAAAAGAAACAAAAGGGAGGTATTGGTTTAAATGGCATTTTAGACAGTTTTGTGATTCAGATGGGTTTGGAATCTTAAAAACAGTGTGTACGCGAAGAAGGAAAGTTGTCTTGAGTGCGAAAACGTGGAAAACTAAATGTATAAGGAAAAGAAACAAAAGGGAGGTATTGGTTTAAATGGTCTTTTAGACGATTTTGCGAGTCAGATGGGTTCGGAATCATAAAAATAGTGTGTACGCGAAGGAGGAAAGTTGTCTTGAGTGCAAAAACGTGAAGAAATGAATGTATAAGGAAAAGAAACAAAAGGGACGTATTGGTTTAAATGGTCTTTTAGACGATTTTGTGAGACAGATGGGTTCGGAATCATAAAAACAGTGCGTACGCGAAGGATTAAAGTTGTTTTGAATGCCGAAACGTGGAAAAAATTAATGTATAACGAAAAAAAACAAAAGGGCGGTATTGGTTTAAATAGCTTTTTAGACAGTTTTGTAATTCAGATGGGTTTGGAATCTTAAAAACAGTGTGTACGCGAAGAAGGAAAGTTGTCTTGAGTGCGAAAACGTGGAAAAGTGAATGTATAAGGAAAAGAAACATAAGGGCGGTATTGGTTTAAATGGCATTTTAGACAGTTTTGTGATTCAGATGGGTTTGGAATCTTAAAAACAGTGTGTACGCGAAGGAGGAAAGTTGTCTTGAGTGCAAAAACGTGGAAAAAATGAATGTATAAGGAAAAGAAACAAAAGGGACGTATTGGTTTAAATGGTCTTTTAGACGATTTTGTGAGACAGATGGGTTCGGAATCATAAAAACAGTGTGTACGCGAAGGATTAAAGTTGTTTTGAGTGCCGAAACGTGGAAAAAATTAATGTATAACGAAAAAAAACAAAAGGGCGGTATTGGTTTAAATAGCTTTTTAGACAGTTTTGTGATTCAGATGGGTTTGGAATCTTAAAAACAGTGTGTACGCGAAGAAGGAAAGTTGTCTTGAGTGCAAAAACGTGGAAAAAATGGATGTATAAAGAAAAGAAACAAAAGGGAGGTATTGGTTTAAATGGTCTTTTAGACGATTTTGCGAGACAGATGGGTTCGGAATCATAAAAACAGTGTGTACGCAAAGGAGGAAAGTTGTTTTGAGTTCCGAAACGTGGAAAAAATTAATGTATAACGAAAAAAAACAAAAGGGCGGTATTGGTTTAAATAGCTTTTTAGACAGTTTTGTGAGTCAGATGGGTTCGGAATGTTAAAAACAGTGTGTACGCGGAGGAGGAAAGTTGTTTTGAGTGCAAAAACGTGGAAAAAAATGAATGTATAAGGAAAAGAAACAAAAGGGAGGTATTGGTTTAAATAGTCTTTTAGACGATTTTGTGAGACAGATGGGTTCGGAATCATAAAGACAGTGTGTACGCAAAGGAGGAAAGTTGTTTTGAGTGCCGAAACGTGGAAAAAATGAATGTATAAGGAAAAGAAACAAAAGAGAGGTATTGGTTTAAATGGTCTTTTAGACGATTTTGTGATTCAGATGGGTTCGGAATCATAAAAACAGTGTGTACGCGAATGTGGAAAGATGTTTTGAGTGCCGAAACGTGGAAAAAATTAATGTATAACGAAAAAAAACAAAAGGGCGGTATTGGTTTAAATATCTTTTTAGACAGTTTGTGAGTCAGATGGGTTCGGAATGTTAAAAACAGTGTGTACGCGGAGGAGGAAAGTTGTCTTGAGTGCAGAAACGTGGAAAAAACGAATGTATAAGGAAAAGAAACAAATGGGCGGTATTGGTTTAAATGGCCTTTTAGACGGTTTTTGTGAGTCAGGTGGGTTCGGATTCATAAAAAAAGTGTGTACGAGAAGGAGGAAAGTTGGAAAAACGTGGAAAAAATGAATGTATAAGGAAAACAAATAAAAGGGCGGTATTGGTTTAAATGGCCTTTTTAACGATTTTGTGAGTCAGATGGGTTCGGAATCATAAAAAAAGTGTGTACGCGAAGGAGGAAAATTGTTTTGAGTGCAAAAACGTGAAAAAATGAATGTATAAGGAAAAGAAACAAAAGGGCGGTATTGGTTTAAATGGCTTTTTAGACAGTTTTGTGAGTCAGATGGGTTGGGAATCTTAAAAACAGTGTGTACGCGGAGGAGGAAAGTTGTTTTGAGTGCAAAAACGTGGAAAAAATGAATGCATAAGGAAAAGAAACAAAAGGGAGGTATTGGTTTAAATGGTCTTTTAGACGATTTTGTGAGACAGATGGGTTCGGAATCATAAAAAAAGTGTGTACGCGAAGGAGGAAAGTTGTTTTGAGTGCAAAAACGTGGAAAAAATGAATGTATAAGGAAAAGAAACAAAAGGGCGGTATTGGTTTAAATGGCCTTTTTAACGATTTTGTGAGTCAGGTGGGTTCGGAATCATAAAAAAAGTGTGTACGAGAAGGAGGAAAGTTGGAAAAACGTGGAAAAAATGAATGTATAAGGAAAAGAAACAAAAGGGCGGTATTGGTTTAAATGGCCTTTTAGACGGTTTTGTGAGTCAGGTAGGTTCGGAATCATCAGAAAAGTGTGTACGCGAAGGAGGAAAGTTGTCTTGAGTGCCGAAACGTGGAAAAAATAAATGTATAACGAAAAGAAACAAAAGGGCGGTATTGGTTTAAATGGTCTTTTAGACGATATTGTGAGTCAGATGGGTTCGGAATCATAAAAACAGTGTGTACGCGAAGGAGGAAAGTTGTCTTGAGTGCAAAAACGTGGAAAAAACGAATGTATAAGGAAAAGAAACAAAAGGGACGTATTGGTTTAAATGGTCTTTTAGACGATTTTGTGAGACAGATGGGTTCGGAATCATAAAAACAGTGTGTACGCGAAGGATTAAAGTTGTTTTGAGTGCCGAAACGTGGAAAAAATTAATGTATAACGAAAAAAAACAAAAGGGCGGTATTGGTTTAAATAGCTTTTTAGACAGTTTTGTGAGTCAGATGGGTTTGGAATGTTAAAAACAGTGTGTACGCGGAGGAAGAAAGTTGTTTTGAGTGCAAAAACGTGGAAAAAAATGAATGTATAAGGAAAAGAAACAAAAGGGAGGTATTGGTTTAAATGGTCTTTTAGACGATTTTGTGAGTCAGATGGGTTCGGAATCATAAAAACAGTGTGTACGCGAAGGAGGAAAGTTGTTTTGAGTGCAAAAACGTGGAAAAAATGAATGTATAAGGAAAAGAAACAAAAGGGAGGTATTGGTTTAAATGGTCTTTTAGACGGTTTTGTGAGTCAGGTGGGTTCGGAATCATAAAAAAAGTTTGTACGAGAAGGAGGAAAGTTGGAAAAACGTGGAAAAAATGAATGTATAAGGAAAAGAAACAAAAGGGCGGTATTGGTTTAAATGGCCTTTTAGACGGTTCTGCGAGTCAGGTAGGTTCGGAATCATCAGAAAAGTGTGTACAAGGAGGAATGTTGTTTTGAATGCAAAAACGTGGAAAAAACGAATGTATAAGGAAAAGAAACAAAAGGGAGGTATTGGTTTAAATGGCCTTTTTAACGATTTTGTGAGTCAGATGGGTTCAGAATCATAAAAAAAGTGTGTACGCGAAGGAGGAAAATTGTTTTGAGTGCAAAAACGTGGAAAAAATGAATGTATAAGGAAAAGAAACAAAAGGGCTGTATTGGTTTAAATGGCTTTTTAGACAGTTTTGTGAGTCAGATGGGTTGGGAATCTTAAAAACAGTGTGTACGCGAAGGAGGAAAGTTGTCTTGAGTGCAAAAACGCGGTAAAAATGAATGTATAAGGAAAAGAAACAAAAGGGAGGTATTGGTATAAATGGTCTTTTAGACGATTTTGTGAGACAGATGGGTTCGGAATCATAAAAACAGTGTGTACGCAAAGGAGGAAAGTTGTTTTGAGTGCCGAAACGTGGAAAAAATAAATGTATAAGGAAAAGAAACAAAAGGGCGGTATTGGTTTAAATGGCTTTTTAGACAGTTTTGTGAGTAAGATGGGTTCGGAATCATAAAAACAGTGTGTACGCGAAGGAGGAAAGTTGTTTTGAGTACAAAAATGTGGAAAAAATGAATGTATAAGGAAAAGAAACAAATGGGCGGTATTGGTTTAAATGGCCTTTTAGACGGTTTTATTGAGTTAGGTGGGTTCGGATTCATAAAGAAAGTGTGTACGAAAAGGAGGAAAGTTGGAAAAACGTCGAAAAAATGAATGTATAAGGAAAAGAAACAAAAGGGCGGTATTGGTTTAAATGGCCTTTTTAACGATTTTGTGAGTCAGATGGGTTCGGAATCATAAAAACAGTGTGTACGCGAAGGAGGAAAGTTGTCTTGAGTGCAAAAACGTGGAAAAAATGAATGTATAAGGAAAAGAAACAAAAGGGAGGTATTGGTTTAAATGGTCTTTTAGACGATTTTGTGAGACAGATGGGTTCGAAATCATAAAAGCAGTGTGTACGCGAATGTGGAAAGATGTTTTGAGTGCCGAAACGTGGAAAAAATTAATGTATAACGAAAAAAAACAAAAGGGCGGTATTGGTTTAAATAGCTTTTTAGACAGTTTTGTGAGTCAGATGGGTTCGGAATGTTAAAAACAGTGTGTACGCGGAGGAGGAAAGTTGTTTTGAGTGCAAAAACGTGGAAAAAAATGAATGTATAAGGAAAAGAAACAAAAGGGAGGTATTGGTTTAAATAGTCTTTTAGACGATTTTGTGAGACAGATGGGTTCGGAATCATAAAAAAAGTGAGTACGCGAAGGAGGAAAGTTGGAAAAACGTGGAAAAAATGAATGTATAAGGAAAAGAAACAAAAGGGCGGTATTGGTTTAAATGGCCTTTTTAACGATTTTGTGAGTCAGATGGGTTGGGAATCTTAAAAACAGTGTGTACGCGGAGGAGGAAAGTTGTTTTGAGTGCAAAAACGTGGAAAAAATGAATGTATAAGGAAAAGAAACAAAAGGGAGGTATTGGTTTGAATGGTCTTTTAGACGATTTTGTGAGACAGATGGGTTCGGAATCATAAAAAAAGTGTGTACGCGAAGGAGGAAAGTTGTTTTGAGTGCAAAAACGTGGAAAAAATGAATGTATAAGGAAAAGAAACAAAAGGGCGGTATTGGTTTAAATGGCCTTTTTAACGATTTTGTGAGTCAGGTGGGTTCGGAATCATAAAAAAAGTGTGTACGAGAAGGAGGAAAGTTGGAAAAACGTGGAAAAAATGAATGTATAAGGAAAAGAAACAAAAGGGCGGTATTGGTTTAAATGGCCTTTTAGACGGTTTTGTGAGTCAGGTAGGTTCGGAATCATCAGAAAAGTGTGTACGCGAAGGAGGAAAGTTGTCTTGAGTGCCGAAACGTGGAAAAAATAAATGTATAACGAAAAGAAACAAAAGGGCGGTATTGGTTTAAATGGGCTTTTAGACGATATTGTGAGTCAGATGGGTTCGGAATCATAAAAACAGTGTGTACGCGAAGGAGGAAAGTTGTCTTGAGTGCAAAAACGTGGAAAAAACGAATGTATAAGGAAAAGAAACAAAAGGGACGTATTGGTTTAAATGGTCTTTTAGACGATTTTGTGAGACAGATGGGTTCGGAATCATAAAAACAGTGTGTACGCGAAGGATTAAAGTTGTTTTGAGTGCCGAAACGTGGAAAAAATTAATGTATAACGAAAAAAAACAAAAGGGCGGTATTGGTTTAAATAGCTTTTTAGACAGTTTTGTGAGTCAGATGGGTTTGGAATGTTAAAAACAGTGTGTACGCGGAGGAGGAAAGTTGTTTTGAGTGCAAAAACGTGGAAAAAAATGAATGTATAAGGAAAAGAAACAAAAGGGAGGTATTGGTTTAAATGGTCTTTTAGACGATTTTGTGAGTCAGATGGGTTCGGAATCATAAAAACAGTGTGTACGCGAAGGAGGAAAGTTGTTTTGAGTGCAAAAACGTGGAAAAAATGAATGTATAAGGAAAAGAAACAAAAGGGAGGTATTGGTTTAAATGGTCTTTTAGACGGTTTTGTGAGTCAGGTGGGTTCGGAAATAAAAAAAGTTTGTACGAGAAGGAGGAAAGTTGGAAAAACGTGGAAAAAATGAATGTATAAGGAAAAGAAACAAAAGGGCGGTATTGGTTTAAATGGCATTTTAGACGGTTTTGCGAGTCAGGTAGGTTCGGAATCATCAGAAAAGTGTGTACAAGGAGGAATGTTGTTTTGAATGCAAAAACGTGGAAAAAACAAATGTATAAGGAAAAGAAACAAAAGGGAGGTATTGGTTTAAATGGCCTTTTTAACGATTTTTTGAGTCAGATGGGTTCGGAATCATAAAAAAAGTGTGTACGCGAAGGAGGAAAATTGTTTTGAGTGCAAAAACGTGGAAAAAATGAATGTATAAGGAAAAGAAACAAAAGGGCTGTATTGGTTTAAATGGCTTTTTAGACAGTTTTGTGAGTCAGATGGGTTGGGAATCTTAAAAACAGTGTGTACGCGAAGGAGGAAAGTTGTCTTGAGTGCAAAAACGTGGAAAAAATTATTGTATAACGAAAAAAAACATAAGGGCGGTATTGCTTTAAATGGCTTTTTAGACAGTTTTGTGATTCAGATGGGTTTGGAATCTTAAAAACAGTGTGTACGCGAAGGAGGAAAGTTGTCTTGAGTGCAAAAACGTGGAAAAAATGAATGTATAAGGAAAAGAAACAAAAGGGAGGTATTGGTTTAAATGGTCTTTTAGACGATTTTGCGAGTCAGATGGGTTCGGAATCATAAAAATAGTGTGTACGCGAAGGAGGAAAGTTGTCTTGAGTGCAAAAACGTGAAGAAATGAATGTATAAGGAAAAGAAACAAAAGGGACGTATTGGTTTAAATGGTCTTTTAGACGATTTTGTGAGACAGATGGGTTCGGAATCATAAAAACAGTGCGTACGCGAAGGATTAAAGTTGTTTTGAGTGCCGAAACGTGGAAAAAATTAATGTATAACGAAAAAAAACAAAAGGGCGGTATTGGTTTAAATAGCTTTTTAGACAGTTTTGTGAGTCAGATGGGTTCGGAATGTTAAAAACAGTGTGTACGCGGAGGAGGAAAGTTGTTTTGAGTGCAAAAACGTGGAAAAAAATGAATGTATAAGGAAAAGAAACAAAAGGGAGGTATTGGTTTAAATGGCCTTTTTAACGATTTTGTGAGTCAGGTGGGTTCGGAATCATAAAAAAAGTGTGTACGAGAAGGAGGAAAGTTGGAAAAACGTGGAAAAAATGAATGTATAAGGAAAAGAAACAAAAGGGCGGTATTGGTTTAAATGGCCTTTTAGACGGTTTTGTGAGTCAGGTAGGTTCGGAATCATCAGAAAAGTGTGTACGCGAAGGAGGAAAGTTGTCTTGAGTGCCGAAACGTGGAAAAAATAAATGTGTAACGAAAAGAAACAAAAGGGCGGTATTGGTTTAAATGGGCTTTAAGACGATATTGTGAGTCAGGTGGGTTCGGAATCATAAAAAAAGTTTGTACGAGAAGGAGGAAAGTTGTCTTGAGTACAAAAACGTGGAAAAAATGAATGTATAAGGAAAAGAAACAAAAGGGAGGTATTGGTTTAAATGGTCTTTTAGACGATTTTGTGAGACAGATGGGTTCGAAATCATAAAAGCAGTGTGTACGCGAATGTGGAAAGATGTTTTGAGTGCCGAAACGTGGAAAAAATTAATGTATAACGAAAAAAAACAAAAGGGCGGTATTGGTTTAAATAGCTTTTTAGACAGTTTTGTGAGTCAGATGGGTTCGGAATGTTAAAAACAGTGTGTACGCGGAGGAGGAAAGTTGTTTTGATTGGTTGGAGGAGGATTATTGGTTGGAGGTATTACAAAATTGGTCTTTTAGACAATTTTGTGAGACAGTTGGGTTCGGAATCATAAAAACAGTGTGTACGCAAAGGAGGAAAGTTGTTTTGAGTGCCGAAACGTGGAAAAAATGAATGTATAAGGAAAAGAAACAAAAGAGAGGTATTGGTTTAAATGGTCTTTTAGACGATTTTGTGATTCAGATGGGTTCGGAATCATAAAAACAGTGTGTACGCGAAGGAGGAAAGTTGTTTTATGTGCAAAAACGTGGAAAAAATTAATGTATAACGAAAAAAAAACATAAGGGCGGTATTGGTTTAAATGGCATTTTAGACAGTTTTGTGATTCAGATGGGTTTGGAATCTTAAAAACAGTGTGTACGCGAAGGAGGAAAGTTGTCTTGAGTGCAAAAACGTGGAAAAAACGAATGTATAAGGAAAAGAAACAAATGGGCGGTATTGGTTTAAATGATCTTTTAGACGGTTTTTGTGAGTCAGGTGGGTTCGGATTCATAAAAAAAGTGTGTACGAGAAGGAGGAAAGTTGGAAAAACGTGGAAAAAATGAATGTATAAGGAAAAGAAACAAAAGGGCGGTATTGGTTTAAATGGCCTTTTTAACGATTTTGTGAGTCAGATGGGTTGGGAATCTTAAAAACAGTGTGTACGCGAAGGAGGAAAGTTGTCTTGAGTGCAAAAACGTGGAAAAAACGAATGTATAAGGAAAAGAAACAAATGGGCGGTATTGGTTTAAATGATCTTTTAGACAGTTTTTGTGAGTCAGGTGGGTTCGGATTCATAAAAAAAGTGTGTACGAGAAGGAGGAAAGTTGGAAAAACGTGGAAAAAATGAATGTATAAAGAAAAGAAACAAAAGGGCGGTATTGGTTTAAATGGCCTTTTTAACGATTTTGTGAGTCAGATGGGTTCGGAATCATAAAAAAAGTGTGTACGCGAAGGAGGAAAGTTGGAAAAACGTGGAAAAAATGAATGTATAAGGAAAAGAAACAAAAGGGCGGTATTGGTTTAAATGGCCTTTTTAACGATTTTGTGAGTCAGATGGGTTGGGAATCTTAAAAACAGTGTGTACGCGGAGGAGGAAAGTTGTTTTGAGTGCAAAAACGTGGAAAAAATGAATGTATAAGGAAAAGAAACAAAAGGGCGGTATTGGTTTAAATGGCCTTTTTAACGATTTTGTGAGACAGGTGGGTTCGGAATTATAAAAAAAGTGTGTACGAGAAGGAGGAAAGTTGGAAAAACGTGGAAAAAATGAATGTATAAGGAAAAGAAACAAAAGGGCGGTATTGGTTTAAATGGCCTTTTAGACGGTTTTGTGAGTCAGGTAGGTTCGGAATCATCAGAAAAGTGTGTACGCGAAGGAGGAAAGTTGTCTTGAGTGCCGAAACGTGGAAAAAATAAATGTATAACGAAAAGAAACAAAAGGGCGGTATTGGTTTAAATGGGCTTTTAGACGATATTGTGAGTCAGATGGGTTCGGAATCATAAAAACAGTGTGTACGCGAAGGAGGAAAGTTGTCTTGAGTGCAAAAACGTGGAAAAAACGAATGTATAAGGAAAAGAAACAAAAGGGACGTATTGGTTTAAATGGTCTTTTAGACGATTTTGTGAGACAGATGGGTTCGGAATCATAAAAACAGTGTGTACGCGAAGGATTAAAGTTGTTTTGAGTGCCGAAACGTGGAAAAAATTAATGTATAACGAAAAAAAACAAAAGGGCGGTATTGGTTTAAATAGCTTTTTAGACAGTTTTGTGAGTCAGATGGGTTTGGAATGTTAAAAACAGTGTGTACGCGGAGGAGGAAAGTTGTTTTGAGTGCAAAAACGTGGAAAAAAATGAATGTATAAGGAAAAGAAACAAAAGGGAGGTATTGGTTTAAATGGTCTTTTAGACGATTTTGTGAGTCAGATGGGTTCGGAATCATAAAAACAGTGTGTACGCGAAGGAGGAAAGTTGTTTTGAGTGCAAAAACGTGGAAAAAATGAATGTATAAGGAAAAGAAACAAAAGGGAGGTATTGGTTTAAATGGTCTTTTAGACGGTTTTGTGAGTCAGGTGGGTTCGGAATCATAAAAAAAGTTTGTACGAGAAGGAGGAAAGTTGGAAAAACGTGGAAAAAATGAATGTATAAGGAAAAGAAACAAAAGGGCGGTATTGGTTTAAATGGCCCTTTAGACGGTTTTGCGAGTCAGGTAGGTTCGGAATCATCAGAAAAGTGTGTACAAGGAGGAATGTTGTTTTGAATGCAAAAACGTGGAAAAAACGAATGTATAAGGAAAAGAAACAAAAGGGAGGTATTGGTTTAAATGGCCTTTTTAACGATTTTGTGAGTCAGATGGGTTCGGAATCATAAAAAAAGTGTGTACGCGAAGGAGGAAAATTGTTTTGAGTGCAAAAACGTGGAAAAAATGAATGTATAAGGAAAAGAAACAAAAGGGCTGTATTGGTTTATATGGCTTTTTAGACAGTTTTGTGAGTCAGATGGGTTGGGAATCTTAAAAACAGTGTGTACGCGAAGGAGGAAAGTTGTCTTGAGTGCAAAAACGCGGTAAAAATGAATGTATAAGGAAAAGAAACAAAAGGGAGGTTTTGGTTTAAATGGCCTTTTTAACGATTTTGTGAGTCAGGTGGGTTCGGAATCATAAAAAAAGTGTGTACGAGAAGGAGGAAAGTTGGAAAAACGTGGAAAAAATGAATGTATAAGGAAAAGAAACAAAAGGGCGGTATTGGTTTAAATGGCCTTTTAGACGGTTTTGTGAGTCAGGTAGGTTCGGAATCATCAGAAAAGTGTGTACGCGAAGGAGGAAAGTTGTCTTGAGTGCCGAAACGTGGAAAAAATAAATGTATAACGAAAAGAAACAAAAGGGCGGTATTGGTTTAAATGGGCTTTTAGACGATATTGTGAGTCAGATGGGTTCGGAATCATAAAAACAGTGTGTACGCGAAGGAGGAAAGTTGTCTTGAGTGCAAAAACGTGGAAAAAATGAATGTATAAGGAAAAGAAACAAAAGGGAGGTATTGGTTTAAATAGCTTTTTAGACAGTTTTGTGAGTCAGATGGGTTTGGAATGTTAAAAACAGTGTGTACGCGGAGGAGGAAAGTTGTTTTGAGTGCAAAAACGTAGAAAAAAATGAATGTATAAGGAAAAGAAACAAAAGGGAGGTATTGGTTTAAATGGCCTTTTTAACGATTTTGTGAGTCAGGTGGGTTCGGAATCATAAAAAAAGTGTGTACGAGAAGGAGGAAAGTTGGAAAAACGTGGAAAAAATGAATGTATAAGGAAAAGAAACAAAAGGGCGGTATTGGTTTAAATGGCCTTTTAGACGGTTTTGTGAGTCAGGTAGGTTCGGAATCATCAGAAAAGTGTGTACGCGAAGGAGGAAAGTTGTCTTGAGTGCCGAAACGTGGAAAAAATAAATGTATAACGAAAAGAAACAAAAGGGCGGTATTGGTTTAAATGGGCTTTTAGACGATATTGTGAGTCAGATGGGTTCGGAATCATAAAAACAGTGTGTACGCGAAGGAGGAAAGTTGTCTTGAGTGCAAAAACGTGGAAAAAATGAATGTATAAGGAAAAGAAACAAAAGGGAGGTATTGGTTTAAATAGCTTTTTAGACAGTTTTGTGAGTCAGATGGGTTTGGAATGTTAAAAACAGTGTGTACGCGGAGGAGGAAAGTTGTTTTGAGTGCAAAAACGTAGAAAAAAATGAATGTATAAGGAAAAGAAACAAAAGGGAGGTATTGGTTTAAATGGTCTTTTAGACGATTTTGTGAGTCAGATGGGTTCGGAATCATAAAAACAGTGTGTACGCGAAGGAGGAAAGTTGTCTTGAGTGCAAAAACGTGGAAAAAATGAATGTATAAGGAAAAGAAACAAAAGGGAGGTATTGGTTTAAATGGTCTTTTAGACGATTTTGTGAGACAGATGGGTTCGAAATCATAAAAGCAGTGTGTACGCGAATGTGGAAAGATGTTTTGAGTGCCGAAACGTGGAAAAAATTAATGTATAACGAAAAAAAACAAAAGGGCGGTATTGGTTTAAATAGCTTTTTAGACAGTTTTGTGAGTCAGATGGGTTCGGAATGTTAAAAACAGTGTGTACGCGGAGGAGGAAAGTTGTTTTGAGTGCAAAAACGTGGAAAAAAATGAATGTATAAGGAATAGAAACAAAAGGGAGGTATTGGTTTAAATAGTCTTTTAGACAATTTTGTGAGACAGATGGGTTCGGAATCATAAAAACAGTGTGTACGCAAAGGAGGAAAGTTGTTTTGAGTGCCGAAACGTGGAAAAAATGAATGTATAAGGAAAAGAAACAAAAGAGAGGTATTGGTTTAAATGGTCTTTTAGACGATTTTGTGATTCAGATGGGTTCGGAATCATAAAAACAGTGTGTACGCGAAGGAGGAAAGTTGTTTTATGTGCAAAAACGTGGAAAAAATTAATGTATAACGAAAAAAAAACATAAGGGCGGTATTGGTTTAAATGGCATTTTAGACAGTTTTGTGATTCAGATGGGTTTGGAATCTTAAAAACAGTGTGTACGCGAAGGAGGAAAGTTGTCTTGAGTGCAAAAACGTGGAAAAAACGAATGTATAAGGAAAAGAAACAAATGGGCGGTATTGGTTTAAATGGCCTTTTAGACGGTTTTTGTGAGTCAGGTGGGTTCGGATTCATAAAAAAAGTGTGTACGAGAAGGAGGAAAGTTGGAAAAACGTGGAAAAAATGAATGTATAAAGAAAAGAAACAAAAGGGCGGTATTGGTTTAAATGGCCTTTTTAACGATTTTGTGAGTCAGATGGGTTCGGAATCATAAAAAAAGTGTGTACGCGAAGGAGGAAAGTTGGAAAAACGTGGAAAAAATGAATGTATAAGGAAAAGAAACAAAAGGGCGGTATTGGTTTAAATGGCCTTTTTAACGATTTTGTGAGTCAGATGGGTTGGGAATCTTAAAAACAGTGTGTACGCGGAGGAGGAAAGTTGTTTTGAGTGCAAAAACGTGGAAAAAATGAATGTATAAGGAAAAGAAACAAAAGGGAGGTATTGGTTTAAATGGGCTTTTAGACGATATTGTGAGTCAGATGGGTTCGGAATCATAAAAACAGTGTGTACGCGAAGGAGGAAAGTTGTCTTGAGTGCAAAAACGTGGAAAAAATGAATGTATAAGGAAAAGAAACAAAAGGGCGGTATTGGTTTAAATGGCCTTTTTAACGATTTTGTGAGTCAGGTGGGTTCGGAATCATAAAAAAAGTGTGTACGAGAAGGAGGAAAGTTGGAAAAACGTGGAAAAAATGAATGTATAAGGAAAAGAAACAAAAGGGCGGTATTGGTTTAAATCGCCTTTTAGACGGTTTTGTGAGTCAGGTAGGTTCGGAATCATCAGAAAAGTGTGTACGCGAAGGAGGAAAGTTGGAAAAACGTGGAAAAAACGAATGTATAAGGAAAAGAAACAAAAGGGACGTATTGGTTTAAATGGTCTTTTAGACGATTTTGTGAGACAGATGGGTTCGGAATCATAAAAACAGTGTGTACGCGAAGGATTAAAGTTGTTTTGAGTGCCGAAACGTGGAAAAAATTAATGTATAACGAAAAAAAACAAAAGGGCGGTATTGGTTTAAATAGCTTTTTAGACAGTTTTGTGAGTCAGATGGGTTTGGAATGTTAAAAACAGTGTGTACGCGGAGGAGGAAAGTTGTTTTGAGTGCAAAAACGTGGAAAAAAATGAATGTATAAGGAAAAGAAACAAAAGGGAGGTATTGGTTTAAATGGTCTTTTAGACGATTTTGTGAGTCAGATGGGTTCGGAATCATAAAAACAGTGTGTACGCGAAGGAGGAAAGTTGTTTTGAGTGCAAAAACGTGGAAAAAATGAATGTATAAGGAAAAGAAACAAAAGGGAGGTATTGGTTTAAATGGTCTTTTAGACGGTTTTGTGAGTCAGGTGGGTTCGGAATCATAAAAAAAGTTTGTACGAGAAGGAGGAAAGTTGGAAAAACGTGGAAAAAATGAATGTATAAGGAAAAGAAACAAAAGGGCGGTATTGGTTTAAATGGCCTTTTAGACGGTTTTGCGAGTCAGGTAGGTTCGGAATCATCAGAAAAGTGTGTACAAGGAGGAATGTTGTTTTGAATGCAAAAACGTGGAAAAAACGAATGTATAAGGAAAAGAAACAAAAGGGAGGTATTGGTTTAAATGGCCTTTTTAACGATTTTGTGAGTCAGATGGGTTCGGAATCATAAAAAAAGTGTGTACGCGAAGGAGGAAAATTGTTTTGAGTGCAAAAACGTGGAAAAAATGAATGTATAAGGAAAAGAAACAAAAGGGCTGTATTGGTTTATATGGCTTTTTAGACAGTTTTGTGAGTCAGATGGATTGGGAATCTTAAAAACAGTGTGTACGCGAAGGAGGAAAGTTGTCTTGAGTGCAAAAACGCGGTAAAAATGAATGTATAAGGAAAAGAAACAAAAGGGAGGTTTTGGTTTAAATGGTCTTTTAGGCGATTTTGTGAGTCAGATGGTTTCGGAATCATAAAAACAGTGTGTACGCGAAGGAGGAAAGTTGTTTTGAGTGCAAAAACGTGGAAAAAATTATTGTATAACGAAAAAAAACATAAGGGCGGTATTGCTTTAAATGGCTTTTTAGACAGTTTTGTGATTCAGATGGGTTTGGAATCTTAAAAACAGTGTGTACGCGAAGGAGGAAAGTTGTCTTGAGTGCAAAAATGTGGAAAAAATGAATGTATAAGGAATAGAAACAAAAGGGAGGTATTGGTTTAAATGGTCTTTTAGACGATTTTGCGAGTCAGATGGGTTCGGAATCATAAAAATAGTGTGTACGCGAAGGAGGAAAGTTGTCTTGAGTGCAAAAACGTGGAAAAAATGAATGTATAAGGAAAAGAAACAAAAGGGACGTATTGGTTTAAATGGTCTTTTAGACGATTTTGTGAGACAGATGGGTTCGGAATCATAAAAACAGTGTGTACGCGAAGGATTAAAGTTGTTTTGAGTGCCGAAACGTGGAAAAAATTAATGTATAACGAAAAAAAACAAAAGGGCGGTATTGGTTTAAATAGCTTTTTAGACAGTTTTGTGATTCAGATGGGTTTGGAATCTTAAAAACAGTGTGTACGCGAAGAAGGAAAGTTGTCTTGAGTGCAAAAACGTGGAAAAAATGAATGTATAAAGAAAAGAAACAAAAGGGAGGTATTGGTTTAAATGGTCTTTTAGACGATTTTGTGAGACAGATGGGTTCGGAATCATAAAAACAGTGTGTACGCAAAGGAGAAAAGTTGTTTTGAGTGCCGAAACGTGGAAAAAATTAATGTATAACGAAAAAAAACAAAAGGGCGGTATTGGTTTAAATAGCTTTTTAGACAGTTTTGTGAGTCAGATGGGTTCGGAATGTTAAAAACAGTGTGTACGCGGAGGAGGAAAGTTGTTTTGAGTGCAAAAACGTGGAAAAAAATGAATGTATAAGGAAAAGAAACAAAAGGGAGGTATTGGTTTAAATGGCCTTTTTAACGATTTTGTGAGTCAGGTGGGTTCGGAATCATAAAAAAAGTGTGTACGAGAAGGAGGAAAGTTGGAAAAACGTGGAAAAAATGAATGTATAAGGAAAAAAAACAAAAGGGCGGTATTGGTTTAAATGGCCTTTTAGACGGTTTTGTGAGTCAGGTAGGTTCGGAATCATCAGAAAAGTGTGTACGCGAAGGAGGAAAGTTGTCTTGAGTGCCGAAACGTGGAAAAAATGAATGTATAAGGAAAAGAAACAAAAGGGAGGTATTGGTTTAAATAGCTTTTTAGACAGTTTTGTGAGTCAGATGGGTTTGGAATGTTAAAAACAGTGTGTACGCGGAGGAGGAAAGTTGTTTTGAGTGCAAAAACGTGGAAAAAAATGAATGTATAAGGAAAAGAAACAAAAGGGAGGTATTGGTTTAAATGGTCTTTTAGACGATTTTGTGAGTCAGATGGGTTCGGAATCATAAAAACAGTGTGTACGCGAAGGAGGAAAGTTGTTTTGAGTGCAAAAACGTGGAAAAAATGAATGTATAAGGAAAAGAAACAAAAGGGAGGTATTGGTTTAAATGGTCTTTTAGACGGTTTTGTGAGTCAGGTGGGTTCGGAATCATAAAAAAAGTTTGTACGAGAAGGAGGAAAGTTGGAAAAACGTGGAAAAAATGAATGTATAAGGAAAAGAAACAAAAGGGCGGTATTGGTTTAAATGGCCTTTTAGACGGTTTTGCGAGTCAGGTAGGTTCGGAATCATCAGAAAAGTGTGTACAAGGAGGAATGTTGTTTTGAATGCAAAAACGTGGAAAAAACGAATGTATAAGGAAAAGAAACAAAAGGGAGGTATTGGTTTAAATGGCCTTTTTAACGATATTGTGAGTCAGATGGGTTCGGAATCATAAAAACAGTGTGTACGCGAAGGAGGAAAGTTGTCTTGAGTGCAAAAACGTGGAAAAAATGAATGTATAAGGAAAAGAAACAAAAGGGAGGTATTGGTTTAAATAGCTTTTTAGACAGTTTTGTGACTCAGATGGGTTTGGAATGTTAAAAACAGTGTGTACGCGGAGGAGGAAAGTTGTTTTGAGTGCAAAAACGTGGAAAAAAATGAATGTATAAGGAAAAGAAACAAAAGGGAGGTATTGGTTTAAATGGTCTTTTAGACGATTTTGTGAGTCAGATGGGTTCGGAATCATAAAAACAGTGTGTACGCGAAGGAGGAAAGTTGTTTTGAGTGCAAAAACGTGGAAAAAATGAATGTATAAGGAAAAGAAACAAAAGGGAGGTATTGGTTTAAATGGTCTTTTAGACGGTTTTGTGAGTCAGGTGGGTTCGGAATCATAAAAAAAGTTTGTACGAGAAGGAGGAAAGTTGGAAAAACGTGGAAAAAATGAATGTATAAGGAAAAGAAACAAAAGGGCGGTATTGGTTTAAATGGCCTTTTAGACGGTTTTGTGAGTCAGATGGGTTCGGAATCATAAAAAAAGTGTGTACGCGAAGGAGGAAAATTGTTTTGAGTGCAAAAACGTGGAAAAAATGAATGTATAAGGAAAAGAAACAAAAGGGCTGTATTGGTTTAAATGGCTTTTTAGACAGTTTTGTGAGTCAGATGGGTTGGGAATCTTAAAAACAGTGTGTACGCGAAGGAGGAAAGTTGTCTTGAGTGCAAAAACGTGGAAAAAACGAATGTATAAGGAAAAGAAACAAATGGGCGGTATTGGTTTAAATGGCCTTTTAGACGGTTTTTGTGAGTCAGGTGGGTTCGGATTCATAAAAAAAGTGTGTACGAGAAGGAGGAAAGTTGGAAAAACGTGGAAAAAATGAATGTATAAAGAAAAGAAACAAAAGGGCGGTATTGGTTTAAATGGCCTTTTTAACGATTTTGTGAGTCAGATGGGTTCGGAATCATAAAAAAAGTGTGTACGCGAAGGAGGAAAGTTGGAAAAACGTGGAAAAAATGAATGTATAAGGAAAAGAAACAAAAGGGCGGTATTGGTTTAAATGGCCTTTTTAACGATTTTGTGAGTCAGATGGGTTGGGAATCTTAAAAACAGTGTGTACGCGGAGGAGGAAAGTTGTTTTGAGTGCAAACACGTGGAAAAAATGAATGTATAAGGAAAAGAAACAAAAGGGAGGTATTGGTTTAAATGGGCTTTTAGACGATATTGTGAGTCAGATGGGTTCGGAATCATAAAAACAGTGTGTACGCGAAGGAGGAAAGTTGTCTTGAGTGCAAAAACGTGGAAAAAATGAATGTATAAGGAAAAGAAACAAAAGGGCGGTATTGGTTTAAATGGCCTTTTTAACGATTTTGTGAGTCAGGTGGGTTCGGAATCATAAAAAAAGTGTGTACGAGAAGGAGGAAAGTTGGAAAAACGTGGAAAAAATGAATGTATAAGGAAAAGAAACAAAAGGGCGGTATTGGTTTAAATGGCCTTTTAGACGGTTTTGTGAGTCAGGTAGGTTCGGAATCATCAGAAAAGTGTGTACGCGAAGGAGGAAAGTTGTCTTGAGTGCCGAAACGTGGAAAAAATGAATGTATAAGGAAAAGAAACAAAAGGGAGGTATTGGTTTAAATAGCTTTTTAGACAGTTTTGTGAGTCAGATGGGTTTGGAATGTTAAAAACAGTGTGTACGCGGAGGAGGAAAGTTGTTTTGAGTGCAAAAACGTGGAAAAAAATGAATGTATAAGGAAAAGAAACAAAAGGGAGGTATTGGTTTAAATGGTCTTTTAGACGATTTTGTGAGTCAGATGGGTTCGGAATCATAAAAACAGTGTGTACGCGAAGGAGGAAAGTTGTTTTGAGTGCAAAAACGTGGAAAAAATGAATGTATAAGGAAAAGAAACAAAAGGGAGGTATTGGTTTAAATGGTCTTTTAGACGGTTTTGTGAGTCAGGTGGGTTCGGAATCATAAAAAAAGTTTGTACGAGAAGGAGGAAAGTTGGAAAAACGTGGAAAAAATGAATGTATAAGGAAAAGAAACAAAAGGGCGGTATTGGTTTAAATGGCCTTTTAGACGGTTTTGCGAGTCAGGTAGGTTCGGAATCATCAGAAAAGTGTGTACAAGGAGGAATGTTGTTTTGAATGCAAAAACGTGGAAAAAACGAATGTATAAGGAAAAGAAACAAAAGGGAGGTATTGGTTTAAATGGCCTTTTTAACGATATTGTGAGTCAGATGGGTTCGGAATCATAAAAACAGTGTGTACGCGAAGGAGGAAAGTTGTCTTGAGTGCAAAAACGTGGAAAAAATGAATGTATAAGGAAAAGAAACAAAAGGGAGGTATTGGTTTAAATAGCTTTTTAGACAGTTTTGTGAGTCAGATGGGTTTGGAATGTTAAAAACAGTGTGTACGCGGAGGAGGAAAGTTGTTTTGAGTGCAAACACGTGGAAAAAATGAATGTATAAGGAAAAGAAACAAAAGGGAGGTATTGGTTTAAATGGGCTTTTAGACGATATTGTGAGTCAGATGGGTTGGGAATCTTAAAAACAGTGTGTACGCGGAGGAGGAAAGTTGTTTTGAGTGCAAACACGTGGAAAAAATGAATGTATAAGGAAAAGAAACAAAAGGGAGGTATTGGTTTAAATGGGCTTTTAGACGATATTGTGAGTCAGATGGGTTCGGAATCATAAAAACAGTGTGTACGCGAAGGAGGAAAGTTGTCTTGAGTGCAAAAACGTGGAAAAAATGAATGTATAAGGAAAAGAAACAAAAGGGCGGTATTGGTTTAAATGGCCTTTTTAACGATTTTGTGAGTCAGGTGGGTTCGGAATCATAAAAAAAGTGTGTACGAGAAGGAGGAAAGTTGGAAAAACGTGGAAAAAATGAATGTATAAGGAAAAGAAACAAAAGGGCGGTATTGGTTTAAATGGCCTTTTAGACGGTTTTGTGAGTCAGGTAGGTTCGGAATCATCAGAAAAGTGTGTACGCGAAGGAGGAAAGTTGTCTTGAGTGCCGAAACGTGGAAAAAATAAATGTATAACGAAAAGAAACAAAAGGGCGGTATTGGTTTAAATGGGCTTTTAGACGATATTGTGAGTCAGATGGGTTCGGAATCATAAAAACAGTGTGTACGCGAAGGAGGAAAGTTGTCTTGAGTGCAAAAACGTGGAAAAAACGAATGTATAAGGAAAAGAAACAAAAGGGACGTATTGGTTTAAATGGTCTTTTAGACGATTTTGTGAGACAGATGGGTTCGGAATCATAAAAACAGTGTGTACGCGAAGGATTAAAGTTGTTTTGAGTGCCGAAACGTGGAAAAAATTAATGTATAACGAAAAAAAACAAAAGGGCGGTATTGGTTTAAATAGCTTTTTAGACAGTTTTGTGAGTCAGATGGGTTTGGAATGTTAAAAACAGTGTGTACGCGGAGGAGGAAAGTTGTTTTGAGTGCAAAAAAGTGGAAAAAAATGAATGTATAAGGAAAAGAAACAAAAGGGAGGTATTGGTTTAAATGGTCTTTTAGACGATTTTGTGAGTCAGATGGGTTCGGAATCATAAAAACAGTGTGTACGCGAAGGAGGAAAGTTGTTTTGAGTGCAAAAACGTGGAAAAAATGAATGTATAAGGAAAAGAAACAAAAGGGAGGTATTGGTTTAAATGGTCTTTTAGACGGTTTTGTGAGTCAGGTGGGTTCGGAATCATAAAAAAAGTTTGTACGAGAAGGAGGAAAGTTGGAAAAACGTGGAAAAAATGAATGTATAAGGAAAAGAAACAAAAGGGCGGTATTGGTTTAAATGGCCTTTTAGACGGTTTTGCGAGTCAGGTAGGTTCGGAATCATCAGAAAAGTGTGTACGCGAAGGAGGAAAGTTGTCTTGAGTGCAAAAACGCGGTAAAAATGAATGTATAAGGAAAAGAAACAAAAGGGAGGTTTTGGTTTAAATGGTCTTTTAGGCGATTTTGTGAGACAGATGGGTTCGGAATCATAAAAACAGTGTGTACGCGAAGGATTAAAGTTGTTTTGAGTGCCGAAACGTGGAAAAAATTAATGTATAACGAAAAAAAACAAAAGGGCGGTATTGGTTTAAATAGCTTTTTAGACAGTTTTGTGAGTCAGATGGGTTCGGAATCATAAAAACAGTGTGTACGCGAAGGAGGAAAGTTGTTTTGAGTGCAAAAACGTGGAAAAAATTATTGTATAACGAAAAAAAACATAAGGGCGGTATTGCTTTAAATGGCTTTTTAGACAGTTTTGTGATTCAGATGGGTTTGGAATCTTAAAAACAGTGTGTACGCGAAGGAGGAAAGTTGTCTTGAGTGCAAAAATGTGGAAAAAATGAATGTATAAGGAATAGAAACAAAAGGAAGGTATTGGTTTAAATGGTCTTTTAGACGATTTTGCGAGTCAGATGGGTTCGGAATCATAAAAATAGTGTGTACGCGAAGGAGGAAAGTTGTCTTGAGTGCAAAAACGTGGAAAAAATGAATGTATAAGGAAAAGAAACAAAAGGGACGTATTGGTTTAAATGGTCTTTTAGACGATTTTGTGAGACAGATGGGTTCGGAATCATAAAAACAGTGTGTACGCGAAGGATTAAAGTTGTTTTGAGTGCCGAAACGTGGAAAAAATTAATGTATAACGAAAAAAAACAAAAGGGCGGTATTGGTTTAAATAGCTTTTTAGACAGTTTTGTGATTCAGATGGGTTTGGAATCTTAAAAACAGTGTGTACGCGAAGAAGGAAAGTTGTCTTGAGTGCAAAAACGTGGAAAAAATGAATGTATAAAGAAAAGAAACAAAAGGGAGGTATTGGTTTAAATGGTCTTTTAGACGATTTTGTGAGACAAATGGGTTCGGAATCATAAAAACAGTGTGTACGCAAAGGAGAAAAGTTGTTTTGAGTGCCGAAACGTGGAAAAAATTAATGTATAACGAAAAAAAACAAAAGGGCGGTATTGGTTTAAATAGCTTTTTAGACAGTTTTGTGAGTCAGATGGGTTCGGAATGTTAAAAACAGTGTGTACGCGGAGGAGGAAAGTTGTTTTGAGTGCAAAAACGTGGAAAAAAATGAATGTATAAGGAAAAGAAACAAAAGGGAGGTATTGGTTTAAATGGCCTTTTTAACGATTTTGTGAGTCAGGTGGGTTCGGAATCATAAAAAAAGTGTGTACGAGAAGGAGGAAAGTTGGAAAAACGTGGAAAAAATGAATGTATAAGGAAAAGAAACAAAAGGGCGGTATTGGTTTAAATGGCCTTTTAGACGGTTTTGTGAGTCAGGTAGGTTCGGAATCATCAGAAAAGTGTGTACGCGAAGGAGGAAAGTTGTCTTGAGTGCCGAAACGTGGAAAAAATGAATGTATAAGGAAAAGAAACAAAAGGGAGGTATTGGTTTAAATAGCTTTTTAGACAGTTTTGTGAGTCAGATGGGTTTGGAATGTTAAAAACAGTGTGTACGCGGAGGAGGAAAGTTGTTTTGAGTGCAAAAACGTGGAAAAAAATGAATGTATAAGGAAAAGAAACAAAAGGGAGGTATTGGTTTAAATGGTCTTTTAGACGATTTTGTGAGTCAGATGGGTTCGGAATCATAAAAACAGTGTGTACGCGAAGGAGGAAAGTTGTTTTGAGTGCAAAAACGTGGAAAAAATGAACGTATAAGGAAAAGAAACAAAAGGGAGGTATTGGTTTAAATGGTCTTTTAGACGGTTTTGTGAGTCAGGTGGGTTCGGAATCATAAAAAAAGTTTGTACGAGAAGGAGGAAAGTTGGAAAAACGTGGAAAAAATGAATGTATAAGGAAAAGAAACAAAAGGGCGGTATTGGTTTAAATGGCCTTTTAGACGGTTTTGCGAGTCAGGTAGGTTCGGAATCATCAGAAAAGTGTGTACAAGGAGGAATGTTGTTTTGAATGCAAAAACGTGGAAAAAACGAATGTATAAGGAAAAGAAACAAAAGGGAGGTATTGGTTTAAATGGCCTTTTTAACGATATTGTGAGTCAGATGGGTTCGGAATCATAAAAACAGTGTGTACGCGAAGGAGGAAAGTTGTCTTGAGTGCAAAAACGTGGAAAAAATGAATGTATAAGGAAAAGAAACAAAAGGGAGGTATTGGTTTAAATAGCTTTTTAGACAGTTTTGTGAGTCAGATGGGTTTGGAATGTTAAAAACAGTGTGTACGCGGAGGAGGAAAGTTGTTTTGAGTGCAAAAACGTGGAAAAAAATGAATGTATAAGGAAAAGAAACAAAAGGGAGGTATTGGTTTAAATGGTCTTTTAGACGATTTTGTGAGTCAGATGGGTTCGGAATCATAAAAAAAGTGTGTACGAGAAGGAGGAAAGTTGGAAAAACGTGGAAAAAATGAATGTATAAGGAAAAGAAACAAAAGGGCGGTATTGGTTTAAATGGCCTTTTAGACGGTTTTGTGAGTCAGGTAGGTTCGGAATCATCAGAAAAGTGTGTACGCGAAGGAGGAAAGTTGTCTTGAGTGCCGAAACGTGGAAAAAATGAATGTATAAGGAAAAGAAACAAAAGGGAGGTATTGGTTTAAATAGCTTTTTAGACAGTTTTGTGAGTCAGATGGGTTTGGAATGTTAAAAACAGTGTGTACGCGGAGGAGGAAAGTTGTTTTGAGTGCAAAAACGTGGAAAAAAATGAATGTATAAGGAAAAGAAACAAAAGGGAGGTATTGGTTTAAATGGTCTTTTAGACGATTTTGTGAGTCAGATGGGTTCGGAATCATAAAAACAGTGTGTACGCGAAGGAGGAAAGTTGTTTTGAGTGCAAAAACGTGGAAAAAATGAATGTATAAGGAAAAGAAACAAAAGGGAGGTATTGGTTTAAATGGTCTTTTAGACGGTTTTGTGAGTCAGGTGGGTTCGGAATCATAAAAAAAGTTTGTACGAGAAGGAGGAAAGTTGGAAAAACGTGGAAAAAATGAATGTATAAGGAAAAGAAACAAAAGGGCGGTATTGGTTTAAATGGCCTTTTAGACGGTTTTGCGAGTCAGGTAGGTTCGGAATCATCAGAAAAGTGTGTACAAGGAGGAATGTTGTTTTGAATGCAAAAACGTGGAAAAAACGAATGTATAAGGAAAAGAAACAAAAGGGAGGTATTGGTTTAAATGGCCTTTTTAACGATATTGTGAGTCAGATGGGTTCGGAATCATAAAAACAGTGTGTACGCGAAGGAGGAAAGTTGTCTTGAGTGCAAAAACGTGGAAAAAATGAATGTATAAGGAAAAGAAACAAAAGGGAGGTATTGGTTTAAATAGCTTTTTAGACAGTTTTGTGAGTCAGATGGGTTTGGAATGTTAAAAACAGTGTGTACGCGGAGGAGGAAAGTTGTTTTGAGTGCAAACACGTGGAAAAAATGAATGTATAAGGAAAAGAAACAAAAGGGAGGTATTGGTTTAAATGGGCTTTTAGACGATATTGTGAGTCAGATGGGTTGGGAATCTTAAAAACAGTGTGTACGCGGAGGAGGAAAGTTGTTTTGAGTGCAAACACGTGGAAAAAATGAATGTATAAGGAAAAGAAACAAAAGGGAGGTATTGGTTTAAATGGGCTTTTAGACGATATTGTGAGTCAGATGGGTTCGGAATCATAAAAACAGTGTGTACGCGAAGGAGGAAAGTTGTCTTGAGTGCAAAAACGTGGAAAAAATGAATGTATAAGGAAAAGAAACAAAAGGGCGGTATTGGTTTAAATGGCCTTTTTAACGATTTTGTGAGTCAGGTGGGTTCGGAATCATAAAAAAAGTGTGTACGAGAAGGAGGAAAGTTGGAAAAACGTGGAAAAAATGAATGTATAAGGAAAAGAAACAAAAGGGCGGTATTGGTTTAAATGGCCTTTTAGACGGTTTTGTGAGTCAGGTAGGTTCGGAATCATCAGAAAAGTGTGTACGCGAAGGAGGAAAGTTGTCTTGAGTGCCGAAACGTGGAAAAAATAAATGTATAACGAAAAGAAACAAAAGGGCGGTATTGGTTTAAATGGGCTTTTAGACGATATTGTGAGTCAGATGGGTTCGGAATCATAAAAACAGTGTGTACGCGAAGGAGGAAAGTTGTCTTGAGTGCAAAAACGTGGAAAAAACGAATGTATAAGGAAAAGAAACAAAAGGGACGTATTGGTTTAAATGGTCTTTTAGACGATTTTGTGAGACAGATGGGTTCGGAATCATAAAAACAGTGTGTACGCGAAGGATTAAAGTTGTTTTGAGTGCCGAAACGTGGAAAAAATTAATGTATAACGAAAAAAAACAAAAGGGCGGTATTGGTTTAAATAGCTTTTTAGACAGTTTTGTGAGTCAGATGGGTTTGGAATGTTAAAAACAGTGTGTACGCGGAGGAGGAAAGTTGTTTTGAGTGCAAAAAAGTGGAAAAAAATGAATGTATAAGGAAAAGAAACAAAAGGGAGGTATTGGTTTAAATGGTCTTTTAGACGATTTTGTGAGTCAGATGGGTTCGGAATCATAAAAACAGTGTGTACGCGAAGGAGGAAAGTTGTTTTGAGTGCAAAAACGTGGAAAAAATGAATGTATAAGGAAAAGAAACAAAAGGGAGGTATTGGTTTAAATGGTCTTTTAGACGGTTTTGTGAGTCAGGTGGGTTCGGAATCATAAAAAAAGTTTGTACGAGAAGGAGGAAAGTTGGAAAAACGTGGAAAAAATGAATGTATAAGGAAAAGAAACAAAAGGGCGGTATTGGTTTAAATGGCCTTTTAGACGGTTTTGCGAGTCAGGTAGGTTCGGAATCATCAGAAAAGTGTGTACGCGAAGGAGGAAAGTTGTCTTGAGTGCAAAAACGCGGTAAAAATGAATGTATAAGGAAAAGAAACAAAAGGGAGGTTTTGGTTTAAATGGTCTTTTAGGCGATTTTGTGAGACAGATGGGTTCGGAATCATAAAAACAGTGTGTACGCGAAGGATTAAAGTTGTTTTGAGTGCCGAAACGTGGAAAAAATTAATGTATAACGAAAAAAAACAAAAGGGCGGTATTGGTTTAAATAGCTTTTTAGACAGTTTTGTGAGTCAGATGGGTTCGGAATCATAAAAACAGTGTGTACGCGAAGGAGGAAAGTTGTTTTGAGTGCAAAAACGTGGAAAAAATTATTGTATAACGAAAAAAAACATAAGGGCGGTATTGCTTTAAATGGCTTTTTAGACAGTTTTGTGATTCAGATGGGTTTGGAATCTTAAAAACAGTGTGTACGCGAAGGAGGAAAGTTGTCTTGAGTGCAAAAATGTGGAAAAAATGAATGTATAAGGAATAGAAACAAAAGGAAGGTATTGGTTTAAATGGTCTTTTAGACGATTTTGCGAGTCAGATGGGTTCGGAATCATAAAAATAGTGTGTACGCGAAGGAGGAAAGTTGTCTTGAGTGCAAAAACGTGGAAAAAATGAATGTATAAGGAAAAGAAACAAAAGGGACGTATTGGTTTAAATGGTCTTTTAGACGATTTTGTGAGACAGATGGGTTCGGAATCATAAAAACAGTGTGTACGCGAAGGATTAAAGTTGTTTTGAGTGCCGAAACGTGGAAAAAATTAATGTATAACGAAAAAAAACAAAAGGGCGGTATTGGTTTAAATAGCTTTTTAGACAGTTTTGTGATTCAGATGGGTTTGGAATCTTAAAAACAGTGTGTACGCGAAGAAGGAAAGTTGTCTTGAGTGCAAAAACGTGGAAAAAATGAATGTATAAAGAAAAGAAACAAAAGGGAGGTATTGGTTTAAATGGTCTTTTAGACGATTTTGTGAGACAAATGGGTTCGGAATCATAAAAACAGTGTGTACGCAAAGGAGAAAAGTTGTTTTGAGTGCCGAAACGTGGAAAAAATTAATGTATAACGAAAAAAAACAAAAGGGCGGTATTGGTTTAAATAGCTTTTTAGACAGTTTTGTGAGTCAGATGGGTTCGGAATGTTAAAAACAGTGTGTACGCGGAGGAGGAAAGTTGTTTTGAGTGCAAAAACGTGGAAAAAAATGAATGTATAAGGAAAAGAAACAAAAGGGAGGTATTGGTTTAAATGGCCTTTTTAACGATTTTGTGAGTCAGGTGGGTTCGGAATCATAAAAAAAGTGTGTACGAGAAGGAGGAAAGTTGGAAAAACGTGGAAAAAATGAATGTATAAGGAAAAGAAACAAAAGGGCGGTATTGGTTTAAATGGCCTTTTAGACGGTTTTGTGAGTCAGGTAGGTTCGGAATCATCAGAAAAGTGTGTACGCGAAGGAGGAAAGTTGTCTTGAGTGCCGAAACGTGGAAAAAATGAATGTATAAGGAAAAGAAACAAAAGGGAGGTATTGGTTTAAATAGCTTTTTAGACAGTTTTGTGAGTCAGATGGGTTTGGAATGTTAAAAACAGTGTGTACGCGGAGGAGGAAAGTTGTTTTGAGTGCAAAAACGTGGAAAAAAATGAATGTATAAGGAAAAGAAACAAAAGGGAGGTATTGGTTTAAATGGTCTTTTAGACGATTTTGTGAGTCAGATGGGTTCGGAATCATAAAAACAGTGTGTACGCGAAGGAGGAAAGTTGTTTTGAGTGCAAAAACGTGGAAAAAATGAACGTATAAGGAAAAGAAACAAAAGGGAGGTATTGGTTTAAATGGTCTTTTAGACGGTTTTGTGAGTCAGGTGGGTTCGGAATCATAAAAAAAGTTTGTACGAGAAGGAGGAAAGTTGGAAAAACGTGGAAAAAATGAATGTATAAGGAAAAGAAACAAAAGGGCGGTATTGGTTTAAATGGCCTTTTAGACGGTTTTGCGAGTCAGGTAGGTTCGGAATCATCAGAAAAGTGTGTACAAGGAGGAATGTTGTTTTGAATGCAAAAACGTGGAAAAAACGAATGTATAAGGAAAAGAAACAAAAGGGAGGTATTGGTTTAAATGGCCTTTTTAACGATATTGTGAGTCAGATGGGTTCGGAATCATAAAAACAGTGTGTACGCGAAGGAGGAAAGTTGTCTTGAGTGCAAAAACGTGGAAAAAATGAATGTATAAGGAAAAGAAACAAAAGGGAGGTATTGGTTTAAATAGCTTTTTAGACAGTTTTGTGAGTCAGATGGGTTTGGAATGTTAAAAACAGTGTGTACGCGGAGGAGGAAAGTTGTTTTGAGTGCAAAAACGTGGAAAAAAATGAATGTATAAGGAAAAGAAACAAAAGGGAGGTATTGGTTTAAATGGTCTTTTAGACGATTTTGTGAGTCAGATGGGTTCGGAATCATAAAAAAAGTGTGTACGAGAAGGAGGAAAGTTGGAAAAACGTGGAAAAAATGAATGTATAAGGAAAAGAAACAAAAGGGCGGTATTGGTTTAAATGGCCTTTTAGACGGTTTTGTGAGTCAGGTAGGTTCGGAATCATCAGAAAAGTGTGTACGCGAAGGAGGAAAGTTGTCTTGAGTGCCGAAACGTGGAAAAAATGAATGTATAAGGAAAAGAAACAAAAGGGAGGTATTGGTTTAAATAGCTTTTTAGACAGTTTTGTGAGTCAGAT
The DNA here is from genome assembly GCA_963930645.1 of Salticus scenicus. Lineage (NCBI taxonomy): Eukaryota > Metazoa > Arthropoda > Arachnida > Araneae > Salticidae > Salticus > Salticus scenicus. Next base: position 309,148,125 of record OZ005655.1, read on the forward strand.
GGGTTTGGAATGTTAAAAACAGTGTGTACGCGGAGGAGGAAAGTTGTTTTGAGTGCAAAAACGTGGAAAAAAATGAATGTATAAGGAAAAGAAACAAAAGGGAGGTATTGGTTTAAATGGTCTTTTAGACGATTTTGTGAGTCAGATGGGTTCGGAATCATAAAAACAGTGTGTACGCGAAGGAGGAAAGTTGTTTTGAGTGCAAAAACGTGGAAAAAATGAATGTATAAGGAAAAGAAACAAAAGGGAGGTATTGGTTTAAATGGTCTTTTAGACGGTTTTGTGAGTCAGGTGGGTTCGGAATCATAAAAAAAGTTTGTACGAGAAGGAGGAAAGTTGGAAAAACGTGGAAAAAATGAATGTATAAGGAAAAGAAACAAAAGGGCGGTATTGGTTTAAATGGCCTTTTAGACGGTTTTGCGAGTCAGGTAGGTTCGGAATCATCAGAAAAGTGTGTACAAGGAGGAATGTTGTTTTGAATGCAAAAACGTGGAAAAAACGAATGTATAAGGAAAAGAAACAAAAGGGAGGTATTGGTTTAAATGGCCTTTTTAACGATATTGTGAGTCAGATGGGTTCGGAATCATAAAAACAGTGTGTACGCGAAGGAGGAAAGTTGTCTTGAGTGCAAAAACGTGGAAAAAATGAATGTATAAGGAAAAGAAACAAAAGGGAGGTATTGGTTTAAATAGCTTTTTAGACAGTTTTGTGAGTCAGATGGGTTTGGAATGTTAAAAACAGTGTGTACGCGGAGGAGGAAAGTTGTTTTGAGTGCAAACACGTGGAAAAAATGAATGTATAAGGAAAAGAAACAAAAGGGAGGTATTGGTTTAAATGGGCTTTTAGACGATATTGTGAGTCAGATGGGTTCGGAATCATAAAAACAGTGTGTACGCGAAGGAGGAAAGTTGTCTTGAGTGCAAAAACGTGGAAAAAATGAATGTATAAGGAAAAGAAACAAAAGGGCGGTATTGGTTTAAATGGCCTTTTTAACGATTTTGTGAGTCAGGTGGGTTCGGAATCATAAAAAAAGTGTGTACGAGAAGGAGGAAAGTTGGAAAAACGTGGAAAAAATGAATGTATAAGGAAAAGAAACAAAAGGGCGGTATTGGTTTAAATGGCCTTTTAGACGGTTTTGTGAGTCAGGTAGGTTCGGAATCATCAGAAAAGTGTGTACGCGAAGGAGGAAAGTTGTCTTGAGTGCCGAAACGTGGAAAAAATAAATGTATAACGAAAAGAAACAAAAGGGCGGTATTGGTTTAAATGGGCTTTTAGACGATATTGTGAGTCAGATGGGTTCGGAATCATAAAAACAGTGTGTACGCGAAGGAGGAAAGTTGTCTTGAGTGCAAAAACGTGGAAAAAACGAATGTATAAGGAAAAGAAACAAAAGGGACGTATTGGTTTAAATGGTCTTTTAGACGATTTTGTGAGACAGATGGGTTCGGAATCATAAAAACAGTGTGTACGCGAAGGATTAAAGTTGTTTTGAGTGCCGAAACGTGGAAAAAATTAATGTATAACGAAAAAAAACAAAAGGGCGGTATTGGTTTAAATAGCTTTTTAGACAGTTTTGTGAGTCAGATGGGTTTGGAATGTTAAAAACAGTGTGTACGCGGAGGAGGAAAGTTGTTTTGAGTGCAAAAAAGTGGAAAAAAATGAATGTATAAGGAAAAGAAACAAAAGGGAGGTATTGGTTTAAATGGTCTTTTAGACGATTTTGTGAGTCAGATGGGTTCGGAATCATAAAAACAGTGTGTACGCGAAGGAGGAAAGTTGTTTTGAGTGCAAAAACGTGGAAAAAATGAATGTATAAGGAAAAGAAACAAAAGGGAGGTATTGGTTTAAATGGTCTTTTAGACGGTTTTGTGAGTCAGGTGGGTTCGGAATCATAAAAAAAGTTTGTACGAGAAGGAGGAAAGTTGGAAAAACGTGGAAAAAATGAATGTATAAGGAAAAGAAACAAAAGGGCGGTATTGGTTTAAATGGCCTTTTAGACGGTTTTGCGAGTCAGGTAGGTTCGGAATCATCAGAAAAGTGTGTACGCGAAGGAGGAAAGTTGTCTTGAGTGCAAAAACGCGGTAAAAATGAATGTATAAGGAAAAGAAACAAAAGGGAGGTTTTGGTTTAAATGGTCTTTTAGGCGATTTTGTGAGACAGATGGGTTCGGAATCATAAAAACAGTGTGTACGCGAAGGATTAAAGTTGTTTTGAGTGCCGAAACGTGGAAAAAATTAATGTATAACGAAAAAAAACAAAAGGGCGGTATTGGTTTAAATAGCTTTTTAGACAGTTTTGTGAGTCAGATGGGTTCGGAATCATAAAAACAGTGTGTACGCGAAGGAGGAAAGTTGTTTTGAGTGCAAAAACGTGGAAAAAATTATTGTATAACGAAAAAAAACATAAGGGCGGTATTGCTTTAAATGGCTTTTTAGACAGTTTTGTGATTCAGATGGGTTTGGAATCTTAAAAACAGTGTGTACGCGAAGGAGGAAAGTTGTCTTGAGTGCAAAAATGTGGAAAAAATGAATGTATAAGGAATAGAAACAAAAGGAAGGTATTGGTTTAAATGGTCTTTTAGACGATTTTGCGAGTCAGATGGGTTCGGAATCATAAAAATAGTGTGTACGCGAAGGAGGAAAGTTGTCTTGAGTGCAAAAACGTGGAAAAAATGAATGTATAAGGAAAAGAAACAAAAGGGACGTATTGGTTTAAATGGTCTTTTAGACGATTTTGTGAGACAGATGGGTTCGGAATCATAAAAACAGTGTGTACGCGAAGGATTAAAGTTGTTTTGAGTGCCGAAACGTGGAAAAAATTAATGTATAACGAAAAAAAACAAAAGGGCGGTATTGGTTTAAATGGCCTTTTAGACGGTTTTGTGAGTCAGGTAGGTTCGGAATCATCAGAAAAGTGTGTACGCGAAGGAGGAAAGTTGTCTTGAGTGCCGAAACGTGGAAAAAATGAATGTATAAGGAAAAGAAACAAAAGGGAGGTATTGGTTTAAATAGCTTTTTAGACAGTTTTGTGAGTCAGATGGGTTTGGAATGTTAAAAACAGTGTGTACGCGGAGGAGGAAAGTTGTTTTGAGTGCAAAAACGTGGAAAAAAATGAATGTATAAGGAAAAGAAACAAAAGGGAGGTATTGGTTTAAATGGTCTTTTAGACGATTTTGTGAGTCAGATGGGTTCGGAATCATAAAAACAGTGTGTACGCGAAGGAGGAAAGTTGTTTTGAGTGCAAAAACGTGGAAAAAATGAATGTATAAGGAAAAGAAACAAAAGGGAGGTATTGGTTTAAATGGTCTTTTAGACGGTTTTGTGAGTCAGGTGGGTTCGGAATCATAAAAAAAGTTTGTACGAGAAGGAGGAAAGTTGGAAAAACGTGGAAAAAATGAATGTATAAGGAAAAGAAACAAAAGGGCGGTATTGGTTTAAATGGCCTTTTAGACGGTTTTGCGAGTCAGGTAGGTTCGGAATCATCAGAAAAGTGTGTACAAGGAGGAATGTTGTTTTGAATGCAAAAACGTGGAAAAAACGAATGTATAAGGAAAAGAAACAAAAGGGAGGTATTGGTTTAAATGGCCTTTTTAACGATATTGTGAGTCAGATGGGTTCGGAATCATAAAAACAGTGTGTACGCGAAGGAGGAAAGTTGTCTTGAGTGCAAAAACGTGGAAAAAATGAATGTATAAGGAAAAGAAACAAAAGGGAGGTATTGGTTTAAATAGCTTTTTAGACAGTTTTGTGAGTCAGATGGGTTTGGAATGTTAAAAACAGTGTGTACGCGGAGGAGGAAAGTTGTTTTGAGTGCAAACACGTGGAAAAAATGAATGTATAAGGAAAAGAAACAAAAGGGAGGTATTGGTTTAAATGGGCTTTTAGACGATATTGTGAGTCAGATGGGTTCGGAATCATAAAAACAGTGTGTACGCGAAGGAGGAAAGTTGTCTTGAGTGCAAAAACGTGGAAAAAATGAATGTATAAGGAAAAGAAACAAAAGGGCGGTATTGGTTTAAATGGCCTTTTTAACGATTTTGTGAGTCAGGTGGGTTCGGAATCATAAAAAAAGTGTGTACGAGAAGGAGGAAAGTTGGAAAAACGTGGAAAAAATGAATGTATAAGGAAAAGAAACAAAAGGGCGGTATTGGTTTAAATGGCCTTTTAGACGGTTTTGTGAGTCAGGTAGGTTCGGAATCATCAGAAAAGTGTGTACGCGAAGGAGGAAAGTTGTCTTGAGTGCCGAAACGTGGAAAAAATAAATGTATAACGAAAAGAAACAAAAGGGCGGTATTGGTTTAAATGGGCTTTTAGACGATATTGTGAGTCAGATGGGTTCGGAATCATAAAAACAGTGTGTACGCGAAGGAGGAAAGTTGTCTTGAGTGCAAAAACGTGGAAAAAACGAATGTATAAGGAAAAGAAACAAAAGGGACGTATTGGTTTAAATGGTCTTTTAGACGATTTTGTGAGACAGATGGGTTCGGAATCATAAAAACAGTGTGTACGCGAAGGATTAAAGTTGTTTTGAGTGCCGAAACGTGGAAAAAATTAATGTATAACGAAAAAAAACAAAAGGGCGGTATTGGTTTAAATAGCTTTTTAGACAGTTTTGTGAGTCAGATGGGTTTGGAATGTTAAAAACAGTGTGTACGCGGAGGAGGAAAGTTGTTTTGAGTGCAAAAAAGTGGAAAAAAATGAATGTATAAGGAAAAGAAACAAAAGGGAGGTATTGGTTTAAATGGTCTTTTAGACGATTTTGTGAGTCAGATGGGTTCGGAATCATAAAAACAGTGTGTACGCGAAGGAGGAAAGTTGTTTTGAGTGCAAAAACGTGGAAAAAATGAATGTATAAGGAAAAGAAACAAAAGGGAGGTATTGGTTTAAATGGTCTTTTAGACGGTTTTGTGAGTCAGGTGGGTTCGGAATCATAAAAAAAGTTTGTACGAGAAGGAGGAAAGTTGGAAAAACGTGGAAAAAATGAATGTATAAGGAAAAGAAACAAAAGGGCGGTATTGGTTTAAATGGCCTTTTAGACGGTTTTGCGAGTCAGGTAGGTTCGGAATCATCAGAAAAGTGTGTACGCGAAGGAGGAAAGTTGTCTTGAGTGCAAAAACGCGGTAAAAATGAATGTATAAGGAAAAGAAACAAAAGGGAGGTTTTGGTTTAAATGGTCTTTTAGGCGATTTTGTGAGACAGATGGGTTCGGAATCATAAAAACAGTGTGTACGCGAAGGATTAAAGTTGTTTTGAGTGCCGAAACGTGGAAAAAATTAATGTATAACGAAAAAAAACAAAAGGGCGGTATTGGTTTAAATAGCTTTTTAGACAGTTTTGTGAGTCAGATGGGTTCGGAATCATAAAAACAGTGTGTACGCGAAGGAGGAAAGTTGTTTTGAGTGCAAAAACGTGGAAAAAATTATTGTATAACGAAAAAAAACATAAGGGCGGTATTGCTTTAAATGGCTTTTTAGACAGTTTTGTGATTCAGATGGGTTTGGAATCTTAAAAACAGTGTGTACGCGAAGGAGGAAAGTTGTCTTGAGTGCAAAAATGTGGAAAAAATGAATGTATAAGGAATAGAAACAAAAGGAAGGTATTGGTTTAAATGGTCTTTTAGACGATTTTGCGAGTCAGATGGGTTCGGAATCATAAAAATAGTGTGTACGCGAAGGAGGAAAGTTGTCTTGAGTGCAAAAACGTGGAAAAAATGAATGTATAAGGAAAAGAAACAAAAGGGACGTATTGGTTTAAATGGTCTTTTAGACGATTTTGTGAGACAGATGGGTTCGGAATCATAAAAACAGTGTGTACGCGAAGGATTAAAGTTGTTTTGAGTGCCGAAACGTGGAAAAAATTAATGTATAACGAAAAAAAACAAAAGGGCGGTATTGGTTTAAATAGCTTTTTAGACAGTTTTGTGATTCAGATGGGTTTGGAATCTTAAAAACAGTGTGTACGCGAAGAAGGAAAGTTGTCTTGAGTGCAAAAACGTGGAAAAAATGAATGTATAAAGAAAAGAAACAAAAGGGAGGTATTGGTTTAAATGGTCTTTTAGACGATTTTGTGAGACAAATGGGTTCGGAATCATAAAAACAGTGTGTACGCAAAGGAGAAAAGTTGTTTTGAGTGCCGAAACGTGGAAAAAATTAATGTATAACGAAAAAAAACAAAAGGGCGGTATTGGTTTAAATAGCTTTTTAGACAGTTTTGTGAGTCAGATGGGTTCGGAATGTTAAAAACAGTGTGTACGCGGAGGAGGAAAGTTGTTTTGAGTGCAAAAACGTGGAAAAAAATGAATGTATAAGGAAAAGAAACAAAAGGGAGGTATTGGTTTAAATGGCCTTTTTAACGATTTTGTGAGTCAGGTGGGTTCGGAATCATAAAAAAAGTGTGTACGAGAAGGAGGAAAGTTGGAAAAACGTGGAAAAAATGAATGTATAAGGAAAAGAAACAAAAGGGCGGTATTGGTTTAAATGGCCTTTTAGACGGTTTTGTGAGTCAGGTAGGTTCGGAATCATCAGAAAAGTGTGTACGCGAAGGAGGAAAGTTGTCTTGAGTGCCGAAACGTGGAAAAAATGAATGTATAAGGAAAAGAAACAAAAGGGAGGTATTGGTTTAAATAGCTTTTTAGACAGTTTTGTGAGTCAGATGGGTTTGGAATGTTAAAAACAGTGTGTACGCGGAGGAGGAAAGTTGTTTTGAGTGCAAAAACGTGGAAAAAAATGAATGTATAAGGAAAAGAAACAAAAGGGAGGTATTGGTTTAAATGGTCTTTTAGACGATTTTGTGAGTCAGATGGGTTCGGAATCATAAAAACAGTGTGTACGCGAAGGAGGAAAGTTGTTTTGAGTGCAAAAACGTGGAAAAAATGAACGTATAAGGAAAAGAAACAAAAGGGAGGTATTGGTTTAAATGGTCTTTTAGACGGTTTTGTGAGTCAGGTGGGTTCGGAATCATAAAAAAAGTTTGTACGAGAAGGAGGAAAGTTGGAAAAACGTGGAAAAAATGAATGTATAAGGAAAAGAAACAAAAGGGCGGTATTGGTTTAAATGGCCTTTTAGACGGTTTTGCGAGTCAGGTAGGTTCGGAATCATCAGAAAAGTGTGTACAAGGAGGAATGTTGTTATGAATGCAAAAACGTGGAAAAAACGAATGTATAAGGAAAAGAAACAAAAGGGAGGTATTGGTTTAAATGGCCTTTTTAACGATATTGTGAGTCAGATGGGTTCGGAATCATAAAAACAGTGTGTACGCGAAGGAGGAAAGTTGTCTTGAGTGCAAAAACGTGGAAAAAATGAATGTATAAGGAAAAGAAACAAAAGGGAGGTATTGGTTTAAATAGCTTTTTAGACAGTTTTGTGAGTCAGATGGGTTTGGAATGTTAAAAACAGTGTGTACGCGGAGGAGGAAAGTTGTTTTGAGTGCAAAAACGTGGAAAAAAATGAATGTATAAGGAAAAGAAACAAAAGGGAGGTATTGGTTTAAATGGTCTTTTAGACGATTTTGTGAGTCAGATGGGTTCGGAATCATAAAAAAAGTGTGTACGAGAAGGAGGAAAGTTGGAAAAACGTGGAAAAAATGAATGTATAAGGAAAAGAAACAAAAGGGCGGTATTGGTTTAAATGGCCTTTTAGACGGTTTTGTGAGTCAGGTAGGTTCGGAATCATCAGAAAAGTGTGTACGCGAAGGAGGAAAGTTGTCTTGAGTGCCGAAACGTGGAAAAAATGAATGTATAAGGAAAAGAAACAAAAGGGAGGTATTGGTTTAAATAGCTTTTTAGACAGTTTTGTGAGTCAGATGGGTTTGGAATGTTAAAAACAGTGTGTACGCGGAGGAGGAAAGTTGTTTTGAGTGCAAAAACGTGGAAAAAAATGAATGTATAAGGAAAAGAAACAAAAGGGAGGTATTGGTTTAAATGGTCTTTTAGACGATTTTGTGAGTCAGATGGGTTCGGAATCATAAAAACAGTGTGTACGCGAAGGAGGAAAGTTGTTTTGAGTGCAAAAACGTGGAAAAAATGAATGTATAAGGAAAAGAAACAAAAGGGAGGTATTGGTTTAAATGGTCTTTTAGACGGTTTTGTGAGTCAGGTGGGTTCGGAATCATAAAAAAAGTTTGTACGAGAAGGAGGAAAGTTGGAAAAACGTGGAAAAAATGAATGTATAAGGAAAAGAAACAAAAGGGCGGTATTGGTTTAAATGGCCTTTTAGACGGTTTTGCGAGTCAGGTAGGTTCGGAATCATCAGAAAAGTGTGTACAAGGAGGAATGTTGTTTTGAATGCAAAAACGTGGAAAAAACGAATGTATAAGGAAAAGAAACAAAAGGGAGGTATTGGTTTAAATGGCCTTTTTAACGATATTGTGAGTCAGATGGGTTCGGAATCATAAAAACAGTGTGTACGCGAAGGAGGAAAGTTGTCTTGAGTGCAAAAACGTGGAAAAAATGAATGTATAAGGAAAAGAAACAAAAGGGAGGTATTGGTTTAAATAGCTTTTTAGACAGTTTTGTGAGTCAGATGGGTTTGGAATGTTAAAAACAGTGTGTACGCGGAGGAGGAAAGTTGTTTTGAGTGCAAACACGTGGAAAAAATGAATGTATAAGGAAAAGAAACAAAAGGGAGGTATTGGTTTAAATGGGCTTTTAGACGATATTGTGAGTCAGATGGGTTGGGAATCTTAAAAACAGTGTGTACGCGGAGGAGGAAAGTTGTTTTGAGTGCAAACACGTGGAAAAAATGAATGTATAAGGAAAAGAAACAAAAGGGAGGTATTGGTTTAAATGGGCTTTTAGACGATATTGTGAGTCAGATGGGTTCGGAATCATAAAAACAGTGTGTACGCGAAGGAGGAAAGTTGTCTTGAGTGCAAAAACGTGGAAAAAATGAATGTATAAGGAAAAGAAACAAAAGGGCGGTATTGGTTTAAATGGCCTTTTTAACGATTTTGTGAGTCAGGTGGGTTCGGAATCATAAAAAAAGTGTGTACGAGAAGGAGGAAAGTTGGAAAAACGTGGAAAAAATGAATGTATAAGGAAAAGAAACAAAAGGGCGGTATTGGTTTAAATGGCCTTTTAGACGGTTTTGTGAGTCAGGTAGGTTCGGAATCATCAGAAAAGTGTGTACGCGAAGGAGGAAAGTTGTCTTGAGTGCCGAAACGTGGAAAAAATAAATGTATAACGAAAAGAAACAAAAGGGCGGTATTGGTTTAAATGGGCTTTTAGACGATATTGTGAGTCAGATGGGTTCGGAATCATAAAAACAGTGTGTACGCGAAGGAGGAAAGTTGTCTTGAGTGCAAAAACGTGGAAAAAACGAATGTATAAGGAAAAGAAACAAAAGGGACGTATTGGTTTAAATGGTCTTTTAGACGATTTTGTGAGACAGATGGGTTCGGAATCATAAAAACAGTGTGTACGCGAAGGATTAAAGTTGTTTTGAGTGCCGAAACGTGGAAAAAATTAATGTATAACGAAAAAAAACAAAAGGGCGGTATTGGTTTAAATAGCTTTTTAGACAGTTTTGTGAGTCAGATGGGTTTGGAATGTTAAAAACAGTGTGTACGCGGAGGAGGAAAGTTGTTTTGAGTGCAAAAAAGTGGAAAAAAATGAATGTATAAGGAAAAGAAACAAAAGGGAGGTATTGGTTTAAATGGTCTTTTAGACGATTTTGTGAGTCAGATGGGTTCGGAATCATAAAAACAGTGTGTACGCGAAGGAGGAAAGTTGTTTTGAGTGCAAAAACGTGGAAAAAATGAATGTATAAGGAAAAGAAACAAAAGGGATGTATTGGTTTAAATGGTCTTTTAGACGGTTTTGTGAGTCAGGTGGGTTCGGAATCATAAAAAAAGTTTGTACGAGAAGGAGGAAAGTTGGAAAAACGTGGAAAAAATGAATGTATAAGGAAAAGAAACAAAAGGGCGGTATTGGTTTAAATGGCCTTTTAGACGGTTTTGCGAGTCAGGTAGGTTCGGAATCATCAGAAAAGTGTGTACGCGAAGGAGGAAAGTTGTCTTGAGTGCAAAAACGCGGTAAAAATGAATGTATAAGGAAAAGAAACAAAAGGGAGGTTTTGGTTTAAATGGTCTTTTAGGCGATTTTGTGAGACAGATGGGTTCGGAATCATAAAAACAGTGTGTACGCGAAGGATTAAAGTTGTTTTGAGTGCCGAAACGTGGAAAAAATTAATGTATAACGAAAAAAAACAAAAGGGCGGTATTGGTTTAAATAGCTTTTTAGACAGTTTTGTGAGTCAGATGGGTTCGGAATCATAAAAACAGTGTGTACGCGAAGGAGGAAAGTTGTTTTGAGTGCAAAAACGTGGAAAAAATTATTGTATAACGAAAAAAAACATAAGGGCGGTATTGCTTTAAATGGCTTTTTAGACAGTTTTGTGATTCAGATGGGTTTGGAATCTTAAAAACAGTGTGTACGCGAAGGAGGAAAGTTGTCTTGAGTGCAAAAATGTGGAAAAAATGAATGTATAAGGAATAGAAACAAAAGGAAGGTATTGGTTTAAATGGTCTTTTAGACGATTTTGCGAGTCAGATGGGTTCGGAATCATAAAAATAGTGTGTACGCGAAGGAGGAAAGTTGTCTTGAGTGCAAAAACGTGGAAAAAATGAATGTATAAGGAAAAGAAACAAAAGGGACGTATTGGTTTAAATGGTCTTTTAGACGATTTTGTGAGACAGATGGGTTCGGAATCATAAAAATAGTGTGTACGCGAAGGAGGAAAGTTGTCTTGAGTGCAAAAACGTGGAAAAAATGAATGTATAAGGAAAAGAAACAAAAGGGACGTATTGGTTTAAATGGTCTTTTAGACGATTTTGTGAGACAGATGGGTTCGGAATCATAAAAACAGTGTGTACGCGAAGGATTAAAGTTGTTTTGAGTGCCGAAACGTGGAAAAAATTAATGTATAACGAAAAAAAACAAAAGGGCGGTATTGGTTTAAATAGCTTTTTAGACAGTTTTGTGATTCAGATGGGTTTGGAATCTTAAAAACAGTGTGTACGCGAAGAAGGAAAGTTGTCTTGAGTGCAAAAACGTGGAAAAAATGAATGTATAAAGAAAAGAAACAAAAGGGAGGTATTGGTTTAAATGGTCTTTTAGACGATTTTGTGAGACAAATGGGTTCGGAATCATAAAAACAGTGTGTACGCAAAGGAGAAAAGTTGTTTTGAGTGCCGAAACGTGGAAAAAATTAATGTATAACGAAAAAAAACAAAAGGGCGGTATTGGTTTAAATAGCTTTTTAGACAGTTTTGTGAGTCAGATGGGTTCGGAATGTTAAAAACAGTGTGTACGCGGAGGAGGAAAGTTGTTTTGAGTGCAAAAACGTGGAAAAAAATGAATGTATAAGGAAAAGAAACAAAAGGGAGGTATTGGTTTAAATGGCCTTTTTAACGATTTTGTGAGTCAGGTGGGTTCGGAATCATAAAAAAAGTGTGTACGAGAAGGAGGAAAGTTGGAAAAACGTGGAAAAAATGAATGTATAAGGAAAAGAAACAAAAGGGCGGTATTGGTTTAAATGGCCTTTTAGACGGTTTTGTGAGTCAGGTAGGTTCGGAATCATCAGAAAAGTGTGTACGCGAAGGAGGAAAGTTGTCTTGAGTGCCGAAACGTGGAAAAAATGAATGTATAAGGAAAAGAAACAAAAGGGAGGTATTGGTTTAAATAGCTTTTTAGACAGTTTTGTGAGTCAGATGGGTTTGGAATGTTAAAAACAGTGTGTACGCGGAGGAGGAAAGTTGTTTTGAGTGCAAAAACGTGGAAAAAAATGAATGTATAAGGAAAAGAAACAAAAGGGAGGTATTGGTTTAAATGGTCTTTTAGACGATTTTGTGAGTCAGATGGGTTCGGAATCATAAAAACAGTGTGTACGCGAAGGAGGAAAGTTGTTTTGAGTGCAAAAACGTGGAAAAAATGAATGTATAAGGAAAAGAAACAAAAGGGAGGTATTGGTTTAAATGGTCTTTTAGACGGTTTTGTGAGTCAGGTGGGTTCGGAATCATAAAAAAAGTTTGTACGAGAAGGAGGAAAGTTGGAAAAACGTGGAAAAAATGAATGTATAAGGAAAAGAAACAAAAGGGCGGTATTGGTTTAAATGGCCTTTTAGACGGTTTTGCGAGTCAGGTAGGTTCGGAATCATCAGAAAAGTGTGTACAAGGAGGAATGTTGTTTTGAATGCAAAAACGTGGAAAAAACGAATGTATAAGGAAAAGAAACAAAAGGGAGGTATTGGTTTAAATGGCCTTTTTAACGATATTGTGAGTCAGATGGGTTCGGAATCATAAAAACAGTGTGTACGCGAAGGAGGAAAGTTGTCTTGAGTGCAAAAACGTGGAAAAAATGAATGTATAAGGAAAAGAAACAAAAGGGAGGTATTGGTTTAAATAGCTTTTTAGACAGTTTTGTGAGTCAGATGGGTTTGGAATGTTAAAAACAGTGTGTACGCGGAGGAGGAAAGTTGTTTTGAGTGCAAAAACGTGGAAAAAAATGAATGTATAAGGAAAAGAAACAAAAGGGAGGTATTGGTTTAAATGGTCTTTTAGACGATTTTGTGAGTCAGATGGGTTCGGAATCATAAAAACAGTGTGTACGCGAAGGAGGAAAGTTGTTTTGAGTGCAAAAACGTGGAAAAAATGAATGTATAAGGAAAAGAAACAAAAGGGAGGTATTGGTTTAAATGGTCTTTTAGACGGTTTTGTGAGTCAGGTGGGTTCGGAATCATAAAAAAAGTTTGTACGAGAAGGAGGAAAGTTGGAAAAACGTGGAAAAAATGAATGTATAAGGAAAAGAAACAAAAGGGCGGTATTGGTTTAAATGGCCTTTTAGACGGTTTTGCGAGTCAGGTAGGTTCGGAATCATCAGAAAAGTGTGTACAAGGAGGAATGTTGTTTTGAATGCAAAAACGTGGAAAAAACGAATGTATAAGGAAAAGAAACAAAAGGGCTGTATTGGTTTCAATGGCTTTTTAGACAGTTTTGTGAGTCAGATGGGTTGGGAATCTTAAAAACAGTGTGTACGCGAAGGAGGAAAGTTGTCTTGAGTGCAAAAACGCGGTAAAAATGAATGTATAAGGAAAAGAAACAAAAGGGAGGTTTTGGTTTAAATGGTCTTTTAGGCGATTTTGTGAGTCAGATGGGTTCGGAATCATAAAAACAGTGTGTACGCGAAGGAGGAAAGTTGTTTTGAGTGCAAAAACGCGGAAAAAATTATTGTATAACGAAAAAAAACATAAGGGCGGTATTGCTTTAAATGGCTTTTTAGACAGTTTTGTGATTCAGATGGGTTTGGAATCTTAAAAACAGTGTGTACGCGAAGGAGGAAAGTTGTCTTGAGTGCAAAAACGTGGAAAAAATGAATGTATAAGGAAAAGAAACAAAAGGGAGGTATTGGTTTAAATGGCATTTTAGACAGTTTTGTGATTCAGATGGGTTTGGAATCTTAAAAACAGTGTGTACGCGAAGGAGGAAAGTTGTCTTGAGTGCAAAAACGTGAAGAAATGAATGTATAAGGAAAAGAAACAAAAGGGAGGTATTGGTTTAAATAGTCTTTTAGACAATTTTGTGAGACAGATGGGTTCGGAATCATAAAAACAGTGTGTACGCAAAGGAGGAAAGTTGTTTTGAGTGCCGAAACGTGGAAAAAATGAATGTATAAGGAAAAGAAACAAAAGAGAGGTATTGGTTTAAATGGTCTTTTAGACGATTTTGTGATTCAGATGGGTTCGGAATCATAAAAACAGTGTGTACGCGAAGGAGGAAAGTTGTTTTATGTGCAAAAACGTGGAAAAAATTAATGTATAACGAAAAAAAAACATAAGGGCGGTATTGGTTTAAATGGCATTTTAGACAGTTTTGTGATTCAGATGGGTTTGGAATCTTAAAAACAGTGTGTACGCGAAGGAGGAAAGTTGTCTTGAGTGCAAAAACGTGGAAAAAACGAATGTATAAGGAAAAGAAACAAATGGGCGGTATTGGTTTAAATGGCCTTTTAGACGGTTTTTGTGAGTCAGGTGGGTTCGGATTCATAAAAAAAGTGTGTACGAGAAGGAGGAAAGTTGGAAAAACGTGGAAAAAATGAATGTATAAGGAAAAGAAACAAAAGGGCGGTATTGGTTTAAATGGCCTTTTTAACGATTTTGTGAGTCAGATGGGTTGGGAATCTTAAAAACAGTGTGTACGCGGAGGAGGAAAGTTGTTTTGAGTGCAAACACGTGGAAAAAATGAATGTATAAGGAAAAGAAACAAAAGGGAGGTATTGGTTTAAATGGGCTTTTAGACGATATTGTGAGTCAGATGGGTTCGGAATCATAAAAACAGTGTGTACGCGAAGGAGGAAAGTTGTCTTGAGTGCAAAAACGTGGAAAAAATGAATGTATAAGGAAAAGAAACAAAAGGGCGGTATTGGTTTAAATGGCCTTTTTAACGATTTTGTGAGTCAGGTGGGTTCGGAATCATAAAAAAAGTGTGTACGAGAAGGAGGAAAGTTGGAAAAACGTGGAAAAAATGAATGTATAAGGAAAAGAAACAAAAGGGCGGTATTGGTTTAAATGGCCTTTTAGACGGTTTTGTGAGTCAGGTAGGTTCGGAATCATCAGAAAAGTGTGTACGCGAAGGAGGAAAGTTGTCTTGAGTGCCGAAACGTGGAAAAAATAAATGTATAACGAAAAGAAACAAAAGGGCGGTATTGGTTTAAATGGGCTTTTAGACGATATTGTGAGTCAGATGGGTTCGGAATCATAAAAACAGTGTGTACGCGAAGGAGGAAAGTTGTTTTGAGTGCCGAAACGTGGAAAAAATTAATGTATAACGAAAAAAAACAAAAGGGCGGTATTGGTTTAAATAGCTTTTTAGACAGTTTTGTGAGTCAGATGGGTTTGGAATGTTAAAAACAGTGTGTACGCGGAGGAGGAAAGTTGTTTTGAGTGCAAAAACGTGGAAAAAAATGAATGTATAAGGAAAAGAAACAAAAGGGAGGTATTGGTTTAAATGGTCTTTTAGACGATTTTGTGAGTCAGATGGGTTCGGAATCATAAAAACAGTGTGTACGCGAAGGAGGAAAGTTGTTTTGAGTGCAAAAACGTGGAAAAAATGAATGTATAAGGAAAAGAAACAAAAGGGAGGTATTGGTTTAAATGGTCTTTTAGACGGTTTTGTGAGTCAGGTGGGTTCGGAATCATAAAAAAAGTTTGTACGAGAAGGAGGAAAGTTGGAAAAACGTGGAAAAAATGAATGTATAAGGAAAAGAAACAAAAGGGCGGTATTGGTTTAAATGGCCTTTTAGACGGTTTTGCGAGTCAGGTAGGTTCGGAATCATCAGAAAAGTGTGTACGCGAAGGAGGAAAGTTGTCTTGAGTGCAAAAACGCGGTAAAAATGAATGTATAAGGAAAAGAAACAAAAGGGAGGTTTTGGTTTAAATGGTCTTTTAGGCGATTTTGTGAGTCAGATGGGTTCGGAATCATAAAAACAGTGTGTACGCGAAGGAGGAAAGTTGTTTTGAGTGCAAAAACGTGGAAAAAATTATTGTATAACGAAAAAAAACATAAGGGCGGTATTGCTTTAAATGGCTTTTTAGACAGTTTTGTGATTCAGATGGGTTTGGAATCTTAAAAACAGTGTGTACGCGAAGGAGGAAAGTTGTCTTGAGTGCAAAAATGTGGAAAAAATGAATGTATAAGGAATAGAAACAAAAGGGAGGTATTGGTTTAAATGGTCTTTTAGACGATTTTGCGAGTCAGATGGGTTCGGAATCATAAAAATAGTGTGTACGCGAAGGAGGAAAGTTGTCTTGAGTGCAAAAACGTGGAAAAAATGAATGTATAAGGAAAAGAAACAAAAGGGACGTATTGGTTTAAATGGTCTTTTAGACGATTTTGTGAGACAGATGGGTTCGGAATCATAAAAACAGTGTGTACGCGAAGGATTAAAGTTGTTTTGAGTGCCGAAACGTGGAAAAAATTAATGTATAACGAAAAAAAACAAAAGGGCGGTATTGGTTTAAATAGCTTTTTAGACAGTTTTGTGATTCAGATGGGTTTGGAATCTTAAAAACAGTGTGTACGCGAAGAAGGAAAGTTGTCTTGAGTGCAAAAACGTGGAAAAAATGAATGTATAAAGAAAAGAAACAAAAGGGAGGTATTGGTTTAAATGGTCTTTTAGACGATTTTGTGAGACAGATGGGTTCGGAATCATAAAAACAGTGTGTACGCAAAGGAGGAAAGTTGTTTTGAGTGCCGAAACGTGGAAAAAATTAATGTATAACGAAAAAAAACAAAAGGGCGGTATTGGTTTAAATAGCTTTTTAGACAGTTTTGTGAGTCAGATGGGTTCGGAATGTTAAAAACAGTGTGTACGCGGAGGAGGAAAGTTGTTTTGAGTGCAAAAACGTGGAAAAAAATGAATGTATAAGGAAAAGAAACAAAAGGGAGGTATTGGTTTAAATGGCCTTTTTAACGATTTTGTGAGTCAGGTGGGTTCGGAATCATAAAAAAAGTGTGTACGAGAAGGAGGAAAGTTGGAAAAACGTGGAAAAAATGAATGTATAAGGAAAAGAAACAAAAGGGCGGTATTGGTTTAAATGGCCTTTTAGACGGTTTTGTGAGTCAGGTAGGTTCGGAATCATCAGAAAAGTGTGTACGCGAAGGAGGAAAGTTGTCTTGAGTGCCGAAACGTGGAAAAAATGAATGTATAAGGAAAAGAAACAAAAGGGAGGTATTGGTTTAAATAGCTTTTTAGACAGTTTTGTGAGTCAGATGGGTTTGGAATGTTAAAAACAGTGTGTACGCGGAGGAGGAAAGTTGTTTTGAGTGCAAAAACGTGGAAAAAAATGAATGTATAAGGAAAAGAAACAAAAGGGAGGTATTGGTTTAAATGGTCTTTTAGACGATTTTGTGAGTCAGATGGGTTCGGAATCATAAAAACAGTGTGTACGCGAAGGAGGAAAGTTGTTTTGAGTGCAAAAACGTGGAAAAAATGAATGTATAAGGAAAAGAAACAAAAGGGAGGTATTGGTTTAAATGGTCTTTTAGACGGTTTTGTGAGTCAGGTGGGTTCGGAATCATAAAAAAAGTTTGTACGAGAAGGAGGAAAGTTGGAAAAACGTGGAAAAAATGAATGTATAAGGAAAAGAAACAAAAGGGCGGTATTGGTTTAAATGGCCTTTTAGACGGTTTTGCGAGTCAGGTAGGTTCGGAATCATCAGAAAAGTGTGTACAAGGAGGAATGTTGTTTTGAATGCAAAAACGTGGAAAAAACGAATGTATAAGGAAAAGAAACAAAAGGGAGGTATTGGTTTAAATGGCCTTTTTAACGATATTGTGAGTCAGATGGGTTCGGAATCATAAAAACAGTGTGTACGCGAAGGAGGAAAGTTGTCTTGAGTGCAAAAACGTGGAAAAAATGAATGTATAAGGAAAAGAAACAAAAGGGAGGTATTGGTTTAAATAGCTTTTTAGACAGTTTTGTGAGTCAGATGGGTTTGGAATGTTAAAAACAGTGTGTACGCGGAGGAGGAAAGTTGTTTTGAGTGCAAAAACGTGGAAAAAAATGAATGTATAAGGAAAAGAAACAAAAGGGAGGTATTGGTTTAAATGGTCTTTTAGACGATTTTGTGAGTCAGATGGGTTCGGAATCATAAAAACAGTGTGTACGCGAAGGAGGAAAGTTGTTTTGAGTGCAAAAACGTGGAAAAAATGAATGTATAAGGAAAAGAAACAAAAGGGAGGTATTGGTTTAAATGGTCTTTTAGACGGTTTTGTGAGTCAGGTGGGTTCGGAATCATAAAAAAAGTTTGTACGAGAAGGAGGAAAGTTGGAAAAACGTGGAAAAAATGAATGTATAAGGAAAAGAAACAAAAGGGCGGTATTGGTTTAAATGGCCTTTTAGACGGTTTTGCGAGTCAGGTAGGTTCGGAATCATCAGAAAAGTGTGTACAAGGAGGAATGTTGTTTTGAATGCAAAAACGTGGAAAAAACGAATGTATAAGGAAAAGAAACAAAAGGGAGGTATTGGTTTAAATGGCCTTTTTAACGATTTTGTGAGTCAGATGGGTTCGGAATCATAAAAAAAGTGTGTACGCGAAGGAGGAAAATTGTTTTGAGTGCAAAAACGTGGAAAAAATGAATGTATAAGGAAAAGAAACAAAAGGGCTGTATTGGTTTAAATGGCTTTTTAGACAGTTTTGTGAGTCAGATGGGTTGGGAATCTTAAAAACAGTGTGTACGCGAAGGAGGAAAGTTGTCTTGAGTGCAAAAACGCGGTAAAAATGAATGTATAAGGAAAAGAAACAAAAGGGAGGTTTTGGTTTAAATGGTCTTTTAGGCGATTTTGTGAGTCAGATGGGTTCGGAATCATAAAAACAGTGTGTACGCGAAGGAGGAAAGTTGTTTTGAGTGCAAAAACGCGGAAAAAATTATTGTATAACGAAAAAAAACATAAGGGCGGTATTGCTTTAAATGGCTTTTTAGACAGTTTTGTGATTCAGATGGGTTTGGAATCTTAAAAACAGTGTGTACGCGAAGGAGGAAAGTTGTCTTGAGTGCAAAAACGTGGAAAAAATGAATGTATAAGGAAAAGAAACAAAAGGGAGGTATTGGTTTAAATGGCATTTTAGACAGTTTTGTGATTCAGATGGGTTTGGAATCTTAAAAACAGTGTGTACGCGAAGAAGGAAAGTTGTCTTGAGTGCGAAAACGTGGAAAACTAAATGTATAAGGAAAAGAAACAAAAGGGAGGTATTGGTTTAAATGGTCTTTTAGACGATTTTGCGAGTCAGATGGGTTCGGAATCATAAAAATAGTGTGTACGCGAAGGAGGAAAGTTGTCTTGAGTGCAAAAACGTGAAGAAATGAATGTATAAGGAAAAGAAACAAAAGGGAGGTATTGGTTTAAATAGTCTTTTAGACAATTTTGTGAGACAGATGGGTTCGGAATCATAAAAACAGTGTGTACGCAAAGGAGGAAAGTTGTTTTGAGTGCCGAAACGTGGAAAAAATGAATGTATAAGGAAAAGAAACAAAAGAGAGGTATTGGTTTAAATGGTCTTTTAGACGATTTTGTGATTCAGATGGGTTCGGAATCATAAAAACAGTGTGTACGCGAAGGAGGAAAGTTGTTTTATGTGCAAAAACGTGGAAAAAATTAATGTATAACGAAAAAAAAACATAAGGGCGGTATTGGTTTAAATGGCATTTTAGACAGTTTTGTGATTCAGATGGGTTTGGAATCTTAAAAACAGTGTGTACGCGAAGGAGGAAAGTTGTCTTGAGTGCAAAAACGTGGAAAAAACGAATGTATAAGGAAAAGAAACAAATGGGCGGTATTGGTTTAAATGGCCTTTTAGACGGTTTTTGTGAGTCAGGTGGGTTCGGATTCATAAAAAAAGTGTGTACGAGAAGGAGGAAAGTTGGAAAAACGTGGAAAAAATGAATGTATAAAGAAAAGAAACAAAAGGGCGGTATTGGTTTAAATGGCCTTTTTAACGATTTTGTGAGTCAGATGGGTTCGGAATCATAAAAAAAGTGTGTACGCGAAGGAGGAAAGTTGGAAAAACGTGGAAAAAATGAATGTATAAGGAAAAGAAACAAAAGGGCGGTATTGGTTTAAATGGCCTTTTTAACGATTTTGTGAGTCAGATGGGTTGGGAATCTTAAAAACAGTGTGTACGCGGAGGAGGAAAGTTGTTTTGAGTGCAAACACGTGGAAAAAATGAATGTATAAGGAAAAGAAACAAAAGGGAGGTATTGGTTTAAATGGGCTTTTAGACGATATTGTGAGTCAGATGGGTTCGGAATCATAAAAACAGTGTGTACGCGAAGGAGGAAAGTTGTCTTGAGTGCAAAAACGTGGAAAAAATGAATGTATAAGGAAAAGAAACAAAAGGGCGGTATTGGTTTAAATGGCCTTTTTAACGATTTTGTGAGTCAGGTGGGTTCGGAATCATAAAAAAAGTGTGTACGAGAAGGAGGAAAGTTGGAAAAACGTGGAAAAAATGAATGTATAAGGAAAAGAAACAAAAGGGCGGTATTGGTTTAAATGGCCTTTTAGACGGTTTTGTGAGTCAGGTAGGTTCGGAATCATCAGAAAAGTGTGTACGCGAAGGAGGAAAGTTGTCTTGAGTGCCGAAACGTGGAAAAAATAAATGTATAACGAAAAGAAACAAAAGGGCGGTATTGGTTTAAATGGGCTTTTAGACGATATTGTGAGTCAGATGGGTTCGGAATCATAAAAACAGTGTGTACGCGAAGGAGGAAAGTTGTTTTGAGTGCCGAAACGTGGAAAAAATTAATGTATAACGAAAAAAAACAAAAGGGCGGTATTGGTTTAAATAGCTTTTTAGACAGTTTTGTGAGTCAGATGGGTTTGGAATGTTAAAAACAGTGTGTACGCGGAGGAGGAAAGTTGTTTTGAGTGCAAAAACGTGGAAAAAAATGAATGTATAAGGAAAAGAAACAAAAGGGAGGTATTGGTTTAAATGGCCTTTTAGACGGTTTTGCGAGTCAGGTAGGTTCGGAATCATCAGAAAAGTGTGTACGCGAAGGAGGAAAGTTGTCTTGAGTGCAAAAACGCGGTAAAAATGAATGTATAAGGAAAAGAAACAAAAGGGAGGTTTTGGTTTAAATGGTCTTTTAGGCGATTTTGTGAGTCAGATGGGTTCGGAATCATAAAAACAGTGTGTACGCGAAGGAGGAAAGTTGTTTTGAGTGCAAAAACGTGGAAAAAATTATTGTATAACGAAAAAAAACATAAGGGCGGTATTGCTTTAAATGGCTTTTTAGACAGTTTTGTGATTCAGATGGGTTTGGAATCTTAAAAACAGTGTGTACGCGAAGGAGGAAAGTTGTCTTGAGTGCAAAAATGTGGAAAAAATGAATGTATAAGGAATAAAAACAAAAGGGAGGTATTGGTTTAAATGGTCTTTTAGACGATTTTGCGAGTCAGATGGGTTCGGAATCATAAAAATAGTGTGTACGCGAAGGATTAAAGTTGTTTTGAGTGCCGAAACGTGGAAAAAATTAATGTATAACGAAAAAAAACAAAAGGGCGGTATTGGTTTAAATAGCTTTTTAGACAGTTTTGTGATTCAGATGGGTTTGGAATCTTAAAAACAGTGTGTACGCGAAGAAGGAAAGTTGTCTTGAGTGCAAAAACGTGGAAAAAATGAATGTATAAAGAAAAGAAACAAAAGGGAGGTATTGGTTTAAATGGTCTTTTAGACGATTTTGTGAGACAGATGGGTTCGGAATCATAAAAACAGTGTGTACGCAAAGGAGGAAAGTTGTTTTGAGTGCCGAAACGTGGAAAAAATTAATGTATAACGAAAAAAAACAAAAGGGCGGTATTGGTTTAAATAGCTTTTTAGACAGTTTTGTGAGTCAGATGGGTTCGGAATGTTAAAAACAGTGTGTACGCGGAGGAGGAAAGTTGTTTTGAGTGCAAAAACGTGGAAAAAAATGAATGTATAAGGAAAAGAAACAAAAGGGAGGTATTGGTTTAAATGGCCTTTTTAACGATTTTGTGAGTCAGGTGGGTTCGGAATCATAAAAAAAGTGTGTACGAGAAGGAGGAAAGTTGGAAAAACGTGGAAAAAATGAATGTATAAGGAAAAGAAACAAAAAGGGCGGTATTGGTTTAAATGGCCTTTTAGACGGTTTTGTGAGTCAGGTAGGTTCGGAATCATCAGAAAAGTGTGTACGCGAAGGAGGAAAGTTGGAAAAACGTGGAAAAAATGAATGTATAAGGAAAAGAAACAAAAGGGCGGTATTGGTTTAAATGGCCTTTTTAACGATTTTGTGAGTCAGATGGGTTGGGAATCTTAAAAACAGTGTGTACGCGGAGGAGGAAAGTTGTTTTGAGTGCAAACACGTGGAAAAAATGAATGTATAAGGAAAAGAAACAAAAGGGAGGTATTGGTTTAAATGGGCTTTTAGACGATATTGTGAGTCAGATGGGTTCGGAATCATAAAAACAGTGTGTACGCGAAGGAGGAAAGTTGTCTTGAGTGCAAAAACGTGGAAAAAATGAATGTATAAGGAAAAGAAACAAAAGGGCGGTATTGGTTTAAATGGCCTTTTTAACGATTTTGTGAGTCAGGTGGGTTCGGAATCATAAAAAAAGTGTGTACGAGAAGGAGGAAAGTTGGAAAAACGTGGAAAAAATTAATGTATAAGGAAAAGAAACAAAAGGGCGGTATTGGTTTAAATGGCCTTTTAGACGGTTTTGTGAGTCAGGTAGGTTCGGAATCATCAGAAAAGTGTGTACGCGAAGGAGGAAAGTTGTCTTGAGTGCCGAAACGTGGAAAAAATGAATGTATAAGGAAAAGAAACAAAAGGGAGGTATTGGTTTAAATAGCTTTTTAGACAGTTTTGTGAGTCAGATGGGTTTGGAATGTTAAAAACAGTGTGTACGCGGAGGAGGAAAGTTGTTTTGAGTGCAAAAACGTGGAAAAAAATGAATGTATAAGGAAAAGAAACAAAAGGGAGGTATTGGTTTAAATGGTCTTTTAGACGATTTTGTGAGTCAGATGGGTTCGGAATCATAAAAACAGTGTGTACGCGAAGGAGGAAAGTTGTTTTGAGTGCAAAAACGTGGAAAAAATGAATGTATAAGGAAAAGAAACAAAAGGGAGGTATTGGTTTAAATGGTCTTTTAGACGGTTTTGTGAGTCAGGTGGGTTCGGAATCATAAAAAAAGTTTGTACGAGAAGGAGGAAAGTTGGAAAAACGTGGAAAAAATGAATGTATAAGGAAAAGAAACAAAAGGGCGGTATTGGTTTAAATGGCCTTTTAGACGGTTTTGCGAGTCAGGTAGGTTCGGAATCATCAGAAAAGTGTGTACAAGGAGGAATGTTGTTTTGAATGCAAAAACGTGGAAAAAACGAATGTATAAGGAAAAGAAACAAAAGGGAGGTATTGGTTTAAATGGCCTTTTTAACGATATTGTGAGTCAGATGGGTTCGGAATCATAAAAACAGTGTGTACGCGAAGGAGGAAAGTTGTCTTGAGTGCAAAAACGTGGAAAAAATGAATGTATAAGGAAAAGAAACAAAAGGGAGGTATTGGTTTAAATAGCTTTTTAGACAGTTTTGTGAGTCAGATGGGTTTGGAATGTTAAAAACAGTGTGTACGCGGAGGAGGAAAGTTGTTTTGAGTGCAAAAACGTGGAAAAAAATGAATGTATAAGGAAAAGAAACAAAAGGGAGGTATTGGTTTAAATGGTCTTTTAGATGATTTTGTGAGTCAGATGGGTTCGGAATCATAAAAACAGTGTGTACGCGAAGGAGGAAAGTTGTTTTGAGTGCAAAAACGTGGAAAAAATGAATGGGAAAATGAACGGTTTTGTGAGTCAGGTGGGTTCGGAATCATAAAAAAAGTTTGTACGAGAAGGAGGAAAGTTGGAAAAACGTGGAAAAAATGAATGTATAAGGAAAAGAAACAAAAGGGCGGTATTGGTTTAAATGGCCTTTTAGACGGTTTTGCGAGTCAGGTAGGTTCGGAATCATCAGAAAAGTGTGTACAAGGAGGAATGTTGTTTTGAATGCAAAAACGTGGAAAAAACGAATGTATAAGGAAAAGAAACAAAAGGGAGGTATTGGTTTAAATGGCCTTTTTAACGATTTTGTGAGTCAGATGGGTTCGGAATCATAAAAAAAGTGTGTACGCGAAGGAGGAAAATTGTTTTGAGTGCAAAAACGTGGAAAAAATGAATGTATAAGGAAAAGAAACAAAAGGGCTGTATTGGTTTAAATGGCTTTTTAGACAGTTTTGTGAGTCAGATGGGTTGGGAATCTTAAAAACAGTGTGTACGCGAAGGAGGAAAGTTGTCTTGAGTGCAAAAACGTGGAAAAAATGAATGTATAAGGAAAAGAAACAAAAGGGAGGTATTGGTTTAAATGGCATTTTAGACAGTTTTGTGATTCAGATGGGTTTGGAATCTTAAAAACAGTGTGTACGCGAAGAAGGAAAGTTGTCTTGAGTGCGAAAACGTGGAAAACTAAATGTATAAGGAAAAGAAACAAAAGGGAGGTATTGGTTTAAATGGTCTTTTAGACGATTTTGCGAGTCAGATGGGTTCGGAATCATAAAAATAGTGTGTACGCGAAGGAGGAAAGTTGTCTTGAGTGCAAAAACGTGAAGAAATGAATGTATAAGGAAAAGAAACAAAAGGGAGGTATTGGTTTAAATAGTCTTTTAGACAATTTTGTGAGACAGATGGGTTCGGAATCATAAAAACAGTGTGTACGCAAAGGAGGAAAGTTGTTTTGAGTGCCGAAACGTGGAAAAAATGAATGTATAAGGAAAAGAAACAAAAGAGAGGTATTGGTTTAAATGGTCTTTTAGACGATTTTGTGATTCAGATGGGTTCGGAATCATAAAAACAGTGTGTACGCGAAGGAGGAAAGTTGTTTTATGTGCAAAAACGTGGAAAAAATTAATGTATAACGAAAAAAAAACATAAGGGCGGTATTGGTTTAAATGGCATTTTAGACAGTTTTGTGATTCAGATGGGTTTGGAATCTTAAAAACAGTGTGTACGCGAAGGAGGAAAGTTGTCTTGAGTGCAAAAACGTGGAAAAAACGAATGTATAAGGAAAAGAAACAAATGGGCGGTATTGGTTTAAATGGCCTTTTAGACGGTTTTTGTGAGTCAGGTGGGTTCGGATTCATAAAAAAAGTGTGTACGAGAAGGAGGAAAGTTGGAAAAACGTGGAAAAAATGAATGTATAAAGAAAAGAAACAAAAGGGCGGTATTGGTTTAAATGGCCTTTTTAACGATTTTGTGAGTCAGATGGGTTCGGAATCATAAAAAAAGTGTGTACGCGAAGGAGGAAAGTTGGAAAAACGTGGAAAAAATGAATGTATAAGGAAAAGAAACAAAAGGGCGGTATTGGTTTAAATGGCCTTTTTAACGATTTTGTGAGTCAGATGGGTTGGGAATCTTAAAAACAGTGTGTACGCGGAGGAGGAAAGTTGTTTTGAGTGCAAACACGTGGAAAAAATGAATGTATAAGGAAAAGAAACAAAAGGGAGGTATTGGTTTAAATGGGCTTTTAGACGATATTGTGAGTCAGATGGGTTCGGAATCATAAAAACAGTGTGTACGCGAAGGAGGAAAGTTGTCTTGAGTGCAAAAACGTGGAAAAAATGAATGTATAAGGAAAAGAAACAAAAGGGCGGTATTGGTTTAAATGGCCTTTTTAACGATTTTGTGAGTCAGGTGGGTTCGGAATCATAAAAAAAGTGTGTACGAGAAGGAGGAAAGTTGGAAAAACGTGGAAAAAATGAATGTATAAGGAAAAGAAACAAAAGGGCGGTATTGGTTTAAATGGCCTTTTAGACGGTTTTGTGAGTCAGGTAGGTTCGGAATCATCAGAAAAGTGTGTACGCGAAGGAGGAAAGTTGTCTTGAGTGCCGAAACGTGGAAAAAATAAATGTATAACGAAAAGAAACAAAAGGGCGGTATTGGTTTAAATGGGCTTTTAGACGATATTGTGAGTCAGATGGGTTCGGAATCATAAAAACAGTGTGTACGCGAAGGAGGAAAGTTGTTTTGAGTGCCGAAACGTGGAAAAAATTAATGTATAACGAAAAAAAACAAAAGGGCGGTATTGGTTTAAATAGCTTTTTAGACAGTTTTGTGAGTCAGATGGGTTTGGAATGTTAAAAACAGTGTGTACGCGGAGGAGGAAAGTTGTTTTGAGTGCAAAAACGTGGAAAAAAATGAATGTATAAGGAAAAGAAACAAAAGGGAGGTATTGGTTTAAATGGCCTTTTAGACGGTTTTGCGAGTCAGGTAGGTTCGGAATCATCAGAAAAGTGTGTACGCGAAGGAGGAAAGTTGTCTTGAGTGCAAAAACGCGGTAAAAATGAATGTATAAGGAAAAGAAACAAAAGGGAGGTTTTGGTTTAAATGGTCTTTTAGGCGATTTTGTGAGTCAGATGGGTTCGGAATCATAAAAACAGTGTGTACGCGAAGGAGGAAAGTTGTTTTGAGTGCAAAAACGTGGAAAAAATTATTGTATAACGAAAAAAAACATAAGGGCGGTATTGCTTTAAATGGCTTTTTAGACAGTTTTGTGATTCAGATGGGTTTGGAATCTTAAAAACAGTGTGTACGCGAAGGAGGAAAGTTGTCTTGAGTGCAAAAATGTGGAAAAAATGAATGTATAAGGAATAAAAACAAAAGGGAGGTATTGGTTTAAATGGTCTTTTAGACGATTTTGCGAGTCAGATGGGTTCGGAATCATAAAAATAGTGTGTACGCGAAGGATTAAAGTTGTTTTGAGTGCCGAAACGTGGAAAAAATTAATGTATAACGAAAAAAAACAAAAGGGCGGTATTGGTTTAAATAGCTTTTTAGACAGTTTTGTGATTCAGATGGGTTTGGAATCTTAAAAACAGTGTGTACGCGAAGAAGGAAAGTTGTCTTGAGTGCAAAAACGTGGAAAAAATGAATGTATAAAGAAAAGAAACAAAAGGGAGGTATTGGTTTAAATGGTCTTTTAGACGATTTTGTGAGACAGATGGGTTCGGAATCATAAAAACAGTGTGTACGCAAAGGAGGAAAGTTGTTTTGAGTGCCGAAACGTGGAAAAAATTAATGTATAACGAAAAAAAACAAAAGGGCGGTATTGGTTTAAATAGCTTTTTAGACAGTTTTGTGAGTCAGATGGGTTCGGAATGTTAAAAACAGTGTGTACGCGGAGGAGGAAAGTTGTTTTGAGTGCAAAAACGTGGAAAAAAATGAATGTATAAGGAAAAGAAACAAAAGGGAGGTATTGGTTTAAATGGCCTTTTTAACGATTTTGTGAGTCAGGTGGGTTCGGAATCATAAAAAAAGTGTGTACGAGAAGGAGGAAAGTTGGAAAAACGTGGAAAAAATGAATGTATAAGGAAAAGAAACAAAAAGGGCGGTATTGGTTTAAATGGCCTTTTAGACGGTTTTGTGAGTCAGGTAGGTTCGGAATCATCAGAAAAGTGTGTACGCGAAGGAGGAAAGTTGGAAAAACGTGGAAAAAATGAATGTATAAGGAAAAGAAACAAAAGGGCGGTATTGGTTTAAATGGCCTTTTTAACGATTTTGTGAGTCAGATGGGTTGGGAATCTTAAAAACAGTGTGTACGCGGAGGAGGAAAGTTGTTTTGAGTGCAAACACGTGGAAAAAATGAATGTATAAGGAAAAGAAACAAAAGGGAGGTATTGGTTTAAATGGGCTTTTAGACGATATTGTGAGTCAGATGGGTTCGGAATCATAAAAACAGTGTGTACGCGAAGGAGGAAAGTTGTCTTGAGTGCAAAAACGTGGAAAAAATGAATGTATAAGGAAAAGAAACAAAAGGGCGGTATTGGTTTAAATGGCCTTTTTAACGATTTTGTGAGTCAGGTGGGTTCGGAATCATAAAAAAAGTGTGTACGAGAAGGAGGAAAGTTGGAAAAACGTGGAAAAAATTAATGTATAAGGAAAAGAAACAAAAGGGCGGTATTGGTTTAAATGGCCTTTTAGACGGTTTTGTGAGTCAGGTAGGTTCGGAATCATCAGAAAAGTGTGTACGCGAAGGAGGAAAGTTGTCTTGAGTGCCGAAACGTGGAAAAAATGAATGTATAAGGAAAAGAAACAAAAGGGAGGTATTGGTTTAAATAGCTTTTTAGACAGTTTTGTGAGTCAGATGGGTTTGGAATGTTAAAAACAGTGTGTACGCGGAGGAGGAAAGTTGTTTTGAGTGCAAAAACGTGGAAAAAAATGAATGTATAAGGAAAAGAAACAAAAGGGAGGTATTGGTTTAAATGGTCTTTTAGACGATTTTGTGAGTCAGATGGGTTCGGAATCATAAAAACAGTGTGTACGCGAAGGAGGAAAGTTGTTTTGAGTGCAAAAACGTGGAAAAAATGAATGTATAAGGAAAAGAAACAAAAGGGAGGTATTGGTTTAAATGGTCTTTTAGACGGTTTTGTGAGTCAGGTGGGTTCGGAATCATAAAAAAAGTTTGTACGAGAAGGAGGAAAGTTGGAAAAACGTGGAAAAAATGAATGTATAAGGAAAAGAAACAAAAGGGCGGTATTGGTTTAAATGGCCTTTTAGACGGTTTTGCGAGTCAGGTAGGTTCGGAATCATCAGAAAAGTGTGTACAAGGAGGAATGTTGTTTTGAATGCAAAAACGTGGAAAAAACGAATGTATAAGGAAAAGAAACAAAAGGGAGGTATTGGTTTAAATGGCCTTTTTAACGATATTGTGAGTCAGATGGGTTCGGAATCATAAAAACAGTGTGTACGCGAAGGAGGAAAGTTGTCTTGAGTGCAAAAACGTGGAAAAAATGAATGTATAAGGAAAAGAAACAAAAGGGAGGTATTGGTTTAAATAGCTTTTTAGACAGTTTTGTGAGTCAGATGGGTTTGGAATGTTAAAAACAGTGTGTACGCGGAGGAGGAAAGTTGTTTTGAGTGCAAAAACGTGGAAAAAAATGAATGTATAAGGAAAAGAAACAAAAGGGAGGTATTGGTTTAAATGGTCTTTTAGATGATTTTGTGAGTCAGATGGGTTCGGAATCATAAAAACAGTGTGTACGCGAAGGAGGAAAGTTGTTTTGAGTGCAAAAACGTGGAAAAAATGAATGGGAAAATGAACGGTTTTGTGAGTCAGGTGGGTTCGGAATCATAAAAAAAGTTTGTACGAGAAGGAGGAAAGTTGGAAAAACGTGGAAAAAATGAATGTATAAGGAAAAGAAACAAAAGGGCGGTATTGGTTTAAATGGCCTTTTAGACGGTTTTGCGAGTCAGGTAGGTTCGGAATCATCAGAAAAGTGTGTACAAGGAGGAATGTTGTTTTGAATGCAAAAACGTGGAAAAAACGAATGTATAAGGAAAAGAAACAAAAGGGAGGTATTGGTTTAAATGGCCTTTTTAACGATTTTGTGAGTCAGATGGGTTCGGAATCATAAAAAAAGTGTGTACGCGAAGGAGGAAAATTGTTTTGAGTGCAAAAACGTGGAAAAAATGAATGTATAAGGAAAAGAAACAAAAGGGCTGTATTGGTTTAAATGGCTTTTTAGACAGTTTTGTGAGTCAGATGGGTTGGGAATCTTAAAAACAGTGTGTACGCGAAGGAGGAAAGTTGTCTTGAGTGCAAAAACGTGGAAAAAATGAATGTATAAGGAAAAGAAACAAAAGGGAGGTATTGGTTTAAATGGCATTTTAGACAGTTTTGTGATTCAGATGGGTTTGGAATCTTAAAAACAGTGTGTACGCGAAGAAGGAAAGTTGTCTTGAGTGCGAAAACGTGGAAAACTAAATGTATAAGGAAAAGAAACAAAAGGGAGGTATTGGTTTAAATGGTCTTTTAGACGATTTTGCGAGTCAGATGGGTTCGGAATCATAAAAATAGTGTGTACGCGAAGGAGGAAAGTTGTCTTGAGTGCAAAAACGTGAAGAAATGAATGTATAAGGAAAAGAAACAAAAGGGAGGTATTGGTTTAAATAGTCTTTTAGACAATTTTGTGAGACAGATGGGTTCGGAATCATAAAAACAGTGTGTACGCAAAGGAGGAAAGTTGTTTTGAGTGCCGAAACGTGGAAAAAATGAATGTATAAGGAAAAGAAACAAAAGAGAGGTATTGGTTTAAATGGTCTTTTAGACGATTTTGTGATTCAGATGGGTTCGGAATCATAAAAACAGTGTGTACGCGAAGGAGGAAAGTTGTTTTATGTGCAAAAACGTGGAAAAAATTAATGTATAACGAAAAAAAAACATAAGGGCGGTATTGGTTTAAATGGCATTTTAGACAGTTTTGTGATTCAGATGGGTTTGGAATCTTAAAAACAGTGTGTACGCGAAGGAGGAAAGTTGTCTTGAGTGCAAAAACGTGGAAAAAACGAATGTATAAGGAAAAGAAACAAATGGGCGGTATTTGTTTAAATGGCCTTTTAGACGGTTTTTGTGAGTCAGGTGGGTTCGGATTCATAAAAAAAGTGTGTACGAGAAGGAGGAAAGTTGGAAAAACGTGGAAAAAATGAATGTATAAAGAAAAGAAACAAAAGGGCGGTATTGGTTTAAATGGCCTTTTTAATGATTTTGTGAGTCAGATGGGTTCGGAATCATAAAAAAAGTGTGTACGCGAAGGAGGAAAGTTGGAAAAACGTGGAAAAAATGAATGTATAAGGAAAAGAAACAAAAGGGCGGTATTGGTTTAAATGGCCTTTTTAACGATTTTGTGAGTCAGATGGGTTGGGAATCTTAAAAACAGTGTGTACGCGGAGGAGGAAAGTTGTTTTGAGTGCAAACACGTGGAAAAAATGAATGTATAAGGAAAAGAAACAAAAGGGCGGTATTGGTTTAAATGGCCTTTTTAACGATTTTGTGAGTCAGGTGGGTTCGGAATCATAAAAAAAGTGTGTACGCGAAGGAGGAAAGTTGGAAAAACGTGGAAAAAATGAATGTATAAGGAAAAGAAACAAAAGGGCGGTATTGGTTTAAATGGCCTTTTTAACGATTTTGTGAGTCAGATGGGTTGGGAATCTTAAAAACAGTGTGTACGCGGAGGAGGAAAGTTGTTTTGAGTGCAAACACGTGGAAAAAATGAATGTATAAGGAAAAGAAACAAAAGGGCGGTATTGGTTTAAATGGCCTTTTTAACGATTTTGTGAGTCAGATGGGTTGGGAATCTTAAAAACAGTGTGTACGCGAAGGAGGAAAGTTGTCTTGAGTGCAAAAACGTGGAAAAAATGAATGTATAAGGAAAAGAAACAAAAGGGAGGTATTGGTTTAAATGGCCTTTTAGACGGTTTTGTGAGTCAGGTAGGTTCGGAATCATCAGAAAAGTGTGTACGCGAAGGAGGAAAGTTGTCTTGAGTGCCGAAACGTGGAAAAAATAAATGTATAACGAAAAGAAACAAAAGGGCGGTATTGGTTTAAATGGGCTTTTAGACGATATTGTGAGTCAGATGGGTTCGGAATCATAAAAACAGTGTGTACGCGAAGGAGGAAAGTTGTCTTGAGTGCAAAAACGTGGAAAAAACGAATGTATAAGGAAAAGAAACAAAAGGGACGTATTGGTTTAAATGGTCTTTTAGACGATTTTGTGAGACAGATGGGTTCGGAATCATAAAAACAGTGTGTACGCGAAGGATTAAAGTTGTTTTGAGTGCCGAAACGTGGAAAAAATTAATGTATAACGAAAAAAAACAAAAGGGCGGTATTGGTTTAAATAGCTTTTTAGACAGTTTTGTGAGTCAGATGGGTTTGGAATGTTAAAAACAGTGTGTACGCGGAGGAGGAAAGTTGTTTTGAGTGCAAAAAAGTGGAAAAAAATGAATGTATAAGGAAAAGAAACAAAAGGGAGGTATTGGTTTAAATGGTCTTTTAGACGATTTTGTGAGTCAGATGGGTTCGGAATCATAAAAACAGTGTGTACGCGAAGGAGGAAAGTTGTTTTGAGTGCAAAAACGTGGAAAAAATGAATGTATAAGGAAAAGAAACAAAAGGGAGGTATTGGTTTAAATGGTCTTTTAGACGGTTTTGTGAGTCAGGTGGGTTCGGAATCATAAAAAAAGTTTGTACGAGAAGGAGGAAAGTTGGAAAAACGTGGAAAAAATGAATGTATAAGGAAAAGAAACAAAAGGGCGGTATTGGTTTAAATGGCCTTTTAGACGGTTTTGCGAGTCAGGTAGGTTCGGAATCATCAGAAAAGTGTGTACGCGAAGGAGGAAAGTTGTCTTGAGTGCAAAAACGCGGTAAAAATGAATGTATAAGGAAAAGAAACAAAAGGGAGGTTTTGGTTTAAATGGTCTTTTAGGCGATTTTGTGAGTCAGATGGGTTCGGAATCATAAAAACAGTGTGTACGCGAAGGAGGAAAGTTGTTTTGAGTGCAAAAACGTGGAAAAAATTATTGTATAACGAAAAAAAACATAAGGGCGGTATTGCTTTAAATGGCTTTTTAGACAGTTTTGTGATTCAGATGGGTTTGGAATCTTAAAAACAGTGTGTACGCGAAGGAGGAAAGTTGTCTTGAGTGCAAAAATGTGGAAAAAATGAATGTATAAGGAATAGAAACAAAAGGGAGGTATTGGTTTAAATGGTCTTTTAGACGATTTTGCGAGTCAGATGGGTTCGGAATCATAAAAATAGTGTGTACGCGAAGGAGGAAAGTTGTCTTGAGTGCAAAAACGTGGAAAAAATGAATGTATAAGGAAAAGAAACAAAAGGGACGTATTGGTTTAAATGGTCTTTTAGACGATTTTGTGAGACAGATGGGTTCGGAATCATAAAAACAGTGTGTACGCGAAGGATTAAAGTTGTTTTGAGTGCCGAAACGTGGAAAAAATTAATGTATAACGAAAAAAAACAAAAGGGCGGTATTGGTTTAAATAGCTTTTTAGACAGTTTTGTGATTCAGATGGGTTTGGAATCTTAAAAACAGTGTGTACGCGAAGAAGGAAAGTTGTCTTGAGTGCAAAAACGTGGAAAAAATGAATGTATAAAGAAAAGAAACAAAAGGGAGGTATTGGTTTAAATGGTCTTTTAGACGATTTTGTGAGACAAATGGGTTCGGAATCATAAAAACAGTGTGTACGCAAAGGAGAAAAGTTGTTTTGAGTGCCGAAACGTGGAAAAAATTAATGTATAACGAAAAAAAACAAAAGGGCGGTATTGGTTTAAATAGCTTTTTAGACAGTTTTGTGAGTCAGATGGGTTCGGAATGTTAAAAACAGTGTGTACGCGGAGGAGGAAAGTTGTTTTGAGTGCAAAAACGTGGAAAAAAATGAATGTATAAGGAAAAGAAACAAAAGGGAGGTATTGGTTTAAATGGCCTTTTTAACGATTTTGTGAGTCAGGTGGGTTCGGAATCATAAAAAAAGTGTGTACGAGAAGGAGGAAAGTTGGAAAAACGTGGAAAAAATGAATGTATAAGGAAAAGAAACAAAAGGGCGGTATTGGTTTAAATGGCCTTTTAGACGGTTTTGTGAGTCAGGTAGGTTCGGAATCATCAGAAAAGTGTGTACAAGGAGGAATGTTGTTTTGAATGCAAAAACGTGGAAAAAACGAATGTATAAGGAAAAGAAACAAAAGGGAGGTATTGGTTTAAATGGCCTTTTTAACGATATTGTGAGTCAGATGGGTTCGGAATCATAAAAACAGTGTGTACGCGAAGGAGGAAAGTTGTCTTGAGTGCAAAAACGTGGAAAAAATGAATGTATAAGGAAAAGAAACAAAAGGGAGGTATTGGTTTAAATAGCTTTTTAGACAGTTTTGTGAGTCAGATGGGTTTGGAATGTTAAAAACAGTGTGTACGCGGAGGAGGAAAGTTGTTTTGAGTGCAAAAACGTGGAAAAAAATGAATGTATAAGGAAAAGAAACAAAAGGGAGGTATTGGTTTAAATGGTCTTTTAAACGATTTTGTGAGTCAGATGGGTTCGGAATCATAAAAACAGTGTGTACGCGAAGGAGGAAAGTTGTTTTGAGTGCAAAAACGTGGAAAAAATGAATGTATAAGGAAAAGAAACAAAAGGGAGTTATTGGTTTAAATGGTCTTTTAGACGGTTTTGTGAGTCAGGTGGGTTCGGAATCATAAAAAAAGTTTGTACGAGAAGGAGGAAAGTTGGAAAAACGTGGAAAAAATGAATGTATAAGGAAAAGAAACAAAAGGGCGGTATTGGTTTAAATGGCCTTTTAGACGGTTTTGCGAGTCAGGTAGGTTCGGAATCATCAGAAAAGTGTGTACAAGGAGGAATGTTGTTTTGAATGCAAAAACGTGGAAAAAACGAATGTATAAGGAAAAGAAACAAAAGGGAGGTATTGGTTTAAATGGCCTTTTTAACGATTTTGTGAGTCAGATGGGTTCGGAATCATAAAAAAAGTGTGTACGCGAAGGAGGAAAATTGTTTTGAGTGCAAAAACGGGGAAAAAATGAATGTATAAGGAAAAGAAACAAAAGGGCTGTATTGGTTTAAATGGCTTTTTAGACAGTTTTGTGAGTCAGATGGGTTGGGAATCTTAAAAACAGTGTGTACGCGAAGGAGGAAAGTTGTCTTGAGTGCAAAAACGCGGTAAAAATGAATGTATAAGGAAAAGAAACAAAAGGGCGGTATTTGTTTAAATGGCCTTTTAGACGGTTTTTGTGAGTCAGGTGGGTTCGGATTCATAAAAAAAGTGTGTACGAGAAGGAGGAAAGTTGGAAAAACGTGGAAAAAATGAATGTATAAAGAAAAGAAACAAAAGGGCGGTATTGGTTTAAATGGCCTTTTTAATGATTTTGTGAGTCAGATGGGTTCGGAATCATAAAAAAAGTGTGTACGCGAAGGAGGAAAGTTGGAAAAACGTGGAAAAAATGAATGTATAAGGAAAAGAAACAAAAGGGCGGTATTGGTTTAAATGGCCTTTTTAACGATTTTGTGAGTCAGATGGGTTGGGAATCATAAAAATAGTGTGTACGCGAAGGAGGAAAGTTGTCTTGAGTGCAAAAACGTGAAGAAATGAATGTATAAGGAAAAGAAACAAAAGGGAGGTATTGGTTTAAATAGTCTTTTAGACAATTTTGTGAGACAGATGGGTTCGGAATCATAAAAACAGTGTGTACGCAAAGGAGGAAAGTTGTTTTGAGTGCCGAAACGTGGAAAAAATGAATGTATAAGGAAAAGAAACAAAAGAGAGGTATTGGTTTAAATGGTCTTTTAGACGATTTTGTGATTCAGATGGGTTCGGAATCATAAAAACAGTGTGTACGCGAAGGAGGAAAGTTGTTTTATGTGCAAAAACGTGGAAAAAATTAATGTATAACGAAAAAAAAACATAAGGGCGGTATTGGTTTAAATGGCATTTTAGACAGTTTTGTGATTCAGATGGGTTTGGAATCTTAAAAACAGTGTGTACGCGAAGGAGGAAAGTTGTCTTGAGTGCAAAAACGTGGAAAAAACGAATGTATAAGGAAAAGAAACAAATGGGCGGTATTTGTTTAAATGGCCTTTTAGACGGTTTTTGTGAGTCAGGTGGGTTCGGATTCATAAAAAAAGTGTGTACGAGAAGGAGGAAAGTTGGAAAAACGTGGAAAAAATGAATGTATAAAGAAAAGAAACAAAAGGGCGGTATTGGTTTAAATGGCCTTTTTAATGATTTTGTGAGTCAGATGGGTTCGGAATCATAAAAAAAGTGTGTACGCGAAGGAGGAAAGTTGGAAAAACGTGGAAAAAATGAATGTATAAGGAAAAGAAACAAAAGGGCGGTATTGGTTTAAATGGCCTTTTTAACGATTTTGTGAGTCAGATGGGTTGGGAATCTTAAAAACAGTGTGTACGCGGAGGAGGAAAGTTGTTTTGAGTGCAAACACGTGGAAAAAATGAATGTATAAGGAAAAGAAACAAAAGGGCGGTATTGGTTTAAATGGCCTTTTTAACGATTTTGTGAGTCAGGTGGGTTCGGAATCATAAAAAAAGTGTGTACGCGAAGGAGGAAAGTTGGAAAAACGTGGAAAAAATGAATGTATAAGGAAAAGAAACAAAAGGGCGGTATTGGTTTAAATGGCCTTTTTAACGATTTTGTGAGTCAGATGGGTTGGGAATCTTAAAAACAGTGTGTACGCGGACTTAAAAACAGTGTGTACGCGAAGGAGGAAAGTTGTCTTGAGTGCAAAAACGTGGAAAAAACGAATGTATAAGGAAAAGAAACAAATGGGCGGTATTGGTTTAAATGGCCTTTTAGACGGTTTTTGTGAGTCAGGTGGGTTCGGATTCATAAAAAAAGTGTGTACGAGAAGGAGGAAAGTTGGAAAAACGTGGAAAAAAATGAATGTATAAAGAAAAGAAACAAAAAAGGGCGGTATTGGTTTAAATGGCCTTTTTAACGATTTTGTGAGTCAGATGGGTTCGGAATCATAAAAAAAGTGTGTACGCGAAGGAGGAAAGTTGGAAAAACGTGGAAAAAATGAATGTATAAGGAAAAGAAACAAAAGGGCGGTATTGGTTTAAATGGCCTTTTTAACGATTTTGTGAGTCAGATGGGTTGGGAATCTTAAAAACAGTGTGTACGCGAAGGAGGAAAGTTGTCTTGAGTGCAAAAACGTGGAAAAAACGAATGTATAAGGAAAAGAAACAAAAGGGACGTATTGGTTTAAATGGTCTTTTAGACGATTTTGTGAGACAGATGGGTTCGGAATCATAAAAACAGTGTGTACGCGAAGGATTAAAGTTGTTTTGAGTGCCGAAACGTGGAAAAAATTAATGTATAACGAAAAAAAACAAAAGGGCGGTATTGGTTTAAATAGCTTTTTAGACAGTTTTGTGAGTCAGATGGGTTTGGAATGTTAAAAACAGTGTGTACGCGGAGGAGGAAAGTTGTTTTGAGTGCAAAAAAGTGGAAAAAAATGAATGTATAAGGAAAAGAAACAAAAGGGAGGTATTGGTTTAAATGGTCTTTTAGACGATTTTGTGAGTCAGATGGGTTCGGAATCATAAAAACAGTGTGTACGCGAAGGAGGAAAGTTGTTTTGAGTGCAAAAACGTGGAAAAAATGAATGTATAAGGAAAAGAAACAAAAGGGAGGTATTGGTTTAAATGGTCTTTTAGACGGTTTTGTGAGTCAGGTGGGTTCGGAATCATAAAAAAAGTTTGTACGAGAAGGAGGAAAGTTGGAAAAACGTGGAAAAAATGAATGTATAAGGAAAAGAAACAAAAGGGCGGTATTGGTTTAAATGGCCTTTTAGACGGTTTTGCGAGTCAGGTAGGTTCGGAATCATCAGAAAAGTGTGTACGCGAAGGAGGAAAGTTGTCTTGAGTGCAAAAACGCGGTAAAAATGAATGTATAAGGAAAAGAAACAAAAGGGAGGTTTTGGTTTAAATGGTCTTTTAGGCGATTTTGTGAGTCAGATGGGTTCGGAATCATAAAAACAGTGTGTACGCGAAGGAGGAAAGTTGTTTTGAGTGCAAAAACGTGGAAAAAATTATTGTATAACGAAAAAAAACATAAGGGCGGTATTGCTTTAAATGGCTTTTTAGACAGTTTTGTGATTCAGATGGGTTTGGAATCTTAAAAACAGTGTGTACGCGAAGGAGGAAAGTTGTCTTGAGTGCAAAAATGTGGAAAAAATGAATGTATAAGGAATAGAAACAAAAGGGAGGTATTGGTTTAAATGGTCTTTTAGACGATTTTGCGAGTCAGATGGGTTCGGAATCATAAAAATAGTGTGTACGCGAAGGAGGAAAGTTGTCTTGAGTGCAAAAACGTGGAAAAAATGAATGTATAAGGAAAAGAAACAAAAGGGACGTATTGGTTTAAATGGTCTTTTAGACGATTTTGTGAGACAGA
Organism: Salticus scenicus; assembly: GCA_963930645.1. Lineage (NCBI taxonomy): Eukaryota > Metazoa > Arthropoda > Arachnida > Araneae > Salticidae > Salticus > Salticus scenicus. The sequence goes on from OZ005655.1 coordinate 309,185,417, forward strand.
TGGGTTCGGAATCATAAAAACAGTGTGTACGCGAAGGATTAAAGTTGTTTTGAGTGCCGAAACGTGGAAAAAATTAATGTATAACGAAAAAAAACAAAAGGGCGGTATTGGTTTAAATAGCTTTTTAGACAGTTTTGTGATTCAGATGGGTTTGGAATCTTAAAAACAGTGTGTACGCGAAGAAGGAAAGTTGTCTTGAGTGCAAAAACGTGGAAAAAATGAATGTATAAAGAAAAGAAACAAAAGGGAGGTATTGGTTTAAATGGTCTTTTAGACGATTTTGTGAGACAAATGGGTTCGGAATCATAAAAACAGTGTGTACGCAAAGGAGAAAAGTTGTTTTGAGTGCCGAAACGTGGAAAAAATTAATGTATAACGAAAAAAAACAAAAGGGCGGTATTGGTTTAAATAGCTTTTTAGACAGTTTTGTGAGTCAGATGGGTTCGGAATGTTAAAAACAGTGTGTACGCGGAGGAGGAAAGTTGTTTTGAGTGCAAAAACGTGGAAAAAAATGAATGTATAAGGAAAAGAAACAAAAGGGAGGTATTGGTTTAAATGGCCTTTTTAACGATTTTGTGAGTCAGGTGGGTTCGGAATCATAAAAAAAGTGTGTACGAGAAGGAGGAAAGTTGGAAAAACGTGGAAAAAATGAATGTATAAGGAAAAGAAACAAAAGGGCGGTATTGGTTTAAATGGCCTTTTAGACGGTTTTGTGAGTCAGGTAGGTTCGGAATCATCAGAAAAGTGTGTACAAGGAGGAATGTTGTTTTGAATGCAAAAACGTGGAAAAAACGAATGTATAAGGAAAAGAAACAAAAGGGAGGTATTGGTTTAAATGGCCTTTTTAACGATATTGTGAGTCAGATGGGTTCGGAATCATAAAAACAGTGTGTACGCGAAGGAGGAAAGTTGTCTTGAGTGCAAAAACGTGGAAAAAATGAATGTATAAGGAAAAGAAACAAAAGGGAGGTATTGGTTTAAATAGCTTTTTAGACAGTTTTGTGAGTCAGATGGGTTTGGAATGTTAAAAACAGTGTGTACGCGGAGGAGGAAAGTTGTTTTGAGTGCAAAAACGTGGAAAAAAATGAATGTATAAGGAAAAGAAACAAAAGGGAGGTATTGGTTTAAATGGTCTTTTAAACGATTTTGTGAGTCAGATGGGTTCGGAATCATAAAAACAGTGTGTACGCGAAGGAGGAAAGTTGTTTTGAGTGCAAAAACGTGGAAAAAATGAATGTATAAGGAAAAGAAACAAAAGGGAGTTATTGGTTTAAATGGTCTTTTAGACGGTTTTGTGAGTCAGGTGGGTTCGGAATCATAAAAAAAGTTTGTACGAGAAGGAGGAAAGTTGGAAAAACGTGGAAAAAATGAATGTATAAGGAAAAGAAACAAAAGGGCGGTATTGGTTTAAATGGCCTTTTAGACGGTTTTGCGAGTCAGGTAGGTTCGGAATCATCAGAAAAGTGTGTACAAGGAGGAATGTTGTTTTGAATGCAAAAACGTGGAAAAAACGAATGTATAAGGAAAAGAAACAAAAGGGAGGTATTGGTTTAAATGGCCTTTTTAACGATTTTGTGAGTCAGATGGGTTCGGAATCATAAAAAAAGTGTGTACGCGAAGGAGGAAAATTGTTTTGAGTGCAAAAACGTGGAAAAAATGAATGTATAAGGAAAAGAAACAAAAGGGCTGTATTGGTTTAAATGGCTTTTTAGACAGTTTTGTGAGTCAGATGGGTTGGGAATCTTAAAAACAGTGTGTACGCGAAGGAGGAAAGTTGTCTTGAGTGCAAAAACGCGGTAAAAATGAATGTATAAGGAAAAGAAACAAAAGGGAGGTTTTGGTTTAAATGGTCTTTTAGGCGATTTTGTGAGTCAGATGGGTTCGGAATCATAAAAACAGTGTGTACGCGAAGGAGGAAAGTTGTTTTGAGTGCAAAAACGCGGAAAAAATTATTGTATAACGAAAAAAAACATAAGGGCGGTATTGCTTTAAATAGCATTTTAGACAGTTTTGTGATTCAGATGGGTTTGGAATCTTAAAAACAGTGTGTACGCGAAGAAGGAAAGTTGTCTTGAGTGCGAAAACGTGGAAAACTAAATGTATAAGGAAAAGAAACAAAAGGGAGGTATTGGTTTAAATGGTCTTTTAGACGATTTTGCGAGTCAGATGGGTTCGGAATCATAAAAATAGTGTGTACGCGAAGGAGGAAAGTTGTCTTGAGTGCAAAAACGTGAAGAAATGAATGTATAAGGAAAAGAAACAAAAGGGAGGTATTGGTTTAAATAGTCTTTTAGACAATTTTGTGAGACAGATGGGTTCGGAATCATAAAAACAGTGTGTACGCAAAGGAGGAAAGTTGTTTTGAGTGCCGAAACGTGGAAAAAATGAATGTATAAGGAAAAGAAACAAAAGAGAGGTATTGGTTTAAATGGTCTTTTAGACGATTTTGTGATTCAGATGGGTTCGGAATCATAAAAACAGTGTGTACGCGAAGGAGGAAAGTTGTTTTATGTGCAAAAACGTGGAAAAAATTAATGTATAACGAAAAAAAAACATAAGGGCGGTATTGGTTTAAATGGCATTTTAGACAGTTTTGTGATTCAGATGGGTTTGGAATCTTAAAAACAGTGTGTACGCGAAGGAGGAAAGTTGTCTTGAGTGCAAAAACGTGGAAAAAACGAATGTATAAGGAAAAGAAACAAATGGGCGGTATTGGTTTAAATGGCCTTTTAGACGGTTTTTGTGAGTCAGGTGGGTTCGGATTCATAAAAAAAGTGTGTACGAGAAGGAGGAAAGTTGGAAAAACGTGGAAAAAATGAATGTATAAAGAAAAGAAACAAAAGGGCGGTATTGGTTTAAATGGCCTTTTTAACGATTTTGTGAGTCAGATGGGTTCAGAATCATAAAAAAAGTGTGTACGCGAAGGAGGAAAGTTGGAAAAACGTGGAAAAAATGAATGTATAAGGAAAAGAAACAAAAGGGCGGTATTGGTTTAAATGGCCTTTTTAACGATTTTGTGAGTCAGATGGGTTGGGAATCTTAAAAACAGTGTGTACGCGGAGGAGGAAAGTTGTTTTGAGTGCAAACACGTGGAAAAAATGAATGTATAAGGAAAAGAAACAAAAGGGAGGTATTGGTTTAAATGGGCTTTTAGACGATATTGTGAGTCAGATGGGTTCGGAATCATAAAAACAGTGTGTACGCGAAGGAGGAAAGTTGTCTTGAGTGCAAAAACGTGGAAAAAATGAATGTATAAGGAAAAGAAACAAAAGGGCGGTATTGGTTTAAATGGCCTTTTTAACGATTTTGTGAGTCAGGTGGGTTCGGAATCATAAAAAAAGTGTGTACGAGAAGGAGGAAAGTTGGAAAAACGTGGAAAAAATGAATGTATAAGGAAAAGAAACAAAAGGGCGGTATTGGTTTAAATGGCCTTTTAGACGGTTTTGTGAGTCAGGTAGGTTCGGAATCATCAGAAAAGTGTGTACGCGAAGGAGGAAAGTTGTCTTGAGTGCCGAAACGTGGAAAAAATAAATGTATAACGAAAAGAAACAAAAGGGCGGTATTGGTTTAAATGGGCTTTTAGACGATATTGTGAGTCAGATGGGTTCGGAATCATAAAAACAGTGTGTACGCGAAGGAGGAAAGTTGTCTTGAGTGCAAAAACGTGGAAAAAACGAATGTATAAGGAAAAGAAACAAAAGGGACGTATTGGTTTAAATGGTCTTTTAGACGATTTTGTGAGACAGATGGGTTCGGAATCATAAAAACAGTGTGTACGCGAAGGATTAAAGTTGTTTTGAGTGCCGAAACGTGGAAAAAATTAATGTATAACGAAAAAAAACAAAAGGGCGGTATTGGTTTAAATAGCTTTTTAGACAGTTTTGTGAGTCAGATGGGTTTGGAATGTTAAAAACAGTGTGTACGCGGAGGAGGAAAGTTGTTTTGAGTGCAAAAAAGTGGAAAAAAATGAATGTATAAGGAAAAGAAACAAAAGGGAGGTATTGGTTTAAATGGTCTTTTAGACGATTTTGTGAGTCAGATGGGTTCGGAATCATAAAAACAGTGTGTACGCGAAGGAGGAAAGTTGTTTTGAGTGCAAAAACGTGGAAAAAATAAATGTATAAGGAAAAGAAACAAAAGGGAGGTATTGGTTTAAATGGTCTTTTAGACGGTTTTGTGAGTCAGGTGGGTTCGGAATCATAAAAAAAGTTTGTACGAGAAGGAGGAAAGTTGGAAAAACGTGGAAAAAATGAATGTATAAGGAAAAGAAACAAAAGGGCGGTATTGGTTTAAATGGCCTTTTAGACGGTTTTGCGAGTCAGGTAGGTTCGGAATCATCAGAAAAGTGTGTACAAGGAGGAATGTTGTTTTGAATGCAAAAACGTGGAAAAAACGAATGTATAAGGAAAAGAAACAAAAGGGAGGTATTGGTTTAAATGGCCTTTTTAACGATTTTGTGAGTCAGATGGGTTCGGAATCATAAAAAAAGTGTGTACGCGAAGGAGGAAAATTGTTTTGAGTGCAAAAACGTGGAAAAAATGAATGTATAAGGAAAAGAAACAAAAGGGCTGTATTGGTTTAAATGGCTTTTTAGACAGTTTTGTGAGTCAGATGGGTTGGGAATCTTAAAAACAGTGTGTACGCGAAGGAGGAAAGTTGTCTTGAGTGCAAAAACGCGGTAAAAATGAATGTATAAGGAAAAGAAACAAAAGGGAGGTTTTGGTTTAAATGGTCTTTTAGGCGATTTTGTGAGTCAGATGGGTTCGGAATCATAAAAACAGTGTGTACGCGAAGGAGGAAAGTTGTTTTGAGTGCAAAAACGCGGAAAAAATTATTGTATAACGAAAAAAAACATAAGGGCGGTATTGCTTTAAATGGCTTTTTAGACAGTTTTGTGATTCAGATGGGTTTGGAATCTTAAAAACAGTGTGTACGCGAAGGAGGAAAGTTGTCTTGAGTGCAAAAACGTGGAAAAAATGAATGTATAAGGAAAAGAAACAAAAGGGAGGTATTGGTTTAAATGGCATTTTAGACAGTTTTGTGATTCAGATGGGTTTGGAATCTTAAAAACAGTGTGTACGCGAAGAAGGAAAGTTGTCTTGAGTGCGAAAACGTGGAAAACTAAATGTATAAGGAAAAGAAACAAAAGGGAGGTATTGGTTTAAATGGTCTTTTAGACGATTTTGCGAGTCAGATGGGTTCGGAATCATAAAAATAGTGTGTACGCGAAGGAGGAAAGTTGTCTTGAGTGCAAAAACGTGAAGAAATGAATGTATAAGGAAAAGAAACAAAAGAGAGGTATTGGTTTAAATGGTCTTTTAGACGATTTTGTGATTCAGATGGGTTCGGAATCATAAAAACAGTGTGTACGCGAAGGAGGAAAGTTGTTTTATGTGCAAAAACGTGGAAAAAATTAATGTATAACGAAAAAAAAACATAAGGGCGGTATTGGTTTAAATGGCATTTTAGACAGTTTTGTGATTCAGATGGGTTTGGAATCTTAAAAACAGTGTGTACGCGAAGGAGGAAAGTTGTCTTGAGTGCAAAAACGTGGAAAAAACGAATGTATAAGGAAAAGAAACAAATGGGCGGTATTGGTTTAAATGGCCTTTTAGACGGTTTTTGTGAGTCAGGTGGGTTCGGATTCATAAAAAAAGTGTGTACGAGAAGGAGGAAAGTTGGAAAAACGTGGAAAAAATGAATGTATAAAGAAAAGAAACAAAAGGGCGGTATTGGTTTAAATGGCCTTTTTAACGATTTTGTGAGTCAGATGGGTTCGGAATCATAAAAAAAGTGTGTACGCGAAGGAGGAAAGTTGGAAAAACGTGGAAAAAATGAATGTATAAGGAAAAGAAACAAAAGGGCGGTATTGGTTTAAATGGCCTTTTTAACGATTTTGTGAGTCAGATGGGTTGGGAATCTTAAAAACAGTGTGTACGCGGAGGAGGAAAGTTGTTTTGAGTGCAAACACGTGGAAAAAATGAATGTATAAGGAAAAGAAACAAAAGGGAGGTATTGGTTTAAATGGGCTTTTAGACGATATTGTGAGTCAGATGGGTTCGGAATCATAAAAACAGTGTGTACGCGAAGGAGGAAAGTTGTCTTGAGTGCAAAAACGTGGAAAAAATGAACGTATAAGGAAAAGAAACAAAAGGGCGGTATTGGTTTAAATGGCCTTTTTAACGATTTTGTGAGTCAGGTGGGTTCGGAATCATAAAAAAAGTGTGTACGAGAAGGAGGAAAGTTGGAAAAACGTGGAAAAAATGAATGTATAAGGAAAAGAAACAAAAGGGCGGTATTGGTTTAAATGGCCTTTTAGACGGTTTTGTGAGTCAGGTAGGTTCGGAATCATCAGAAAAGTGTGTACGCGAAGGAGGAAAGTTGTCTTGAGTGCCGAAACGTGGAAAAAATAAATGTATAACGAAAAGAAACAAAAGGGCGGTATTGGTTTAAATGGCCTTTTAGACGGTTTTGTGAGTCAGGTAAGTTCGGAATCATCAGAAAAGTGTGTACGCGAAGGAGGAAAGTTGTCTTGAGTGCCGAAACGTGGAAAAAATGAATGTATAAGGAAAAGAAACAAAAGGGAGGTATTGGTTTAAATAGCTTTTTAGACAGTTTTGTGAGTCAGATGGGTTTGGAATGTTAAAAACAGTGTGTACGCGGAGGAGGAAAGTTGTTTTGAGTGCAAAAACGTGGAAAAAAATGAATGTATAAGGAAAAGAAACAAAAGGGAGGTATTGGTTTAAATGGTCTTTTAGACGATTTTGTGAGTCAGATGGGTTCGGAATCATAAAAACAGTGTGTACGCGAAGGAGGAAAGTTGTTTTGAGTGCAAAAACGTGGAAAAAATGAATGTATAAGGAAAAGAAACAAAAGGGAGGTATTGGTTTAAATGGTCTTTTAGACGGTTTTGTGAGTCAGGTGGGTTCGGAATCATAAAAAAAGTTTGTACGAGAAGGAGGAAAGTTGGAAAAACGTGGAAAAAATGAATGTATAAGGAAAAGAAACAAAAGGGCGGTATTGGTTTAAATGGCCTTTTAGACGGTTTTGCGAGTCAGGTAGGTTCGGAATCATCAGAAAAGTGTGTACAAGGAGGAATGTTGTTTTGAATGCAAAAACGTGGAAAAAACGAATGTATAAGGAAAAGAAACAAAAGGGAGGTATTGGTTTAAATGGCCTTTTTAACGATATTGTGAGTCAGATGGGTTCGGAATCATAAAAACAGTGTGTACGCGAAGGAGGAAAGTTGTCTTGAGTGCAAAAACGTGGAAAAAATGAATGTATAAGGAAAAGAAACAAAAGGGAGGTATTGGTTTAAATAGCTTTTTAGACATTTTTGTGAGTCAGATGGGTTTGGAATGTTAAAAACAGTGTGTACGCGGAGGAGGAAAGTTGTTTTGAGTGCAAAAACGTGGAAAAAAATGAATGTATAAGGAAAAGAAACAAAAGGGAGGTATTGGTTTAAATGGTCTTTTAGACGATTTTGTGAGTCAGATGGGTTCGGAATCATAAAAACAGTGTGTACGCGAAGGAGGAAAGTTGTTTTGAGTGCAAAAACGTGGAAAAAATGAATGTATAAGGAAAAGAAACAAAAGGGAGGTATTGGTTTAAATGGTCTTTTAGACGGTTTTGTGAGTCAGGTGGGTTCGGAATCATAAAAAAAGTTTGTACGAGAAGGAGGAAAGTTGGAGAAACGTGGAAAAAATGAATGTATAAGGAAAAGAAACAAAAGGGCGGTATTGGTTTAAATGGCCTTTTAGACGGTTTTGCGAGTCAGGTAGGTTCGGAATCATCAGAAAAGTGTGTACAAGGAGGAATGTTGTTTTGAATGCAAAAACGTGGAAAAAACGAATGTATAAGGAAAAGAAACAAAAGGGAGGTATTGGTTTAAATGGCCTTTTTAACGATTTTGTGAGTCAGATGGGTTCGGAATCATAAAAAAAGTGTGTACGCGAAGGAGGAAAATTGTTTTGAGTGCAAAAACGTGGAAAAAATGAATGTATAAGGAAAAGAAACAAAAGGGCTGTATTGGTTTAAATGGCTTTTTAGACAGTTTTGTGAGTCAGATGGGTTGGGAATCTTAAAAACAGTGTGTACGCGAAGGAGGAAAGTTGTCTTGAGTGCAAAAACGCGGTAAAAATGAATGTATAAGGAAAAGAAACAAAAGGGAGGTTTTGGTTTAAATGGTCTTTTAGGCGATTTTGTGAGTCAGATGGGTTCGGAATCATAAAAACAGTGTGTACGCGAAGGAGGAAAGTTGTTTTGAGTGCAAAAACGCGGAAAAAATTATTGTATAACGAAAAAAAACATAAGGGCGGTATTGCTTTAAATGGCTTTTTAGACAGTTTTGTGATTCAGATGGGTTTGGAATCTTAAAAACAGTGTGTACGCGAAGGAGGAAAGTTGTCTTGAGTGCAAAAACGTGGAAAAAATGAATGTATAAGGAAAAGAAACAAAAGGGAGGTATTGGTTTAAATGGCATTTTAGACAGTTTTGTGATTCAGATGGGTTTGGAATCTTAAAAACAGTGTGTACGCGAAGAAGGAAAGTTGTCTTGAGTGCGAAAACGTGGAAAACTAAATGTATAAGGAAAAGAAACAAAAGGGAGGTATTGGTTTAAATGGTCTTTTAGACGATTTTGCGAGTCAGATGGGTTCGGAATCATAAAAATAGTGTGTACGCGAAGGAGGAAAGTTGTCTTGAGTGCAAAAACGTGAAGAAATGAATGTATAAGGAAAAGAAACAAAAGGGAGGTATTGGTTTAAATAGTCTTTTAGACAATTTTGTGAGACAGATGGGTTCGGAATCATAAAAACAGTGTGTACGCAAAGGAGGAAAGTTGTTTTGAGTGCCGAAACGTGGAAAAAATGAATGTATAAGGAAAAGAAACAAAAGAGAGGTATTGGTTTAAATGGTCTTTTAGACGATTTTGTGATTCAGATGGGTTCGGAATCATAAAAACAGTGTGTACGCGAAGGAGAAAAGTTGTTTTATGTGCAAAAACGTGGAAAAAATTAATGTATAACGAAAAAAAAACATAAGGGCGGTATTGGTTTAAATGGCATTTTAGACAGTTTTGTGATTCAGATGGGTTTGGAATCTTAAAAACAGTGTGTACGCGAAGGAGGAAAGTTGTCTTGAGTGCAAAAACGTGGAAAAAACGAATGTATAAGGAAAAGAAACAAATGGGCGGTATTGGTTTAAATGGCCTTTTAGACGGTTTTTGTGAGTCAGGTGGGTTCGGATTCATAAAAAAAGTGTGTACGAGAAGGAGGAAAGTTGGAAAAACGTGGAAAAAAATGAATGTATAAAGAAAAGAAACAAAAAAGGGCGGTATTGGTTTAAATGGCCTTTTTAACGATTTTGTGAGTCAGATGGGTTCGGAATCATAAAAAAAGTGTGTACGCGAAGGAGGAAAGTTGGAAAAACGTGGAAAAAATGAATGTATAAGGAAAAGAAACAAAAGGGCGGTATTGGTTTAAATGGCCTTTTTAACGATTTTGTGAGTCAGATGGGTTGGGAATCTTAAAAACAGTGTGTACGCGGAGGAGGAAAGTTGTTTTGAGTGCAAACACGTGGAAAAAATGAATGTATAAGGAAAAGAAACAAAAGGGAGGTATTGGTTTAAATGGGCTTTTAGACGATATTGTGAGTCAGATGGGTTCGGAATCATAAAAACAGTGTGTACGCGAAGGAGGAAAGTTGTCTTGAGTGCAAAAACGTGGAAAAAATGAATGTATAAGGAAAAGAAACAAAAGGGCGGTATTGGTTTAAATGGGCTTTTAGACGATATTGTGAGTCAGATGGGTTCGGAATCATAAAAACAGTGTGTACGCGAAGGAGGAAAGTTGTCTTGAGTGCAAAAACGTGGAAAAAATGAATGTATAAGGAAAAGAAACAAAAGGGCGGTATTGATTAAATGGCCTTTTTAACGATTTTGTGAGTCAGGTGGGTTCGGAATCATAAAAAAAGTGTGTACGAGAAGGAGGAAAGTTCGAAAAACGTGGAAAAAATGAATGTATAAGGAAAAGAAACAAAAGGGCGGTATTGGTTTAAATGGCCTTTTAGACGGTTTTGTGAGTCAGGTAGGTTCGGAATCATCAGAAAAGTGTGTACGCGAAGGAGGAAAGTTGTCTTGAGTGCCGAAACGTGGAAAAAATAAATGTATAACGAAAAGAAACAAAAGGGCGGTATTGGTTTAAATGGGCTTTTAGACGATATTGTGAGTCAGATGGGTTCGGAATCATAAAAACAGTGTGTACGCGAAGGAGGAAAGTTGTCTTGAGTGCAAAAACGTGGAAAAAACGAATGTATAAGGAAAAGAAACAAAAGGGACGTATTGGTTTAAATGGTCTTTTAGACGATTTTGTGAGACAGATGGGTTCGGAATCATAAAAACAGTGTGTACGCGAAGGATTAAAGTTGTTTTGAGTGCCGAAACGTGGAAAAAATTAATGTATAACGAAAAAAAACAAAAGGGCGGTATTGGTTTAAATAGCTTTTTAGACAGTTTTGTGAGTCAGATGGGTTTGGAATGTTAAAAACAGTGTGTACGCGGAGGAGGAAAGTTGTTTTGAGTGCAAAAAAGTGGAAAAAAATGAATGTATAAGGAAAAGAAACAAAAGGGAGGTATTGGTTTAAATGGTCTTTTAGACGATTTTGTGAGTCAGATGGGTTCGGAATCATAAAAACAGTGTGTACGCGAAGGAGGAAAGTTGTTTTGAGTGCAAAAACGTGGAAAAAATGAATGTATAAGGAAAAGAAACAAAAGGGAGGTATTGGTTTAAATGGTCTTTTAGACGGTTTTGTGAGTCAGGTGGGTTCGGAATCATAAAAAAAGTTTGTACGAGAAGGAGGAAAGTTGGAAAAACGTGGAAAAAATGAATGTATAAGGAAAAGAAACAAAAGGGCGGTATTGGTTTAAATGGCCTTTTAGACGGTTTTGCGAGTCAGGTAGGTTCGGAATCATCAGAAAAGTGTGTACGCGAAGGAGGAAAGTTGTCTTGAGTGCAAAAACGCGGTAAAAATGAATGTATAAGGAAAAGAAACAAAAGGGAGGTTTTGGTTTAAATGGTCTTTTAGGCGATTTTGTGAGTCAGATGGGTTCGGAATCATAAAAACAGTGTGTACGCGAAGGAGGAAAGTTGTTTTGAGTGCAAAAACGTGGAAAAAATTATTGTATAACGAAAAAAAACATAAGGGCGGTATTGCTTTAAATGGCTTTTTAGACAGTTTTGTGATTCAGATGGGTTTGGAATCTTAAAAACAGTGTGTACGCGAAGGAGGAAAGTTGTCTTGAGTGCAAAAATGTGGAAAAAATGAATGTATAAGGAATAGAAACAAAAGGGAGGTATTGGTTTAAATGGTCTTTTAGACGATTTTGCGAGTCAGATGGGTTCGGAATCATAAAAATAGTGTGTACGCGAAGGAGGAAAGTTGTCTTGAGTGCAAAAACGTGGAAAAAATGAATGTATAAGGAAAAGAAACAAAAGGGACGTATTGGTTTAAATGGTCTTTTAGACGATTTTGTGAGACAGATGGGTTCGGAATCATAAAAACAGTGTGTACGCGAAGGATTAAAGTTGTTTTGAGTGCCGAAACGTGGAAAAAATTAATGTATAACGAAAAAAAACAAAAGGGCGGTATTGGTTTAAATAGCTTTTTAGACAGTTTTGTGATTCAGATGGGTTTGGAATCTTAAAAACAGTGTGTACGCGAAGAAGGAAAGTTGTCTTGAGTGCAAAAACGTGGAAAAAATGAATGTATAAAGAAAAGAAACAAAAGGGAGGTATTGGTTTAAATGGTCTTTTAGACGATTTTGTGAGACAAATGGGTTCGGAATCATAAAAACAGTGTGTACGCAAAGGAGAAAAGTTGTTTTGAGTGCCGAAACGTGGAAAAAATTAATGTATAACGAAAAAAAACAAAAGGGCGGTATTGGTTTAAATAGCTTTTTAGACAGTTTTGTGAGTCAGATGGGTTCGGAATGTTAAAAACAGTGTGTACGCGGAGGAGGAAAGTTGTTTTGAGTGCAAAAACGTGGAAAAAAATGAATGTATAAGGAAAAGAAACAAAAGGGAGGTATTGGTTTAAATGGCCTTTTTAACGATTTTGTGAGTCAGGTGGGTTCGGAATCATAAAAAAAGTGTGTACGAGAAGGAGGAAAGTTGGAAAAACGTGGAAAAAATGAATGTATAAGGAAAAGAAACAAAAGGGCGGTATTGGTTTAAATGGCCTTTTAGACGGTTTTGTGAGTCAGGTAGGTTCGGAATCATCAGAAAAGTCTGTACGCGAAGGAGGAAAGTTGTCTTGAGTGCCGAAACGTGGAAAAAATGAATGTATAAGGAAAAGAAACAAAAGGGAGGTATTGGTTTAAATAGCTTTTTAGACAGTTTTGTGAGTCAGATGGGTTTGGAATGTTAAAAACAGTGTGTACGCGGAGGAGGAAAGTTGTTTTGAGTGCAAAAACGTGGAAAAAAATGAATGTATAAGGAAAAGAAACAAAAGGGAGGTATTGGTTTAAATGGTCTTTTAGACGATTTTGTGAGTCAGATGGGTTCGGAATCATAAAAACAGTGTGTACGCGAAGGAGGAAAGTTGTTTTGAGTGCAAAAACGTGGAAAAAATGAATGTATAAGGAAAAGAAACAAAAGGGAGGTATTGGTTTAAATGGTCTTTTAGACGGTTTTGTGAGTCAGGTGGGTTCGGAATCATAAAAAAAGTTTGTACGAGAAGGAGGAAAGTTGGAAAAACGTGGAAAAAATGAATGTATAAGGAAAAGAAACAAAAGGGCGGTATTGGTTTAAATGGCCTTTTAGACGGTTTTGCGAGTCAGGTAGGTTCGGAATCATCAGAAAAGTGTGTACAAGGAGGAATGTTGTTTTGAATGCAAAAACGTGGAAAAAACGAATGTATAAGGAAAAGAAACAAAAGGGAGGTATTGGTTTAAATGGCCTTTTTAACGATATTGTGAGTCAGATGGGTTCGGAATCATAAAAACAGTGTGTACGCGAAGGAGGAAAGTTGTCTTGAGTGCAAAAACGTGGAAAAAATGAATGTATAAGGAAAAGAAACAAAAGGGAGGTATTGGTTTAAATAGCTTTTTAGACAGTTTTGTGAGTCAGATGGGTTTGGAATGTTAAAAACAGTGTGTACGCGGAGGAGGAAAGTTGTTTTGAGTGCAAAAACGTGGAAAAAAATGAATGTATAAGGAAAAGAAACAAAAGGGAGGTATTGGTTTAAATGGTCTTTTAGACGATTTTGTGAGTCAGATGGGTTCGGAATCATAAAAACAGTGTGTACGCGAAGGAGGAAAGTTGTTTTGAGTGCAAAAACGTGGAAAAAATGAATGTATAAGGAAAAGAAACAAAAGGGAGGTATTGGTTTAAATGGTCTTTTAGACGGTTTTGTGAGTCAGGTGGGTTCGGAATCATAAAAAAAGTTTGTACGAGAAGGAGGAAAGTTGGAAAAACGTGGAAAAAATGAATGTATAAGGAAAAGAAACAAAAGGGCGGTATTGGTTTAAATGGCCTTTTAGACGGTTTTGCGAGTCAGGTAGGTTCGGAATCATCAGAAAAGTGTGTACAAGGAGGAATGTTGTTTTGAATGCAAAAACGTGGAAAAAACGAATGTATAAGGAAAAGAAACAAAAGGGAGGTATTGGTTTAAATGGCCTTTTTAACGATTTTGTGAGTCAGATGGGTTCGGAATCATAAAAAAAGTGTGTACGCGAAGGAGGAAAATTGTTTTGAGTGCAAAAACGTGGAAAAAATGAATGTATAAGGAAAAGAAACAAAAGGGAGGTATTGGTTTAAATGGCCTTTTTAACGATTTTGTGAGTCAGATGGGTTCGGAATCATAAAAAAAGTGTGTACGCGAAGGAGGAAAATTGTTTTGAGTGCAAAAACGTGGAAAAAATGAATGTATAAGGAAAAGAAACAAAAGGGAGGTTTTGGTTTAAATGGTCTTTTAGGCGATTTTGTGAGTCAGATGGGTTCGGAATCATAAAAACAGTGTGTACGCGAAGGAGGAAAGTTGTTTTGAGTGCAAAAACGCGGAAAAAATTATTGTATAACGAAAAAAAACATAAGGGCGGTATTGCTTTAAATGGCTTTTTAGACAGTTTTGTGATTCAGATGGGTTTGGAATCTTAAAAACAGTGTGTACGCGAAGGAGGAAAGTTGTCTTGAGTGCAAAAACGTGGAAAAAATGAATGTATAAGGAAAAGAAACAAAAGGGAGGTATTGGTTTAAATGGCATTTTAGACAGTTTTGTGATTCAGATGGGTTTGGAATCTTAAAAACAGTGTGTACGCGAAGAAGGAAAGTTGTCTTGAGTGCGAAAACGTGGAAAACTAAATGTATAAGGAAAAGAAACAAAAGGGAGGTATTGGTTTAAATGGTCTTTTAGACGATTTTGCGAGTCAGATGGGTTCGGAATCATAAAAATAGTGTGTACGCGAAGGAGGAAAGTTGTCTTGAGTGCAAAAACGTGAAGAAATGAATGTATAAGGAAAAGAAACAAAAGGGAGGTATTGGTTTAAATAGTCTTTTAGACAATTTTGTGAGACAGATGGGTTCGGAATCATAAAAACAGTGTGTACGCAAAGGAGGAAAGTTGTTTTGAGTGCCGAAACGTGGAAAAAATGAATGTATAAGGAAAAGAAACAAAAGAGAGGTATTGGTTTAAATGGTCTTTTAGACGATTTTGTGATTCAGATGGGTTCGGAATCATAAAAACAGTGTGTACGCGAAGGAGGAAAGTTGTTTTATGTGCAAAAACGTGGAAAAAATTAATGTATAACGAAAAAAAAACATAAGGGCGGTATTGGTTTAAATGGCATTTTAGACAGTTTTGTGATTCAGATGGGTTTGGAATCTTAAAAACAGTGTGTACGCGAAGGAGGAAAGTTGTCTTGAGTGCAAAAACGTGGAAAAAACGAATGTATAAGGAAAAGAAACAAATGGGCGGTATTGGTTTAAATGGCCTTTTAGACGGTTTTTGTGAGTCAGGTGGGTTCGGATTCATAAAAAAAGTGTGTACGAGAAGGAGGAAAGTTGGAAAAACGTGGAAAAAATGAATGTATAAAGTTAAGAAACAAAAGGGCGGTATTGGTTTAAATGGCCTTTTTAACGATTTTGTGAGTCAGATGGGTTCGGAATCATAAAAAAAGTGTGTACGCGAAGGAGGAAAGTTGGAAAAACGTGGAAAAAATGAATGTATAAGGAAAAGAAACAAAAGGGCGGTATTGGTTTAAATGGCCTTTTTAACGATTTTGTGAGTCAGATGGGTTGGGAATCTTAAAAACAGTGTGTACGCGGAGGAGGAAAGTTGTTTTGAGTGCAAACACGTGGAAAAAATGAATGTATAAGGAAAAGAAACAAAAGGGAGGTATTGGTTTAAATGGGCTTTTAGACGATATTGTGAGTCAGATGGGTTCGGAATCATAAAAACAGTGTGTACGCGAAGGAGGAAAGTTGTCTTGAGTGCAAAAACGTGGAAAAAATGAATGTATAAGGAAAAGAAACAAAAGGGCGGTATTGGTTTAAATGGCCTTTTTAACGATTTTGTGAGTCAGGTGGGTTCGGAATCATAAAAAAAGTGTGTACGAGAAGGAGGAAAGTTGGAAAAACGTGGAAAAAATGAATGTATAAGGAAAAGAAACAAAAGGGCGGTATTGGTTTAAATGGCCTTTTAGACGGTTTTGTGAGTCAGGTAGGTTCGGAATCATCAGAAAAGTGTGTACGCGAAGGAGGAAAGTTGTCTTGAGTGCCGAAACGTGGAAAAAATAAATGTATAACGAAAAGAAACAAAAGGGCGGTATTGGTTTAAATGGGCTTTTAGACGATATTGTGAGTCAGATGGGTTCGGAATCATAAAAACAGTGTGTACGCGAAGGAGGAAAGTTGTTTTGAGTGCCGAAACGTGGAAAAAATTAATGTATAACGAAAAAAAACAAAAGGGCGGTATTGGTTTAAATAGCTTTTTAGACAGTTTTGTGAGTCAGATGGGTTTGGAATGTTAAAAACAGTGTGTACGCGGAGGAGGAAAGTTGTTTTGAGTGCAAAAACGTGGAAAAAAATGAATGTATAAGGAAAAGAAACAAAAGGGAGGTATTGGTTTAAATGGTCTTTTAGACGATTTTGTGAGTCAGATGGGTTCGGAATCATAAAAACAGTGTGTACGCGAAGGAGGAAAGTTGTTTTGAGTGCAAAAACGTGGAAAAAATGAATGTATAAGGAAAAGAAACAAAAGGGAGGTATTGGTTTAAATGGTCTTTTAGACGGTTTTGTGAGTCAGGTGGGTTCGGAATCATAAAAAAAGTTTGTACGAGAAGGAGGAAAGTTTTAAAAACGTGGAAAAAATGAATGTATAAGGAAAAGAAACAAAAGGGCGGTATTGGTTTAAATGGCCTTTTAGACGGTTTTGCGAGTCAGGTAGGTTCGGAATCATCAGAAAAGTGTGTACGCGAAGGAGGAAAGTTGTCTTGAGTGCAAAAACGCGGTAAAAATGAATGTATAAGGAAAAGAAACAAAAGGGAGGTTTTGGTTTAAATGGTCTTTTAGGCGATTTTGTGAGTCAGATGGGTTCGGAATCATAAAAACAGTGTGTACGCGAAGGAGGAAAGTTGTTTTGAGTGCAAAAACGTGGAAAAAATTATTGTATAACGAAAAAAAACATAAGGGCGGTATTGCTTTAAATGGCTTTTTAGACAGTTTTGTGATTCAGATGGGTTTGGAATCTTAAAAACAGTGTGTACGCGAAGGAGGAAAGTTGTCTTGAGTGCAAAAATGTGGAAAAAATGAATGTATAAGGAATAGAAACAAAAGGGAGGTATTGGTTTAAATGGTCTTTTAGACGATTTTGCGAGTCAGATGGGTTCGGAATCATAAAAATAGTGTGTACGCGAAGGAGGAAAGTTGTCTTGAGTGCAAAAACGTGGAAAAAATGAATGTATAAGGAAAAGAAACAAAAGGGACGTATTGGTTTAAATGGTCTTTTAGACGATTTTGTGAGACAGATGGGTTCGGAATCATAAAAACAGTGTGTACGCGAAGGATTAAAGTTGTTTTGAGTGCCGAAACGTGGAAAAAATTAATGTATAACGAAAAAAAACAAAAGGGCGGTATTGGTTTAAATAGCTTTTTAGACAGTTTTGTGATTCAGATGGGTTTGGAATCTTAAAAACAGTGTGTACGCGAAGAAGGAAAGTTGTCTTGAGTGCAAAAACGTGGAAAAAATGAATGTATAAAGAAAAGAAACAAAAGGGAGGTATTGGTTTAAATGGTCTTTTAGACGATTTTGTGAGACAGATGGGTTCGGAATCATAAAAACAGTGTGTACGCAAAGGAGGAAAGTTGTTTTGAGTGCCGAAACGTGGAAAAAATTAATGTATAACGAAAAAAAACAAAAGGGCGGTATTGGTTTAAATAGCTTTTTAGACAGTTTTGTGAGTCAGATGGGTTCGGAATGTTAAAAACAGTGTGTACGCGGAGGAGGAAAGTTGTTTTGAGTGCAAAAACGTGGAAAAAAATGAATGTATAAGGAAAAGAAACAAAAGGGAGGTATTGGTTTAAATGGCCTTTTTAACGATTTTGTGAGTCAGGTGGGTTCGGAATCATAAAAAAAGTGTGTACGAGAAGGAGGAAAGTTGGAAAAACGTGGAAAAAATGAATGTATAAGGAAAAGAAACAAAAAGGGCGGTATTGGTTTAAATGGCCTTTTAGACGGTTTTGTGAGTCAGGTAGGTTCGGAATCATCAGAAAAGTGTGTACGCGAAGGAGGAAAGTTGTCTTGAGTGCCGAAACGTGGAAAAAATAAATGTATAACGAAAAGAAACAAAAGGGCGGTATTGGTTTAAATGGGCTTTTAGACGATATTGTGAGTCAGATGGGTTCGGAATCATAAAAACAGTGTGTACGCGAAGGAGGAAAGTTGTCTTGAGTGCAAAAACGTGGAAAAAATGAATGTATAAGGAAAAGAAACAAAAGGGAGGTATTGGTTTAAATAGCTTTTTAGACAGTTTTGTGAGTCAGATGGGTTTGGAATGTTAAAAACAGTGTGTACGCGGAGGAGGAAAGTTGTTTTGAGTGCAAAAACGTGGAAAAAAATGAATGTATAAGGAAAAGAAACAAAAGGGAGGTATTGGTTTAAATGGTCTTTTAGACGATTTTGTGAGTCAGATGGGTTCGGAATCATAAAAACAGTGTGTACGCGAAGGAGGAAAGTTGTTTTGAGTGCAAAAACGTGGAAAAAATGAATGTATAAGGAAAAGAAACAAAAGGGAGCTATTGGTTTAAATGGTCTTTTAGACGGTTTTGTGAGTCAGATGGGTTCGGAATGTTAAAAACAGTGTGTACGCGGAGGAGGAAAGTTGTTTTGAGTGCAAAAACGTGGAAAAAATGAATGTATAAGGAAAAGAAACAAAAGGGACGTATTGGTTTAAATGGTCTTTTAGACGATTTTGTGAGACAGATGGGTTCGGAATCATAAAAACAGTGTGTACGCGAAGGAGGAAAGTTGTCTTGAGTGCAAAAACGTGGAAAAAATGAATGTATAAGGAAAAGAAACAAAAGGGACGTATTGGTTTAAATGGTCTTTTAGACGATTTTGTGAGACAGATGGGTTCGGAATCATAAAAACAGTGTGTACGCGAAGGATTAAAGTTGTTTTGAGTGCCGAAACGTGGAAAAAATTAATGTATAACGAAAAAAAACAAAAGGGCGGTATTGGTTTAAATAGCTTTTTAGACAGTTTTGTGATTCAGATGGGTTTGGAATCTTAAAAACAGTGTGTACGCGAAGAAGGAAAGTTGTCTTGAGTGCAAAAACGTGGAAAAAATGAATGTATAAAGAAAAGAAACAAAAGGGAGGTATTGGTTTAAATGGTCTTTTAGACGATTTTGTGAGACAAATGGGTTCGGAATCATAAAAACAGTGTGTACGCAAAGGAGAAAAGTTGTTTTGAGTGCCGAAACGTGGAAAAAATTAATGTATAACGAAAAAAAACAAAAGGGCGGTATTGGTTTAAATAGCTTTTTAGACAGTTTTGTGAGTCAGATGGGTTCGGAATGTTAAAAACAGTGTGTACGCGGAGGAGGAAAGTTGTTTTGAGTGCAAAAACGTGGAAAAAAATGAATGTATAAGGAAAAGAAACAAAAGGGAGGTATTGGTTTAAATGGCCTTTTTAACGATTTTGTGAGTCAGGTGGGTTCGGAATCATAAAAAAAGTGTGTACGAGAAGGAGGAAAGTTGGAAAAACGTGGAAAAAATGAATGTATAAGGAAAAGAAACAAAAGGGCGGTATTGGTTTAAATGGCCTTTTAGACGGTTTTGTGAGTCAGGTAGGTTCGGAATCATCAGAAAAGTGTGTACAAGGAGGAATGTTGTTTTGAATGCAAAAACGTGGAAAAAACGAATGTATAAGGAAAAGAAACAAAAGGGAGGTATTGGTTTAAATGGCCTTTTTAACGATATTGTGAGTCAGATGGGTTCGGAATCATAAAAACAGTGTGTACGCGAAGGAGGAAAGTTGTCTTGAGTGCAAAAACGTGGAAAAAATGAATGTATAAGGAAAAGAAACAAAAGGGAGGTATTGGTTTAAATAGCTTTTTAGACAGTTTTGTGAGTCAGATGGGTTTGGAATGTTAAAAACAGTGTGTACGCGGAGGAGGAAAGTTGTTTTGAGTGCAAAAACGTGGAAAAAAATGAATGTATAAGGAAAAGAAACAAAAGGGAGGTATTGGTTTAAATGGCCTTTTTAACGATTTTGTGAGTCAGATGGGTTCGGAATCATAAAAACAGTGTGTACGCGAAGGAGGAAAGTTGGAAAAACGTGGAAAAAATGAATGTATAAGGAAAAGAAACAAAAGGGCGGTATTGGTTTAAATGGCCTTTTTAACGATTTTGTGAGTCAGATGGGTTGGGAATCTTAAAAACAGTGTGTACGCGGAGGAGGAAAGTTGTTTTGAGTGCAAACACGTGGAAAAAATGAATGTATAAGGAAAAGAAACAAAAGGGAGGTATTGGTTTAAATGGGCTTTTAGACGATATTGTGAGTCAGATGGGTTCGGAATCATAAAAACAGTGTGTACGCGAAGGAGGAAAGTTGTCTTGAGTGCAAAAACGTGGAAAAAATGAATGTATAAGGAAAAGAAACAAAAGGGCGGTATTGGTTTAAATGGCCTTTTTAACGATTTTGTGAGTCAGGTGGGTTCGGAATCATAAAAAAAGTGTGTACGAGAAGGAGGAAAGTTGGAAAAACGTGGAAAAAATGAATGTATAAGGAAAAGAAACAAAAGGGCGGTATTGGTTTAAATGGCCTTTTAGACGGTTTTGTGAGTCAGGTAGGTTCGGAATCATCAGAAAAGTGTGTACGCGAAGGAGGAAAGTTGTCTTGAGTGCCGAAACGTGGAAAAAATAAATGTATAACGAAAAGAAACAAAAGGGCGGTATTGGTTTAAATGGGCTTTTAGACGATATTGTGAGTCAGATGGGTTCGGAATCATAAAAACAGTGTGTACGCGAAGGAGGAAAGTTGTTTTGAGTGCCGAAACGTGGAAAAAATTAATGTATAACGAAAAAAAACAAAAGGGCGGTATTGGTTTAAATAGCTTTTTAGACAGTTTTGTGAGTCAGATGGGTTTGGAATGTTAAAAACAGTGTGTACGCGGAGGAGGAAAGTTGTTTTGAGTGCAAAAACGTGGAAAAAAATGAATGTATAAGGAAAAGAAACAAAAGGGAGGTATTGGTTTAAATGGTCTTTTAGACGATTTTGTGAGTCAGATGGGTTCGGAATCATAAAAACAGTGTGTACGCGAAGGAGGAAAGTTGTTTTGAGTGCAAAAACGTGGAAAAAATGAATGTATAAGGAAAAGAAACAAAAGGGAGGTATTGGTTTAAATGGTCTTTTAGACGGTTTTGTGAGTCAGGTGGGTTCGGAATCATAAAAAAAGTTTGTACGAGAAGGAGGAAAGTTGGAAAAACGTGGAAAAAATGAATGTATAAGGAAAAGAAACAAAAGGGCGGTATTGGTTTAAATGGCCTTTTAGACGGTTTTGCGAGTCAGGTAGGTTCGGAATCATCAGAAAAGTGTGTACGCGAAGGAGGAAAGTTGTCTTGAGTGCAAAAACGCGGTAAAAATGAATGTATAAGGAAAAGAAACAAAAGGGAGGTTTTGGTTTAAATGGTCTTTTAGGCGATTTTGTGAGTCAGATGGGTTCGGAATCATAAAAACAGTGTGTACGCGAAGGAGGAAAGTTGTTTTGAGTGCAAAAACGTGGAAAAAATTATTGTATAACGAAAAAAAACATAAGGGCGGTATTGCTTTAAATGGCTTTTTAGACAGTTTTGTGATTCAGATGGGTTTGGAATCTTAAAAACAGTGTGTACGCGAAGGAGGAAAGTTGTCTTGAGTGCAAAAATGTGGAAAAAATGAATGTATAAGGAATAGAAACAAAAGGGAGGTATTGGTTTAAATGGTCTTTTAGACGATTTTGCGAGTCAGATGGGTTCGGAATCATAAAAATAGTGTGTACGCGAAGGAGGAAAGTTGTCTTGAGTGCAAAAACGTGGAAAAAATGAATGTATAAGGAAAAGAAACAAAAGGGACGTATTGGTTTAAATGGTCTTTTAGACGATTTTGTGAGACAGATGGGTTCGGAATCATAAAAACAGTGTGTACGCGAAGGATTAAAGTTGTTTTGAGTGCCGAAACGTGGAAAAAATTAATGTATAACGAAAAAAAACAAAAGGGCGGTATTGGTTTAAATAGCTTTTTAGACAGTTTTGTGATTCAGATGGGTTTGGAATCTTAAAAACAGTGTGTACGCGAAGAAGGAAAGTTGTCTTGAGTGCAAAAACGTGGAAAAAATGAATGTATAAAGAAAAGAAACAAAAGGGAGGTATTGGTTTAAATGGTCTTTTAGACGATTTTGTGAGACAGATGGGTTCGGAATCATAAAAACAGTGTGTACGCAAAGGAGGAAAGTTGTTTTGAGTGCCGAAACGTGGAAAAAATTAATGTATAACGAAAAAAAACAAAAGGGCGGTATTGGTTTAAATAGCTTTTTAGACAGTTTTGTGAGTCAGATGGGTTCGGAATGTTAAAAACAGTGTGTACGCGGAGGAGGAAAGTTGTTTTGAGTGCAAAAACGTGGAAAAAAATGAATGTATAAGGAAAAGAAACAAAAGGGAGGTATTGGTTTAAATGGCCTTTTTAACGATTTTGTGAGTCAGGTGGGTTCGGAATCATAAAAAAAGTGTGTACGAGAAGGAGGAAAGTTGGAAAAACGTGGAAAAAATGAATGTATAAGGAAAAGAAACAAAAAGGGCGGTATTGGTTTAAATGGCCTTTTAGACGGTTTTGTGAGTCAGGTAGGTTCGGAATCATCAGAAAAGTGTGTACGCGAAGGAGGAAAGTTGTCTTGAGTGCCGAAACGTGGAAAAAATAAATGTATAACGAAAAGAAACAAAAGGGCGGTATTGGTTTAAATGGGCTTTTAGACGATATTGTGAGTCAGATGGGTTCGGAATCATAAAAACAGTGTGTACGCGAAGGAGGAAAGTTGTCTTGAGTGCAAAAACGTGGAAAAAATGAATGTATAAGGAAAAGAAAAAAAAGGGAGGTATTGGTTTAAATAGCTTTTTAGACAGTTTTGTGAGTCAGATGGGTTTGGAATGTTAAAAACAGTGTGTACGCGGAGGAGGAAAGTTGTTTTGAGTGCAAAAACGTGGAAAAAAATGAATGTATAAGGAAAAGAAACAAAAGGGAGGTATTGGTTTAAATGGTCTTTTAGACGATTTTGTGAGTCAGATGGGTTCGGAATCATAAAAACAGTGTGTACGCGAAGGAGGAAAGTTGTTTTGAGTGCAAAAACGTGGAAAAAATGAATGTATAAGGAAAAGAAACAAAAGGGAGCTATTGGTTTAAATGGTCTTTTAGACGGTTTTGTGAGTCAGATGGGTTCGGAATGTTAAAAACAGTGTGTACGCGGAGGAGGAAAGTTGTTTTGAGTGCAAAAACGTGGAAAAAATGAATGTATAAGGAAAAGAAACAAAAGGGACGTATTGGTTTAAATGGTCTTTTAGACGATTTTGTGAGACAGATGGGTTCGGAATCATAAAAACAGTGTGTACGCGAAGGAGGAAAGTTGTCTTGAGTGCAAAAACGTGGAAAAAATGAATGTATAAGGAAAAGAAACAAAAGGGACGTATTGGTTTAAATGGTCTTTTAGACGATTTTGTGAGACAGATGGGTTCGGAATCATAAAAACAGTGTGTACGCGAAGGATTAAAGTTGTTTTGAGTGCCGAAACGTGGAAAAAATTAATGTATAACGAAAAAAAACAAAAGGGCGGTATTGGTTTAAATAGCTTTTTAGACAGTTTTGTGATTCAGATGGGTTTGGAATCTTAAAAACAGTGTGTACGCGAAGAAGGAAAGTTGTCTTGAGTGCAAAAACGTGGAAAAAATGAATGTATAAAGAAAAGAAACAAAAGGGAGGTATTGGTTTAAATGGTCTTTTAGACGATTTTGTGAGACAAATGGGTTCGGAATCATAAAAACAGTGTGTACGCAAAGGAGAAAAGTTGTTTTGAGTGCCGAAACGTGGAAAAAATTAATGTATAACGAAAAAAAACAAAAGGGCGGTATTGGTTTAAATAGCTTTTTAGACAGTTTTGTGAGTCAGATGGGTTCGGAATGTTAAAAACAGTGTGTACGCGGAGGAGGAAAGTTGTTTTGAGTGCAAAAACGTGGAAAAAAATGAATGTATAAGGAAAAGAAACAAAAGGGAGGTATTGGTTTAAATGGCCTTTTTAACGATTTTGTGAGTCAGGTGGGTTCGGAATCATAAAAAAAGTGTGTACGAGAAGGAGGAAAGTTGGAAAAACGTGGAAAAAATGAATGTATAAGGAAAAGAAACAAAAGGGCGGTATTGGTTTAAATGGCCTTTTAGACGGTTTTGTGAGTCAGGTAGGTTCGGAATCATCAGAAAAGTGTGTACAAGGAGGAATGTTGTTTTGAATGCAAAAACGTGGAAAAAACGAATGTATAAGGAAAAGAAACAAAAGGGAGGTATTGGTTTAAATGGCCTTTTTAACGATATTGTGAGTCAGATGGGTTCGGAATCATAAAAACAGTGTGTACGCGAAGGAGGAAAGTTGTCTTGAGTGCAAAAACGTGGAAAAAATGAATGTATAAGGAAAAGAAACAAAAGGGAGGTATTGGTTTAAATAGCTTTTTAGACAGTTTTGTGAGTCAGATGGGTTTGGAATGTTAAAAACAGTGTGTACGCGGAGGAGGAAAGTTGTTTTGAGTGCAAAAACGTGGAAAAAAATGAATGTATAAGGAAAAGAAACAAAAGGGAGGTATTGGTTTAAATGGTCTTTTAAACGATTTTGTGAGTCAGATGGGTTCGGAATCATAAAAACAGTGTGTACGCGAAGGAGGAAAGTTGTTTTGAGTGCAAAAACGTGGAAAAAATGAATGTATAAGGAAAAGAAACAAAAGGGAGGTATTGGTTTAAATGGTCTTTTAGACGGTTTTGTGAGTCAGGTGGGTTCGGAATCATAAAAAAAGTTTGTACGAGAAGGAGGAAAGTTGGAAAAACGTGGAAAAAATGAATGTATAAGGAAAAGAAACAAAAGGGCGGTATTGGTTTAAATGGCCTTTTAGACGGTTTTGCGAGTCAGGTAGGTTCGGAATCATCAGAAAAGTGTGTACAAGGAGGAATGTTGTTTTGAATGCAAAAACGTGGAAAAAACGAATGTATAAGGAAAAGAAACAAAAGGGAGGTATTGGTTTAAATGGCCTTTTTAACGATTTTGTGAGTCAGATGGGTTCGGAATCATAAAAAAAGTGTGTACGCGAAGGAGGAAAATTGTTTTGAGTGCAAAAACGTGGAAAAAATGAATGTATAAGGAAAAGAAACAAAAGGGCTGTATTGGTTTAAATGGCTTTTTAGACAGTTTTGTGAGTCAGATGGGTTGGGAATCTTAAAAACAGTGTGTACGCGAAGGAGGAAAGTTGTCTTGAGTGCAAAAACGCGGTAAAAATGAATGTATAAGGAAAAGAAACAAAAGGGAGGTTTTGGTTTAAATGGTCTTTTAGGCGATTTTGTGAGTCAGATGGGTTCGGAATCATAAAAACAGTGTGTACGCGAAGGAGGAAAGTTGTTTTGAGTGCAAAAACGCGGAAAAAATTATTGTATAACGAAAAAAAACATAAGGGCGGTATTGCTTTAAATAGCATTTTAGACAGTTTTGTGATTCAGATGGGTTTGGAATCTTAAAAACAGTGTGTACGCGAAGAAGGAAAGTTGTCTTGAGTGCGAAAACGTGGAAAACTAAATGTATAAGGAAAAGAAACAAAAGGGAGGTATTGGTTTAAATGGTCTTTTAGACGATTTTGCGAGTCAGATGGGTTCGGAATCATAAAAATAGTGTGTACGCGAAGGAGGAAAGTTGTCTTGAGTGCAAAAACGTGAAGAAATGAATGTATAAGGAAAAGAAACAAAAGGGAGGTATTGGTTTAAATAGTCTTTTAGACAATTTTGTGAGACAGATGGGTTCGGAATCATAAAAACAGTGTGTACGCAAAGGAGGAAAGTTGTTTTGAGTGCCGAAACGTGGAAAAAATGAATGTATAAGGAAAAGAAACAAAAGAGAGGTATTGGTTTAAATGGTCTTTTAGACGATTTTGTGATTCAGATGGGTTCGGAATCATAAAAACAGTGTGTACGCGAAGGAGGAAAGTTGTTTTATGTGCAAAAACGTGGAAAAAATTAATGTATAACGAAAAAAAAACATAAGGGCGGTATTGGTTTAAATGGCATTTTAGACAGTTTTGTGATTCAGATGGGTTTGGAATCTTAAAAACAGTGTGTACGCGAAGGAGGAAAGTTGTCTTGAGTGCAAAAACGTGGAAAAAACGAATGTATAAGGAAAAGAAACAAATGGGCGGTATTGGTTTAAATGGCCTTTTAGACGGTTTTCGTGAGTCAGGTGGGTTCGGATTCATAAAAAAAGTGTGTACGAGAAGGAGGAAAGTTGGAAAAACGTGGAAAAAATGAATGTATAAAGAAAAGAAACAAAAGGGCGGTATTGGTTTAAATGGCCTTTTTAACGATTTTGTGAGTCAGATGGGTTCAGAATCATAAAAAAAGTGTGTACGCGAAGGAGGAAAGTTGGAAAAACGTGGAAAAAATGAATGTATAAGGAAAAGAAACAAAAGGGCGGTATTGGTTTAAATGGCCTTTTTAACGATTTTGTGAGTCAGATGGGTTGGGAATCTTAAAAACAGTGTGTACGCGGAGGAGGAAAGTTGTTTTGAGTGCAAACACGTGGAAAAAATGAATGTATAAGGAAAAGAAACAAAAGGGAGGTATTGGTTTAAATGGGCTTTTAGACGATATTGTGAGTCAGATGGGTTCGGAATCATAAAAACAGTGTGTACGCGAAGGAGGAAAGTTGTCTTGAGTGCAAAAACGTGGAAAAAATGAATGTATAAGGAAAAGAAACAAAAGGGCGGTATTGGTTTAAATGGCCTTTTTAACGATTTTGTGAGTCAGGTGGGTTCGGAATCATAAAAAAAGTGTGTACGAGAAGGAGGAAAGTTGGAAAAACGTGGAAAAAATGAATGTATAAGGAAAAGAAACAAAAGGGCGGTATTGGTTTAAATGGCCTTTTAGACGGTTTTGTGAGTCAGGTAGGTTCGGAATCATCAGAAAAGTGTGTACGCGAAGGAGGAAAGTTGTCTTGAGTGCCGAAACGTGGAAAAAATAAATGTATAACGAAAAGAAACAAAAGGGCGGTATTGGTTTAAATGGGCTTTTAGACGATATTGTGAGTCAGATGGGTTCGGAATCATAAAAACAGTGTGTACGCGAAGGAGGAAAGTTGTCTTGAGTGCAAAAACGTGGAAAAAACGAATGTATAAGGAAAAGAAACAAAAGGGACGTATTGGTTTAAATGGTCTTTTAGACGATTTTGTGAGACAGATGGGTTCGGAATCATAAAAACAGTGTGTACGCGAAGGATTAAAGTTGTTTTGAGTGCCGAAACGTGGAAAAAATTAATGTATAACGAAAAAAAACAAAAGGGCGGTATTGGTTTAAATAGCTTTTTAGACAGTTTTGTGAGTCAGATGGGTTTGGAATGTTAAAAACAGTGTGTACGCGGAGGAGGAAAGTTGTTTTGAGTGCAAAAAAGTGGAAAAAAATGAATGTATAAGGAAAAGAAACAAAAGGGAGGTATTGGTTTAAATGGTCTTTTAGACGATTTTGTGAGTCAGATGGGTTCGGAATCATAAAAACAGTGTGTACGCGAAGGAGGAAAGTTGTTTTGAGTGCAAAAACGTGGAAAAAATAAATGTATAAGGAAAAGAAACAAAAGGGAGGTATTGGTTTAAATGGTCTTTTAGACGGTTTTGTGAGTCAGGTGGGTTCGGAATCATAAAAAAAGTTTGTACGAGAAGGAGGAAAGTTGGAAAAACGTGGAAAAAATGAATGTATAAGGAAAAGAAACAAAAGGGCGGTATTGGTTTAAATGGCCTTTTAGACGGTTTTGCGAGTCAGGTAGGTTCGGAATCATCAGAAAAGTGTGTACAAGGAGGAATGTTGTTTTGAATGCAAAAACGTGGAAAAAACGAATGTATAAGGAAAAGAAACAAAAGGGAGGTATTGGTTTAAATGGCCTTTTTAACGATTTTGTGAGTCAGATGGGTTCGGAATCATAAAAAAAGTGTGTACGCGAAGGAGGAAAATTGTTTTGAGTGCAAAAACGTGGAAAAAATGAATGTATAAGGAAAAGAAACAAAAGGGCTGTATTGGTTTAAATGGCTTTTTAGACAGTTTTGTGAGTCAGATGGGTTGGGAATCTTAAAAACAGTGTGTACGCGAAGGAGGAAAGTTGTCTTGAGTGCAAAAACGCGGTAAAAATGAATGTATAAGGAAAAGAAACAAAAGGGAGGTTTTGGTTTAAATGGTCTTTTAGGCGATTTTGTGAGTCAGATGGGTTCGGAATCATAAAAACAGTGTGTACGCGAAGGAGGAAAGTTGTTTTGAGTGCAAAAACGCGGAAAAAATTATTGTATAACGAAAAAAAACATAAGGGCGGTATTGCTTTAAATGGCTTTTTAGACAGTTTTGTGATTCAGATGGGTTTGGAATCTTAAAAACAGTGTGTACGCGAAGGAGGAAAGTTGTCTTGAGTGCAAAAACGTGGAAAAAATGAATGTATAAGGAAAAGAAACAAAAGGGAGGTATTGGTTTAAATGGCATTTTAGACAGTTTTGTGATTCAGATGGGTTTGGAATCTTAAAAACAGTGTGTACGCGAAGAAGGAAAGTTGTCTTGAGTGCGAAAACGTGGAAAACTAAATGTATAAGGAAAAGAAACAAAAGGGAGGTATTGGTTTAAATGGTCTTTTAGACGATTTTGCGAGTCAGATGGGTTCGGAATCATAAAAATAGTGTGTACGCGAAGGAGGAAAGTTGTCTTGAGTGCAAAAACGTGAAGAAATGAATGTATAAGGAAAAGAAACAAAAGAGAGGTATTGGTTTAAATGGTCTTTTAGACGATTTTGTGATTCAGATGGGTTCGGAATCATAAAAACAGTGTGTACGCGAAGGAGGAAAGTTGTTTTATGTGCAAAAACGTGGAAAAAATTAATGTATAACGAAAAAAAAACATAAGGGCGGTATTGGTTTAAATGGCATTTTAGACAGTTTTGTGATTCAGATGGGTTTGGAATCTTAAAAACAGTGTGTACGCGAAGGAGGAAAGTTGTCTTGAGTGCAAAAACGTGGAAAAAACGAATGTATAAGGAAAAGAAACAAATGGGCGGTATTGGTTTAAATGGCCTTTTAGACGGTTTTTGTGAGTCAGGTGGGTTCGGATTCATAAAAAAAGTGTGTACGAGAAGGAGGAAAGTTGGAAAAACGTGGAAAAAATGAATGTATAAAGAAAAGAAACAAAAGGGCGGTATTGGTTTAAATGGCCTTTTTAACGATTTTGTGAGTCAGATGGGTTCGGAATCATAAAAAAAGTGTGTACGCGAAGGAGGAAAGTTGGAAAAACGTGGAAAAAATGAATGTATAAGGAAAAGAAACAAAAGGGCGGTATTGGTTTAAATGGCCTTTTTAACGATTTTGTGAGTCAGATGGGTTGGGAATCTTAAAAACAGTGTGTACGCGGAGGAGGAAAGTTGTTTTGAGTGCAAACACGTGGAAAAAATGAATGTATAAGGAAAAGAAACAAAAGGGAGGTATTGGTTTAAATGGGCTTTTAGACGATATTGTGAGTCAGATGGGTTCGGAATCATAAAAACAGTGTGTACGCGAAGGAGGAAAGTTGTCTTGAGTGCAAAAACGTGGAAAAAATGAACGTATAAGGAAAAGAAACAAAAGGGCGGTATTGGTTTAAATGGCCTTTTTAACGATTTTGTGAGTCAGGTGGGTTCGGAATCATAAAAAAAGTGTGTACGAGAAGGAGGAAAGTTGGAAAAACGTGGAAAAAATGAATGTATAAGGAAAAGAAACAAAAGGGCGGTATTGGTTTAAATGGCCTTTTAGACGGTTTTGTGAGTCAGGTAGGTTCGGAATCATCAGAAAAGTGTGTACGCGAAGGAGGAAAGTTGTCTTGAGTGCCGAAACGTGGAAAAAATAAATGTATAACGAAAAGAAACAAAAGGGCGGTATTGGTTTAAATGGCCTTTTAGACGGTTTTGTGAGTCAGGTAAGTTCGGAATCATCAGAAAAGTGTGTACGCGAAGGAGGAAAGTTGTCTTGAGTGCCGAAACGTGGAAAAAATGAATGTATAAGGAAAAGAAACAAAAGGGAGGTATTGGTTTAAATAGCTTTTTAGACAGTTTTGTGAGTCAGATGGGTTTGGAATGTTAAAAACAGTGTGTACGCGGAGGAGGAAAGTTGTTTTGAGTGCAAAAACGTGGAAAAAAATGAATGTATAAGGAAAAGAAACAAAAGGGAGGTATTGGTTTAAATGGTCTTTTAGACGATTTTGTGAGTCAGATGGGTTCGGAATCATAAAAACAGTGTGTACGCGAAGGAGGAAAGTTGTTTTGAGTGCAAAAACGTGGAAAAAATGAATGTATAAGGAAAAGAAACAAAAGGGAGGTATTGGTTTAAATGGTCTTTTAGACGGTTTTGTGAGTCAGGTGGGTTCGGAATCATAAAAAAAGTTTGTACGAGAAGGAGGAAAGTTGGAAAAACGTGGAAAAAATGAATGTATAAGGAAAAGAAACAAAAGGGCGGTATTGGTTTAAATGGCCTTTTAGACGGTTTTGCGAGTCAGGTAGGTTCGGAATCATCAGAAAAGTGTGTACAAGGAGGAATGTTGTTTTGAATGCAAAAACGTGGAAAAAACGAATGTATAAGGAAAAGAAACAAAAGGGAGGTATTGGTTTAAATGGCCTTTTTAACGATATTGTGAGTCAGATGGGTTCGGAATCATAAAAACAGTGTGTACGCGAAGGAGGAAAGTTGTCTTGAGTGCAAAAACGTGGAAAAAATGAATGTATAAGGAAAAGAAACAAAAGGGAGGTATTGGTTTAAATAGCTTTTTAGACATTTTTGTGAGTCAGATGGGTTTGGAATGTTAAAAACAGTGTGTACGCGGAGGAGGAAAGTTGTTTTGAGTGCAAAAACGTGGAAAAAAATGAATGTATAAGGAAAAGAAACAAAAGGGAGGTATTGGTTTAAATGGTCTTTTAGACGATTTTGTGAGTCAGATGGGTTCGGAATCATAAAAACAGTGTGTACGCGAAGGAGGAAAGTTGTTTTGAGTGCAAAAACGTGGAAAAAATGAATGTATAAGGAAAAGAAACAAAAGGGAGGTATTGGTTTAAATGGTCTTTTAGACGGTTTTGTGAGTCAGGTGGGTTCGGAATCATAAAAAAAGTTTGTACGAGAAGGAGGAAAGTTGGAGAAACGTGGAAAAAATGAATGTATAAGGAAAAGAAACAAAAGGGCGGTATTGGTTTAAATGGCCTTTTAGACGGTTTTGCGAGTCAGGTAGGTTCGGAATCATCAGAAAAGTGTGTACAAGGAGGAATGTTGTTTTGAATGCAAAAACGTGGAAAAAACGAATGTATAAGGAAAAGAAACAAAAGGGAGGTATTGGTTTAAATGGCCTTTTTAACGATTTTGTGAGTCAGATGGGTTCGGAATCATAAAAAAAGTGTGTACGCGAAGGAGGAAAATTGTTTTGAGTGCAAAAACGTGGAAAAAATGAATGTATAAGGAAAAGAAACAAAAGGGCTGTATTGGTTTAAATGGCTTTTTAGACAGTTTTGTGAGTCAGATGGGTTGGGAATCTTAAAAACAGTGTGTACGCGAAGGAGGAAAGTTGTCTTGAGTGCAAAAACGCGGTAAAAATGAATGTATAAGGAAAAGAAACAAAAGGGAGGTTTTGGTTTAAATGGTCTTTTAGGCGATTTTGTGAGTCAGATGGGTTCGGAATCATAAAAACAGTGTGTACGCGAAGGAGGAAAGTTGTTTTGAGTGCAAAAACGCGGAAAAAATTATTGTATAACGAAAAAAAACATAAGGGCGGTATTGCTTTAAATGGCTTTTTAGACAGTTTTGTGATTCAGATGGGTTTGGAATCTTAAAAACAGTGTGTACGCGAAGGAGGAAAGTTGTCTTGAGTGCAAAAACGTGGAAAAAATGAATGTATAAGGAAAAGAAACAAAAGGGAGGTATTGGTTTAAATGGCATTTTAGACAGTTTTGTGATTCAGATGGGTTTGGAATCTTAAAAACAGTGTGTACGCGAAGAAGGAAAGTTGTCTTGAGTGCGAAAACGTGGAAAACTAAATGTATAAGGAAAAGAAACAAAAGGGAGGTATTGGTTTAGTGGTCTTTTAGACGATTTTGCGAGTCAGATGGGTTCGGAATCATAAAAATAGTGTGTACGCGAAGGAGGAAAGTTGTCTTGAGTGCAAAAACGTGAAGAAATGAATGTATAAGGAAAAGAAACAAAAGGGAGGTATTGGTTTAAATAGTCTTTTAGACAATTTTGTGAGACAGATGGGTTCGGAATCATAAAAACAGTGTGTACGCAAAGGAGGAAAGTTGTTTTGAGTGCCGAAACGTGGAAAAAATGAATGTATAAGGAAAAGAAACAAAAGAGAGGTATTGGTTTAAATGGTCTTTTAGACGATTTTGTGATTCAGATGGGTTCGGAATCATAAAAACAGTGTGTACGCGAAGGAGAAAAGTTGTTTTATGTGCAAAAACGTGGAAAAAATTAATGTATAACGAAAAAAAAACATAAGGGCGGTATTGGTTTAAATGGCATTTTAGACAGTTTTGTGATTCAGATGGGTTTGGAATCTTAAAAACAGTGTGTACGCGAAGGAGGAAAGTTGTCTTGAGTGCAAAAACGTGGAAAAAACGAATGTATAAGGAAAAGAAACAAATGGGCGGTATTGGTTTAAATGGCCTTTTAGACGGTTTTTGTGAGTCAGGTGGGTTCGGATTCATAAAAAAAGTGTGTACGAGAAGGAGGAAAGTTGGAAAAACGTGGAAAAAAATGAATGTATAAAGAAAAGAAACAAAAAAGGGCGGTATTGGTTTAAATGGCCTTTTTAACGATTTTGTGAGTCAGATGGGTTCGGAATCATAAAAAAAGTGTGTACGCGAAGGAGGAAAGTTGGAAAAACGTGGAAAAAATGAATGTATAAGGAAAAGAAACAAAAGGGCGGTATTGGTTTAAATGGCCTTTTTAACGATTTTGTGAGTCAGATGGGTTGGGAATCTTAAAAACAGTGTGTACGCGGAGGAGGAAAGTTGTTTTGAGTGCAAACACGTGGAAAAAATGAATGTATAAGGAAAAGAAACAAAAGGGAGGTATTGGTTTAAATGGGCTTTTAGACGATATTGTGAGTCAGATGGGTTCGGAATCATAAAAACAGTGTGTACGCGAAGGAGGAAAGTTGTCTTGAGTGCAAAAACGTGGAAAAAATGAATGTATAAGGAAAAGAAACAAAAGGGCGGTATTGGTTTAAATGGGCTTTTAGACGATATTGTGAGTCAGATGGGTTCGGAATCATAAAAACAGTGTGTACGCGAAGGAGGAAAGTTGTCTTGAGTGCAAAAACGTGGAAAAAATGAATGTATAAGGAAAAGAAACAAAAGGGCGGTATTGATTAAATGGCCTTTTTAACGATTTTGTGAGTCAGGTGGGTTCGGAATCATAAAAAAAGTGTGTACGAGAAGGAGGAAAGTTCGAAAAACGTGGAAAAAATGAATGTATAAGGAAAAGAAACAAAAGGGCGGTATTGGTTTAAATGGCCTTTTAGACGGTTTTGTGAGTCAGGTAGGTTCGGAATCATCAGAAAAGTGTGTACGCGAAGGAGGAAAGTTGTCTTGAGTGCCGAAACGTGGAAAAAATAAATGTATAACGAAAAGAAACAAAAGGGCGGTATTGGTTTAAATGGGCTTTTAGACGATATTGTGAGTCAGATGGGTTCGGAATCATAAAAACAGTGTGTACGCGAAGGAGGAAAGTTGTCTTGAGTGCAAAAACGTGGAAAAAACGAATGTATAAGGAAAAGAAACAAAAGGGACGTATTGGTTTAAATGGTCTTTTAGACGATTTTGTGAGACAGATGGGTTCGGAATCATAAAAACAGTGTGTACGCGAAGGATTAAAGTTGTTTTGAGTGCCGAAACGTGGAAAAAATTAATGTATAACGAAAAAAAACAAAAGGGCGGTATTGGTTTAAATAGCTTTTTAGACAGTTTTGTGAGTCAGATGGGTTTGGAATGTTAAAAACAGTGTGTACGCGGAGGAGGAAAGTTGTTTTGAGTGCAAAAAAGTGGAAAAAAATGAATGTATAAGGAAAAGAAACAAAAGGGAGGTATTGGTTTAAATGGTCTTTTAGACGATTTTGTGAGTCAGATGGGTTCGGAATCATAAAAACAGTGTGTACGCGAAGGAGGAAAGTTGTTTTGAGTGCAAAAACGTGGAAAAAATGAATGTATAAGGAAAAGAAACAAAAGGGAGGTATTGGTGTAAATGGTCTTTTAGACGGTTTTGTGAGTCAGGTGGGTTCGGAATCATAAAAAAAGTTTGTACGAGAAGGAGGAAAGTTGGAAAAACGTGGAAAAAATGAATGTATAAGGAAAAGAAACAAAAGGGCGGTATTGGTTTAAATGGCCTTTTAGACGGTTTTGCGAGTCAGGTAGGTTCGGAATCATCAGAAAAGTGTGTACGCGAAGGAGGAAAGTTGTCTTGAGTGCAAAAACGCGGTAAAAATGAATGTATAAGGAAAAGAAACAAAAGGGAGGTTTTGGTTTAAATGGTCTTTTAGGCGATTTTGTGAGTCAGATGGGTTCGGAATCATAAAAACAGTGTGTACGCGAAGGAGGAAAGTTGTTATGAGTGCAAAAACGTGGAAAAAATTATTGTATAACGAAAAAAAACATAAGGGCGGTATTGCTTTAAATGGCTTTTTAGACAGTTTTGTGATTCAGATGGGTTTGGAATCTTAAAAACAGTGTGTACGCGAAGGAGGAAAGTTGTCTTGAGTGCAAAAATGTGGAAAAAATGAATGTATAAGGAATAGAAACAAAAGGGAGGTATTGGTTTAAATGGTCTTTTAGACGATTTTGCGAGTCAGATGGGTTCGGAATCATAAAAATAGTGTG
The DNA here is from genome assembly GCA_963930645.1 of Salticus scenicus. Classification (NCBI taxonomy): domain Eukaryota; kingdom Metazoa; phylum Arthropoda; class Arachnida; order Araneae; family Salticidae; genus Salticus; species Salticus scenicus. Next base: position 309,220,086 of record OZ005655.1, read on the forward strand.
TACGCGAAGGAGGAAAGTTGTCTTGAGTGCAAAAACGTGGAAAAAATGAATGTATAAGGAAAAGAAACAAAAGGGACGTATTGGTTTAAATGGTCTTTTAGACGATTTTGTGAGACAGATGGGTTCGGAATCATAAAAACAGTGTGTACGCGAAGGATTAAAGTTGTTTTGAGTGCCGAAACGTGGAAAAAATTAATGTATAACGAAAAAAAACAAAAGGGCGGTATTGGTTTAAATAGCTTTTTAGACAGTTTTGTGATTCAGATGGGTTTGGAATCTTAAAAACAGTGTGTACGCGAAGAAGGAAAGTTGTCTTGAGTGCAAAAACGTGGAAAAAATGAATGTATAAAGAAAAGAAACAAAAGGGAGGTATTGGTTTAAATGGTCTTTTAGACGATTTTGTGAGACAAATGGGTTCGGAATCATAAAAACAGTGTGTACGCAAAGGAGAAAAGTTGTTTTGAGTGCCGAAACGTGGAAAAAATTAATGTATAACGAAAAAAAACAAAAGGGCGGTATTGGTTTAAATAGCTTTTTAGACAGTTTTGTGAGTCAGATGGGTTCGGAATGTTAAAAACAGTGTGTACGCGGAGGAGGAAAGTTGTTTTGAGTGCAAAAACGTGGAAAAAAATGAATGTATAAGGAAAAGAAACAAAAGGGAGGTATTGGTTTAAATGGCCTTTTTAACGATTTTGTGAGTCAGGTGGGTTCGGAATCATAAAAAAAGTGTGTACGAGAAGGAGGAAAGTTGGAAAAACGTGGAAAAAATGAATGTATAAGGAAAAGAAACAAAAGGGCGGTATTGGTTTAAATGGCCTTTTAGACGGTTTTGTGAGTCAGGTAGGTTCGGAATCATCAGAAAAGTGTGTACAAGGAGGAATGTTGTTTTGAATGCAAAAACGTGGAAAAAACGAATGTATAAGGAAAAGAAACAAAAGGGAGGTATTGGTTTAAATGGCCTTTTTAACGATATTGTGAGTCAGATGGGTTCGGAATCATAAAAACAGTGTGTACGCGAAGGAGGAAAGTTGTCTTGAGTGCAAAAACGTGGAAAAAATGAATGTATAAGGAAAAGAAACAAAAGGGAGGTATTGGTTTAAATAGCTTTTTAGACAGTTTTGTGAGTCAGATGGGTTTGGAATGTTAAAAACAGTGTGTACGCGGAGGAGGAAAGTTGTTTTGAGTGCAAAAACGTGGAAAAAAATGAATGTATAAGGAAAAGAAACAAAAGGGAGGTATTGGTTTAAATGGTCTTTTAAACGATTTTGTGAGTCAGATGGGTTCGGAATCATAAAAACAGTGTGTACGCGAAGGAGGAAAGTTGTTTTGAGTGCAAAAACGTGGAAAAAATGAATGTATAAGGAAAAGAAACAAAAGGGAGGTATTGGTTTAAATGGTCTTTTAGACGGTTTTGTGAGTCAGGTGGGTTCGGAATCATAAAAAAAGTTTGTACGAGAAGGAGGAAAGTTGGAAAAACGTGGAAAAAATGAATGTATAAGGAAAAGAAACAAAAGGGCGGTATTGGTTTAAATGGCCTTTTAGACGGTTTTGCGAGTCAGGTAGGTTCGGAATCATCAGAAAAGTGTGTACAAGGAGGAATGTTGTTTTGAATGCAAAAACGTGGAAAAAACGAATGTATAAGGAAAAGAAACAAAAGGGAGGTATTGGTTTAAATGGCCTTTTTAACGATTTTGTGAGTCAGATGGGTTCGGAATCATAAAAAAAGTGTGTACGCGAAGGAGGAAAATTGTTTTGAGTGCAAAAACGTGGAAAAAATGAATGTATAAGGAAAAGAAACAAAAGGGCTGTATTGGTTTAAATGGCTTTTTAGACAGTTTTGTGAGTCAGATGGGTTGGGAATCTTAAAAACAGTGTGTACGCGAAGGAGGAAAGTTGTCTTGAGTGCAAAAACGCGGTAAAAATGAATCAATACAAAAACCCTTAACGGGTTAAAAGTTTGTGACGCAGCTACTTTATGGTTATAAGAATTTTTTAAATATTGGTCTTAAAAATAATGATATCGAATTTTATGTGACACTTTGCTATTAATTAAAATGTACATAATATTCTTTTATTTGATCATTTGCTGTTTTCTTCTATTTATAACTACAATGCAAACATACTTTTAACTTCAACATAGACGGATAATAAAATATACTTACTGATGCTTTTTCATTTGCATTTCAAATTCAAAATAAAGGTTTTAAAAAGAATGATATCAAAATTCCAGTGACGCCTCGATTTCACTTTAAAAGATTTGCTTTTAGATTGCATTAAAATTACATTTGTTTTGTCTAATAAATTATATTTACACATTGAAACAGTGCTTTTAATTTTCAAATATACTGTCAAATAATCACACTTTCACAGAGTTTGCATTTTAAATTAAAAAAATTTTTTCAATAAATTGAATTGTCTTTTGCGTCACGCTATCCAAAACTACAAGTAAAATTTGTGCAAATGTTTTCTTTGCATCACACTATCTCTGCACATATTTTCAGACAGTTGGATACTGATACAAAGTAACATTTGCACAAATCTGACTTACAGTTTTGGATAGCGTGACGCAAAAGACAATTCAATTTATTGAAAAAAATTTTTTAATTTAAAATGCAAACTCTGTGAAAGTGTGATTATTTGACAGTATATTTGAAAATTAAAAGCACTGTTTCAATGTGTAAATATAATTTATTAGACAAAACAAATGTAATTTTAATGCAATCTAAAAGCAAATCTTTTAAAGTGAAATCGAGGCGTCACTGGAATTTTGATATCATTCTTTTTAAAACCTTTATTTTGAATTTGAAATGCAAATGAAAAAGCATCAGTAAGTATATTTTATTATCCGTCTATGTTGAAGTTAAAAGTATGTTTGCATTGTAGTTATAAATAGAAGAAAACAGCAAATGATCAAATAAAAGAATATTATGTACATTTTAATTAATAGCAAAGTGTCACATAAAATTCGATATCATTATTTTTAAGACCAATATTTAAAAAATTCTTATAACCATAAAGTAGCTGCGTCACAAACTTTTAACCCGTTAAGGGTTTTTGTATTGATATCATTACTTTTTAAGGGTTATTGATTAAAAGATCGCACAAATGAGTTTATAGCACTATATAAAAAGTATTTTTATATTAAATTTAAATTGAAAGTAAATTTTAAAATTATACAGCAAGTGATAAAACTTTAAAGAAAAACAGAACAATACAAAAACATACTACTTTGGGGTGGGAGAAGCTATTACATACAAAGAAATTGCATAACATGTAACTATTAGAAATAAACTTTGTAAAGTTTTGAAAGCATTTTCACAAGAAATTTTTTTTTTTTTTTTTTACTCATACTGAAAAAGTATTATTGAAATAAAAAAAGATTTTAACAGCATAATTTTTTTTTTTTTTTTCCCATTGGCAACTCCATATTACTACAGAAATATATGAAACTTGTAACATTTATTTTTTTACATAATGAACATCTGAACATTCAATTGGTAATGTGGGTCCCCGGGAGAAGAAAAATATTTAAAAACAATTACTCCCTATTATCCACAGAACAAGGTGGGGGTATCACCGTTACCAATGGAACGGCTCATTGTTGCCCACTTTTGTTCAGGCATTATGAATATAAATATTTAAAAAAAAAGAAAGCTTTATAAAAATTAAACAACAGATGGCAAATTTTTACTCAAAACTCCTGTGTAGTAATTCTTAATGGTTACCTGATGTATAAAAATAGGTTTTTTAAACTAAAAAGGTTATTCTGTTTTTTCAAAAAATAAAATGTAAATATTTTTGCTATTCCTAGGCCATGAACACTTAGAAATTTCAGTGTCATCGGCTTTGTACCAATGTTTGTTTTTTCGAACTATAGCTGTATAATGGCCGCTTGATGAACTTTTGCCATGATGAAATATTGCACCTTTTAATATGTAATTTTTATCACAAAATTTTATTTTACTCTGTGTAACTCCTGACAGTAACAAGTTTGTATTTTTCTGCATGTTTGAATTTATTAATTGCAATGAAAAAATTAAAACATTTTGTGTATTTTCAATGTTAGTTTTAGTAATTAAAACATTAGCGTTATTACAATTAGGGCATTTTGCTTCTTTACATAAATTTGAATTCCAGGCATTAAAATTATAGTCAAGTAACTCCTGAAATTGAAATTTGTTTTTTGTTATTGGTATTATTAATTTTCCTATTTGAGTTTCAATCGTTTCTTGGTTATCATATTCACAATTTTGACATTTATAATAATTTTTAGTATCAAATGACATAAGAAATTTTAAATATCTATATTTATCAAGAAGTAATTGTAAAAATTCTGTGCTATCCTGCTGCTGTTTAATATCAAACATATCATCATCATGAAACTCTAATTGTAATTTATGTGAATCTAAAGCACTACTGGATATGGAACTTGAAAAATCTAAACATAGTTTTTTTAATTCTGAATGTGTGGATAACATTATTGCAGAGTTTATACACTTTATATTAAAAAGACATTGTAAGACAGAGTTAACGTAACAGGAAACACCATATGGATTATTAAAACCATGAAAATTACTTAATGATTCTATTATGTCTTCTCCATGTTTCTTAATTTGTGCATTTTCTATATCAATTAATGGAGGTGTATGCAAGTGTGTTAAGTAATTGTTTTTATCAGGCACATTCTTATTAACAGTTTTGTCTAATGAGAACAGTTTTATGTCTGGTTTAAACGTAGATTTCAATCTATTATACTCTAAAATTGCACTAGTCTGAGCTTGAATTTTATTTGGATTTAAATTAATTATGTGTAGACCATCTAAACATTTAACTCTGGATAAAGCAACATACACCTGACCAGATGAAAATATCGAGCTACCTATATCTACTACACAAGTGTCTAAAGTTAAGCCTTGGCTTTTATGAATAGTTATTCCATACGCTAAACATATCGGAAACTGCTTTCGGAAAACAAATATGTTTGTAAATAATTGAAATTTTGCAGTTACAGGTTCTATGTCAAATTCTCCAGTCTCAAATTTTATTCTAAGTTTACTAATATTTTCAGTTGAAAAGTTATCTTTAAAAATTTTAACTATAAAACCTATTGCACCATTTACTAAACCGTTAGTTACATCTATATTTCTCAATAACATAATTTTTGCTCCTAATTTGACTTCTATTTCATCTTCTAGCCCTGCAGTTCGTGTATTATCTTCCTTAATCTTATTTAAGGATTTCCGCGCTTTATCTTTTTGTGCATTAGTTTTTGCTTCAATTATATCAATAGCTTTGAGAATAACTTTTGGTTTACTTGAATAATCTAACATACAGGTGTTAAAGAGATTACACTGTTTTTTTGTTGGGAATAAACAAATAGTTTTACATTCTAATTTTTGTACGTATTCAACTAATTCTTTTATACAATCTGATGGATTATTGGATTTTAGAATAATTTCTCTTTTACGTAAAATTAACTCATCAGAATCTGTCAATACACCGATACGGATTGAATCTAATATAGATGCATATACTTTATCTGTTTGCTGCCTCATGTTAATAGACAATTCGTCATAGGTAAGTAATTCTTGCCAAATATTTATAAAATGTAATCCAGCAAAATGAGTAACGCTAGTTTCTTTAGAAATACTTACAAAAGGGGAATGTCCCATTACAGGCGGAAGTTGTAATAAATCACCAAAAAATAAAATATTTATTCGCCCGAACCAGCCGTCATCTTCATCCATGGTGTCAAAAATTTCCGATAACCTCATGTGGATATGCATTAACATTATATTAGAGACCATGGAGACTTCATCTAAAATAAGCAAAACTAAATTATTTAACTCAACACGGATAGAATTTAATTTGTCATCTGATAATTTACTGTACTTAGGTATATTGCCATGTTCTACTGGTAACTGCAGTAAACGATGAATAGTCAAACCATTTATATTAAAAGCAGCGATTCCAGTTGGTGCTGTTACAGCGACTTTGCTAAATTTCTCTGAAATATAACACCGAATAACTTTAATCAAATATGATTTTCCTGTTCCTCCGATTCCAGACACAAATTTTCTCAAAATTAAGTTTGGAATTAAACGCTTATTAACATTATTGGATGTGCAAGTATTAATTTCCTTAATATATTGTTCCAAACAGTTTACAACTTCATCAAAAACACGTTTTTGATCTACATTTAAATGTTTAATCATGCTATCAATATCTTCCTTTGGCAATAATTTTTCAAAATCTTCTATTTCATTTCCTATTGGCTCTACAAAATTAATAATATTAAAGTCATTTTTATCATCCTTACTATTTGAAAGCATTTGATTTTCTATAGTTTCAATTTCTGAATTCAAATCATTTTTAGCCTGCTGTATTTCTTCTAAACGTTCATGATACTTCATTGCCTCCAGCAAATTTTCCTTGCAATCAATAAAAGATTCACTATACGTTTCGAAACTACCTTTTAATTCCGAAATAGTTCTCCATGGTTTAAACAAAATTAATAAACAGAAATAATAGTTTTCTGGCTCTTGTTTACAGTTATAATTGTAATGGTTAATTAAATACGGAAATTTTCTTTTACGTAAATATTTTTCCCCATACTCATAAGAAATTACGGTTTTAGAAGAAGGTTTTTTATTTACAATATCATACCATCTTGAAAAATCAAATAAAGAAAGATTTTCAAGTTGTTTTGGCCTATGTGGATAATGTGTATCAATCCAACTTGCACAATAGATATCAGTTGCATTGTTACTTAATTTACTCAGTTCCTTTTGGGTTTTTAATTTACGCGATCTGTTAATTTTAACATCTAACCATCTGATAACAGTACCAGAATCAGTTCCAAATAATGAATGTGATAGTAAAGTGTCAGCAGCTTCTAAAGCTCCACATTCCCGATTCGATAATGCTCGTAAACCGAAGTTCCATAAACGATTATATAATGGTTTTGCAGAACAAAAATCATTAAAATCATCAGACGCAAATGATTTTTCAGCTTTGGTTTGATATTTTGTTACGTATGTAGTTAAAGATGCTGACTTTTCACCGATAAACTGAATATCTACATTTCCACACCAGGCTAGCATTATAACTGCATTATAATCATTAATGTAAACTTCGTCTTCATTTCGTGGCAAATTATACAAACGAGTTTTCGTTAGCTTTCTTCGACCTATTACTGCATTAGCAACTTCATTAACATGTAAATACTCTGAAATGTCACGTGGAAAACTAAACCTACAAACTCTAATAGTTTTATTTTTAACTTTTTTAGCACGCATACAATATGAATTATGTTTATGAATTTGGTATTTTGTAACACGATCATGAAGTAGAGGAAAATTAGTTTTATTGGGAATTTTACATGTTATATATTTATTAATGAATCCAGCAATAGAATCTAAACTTGCTTTTCCTAAGACTGGGGCATTCTTAATCCATAGCAATAAATGAAAATGTTGTAATCCACGGGACTGATACTCACGGCGCCAAGCATAATGCTCAACTATACCTAATGGACCATTACTAGAAGTAATAAAATCTAACATAGCTTGAAATTTGTTTTCGATAAAACGGGAAGTATTTACTGGATCTAAAGCTATTAAATGTGATAAAGGTTTATCTTTATATTTTGAATTTGTTTGCCCTAGATACATATGTAAGTCTTCCCAATGATATTCACTTGGACTCAAAGTTAAAAAGAAAGTAGCGGGGCCATAGTTTTTCACCATACAATTTAAATCATTACGTGGTTTTGACCAAAACTGCTCTGTATTTCGTAATCTACTAAAAATTGTGGACAAATTACCCTCCAATTCCTTGCTTGCAATCATATCTAAGCACTCCTTTGCAGTAATATTTGATGTAGAATTTGTAATATTTAATTTGTGAAAAATTCCCGCTTTTAATTGTCTGATATTAGCATTATTTAATAAATAAAACAAATATTGTAAGTTTAGTCGAAATTGTGAATGAGAAGATTTTAATAAACATTTAATAAACTCTGCTGTAGGTAAATCAATTGATCGTATTTGAGAATTACCATTTTCACCATAACAAAATAAGTCTGGAAAGCATTTTAAATCTAATTGCATATCTCGATCATCTAAACTTTTTTCCATAATTTGTAAAAATTGATATATTGTGCTAGAATCCATGTTAATTCTTTTTTCAAATAATGGATGTATTGTCATGTTGTTATAATAACCATCTGTTACATCTTTTTGCGTCAACATTGCACCCCCTATATCTGGATTTCTATTATCACAATCTAACTCAATATCACAATCTTTTATATTTTCTAACAATTTATCAGCTGAAGTTGGTATAATAATGTGGTGATACAAGGGATTATTTTTTTTTAACCAATGTAATGCTTCAAAAATTTTATTTATGTTAATTAATGTTTGCCAAATATGATTGTGTTTAGATGGTGCACTACGAGCTAATACATAAAGCTCCTGATCTGTCATTAGTGCATCAGACGGATTTGGTAATTTTTTAAGTGTCTGTTCTAATGGTAATGGTAAATGAAAAACTCTACCTATTATTTTCTTAACAAGACCTACTGGTGTTTTTTGTTTAAGACCTCCCTGAACTGTACCCATTCTAGTGATAACTTGAAAAGCTTTTGCACGTTGAATTAAAATTTTTTCAAATTCATTTAAAGTGGAAATGCACTCTGGAACTGGTTTGAATGCCAAATTATTCAATATACATCTGGAAGGCATTTGATTAGTTTTAAATTTATTCATACAATACACACAAATATATTTGAAATCACTAAATGTTCCTTCATAATAATCTACTAATTTTTTCCACTCTGTGTTTGATTTGAAAGACACACTGATAATTGGACGGATGTTCCGTTGATGACAAAGTTGTAAGCAAGAAACACAAGTATGAACAGGCCAATCAGTATCTTTTACCTTGAAGCTGCGAAAAGCTTTGTTAAAATAATCGAAAATTTCTCCTTCTTCCTCAAATGGAAATGAATCAACAATGAAAGAACAACTTTTAATGCTAATTTGGTCACAAATATCTGTTAAATGTTCTAAATCAAAATTTAATAAAGAAAATTCATAGTAATTTATACTTTTTACAGAACGTAAAATTTTATAGATTAATCTTATAATTTGACGAATATCTGGAAAATGTGGGGCAATTGAACGAAAAAATAGTAAAACAGAGTCACAGTTATCATCAACATAACAAAAGGATGGATGGCCTAGCTTACTTTTGCTATAATCAATATGTGATTCACATTCATTGTATTCATTAGAAATGTTTTCAGTGACGAATGTTTTTTTTGTGTCAGAATTACGACAATTATCAATAGTTTGAAAGAATTGTAAGATTTGTGAACATTGTAAGCTTAGAATAACATTTATAATAGTCAGAAGACGATCAAATATTTTTTGTTTGTTAAGCAAACATATATTAGTGTTGCAAACCCAAGTGTTCTTTTTTTCACCACATTGGAATAAATTCACAATTTGGCCCTCACTGTTGCATTCTAAATTTGTTTTATAATTAGAAATGTTAGTGTAAGTGGAATCAGTAAAAAAAATTTCTGACGTTAAAGTATGAAGAGAATATCCAACTAATGCATTAAAATTTTGCTCTAAATCAGAATCTGGATTAACTTTTAATTTGCTATATCTTAATTTTTCTTTTAAAAATATATATGTTTTACAAAATGTATTTATTAAACTCTCTCGATAATTAGATATTTTATTCACAACCTTTTCTGCCTGTAATCGCCTGTCAATATTTTTATTACTTCCCCAGATTCTCAGAATTAAACTTTCTTTATTTTCAGGTAATTTAAACAAATTTTTAATTGCAGTAAATTCGTTGCTTATATTGTGACTCTGACTGGTCTGTGGTAAAGAAATTTTTTTGCGAATTTTCATTTCTGTCACTCTGTTTTGTCGTTGGACCGGTGTCTCTAAACTAATCAGTTGCTTTTTTTTAATTTTACTTTTATTTATTTGACAGTGGGCCTGTGTCTGTGAACTTTTCAATTTCCTGTGTGTGCTAATTTTTCTTAACCTTTCTTCATGTTTATCTTGTGTTTCTAAACTAATGTGTTGCTTTTTTTGAATTTTTCTTTTATTTAAGTACATTTGATGTTGGACTTGTGTCTGTCGATTTCTATATAATTTCATGTATTCTCTTAATTTTCTTAACCTTTCTTCACGTTTTATTTGCGTTTCTGAATTCATGTGCTGCTTTCTTTTCATTTTATTTGTGTACATTTGACGCTGTGCTTGTGTCTGTCGATTCCTATACAATTTTATATATGATGCAGATTTTCTTAATCTTTCTTTCCGTTTAACATGTGTTTCTAAATTAATGCGTCGTTTCCTTTGGAATTTCCGTTTCTTTAAGTTTATTGCATGTTGGATTGGTGTTTGTGAATTTTCATATAATTTTATGTATGATCTAGTTTTTCTCAACCTTTTTTTATGTTTATTTTGTGATTCTAAATAGAGTTTTTTTCTCTGTATTTTAGTTTTGGGTACTTCTCCTGTTTTTGTTAAGTTGGATGTGTATTTAGATAAATTTACTTTAGTGCATTCATTTTTAACATTTTGGTTATGTGTTACACGAACAGACATTAAACTAAATAGAGATTCTTTTTTTACAGTATAATTATGATCACTAGTATCAATTAAACAACAACTGTTCAGTAATTGGCTAGCTAAACATTCAATTGTTGCCATACAACATAAAATAGCAGCACCTTTTCCCTCCAAAGCTGGACATCCTTGAGAGTTTCGTTTGTGTGAATCAAAACAATAATACTTAGATTTAAATTTCATAAGAGCAAATGTATAGCTATTGCATGTAAAAATTCCTGTTGTGTATTTATTTATTTCAAAAAAAGAAGTTAATGATGGAATTAAATTATTTAATGTACAAACACCCTCCTGTATATGTTTTATACTTCTATTACCACTATGCATTTCAATGTTTTCATAAAAGCTAAATGTATCGCCATGAAAATTAATTATGTTAAAAACTTCATCAAATGAAAGGTAATCTGAATTAGCATTAATTTCTTGATTAATTGTGCTTTTAGAAGTTCGGTATAACTGATCCCCAATATGTAATATGTAGTCAATATCGCTTGAATCCCATGTGTCAATATTTTTTTTAAAGGAATATGCGAGAGCAACACAAGACATAGGTGTACATTGTTTACCACGAGTCTCTAAAAATATTTTATCGCCTTGATCAATATTACCCATTATTATTGTGAACTCATTTTCACCTGGTCGATTTCTTAAATTTTTGCTAATACGTTTACGAGGCCGACCTCCACCACATAATTTTAAGTTTTTAATGTTAGATAGCATGAATTGTGGTGTTTTATCTGATACAGTATCACTAACCGAATTTATTCCTGCCCCAAGTACACAATGATTCACTTGTTGAAAGTTTACTTTACATAATGAAATGTTATCTGATAATTTATCACCTAAACATAATACAACTCCCCAAAAAATGCAAGTGATTCTTAATAGAAAAAACCAAACAAAATTTATAATTTGATAAATGCGATTATAAAAGAGAAAAAAGTTACATGGCAATGGATCAGAGGAAGGCGAATTGCAAAACATTGAGTTAGAGAAAGGGGCGATGCTAGACGGTATGTTCAAACAAGAGGAAGCCTGGGACGGCTGGTTAAAGCAAGGAGAAGCACGGCGCAATGGGGAACGTGAACGACGCAGCGAGGAACGAGCAAGACACAAGGGAGGAGGAGCACGAAGCAGCGGAGAACGAGCACGGGGCAAGGGGGGAGGAGCCCGACGCAGCAGGGGACGAACAGAACGCAAAGGGCGAGAAACACGAAGCAGCGGAGAACGAGCACGGGGCAAGGGGGGAGGAGCCCGACGCAGCAGGGGACGAACAGAACGCAAAGGGCGAGAAACACGAAGCAGCGGAGAACGAGCACGGGGCAAGGGGGGAGGAGCCCGACGCAGCAGGGGACGAACAGAACGCAAAGGGCGAGAAACACGAAGCAGCGGAGAACGAGCACGGGGCAAGGGGGGAGGAGCCCGACGCAGCAGGGGACGAACAGAACACAAAGGGCGAGAAACACGAAGCAACGGAGAACGAGAACGGGGCAAGGGGGGAGGAGCCCGACGCAGCAGGGGACGAACAGAACGCAAAGGGCGAGAAACACGAAGCAGCGGAGAACGAGCACGGGGCAAGGGGGGAGGAGCCCGACGCAGCAGGGGACGAACAGAACGCAAAGGGCGAGAAACACGAAGCAACGGAGAACGAGCCGAACGCAAGGCGGGAGGAGCACCAAGCAGCGGAGAACGAGCCCGACGCAGCAGGGGGCGAGCAGGAGCACAAAGCAGCGGAGAACGAGCCGGACGGAAAGGGGAACGAGCCCGACGCAGCAGGGGGCGAGCAGGACGCAAGGCGGGAGCAGCACCAAGCAGTGGAGAACGAGCCGGACGCAAAGGGGAACGAGCCCGAAGCAAGGTGGGAGGAGCACCAAGCAATGGAGAACAAGCCGGACTCAAGGGGGCAGGAGCACAAAGCAGCGGAGAACGAGCCGGACGCAGCAGGGGGCGAGCAGCACGCAAGGGGGCAGGAGCACCAACCAACGGAGAACGAGCCCGACGCAGCAGGGGACAAGCAGGACGCAAGGGGGCAGGAGCACCAACCAACGGAGAACGAGCCCGACGCAGCAGGGGACGAGCAGGACGCAAGGGGGGAGGAGCACAAAGCAACGGAGAACGAGCCCGACGCAGCAGGGGACGAGCAGGACGCAAGGGGGAAGGTACACGACACAGCGGAGAACGGGCAGGACGCAAGGGGGGGACAGCACAGGGCAGTAGGGAAGAAGAGAGAAAGTTTGAGTGAGGAGCGGAAAAGAGAACCTCAAGCCTAACCGGAGAGCCAAATGTAACTCCCGCAGAGACTGGTACCAGTGATTTAGGTGCTGGAACCGACTTAACAGTATGTGTTGCTGGCTTAAACACACGAAAGGTGAAAGCCCACCGTCCACTGTTAGACGATTCTACACCATCAATTCCATGGTAAAACATTCTCTGGTCCCTAAACACATAAAAATCCCCACCTCCCAGCCATTCCCGTGCAACCTCCTGCCTTCTATTGTTCTCCAACACAAGAGTGGCTCCAGCACCATAACACAAGGTAACAACCTGTTCAGAATCATGAGCAGGTTCATCATCCTTATGAGTGCTAAGTCCTGAAGTCCCACTTGGATAGTAGACCACTAGACAAGCATTTGGTTTACCTAGCCGCAAATCCCTAACAACCCCTGCACACAGATGCTCTACTTCTGAGAAGGCCCCAAATGGCTTAATTTTTCTACATAAATTTTTCCCATACTCATACTGCCTATCAGCAAAAAGCCACTCAAAACGATTCCCTTTACGACCCCTTGCAATTAAGCCATCATCAAGATTAGAGTTAAGCTTCCTAACAAATTTCTGCATTGCTGCCTTCTCAGAAACGCTAAGCCTGCCACGCTCCACACTCGGAAAAACAGTGCGCACAGGACGAGAACAAGAAGAAAATTCCAAGGAAGGAAAAGAGACAGAAGAGAGAGAAGGCAAAACACATGAAGACATAATAGGCAAATCCTTACCTTTAGTTTTACTTACTGTTAAGGCTTGTGGCACAACTTCATCTTGCATAGACAAGTTCCAGAAAATTCTTGAATGAATTCTGTTAGATGTAACTTCCGCATAACTCAGTCCACCTACATAATCTTCATACCTGAAATGAGAAAAGAAGTACCCAGAAAAACATTGCGACAGTGCAAGACCAGGTAAAGGCATTCTCAAAACCTAGAAAGAATCAAAAAGAAAAAAATTATATTAGAAAGTAAATATAAATAATTATAAGATTAAACTTTTTGTTTTCCATGTTTTTAAATTTTCTATTAAATGGTTGAACCATAGCTATACGCAAGCAAAGTGTGACGTCACTAACAGTTAGTGGGGCCCTAAAAAAAATTTCTATGTTAATTATCCTTGGATTTTTTGTAAAAAGTTATTAAAAATTAATAAAAAATATTTTCTAATTTGAATCCCCATATTCAGATATAGTCAGGGCCTGAAATTTCAACTTAGATTACACTCGGTGGAAAAAAAAGTTACTCGCCACAAAATATGACTCACTCTATTTTTTACGTATAAGGTGACCAGAATTTTTTAATGGAAAAAGAGGAGAAATTACACATTTCCACTCGCCACTGGCAAGCGGAAATTTAGCATCCTGGATATAGTCAGGGGTCTGTCCAGACTTTTCGGACAGGGTCCTGTTTTTGTGAAATTATGAAAAAAACTGATTTCCAAACTGATTCACAAAAAATGTTTGTGAATTTAAATTTTGTGTGAAAATAAAGTTCTTCTGAACTTTTCGGCTAAGAAAATTGTGAAAAATGTAATTTTTTAAAATAATTTTAGACAATGACAGTTCACTTTTATAGAAATAAACTATAGAACTATATATATATATATATATATATATTTTTTTTTTTTTTGGGGGGGGGGGGGGGTGGTTAGCACCATACACTGTAAGATTCTATATACATTTAGACCGAAGTTTTACTCGCCACAGTAAAATTTCCACTCGCCACTGGCAAGCAGAAATTTACAGGGGTCGATCCAGCAGTGGCAGATTTAAGGGGGGGGGGGGCTAGGGGGCTGAAGCCCCCCCCAAAACAGTGACATTCACAATTGAATATTGCAATTGTACATTTTTTTTTTGGTCTAGAATAACGTTTTGAAAAGTCTTAGTCCCCCCCCCCCAACGTTAAGTTCTGGATCCGCCACTGCGATCCAGGTTATAAATTTTGGGTCCCCTTTTTGTGAAAAACATAATACTTTTGTGAAATTTTTATTTATTTTTGTGAAAAAATAAAAAATCGTGTCTAAAACCTTCCATTTTAACTGCCAGGGTTGGCCAATTTTTGCCGAAGTGGAAAAAACCATGGTAAAAACCGCGGAAAAAACCACGCCGGCAAAAATAGTTTTTGCCACAATTTTTGCCAGTGGCAAAAATTACCAGTATTTCAAACAGGGTTTTAAGGATTTTGATTACACGATTTTAATGTTTAAATCATAATTTTAACAAATTAAAACCAGAGATTTAAATACACTCTTGATCAACTGATTCTTATGTAAATCATTAAAATAATGCATTCTAAAATTTCTTTAAAATAAAATTTTTAACATCAACAATTAACATAATTTTTTTCATTTTCAAAAATATTTAAATTATCTATCTAAAAAATATTCTTCAATAATTAATTGCTTGAATATTTGTTTTTCAATGTATTACATATTTTTGTTTACAGTGGGGAAAAGTCAAATATTGAGTCAATTATTGACTCAGCTGTTGCCAGTCAGTATAATTTGCCAGTCAGTCACTGATCATGCATTTTTTGGAATTGTAAATTGCAAGTAAACTCTCTCTCTCTCTGAATATGTCTTACTTAAGATTTTTTTACTTCAATAAAATAAAAATATAATTTTGTAGTTTTATTTTTATGGTTATGTTCAGGGACTGACAAAGTTTCTATATCTTAGTAGCCAGAAATAGCGAATTATTTCTATGACAATACTCACAGCAAAACTTAATAATATTTCATAATTGTATAATTAATGCAGGCCATTCACATATTATTTTACATTGAATAAATGAACTATTCAGTTAAAAATGTGAACTAAGGAAATTTTTAAGAAAATAGCTATTTTTTATTTATAAAGATAAAAACAAACTATTGGCGGAAAAAAATCCTCAGAAATAAATATTATTTTTACCTTTAATATAATCATCAAATAAATTGAGAATGTTTAAGTTTTGGCTTTAAAATACTATTTGTCTATTAATTTTTCAGGTCAGAATTCCTTTAAAGAGAATCCATTTGATAAATATCATACTATTTAAACTTTCTCGTTGTAAATTCGAACATAGTTTGCTTTAGATAGTGTTTATGATATTGAATCTTGTTTAACACAAAGGTGTTGGCATGGAAAGTACCAGTATAGTAGTAAGACGATTTATCAAATATGGGAATTTATCTTTCATGAAAAAACATCATTCAAAAACAGAAATAATTGTTAAATTTTTGAGAAAACATTAAACTCATACTATTCATTCAATACATCAGCAATGTCATCTTTTATACCAAGACAAGAAGGTAGGAGGAAAAACAAAAATATACATAAAAAATATTGTAAATGTAAATGCATAAAAAATTTTTTGTCGGTCTGCCCTAACTGGTCACCAATGGATATTTATATTCACCCTGGCACCCGAAATTTGTCGGATACTGGTTATATATATATTATATTAATTAATTAATTATAATTACTTTTTAAATTAAAAAATCTTCACACATTTTTTTTCATTGAGGTGCCAAAGTGTAAAGGGTGAAAATTGAAAGGGATTGTGTTGTTCTAATTTTATTTTTCCACTTTTCCTAATTTTTTCCATTTTTGCCAATTTTTTCCATTTTTGCCGCTTTTTGCCTGGTTTTTTCCACTTTTTGCCACTGTCCTGGCAAAAATGCATTTTTGCCGGCAAAAACCCAACCCTGTTAACTGCCATTCTAAATAATGTTTAATATCAAATTAACATAGTTTCATTGAACCAATTAATTAAAAATAATACAGAAAACATGGAAACATTTTTGAAAAAATCACTTTTCTAAAACAAATCTTATGAAGGACTCATTTCATAAATCTGAATTTTGTGAAGGGTCCTCTTTTATAAATTTGAATTTTGTGAAGGGTCCTCTTTTATGGGGTGGAATTTTGTGAAGGGGCAGCAAAGAGGACCCAATTTTTGCCTGGATCGACCTCTGATTTAGCATCCTGGATATAGTCAGGGGTCTGTCCAGACTTTTCGGACAGGGTCCTGTTTTTGTGAAAAAAACTGATTTCCAAACTTATTCACAAAAAGTTTTTGTGAATTTAAATTTTGTGTGAAAATAAAGTTCTTCTGAACTTTTCGGCTAAGGAAATTGTGAAAAAGGTAATTTTTCAAAATAAAATTATAATTAAAGTTTCATTTTAGACAATGACAGTTCATTTTTATAGAACTAAACTAGTGCTGCACCGAGTAGCACTTTGGCCGAGTAGCCGTAAGAAAGAATAATTGAAATTGACATATATATGAAGAATTTTGCACATCTTGAAATTTAAAAAAGGCTTTTTAACACAAAATTAAGTTAAATGACAAAAAGTATGTTTACATGAAACATTTCAGAACTTTTGTAGTGTATATACACAATTAGGTTCATTGTTATATTTGATACTTCCAGCTTAGTGGATTATTAAAACCATAATAACTGATAACTTCATTCTTTATTATATAGTCTTTCTCAGATGCATATCATTTTCAAATAATTCTTAGAGATTATAAAAGTTCTTCATACACTCAGGCTTAATTTAAGATGCATGAAATTTACATATGAAATGAGAACATTAAAATAAATATTTTTTCATCATTTCAAACATGATAGACTTCATTAATCTTCAAATTCTAGAAGAGTAAAAAGTAGGTAGTTTCGGGCCATAATTTACAGAACAACAAATTTGATAATATATTTTTTATAACATTTTAGTGTATTTACCTTTTTCATAATTATTATTTTTTAAATTAAAAATCAATCTTTTTTTTACAGTTTTAAAAGTCTTACTTTTATTTGCACAAATATGTAACTAAAGTTTTATCAACTACGTATAGTAGTATTATATAAGGGGTTCTTCTTTCTAAAATATTTTATTTTTGTCTGTTTTACAGATACAATCTTATGTACAAAGTTTTTGTAATTTAAAAAAAAAAAAAATGCATATTACACACATACAACATGGATATACTTAAATTCTTGTAACTAAAATAGATAAGCTCAGATCATGGATCGTCTCTATATCGAGTTTAATGGCAATCTACTTGACCGTTTTAACTGCAGAAAGCTGTTTGCAGCAAAAGTTTAATGACTATGTTTATATTTTCATATTTTTTTAGTTTAGTTATTAAAAAACAACTCTTATGAATACATTTCTTTCAATAATACATAAAAATAATGAAATTCTTACAACTACTCGGTAGTGACCAAATACTTAGTCCATATTTGGCCGAGTACCGAGTATATAGCGAGTACTCGGTACACCTCTAAAGTAAACTTAAATATATGCATAGAAGCCCTTATTAAATTAGAAATTGAAAATTAGTTTTTCGGGGAAACACAGCAAAATTTCTGATTTTTCATAAGCAGCCTGTTCGTTCCATGGAAGTTCCTGTATGCATTTCTTATGCATAGCGTTTGATGCATGAACAGATTTTTTTTTTTTTTTTTTTCAAATTGTTTTTAGTAATATGCTTTAGCAAAAAAGCGAAAACATGTTATTTCATTTTCGCAACAATCTTATGGCTTTTAGAGCTTAGCTTAACACACATATAGTGTTCATATTCAAATATGGGGAAAAAATTCTTTAAGTTTTCCAATTTTTAAGAAAATATTAGCAACATATACACGAAATACTCCTCTAGAAAGAAGAAAATTTGTCAATCAACATAGAAATTCATATAGAAAGCATTGTTTACATGCATATTTTTACAATACTTAATCATTTGAAACTTGGTATAAAGCTAAATAAGAAAAATGTATTACAAGAGAAAGAAAGTGTTCTTTTTCTCAGATTTCATAATCAACTTTTCAAAAATTAAAAAAAAAAAAAAAAAAAAAAAATCCCATTTCCCTCTTCCTGCCCTCACACACAATTATTTAAATTTCCTAAGTATTTCATGTTTTCAATAATAAGTATCAACCCTGATTATTTTAAGGAACTGGTGTCCATAATTTAAATATAAAATTACTTTTAAAACATATTTTAATCAATTTTTGGGTATTACTTTGTAAGTTAATTAGTATTACAGGGTTTGAAATTAGCAGTCGTTAGGCACATTTATAGATATTTAAATTTGGCAACCATAAAATAACACGCAGTCATAATTTTTTACCAAATTCATAAAAAAATTCAAATATTTTTTCACTACACTTAGATTGTAAACAGAAATTTTCCATCATGATAATTTACAAACAACTGAATTTAACCAATTTTTATTTATGAAATCTGAAAGTATAAATAATTTATAAATAGTTTAAATGAATATTTTCTGGTAGATCTCACTTTGCAGGAAGATATTGAAGTAATACATGGGATTTTGCTGGTACCAGGGGTTGATCCAGGCAAAAATTGGGACCCTTTTGCTGCCCCTTCACAATAAATACGATTGAGTAACATAATCAGTGTTAGAAATAAGAATTTTGAAACTAGGCGTCAAAATGACGCCTGGATTAAATTTTTTGGGTGTCAAAATGAAAAATCTAGGTGCTGTCTATAATTAAATATGTATATTAAAAAAAATAATAAAGCATCAACTTGTAAATAATATATGCAAGATTATATAAAAAATATTTATGTAAAGATTGTAATTACATTGACAATTAAAACATACATATTTAAAATCACAAATTCATTCTTCGCCCAGAAGATACATCATTCCACCACAACTTAATAGCATTTTCTGGGCAGAAATCTTCAATTTAGGGCCGTTTAATTTAGTCATTAACAAATCGTCAACTACTTTCATAGAGATACAATTTTTTAAATCAGTTTTTATTAGGTTTAATTGACTGAAATAGACTTGTTTGCAGTCTGATGGGATTGGGAAAATATATGATGAGGAAAAAATCCAGGCGTCAAATATGGCACCTATGATTGGAATTCTAAGCGTCAAAATGAAAAAAACTGGTCCCAAAATACGTCTAACGACTGCTTATTTCTAACCCTGAACATAATGCAGTTCATATAATTCAATTTTAAGTTTATCAAAATCAAATAAAATTCAGTAGTAAATATGAGGATGCAATAATAATATAAATATTTCTAGAAACATCAAATCTTCGATAAGTATCAAAATTTCGTAGCACTTTTTTTTTCTTCAAATATAGATCAGCAAATAACCCTCAATTTTTTTATTTATGTGAAATCGTAAAATTATTATCAGATGGAAAAGGAACCATTTTTATTAACACTTGTGTTTAACTAGGAAAAATATATTTTTAGCATTTAAGGCTAAATTTAAAATAGAAAATTAAGTCTTAATCTGAAATCCAAAATTTAGATTCACCACAACGGTTAAAAAAAAATAATAATAAAGCAGGAGTGCTTTTTCCCCCGTTTAAGTTTTAACTTATTCGTAGATTTTGTTCCGATTCCTGTTCCGTCCCGATGTAGGCTTAACGTACCACGGTCGTTTCGTTAAATTTCATACGTACTTCGTGTAGGCTTAACGTGGCGCTGTTGATTTAGTTATCAATAAATAAAAAAATTCCGCAGATTTATCGCTGGGTTCATTGAAACAGGAAGCAAAATATAATTAAATCTGCTCACACATTAAAAAAAGATATTGAGTAGGAAAGTTAGTTAAAAATCGATTGCAAAATTTGTATTAGACTAAGAAAGAAGAAAGCGAGTTAATAAAAACATGATAAAATACAGTAAAATGTAATGAAACATAAAACCATCTTACCTGAAATATAATCCAATAAAGTTAATCCAATAAAAAAAAATAAATAATCACAAATATAAATTTATAATATAAATTTATTATCGCCAAAATCTAGAGCTCGATGCAACAAGCAATAGCAAGTAGCAAGCACTATTGAAATGCGTAAGATTTCGATTCGATTCGATACGATTCGATTTGTGTTTCTAGCATGAAATACCTGGGCGCATGAATACAGAAGAGTTCAGCATCAGCATTATAACAAAATATTTTCGTTTTAAAAAATTATAAAATCATCTCGAATAACGATTAAATAAAGTAATTTAAATTTTAAACCAATTTCTTAATTTAAAACTGAATAAAAGTATTTTTTTAATAAATCCATAAATCTAAAATAATGAATTCTCTTCATAAACAACTAGGAAAAATACATAAATAAATATTTGATCAAATATATGTATAATAGAAATTTTAAACATGTAATAAAGTATTTTTGCGTTAAAAATATATATATAAATAATTCATTGCCTGCATTCACTTCGGTCAACCAACCAACCCACATGCCTCACAGTTAGAACCGAGTAACAGCGTTTCCATCGAAGAAACACATGCAATTGGCGGAGTAATATAGTTCCATATTTGAAACGATTTATATGAAAAACAAGAGTTTTCCTGAAAAAAACAAAAACGTTACTCGATTCAGAAAGATCCCATTAACAACATATATTAATTAAATTAAAATCGTTCGTGCGGTTTTAGAGATATTTTTTCATGAATTTAGTTCATTACATCCTTACACCTCACGTTTTTCCTTTTTGGCTTTAAATTGAGATTCAGATCTCAAAACATACTGCATGTAGAAACGTAAAATTTTCAGGATAGATTAAGACCAAAGAAAAAAGACTATTTTGAAAAGATCAGAACAAAATATAGCATATTTTCTGAGATATTAAGTGTCGGCTTTTACGAATCTCTTTGATCTCAGACTAGCCGTATATATGAGTTCGCAGCGTTCAGTTCGTCCTTCCGCTTGCGTCACTCGAAAAACTACCGTTTTTCATGATGTATAAGGAAAAGAAACAAAAGGGAGGTTTTGGTTTAAATGGTCTTTTAGGCGATTTTGT
This sequence comes from Salticus scenicus, assembly GCA_963930645.1. Classification (NCBI taxonomy): domain Eukaryota; kingdom Metazoa; phylum Arthropoda; class Arachnida; order Araneae; family Salticidae; genus Salticus; species Salticus scenicus. The sequence goes on from OZ005655.1 coordinate 309,241,805, forward strand.
GAGTCAGATGGGTTCGGAATCATAAAAACAGTGTGTACGCGAAGGAGGAAAGTTGTTTTGAGTGCAAAAACGCGGAAAAAATTATTGTATAACGAAAAAAAACATAAGGGCGGTATTGCTTTAAATAGCATTTTAGACAGTTTTGTGATTCAGATGGGTTTGGAATCTTAAAAACAGTGTGTACGCGAAGAAGGAAAGTTGTCTTGAGTGCGAAAACGTGGAAAACTAAATGTATAAGGAAAAGAAACAAAAGGGAGGTATTGGTTTAAATGGTCTTTTAGACGATTTTGCGAGTCAGATGGGTTCGGAATCATAAAAATAGTGTGTACGCGAAGGAGGAAAGTTGTCTTGAGTGCAAAAACGTGAAGAAATGAATGTATAAGGAAAAGAAACAAAAGGGAGGTATTGGTTTAAATAGTCTTTTAGACAATTTTGTGAGACAGATGGGTTCGGAATCATAAAAACAGTGTGTACGCAAAGGAGGAAAGTTGTTTTGAGTGCCGAAACGTGGAAAAAATGAATGTATAAGGAAAAGAAACAAAAGAGAGGTATTGGTTTAAATGGTCTTTTAGACGATTTTGTGATTCAGATGGGTTCGGAATCATAAAAACAGTGTGTACGCGAAGGAGGAAAGTTGTTTTATGTGCAAAAACGTGGAAAAAATTAATGTATAACGAAAAAAAAACATAAGGGCGGTATTGGTTTAAATGGCATTTTAGACAGTTTTGTGATTCAGATGGGTTTGGAATCTTAAAAACAGTGTGTACGCGAAGGAGGAAAGTTGTCTTGAGTGCAAAAACGTGGAAAAAACGAATGTATAAGGAAAAGAAACAAATGGGCGGTATTGGTTTAAATGGCCTTTTAGACGGTTTTCGTGAGTCAGGTGGGTTCGGATTCATAAAAAAAGTGTGTACGAGAAGGAGGAAAGTTGGAAAAACGTGGAAAAAATGAATGTATAAAGAAAAGAAACAAAAGGGCGGTATTGGTTTAAATGGCCTTTTTAACGATTTTGTGAGTCAGATGGGTTCAGAATCATAAAAAAAGTGTGTACGCGAAGGAGGAAAGTTGGAAAAACGTGGAAAAAATGAATGTATAAGGAAAAGAAACAAAAGGGCGGTATTGGTTTAAATGGCCTTTTTAACGATTTTGTGAGTCAGATGGGTTGGGAATCTTAAAAACAGTGTGTACGCGGAGGAGGAAAGTTGTTTTGAGTGCAAACACGTGGAAAAAATGAATGTATAAGGAAAAGAAACAAAAGGGAGGTATTGGTTTAAATGGGCTTTTAGACGATATTGTGAGTCAGATGGGTTCGGAATCATAAAAACAGTGTGTACGCGAAGGAGGAAAGTTGTCTTGAGTGCAAAAACGTGGAAAAAATGAATGTATAAGGAAAAGAAACAAAAGGGCGGTATTGGTTTAAATGGCCTTTTTAACGATTTTGTGAGTCAGGTGGGTTCGGAATCATAAAAAAAGTGTGTACGAGAAGGAGGAAAGTTGGAAAAACGTGGAAAAAATGAATGTATAAGGAAAAGAAACAAAAGGGCGGTATTGGTTTAAATGGCCTTTTAGACGGTTTTGTGAGTCAGGTAGGTTCGGAATCATCAGAAAAGTGTGTACGCGAAGGAGGAAAGTTGTCTTGAGTGCCGAAACGTGGAAAAAATAAATGTATAACGAAAAGAAACAAAAGGGCGGTATTGGTTTAAATGGGCTTTTAGACGATATTGTGAGTCAGATGGGTTCGGAATCATAAAAACAGTGTGTACGCGAAGGAGGAAAGTTGTCTTGAGTGCAAAAACGTGGAAAAAACGAATGTATAAGGAAAAGAAACAAAAGGGACGTATTGGTTTAAATGGTCTTTTAGACGATTTTGTGAGACAGATGGGTTCGGAATCATAAAAACAGTGTGTACGCGAAGGATTAAAGTTGTTTTGAGTGCCGAAACGTGGAAAAAATTAATGTATAACGAAAAAAAACAAAAGGGCGGTATTGGTTTAAATAGCTTTTTAGACAGTTTTGTGAGTCAGATGGGTTTGGAATGTTAAAAACAGTGTGTACGCGGAGGAGGAAAGTTGTTTTGAGTGCAAAAAAGTGGAAAAAAATGAATGTATAAGGAAAAGAAACAAAAGGGAGGTATTGGTTTAAATGGTCTTTTAGACGATTTTGTGAGTCAGATGGGTTCGGAATCATAAAAACAGTGTGTACGCGAAGGAGGAAAGTTGTTTTGAGTGCAAAAACGTGGAAAAAATAAATGTATAAGGAAAAGAAACAAAAGGGAGGTATTGGTTTAAATGGTCTTTTAGACGGTTTTGTGAGTCAGGTGGGTTCGGAATCATAAAAAAAGTTTGTACGAGAAGGAGGAAAGTTGGAAAAACGTGGAAAAAATGAATGTATAAGGAAAAGAAACAAAAGGGCGGTATTGGTTTAAATGGCCTTTTAGACGGTTTTGCGAGTCAGGTAGGTTCGGAATCATCAGAAAAGTGTGTACAAGGAGGAATGTTGTTTTGAATGCAAAAACGTGGAAAAAACGAATGTATAAGGAAAAGAAACAAAAGGGAGGTATTGGTTTAAATGGCCTTTTTAACGATTTTGTGAGTCAGATGGGTTCGGAATCATAAAAAAAGTGTGTACGCGAAGGAGGAAAATTGTTTTGAGTGCAAAAACGTGGAAAAAATGAATGTATAAGGAAAAGAAACAAAAGGGCTGTATTGGTTTAAATGGCTTTTTAGACAGTTTTGTGAGTCAGATGGGTTGGGAATCTTAAAAACAGTGTGTACGCGAAGGAGGAAAGTTGTCTTGAGTGCAAAAACGCGGTAAAAATGAATGTATAAGGAAAAGAAACAAAAGGGAGGTTTTGGTTTAAATGGTCTTTTAGGCGATTTTGTGAGTCAGATGGGTTCGGAATCATAAAAACAGTGTGTACGCGAAGGAGGAAAGTTGTTTTGAGTGCAAAAACGCGGAAAAAATTATTGTATAACGAAAAAAAACATAAGGGCGGTATTGCTTTAAATGGCTTTTTAGACAGTTTTGTGATTCAGATGGGTTTGGAATCTTAAAAACAGTGTGTACGCGAAGGAGGAAAGTTGTCTTGAGTGCAAAAACGTGGAAAAAATGAATGTATAAGGAAAAGAAACAAAAGGGAGGTATTGGTTTAAATGGCATTTTAGACAGTTTTGTGATTCAGATGGGTTTGGAATCTTAAAAACAGTGTGTACGCGAAGAAGGAAAGTTGTCTTGAGTGCGAAAACGTGGAAAACTAAATGTATAAGGAAAAGAAACAAAAGGGAGGTATTGGTTTAAATGGTCTTTTAGACGATTTTGCGAGTCAGATGGGTTCGGAATCATAAAAATAGTGTGTACGCGAAGGAGGAAAGTTGTCTTGAGTGCAAAAACGTGAAGAAATGAATGTATAAGGAAAAGAAACAAAAGAGAGGTATTGGTTTAAATGGTCTTTTAGACGATTTTGTGATTCAGATGGGTTCGGAATCATAAAAACAGTGTGTACGCGAAGGAGGAAAGTTGTTTTATGTGCAAAAACGTGGAAAAAATTAATGTATAACGAAAAAAAAACATAAGGGCGGTATTGGTTTAAATGGCATTTTAGACAGTTTTGTGATTCAGATGGGTTTGGAATCTTAAAAACAGTGTGTACGCGAAGGAGGAAAGTTGTCTTGAGTGCAAAAACGTGGAAAAAACGAATGTATAAGGAAAAGAAACAAATGGGCGGTATTGGTTTAAATGGCCTTTTAGACGGTTTTTGTGAGTCAGGTGGGTTCGGATTCATAAAAAAAGTGTGTACGAGAAGGAGGAAAGTTGGAAAAACGTGGAAAAAATGAATGTATAAAGAAAAGAAACAAAAGGGCGGTATTGGTTTAAATGGCCTTTTTAACGATTTTGTGAGTCAGATGGGTTCGGAATCATAAAAAAAGTGTGTACGCGAAGGAGGAAAGTTGGAAAAACGTGGAAAAAATGAATGTATAAGGAAAAGAAACAAAAGGGCGGTATTGGTTTAAATGGCCTTTTTAACGATTTTGTGAGTCAGATGGGTTGGGAATCTTAAAAACAGTGTGTACGCGGAGGAGGAAAGTTGTTTTGAGTGCAAACACGTGGAAAAAATGAATGTATAAGGAAAAGAAACAAAAGGGAGGTATTGGTTTAAATGGGCTTTTAGACGATATTGTGAGTCAGATGGGTTCGGAATCATAAAAACAGTGTGTACGCGAAGGAGGAAAGTTGTCTTGAGTGCAAAAACGTGGAAAAAATGAACGTATAAGGAAAAGAAACAAAAGGGCGGTATTGGTTTAAATGGCCTTTTTAACGATTTTGTGAGTCAGGTGGGTTCGGAATCATAAAAAAAGTGTGTACGAGAAGGAGGAAAGTTGGAAAAACGTGGAAAAAATGAATGTATAAGGAAAAGAAACAAAAGGGCGGTATTGGTTTAAATGGCCTTTTAGACGGTTTTGTGAGTCAGGTAGGTTCGGAATCATCAGAAAAGTGTGTACGCGAAGGAGGAAAGTTGTCTTGAGTGCCGAAACGTGGAAAAAATAAATGTATAACGAAAAGAAACAAAAGGGCGGTATTGGTTTAAATGGCCTTTTAGACGGTTTTGTGAGTCAGGTAAGTTCGGAATCATCAGAAAAGTGTGTACGCGAAGGAGGAAAGTTGTCTTGAGTGCCGAAACGTGGAAAAAATGAATGTATAAGGAAAAGAAACAAAAGGGAGGTATTGGTTTAAATAGCTTTTTAGACAGTTTTGTGAGTCAGATGGGTTTGGAATGTTAAAAACAGTGTGTACGCGGAGGAGGAAAGTTGTTTTGAGTGCAAAAACGTGGAAAAAAATGAATGTATAAGGAAAAGAAACAAAAGGGAGGTATTGGTTTAAATGGTCTTTTAGACGATTTTGTGAGTCAGATGGGTTCGGAATCATAAAAACAGTGTGTACGCGAAGGAGGAAAGTTGTTTTGAGTGCAAAAACGTGGAAAAAATGAATGTATAAGGAAAAGAAACAAAAGGGAGGTATTGGTTTAAATGGTCTTTTAGACGGTTTTGTGAGTCAGGTGGGTTCGGAATCATAAAAAAAGTTTGTACGAGAAGGAGGAAAGTTGGAAAAACGTGGAAAAAATGAATGTATAAGGAAAAGAAACAAAAGGGCGGTATTGGTTTAAATGGCCTTTTAGACGGTTTTGCGAGTCAGGTAGGTTCGGAATCATCAGAAAAGTGTGTACAAGGAGGAATGTTGTTTTGAATGCAAAAACGTGGAAAAAACGAATGTATAAGGAAAAGAAACAAAAGGGAGGTATTGGTTTAAATGGCCTTTTTAACGATATTGTGAGTCAGATGGGTTCGGAATCATAAAAACAGTGTGTACGCGAAGGAGGAAAGTTGTCTTGAGTGCAAAAACGTGGAAAAAATGAATGTATAAGGAAAAGAAACAAAAGGGAGGTATTGGTTTAAATAGCTTTTTAGACATTTTTGTGAGTCAGATGGGTTTGGAATGTTAAAAACAGTGTGTACGCGGAGGAGGAAAGTTGTTTTGAGTGCAAAAACGTGGAAAAAAATGAATGTATAAGGAAAAGAAACAAAAGGGAGGTATTGGTTTAAATGGTCTTTTAGACGATTTTGTGAGTCAGATGGGTTCGGAATCATAAAAACAGTGTGTACGCGAAGGAGGAAAGTTGTTTTGAGTGCAAAAACGTGGAAAAAATGAATGTATAAGGAAAAGAAACAAAAGGGAGGTATTGGTTTAAATGGTCTTTTAGACGGTTTTGTGAGTCAGGTGGGTTCGGAATCATAAAAAAAGTTTGTACGAGAAGGAGGAAAGTTGGAGAAACGTGGAAAAAATGAATGTATAAGGAAAAGAAACAAAAGGGCGGTATTGGTTTAAATGGCCTTTTAGACGGTTTTGCGAGTCAGGTAGGTTCGGAATCATCAGAAAAGTGTGTACAAGGAGGAATGTTGTTTTGAATGCAAAAACGTGGAAAAAACGAATGTATAAGGAAAAGAAACAAAAGGGAGGTATTGGTTTAAATGGCCTTTTTAACGATTTTGTGAGTCAGATGGGTTCGGAATCATAAAAAAAGTGTGTACGCGAAGGAGGAAAATTGTTTTGAGTGCAAAAACGTGGAAAAAATGAATGTATAAGGAAAAGAAACAAAAGGGCTGTATTGGTTTAAATGGCTTTTTAGACAGTTTTGTGAGTCAGATGGGTTGGGAATCTTAAAAACAGTGTGTACGCGAAGGAGGAAAGTTGTCTTGAGTGCAAAAACGCGGTAAAAATGAATGTATAAGGAAAAGAAACAAAAGGGAGGTTTTGGTTTAAATGGTCTTTTAGGCGATTTTGTGAGTCAGATGGGTTCGGAATCATAAAAACAGTGTGTACGCGAAGGAGGAAAGTTGTTTTGAGTGCAAAAACGCGGAAAAAATTATTGTATAACGAAAAAAAACATAAGGGCGGTATTGCTTTAAATGGCTTTTTAGACAGTTTTGTGATTCAGATGGGTTTGGAATCTTAAAAACAGTGTGTACGCGAAGAAGGAAAGTTGTCTTGAGTGCGAAAACGTGGAAAACTAAATGTATAAGGAAAAGAAACAAAAGGGAGGTATTGGTTTAAATGGTCTTTTAGACGATTTTGCGAGTCAGATGGGTTCGGAATCATAAAAATAGTGTGTACGCGAAGGAGGAAAGTTGTCTTGAGTGCAAAAACGTGAAGAAATGAATGTATAAGGAAAAGAAACAAAAGGGAGGTATTGGTTTAAATAGTCTTTTAGACAATTTTGTGAGACAGATGGGTTCGGAATCATAAAAACAGTGTGTACGCAAAGGAGGAAAGTTGTTTTGAGTGCCGAAACGTGGAAAAAATGAATGTATAAGGAAAAGAAACAAAAGAGAGGTATTGGTTTAAATGGTCTTTTAGACGATTTTGTGATTCAGATGGGTTCGGAATCATAAAAACAGTGTGTACGCGAAGGAGAAAAGTTGTTTTATGTGCAAAAACGTGGAAAAAATTAATGTATAACGAAAAAAAAACATAAGGGCGGTATTGGTTTAAATGGCATTTTAGACAGTTTTGTGATTCAGATGGGTTTGGAATCTTAAAAACAGTGTGTACGCGAAGGAGGAAAGTTGTCTTGAGTGCAAAAACGTGGAAAAAACGAATGTATAAGGAAAAGAAACAAATGGGCGGTATTGGTTTAAATGGCCTTTTAGACGGTTTTTGTGAGTCAGGTGGGTTCGGATTCATAAAAAAAGTGTGTACGAGAAGGAGGAAAGTTGGAAAAACGTGGAAAAAAATGAATGTATAAAGAAAAGAAACAAAAAAGGGCGGTATTGGTTTAAATGGCCTTTTTAACGATTTTGTGAGTCAGATGGGTTCGGAATCATAAAAAAAGTGTGTACGCGAAGGAGGAAAGTTGGAAAAACGTGGAAAAAATGAATGTATAAGGAAAAGAAACAAAAGGGCGGTATTGGTTTAAATGGCCTTTTTAACGATTTTGTGAGTCAGATGGGTTGGGAATCTTAAAAACAGTGTGTACGCGGAGGAGGAAAGTTGTTTTGAGTGCAAACACGTGGAAAAAATGAATGTATAAGGAAAAGAAACAAAAGGGAGGTATTGGTTTAAATGGGCTTTTAGACGATATTGTGAGTCAGATGGGTTCGGAATCATAAAAACAGTGTGTACGCGAAGGAGGAAAGTTGTCTTGAGTGCAAAAACGTGGAAAAAATGAATGTATAAGGAAAAGAAACAAAAGGGCGGTATTGGTTTAAATGGGCTTTTAGACGATATTGTGAGTCAGATGGGTTCGGAATCATAAAAACAGTGTGTACGCGAAGGAGGAAAGTTGTCTTGAGTGCAAAAACGTGGAAAAAATGAATGTATAAGGAAAAGAAACAAAAGGGCGGTATTGATTAAATGGCCTTTTTAACGATTTTGTGAGTCAGGTGGGTTCGGAATCATAAAAAAAGTGTGTACGAGAAGGAGGAAAGTTCGAAAAACGTGGAAAAAATGAATGTATAAGGAAAAGAAACAAAAGGGCGGTATTGGTTTAAATGGCCTTTTAGACGGTTTTGTGAGTCAGGTAGGTTCGGAATCATCAGAAAAGTGTGTACGCGAAGGAGGAAAGTTGTCTTGAGTGCCGAAACGTGGAAAAAATAAATGTATAACGAAAAGAAACAAAAGGGCGGTATTGGTTTAAATGGGCTTTTAGACGATATTGTGAGTCAGATGGGTTCGGAATCATAAAAACAGTGTGTACGCGAAGGAGGAAAGTTGTCTTGAGTGCAAAAACGTGGAAAAAACGAATGTATAAGGAAAAGAAACAAAAGGGACGTATTGGTTTAAATGGTCTTTTAGACGATTTTGTGAGACAGATGGGTTCGGAATCATAAAAACAGTGTGTACGCGAAGGATTAAAGTTGTTTTGAGTGCCGAAACGTGGAAAAAATTAATGTATAACGAAAAAAAACAAAAGGGCGGTATTGGTTTAAATAGCTTTTTAGACAGTTTTGTGAGTCAGATGGGTTTGGAATGTTAAAAACAGTGTGTACGCGGAGGAGGAAAGTTGTTTTGAGTGCAAAAAAGTGGAAAAAAATGAATGTATAAGGAAAAGAAACAAAAGGGAGGTATTGGTTTAAATGGTCTTTTAGACGATTTTGTGAGTCAGATGGGTTCGGAATCATAAAAACAGTGTGTACGCGAAGGAGGAAAGTTGTTTTGAGTGCAAAAACGTGGAAAAAATGAATGTATAAGGAAAAGAAACAAAAGGGAGGTATTGGTTTAAATGGTCTTTTAGACGGTTTTGTGAGTCAGGTGGGTTCGGAATCATAAAAAAAGTTTGTACGAGAAGGAGGAAAGTTGGAAAAACGTGGAAAAAATGAATGTATAAGGAAAAGAAACAAAAGGGCGGTATTGGTTTAAATGGCCTTTTAGACGGTTTTGCGAGTCAGGTAGGTTCGGAATCATCAGAAAAGTGTGTACGCGAAGGAGGAAAGTTGTCTTGAGTGCAAAAACGCGGTAAAAATGAATGTATAAGGAAAAGAAACAAAAGGGAGGTTTTGGTTTAAATGGTCTTTTAGGCGATTTTGTGAGTCAGATGGGTTCGGAATCATAAAAACAGTGTGTACGCGAAGGAGGAAAGTTGTTTTGAGTGCAAAAACGTGGAAAAAATTATTGTATAACGAAAAAAAACATAAGGGCGGTATTGCTTTAAATGGCTTTTTAGACAGTTTTGTGATTCAGATGGGTTTGGAATCTTAAAAACAGTGTGTACGCGAAGGAGGAAAGTTGTCTTGAGTGCAAAAATGTGGAAAAAATGAATGTATAAGGAATAGAAACAAAAGGGAGGTATTGGTTTAAATGGTCTTTTAGACGATTTTGCGAGTCAGATGGGTTCGGAATCATAAAAATAGTGTGTACGCGAAGGAGGAAAGTTGTCTTGAGTGCAAAAACGTGGAAAAAATGAATGTATAAGGAAAAGAAACAAAAGGGACGTATTGGTTTAAATGGTCTTTTAGACGATTTTGTGAGACAGATGGGTTCGGAATCATAAAAACAGTGTGTACGCGAAGGATTAAAGTTGTTTTGAGTGCCGAAACGTGGAAAAAATTAATGTATAACGAAAAAAAACAAAAGGGCGGTATTGGTTTAAATAGCTTTTTAGACAGTTTTGTGATTCAGATGGGTTTGGAATCTTAAAAACAGTGTGTACGCGAAGAAGGAAAGTTGTCTTGAGTGCAAAAACGTGGAAAAAATGAATGTATAAAGAAAAGAAACAAAAGGGAGGTATTGGTTTAAATGGTCTTTTAGACGATTTTGTGAGACAAATGGGTTCGGAATCATAAAAACAGTGTGTACGCAAAGGAGAAAAGTTGTTTTGAGTGCCGAAACGTGGAAAAAATTAATGTATAACGAAAAAAAACAAAAGGGCGGTATTGGTTTAAATAGCTTTTTAGACAGTTTTGTGAGTCAGATGGGTTCGGAATGTTAAAAACAGTGTGTACGCGGAGGAGGAAAGTTGTTTTGAGTGCAAAAACGTGGAAAAAAATGAATGTATAAGGAAAAGAAACAAAAGGGAGGTATTGGTTTAAATGGCCTTTTTAACGATTTTGTGAGTCAGGTGGGTTCGGAATCATAAAAAAAGTGTGTACGAGAAGGAGGAAAGTTGGAAAAACGTGGAAAAAATGAATGTATAAGGAAAAGAAACAAAAGGGCGGTATTGGTTTAAATGGCCTTTTAGACGGTTTTGTGAGTCAGGTAGGTTCGGAATCATCAGAAAAGTCTGTACGCGAAGGAGGAAAGTTGTCTTGAGTGCCGAAACGTGGAAAAAATGAATGTATAAGGAAAAGAAACAAAAGGGAGGTATTGGTTTAAATAGCTTTTTAGACAGTTTTGTGAGTCAGATGGGTTTGTAATGTTAAAAACAGTGTGTACGCGGAGGAGGAAAGTTGTTTTGAGTGCAAAAACGTGGAAAAAAATGAATGTATAAGGAAAAGAAACAAAAGGGAGGTATTGGTTTAAATGGTCTTTTAGACGATTTTGTGAGTCAGATGGGTTCGGAATCATAAAAACAGTGTGTACGCGAAGGAGGAAAGTTGTTTTGAGTGCAAAAACGTGGAAAAAATGAATGTATAAGGAAAAGAAACAAAAGGGAGGTATTGGTTTAAATGGTCTTTTAGACGGTTTTGTGAGTCAGGTGGGTTCGGAATCATAAAAAAAGTTTGTACGAGAAGGAGGAAAGTTGGAAAAACGTGGAAAAAATGAATGTATAAGGAAAAGAAACAAAAGGGCGGTATTGGTTTAAATGGCCTTTTAGACGGTTTTGCGAGTCAGGTAGGTTCGGAATCATCAGAAAAGTGTGTACAAGGAGGAATGTTGTTTTGAATGCAAAAACGTGGAAAAAACGAATGTATAAGGAAAAGAAACAAAAGGGAGGTATTGGTTTAAATGGCCTTTTTAACGATATTGTGAGTCAGATGGGTTCGGAATCATAAAAACAGTGTGTACGCGAAGGAGGAAAGTTGTCTTGAGTGCAAAAACGTGGAAAAAATGAATGTATAAGGAAAAGAAACAAAAGGGAGGTATTGGTTTAAATAGCTTTTTAGACAGTTTTGTGAGTCAGATGGGTTTGGAATGTTAAAAACAGTGTGTACGCGGAGGAGGAAAGTTGTTTTGAGTGCAAAAACGTGGAAAAAAATGAATGTATAAGGAAAAGAAACAAAAGGGAGGTATTGGTTTAAATGGTCTTTTAGACGATTTTGTGAGTCAGATGGGTTCGGAATCATAAAAACAGTGTGTACGCGAAGGAGGAAAGTTGTTTTGAGTGCAAAAACGTGGAAAAAATGAATGTATAAGGAAAAGAAACAAAAGGGAGGTATTGGTTTAAATGGTCTTTTAGACGGTTTTGTGAGTCAGGTGGGTTCGGAATCATAAAAAAAGTTTGTACGAGAAGGAGGAAAGTTGGAAAAACGTGGAAAAAATGAATGTATAAGGAAAAGAAACAAAAGGGCGGTATTGGTTTAAATGGCCTTTTAGACGGTTTTGCGAGTCAGGTAGGTTCGGAATCATCAGAAAAGTGTGTACAAGGAGGAATGTTGTTTTGAATGCAAAAACGTGGAAAAAACGAATGTATAAGGAAAAGAAACAAAAGGGAGGTATTGGTTTAAATGGCCTTTTTAACGATTTTGTGAGTCAGATGGGTTCGGAATCATAAAAAAAGTGTGTACGCGAAGGAGGAAAATTGTTTTGAGTGCAAAAACGTGGAAAAAATGAATGTATAAGGAAAAGAAACAAAAGGGAGGTTTTGGTTTAAATGGTCTTTTAGGCGATTTTGTGAGTCAGATGGGTTCGGAATCATAAAAACAGTGTGTACGCGAAGGAGGAAAGTTGTTTTGAGTGCCGAAACGTGGAAAAAATTAATGTATAACGAAAAAAAACAAAAGGGCGGTATTGGTTTAAATGGCTTTTTAGACAGTTTTGTGAGTCAGATGGGTTGGGAATCTTAAAAACAGTGTGTACGCGAAGGAGGAAAGTTGTCTTGAGTGCAAAAACGCGGTAAAAATGAATGTATAAGGAAAAGAAACAAAAGGGAGGTTTTGGTTTAAATGGTCTTTTAGGCGATTTTGTGAGTCAGATGGGTTCGGAATCATAAAAACAGTGTGTACGCGAAGGAGGAAAGTTGTTTTGAGTGCAAAAACGCGGAAAAAATTATTGTATAACGAAAAAAAACATAAGGGCGGTATTGCTTTAAATGGCTTTTTAGACAGTTTTGTGATTCAGATGGGTTTGGAATCTTAAAAACAGTGTGTACGCGAAGGAGGAAAGTTGTCTTGAGTGCAAAAACGTGGAAAAAATGAATGTATAAGGAAAAGAAACAAAAGGGACGTATTGGTTTAAATGGTCTTTTAGACGATTTTGTGAGACAGATGGGTTCGGAATCATAAAAACAGTGTGTACGCGAAGGATTAAAGTTGTTTTGAGTGCCGAAACGTGGAAAAAATTAATGTATAACGAAAAAAAACAAAAGGGCGGTATTGGTTTAAATAGCTTTTTAGACAGTTTTGTGATTCAGATGGGTTTGGAATCTTAAAAACAGTGTGTACGCGAAGAAGGAAAGTTGTCTTGAGTGCAAAAACGTGGAAAAAATGAATGTATAAAGAAAAGAAACAAAAGGGAGGTATTGGTTTAAATGGTCTTTTAGACGATTTTGTGAGACAGATGGGTTCGGAATCATAAAAACAGTGTGTACGCAAAGGAGGAAAGTTGTTTTGAGTGCCGAAACGTGGAAAAAATTAATGTATAACGAAAAAAAACAAAAGGGCGGTATTGGTTTAAATAGCTTTTTAGACAGTTTTGTGAGTCAGATGGGTTCGGAATGTTAAAAACAGTGTGTACGCGGAGGAGGAAAGTTGTTTTGAGTGCAAAAACGTGGAAAAAAATGAATGTATAAGGAAAAGAAACAAAAGGGAGGTATTGGTTTAAATGGCCTTTTTAACGATTTTGTGAGTCAGGTGGGTTCGGAATCATAAAAAAAGTGTGTACGAGAAGGAGGAAAGTTGGAAAAACGTGGAAAAAATGAATGTATAAGGAAAAGAAACAAAAAGGGCGGTATTGGTTTAAATGGCCTTTTAGACGGTTTTGTGAGTCAGGTAGGTTCGGAATCATCAGAAAAGTGTGTACGCGAAGGAGGAAAGTTGTCTTGAGTGCCGAAACGTGGAAAAAATAAATGTATAACGAAAAGAAACAAAAGGGCGGTATTGGTTTAAATGGGCTTTTAGACGATATTGTGAGTCAGATGGGTTCGGAATCATAAAAACAGTGTGTACGCGAAGGAGGAAAGTTGTCTTGAGTGCAAAAACGTGGAAAAAATGAATGTATAAGGAAAAGAAACAAAAGGGAGGTATTGGTTTAAATAGCTTTTTAGACAGTTTTGTGAGTCAGATGGGTTTGGAATGTTAAAAACAGTGTGTACGCGGAGGAGGAAAGTTGTTTTGAGTGCAAAAACGTGGAAAAAAATGAATGTATAAGGAAAAGAAACAAAAGGGAGGTATTGGTTTAAATGGTCTTTTAGACGATTTTGTGAGTCAGATGGGTTCGGAATCATAAAAACAGTGTGTACGCGAAGGAGGAAAGTTGTTTTGAGTGCAAAAACGTGGAAAAAATGAATGTATAAGGAAAAGAAACAAAAGGGAGCTATTGGTTTAAATGGTCTTTTAGACGGTTTTGTGAGTCAGATGGGTTCGGAATGTTAAAAACAGTGTGTACGCGGAGGAGGAAAGTTGTTTTGAGTGCAAAAACGTGGAAAAAATGAATGTATAAGGAAAAGAAACAAAAGGGACGTATTGGTTTAAATGGTCTTTTAGACGATTTTGTGAGACAGATGGGTTCGGAATCATAAAAACAGTGTGTACGCGAAGGAGGAAAGTTGTCTTGAGTGCAAAAACGTGGAAAAAATGAATGTATAAGGAAAAGAAACAAAAGGGACGTATTGGTTTAAATGGTCTTTTAGACGATTTTGTGAGACAGATGGGTTCGGAATCATAAAAACAGTGTGTACGCGAAGGATTAAAGTTGTTTTGAGTGCCGAAACGTGGAAAAAATTAATGTATAACGAAAAAAAACAAAAGGGCGGTATTGGTTTAAATAGCTTTTTAGACAGTTTTGTGATTCAGATGGGTTTGGAATCTTAAAAACAGTGTGTACGCGAAGAAGGAAAGTTGTCTTGAGTGCAAAAACGTGGAAAAAATGAATGTATAAAGAAAAGAAACAAAAGGGAGGTATTGGTTTAAATGGTCTTTTAGACGATTTTGTGAGACAAATGGGTTCGGAATCATAAAAACAGTGTGTACGCAAAGGAGAAAAGTTGTTTTGAGTGCCGAAACGTGGAAAAAATTAATGTATAACGAAAAAAAACAAAAGGGCGGTATTGGTTTAAATAGCTTTTTAGACAGTTTTGTGAGTCAGATGGGTTCGGAATGTTAAAAACAGTGTGTACGCGGAGGAGGAAAGTTGTTTTGAGTGCAAAAACGTGGAAAAAAATGAATGTATAAGGAAAAGAAACAAAAGGGAGGTATTGGTTTAAATGGCCTTTTTAACGATTTTGTGAGTCAGGTGGGTTCGGAATCATAAAAAAAGTGTGTACGAGAAGGAGGAAAGTTGGAAAAACGTGGAAAAAATGAATGTATAAGGAAAAGAAACAAAAGGGCGGTATTGGTTTAAATGGCCTTTTAGACGGTTTTGTGAGTCAGGTAGGTTCGGAATCATCAGAAAAGTGTGTACAAGGAGGAATGTTGTTTTGAATGCAAAAACGTGGAAAAAACGAATGTATAAGGAAAAGAAACAAAAGGGAGGTATTGGTTTAAATGGCCTTTTTAACGATATTGTGAGTCAGATGGGTTCGGAATCATAAAAACAGTGTGTACGCGAAGGAGGAAAGTTGTCTTGAGTGCAAAAACGTGGAAAAAATGAATGTATAAGGAAAAGAAACAAAAGGGAGGTATTGGTTTAAATAGCTTTTTAGACAGTTTTGTGAGTCAGATGGGTTTGGAATGTTAAAAACAGTGTGTACGCGGAGGAGGAAAGTTGTTTTGAGTGCAAAAACGTGGAAAAAAATGAATGTATAAGGAAAAGAAACAAAAGGGAGGTATTGGTTTAAATGGTCTTTTAAACGATTTTGTGAGTCAGATGGGTTCGGAATCATAAAAACAGTGTGTACGCGAAGGAGGAAAGTTGTTTTGAGTGCAAAAACGTGGAAAAAATGAATGTATAAGGAAAAGAAACAAAAGGGAGGTATTGGTTTAAATGGTCTTTTAGACGGTTTTGTGAGTCAGGTGGGTTCGGAATCATAAAAAAAGTTTGTACGAGAAGGAGGAAAGTTGGAAAAACGTGGAAAAAATGAATGTATAAGGAAAAGAAACAAAAGGGCGGTATTGGTTTAAATGGCCTTTTAGACGGTTTTGCGAGTCAGGTAGGTTCGGAATCATCAGAAAAGTGTGTACAAGGAGGAATGTTGTTTTGAATGCAAAAACGTGGAAAAAACGAATGTATAAGGAAAAGAAACAAAAGGGAGGTATTGGTTTAAATGGCCTTTTTAACGATTTTGTGAGTCAGATGGGTTCGGAATCATAAAAAAAGTGTGTACGCGAAGGAGGAAAATTGTTTTGAGTGCAAAAACGTGGAAAAAATGAATGTATAAGGAAAAGAAACAAAAGGGCTGTATTGGTTTAAATGGCTTTTTAGACAGTTTTGTGAGTCAGATGGGTTGGGAATCTTAAAAACAGTGTGTACGCGAAGGAGGAAAGTTGTCTTGAGTGCAAAAACGCGGTAAAAATGAATGTATAAGGAAAAGAAACAAAAGGGAGGTTTTGGTTTAAATGGTCTTTTAGGCGATTTTGTGAGTCAGATGGGTTCGGAATCATAAAAACAGTGTGTACGCGAAGGAGGAAAGTTGTTTTGAGTGCAAAAACGCGGAAAAAATTATTGTATAACGAAAAAAAACATAAGGGCGGTATTGCTTTAAATAGCATTTTAGACAGTTTTGTGATTCAGATGGGTTTGGAATCTTAAAAACAGTGTGTACGCGAAGAAGGAAAGTTGTCTTGAGTGCGAAAACGTGGAAAACTAAATGTATAAGGAAAAGAAACAAAAGGGAGGTATTGGTTTAAATGGTCTTTTAGACGATTTTGCGAGTCAGATGGGTTCGGAATCATAAAAATAGTGTGTACGCGAAGGAGGAAAGTTGTCTTGAGTGCAAAAACGTGAAGAAATGAATGTATAAGGAAAAGAAACAAAAGGGAGGTATTGGTTTAAATAGTCTTTTAGACAATTTTGTGAGACAGATGGGTTCGGAATCATAAAAACAGTGTGTACGCAAAGGAGGAAAGTTGTTTTGAGTGCCGAAACGTGGAAAAAATGAATGTATAAGGAAAAGAAACAAAAGAGAGGTATTGGTTTAAATGGTCTTTTAGACGATTTTGTGATTCAGATGGGTTCGGAATCATAAAAACAGTGTGTACGCGAAGGAGGAAAGTTGTTTTATGTGCAAAAACGTGGAAAAAATTAATGTATAACGAAAAAAAAACATAAGGGCGGTATTGGTTTAAATGGCATTTTAGACAGTTTTGTGATTCAGATGGGTTTGGAATCTTAAAAACAGTGTGTACGCGAAGGAGGAAAGTTGTCTTGAGTGCAAAAACGTGGAAAAAACGAATGTATAAGGAAAAGAAACAAATGGGCGGTATTGGTTTAAATGGCCTTTTAGACGGTTTTCGTGAGTCAGGTGGGTTCGGATTCATAAAAAAAGTGTGTACGAGAAGGAGGAAAGTTGGAAAAACGTGGAAAAAATGAATGTATAAAGAAAAGAAACAAAAGGGCGGTATTGGTTTAAATGGCCTTTTTAACGATTTTGTGAGTCAGATGGGTTCAGAATCATAAAAAAAGTGTGTACGCGAAGGAGGAAAGTTGGAAAAACGTGGAAAAAATGAATGTATAAGGAAAAGAAACAAAAGGGCGGTATTGGTTTAAATGGCCTTTTTAACGATTTTGTGAGTCAGATGGGTTGGGAATCTTAAAAACAGTGTGTACGCGGAGGAGGAAAGTTGTTTTGAGTGCAAACACGTGGAAAAAATGAATGTATAAGGAAAAGAAACAAAAGGGAGGTATTGGTTTAAATGGGCTTTTAGACGATATTGTGAGTCAGATGGGTTCGGAATCATAAAAACAGTGTGTACGCGAAGGAGGAAAGTTGTCTTGAGTGCAAAAACGTGGAAAAAATGAATGTATAAGGAAAAGAAACAAAAGGGCGGTATTGGTTTAAATGGCCTTTTTAACGATTTTGTGAGTCAGGTGGGTTCGGAATCATAAAAAAAGTGTGTACGAGAAGGAGGAAAGTTGGAAAAACGTGGAAAAAATGAATGTATAAGGAAAAGAAACAAAAGGGCGGTATTGGTTTAAATGGCCTTTTAGACGGTTTTGTGAGTCAGGTAGGTTCGGAATCATCAGAAAAGTGTGTACGCGAAGGAGGAAAGTTGTCTTGAGTGCCGAAACGTGGAAAAAATAAATGTATAACGAAAAGAAACAAAAGGGCGGTATTGGTTTAAATGGGCTTTTAGACGATATTGTGAGTCAGATGGGTTCGGAATCATAAAAACAGTGTGTACGCGAAGGAGGAAAGTTGTCTTGAGTGCAAAAACGTGGAAAAAACGAATGTATAAGGAAAAGAAACAAAAGGGACGTATTGGTTTAAATGGTCTTTTAGACGATTTTGTGAGACAGATGGGTTCGGAATCATAAAAACAGTGTGTACGCGAAGGATTAAAGTTGTTTTGAGTGCCGAAACGTGGAAAAAATTAATGTATAACGAAAAAAAACAAAAGGGCGGTATTGGTTTAAATAGCTTTTTAGACAGTTTTGTGAGTCAGATGGGTTTGGAATGTTAAAAACAGTGTGTACGCGGAGGAGGAAAGTTGTTTTGAGTGCAAAAAAGTGGAAAAAAATGAATGTATAAGGAAAAGAAACAAAAGGGAGGTATTGGTTTAAATGGTCTTTTAGACGATTTTGTGAGTCAGATGGGTTCGGAATCATAAAAACAGTGTGTACGCGAAGGAGGAAAGTTGTTTTGAGTGCAAAAACGTGGAAAAAATAAATGTATAAGGAAAAGAAACAAAAGGGAGGTATTGGTTTAAATGGTCTTTTAGACGGTTTTGTGAGTCAGGTGGGTTCGGAATCATAAAAAAAGTTTGTACGAGAAGGAGGAAAGTTGGAAAAACGTGGAAAAAATGAATGTATAAGGAAAAGAAACAAAAGGGCGGTATTGGTTTAAATGGCCTTTTAGACGGTTTTGCGAGTCAGGTAGGTTCGGAATCATCAGAAAAGTGTGTACAAGGAGGAATGTTGTTTTGAATGCAAAAACGTGGAAAAAACGAATGTATAAGGAAAAGAAACAAAAGGGAGGTATTGGTTTAAATGGCCTTTTTAACGATTTTGTGAGTCAGATGGGTTCGGAATCATAAAAAAAGTGTGTACGCGAAGGAGGAAAATTGTTTTGAGTGCAAAAACGTGGAAAAAATGAATGTATAAGGAAAAGAAACAAAAGGGCTGTATTGGTTTAAATGGCTTTTTAGACAGTTTTGTGAGTCAGATGGGTTGGGAATCTTAAAAACAGTGTGTACGCGAAGGAGGAAAGTTGTCTTGAGTGCAAAAACGCGGTAAAAATGAATGTATAAGGAAAAGAAACAAAAGGGAGGTTTTGGTTTAAATGGTCTTTTAGGCGATTTTGTGAGTCAGATGGGTTCGGAATCATAAAAACAGTGTGTACGCGAAGGAGGAAAGTTGTTTTGAGTGCAAAAACGCGGAAAAAATTATTGTATAACGAAAAAAAACATAAGGGCGGTATTGCTTTAAATGGCTTTTTAGACAGTTTTGTGATTCAGATGGGTTTGGAATCTTAAAAACAGTGTGTACGCGAAGGAGGAAAGTTGTCTTGAGTGCAAAAACGTGGAAAAAATGAATGTATAAGGAAAAGAAACAAAAGGGAGGTATTGGTTTAAATGGCATTTTAGACAGTTTTGTGATTCAGATGGGTTTGGAATCTTAAAAACAGTGTGTACGCGAAGAAGGAAAGTTGTCTTGAGTGCGAAAACGTGGAAAACTAAATGTATAAGGAAAAGAAACAAAAGGGAGGTATTGGTTTAAATGGTCTTTTAGACGATTTTGCGAGTCAGATGGGTTCGGAATCATAAAAATAGTGTGTACGCGAAGGAGGAAAGTTGTCTTGAGTGCAAAAACGTGAAGAAATGAATGTATAAGGAAAAGAAACAAAAGAGAGGTATTGGTTTAAATGGTCTTTTAGACGATTTTGTGATTCAGATGGGTTCGGAATCATAAAAACAGTGTGTACGCGAAGGAGGAAAGTTGTTTTATGTGCAAAAACGTGGAAAAAATTAATGTATAACGAAAAAAAAACATAAGGGCGGTATTGGTTTAAATGGCATTTTAGACAGTTTTGTGATTCAGATGGGTTTGGAATCTTAAAAACAGTGTGTACGCGAAGGAGGAAAGTTGTCTTGAGTGCAAAAACGTGGAAAAAACGAATGTATAAGGAAAAGAAACAAATGGGCGGTATTGGTTTAAATGGCCTTTTAGACGGTTTTTGTGAGTCAGGTGGGTTCGGATTCATAAAAAAAGTGTGTACGAGAAGGAGGAAAGTTGGAAAAACGTGGAAAAAATGAATGTATAAAGAAAAGAAACAAAAGGGCGGTATTGGTTTAAATGGCCTTTTTAACGATTTTGTGAGTCAGATGGGTTCGGAATCATAAAAAAAGTGTGTACGCGAAGGAGGAAAGTTGGAAAAACGTGGAAAAAATGAATGTATAAGGAAAAGAAACAAAAGGGCGGTATTGGTTTAAATGGCCTTTTTAACGATTTTGTGAGTCAGATGGGTTGGGAATCTTAAAAACAGTGTGTACGCGGAGGAGGAAAGTTGTTTTGAGTGCAAACACGTGGAAAAAATGAATGTATAAGGAAAAGAAACAAAAGGGAGGTATTGGTTTAAATGGGCTTTTAGACGATATTGTGAGTCAGATGGGTTCGGAATCATAAAAACAGTATGTACGCGAAGGAGGAAAGTTGTCTTGAGTGCAAAAACGTGGAAAAAATGAACGTATAAGGAAAAGAAACAAAAGGGCGGTATTGGTTTAAATGGCCTTTTTAACGATTTTGTGAGTCAGGTGGGTTCGGAATCATAAAAAAAGTGTGTACGAGAAGGAGGAAAGTTGGAAAAACGTGGAAAAAATGAATGTATAAGGAAAAGAAACAAAAGGGCGGTATTGGTTTAAATGGCCTTTTAGACGGTTTTGTGAGTCAGGTAGGTTCGGAATCATCAGAAAAGTGTGTACGCGAAGGAGGAAAGTTGTCTTGAGTGCCGAAACGTGGAAAAAATAAATGTATAACGAAAAGAAACAAAAGGGCGGTATTGGTTTAAATGGCCTTTTAGACGGTTTTGTGAGTCAGGTAAGTTCGGAATCATCAGAAAAGTGTGTACGCGAAGGAGGAAAGTTGTCTTGAGTGCCGAAACGTGGAAAAAATGAATGTATAAGGAAAAGAAACAAAAGGGAGGTATTGGTTTAAATAGCTTTTTAGACAGTTTTGTGAGTCAGATGGGTTTGGAATGTTAAAAACAGTGTGTACGCGGAGGAGGAAAGTTGTTTTGAGTGCAAAAACGTGGAAAAAAATGAATGTATAAGGAAAAGAAACAAAAGGGAGGTATTGGTTTAAATGGTCTTTTAGACGATTTTGTGAGTCAGATGGGTTCGGAATCATAAAAACAGTGTGTACGCGAAGGAGGAAAGTTGTTTTGAGTGCAAAAACGTGGAAAAAATGAATGTATAAGGAAAAGAAACAAAAGGGAGGTATTGGTTTAAATGGTCTTTTAGACGGTTTTGTGAGTCAGGTGGGTTCGGAATCATAAAAAAAGTTTGTACGAGAAGGAGGAAAGTTGGAAAAACGTGGAAAAAATGAATGTATAAGGAAAAGAAACAAAAGGGCGGTATTGGTTTAAATGGCCTTTTAGACGGTTTTGCGAGTCAGGTAGGTTCGGAATCATCAGAAAAGTGTGTACAAGGAGGAATGTTGTTTTGAATGCAAAAACGTGGAAAAAACGAATGTATAAGGAAAAGAAACAAAAGGGAGGTATTGGTTTAAATGGCCTTTTTAACGATATTGTGAGTCAGATGGGTTCGGAATCATAAAAACAGTGTGTACGCGAAGGAGGAAAGTTGTCTTGAGTGCAAAAACGTGGAAAAAATGAATGTATAAGGAAAAGAAACAAAAGGGAGGTATTGGTTTAAATAGCTTTTTAGACATTTTTGTGAGTCAGATGGGTTTGGAATGTTAAAAACAGTGTGTACGCGGAGGAGGAAAGTTGTTTTGAGTGCAAAAACGTGGAAAAAAATGAATGTATAAGGAAAAGAAACAAAAGGGAGGTATTGGTTTAAATGGTCTTTTAGACGATTTTGTGAGTCAGATGGGTTCGGAATCATAAAAACAGTGTGTACGCGAAGGAGGAAAGTTGTTTTGAGTGCAAAAACGTGGAAAAAATGAATGTATAAGGAAAAGAAACAAAAGGGAGGTATTGGTTTAAATGGTCTTTTAGACGGTTTTGTGAGTCAGGTGGGTTCGGAATCATAAAAAAAGTTTGTACGAGAAGGAGGAAAGTTGGAGAAACGTGGAAAAAATGAATGTATAAGGAAAAGAAACAAAAGGGCGGTATTGGTTTAAATGGCCTTTTAGACGGTTTTGCGAGTCAGGTAGGTTCGGAATCATCAGAAAAGTGTGTACAAGGAGGAATGTTGTTTTGAATGCAAAAACGTGGAAAAAACGAATGTATAAGGAAAAGAAACAAAAGGGAGGTATTGGTTTAAATGGCCTTTTTAACGATTTTGTGAGTCAGATGGGTTCGGAATCATAAAAAAAGTGTGTACGCGAAGGAGGAAAATTGTTTTGAGTGCAAAAACGTGGAAAAAATGAATGTATAAGGAAAAGAAACAAAAGGGCTGTATTGGTTTAAATGGCTTTTTAGACAGTTTTGTGAGTCAGATGGGTTGGGAATCTTAAAAACAGTGTGTACGCGAAGGAGGAAAGTTGTCTTGAGTGCAAAAACGCGGTAAAAATGAATGTATAAGGAAAAGAAACAAAAGGGAGGTTTTGGTTTAAATGGTCTTTTAGGCGATTTTGTGAGTCAGATGGGTTCGGAATCATAAAAACAGTGTGTACGCGAAGGAGGAAAGTTGTTTTGAGTGCAAAAACGCGGAAAAAATTATTGTATAACGAAAAAAAACATAAGGGCGGTATTGCTTTAAATGGCTTTTTAGACAGTTTTGTGATTCAGATGGGTTTGGAATCTTAAAAACAGTGTGTACGCGAAGGAGGAAAGTTGTCTTGAGTGCAAAAACGTGGAAAAAATGAATGTATAAGGAAAAGAAACAAAAGGGAGGTATTGGTTTAAATGGCATTTTAGACAGTTTTGTGATTCAGATGGGTTTGGAATCTTAAAAACAGTGTGTACGCGAAGAAGGAAAGTTGTCTTGAGTGCGAAAACGTGGAAAACTAAATGTATAAGGAAAAGAAACAAAAGGGAGGTATTGGTTTAAATGGTCTTTTAGACGATTTTGCGAGTCAGATGGGTTCGGAATCATAAAAATAGTGTGTACGCGAAGGAGGAAAGTTGTCTTGAGTGCAAAAACGTGAAGAAATGAATGTATAAGGAAAAGAAACAAAAGGGAGGTATTGGTTTAAATAGTCTTTTAGACAATTTTGTGAGACAGATGGGTTCGGAATCATAAAAACAGTGTGTACGCAAAGGAGGAAAGTTGTTTTGAGTGCCGAAACGTGGAAAAAATGAATGTATAAGGAAAAGAAACAAAAGAGAGGTATTGGTTTAAATGGTCTTTTAGACGATTTTGTGATTCAGATGGGTTCGGAATCATAAAAACAGTGTGTACGCGAAGGAGAAAAGTTGTTTTATGTGCAAAAACGTGGAAAAAATTAATGTATAACGAAAAAAAAACATAAGGGCGGTATTGGTTTAAATGGCATTTTAGACAGTTTTGTGATTCAGATGGGTTTGGAATCTTAAAAACAGTGTGTACGCGAAGGAGGAAAGTTGTCTTGAGTGCAAAAACGTGGAAAAAACGAATGTATAAGGAAAAGAAACAAATGGGCGGTATTGGTTTAAATGGCCTTTTAGACGGTTTTTGTGAGTCAGGTGGGTTCGGATTCATAAAAAAAGTGTGTACGAGAAGGAGGAAAGTTGGAAAAACGTGGAAAAAAATGAATGTATAAAGAAAAGAAACAAAAAAGGGCGGTATTGGTTTAAATGGCCTTTTTAACGATTTTGTGAGTCAGATGGGTTCGGAATCATAAAAAAAGTGTGTACGCGAAGGAGGAAAGTTGGAAAAACGTGGAAAAAATGAATGTATAAGGAAAAGAAACAAAAGGGCGGTATTGGTTTAAATGGCCTTTTTAACGATTTTGTGAGTCAGATGGGTTGGGAATCTTAAAAACAGTGTGTACGCGGAGGAGGAAAGTTGTTTTGAGTGCAAACACGTGGAAAAAATGAATGTATAAGGAAAAGAAACAAAAGGGAGGTATTGGTTTAAATGGGCTTTTAGACGATATTGTGAGTCAGATGGGTTCGGAATCATAAAAACAGTGTGTACGCGAAGGAGGAAAGTTGTCTTGAGTGCAAAAACGTGGAAAAAATGAATGTATAAGGAAAAGAAACAAAAGGGCGGTATTGGTTTAAATGGGCTTTTAGACGATATTGTGAGTCAGATGGGTTCGGAATCATAAAAACAGTGTGTACGCGAAGGAGGAAAGTTGTCTTGAGTGCAAAAACGTGGAAAAAATGAATGTATAAGGAAAAGAAACAAAAGGGCGGTATTGATTAAATGGCCTTTTTAACGATTTTGTGAGTCAGGTGGGTTCGGAATCATAAAAAAAGTGTGTACGAGAAGGAGGAAAGTTCGAAAAACGTGGAAAAAATGAATGTATAAGGAAAAGAAACAAAAGGGCGGTATTGGTTTAAATGGCCTTTTAGACGGTTTTGTGAGTCAGGTAGGTTCGGAATCATCAGAAAAGTGTGTACGCGAAGGAGGAAAGTTGTCTTGAGTGCCGAAACGTGGAAAAAATAAATGTATAACGAAAAGAAACAAAAGGGCGGTATTGGTTTAAATGGGCTTTTAGACGATATTGTGAGTCAGATGGGTTCGGAATCATAAAAACAGTGTGTACGCGAAGGAGGAAAGTTGTCTTGAGTGCAAAAACGTGGAAAAAACGAATGTATAAGGAAAAGAAACAAAAGGGACGTATTGGTTTAAATGGTCTTTTAGACGATTTTGTGAGACAGATGGGTTCGGAATCATAAAAACAGTGTGTACGCGAAGGATTAAAGTTGTTTTGAGTGCCGAAACGTGGAAAAAATTAATGTATAACGAAAAAAAACAAAAGGGCGGTATTGGTTTAAATAGCTTTTTAGACAGTTTTGTGAGTCAGATGGGTTTGGAATGTTAAAAACAGTGTGTACGCGGAGGAGGAAAGTTGTTTTGAGTGCAAAAAAGTGGAAAAAAATGAATGTATAAGGAAAAGAAACAAAAGGGAGGTATTGGTTTAAATGGTCTTTTAGACGATTTTGTGAGTCAGATGGGTTCGGAATCATAAAAACAGTGTGTACGCGAAGGAGGAAAGTTGTTTTGAGTGCAAAAACGTGGAAAAAATGAATGTATAAGGAAAAGAAACAAAAGGGAGGTATTGGTTTAAATGGTCTTTTAGACGGTTTTGTGAGTCAGGTGGGTTCGGAATCATAAAAAAAGTTTGTACGAGAAGGAGGAAAGTTGGAAAAACGTGGAAAAAATGAATGTATAAGGAAAAGAAACAAAAGGGCGGTATTGGTTTAAATGGCCTTTTAGACGGTTTTGCGAGTCAGGTAGGTTCGGAATCATCAGAAAAGTGTGTACGCGAAGGAGGAAAGTTGTCTTGAGTGCAAAAACGCGGTAAAAATGAATGTATAAGGAAAAGAAACAAAAGGGAGGTTTTGGTTTAAATGGTCTTTTAGGCGATTTTGTGAGTCAGATGGGTTCGGAATCATAAAAACAGTGTGTACGCGAAGGAGGAAAGTTGTTTTGAGTGCAAAAACGTGGAAAAAATTATTGTATAACGAAAAAAAACATAAGGGCGGTATTGCTTTAAATGGCTTTTTAGACAGTTTTGTGATTCAGATGGGTTTGGAATCTTAAAAACAGTGTGTACGCGAAGGAGGAAAGTTGTCTTGAGTGCAAAAATGTGGAAAAAATGAATGTATAAGGAATAGAAACAAAAGGGAGGTATTGGTTTAAATGGTCTTTTAGACGATTTTGCGAGTCAGATGGGTTCGGAATCATAAAAATAGTGTGTACGCGAAGGAGGAAAGTTGTCTTGAGTGCAAAAACGTGGAAAAAATGAATGTATAAGGAAAAGAAACAAAAGGGACGTATTGGTTTAAATGGTCTTTTAGACGATTTTGTGAGACAGATGGGTTCGGAATCATAAAAACAGTGTGTACGCGAAGGATTAAAGTTGTTTTGAGTGCCGAAACGTGGAAAAAATTAATGTATAACGAAAAAAAACAAAAGGGCGGTATTGGTTTAAATAGCTTTTTAGACAGTTTTGTGATTCAGATGGGTTTGGAATCTTAAAAACAGTGTGTACGCGAAGAAGGAAAGTTGTCTTGAGTGCAAAAACGTGGAAAAAATGAATGTATAAAGAAAAGAAACAAAAGGGAGGTATTGGTTTAAATGGTCTTTTAGACGATTTTGTGAGACAAATGGGTTCGGAATCATAAAAACAGTGTGTACGCAAAGGAGAAAAGTTGTTTTGAGTGCCGAAACGTGGAAAAAATTAATGTATAACGAAAAAAAACAAAAGGGCGGTATTGGTTTAAATAGCTTTTTAGACAGTTTTGTGAGTCAGATGGGTTCGGAATGTTAAAAACAGTGTGTACGCGGAGGAGGAAAGTTGTTTTGAGTGCAAAAACGTGGAAAAAAATGAATGTATAAGGAAAAGAAACAAAAGGGAGGTATTGGTTTAAATGGCCTTTTTAACGATTTTGTGAGTCAGGTGGGTTCGGAATCATAAAAAAAGTGTGTACGAGAAGGAGGAAAGTTGGAAAAACGTGGAAAAAATGAATGTATAAGGAAAAGAAACAAAAGGGCGGTATTGGTTTAAATGGCCTTTTAGACGGTTTTGTGAGTCAGGTAGGTTCGGAATCATCAGAAAAGTCTGTACGCGAAGGAGGAAAGTTGTCTTGAGTGCCGAAACGTGGAAAAAATGAATGTATAAGGAAAAGAAACAAAAGGGAGGTATTGGTTTAAATAGCTTTTTAGACAGTTTTGTGAGTCAGATGGGTTTGTAATGTTAAAAACAGTGTGTACGCGGAGGAGGAAAGTTGTTTTGAGTGCAAAAACGTGGAAAAAAATGAATGTATAAGGAAAAGAAACAAAAGGGAGGTATTGGTTTAAATGGTCTTTTAGACGATTTTGTGAGTCAGATGGGTTCGGAATCATAAAAACAGTGTGTACGCGAAGGAGGAAAGTTGTTTTGAGTGCAAAAACGTGGAAAAAATGAATGTATAAGGAAAAGAAACAAAAGGGAGGTATTGGTTTAAATGGTCTTTTAGACGGTTTTGTGAGTCAGGTGGGTTCGGAATCATAAAAAAAGTTTGTACGAGAAGGAGGAAAGTTGGAAAAACGTGGAAAAAATGAATGTATAAGGAAAAGAAACAAAAGGGCGGTATTGGTTTAAATGGCCTTTTAGACGGTTTTGCGAGTCAGGTAGGTTCGGAATCATCAGAAAAGTGTGTACAAGGAGGAATGTTGTTTTGAATGCAAAAACGTGGAAAAAACGAATGTATAAGGAAAAGAAACAAAAGGGAGGTATTGGTTTAAATGGCCTTTTTAACGATATTGTGAGTCAGATGGGTTCGGAATCATAAAAACAGTGTGTACGCGAAGGAGGAAAGTTGTCTTGAGTGCAAAAACGTGGAAAAAATGAATGTATAAGGAAAAGAAACAAAAGGGAGGTATTGGTTTAAATAGCTTTTTAGACAGTTTTGTGAGTCAGATGGGTTTGGAATGTTAAAAACAGTGTGTACGCGGAGGAGGAAAGTTGTTTTGAGTGCAAAAACGTGGAAAAAAATGAATGTATAAGGAAAAGAAACAAAAGGGAGGTATTGGTTTAAATGGTCTTTTAGACGATTTTGTGAGTCAGATGGGTTCGGAATCATAAAAACAGTGTGTACGCGAAGGAGGAAAGTTGTTTTGAGTGCAAAAACGTGGAAAAAATGAATGTATAAGGAAAAGAAACAAAAGGGAGGTATTGGTTTAAATGGTCTTTTAGACGGTTTTGTGAGTCAGGTGGGTTCGGAATCATAAAAAAAGTTTGTACGAGAAGGAGGAAAGTTGGAAAAACGTGGAAAAAATGAATGTATAAGGAAAAGAAACAAAAGGGCGGTATTGGTTTAAATGGCCTTTTAGACGGTTTTGCGAGTCAGGTAGGTTCGGAATCATCAGAAAAGTGTGTACAAGGAGGAATGTTGTTTTGAATGCAAAAACGTGGAAAAAACGAATGTATAAGGAAAAGAAACAAAAGGGAGGTATTGGTTTAAATGGCCTTTTTAACGATTTTGTGAGTCAGATGGGTTCGGAATCATAAAAAAAGTGTGTACGCGAAGGAGGAAAATTGTTTTGAGTGCAAAAACGTGGAAAAAATGAATGTATAAGGAAAAGAAACAAAAGGGAGGTTTTGGTTTAAATGGTCTTTTAGGCGATTTTGTGAGTCAGATGGGTTCGGAATCATAAAAACAGTGTGTACGCGAAGGAGGAAAGTTGTTTTGAGTGCCGAAACGTGGAAAAAATTAATGTATAACGAAAAAAAACAAAAGGGCGGTATTGGTTTAAATGGCTTTTTAGACAGTTTTGTGAGTCAGATGGGTTGGGAATCTTAAAAACAGTGTGTACGCGAAGGAGGAAAGTTGTCTTGAGTGCAAAAACGCGGTAAAAATGAATGTATAAGGAAAAGAAACAAAAGGGAGGTTTTGGTTTAAATGGTCTTTTAGGCGATTTTGTGAGTCAGATGGGTTCGGAATCATAAAAACA
This sequence comes from Salticus scenicus, assembly GCA_963930645.1. Lineage (NCBI taxonomy): Eukaryota > Metazoa > Arthropoda > Arachnida > Araneae > Salticidae > Salticus > Salticus scenicus. Next base: position 309,269,977 of record OZ005655.1, read on the forward strand.
GTGTGTACGCGAAGGAGGAAAGTTGTTTTGAGTGCAAAAACGCGGAAAAAATTATTGTATAACGAAAAAAAACATAAGGGCGGTATTGCTTTAAATGGCTTTTTAGACAGTTTTGTGATTCAGATGGGTTTGGAATCTTAAAAACAGTGTGTACGCGAAGGAGGAAAGTTGTCTTGAGTGCAAAAACGTGGAAAAAATGAATGTATAAGGAAAAGAAACAAAAGGGAGGTATTGGTTTAAATGGCATTTTAGACAGTTTTGTGATTCAGATGGGTTTGGAATCTTAAAAACAGTGTGTACGCGAAGAAGGAAAGTTGTCTTGAGTGCGAAAACGTGGAAAACTAAATGTATAAGGAAAAGAAACAAAAGGGAGGTATTGGTTTAAATGGTCTTTTAGACGATTTTGCGAGTCAGATGGGTTCGGAATCATAAAAATAGTGTGTACGCGAAGGAGGAAAGTTGTCTTGAGTGCAAAAACGTGAAGAAATGAATGTATAAGGAAAAGAAACAAAAGGGAGGTATTGGTTTAAATAGTCTTTTAGACAATTTTGTGAGACAGATGGGTTCGGAATCATAAAAACAGTGTGTACGCAAAGGAGGAAAGTTGTTTTGAGTGCCGAAACGTGGAAAAAATGAATGTATAAGGAAAAGAAACAAAAGAGAGGTATTGGTTTAAATGGTCTTTTAGACGATTTTGTGATTCAGATGGGTTCGGAATCATAAAAACAGTGTGTACGCGAAGGAGGAAAGTTGTTTTATGTGCAAAAACGTGGAAAAAATTAATGTATAACGAAAAAAAAACATAAGGGCGGTATTGGTTTAAATGGCATTTTAGACAGTTTTGTGATTCAGATGGGTTTGGAATCTTAAAAACAGTGTGTACGCGAAGGAGGAAAGTTGTCTTGAGTGCAAAAACGTGGAAAAAACGAATGTATAAGGAAAAGAAACAAATGGGCGGTATTGGTTTAAATGGCCTTTTAGACGGTTTTTGTGAGTCAGGTGGGTTCGGATTCATAAAAAAAGTGTGTACGAGAAGGAGGAAAGTTGGAAAAACGTGGAAAAAATGAATGTATAAAGTTAAGAAACAAAAGGGCGGTATTGGTTTAAATGGCCTTTTTAACGATTTTGTGAGTCAGATGGGTTCGGAATCATAAAAAAAGTGTGTACGCGAAGGAGGAAAGTTGGAAAAACGTGGAAAAAATGAATGTATAAGGAAAAGAAACAAAAGGGCGGTATTGGTTTAAATGGCCTTTTTAACGATTTTGTGAGTCAGATGGGTTGGGAATCTTAAAAACAGTGTGTACGCGGAGGAGGAAAGTTGTTTTGAGTGCAAACACGTGGAAAAAATGAATGTATAAGGAAAAGAAACAAAAGGGAGGTATTGGTTTAAATGGGCTTTTAGACGATATTGTGAGTCAGATGGGTTCGGAATCATAAAAACAGTGTGTACGCGAAGGAGGAAAGTTGTCTTGAGTGCAAAAACGTGGAAAAAATGAATGTATAAGGAAAAGAAACAAAAGGGCGGTATTGGTTTAAATGGCCTTTTTAACGATTTTGTGAGTCAGGTGGGTTCGGAATCATAAAAAAAGTGTGTACGAGAAGGAGGAAAGTTGGAAAAACGTGGAAAAAATGAATGTATAAGGAAAAGAAACAAAAGGGCGGTATTGGTTTAAATGGCCTTTTAGACGGTTTTGTGAGTCAGGTAGGTTCGGAATCATCAGAAAAGTGTGTACGCGAAGGAGGAAAGTTGTCTTGAGTGCCGAAACGTGGAAAAAATAAATGTATAACGAAAAGAAACAAAAGGGCGGTATTGGTTTAAATGGGCTTTTAGACGATATTGTGAGTCAGATGGGTTCGGAATCATAAAAACAGTGTGTACGCGAAGGAGGAAAGTTGTTTTGAGTGCCGAAACGTGGAAAAAATTAATGTATAACGAAAAAAAACAAAAGGGCGGTATTGGTTTAAATAGCTTTTTAGACAGTTTTGTGAGTCAGATGGGTTTGGAATGTTAAAAACAGTGTGTACGCGGAGGAGGAAAGTTGTTTTGAGTGCAAAAACGTGGAAAAAAATGAATGTATAAGGAAAAGAAACAAAAGGGAGGTATTGGTTTAAATGGTCTTTTAGACGATTTTGTGAGTCAGATGGGTTCGGAATCATAAAAACAGTGTGTACGCGAAGGAGGAAAGTTGTTTTGAGTGCAAAAACGTGGAAAAAATGAATGTATAAGGAAAAGAAACAAAAGGGAGGTATTGGTTTAAATGGTCTTTTAGACGGTTTTGTGAGTCAGGTGGGTTCGGAATCATAAAAAAAGTTTGTACGAGAAGGAGGAAAGTTGGAAAAACGTGGAAAAAATGAATGTATAAGGAAAAGAAACAAAAGGGCGGTATTGGTTTAAATGGCCTTTTAGACGGTTTTGCGAGTCAGGTAGGTTCGGAATCATCAGAAAAGTGTGTACGCGAAGGAGGAAAGTTGTCTTGAGTGCAAAAACGCGGTAAAAATGAATGTATAAGGAAAAGAAACAAAAGGGAGGTTTTGGTTTAAATGGTCTTTTAGGCGATTTTGTGAGTCAGATGGGTTCGGAATCATAAAAACAGTGTGTACGCGAAGGAGGAAAGTTGTTTTGAGTGCAAAAACGTGGAAAAAATTATTGTATAACGAAAAAAAACATAAGGGCGGTATTGCTTTAAATGGCTTTTTAGACAGTTTTGTGATTCAGATGGGTTTGGAATCTTAAAAACAGTGTGTACGCGAAGGAGGAAAGTTGTCTTGAGTGCAAAAATGTGGAAAAAATGAATGTATAAGGAATAGAAACAAAAGGGACGTATTGGTTTAAATGGTCTTTTAGACGATTTTGTGAGACAGATGGGTTCGGAATCATAAAAACAGTGTGTACGCGAAGGATTAAAGTTGTTTTGAGTGCCGAAACGTGGAAAAAATTAATGTATAACGAAAAAAAACAAAAGGGCGGTATTGGTTTAAATAGCTTTTTAGACAGTTTTGTGATTCAGATGGGTTTGGAATCTTAAAAACAGTGTGTACGCGAAGAAGGAAAGTTGTCTTGAGTGCAAAAACGTGGAAAAAATGAATGTATAAAGAAAAGAAACAAAAGGGAGGTATTGGTTTAAATGGTCTTTTAGACGATTTTGTGAGACAGATGGGTTCGGAATCATAAAAACAGTGTGTACGCAAAGGAGGAAAGTTGTTTTGAGTGCCGAAACGTGGAAAAAATTAATGTATAACGAAAAAAAACAAAAGGGCGGTATTGGTTTAAATAGCTTTTTAGACAGTTTTGTGAGTCAGATGGGTTCGGAATGTTAAAAACAGTGTGTACGCGGAGGAGGAAAGTTGTTTTGAGTGCAAAAACGTGGAAAAAAATGAATGTATAAGGAAAAGAAACAAAAGGGAGGTATTGGTTTAAATGGCCTTTTTAACGATTTTGTGAGTCAGGTGGGTTCGGAATCATAAAAAAAGTGTGTACGAGAAGGAGGAAAGTTGGAAAAACGTGGAAAAAATGAATGTATAAGGAAAAGAAACAAAAAGGGCGGTATTGGTTTAAATGGCCTTTTAGACGGTTTTGTGAGTCAGGTAGGTTCGGAATCATCAGAAAAGTGTGTACGCGAAGGAGGAAAGTTGTCTTGAGTGCCGAAACGTGGAAAAAATAAATGTATAACGAAAAGAAACAAAAGGGCGGTATTGGTTTAAATGGGCTTTTAGACGATATTGTGAGTCAGATGGGTTCGGAATCATAAAAACAGTGTGTACGCGAAGGAGGAAAGTTGTCTTGAGTGCAAAAACGTGGAAAAAATGAATGTATAAGGAAAAGAAACAAAAGGGAGGTATTGGTTTAAATAGCTTTTTAGACAGTTTTGTGAGTCAGATGGGTTTGGAATGTTAAAAACAGTGTGTACGCGGAGGAGGAAAGTTGTTTTGAGTGCAAAAACGTGGAAAAAAATGAATGTATAAGGAAAAGAAACAAAAGGGAGGTATTGGTTTAAATGGTCTTTTAGACGATTTTGTGAGTCAGATGGGTTCGGAATCATAAAAACAGTGTGTACGCGAAGGAGGAAAGTTGTTTTGAGTGCAAAAACGTGGAAAAAATGAATGTATAAGGAAAAGAAACAAAAGGGAGCTATTGGTTTAAATGGTCTTTTAGACGGTTTTGTGAGTCAGGTGGGTTCGGAATCATAAAAAAAGTTTGTACGAGAAGGAGGAAAGTTGGAAAAACGTGGAAAAAATGAATGTATAAGGAAAAGAAACAAAAGGGCGGTATTGGTTTAAATGGCCTTTTAGACGGTTTTGCGAGTCAGGTAGGTTCGGAATCATCAGAAAAGTGTGTACAAGGAGGAATGTTGTTTTGAATGCAAAAACGTGGAAAAAACGAATGTATAAGGAAAAGAAACAAAAGGGAGGTATTGGTTTAAATGGCCTTTTTAACGATTTTGTGAGTCAGATGGGTTCGGAATCATAAAAAAAGTGTGTACGCGAAGGAGGAAAATTGTTTTGAGTGCAAAAACGTGGAAAAAATGAATGTATAAGGAAAAGAAACAAAAGGGCTGTATTGGTTTAAATGGCTTTTTAGACAGTTTTGTGAGTCAGATGGGTTGGGAATCTTAAAAACAGTGTGTACGCGAAGGAGGAAAGTTGTCTTGAGTGCAAAAACGCGGTAAAAATGAATGTATAAGGAAAAGAAACAAAAGGGAGGTTTTGGTTTAAATGGTCTTTTAGGCGATTTTGTGAGTCAGATGGGTTCGGAATCATAAAAACAGTGTGTACGCGAAGGAGGAAAGTTGTTTTGAGTGCAAAAACGCGGAAAAAATTATTGTATAACGAAAAAAAACATAAGGGCGGTATTGCTTTAAATGGCTTTTTAGACAGTTTTGTGATTCAGATGGGTTTGGAATCTTAAAAACAGTGTGTACGCGAAGGAGGAAAGTTGTCTTGAGTGCAAAAACGTGGAAAAAATGAATGTATAAGGAAAAGAAACAAAAGGGAGGTATTGGTTTAAATGGCATTTTAGACAGTTTTGTGATTCAGATGGGTTTGGAATCTTAAAAACAGTGTGTACGCGAAGAAGGAAAGTTGTCTTGAGTGCGAAAACGTGGAAAACTAAATGTATAAGGAAAAGAAACAAAAGGGAGGTATTGGTTTAAATGGTCTTTTAGACGATTTTGCGAGTCAGATGGGTTCGGAATCATAAAAATAGTGTGTACGCGAAGGAGGAAAGTTGTCTTGAGTGCAAAAACGTGAAGAAATGAATGTATAAGGAAAAGAAACAAAAGGGACGTATTGGTTTAAATGGTCTTTTAGACGATTTTGTGAGACAGATGGGTTCGGAATCATAAAAACAGTGCGTACGCGAAGGATTAAAGTTGTTTTGAATGCCGAAACGTGGAAAAAATTAATGTATAACGAAAAAAAACAAAAGGGCGATATTGGTTTAAATAGCTTTTTAGACAGTTTTGTGATTCAGATGGGTTTGGAATCTTAAAAACAGTGTGTACGCGAAGAAGGAAAGTTGTCTTGAGTGCGAAAACGTGGAAAAGTGAATGTATAAGGAAAAGAAACATAAGGGCGGTATTGGTTTAAATGGCATTTTAGACAGTTTTGTGATTCAGATGGGTTTGGAATCTTAAAAACAGTGTGTACGCGAAGGAGGAAAGTTGTCTTGAGTGCAAAAACGTGGAAAAAATGAATGTATAAGGAAAAGAAACAAAAGGGACGTATTGGTTTAAATGGTCTTTTAGAAGATTTTGTGAGACAGATGGGTTCGGAATCATAAAAACAGTGTGTACGCGAAGGATTAAAGTTGTTTTGAGTGCCGAAACGTGGAAAAAATTAATGTATAACGAAAAAAAACAAAAGGGCGGTATTGGTTTAAATAGCTTTTTAGACAGTTTTGTGATTCAGATGGGTTTGGAATCATAAAAACAGTGTGTACGCGAAGAAGGAAAGTTGTCTTGAGTGCAAAAACGTGGAAAAAATGAATGTATAAAGAAAAGAAACAAAAGGGAGGTATTGGTTTAAATGGTCTTTTAGACGATTTTGTGAGACAGATGGGTTCGGAATCATAAAAACAGTGTGTACGCAAAGGAGGAAAGTTGTTTTGAGTGCCGAAACGTGGAAAAAATTAATGTATAACGAAAAAAAACAAAAGGGCGGTATTGGTTTAAATAGCTTTTTAGACAGTTTTGTGAGTCAGATGGGTTCGGAATGTTAAAAACAGTGTGTACGCGGAGGAGGAAAGTTGTTTTGAGTGCAAAAACGTGGAAAAAAATGAATGTATAAGGAAAAGAAACAAAAGGGAGGTATTGGTTTAAATAGTCTTTTAGACGATTTTGTGAGACAGATGGGTTCGGAATCATAAAAAAAGTGTGTACGCGAAGGAGGAAAGTTGTTTTGAGTGCAAAAACGTGGAAAAAATGAATGTATAAGGAAAAGAAACAAAAGGGAGGTATTGGTTTAAATAGCTTTTTAGACAGTTTTGTGAGTCAGATGGGTTTGGAATGTTAAAAACAGTGTGTACGCGGAGGAGGAAAGTTGTTTTGAGTGCAAAAACGTGGAAAAAAATGAATGTATAAGGAAAAGAAACAAAAGGGAGGTATTGGTTTAAATGGTCTTTTAGACGATTTTGTGAGTCGGATGGGTTCGGAATCATAAAAACAGTGTGTACGCGAAGGAGGAAAGTTGTTTTGAGTGCAAAAACGTGGAAAAAATGAATGTATAAGGAAAAGAAACAAAAGGGAGGTATTGGTTTAAATGGTCTTTTAGACGGTTTTGTGAGTCAGGTGGGTTCGGAATCATAAAAAAAGTTTGTACGAGAAGGAGGAAAGTTGGAAAAACGTGGAAAAAATGAATGTATAAGGAAAAGAAACAAAAGGGCGGTATTGGTTTAAATGGCCTTTTAGACGGTTTTGCGAGTCAGGTAGGTTCGGAATCATCAGAAAAGTGTGTACAAGGAGGAATGTTGTTTTGAATGCAAAAACGTGGAAAAAACGAATGTATAAGGAAAAGAAACAAAAGGGAGGTATTGGTTTAAATGGCCTTTTTAACGATTTTGTGAGTCAGATGGGTTCGGAATCATAAAAAAAGTGTGTACGCGAAGGAGGAAAATTGTTTTGATTGCAAAAACGTGGAAAAAATGAATGTATAAGGAAAAGAAACAAAAGGGCTGTATTGGTTTAAATGGCTTTTTAGACAGTTTTGTGAGTCAGATGGGTTGGGAATCTTAAAAACAGTGTGTACGCGAAGGAGGAAAGTTGTCTTGAGTGGAAAAACGCGGTAAAAATGAATGTATAAGGAAAAGAAACAAAAGGGAGGTTTTGGTTTAAATGGTCTTTTAGGCGATTTTGTGAGTCAGATGGGTTCGGAATCATAAAAACAGTGTGTACGCGAAGGAGGAAAGTTGTTTTGAGTGCAAAAACGCGGAAAAAATTATTGTATAACGAAAAAAAACATAAGGGCGGTATTGCTTTAAATGGCTTTTTAGACAGTTTTGTGAGTCAGGTGGGTTCGGAATCATAAAAACAGTGTGTACGCGAAGGAGGAAAGTTGTTTTGAGTGCAAAAACGTGGAAAAAATGAATGTATAAGGAAAAGAAACAAAAGGGAGGTATTGGTTTAAATGGCATTTTAGACAGTTTTGTGATTCAGATGGGTTTGGAATCTTAAAAACAGTGTGTACGCGAAGAAGGAAAGTTGTCTTGAGTGCGAAAACGTGGAAAACTAAATGTATAAGGAAAAGAAACAAAAGGGAGGTATTGGTTTAAATGGTCTTTTAGACGATTTTGCGAGTCAGATGGGTTCGGAATCATAAAAATAGTGTGTACGCGAAGGAGGAAAGTTGTCTTGAGTGCAAAAACGTGAAGAAATGAATGTATAAGGAAAAGAAACAAAAGGGAGGTATTGGTTTAAATAGTCTTTTAGACAATTTTGTGAGACAGATGGGTTCGGAATCATAAAAACAGTGTGTACGCAAAGGAGGAAATTTGTTTTGAGTGCCGAAACGTGGAAAAAATGAATGTATAAGGAAAAGAAACAAAAGAGAGGTATGTTTAAATGGTCTTTTAGACGATTTTGTGATTCAGATGGGTTCGGAATCATAAAAACAGTGTGTACGCGAAGGAGGAAAGTTGTTTTATGTGCAAAAACGTGGAAAAAATTAATGTATAACGAAAAAAAAACATAAGGGCGGTATTGGTTTAAATGGCATTTTAGACAGTTTTGTGATTCAGATGGGTTTGGAATCTTAAAAACAGTGTGTACGCGAAGGAGGAAAGTTGTCTTGAGTGCAAAAACGTGGAAAAAACGAATGTATAAGGAAAAGAAACAAAAGGGCGGTATTGGTTTAAATGGCCTTTTAGACGGTTTTTGTGAGTCAGGTGGGTTCGGATTCATAAAAAAAGTGTGTACGAGAAGGAGGAAAGTTGGAAAAACGTGGAAAAAATGAATGTATAAAGAAAAGAAACAAAAGGGCGGTATTGGTTTAAATGGCCTTTTTAACGATTTTGTGAGTCAGATGGGTTCGGAATCATAAAAAAAGTGTGTACGCGAAGGAGGAAAGTTGGAAAAACGTGGAAAAAATGAATGTATAAGGAAAAGAAACAAAAGGGCGGTATTGGTTTAAATGGCCTTTTTAACGATTTTGTGAGTCAGATGGGTTGGGAATCTTAAAAACAGTGTGTACGCGGAGGAGGAAAGTTGTTTTGAGTGCAAACACGTGGAAAAAATGAATGTATAAGGAAAAGAAACAAAAGGGAGGTATTGGTTTAAATGGGCTTTTAGACGATATTGTGAGTCAGATGGGTTCGGAATCATAAAAACAGTGTGTACGCGAAGGAGGAAAGTTGTCTTGAGTGCAAAAACGTGGAAAAAATGAATGTATAAGGAAAAGAAACAAAAGGGCGGTATTGGTTTAAATGGCCTTTTTAACGATTTTGTGAGTCAGGTGGGTTCGGAATCATAAAAAAAGTGTGTACGAGAAGGAGGAAAGTTGGAAAAACGTGGAAAAAATGAATGTATAAGGAAAAGAAACAAAAGGGCGGTATTGGTTTAAATGGCCTTTTAGACGGTTTTGTGAGTCAGGTAGGTTCGGAATCATCAGAAAAGTGTGTACGCGAAGGAGGAAAGTTGTCTTGAGTGCCGAAACGTGGAAAAAATAAATGTATAACGAAAAGAAACAAAAGGGCGGTATTGGTTTAAATGGGCTTTTAGACGATATTGTGAGTCAGATGGGTTCGGAATCATAAAAACAGTGTGTACGCGAAGGAGGAAAGTTGTCTTGAGTGCAAAAACGTGGAAAAAACGAATGTATAAGGAAAAGAAACAAAAGGGACGTATTGGTTTAAATGGTCTTTTAGACGATTTTGTGAGACAGATGGGTTCGGAATCTTAAAAACAGTGTGTACGCGAAGGATTAAAGTTGTTTTGAGTGCCGAAACGTGGAAAAAATTAATGTATAACGAAAAAAAACAAAAGGGTGGTATTGGTTTAAATAGCTTTTTAGACAGTTTTGTGAGTCAGATGGGTTTGGAATGTTAAAAACAGTGTGTACGCGGAGGAGGAAAGTTGTTTTGAGTGCAAAAACGTGGAAAAAAATGAATGTATAAGGAAAAGAAACAAAAGGGAGGTATTGGTTTAAATGGTCTTTTAGACGATTTTGTGAGTCAGATGGGTTCGGAATCATAAAAACAGTGTGTACGCGAAGGAGGAAAGTTGTTTTGAGTGCAAAAACGTGGAAAAAATGAATGTATAAGGAAAAGAAACAAAAGGGAGGTATTGGTTTAAATGGTCTTTTAGACGGTTTTGTGAGTCAGGTGGGTTCGGAATCATAAAAAAAGTTTGTACGAGAAGGAGGAAAGTTGGAAAAACGTGGAAAAAATGAATGTATAAGGAAAAGAAACAAAAGGGCGGTATTGGTTTAAATGGCCTTTTAGACGGTTTTGCGAGTCAGGTAGGTTCGGAATCATCAGAAAAGTGTGTACGCGAAGGAGGAAAGTTGTCTTGAGTGCAAAAACGCGGTAAAAATGAATGTATAAGGAAAAGGAACAAAAGGGAGGTATTGGTTTAAATAGTCTTTTAGACAATTTTGTGAGACAGATGGGTTCGGAATCATAAAAACAGTGTGTACGCAAAGGAGGAAATTTGTTTTGAGTGCCGAAACGTGGAAAAAATGAATGTATAAGGAAAAGAAACAAAAGAGAGGTATGTTTAAATGGTCTTTTAGACGATTTTGTGATTCAGATGGGTTCGGAATCATAAAAACAGTGTGTACGCGAAGGAGGAAAGTTGTTTTATGTGCAAAAACGTGGAAAAAATTAATGTATAACGAAAAAAAAACATAAGGGCGGTATTGGTTTAAATGGCATTTTAGACAGTTTTGTGATTCAGATGGGTTTGGAATCTTAAAAACAGTGTGTACGCGAAGGAGGAAAGTTGTCTTGAGTGCAAAAACGTGAAGAAATGAATGTATAAGGAAAAGAAACAAAAGGGAGGTATTGGTTTAAATAGTCTTTTAGACAATTTTGTGAGACAGATGGGTTCGGAATCATAAAAACAGTGTGTACGCAAAGGAGGAAATTTGTTTTGAGTGCCGAAACGTGGAAAAAATGAATGTATAAGGAAAAGAAACAAAAGAGAGGTATGTTTAAATGGTCTTTTAGACGATTTTGTGATTCAGATGGGTTCGGAATCATAAAAACAGTGTGTACGCGAAGGAGGAAAGTTGTTTTATGTGCAAAAACGTGGAAAAAATTAATGTATAACGAAAAAAAAACATAAGGGCGGTATTGGTTTAAATGGCATTTTAGACAGTTTTGTGATTCAGATGGGTTTGGAATCTTAAAAACAGTGTGTACGCGAAGGAGGAAAGTTGTCTTGAGTGCAAAAACGTGGAAAAAACGAATGTATAAGGAAAAGAAACAAAAGGGCGGTATTGGTTTAAATGGCCTTTTAGACGGTTTTTGTGAGTCAGGTGGGTTCGGATTCATAAAAAAAGTGTGTACGAGAAGGAGGAAAGTTGGAAAAACGTGGAAAAAATGAATGTATAAAGAAAAGAAACAAAAGGGCGGTATTGGTTTAAATGGCCTTTTTAACGATTTTGTGAGTCAGATGGGTTCGGAATCATAAAAAAAGTGTGTACGCGAAGGAGGAAAGTTGGAAAAACGTGGAAAAAATGAATGTATAAGGAAAAGAAACAAAAGGGCGGTATTGGTTTAAATGGCCTTTTTAACGATTTTGTGAGTCAGATGGGTTGGGAATCTTAAAAACAGTGTGTACGCGGAGGAGGAAAGTTGTTTTGAGTGCAAACACGTGGAAAAAATGAATGTATAAGGAAAAGAAACAAAAGGGAGGTATTGGTTTAAATGGGCTTTTAGACGATATTGTGAGTCAGATGGGTTCGGAATCATAAAAACAGTGTGTACGCGAAGGAGGAAAGTTGTCTTGAGTGCAAAAACGTGGAAAAAATGAATGTATAAGGAAAAGAAACAAAAGGGCGGTATTGGTTTAAATGGCCTTTTTAACGATTTTGTGAGTCAGGTGGGTTCGGAATCATAAAAAAAGTGTGTACGAGAAGGAGGAAAGTTGGAAAAACGTGGAAAAAATGAATGTATAAGGAAAAGAAACAAAAGGGCGGTATTGGTTTAAATGGCCTTTTAGACGGTTTTGTGAGTCAGGTAGGTTCGGAATCATCAGAAAAGTGTGTACGCGAAGGAGGAAAGTTGTCTTGAGTGCCGAAACGTGGAAAAAATAAATGTATAACGAAAAGAAACAAAAGGGCGGTATTGGTTTAAATGGGCTTTTAGACGATATTGTGAGTCAGATGGGTTCGGAATCATAAAAACAGTGTGTACGCGAAGGAGGAAAGTTGTCTTGAGTGCAAAAACGTGGAAAAAACGAATGTATAAGGAAAAGAAACAAAAGGGACGTATTGGTTTAAATGGTCTTTTAGACGATTTTGTGAGACAGATGGGTTCGGAATCTTAAAAACAGTGTGTACGCGAAGGATTAAAGTTGTTTTGAGTGCCGAAACGTGGAAAAAATTAATGTATAACGAAAAAAAACAAAAGGGTGGTATTGGTTTAAATAGCTTTTTAGACAGTTTTGTGAGTCAGATGGGTTTGGAATGTTAAAAACAGTGTGTACGCGGAGGAGGAAAGTTGTTTTGAGTGCAAAAACGTGGAAAAAAATGAATGTATAAGGAAAAGAAACAAAAGGGAGGTATTGGTTTAAATGGTCTTTTAGACGATTTTGTGAGTCAGATGGGTTCGGAATCATAAAAACAGTGTGTACGCGAAGGAGGAAAGTTGTTTTGAGTGCAAAAACGTGGAAAAAATGAATGTATAAGGAAAAGAAACAAAAGGGAGGTATTGGTTTAAATGGTCTTTTAGACGGTTTTGTGAGTCAGGTGGGTTCGGAATCATAAAAAAAGTTTGTACGAGAAGGAGGAAAGTTGGAAAAACGTGGAAAAAATGAATGTATAAGGAAAAGAAACAAAAGGGCGGTATTGGTTTAAATGGCCTTTTAGACGGTTTTGCGAGTCAGGTAGGTTCGGAATCATCAGAAAAGTGTGTACGCGAAGGAGGAAAGTTGTCTTGAGTGCAAAAACGCGGTAAAAATGAATGTATAAGGAAAAGGAACAAAAGGGAAGTTTTGGTTTAAATGGTCTTTTAGGCGATTTTGTGAGTCAGATGGGTTCGGAATCATAAAAACAGTGTGTACGCGAAGGAGGAAAGTTGTTTTGAGTGCAAAAACGTGGAAAAAATTATTGTATAACGAAAAAAAACATAAGGGCGGTATTGCTTTAAATGGCTTTTTAGACAGTTTTGTGATTCAGATGGGTTTGGAATCTTAAAAACAGTGTGTACGCGAAGGAGGAAAGTTGTCTTGAGTGCAAAAATGTGGAAAAAATGAATGTATAAGGAATAGAAACAAAAGGGAGGTATTGGTTTAAATGGTCTTTTAGACGATTTTGCGAGTCAGATGGGTTCGGAATCATAAAAATAGTGTGTACGCGAAGGAGGAAAGTTGTCTTGAGTGCAAAAACGTGGAAAAAATGAATGTATAAGGAAAAGAAACAAAAGGGACGTATTGGTTTAAATGGTCTTTTAGACGATTTTGTGAGACAGATGGGTTCGGAATCATAAAAACAGTGTGTACGCGAAGGATTAAAGTTGTTTTGAGTGCCGAAACGTGGAAAAAATTAATGTATAACGAAAAAAAACAAAAGGGCGGTATTGGTTTAAATAGCTTTTTAGACAGTTTTGTGATTCAGATGGGTTTGGAATCTTAAAAACAGTGTGTACGCGAAGAAGGAAAGTTGTCTTGAGTGCGAAAACGTGGAAAACTAAATGAATAAGGAAAAGAAACAAAAGGGAGGTATTGGTTTAAATGGTCTTTTAGACGATTTTGCGAGTCAGATGGGCTCGGAATCATAAAAATAGTGTGTACGCGAAGGAGGAAAGTTGTCTTGAGTGCAAAAACGTGAAGAAATGAATGTATAAGGAAAAGAAACAAAAGGGACGTATTGGTTTAAATGGTCTTTTAGACGATTTTGTGAGACAGATGGGTTCGGAATCATAAAAACAGTGCGTACGCGAAGGATTAAAGTTGTTTTGAATGCCGAAACGTGGAAAAAATTAATGTATAACGAAAAAAAACAAAAGGGCGGTATTGGTTTAAATAGCTTTTTAGACAGTTTTGTGATTCAGATGGGTTTGGAATCTTAAAAACAGTGTGTACGCGAAGAAGGAAAGTTGTCTTGAGTGCGAAAACGTGGAAAAGTGAATGTATAAGGAAAAGAAACATAAGGGCGGTATTGGTTTAAATGGCATTTTAGACAGTTTTGTGATTCAGATGGGTTTGGAATCTTAAAAACAGTGTGTACGCGAAGGAGGAAAGTTGTCTTGAGTGCAAAAACGTGGAAAAAATGAATGTATAAGGAAAAGAAACAAAAGGGACGTATTGGTTTAAATGGTCTTTTAGACGATTTTGTGAGACAGATGGGTTCGGAATCATAAAAACAGTGTGTACGCGAAGGATTAAAGTTGTTTTGAGTGCCGAAACGTGGAAAAAATTAATGTATAACGAAAAAAAAGAAAAGGGCGGTATTGGTTTAAATAGCTTTTTAGACAGTTTTGTGATTCAGATGGGTTTGGAATCATAAAAACAGTGTGTACGCGAAGAAGAAAAGTTGTCTTGAGTGCAAAAACGTGGAAAAAATGAATGTATAAAGAAAAGAAACAAAAGGGAGGTATTGGTTTAAATGGTCTTTTAGACGATTTTGTGAGACAGATGGGTTCGGAATCATAACAACAGTGTGTACGCAAAGGAGGAAAGTTGTTTTGAGTGCCGAAACGTGGAAAAAATTAATGTATAACGAAAAAAAACAAAAGGGCGGTATTGGTTTAAATAGCTTTTTAGACAGTTTTGTGAGTCAGATGGGTTCAGAATGTTAAAAACAGTGTGTACGCGGAGGAGGAAAGTTGTTTTGAGTGCAAAAACGTGGAAAAAAATGAATGTATAAGGAAAAGAAACAAAAGGGAGGTATTGGTTTAAATGGTCTTTTAGACGATTTTGTGAGTCAGATGGGTTCGGAATCATAAAAACAGTGTGTACGCGAAGGAGGAAAGTTGTTTTGAGTGCAAAAACGTGGAAAAAATGAATGTATAAGGAAAAGAAACAAAAGGGAGGTATTGGTTTAAATGGTCTTTTAGACGGTTTTGTGAGTCAGGTGGGTTCGGAATCATAAAAAAAGTTTGTACGAGAAGGAGGAAAGTTGGAAAAACGTGGAAAAAATGAATGTATAAGGAAAAGAAACAAAAGGGCGGTATTGGTTAAAATGGCCTTTTAGACGGTTTTGCGAGTCAGGTAGGTTCGGAATCATCAGAAAAGTGTGTACAAGGAGGAATGTTGTTTTGAATGCAAAAACGTGGAAAAAACGAATGTATAAGGAAAAGAAACAAAAGGGAGGTATTGGTTTAAATGGCCTTTTTAACGATTTTGTGAGTCAGATGGGTTCGGAATCATAAAAAAAGTGTGTACGCGAAGGAGGAAAATTGTTTTGAGTGCAAAAACGTGGAAAAAATGAATGTATAAGGAAAAGAAACAAAAGGGCTGTATTGGTTTAAATGGCTTTTTAGACAGTTTTGTGAGTCAGATGGGTTGGGAATCTTAAAAACAGTTTGTACGCGAAGGAGGAAAGTTGTCTTGAGTGCAAAAACGCGGTAAAAATGAATGTATAAGGAAAAGAAACAAAAGGGAGGTTTTGGTTTAAATGGTCTTTTAGGCGATTTTGTAAGTCAGATGGGTTCGGAATCATAAAAACAGTGTGTACGCGAAGGAGGAAAGTTGTTTTGAGTGCAAAAACGCGGAAAAAATTATTGTATAACGAAAAAAAACATAAGGGCGGTATTGCTTTAAATGGCTTTTTAGACAGTTTTGTGATTCAGATGGGATTGGAATCTTAAAAACAGTGTGTACGCGAAGGAGGAAAGTTGTCTTGAGTGCAAAAACGTGGAAAAAATGAATGTATAAGGAAAAGAAACAAAAGGGAGGTATTGGTTTAAATGGCATTTTAGACAGTTTTGTGATTCAGATGGGTTTGGAATCTTAAAAACAGTGTGTACGCGAAGAAGGAAAGTTGTCTTGAGTGCGAAAACGTGGAAAACTAAATGTATAAGGAAAAGAAACAAAAGGGAGGTATTGGTTTAAATGGTCTTTTAGACGATTTTGCGAGTCAGATGGGTTCGGAATCATAAAAATAGTGTGTACGCGAAGGAGGAAAGTTGTCTTGAGTGCAAAAACGTGAAGAAATGAATGTATAAGGAAAAGAAACAAAAGGGAGGTATTGGTTTAAATAGTCTTTTAGACAATTTTGTGAGACAGATGGGTTCGGAATCATAAAAACAGTGTGTACGCAAAGGAGGAAAGTTGTTTTGAGTGCCGAAACGTGGAAAAAATGAATGTATAAGGAAAAGAAACAAAAGAGAGGTATTGGTTTAAATGGTCTTTTAGACGATTTTGTGATTCAGATGGGTTCGGAATCATAAAAACAGTGTGTACGCGAAGGAGGAAAGTTGTTTTATGTGCAAAAACGTGGAAAAAATTAATGTATAACGAAAAAAAAACATAAGGGCGGTATTGGTTTAAATGGCATTTTAGACAGTTTTGTGATTCAGATGGGTTTGGAATCTTAAAAACAGTGTGTACGCGAAGGAGGAAAGTTGTCTTGAGTGCAAAAACGTGGAAAAAACGAATGTATAAGGAAAAGAAACAAATGGGCGGTATTGGTTTAAATGGCCTTTTAGACGGTTTTTGTGAGTCAGGTGGGTTCGGATTCATAAAAAAAGTGTGTACGAGAAGGAGGAAAGTTGGAAAAACGTGGAAAAAATGAATGTATAAGGAAAAGAAACAAAAGGGCTGTATTGGTTTAAATGGCCTTTTTAACGATTTTGTGAGTCAGATGGGTTGGGAATCTTAAAAACAGTGTGTACGCGGAGGAGGAAAGTTGTTTTGAGTGCAAACACGTGGAAAAAATGAATGTATAAGGAAAAGAAACAAAAGGGAGGTATTGGTTTAAATGGGCTTTTAGACGATATTGTGAGTCAGATGGGTTCGGAATCATAAAAACAGTGTGTACGCGAAGGAGGAAAGTTGTCTTGAGTGCAAAAACGTGGAAAAAATGAATGTATAAGGAAAAGAAACAAAAGGGCGGTATTGGTTTAAATGGCCTTTTTAACGATTTTGTGAGTCAGGTGGGTTCGGAATCATAAAAAAAGTGTGTACGAGAAGGAGGAAAGTTGGAAAAACGTGGAAAAAATGAATGTATAAGGAAAAGAAACAAAAGGGCGGTATTGGTTTAAATGGCCTTTTAGACGGTTTTGTGAGTCAGGTAGGTTCGGAATCATCAGAAAAGTGTGTACGCGAAGGAGGAAAGTTGTCTTGAGTGGCGATACATGGAAAAAATAAATGTATAACGAAAAGAAACAAAAGGGCGGTATTGGTTTAAATGGGCTTTTAGACGATATTGTGAGTCAGATGGGTTCGGAATCATAAAAACAGTGTGTACGCGAAGGAGGAAAGTTGTCTTGAGTGCAAAAACGTGGAAAAAACGAATGTATAAGGAAAAGAAACAAAAGGGACGTATTGGTTTAAATGGTCTTTTAGACGATTTTGTGAGACAGATGGGTTCGGAATCATAAAAACAGTGTGTACGCGAAGGATTAAAGTTGTTTTGAGTGCCGAAACGTGGAAAAAATTAATGTATAACGAAAAAAAACAAAAGGGCGGTATTGGTTTAAATAGCTTTTTAGACAGTTTTGTGAGTCAGATGGGTTTGGAATGTTAAAAACAGTGTGTACGCGGAGGAGGAAAGTTGTTTTGAGTGCAAAAACGTGGAAAAAAATGAATGTATAAGGAAAAGAAACAAAAGGGAGGTATTGGTTTAAATGGTCTTTTAGACGATTTTGTGAGTCAGATGGGTTCGGAATCATAAAAACAGTGTGTACGCGAAGGAGGAAAGTTGTTTTGAGTGCAAAAACGTGGAAAAAATGAATGTATAAGGAAAAGAAACAAAAGGGAGGTATTGGTTTAAATGGTCTTTTAGACGGTTTTGTGAGTCAGGTGGGTTCGGAATCATAAAAAAAGTTTGTACGAGAAGGAGGAAAGTTGGAAAAACGTGGAAAAAATGAATGTATAAGGAAAAGAAACAAAAGGGCGGTATTGGTTTAAATGGCCTTTTAGACGGTTTTGCGAGTCAGGTAGGTTCGGAATCATCAGAAAAGTGTGTACGCGAAGGAGGAAAGTTGTTTTGAGTGCAAAAACGTGGAAAAAATTATTGTATAACGAAAAAAAACATAAGGGCGGTATTGCTTTAAATGGCTTTTTAGACAGTTTTGTGATTCAGATGGGTTTGGAATCTTAAAAACAGTGTGTACGCGAAGAAGGAAAGTTGTCTTGAGTGCGAAAACGTGGAAAACTAAATGTATAAGGAAAAGAAACAAAAGGGAGGTATTGGTTTAAATGGTCTTTTAGACGATTTTGCGAGTCAGATGGGTTCGGAATCATAAAAATAGTGTGTACGCGAAGGAGGAAAGTTGTCTTGAGTGCAAAAACGTGAAGAAATGAATGTACAAGGAAAAGAAACAAAAGGGAGGTATTGGTTTAAATAGTCTTTTAGACAATTTTGTGAGACAGATGGGTTCGGAATCATAAAAACAGTGTGTACGCAAAGGAGGAAAGTTGTTTTGAGTGCCGAAACGTGGAAAAAATGAATGTATAAGGAAAAGAAACAAAAGAGAGGTATTGGTTTAAATGGTCTTTTAGACGATTTTGTGATTCAGATGGGTTCGGAATCATAAAAACAGTGTGTACGCGAAGGAGGAAAGTTGTTTTATGTGCAAAAACGTGGAAAAAATTAATGTATAACGAAAAAAAAACATAAGGGCGGTATTGGTTTAAATGGCATTTTAGACAGTTTTGTGATTCAGATGGGTTTGGAATCTTAAAAACAGTGTGTACGCGAAGGAGGAAAGTTGTCTTGAGTGCAAAAACGTGGAAAAAACGAATGTATAAGGAAAAGAAACAAAAGGGCGGTATTGGTTTAAATGGCCTTTTAGACGGTTTTTGTGAGTCAGGTGGGTTCGGATTCATAAAAAAAGTGTGTACGAGAAGGAGGAAAGTTGGAAAAACGTGGAAAAAATGAATGTATAAAGAAAAGAAACAAAAGGGCGGTATTGGTTTAAATGGCCTTTTTAACGATTTTGTGAGTCAGATGGGTTCGGAATCATAAAAAAAGTGTGTACGCGAAGGAGGAAAGTTGGAAAAACGTGGAAAAAATGAATGTATAAGGAAAAGAAACAAAAGGGCGGTATTGGTTTAAATGGCCTTTTTAACGATTTTGTGAGTCAGATGGGTTGGGAATCTTAAAAACAGTGTGTACGCGGAGGAGGAAAGTTGTTTTGAGTGCAAACACGTGGAAAAAATGAATGTATAAGGAAAAGAAACAAAAGGGAGGTATTGGTTTAAATGGGCTTTTAGACGATATTGTGAGTCAGATGGGTTCGGAATCATAAAAACAGTGTGTACGCGAAGGAGGAAAGTTGTCTTGAGTGCAAAAACGTGGAAAAAATGAATGTATAAGGAAAAGAAACAAAAGGGCGGTATTGGTTTAAATGGCCTTTTTAACGATTTTGTGAGTCAGGTGGGTTCGGAATCATAAAAAAAGTGTGTACGAGAAGGAGGAAAGTTGGAAAAACGTGGAAAAAATGAATGTATAAGGAAAAGAAACAAAAGGGCGGTATTGGTTTAAATGGCCTTTTAGACGGTTTTGTGAGTCAGGTAGGTTCGGAATCATCAGAAAAGTGTGTACGCGAAGGAGGAAAGTTGTCTTGAGTGCCGAAACGTGGAAAAAATAAATGTATAACGAAAAGAAACAAAAGGGCGGTATTGGTTTAAATGGGCTTTTAGACGATATTGTGAGTCAGATGGGTTCGGAATCATAAAAACAGTGTGTACGCGAAGGAGGAAAGTTGTCTTGAGTGCAAAAACGTGGAAAAAACGAATGTATAAGGAAAAGAAACAAAAGGGACGTATTGGTTTAAATGGTCTTTTAGACGATTTTGTGAGACAGATGGGTTCGGAATCATAAAAACAGTGTTTACGCGAAGGATTAAAGTTGTTTTGAGTGCCGAAACGTGGAAAAAATTAATGTATAACGAAAAAAAACAAAAGGGTGGTATTGGTTTAAATAGCTTTTTAGACAGTTTTGTGAGTCAGATGGGTTTGGAATGTTAAAAACAGTGTGTACGCGGAGGAGGAAAGTTGTTTTGAGTGCAAAAACGTGGAAAAAAATGAATGTATAAGGAAAAGAAACAAAAGGGAGGTATTGGTTTAAATGGTCTTTTAGACGATTTTGTGAGTCAGATGGGTTCGGAATCATAAAAACAGTGTGTACGCGAAGGAGGAAAGTTGTTTTGAGTGCAAAAACGTGGAAAAAATGAATGTATAAGGAAAAGAAACAAAAGGGAGGTATTGGTTTAAATGGTCTTTTAGACGGTTTTGTGAGTCAGGTGGGTTCGGAATCATAAAAAAAGTTTGTACGAGAAGGAGGAAAGTTGGAAAAACGTGGAAAAAATGAATGTATAAGGAAAAGAAACAAAAGGGCGGTATTGGTTTAAATGGCCTTTTAGACGGTTTTGCGAGTCAGGTAGGTTCGGAATCATCAGAAAAGTGTGTACGCGAAGGAGGAAAGTTGTCTTGAGTGCGAAAACGTGGAAAACTAAATGTATAAGGAAAAGAAACAAAAGGGAGGTATTGGTTTAAATGGTCTTTTAGACGATTTTGCGAGTCAGATGGGTTCGGAATCATAAAAATAGTGTGTACGCGAAGGAGGAAAGTTGTCTTGAGTGCAAAAACGTGAAGAAATGAATGTATAAGGAAAAGAAACAAAAGGGACGTATTGGTTTAAATGGTCTTTTAGACGATTTTGTGAGACAGATGGTTTCGGAATCATAAAAACAGTGCGTACGCGAAGGATTAAAGTTGTTTTGAATGCCGAAACGTGGAAAAAATTAATGTATAACGAAAAAAAACAAAAGGGCGGTATTGGTTTAAATAGCTTTTTAGACAGTTTTGTGATTCAGATGGGTTTGGAATCTTAAAAACAGTGTGTACGCGAAGAAGGAAAGTTGTCTTGAGTGCGAAAACGTGGAAAAGTGAATGTATAAGGAAAAGAAACATAAGGGCGGTATTGGTTTAAATGGCATTTTAGACAGTTTTGTGATTCAGATGGGTTTGGAATCTTAAAAACAGTGTGTACGCGAAGGAGGAAAGTTGTCTTGAGTGCAAAAACGTGGAAAAAATGAATGTATAAGGAAAAGAAACAAAAGGGACGTATTGGTTTAAATGGTCTTTTAGACGATTTTGTGAGACAGATGGGTTCGGAATCATAAAAACAGTGTGTACGCGAAGGATTAAAGTTGTTTTGAGTGCCGAAACGTGGAAAAAATTAATGTATAACGAAAAAAAACAAAAGGGCGGTATTGGTTTAAATAGCTTTTTAGACAGTTTTGTGATTCAGATGGGTTTGGAATCATAAAAACAGTGTGTACGCGAAGAAGAAAAGTTGTCTTGAGTGCAAAAACGTGGAAAAAATGAATGTATAAAGAAAAGAAACAAAAGGGAGGTATTGGTTTAAATGGTCTTTTAGACGATTTTGTGAGACAGATGGGTTCGGAATCATAACAACAGTGTGTACGCAAAGGAGGAAAGTTGTTTTGAGTGCCGAAACGTGGAAAAAATTAATGTATAACGAAAAAAAACAAAAGGGCGGTATTGGTTTAAATAGCTTTTTAGACAGTTTTGTGAGTCAGATGGGTTCGGAATGTTAAAAACAGTGTGTACGCGGAGGAGGAAAGTTGTTTTGAGTGCAAAAACGTGGAAAAAAATGAATGTATAAGGAAAAGAAACAAAAGGGAGGTATTGGTTTAAATAGTCTTTTAGACGATTTTGTGAGACAGATGGGTTCGGAATCATAAAAAAAGTGTGTACGCGAAGGAGGAAAGTTGTTTTGAGTGCAAAAACGTGGAAAAAATGAATGTATAAGGAAAAGAAACAAAAGGGAGGTATTGGTTTAAATAGCTTTTTAGACAGTTTTGTGAGTCAGATGGGTTTGGAATGTTAAAAACAGTGTGTACGCGGAGGAGGAAAGTTGTTTTGAGTGCAAAAACGTGGAAAAAAATGAATGTATAAGGAAAAGAAACAAAAGGGAGGTATTGGTTTAAATGGTCTTTTAGACGATTTTGTGAGTCAGATGGGTTCGGAATCATAAAAACAGTGTGTACGCGAAGGAGGAAAGTTGTTTTGAGTGCAAAAACGTGGAAAAAATGAATGTATAAGGAAAAGAAACAAAAGGGAGGTATTGGTTTAAATGGTCTTTTAGACGGTTTTGTGAGTCAGGTGGGTTCGGAATCATAAAAAAAGTTTATACGAGAAGGAGGAAAGTTGGAAAAACGTGGAAAAAATGAATGTATAAGGAAAAGAAACAAAAGGGCGGTATTGGTTAAAATGGCCTTTTAGACGGTTTTGCGAGTCAGGTAGGTTCGGAATCATCAGAAAAGTGTGTACAAGGAGGAATGTTGTTTTGAATGCAAAAACGTGGAAAAAACGAATGTATAAGGAAAAGAAACAAAAGGGAGGTATTGGTTTAAATGGCCTTTTTAACGATTTTGTGAGTCAGATGGGTTCGGAATCATAAAAAAAGTGTGTACGCGAAGGAGGAAAATTGTTTTGAGTGCAAAAACGTGGAAAAAATGAATGTATAAGGAAAAGAAACAAAAGGGCTGTATTGGTTTAAATGGCTTTTTAGACAGTTTTGTGAGTCAGATGGGTTGGGAATCTTAAAAACAGTGTGTACGCGAAGGAGGAAAGTTGTCTTGAGTGCAAAAACGCGGTAAAAATGAATGTATAAGGAAAAGAAACAAAAGGGAGGTTTTGGTTTAAATGGTCTTTTAGGCGATTTTGTAAGTCAGATGGGTTCGGAATCATAAAAACAGTGTGTACGCGAAGGAGGAAAGTTGTTTTGAGTGCAAAAACGCGGAAAAAATTATTGTATAACGAAAAAAAACATAAGGGCGGTATTGCTTTAAATGGCTTTTTAGACAGTTTTGTGATTCAGATGGGTTTGGAATCTTAAAAACAGTGTGTACGCGAAGGAGGAAAGTTGTCTTGAGTGCGAAAACGTGGAAAACTAAATGTATAAGGAAAAGAAACAAAAGGGAGGTATTGGTTTAAATGGTCTTTTAGACGATTTTGCGAGTCAGATGGGTTCGGAATCATAAAAATAGTGTGTACGCGAAGGAGGAAAGTTGTCTTGAGTGCAAAAACGTGAAGAAATGAATGTATAAGGAAAAGAAACAAAAGGGAGGTATTGGTTTAAATAGTCTTTTAGACAATTTTGTGAGACAGATGGGTTCGGAATCATAAAAACAGTGTGTACGCAAAGGAGGAAAGTTGTTTTGAGTGCCGAAACGTGGAAAAAATGAATGTATAAGGAAAAGAAACAAAAGAGAGGTATTGGTTTAAATGGTCTTTTAGACGATTTTGTGATTCAGATGGGTTCGGAATCATAAAAACAGTGTGTACGCGAAGGAGGAAAGTTGTTTTATGTGCAAAAACGTGGAAAAAATTAATGTATAACGAAAAAAAAACATAAGGGCGGTATTGGTTTAAATGGCATTTTAGACAGTTTTGTGATTCAGATGGGTTTGGAATCTTAAAAACAGTGTGTACGCGAAGGAGGAAAGTTGTCTTGAGTGCAAAAACGTGGAAAAACCGAATGTATAAGGAAAAGAAACAAATGGGCGGTATTGGTTTAAATGGCCTTTTAGACGGTTTTTGTGAGTCAGGTGGGTTCGGATTCATAAAAAAAGTGTGTACGAGAAGGAGGAAAGTTGGAAAAACGTGGAAAAAATGAATGTATAAAGAAAAGAAACAAAAGGGCGGTATTGGTTTAAATGGCCTTTTTAACGATTTTGTGAGTCAGATGGGTTCGGAATCATAAAAAAAGTGTGTACGCGAAGGAGGAAAGTTGGAAAAACGTGGAAAAAATGAATGTATAAGGAAAAGAAACAAAAGGGCTGTATTGGTTTAAATGGCCTTTTTAACGATTTTGTGAGTCAGATGGGTTGGGAATCTTAAAAACAGTGTGTACGCGGAGGAGGAAAGTTGTTTTGAGTGCAAACACGTGGAAAAAATGAATGTATAAGGAAAAGAAACAAAAGGGAGGTATTGGTTTAAATGGGCTTTTAGACGATATTGTGAGTCAGATGGGTTCGGAATCATAAAAACAGTGTGTACGCGAAGGAGGAAAGTTGTCTTGAGTGCCGAAACGTGGAAAAAATTAATGTATAACGAAAAAAAACAAAAGGGCGGTATTGGTTTAAATAGCTTTTTAGACAGTTTTGTGAGTCAGATGGGTTTGGAATGTTAAAAACAGTGTGTACGCGGAGGAGGAAAGTTGTTTTGAGTGCAAAAACGTGGAAAAAAATGAATGTATAAGGAAAAGAAACAAAAGGGAGGTATTGGTTTAAATGGTCTTTTAGACGATTTTGTGAGTCAGATGGGTTCGGAATCATAAAAACAGTGTGTACGCGAAGGAGGAAATTTGTTTTGAGTGCAAAAACGTGGAAAAAATGAATGTATAAGGAAAAGAAACAAAAGGGAGGTATTGGTTTAAATGGTCTTTTAGACGGTTTTGTGAGTCAGGTGGGTTCGGAATCATAAAAAAAGTTTGTACGAGAAGGAGGAAAGTTGGAAAAACGTGGAAAAAATGAATGTATAAGGAAAAGAAACAAAAGGGCGGTATTGGTTTAAATGGCCTTTTAGACGGTTTTGCGAGTCAGGTAGGTTCGGAATCATCAGAAAAGTGTGTACGCGAAGGAGGAAAGTTGTTTTGAGTGCAAAAACGTGGAAAAAATTATTGTATAACGAAAAAAAACATAAGGGCGGTATTGCTTTAAATGGCTTTTTAGACAGTTTTGTGATTCAGATGGGTTTGGAATCTTAAAAACAGTGTGTACGCGAAGGAGGAAAGTTGTCTTGAGTGCAAAAATGTGGAAAAAATGAATGTATAAGGAATAGAAACAAAAGGGAGGTATTGGTTTAAATGGTCTTTTAGACGATTTTGCGAGTCAGATGGGTTCGGAATCATAAAAATAGTGTGTACGCGAAGGAGGAAAGTTGTCTTGAGTGCAAAAACGTGGAAAAAATGAATGTATAAGGAAAAGAAACAAAAGGGACGTATTGGTTTAAATGGTCTTTTAGACGATTTTGTGAGACAGATGGGTTCGGAATCATAAAAACAGTGTGTACGCGAAGGATTAAAGTTGTTTTGAGTGCCGAAACGTGGAAAAAATTAATGTATAACGAAAAAAACAAAAGGGCGGTATTGGTTTAAATAGCTTTTTAGACAGTTTTGTGATTCAGATGGGTTTGGAATCTTAAAAACAGTGTGTACGCGAAGAAGGAAAGTTGTCTTGAGTGCGAAAACGTGGAAAACTAAATGTATAAGGAAAAGAAACAAAAGGGAGGTATTGGTTTAAATGGTCTTTTAGACGATTTTGCGAGTCAGATGGGTTCGGAATCATAAAAATAGTGTGTACGCGAAGGAGGAAAGTTGTCTTGAGTGCAAAAACGTGAAGAAATGAATGTATAAGGAAAAGAAACAAAAGGGACGTATTGGTTTAAATGGTCTTTTAGACGATTTTGTGAGACAGATGGGTTCGGAATCATAAAAACAGTGCGTACGCGAAGGATTAAAGTTGTTTTGAATGCCGAAACGTGGAAAAAATTAATGTATAACGAAAAAAAACAAAAGGGCGGTATTGGTTTAAATAGCTTTTTAGACAGTTTTGTGATTCAGATGGGTTTGGAATCTTAAAAACAGTGTGTACGCGAAGAAGGAAAGTTGTCTTGAGTGCGAAAACGTGGAAAAGTGAATGTATAAGGAAAAGAAACATAAGGGCGGTATTGGTTTAAATGGCATTTTAGACAGTTTTGTGATTCAGATGGGTTTGGAATCTTAAAAACAGTGTGTACGCGAAGGAGGAAAGTTGTCTTGAGTGCAAAAACGTGGAAAAAATGAATGTATAAGGAAAAGAAACAAAAGGGACGTATTGGTTTAAATGGTCTTTTAGACGATTTTGTGAGACAGATGGGTTCGGAATCATAAAAACAGTGTGTACGCAAAGGAGGAAAGTTGTTTTGAGTGCCGAAACGTGGAAAAAATTAATGTATAACGAAAAAAAACAAAAGGGCGGTATTGGTTTAAATAGCTTTTTAGACAGTTTTGTGAGTCAGATGGGTTCGGAATGTTAAAAACAGTGTGTACGCGGAGGAGGAAAGTTCTTTGAGTGCAAAAACGTGGAAAAAAATGAATGTATAAGGAAAAGAAACAAAAGGGAGGTATTGGTTTAAATGGTCTTTTAGACGATTTTGTGAGTCAGATGGGTTCGGAATCATAAAAACAGTGTGTACGCGAAGGAGGAAAGTTGTTTTGAGTGCAAAAACGTGGAAAAAAATGAATGTATAAGGAAAAGAAACAAAAGGGAGGTATTGGTTTAAATGGTCTTTTAGACGATTTTGTGAGTCAGATGGGTTCGGAATCATAAAAACAGTGTGTACGCGAAGGAGGAAAGTTGTTTTGAGTGCAAAAACGTGGAAAAAATGAATGTATAAGGAAAAGAAACAAAAGGGAGGTATTGGTTTAAATGGTCTTTTAGACGGTTTTGTGAGTCAGGTGGGTTCGGAATCATAAAAAAAGTTTGTACGAGAAGGAGGAAAGTTGGAAAAACGTGGAAAAAATGAATGTATAAGGAAAAGAAACAAAAGGGCGGTATTGGTTTAAATGGCCTTTTAGACGGTTTTGCGAGTCAGGTAGGTTCGGAATCATCAGAAAAGTGTGTACAAGGAGGAATGTTGTTTTGAATGCAAAAACGTGGAAAAAACGAATGTATAAGGAAAAGAAACAAAAGGGAGGTATTGGTTTAAATGGCTTTTTAGACAGTTTTGTGAGTCAGATGGGTTGGGAATCTTAAAAACAGTGTGTACGCGAAGGAGGAAAGTTGTCTTGAGTGCAAAAACGCGGTAAAAATGAATGTATAAGGAAAAGAAACAAAAGGGAGGTATTGGTTTAAATGGTCTTTTAGACGGTTTTGTGAGTCAGGTGGGTTCGGAATCATAAAAAAAGTTTGTACGAGAAGGAGGAAAGTTGGAAAAACGTGGAAAAAATGAATGTATAAGGAAAAGAAACAAAAGGGCGGTATTGGTTTAAATGGCCTTTTAGACGGTTTTGCGAGTCAGATGGGTTCGGAATCATAAAAAAAGTGTGTACGCGAAAAGGGAAAATTGTTTTGAGTGCAAAAACGTGGAAAAAATGAATGTATAAGGAAAAGAAACAAAAGGGCTGTATTGGTTTAAATGGCTTTTTAGACAGTTTTGTGAGTCAGATGGGTTGGGAATCTTAAAAACAGTGTGTACGCGAAGGAGGAAAGTTGTCTTGAGTGCAAAAACGCGGTAAAAATGAATGTATAAGGAAAAGAAACAAAAGGGAGGTTTTGGTTTAAATGGTCTTTTAGGCGATTTTGTGAGTCAGATGGGTTCGGAATCATAAAAACAGTGTGTACGCGAAGGAGGAAAGTTGTTTTGAGTGCAAAAACGCGGAAAAAATTATTGTATAACGAAAAAAAACATAAGGGCGGTATTGCTTTAAATGGCTTTTTAGACAGTTTTGTGATTCAGATGGGTTTGGAATCTTAAAAACAGTGTGTACGCGAAGGAGGAAAGTTGTCTTGAGTGCAAAAACGTGAAGAAATGAATGTATAAGGAAAAGAAACAAAAGGGACGTATTGGTTTAAATGGTCTTTTAGACGATTTTGTGAGACAGATGGGTTCGGAATCATAAAAACAGTGCGTACGCGAAGGATTAAAGTTGTTTTGAATGCCGAAACGTGGAAAAAATTAATGTATAACGAAAAAAAACAAAAGGGCGGTATTGGTTTAAATAGCTTTTTAGACAGTTTTGTGATTCAGATGGGTTTGGAATCTTAAAAACAGTGTGTACGCGAAGAAGGAAAGTTGTCTTGAGTGCGAAAACGTGGAAAAGTGAATGTATAAGGAAAAGAAACATAAGGGCGGTATTGGTTTAAATGGCATTTTAGACAGTTTTGTGATTCAGATGGGTTTGGAATCTTAAAAACAGTGTGTACGCGAAGGAGGAAAGTTGTCTTGAGTGCAAAAACGTGGAAAAAATGAATGTATAAGGAAAAGAAACAAAAGGGACGTATTGGTTTAAATGGTCTTTTAGACGATTTTGTGAGACAGATGGGTTCGGAATCATAAAAACAGTGTGTACGCAAAGGAGGAAAGTTGTTTTGAGTGCCGAAACGTGGAAAAAATTAATGTATAACGAAAAAAAACAAAAGGGCGGTATTGGTTTAAATAGCTTTTTAGACAGTTTTGTGAGTCAGATGGGTTCGGAATGTTAAAAACAGTGTGTACGCGGAGGAGGAAAGTTGTTTTGAGTGCAAAAACGTGGAAAAAAATGAATGTATAAGGAAAAGAAACAAAAGGGAGGTATTGGTTTAAATAGTCTTTTAGACGATTTTGTGAGACAGATGGGTTCGGAATCATAAAAAAAGTGTGTACGCGAAGGAGGAAAGTTGTTTTGAGTGCAAAAACGTGGAAAAAATGAATGTATAAGGAAAAGAAACAAAAGGGAGGTATTGGTTTAAATAGCTTTTTAGACAGTTTTGTGAGTCAGATGGGTTTGGAATGTTAAAAACAGTGTGTACGCGGAGGAGGAAAGTTGTTTTGAGTGCAAAAACGTGGAAAAAAATGAATGTATAAGGAAAAGAAACAAAAGGGAGGTATTGGTTTAAATGGTCTTTTAGACGATTTTGTGAGTCAGATGGGTTCGGAATCATAAAAACAGTGTGTACGCGAAGGAGGAAAGTTGTTTTGAGTGCAAAAACGTGGAAAAAATGAATGTATAAGGAAAAGAAACAAAAGGGAGGTATTGGTTTAAATGGTCTTTTAGACGGTTTTGTGAGTCAGGTGGGTTCGGAATCATAAAAAAAGTTTGTACGAGAAGGAGGAAAGTTGGAAAAACGTGGAAAAAATGAATGTATAAGGAAAAGAAACAAAAGGGCGGTATTGGTTTAAATGGCCTTTTAGACGGTTTTGCGAGTCAGGTAGGTTCGGAATCATCAGAAAAGTGTGTACAAGGAGGAATGTTGTTTTGAATGCAAAAACGTGGAAAAAACGAATGTATAAGGAAAAGAAACAAAAGGGAGGTATTGGTTTAAATGGCCTTTTTAACGATTTTGTGAGTCAGATGGGTTCGGAATCATAAAAAAAGTGTGTACGCGAAGGAGGAAAATTGTTTTGAGTGCAAAAACGTGGAAAAAATGAATGTATAAGGAAAAGAAACAAAAGGGCTGTATTGGTTTAAATGGCTTTTTAGACAGTTTTGTGAGTCAGATGGGTTGGGAATCTTAAAAACAGTGTGTACGCGAAGGAGGAAAGTTGTCTTGAGTGCAAAAACGCGGTAAAAATGAATGTATAAGGAAAAGAAACAAAAGGGAGGTTTTGGTTTAAATGGTCTTTTAGGCGATTTTGTGAGTCAGATGGGTTCGGAATCTTAAAAACAGTGTGTACGCGAAGAAGGAAAGTTGTCTTGAGTGCGAAAACGTGGAAAACTAAATGTATAAGGAAAAGAAACAAAAGGGAGGTATTGGTTTAAATGGTCTTTTAGACGATTTTGCGAGTCAGATGGGTTCGGAATCATAAAAATAGTGTGTACGCGAAGGAGGAAAGTTGTCTTGAGTGCAAAAACGTGAAGAAATGAATGTATAAGGAAAAGAAACAAAAGAGAGGTATTGGTTTAAATGGTCTTTTAGACGATTTTGTGATTCAGATGGGTTCGGAATCATAAAAACAGTGTGTACGCGAAGGAGGAAAGTTGTTTTATGTGCAAAAACGTGGAAAAAATTAATGTATAACGAAAAAAAAACATAAGGGCGGTATTGGTTTAAATGGCATTTTAGACAGTTTTGTGATTCAGATGGGTTTGGAATCTTAAAAACAGTGTGTACGCGAAGGAGGAAAGTTGTCTTGAGTGCAAAAACGTGGAAAAAACGAATGTATAAGGAAAAGAAACAAATGGGCGGTATTGGTTTAAATGGCCTTTTAGACGGTTTTTGTGAGTCAGGTGGGTTCGGATTCATAAAAAAAGTGTGTACGAGAAGGAGGAAAATTGGAAAAACGTGGAAAAAATGAATGTATAAAGAAAAGAAACAAAAGGGCGGTATTGGTTTAAATGGCCTTTTTAACGATTTTGTGAGTCAGATGGGTTCGGAATCATAAAAAAAGTGTGTACGCGAAGGAGGAAAGTTGGAAAAACGTGGAAAAAATGAATGTATAAGGAAAAGAAACAAAAGGGCGGTATTGGTTTAAATGGCCTTTTTAACGATTTTGTGAGTCAGATGGGTTGGGAATCTTAAAAACAGTGTGTACGCGGAGGAGGAAAGTTGTTTTGAGTGCAAACACGTGGAAAAAATGAATGTATAAGGAAAAGAAACAAAAGGGAGGTATTGGTTTAAATGGGCTTTTAGACGATATTGTGAGTCAGATGGGTTCGGAATCATAAAAACAGTGTGTACGCGAAGGAGGAAAGTTGTCTTGAGTGCAAAAACGTGGAAAAAATGAATGTATAAGGAAAAGAAACAAAAGGGCGGTATTGGTTTAAATGGCCTTTTTAACGATTTTGTGAGTCAGGTGGGTTCGGAATCATAAAAAAAGTGTGTACGAGAAGGAGGAAAGTTGGAAAAACGTGGAAAAAATGAATGTATAAGGAAAAGAAACAAAAGGGCGGTATTGGTTTAAATGGCCTTTTAGACGGTTTTGTGAGTCAGGTAGGTTCGGAATCATCAGAAAAGTGTGTACGCGAAGGAGGAAAGTTGTCTTGAGTGCCGAAACGTGGAAAAAATAAATGTATAACGAAAAGAAACAAAAGGGCGGTATTGGTTTAAATGGGCTTTTAGACGATATTGTGAGTCAGATGGGTTCGGAATCATAAAAACAGTGTGTACGCGAAGGAGGAAAGTTGTCTTGAGTGCAAAAACGTGGAAAAAACGAATGTATAAGGAAAAGAAACAAAAGGGACGTATTGGTTTAAATGGTCTTTTAGACGATTTTGTGAGACAGATGGGTTCGGAATCATAAAAACAGTGTGTACGCGAAGGATTAAAGTTGTTTTGAGTGCCGAAACGTGGAAAAAATTAATGTATAACGAAAAAAAACAAAAGGGCGGTATTGGTTTAAATAGCTTTTTAGACAGTTTTGTGAGTCAGATGGGTTTGGAATGTTAAAAACAGTGTGTACGCGGAGGAGGAAAGTTGTTTTGAGTGCAAAAAAGTGGAAAAAAATGAATGTATAAGGAAAAGAAACAAAAGGGAGGTATTGGTTTAAATGGTCTTTTAGACGATTTTGTGAGTCAGATGGGTTCGGAATCATAAAAACAGTGTGTACGCGAAGGAGGAAAGTTGTTTTGAGTGCAAAAACGTGGAAAAAATGAATGTATAAGGAAAAGAAACAAAAGGGAGGTATTGGTTTAAATGGTCTTTTAGACGGTTTTGTGAGTCAGGTGGGTTCGGAATCATAAAAAAAGTTTGTACGAGAAGGAGGAAAGTTGGAAAAACGTGGAAAAAATGAATGTATAAGGAAAAGAAACAAAAGGGCGGTATTGGTTTAAATGGCCTTTTAGACGGTTTTGCGAGTCAGGTAGGTTCGGAATCATCAGAAAAGTGTGTACGCGAAGGAGGAAAGTTGTCTTGAGTGCAAAAACGCGGTAAAAATGAATGTATAAGGAAAAGAAACAAAAGGGAGGTTTTGGTTTAAATGGTCTTTTAGGCGATTTTGTGAGTCAGATGGGTTCGGAATCATAAAAACAGTGTGTACGCGAAGGAGGAAAGTTGTTTTGAGTGCAAAAACGTGGAAAAAATTATTGTATAACGAAAAAAAACATAAGGGCGGTATTGCTTTAAATGGCTTTTTAGACAGTTTTGTGATTCAGATGGGTTTGGAATCTTAAAAACAGTGTGTACGCGAAGGAGGAAAGTTGTCTTGAGTGCAAAAATGTGGAAAAAATGAATGTATAAGGAATAGAAACAAAAGGGAGGTATTGGTTTAAATGGTCTTTTAGACGATTTTGCGAGTCAGATGGGTTCGGAATCATAAAAATAGTGTGTACGCGAAGGAGGAAAGTTGTCTTGAGTGCAAAAACGTGGAAAAAATGAATGTATAAGGAAAAGAAACAAAAGGGACGTATTGGTTTAAATGGTCTTTTAGACGATTTTGTGAGACAGATGGGTTCGGAATCATAAAAACAGTGTGTACGCGAAGGATTAAAGTTGTTTTGAGTGCCGAAACGTGGAAAAAATTAATGTATAACGAAAAAAAACAAAAGGGCGGTATTGGTTTAAATAGCTTTTTAGACAGTTTTGTGATTCAGATGGGTTTGGAATCTTAAAAACAGTGTGTACGCGAAGAAGGAAAGTTGTCTTGAGTGCAAAAACGTGGAAAAAATGAATGTATAAAGAAAAGAAACAAAAGGGAGGTATTGGTTTAAATGGTCTTTTAGACGATTTTGTGAGACAAATGGGTTCGGAATCATAAAAACAGTGTGTACGCAAAGGAGAAAAGTTGTTTTGAGTGCCGAAACGTGGAAAAAATTAATGTATAACGAAAAAAAACAAAAGGGCGGTATTGGTTTAAATAGCTTTTTAGACAGTTTTGTGAGTCAGATGGGTTCGGAATGTTAAAAACAGTGTGTACGCGGAGGAGGAAAGTTGTTTTGAGTGCAAAAACGTGGAAAAAACGAATGTATAAGGAAAAGAAACAAAAGGGAGGTATTGGTTTAAAAGGCCTTTTTAACGATATTGTGAGTCAGATGGGTTCGGAATCATAAAAACAGTGTGTACGCGAAGGAGGAAAGTTGTCTTGAGTGCAAAAACGTGGAAAAAATGAATGTATAAGGAAAAGAAACAAAAGGGAGGTATTGGTTTAAATAGCTTTTTAGACAGTTTTGTGAGTCAGATGGGTTTGGAATGTTAAAAACAGTGTGTACGCGGAGGAGGAAAGTTGTTTTGAGTGCAAAAACGTGGAAAAAAATGAATGTATAAGGAAAAGAAACAAAAGGGAGGTATTGGTTTAAATGGTCTTTTAGACGATTTTGTGAGTCAGATGGGTTCGGAATCATAAAAACAGTGTGTACGCGAAGGAGGAAAGTTGTTTTGAGTGCAAAAACGTGGAAAAAATGAATGTATAAGGAAAAGAAACAAAAGGGAGGTATTGGTTTAAATGGTCTTTTAGACGGTTTTGTGAGTCAGGTGGGTTCGGAATCATAAAAAAAGTTTGTACGAGAAGGAGGAAAGTTGGAAAAACGTGGAAAAAATGAATGTATAAGGAAAAGAAACAAAAGGGCGGTATTGGTTTAAATGGCCTTTTAGACGGTTTTGCGAGTCAGGTAGGTTCGGAATCATCAGAAAAGTGTGTACAAGGAGGAATGTTGTTTTGAATGCAAAAACGTGGAAAAAACGAATGTATAAGGAAAAGAAACAAAAGGGAGGTATTGGTTTAAATGGCCTTTTTAACGATTTTGTGAGTCAGATGGGTTCGGAATCATAAAAAAAGTGTGTACGCGAAGGAGGAAAATTGTTTTGAGTGCAAAAACGTGGAAAAAATGAATGTATAAGGAAAAGAAACAAAAGGGCTGTATTGGTTTAAATGGCTTTTTAGACAGTTTTGTGAGTCAGATGGGTTGGGAATCTTAAAAACAGTGTGTACGCGAAGGAGGAAAGTTGTCTTGAGTGCAAAAACGCGGTAAAAATGAATGTATAAGGAAAAGAAACAAAAGGGAGGTTTTGGTTTAAATGGTCTTTTAGGCGATTTTGTGAGTCAGATGGGTTCGGAATCATAAAAACAGTGTGTACGCGAAGGAGGAAAGTTGTTTTGAGTGCAAAAACGCGGAAAAAATTATTGTATAACGAAAAAAAACATAAGGGCGGTATTGCTTTAAATGGCTTTTTAGACAGTTTTGTGATTCAGATGGGTTTGGAATCTTAAAAACAGTGTGTACGCGAAGGAGGAAAGTTGTCTTGAGTGCAAAAACGTGGAAAAAATGAATGTATAAGGAAAAGAAACAAAAGGGAGGTATTGGTTTAAATAGCATTTTAGACAGTTTTGTGATTCAGATGGGTTTGGAATCTTAAAAACAGTGTGTACGCGAAGAAGGAAAGTTGTCTTGAGTGCGAAAACGTGGAAAACTAAATGTGTAAGGAAAAGAAACAAAAGGGAGGTATTGGTTTAAATGGTCTTTTAGACGATTTTGCGAGTCAGATGGGTTCGGAATCATAAAAATAGTGTGTACGCGAAGGAGGAAAGTTGTCTTGAGTGCAAAAACGTGAAGAAATGAATGTACAAGGAAAAGAAACAAAAGGGAGGTATTGGTTTAAATAGTCTTTTAGACAATTTTGTGAGACAGATGGGTTCGGAATCATAAAAACAGTGTGTACGCAAAGGAGGAAAGTTGTTTTGAGTGCCGAAACGTGGAAAAAATGAATGTATAAGGAAAAGAAACAAAAGAGAGGTATTGGTTTAAATGGTCTTTTAGACGATTTTGTGATTCAGATGGGTTCGGAATCATAAAAACAGTGTGTACGCGAAGGAGGAAAGTTGTTTTATGTGCAAAAACGTGGAAAAAATTAATGTATAACGAAAAAAAAACATAAGGGCGGTATTGGTTTAAATGGCATTTTAGACAGTTTTGTGATTCAGATGGGTTTGGAATCTTAAAAACAGTGTGTACGCGAAGGAGGAAAGTTGTCTTGAGTGCAAAAACGTGGAAAAAACGAATGTATAAGGAAAAGAAACAAATGGGCGGTATTGGTTTAAATGGCCTTTTAGACGGTTTTTGTGAGTCAGGTGGGTTCGGATTCATAAAAAAAGTGTGTACGAGAAGGAGGAAAGTTGGAAAAACGTGGAAAAAATGAATGTATAAAGAAAAGAAACAAAAGGGCGGTATTGGTTTAAATGGCCTTTTTAACGATTTTGTGAGTCAGATGGGTTCGGAATCATAAAAAAAGTGTGTACGCGAAGGAGGAAAGTTGGAAAAACGTGGAAAAAATGAATGTATAAGGAAAAGAAACAAAAGGGCGGTATTGGTTTAAATGGCCTTTTTAACGATTTTGTGAGTCAGATGGGTTGGGAATCTTAAAAACAGTGTGTACGCGGAGGAGGAAAGTTGTTTTGAGTGCAAACACGTGGAAAAAATGAATGTATAAGGAAAAGAAACAAAAGGGAGGTATTGGTTTAAATGGGCTTTTAGACGATATTGTGAGTCAGATGGGTTCGGAATCATAAAAACAGTGTGTACGCGAAGGAGGAAAGTTGTCTTGAGTGCAAAAACGTGGAAAAAATGAATGTATAAGGAAAAGAAACAAAAGGGCGGTATTGGTTTAAATGGCCTTTTTAACGATTTTGTGAGTCAGGTGGGTTCGGAATCATAAAAAAAGTGTGTACGAGAAGGAGGAAAGTTGGAAAAACGTGGAAAAAATGAATGTATAAGGAAAAGAAACAAAAGGGCGGTATTGGTTTAAATGGCCTTTTAGACGGTTTTGTGAGTCAGGTAGGTTCGGAATCATCAGAAAAGTGTGTACGCGAAGGAGGAAAGTTGTCTTGAGTGCCGAAACGTGGAAAAAATAAATGTATAACGAAAAGAAACAAAAGGGCGGTATTGGTTTAAATGGGCTTTTAGACGATATTGTGAGTCAGATGGGTTCGGAATCATAAAAACAGTGTGTACGCGAAGGAGGAAAGTTGTCTTGAGTGCAAAAACGTGGAAAAAACGAATGTATAAGGAAAAGAAACAAAAGGGACGTATTGGTTTAAATGGTCTTTTAGACGATTTTGTGAGACAGATGGGTTCGGAATCATAAAAACAGTGTGTACGCGAAGGATTAAAGTTGTTTTGAGTGCCGAAACGTGGAAAAAATTAATGTATAACGAAAAAAAACAAAAGGGCGGTATTGGTTTAAATAGCTTTTTAGACAGTTTTGTGAGTCAGATGGGTTTGGAATGTTAAAAACAGTGTGTACGCGGAGGAGGAAAGTTGTTTTGAGTGCAAAAAAGTGGAAAAAAATGAATGTATAAGGAAAAGAAACAAAAGGGAGGTATTGGTTTAAATGGTCTTTTAGACGATTTTGTGAGTCAGATGGGTTCGGAATCATAAAAACAGTGTGTACGCGAAGGAGGAAAGTTGTTTTGAGTGCAAAAACGTGGAAAAAATGAATGTATAAGGAAAAGAAACAAAAGGGAGGTATTGGTTTAAATGGTCTTTTAGACGGTTTTGTGAGTCAGGTGGGTTCGGAATCATAAAAAAAGTTTGTACGAGAAGGAGGAAAGTTGGAAAAACGTGGAAAAAATGAATGTATAAGGAAAAGAAACAAAATGGCGGTATTGGTTAAAATGGCCTTTTAGACGGTTTTGCGAGTCAGGTAGGTTCGGAATCATCAGAAAAGTGTGTACAAGGAGGAATGTTGTTTTGAATGCAAAAACGTGGAAAAAACGAATGTATAAGGAAAAGAAACAAAAGGGAGGTATTGGTTTAAATGGCCTTTTTAACGATTTTGTGAGTCAGATGGGTTCGGAATCATAAAAAAAGTGTGTACGCGAAGGAGGAAAATTGTTTTGAGTGCAAAAACGTGGAAAAAATGAATGTATAAGGAAAAGAAACAAAAGGGCTGTATTGGTTTAAATGGCTTTTTAGACAGTTTTGTGAGTCAGATGGGTTGGGAATCTTAAAAACAGTGTGTACGCGAAGGAGGAAAGTTGTCTTGAGTGCAAAAACGCGGTAAAAATGAATGTATAAGGAAAAGAAACAAAAGGGAGGTTTTGGTTTAAATGGTCTTTTAGGCGATTTTGTAAGTCAGATGGGTTCGGAATCATAAAAACAGTGTGTACGCGAAGGAGGAAAGTTGTTTTGAGTGCAAAAACGCGGAAAAAATTATTGTATAACGAAAAAAAACATAAGGGCGGTATTGCTTTAAATGGCTTTTTAGACAGTTTTGTGATTCAGATGGGTTTGGAATCTTAAAAACAGTGTGTACGCGAAGGAGGAAAGTTGTCTTGAGTGCAAAAACGTGGAAAAAATGAATGTATAAGGAAAAGAAACAAAAGGGAGGTATTGGTTTAAATGGCATTTTAGACAGTTTTGTGATTCAGATGGGTTTGGAATCTTAAAAACAGTGTGTACGCGAAGAAGGAAAGTTGTCTTGAGTGCGAAAACGTGGAAAACTAAATGTATAAGGAAAAGAAACAAAAGGGAGGTATTGGTTTAAATGGTCTTTTAGACGATTTTGCGAGTCAGATGGGTTCGGAATCATAAAAATAGTGTGTACGCGAAGGAGGAAAGTTGTCTTGAGTGCAAAAACGTGAAGAAATGAATGTATAAGGAAAAGAAACAAAAGGGAGGTATTGGTTTAAATAGTCTTTTAGACAATTTTGTGAGACAGATGGGTTCGGAATCATAAAAACAGTGTGTACGCAAAGGAGGAAAGTTGTTTTGAGTGCCGAAACGTGGAAAAAATGAATGTATAAGGAAAAGAAACAAAAGAGAGGTATTGGTTTAAATGGTCTTTTAGACGATTTTGTGATTCAGATGGGTTCGGAATCATAAAAACAGTGTGTACGCGAAGGAGGAAAGTTGTTTTATGTGCAAAAACGTGGAAAAAATTAATGTATAACGAAAAAAAAACATAAGGGCGGTATTGGTTTAAATGGCATTTTAGACAGTTTTGTGATTCAGATGGGTTTGGAATCTTAAAAACAGTGTGTACGCGAAGGAGGAAAGTTGTCTTGAGTGCAAAAACGTGGAAAAAACGAATGTATAAGGAAAAGAAACAAATGGGCGGTATTGGTTTAAATGGCCTTTTAGACGGTTTTTGTGAGTCAGGTGGGTTCGGATTCATAAAAAAAGTGTGTACGAGAAGGAGGAAAGTTGGAAAAACGTGGAAAAAATGAATGTATAAAGAAAAGAAACAAAAGGGCGGTATTGGTTTAAATGGCCTTTTTAACGATTTTGTGAGTCAGATGGGTTCGGAATCATAAAAAAAGTGTGTACGCGAAGGAGGAAAGTTGGAAAAACGTGGAAAAAATGAATGTATAAATAAAAGAAACAAAAGGGCTGTATTGGTTTAAATGGCCTTTTTAACGATTTTGTGAGTCAGATGGGTTGGGAATCTTAAAAACAGTGTGTACGCGGAGGAGGAAAGTTGTTTTGAGTGCAAACACGTGGAAAAAATGAATGTATAAGGAAAAGAAACAAAAGGGAGGTATTGGTTTAAATGGGCTTTTAGACGATATTGTGAGTCAGATGGGTTCGGAATCATAAAAACAGTGTGTACGCGAAGGAGGAAAGTTGTCTTGAGTGCCGAAACGTGGAAAAAATTAATGTATAACGAAAAAAAACAAAAGGGCGGTATTGGTTTAAATAGCTTTTTAGACAGTTTTGTGAGTCAGATGGGTTTGGAATGTTAAAAACAGTGTGTACGCGGAGGAGGAAAGTTGTTTTGAGTGCAAAAACGTGGAAAAAAATGAATGTATAAGGAAAAGAAACAAAAGGGAGGTATTGGTTTAAATGGTCTTTTAGACGATTTTGTGAGTCAGATGGGTTCGGAATCATAAAAACAGTGTGTACGCGAAGGAGGAAATTTGTTTTGAGTGCAAAAACGTGGAAAAAATGAATGTATAAGGAAAAGAAACAAAAGGGAGGTATTGGTTTAAATGGTCTTTTAGACGGTTTTGTGAGTCAGGTGGGTTCGGAATCATAAAAAAAGTTTGTACGAGAAGGAGGAAAGTTGGAAAAACGTGGAAAAAATGAATGTATAAGGAAAAGAAACAAAAGGGCGGTATTGGTTTAAATGGCCTTTTAGACGGTTTTGCGAGTCAGGTAGGTTCGGAATCATCAGAAAAGTGTGTACGCGAAGGAGGAAAGTTGTTTTGAGTGCAAAAACGTGGAAAAAATTATTGTATAACGAAAAAAAACATAAGGGCGGTATTGCTTTAAATGGCTTTTTAGACAGTTTTGTGATTCAGATGGGTTTGGAATCTTAAAAACAGTGTGTACGCGAAGGAGGAAAGTTGTCTTGAGTGCAAAAATGTGGAAAAAATGAATGTATAAGGAATAGAAACAAAAGGGAGGTATTGGTTTAAATGGTCTTTTAGACGATTTTGCGAGTCAGATGGGTTCGGAATCATAAAAATAGTGTGTACGCGAAGGAGGAAAGTTGTCTTGAGTGCAAAAACGTGGAAAAAATGAATGTATAAGGAAAAGAAACAAAAGGGACGTATTGGTTTAAATGGTCTTTTAGACGATTTTGTGAGACAGATGGGTTCGGAATCATAAAAACAGTGTGTACGCGAAGGATTAAAGTTGTTTTGAGTGCCGAAACGTGGAAAAAATTAATGTATAACGAAAAAAAACAAAAGGGCGGTATTGGTTTAAATAGCTTTTTAGACAGTTTTGTGATTCAGATGGGTTTGGAATCTTAAAAACAGTGTGTACGCGAAGAAGGAAAGTTGTCTTGAGTGCGAAAACGTGGAAAACTAAATGTATAAGGAAAAGAAACAAAAGGGAGGTATTGGTTTAAATGGTCTTTTAGACGATTTTGCGAGTCAGATGGGTTCGGAATCATAAAAATAGTGTGTACGCGAAGGAGGAAAGTTGTCTTGAGTGCAAAAACGTGAAGAAATGAATGTATAAGGAAAAGAAACAAAAGGGACGTATTGGTTTAAATGGTCTTTTAGACGATTTTGTGAGACAGATGGGTTCGGAATCATAAAAACAGTGCGTACGCGAAGGATTAAAGTTGTTTTGAATGCCGAAACGTGGAAAAAATTAATGTATAACGAAAAAAAACAAAAGGGCGGTATTGGTTTAAATAGCTTTTTAGACAGTTTTGTGATTCAGATGGGTTTGGAATCTTAAAAACAGTGTGTACGCGAAGAAGGAAAGTTGTCTTGAGTGCAAAAACGTGGAAAAAATGAATGTATAAGGAAAAGAAACAAAAGGGACGTATTGGTTTAAATGGTCTTTTAGACGATTTTGTGAGACAGATGGGTTCGGAATCATAAAAACAGTGTGTACGCAAAGGAGGAAAGTTGTTTTGAGTGCCGAAACGTGGAAAAAATTAATGTATAACGAAAAAAAACAAAAGGGCGGTATTGGTTTAAATAGCTTTTTAGACAGTTTTGTGAGTCAGATGGGTTCGGAATGTTAAAAACAGTGTGTACGCGGAGGAGGAAAGTTCTTTGAGTGCAAAAACGTGGAAAAAAATGAATGTATAAGGAAAAGAAACAAAAGGGAGGTATTGGTTTAAATGGTCTTTTAGACGATTTTGTGAGTCAGATGGGTTCGGAATCATAAAAACAGTGTGTACGCGAAGGAGGAAAGTTGTTTTGAGTGCAAAAACGTGGAAAAAAATGAATGTATAAGGAAAAGAAACAAAAGGGAGGTATTGGTTTAAATGGTCTTTTAGACGATTTTGTGAGTCAGATGGGTTCGGAATCATAAAAACAGTGTGTACGCGAAGGAGGAAAGTTGTTTTGAGTGCAAAAACGTGGAAAAAATGAATGTATAAGGAAAAGAAACAAAAGGGAGGTATTGGTTTAAATGGTCTTTTAGACGGTTTTGTGAGTCAGGTGGGTTCGGAATCATAAAAAAAGTTTGTACGAGAAGGAGGAAAGTTGGAAAAACGTGGAAAAAATGAATGTATAAGGAAAAGAAACAAAAGGGCGGTATTGGTTTAAATGGCCTTTTAGACGGTTTTGCGAGTCAGGTAGGTTCGGAATCATCAGAAAAGTGTGTACAAGGAGGAATGTTGTTTTGAATGCAAAAACGTGGAAAAAACGAATGTATAAGGAAAAGAAACAAAAGGGAGGTATTGGTTTAAATGGCCTTTTTAACGATTTTGTGAGTCAGATGGGTTCGGAATCATAAAAAAAGTGTGTACGCGAAGGAGGAAAATTGTTTTGAGTGCAAAAACGTGGAAAAAATGAATGTATAAGGAAAAGAAACAAAAGGGCTGTATTGGTTTAAATGGCTTTTTAGACAGTTTTGTGAGTCAGATGGGTTGGGAATCTTAAAAACAGTGTGTACGCGAAGGAGGAAAGTTGTCTTGAGTGCAAAAACGCGGTAAAAATGAATGTATAAGGAAAAGAAACAAAAGGGAGGTTTTGGTTTAAATGGTCTTTTAGGCGATTTTGTGAGTCAGATGGGTTCGGAATCATAAAAACAGTGTGTACGCGAAGGAGGAAAGTTGTTTTGAGTGCAAAAACGCGGAAAAAATTATTGTATAACGAAAAAAAACATAAGGGCGGTATTGCTTTAAATGGCTTTTTAGACAGTTTTGTGATTCAGATGGGTTTGGAATCTTAAAAACAGTGTGTACGCGAAGGAGGAAAGTTGTCTTGAGTGCAAAAACGTGAAGAAATGAATGTATAAGGAAAAGAAACAAAAGGGACGTATTGGTTTAAATGGTCTTTTAGACGATTTTGTGAGACAGATGGGTTCGGAATCATAAAAACAGTGCGTACGCGAAGGATTAAAGTTGTTTTGAATGCCGAAACGTGGAAAAAATTAATGTATAACGAAAAAAAACAAAAGGGCGGTATTGGTTTAAATAGCTTTTTAGACAGTTTTGTGATTCAGATGGGTTTGGAATCTTAAAAACAGTGTGTACGCGAAGAAGGAAAGTTGTCTTGAGTGCGAAAACGTGGAAAAGTGAATGTATAAGGAAAAGAAACATAAGGGCGGTATTGGTTTAAATGGCATTTTAGACAGTTTTGTGATTCAGATGGGTTTGGAATCTTAAAAACAGTGTGTACGCGAAGGAGGAAAGTTGTTTTGAGTGCAAAAACGTGGAAAAAAATGAATGTATAAGGAAAAGAAACAAAAGGGAGGTATTGGTTTAAATAGTCTTTTAGACGATTTTGTGAGACAGATGGGTTCGGAATCATAAAAAAAGTGTGTACGCGAAGGAGGAAAGTTGTTTTGAGTGCAAAAACGTGGAAAAAATGAATGTATAAGGAAAAGAAACAAAAGGGAGGTATTGGTTTAAATAGCTTTTTAGACAGTTTTGTGAGTCAGATGGGTTTGGAATGTTAAAAACAGTGTGTACGCGGAGGAGGAAAGTTGTTTTGAGTGCAAAAACGTGGAAAAAAATGAATGTATAAGGAAAAGAAACAAAAGGGAGGTATTGGTTTAAATGGTCTTTTAGACGATTTTGTGAGTCAGATGGGTTCGGAATCATAAAAACAGTGTGTACGCGAAGGAGGAAAGTTGTTTTGAGTGCAAAAACGTGGAAAAAATGAATGTATAAGGAAAAGAAACAAAAGGGAGGTATTGGTTTAAATGGTCTTTTAGACGGTTTTGTGAGTCAGGTGGGTTCGGAATCATAAAAAAAGTTTGTACGAGAAGGAGGAAAGTTGGAAAAACGTGGAAAAAATGAATGTATAAGGAAAAGAAACAAAAGGGCGGTATTGGTTTAAATGGCCTTTTAGACGGTTTTGCGAGTCAGGTAGGTTCGGAATCATCAGAAAAGTGTGTACAAGGAGGAATGTTGTTTTGAATGCAAAAACGTGGAAAAAACGAATGTATAAGGAAAAGAAACAAAAGGGAGGTATTGGTTTAAATGGCCTTTTTAACGATTTTGTGAGTCAGATGGGTTCGGAATCATAAAAAAAGTGTGTACGCGAAGGAGGAAAATTGTTTTGAGTGCAAAAACGTGGAAAAAATGAATGTATAAGGAAAAGAAACAAAAGGGCTGTATTGGTTTAAATGGCTTTTTAGACAGTTTTGTGAGTCAGATGGGTTGGGAATCTTAAAAACAGTGTGTACGCGAAGGAGGAAAGTTGTCTTGAGTGCAAAAACGCGGTAAAAATGAATGTATAAGGAAAAGAAACAAAAGGGAGGTTTTGGTTTAAATGGTCTTTTAGGCGATTTTGTGAGTCAGATGGGTTCGGAATCTTAAAAACAGTGTGTACGCGAAGAAGGAAAGTTGTCTTGAGTGCGAAAACGTGGAAAACTAAATGTATAAGGAAAAGAAACAAAAGGGAGGTATTGGTTTAAATGGTCTTTTAGACGATTTTGCGAGTCAGATGGGTTCGGAATCATAAAAATAGTGTGTACGCGAAGGAGGAAAGTTGTCTTGAGTGCAAAAACGTGAAGAAATGAATGTATAAGGAAAAGAAACAAAAGAGAGGTATTGGTTTAAATGGTCTTTTAGACGATTTTGTGATTCAGATGGGTTCGGAATCATAAAAACAGTGTGTACGCGAAGGAGGAAAGTTGTTTTATGTGCAAAAACGTGGAAAAAATTAATGTATAACGAAAAAAAAACATAAGGGCGGTATTGGTTTAAATGGCATTTTAGACAGTTTTGTGATTCAGATGGGTTTGGAATCTTAAAAACAGTGTGTACGCGAAGGAGGAAAGTTGTCTTGAGTGCAAAAACGTGGAAAAAACGAATGTATAAGGAAAAGAAACAAATGGGCGGTATTGGTTTAAATGGCCTTTTAGACG
The DNA here is from genome assembly GCA_963930645.1 of Salticus scenicus. Lineage (NCBI taxonomy): Eukaryota > Metazoa > Arthropoda > Arachnida > Araneae > Salticidae > Salticus > Salticus scenicus. The sequence continues at coordinate 309,313,168 of OZ005655.1, forward strand.
GTTTTTGTGAGTCAGGTGGGTTCGGATTCATAAAAAAAGTGTGTACGAGAAGGAGGAAAATTGGAAAAACGTGGAAAAAATGAATGTATAAAGAAAAGAAACAAAAGGGCGGTATTGGTTTAAATGGCCTTTTTAACGATTTTGTGAGTCAGATGGGTTCGGAATCATAAAAAAAGTGTGTACGCGAAGGAGGAAAGTTGGAAAAACGTGGAAAAAATGAATGTATAAGGAAAAGAAACAAAAGGGCGGTATTGGTTTAAATGGCCTTTTTAACGATTTTGTGAGTCAGATGGGTTGGGAATCTTAAAAACAGTGTGTACGCGGAGGAGGAAAGTTGTTTTGAGTGCAAACACGTGGAAAAAATGAATGTATAAGGAAAAGAAACAAAAGGGAGGTATTGGTTTAAATGGGCTTTTAGACGATATTGTGAGTCAGATGGGTTCGGAATCATAAAAACAGTGTGTACGCGAAGGAGGAAAGTTGTCTTGAGTGCAAAAACGTGGAAAAAATGAATGTATAAGGAAAAGAAACAAAAGGGCGGTATTGGTTTAAATGGCCTTTTTAACGATTTTGTGAGTCAGGTGGGTTCGGAATCATAAAAAAAGTGTGTACGAGAAGGAGGAAAGTTGGAAAAACGTGGAAAAAATGAATGTATAAGGAAAAGAAACAAAAGGGCGGTATTGGTTTAAATGGCCTTTTAGACGGTTTTGTGAGTCAGGTAGGTTCGGAATCATCAGAAAAGTGTGTACGCGAAGGAGGAAAGTTGTCTTGAGTGCCGAAACGTGGAAAAAATAAATGTATAACGAAAAGAAACAAAAGGGCGGTATTGGTTTAAATGGGCTTTTAGACGATATTGTGAGTCAGATGGGTTCGGAATCATAAAAACAGTGTGTACGCGAAGGAGGAAAGTTGTCTTGAGTGCAAAAACGTGGAAAAAACGAATGTATAAGGAAAAGAAACAAAAGGGACGTATTGGTTTAAATGGTCTTTTAGACGATTTTGTGAGACAGATGGGTTCGGAATCATAAAAACAGTGTGTACGCGAAGGATTAAAGTTGTTTTGAGTGCCGAAACGTGGAAAAAATTAATGTATAACGAAAAAAAACAAAAGGGCGGTATTGGTTTAAATAGCTTTTTAGACAGTTTTGTGAGTCAGATGGGTTTGGAATGTTAAAAACAGTGTGTACGCGGAGGAGGAAAGTTGTTTTGAGTGCAAAAAAGTGGAAAAAAATGAATGTATAAGGAAAAGAAACAAAAGGGAGGTATTGGTTTAAATGGTCTTTTAGACGATTTTGTGAGTCAGATGGGTTCGGAATCATAAAAACAGTGTGTACGCGAAGGAGGAAAGTTGTTTTGAGTGCAAAAACGTGGAAAAAATGAATGTATAAGGAAAAGAAACAAAAGGGAGGTATTGGTTTAAATGGTCTTTTAGACGGTTTTGTGAGTCAGGTGGGTTCGGAATCATAAAAAAAGTTTGTACGAGAAGGAGGAAAGTTGGAAAAACGTGGAAAAAATGAATGTATAAGGAAAAGAAACAAAAGGGCGGTATTGGTTTAAATGGCCTTTTAGACGGTTTTGCGAGTCAGGTAGGTTCGGAATCATCAGAAAAGTGTGTACGCGAAGGAGGAAAGTTGTCTTGAGTGCAAAAACGCGGTAAAAATGAATGTATAAGGAAAAGAAACAAAAGGGAGGTTTTGGTTTAAATGGTCTTTTAGGCGATTTTGTGAGTCAGATGGGTTCGGAATCATAAAAACAGTGTGTACGCGAAGGAGGAAAGTTGTTTTGAGTGCAAAAACGTGGAAAAAATTATTGTATAACGAAAAAAAACATAAGGGCGGTATTGCTTTAAATGGCTTTTTAGACAGTTTTGTGATTCAGATGGGTTTGGAATCTTAAAAACAGTGTGTACGCGAAGGAGGAAAGTTGTCTTGAGTGCAAAAATGTGGAAAAAATGAATGTATAAGGAATAGAAACAAAAGGGAGGTATTGGTTTAAATGGTCTTTTAGACGATTTTGCGAGTCAGATGGGTTCGGAATCATAAAAATAGTGTGTACGCGAAGGAGGAAAGTTGTCTTGAGTGCAAAAACGTGGAAAAAATGAATGTATAAGGAAAAGAAACAAAAGGGACGTATTGGTTTAAATGGTCTTTTAGACGATTTTCTGAGACAGATGGGTTCGGAATCATAAAAACAGTGTGTACGCGAAGGATTAAAGGTGTTTTGAGTGCCGAAACGTGGAAAAAATTAATGTATAACGAAAAAAAACAAAAGGGCGGTATTGGTTTAAATAGCTTTTTAGACAGTTTTGTGATTCAGATGGGTTTGGAATCTTAAAAACAGTGTGTACGCGAAGAAGGAAAGTTGTCTTGAGTGCAAAAACGTGGAAAAAATGAATGTATAAAGAAAAGAAACAAAAGGGAGGTATTGGTTTAAATGGTCTTTTAGACGATTTTGTGAGACAAATGGGTTCGGAATCATAAAAACAGTGTGTACGCAAAGGAGAAAAGTTGTTTTGAGTGCCGAAACGTGGAAAAAATTAATGTATAACGAAAAAAAACAAAAGGGCGGTATTGGTTTAAATAGCTTTTTAGACAGTTTTGTGAGTCAGATGGGTTCGGAATGTTAAAAACAGTGTGTACGCGGAGGAGGAAAGTTGTTTTGAGTGCAAAAACGTGGAAAAAACGAATGTATAAGGAAAAGAAACAAAAGGGAGGTATTGGTTTAAATGGCCTTTTTAACGATATTGTGAGTCAGATGGGTTCGGAATCATAAAAACAGTGTGTACGCGAAGGAGGAAAGTTGTCTTGAGTGCAAAAACGTGGAAAAAATGAATGTATAAGGAAAAGAAACAAAAGGGAGGTATTGGTTTAAATAGCTTTTTAGACAGTTTTGTGAGTCAGATGGGTTTGGAATGTTAAAAACAGTGTGTACGCGGAGGAGGAAAGTTGTTTTGAGTGCAAAAACGTGGAAAAAAATGAATGTATAAGGAAAAGAAACAAAAGGGAGGTATTGGTTTAAATGGTCTTTTAGACGATTTTGTGAGTCAGATGGGTTCGGAATCATAAAAACAGTGTGTACGCGAAGGAGGAAAGTTGTTTTGAGTGCAAAAACGTGGAAAAAATGAATGTATAAGGAAAAGAAACAAAAGGGAGGTATTGGTTTAAATGGTCTTTTAGACGGTTTTGTGAGTCAGGTGGGTTCGGAATCATAAAAAAAGTTTGTACGAGAAGGAGGAAAGTTGGAAAAACGTGGAAAAAATGAATGTATAAGGAAAAGAAACAAAAGGGCGGTATTGGTTTAAATGGCCTTTTAGACGGTTTTGCGAGTCAGGTAGGTTCGGAATCATCAGAAAAGTGTGTACAAGGAGGAATGTTGTTTTGAATGCAAAAACGTGGAAAAAACGAATGTATAAGGAAAAGAAACAAAAGGGAGGTATTGGTTTAAATGGCCTTTTTAACGATTTTGTGAGTCAGATGGGTTCGGAATCATAAAAAAAGTGTGTACGCGAAGGAGGAAAATTGTTTTGAGTGCAAAAACGTGGAAAAAATGAATGTATAAGGAAAAGAAACAAAAGGGCTGTATTGGTTTAAATGGCTTTTTAGACAGTTTTGTGAGTCAGATGGGTTGGGAATCTTAAAAACAGTGTGTACGCGAAGGAGGAAAGTTGTCTTGAGTGCAAAAACGCGGTAAAAATGAATGTATAAGGAAAAGAAACAAAAGGGAGGTTTTGGTTTAAATGGTCTTTTAGGCGATTTTGTGAGTCAGATGGGTTCGGAATCATAAAAACAGTGTGTACGCGAAGGAGGAAAGTTGTTTTGAGTGCAAAAACGCGGAAAAAATTATTGTATAACGAAAAAAAACATAAGGGCGGTATTGCTTTAAATGGCTTTTTAGACAGTTTTGTGATTCAGATGGGTTTGGAATCTTAAAAACAGTGTGTACGCGAAGGAGGAAAGTTGTCTTGAGTGCAAAAACGTGGAAAAAATGAATGTATAAGGAAAAGAAACAAAAGGGAGGTATTGGTTTTAATAGCATTTTAGACAGTTTTGTGATTCAGATGGGTTTGGAATCTTAAAAACAGTGTGTACGCGAAGAAGGAAAGTTGTCTTGAGTGCGAAAACGTGGAAAACTAAATGTGTAAGGAAAAGAAACAAAAGGGAGGTATTGGTTTAAATGGTCTTTTAGACGATTTTGCGAGTCAGATGGGTTCGGAATCATAAAAATAGTGTGTACGCGAAGGAGGAAAGTTGTCTTGAGTGCAAAAACGTGAAGAAATGAATGTATAAGGAAAAGAAACAAAAGGGAGGTATTGGTTTAAATAGTCTTTTAGACAATTTTGTGAGACAGATGGGTTCGGAATCATAAAAACAGTGTGTACGCAAAGGAGGAAAGTTGTTTTGAGTGCCGAAACGTGGAAAAAATGAATGTATAAGGAAAAGAAACAAAAGAGAGGTATTGGTTTAAATGGTCTTTTAGACGATTTTGTGATTCAGATGGGTTCGGAATCATAAAAACAGTGTGTACGCGAAGGAGGAAAGTTGTTTTATGTGCAAAAACGTGGAAAAAATTAATGTATAACGAAAAAAAAACATAAGGGCGGTATTGGTTTAAATGGCATTTTAGACAGTTTTGTGATTCAGATGGGTTTGGAATCTTAAAAACAGTGTGTACGCGAAGGAGGAAAGTTGTCTTGAGTGCAAAAACGTGGAAAAAACGAATGTATAAGGAAAAGAAACAAATGGGCGGTATTGGTTTAAATGGCCTTTTAGACGGTTTTTGTGAGTCAGGTGGGTTCGGATTCATAAAAAAAGTGTGTACGAGAAGGAGGAAAGTTGGAAAAACGTGGAAAAAATGAATGTATAAAGAAAAGAAACAAAAGGGCGGTATTGGTTTAAATGGCCTTTTTAACGATTTTGTGAGTCAGATGGGTTCGGAATCATAAAAAAAGTGTGTACGCGAAGGAGGAAAGTTGGAAAAACGTGGAAAAAATGAATGTATAAGGAAAAGAAACAAAAGGGCGGTATTGGTTTAAATGGCCTTTTTAACGATTTTGTGAGTCAGATGGGTTGGGAATCTTAAAAACAGTGTGTACGCGGAGGAGGAAAGTTGTTTTGAGTGCAAACACGTGGAAAAAATGAATGTATAAGGAAAAGAAACAAAAGGGAGGTATTGGTTTAAATGGGCTTTTAGACGATATTGTGAGTCAGATGGGTTCGGAATCATAAAAACAGTGTGTACGCGAAGGAGGAAAGTTGTCTTGAGTGCAAAAACGTGGAAAAAATGAATGTATAAGGAAAAGAAACAAAAGGGCGGTATTGGTTTAAATGGCCTTTTTAACGATTTTGTGAGTCAGGTGGGTTCGGAATCATAAAAAAAGTGTGTACGAGAAGGAGGAAAGTTGGAAAAACGTGGAAAAAATTAATGTATAAGGAAAAGAAACAAAAGGGCGGTATTGGTTTAAATGGCCTTTTAGACGGTTTTGTGAGTCAGGTAGGTTCGGAATCATCAGAAAAGTGTGTACGCGAAGGAGGAAAGTTGTCTTGAGTGCCGAAACGTGGAAAAAATAAATGTATAACGAAAAGAAACAAAAGGGCGGTATTGGTTTAAATGGGCTTTTAGACGATATTGTGAGTCAGATGGGTTCGGAATCATAAAAACAGTGTGTACGCGAAGGAGGAAAGTTGTCTTGAGTGCAAAAACGTGGAAAAAACGAATGTATAAGGAAAAGAAACAAAAGGGACGTATTGGTTTAAATGGTCTTTTAGACGATTTTGTGAGACAGATGGGTTCGGAATCATAAAAACAGTGTGTACGCGAAGGATTAAAGTTGTTTTGAGTGCCGAAACGTGGAAAAAATTAATGTATAACGAAAAAAAACAAAAGGGCGGTATTGGTTTAAATAGCTTTTTAGACAGTTTTGTGAGTCAGATGGGTTTGGAATGTTAAAAACAGTGTGTACGCGGAGGAGGAAAGTTGTTTTGAGTGCAAAAAAGTGGAAAAAAATGAATGTATAAGGAAAAGAAACAAAAGGGAGGTATTGGTTTAAATGGTCTTTTAGACGATTTTGTGAGTCAGATGGGTTCGGAATCATAAAAACAGTGTGTACGCGAAGGAGGAAAGTTGTTTTGAGTGCAAAAACGTGGAAAAAATGAATGTATAAGGAAAAGAAACAAAAGGGAGGTATTGGTTTAAATGGTCTTTTAGACGGTTTTGTGAGTCAGGTGGGTTCGGAATCATAAAAAAAGTTTGTACGAGAAGGAGGAAAGTTGGAAAAACGTGGAAAAAATGAATGTATAAGGAAAAGAAACAAAAGGGCGGTATTGGTTTAAATGGCCTTTTAGACGGTTTTGCGAGTCAGGTAGGTTCGGAATCATCAGAAAAGTGTGTACAAGGAGGAATGTTGTTTTGAATGCAAAAACGTGGAAAAAACGAATGTATAAGGAAAAGAAACAAAAGGGAGGTATTGGTTTAAATGGCCTTTTTAACGATTTTGTGAGTCAGATGGGTTCGGAATCATAAAAAAAGTGTGTACGCGAAGGAGGAAAATTGTTTTGAGTGCAAAAACGTGGAAAAAATGAATGTATAAGGAAAAGAAACAAAAGGGCTGTATTGGTTTAAATGGCTTTTTAGACAGTTTTGTGAGTCAGATGTGTTGGGAATCTTAAAAACAGTGTGTACGCGAAGGAGGAAAGTTGTCTTGAGTGCAAAAACGCGGTAAAAATGAATGTATAAGGAAAAGAAACAAAAGGGAGGTTTTGGTTTAAATGGTCTTTTAGGCGATTTTGTGAGTCAGATGGGTTCGGAATCATAAAAACAGTGTGTACGCGAAGGAGGAAAGTTGTTTTGAGTGCAAAAACGCGGAAAAAATTATTGTATAACGAAAAAAAACATAAGGGCGGTATTGCTTTAAATGGCTTTTTAGACAGTTTTGTGATTCAGATGGGTTTGGAATCTTAAAAACAGTGTGTACGCGAAGGAGGAAAGTTGTCTTGAGTGCAAAAACGTGGAAAAAATGAATGTATAAGGAAAAGAAACAAAAGGGAGGTATTGGTTTAAATGGCATTTTAGACAGTTTTGTGATTCAGATGGGTTTGGAATCTTAAAAACAGTGTGTACGCGAAGAAGGAAAGTTGTCTTGAGTGCGAAAACGTGGAAAACTAAATGTATAAGGAAAAGAAACAAAAGGGAGGTATTGGTTTAAATGGTCTTTTAGACGATTTTGCGAGTCAGATGGGTTCGAAATCATAAAAATAGTGTGTACGCGAAGGAGGAAAGTTGTCTTGAGTGCAAAAACGTGAAGAAATGAATGTATAAGGAAAAGAAACAAAAGGGAGGTATTGGTTTAAATAGTCTTTTAGACAATTTTGTGAGACAGATGGGTTCGGAATCATAAAAACAGTGTGTACGCAAAGGAGGAAAGTTGTTTTGAGTGCCGAAACGTGGAAAAAATGAATGTATAAGGAAAAGAAACAAAAGAGAGGTATTGGTTTAAATGGTCTTTTAGACGATTTTGTGATTCGGATGGGTTCGGAATCATAAAAACAGTGTGTACGCGAAGGAGGAAAGTTGTTTTATGTGCAAAAACGTGGAAAAAATTAATGTATAACGAAAAAAAAACATAAGGGCGGTATTGGTTTAAATGGCATTTTAGACAGTTTTGTGATTCAGATGGGTTTGGAATCTTAAAAACAGTGTGTACGCGAAGGAGGAAAGTTGTCTTGAGTGCAAAAACGTGGAAAAAACGAATGTATAAGGAAAAGAAACAAATGGGCGGTATTGGTTTAAATGGCCTTTTAGACGGTTTTTGTGAGTCAGGTGGGTTCGGATTCATAAAAAAAGTGTGTACGAGAAGGAGGAAAGTTGGAAAAACGTGGAAAAAATGAATGTATAAAGAAAAGAAACAAAAGGGCGGTATTGGTTTAAATGGCCTTTTTAACGATTTTGTAAGTCAGATGGGTTCGGAATCATAAAAAAAGTGTGTACGCGAAGGAGGAAAGTTGGAAAAACGTGGAAAAAATGAATGTATAAGGAAAAGAAACAAAAGGGCGGTATTGGTTTAAATGGCCTTTTTAACGATTTTGTGAGTCAGATGGGTTGGGAATCTTAAAAACAGTGTGTACGCGGAGGAGGAAAGTTGTTTTGAGTGCAAACACGTGGAAAAAATGAATGTATAAGGAAAAGAAACAAAAGGGAGGTATTGGTTTAAATGGGCTTTTAGACGATATTGTGAGTCAGATGGGTTCGGAATCATAAAAACAGTGTGTACGCGAAGGAGGAAAGTTGTCTTGAGTGCAAAAACGTGGAAAAAATGAATGTATAAGGAAAAGAAACAAAAGGGCGGTATTGGTTTAAATGGCCTTTTTAACGATTTTGTGAGTCAGGTGGGTTCGGAATCATAAAAAAAGTGTGTACGAGAAGGAGGAAAGTTGGAAAAACGTGGAAAAAATGAATGTATAAGGAAAAGAAACAAAAGGGCGGTATTGGTTTAAATGGCCTTTTAGACGGTTTTGTGAGTCAGGTAGGTTCGGAATCATCAGAAAAGTGTGTACGCGAAGGAGGAAAGTTGTCTTGAGTGCCGAAACGTGGAAAAAATAAATGTATAACGAAAAGAAACAAAAGGGCGGTATTGGTTTAAATGGCCTTTTAGACGGTTTTGTGAGTCAGGTAGGTTCGGAATCATCAGAAAAGTGTGTACGCGAAGGAGGAAAGTTGTCTTGAGTGCCGAAACGTGGAAAAAATGAATGTATAAGGAAAAGAAACAAAAGGGAGGTATTGGTTTAAATAGCTTTTTAGACAGTTTTGTGAGTCAGATGGGTTTGGAATGTTAAAAACAGTGTGTACGCGGAGGAGGAAAGTTGTTTTGAGTGCAAAAACGTGGAAAAAAATGAATGTATAAGGAAAAGAAACAAAAGGGAGGTATTGGTTTAAATGGTCTTTTAGACGATTTTGTGAGTCAGATGGGTTCGGAATCATAAAAACAGTGTGTACGCGAAGGAGGAAAGTTGTTTTGAGTGCAAAAACGTGGAAAAAATGAATGTATAAGGAAAAGAAACAAAAGGGAGGTATTGGTTTAAATGGTCTTTTAGACGGTTTTGTGAGTCAGGTGGGTTCGGAATCATAAAAAAAGTTTGTACGAGAAGGAGGAAAGTTGGAAAAACGTGGAAAAAATGAATGTATAAGGAAAAGAAACAAAAGGGCGGTATTGGTTTAAATGGCCTTTTAGACGGTTTTGCGAGTCAGGTAGGTTCGGAATCATCAGAAAAGTGTGTACAAGGAGGAATGTTGTTTTGAATGCAAAAACGTGGAAAAAACGAATGTATAAGGAAAAGAAACAAAAGGGAGGTATTGGTTTAAATGGCCTTTTTAACGATATTGTGAGTCAGATGGTTTCGGAATCATAAAAACAGTGTGTACGCGAAGGAGGAAAGTTGTCTTGAGTGCAAAAACGTGGAAAAAATGAATGTATAAGGAAAAGAAACAAAAGGGAGGTATTGGTTTAAATAGCTTTTTAGACAGTTTTGTGAGTCAGATGGGTTTGGAATGTTAAAAACAGTGTGTACGCGGAGGAGGAAAGTTGTTTTGAGTGCAAAAACGTGGAAAAAAATGAATGTATAAGGAAAAGAAACAAAAGGGCGGTATTGGTTTAAATGGCCTTTTAGACGGTTTTGTGAGTCAGGTAGGTTCGGAATCATCAGAAAAGTGTGTACGCGAAGGAGGAAAGTTGTCTTGAGTGCCGAAACGTGGAAAAAATGAATGTATAAGGAAAAGAAACAAAAGGGAGGTATTGGTTTAAATAGCTTTTTAGACAGTTTTGTGAGTCAGATGGGTTTGGAATGTTAAAAACAGTGTGTACGCGGAGGAGGAAAGTTGTTTTGAGTGCAAAAACGTGGAAAAAAATGAATGTATAAGGAAAAGAAACAAAAGGGAGGTATTGGTTTAAATGGTCTTTTAGACGATTTTGTGAGTCAGATGGGTTCGGAATCATAAAAACAGTGTGTACGCGAAGGAGGAAAGTTGTTTTGAGTGCAAAAACGTGGAAAAAATGAATGTATAAGGAAAAGAAACAAAAGGGAGGTATTGGTTTAAATGGTCTTTTAGACGGTTTTGTGAGTCAGGTGGGTTCGGAATCATAAAAAAAGTTTGTACGAGAAGGAGGAAAGTTGGAAAAACGTGGAAAAAATGAATGTATAAGGAAAAGAAACAAAAGGGCGGTATTGGTTTAAATGGCCTTTTAGACGGTTTTGCGAGTCAGGTAGGTTCGGAATCATCAGAAAAGTGTGTACAAGGAGGAATGTTGTTTTGAATGCAAAAACGTGGAAAAAACGAATGTATAAGGAAAAGAAACAAAAGGGAGGTATTGGTTTAAATGGCCTTTTTAACGATATTGTGAGTCAGATGGGTTCGGAATCATAAAAACAGTGTGTACGCGAAGGAGGAAAGTTGTCTTGAGTGCAAAAACGTGGAAAAAATGAATGTATAAGGAAAAGAAACAAAAGGGAGGTATTGGTTTAAATAGCTTTTTAGACAGTTTTGTGAGTCAGATGGGTTTGGAATGTTAAAAACAGTGTGTACGCGGAGGAGGAAAGTTGTTTTGAGTGCAAAAACGTGGAAAAAAATGAATGTATAAGGAAAAGAAACAAAAGGGAGGTATTGGTTTAAATGGTCTTTTAGACGATTTTGTGAGTCAGATGGGTTCGGAATCATAAAAACAGTGTGTACGCGAAGGAGGAAAGTTGTTTTGAGTGCAAAAACGTGGAAAAAATGAATGTATAAGGAAAAGAAACAAAAGGGAGGTATTGGTTTAAATGGTCTTTTAGACGGTTTTGTGAGTCAGGTGGGTTCGGAATCATAAAAAAAGTTTGTACGAGAAGGAGGAAAGTTGGAAAAACGTGGAAAAAATGAATGTATAAGGAAAAGAAACAAAAGGGCGGTATTGGTTTAAATGGCCTTTTAGACGGTTTTGCGAGTCAGGTAGGTTCGGAATCATCAGAAAAGTGTGTACAAGGAGGAATGTTGTTTTGAATGCAAAAACGTGGAAAAAACGAATGTATAAGGAAAAGAAACAAAAGGGAGGTATTGGTTTAAATGGCCTTTTTAACGATTTTGTGAGTCAGATGGGTTCGGAATCATAAAAAAAGTGTGTACGCGAAGGAGGAAAATTGTTTTGAGTGCAAAAACGTGGAAAAAATGAATGTATAAGGAAAAGAAACAAAAGGGCTGTATTGGTTTAAATGGCTTTTTAGACAGTTTTGTGAGTCAGATGGGTTGGGAATCTTAAAAACAGTGTGTACGCGAAGGAGGAAAGTTGTCTTGAGTGCAAAAACGCGGTAAAAATGAATGTATAAGGAAAAGAAACAAAAGGGAGGTTTTGGTTTAAATGGTCTTTTAGGCGATTTTGTGAGTCAGATGGGTTCGGAATCATAAAAACAGTGTGTACGCGAAGGAGGAAAGTTGTTTTGAGTGCAAAAACGCGGAAAAAATTATTGTATAACGAAAAGAAACAAAAGGGCGGTATTGGTTTAAATGGCCTTTTTAACGATTTTGTGAGTCAGGTGGGTTCGGAATCATAAAAAAAGTGTGTACGAGAAGGAGGAAAGTTGGAAAAACGTGGAAAAAATGAATGTATAAGGAAAAGAAACAAAAGGGCGGTATTGGTTTAAATGGCCTTTTAGACGGTTTTGTGAGTCAGGTAGGTTCGGAATCATCAGAAAAGTGTGTACGCGAAGGAGGAAAGTTGTCTTGAGTGCCGAAACGTGGAAAAAATAAATGTATAACGAAAAGAAACAAAAGGGCGGTATTGGTTTAAATGGGCTTTTAGACGATATTGTGAGTCAGATGGGTTCGGAATCATAAAAACAGTGTGTACGCGAAGGAGGAAAGTTGTCTTGAGTGCAAAAACGTGGAAAAAACGAATGTATAAGGAAAAGAAACAAAAGGGACGTATTGGTTTAAATGGTCTTTTAGACGATTTTGTGAGACAGATGGGTTCGGAATCATAAAAACAGTGTGTACGCGAAGGATTAAAGTTGTTTTGAGTGCCGAAACGTGGAAAAAATTAATGTATAACGAAAAAAAACAAAAGGGCGGTATTGGTTTAAATAGCTTTTTAGACAGTTTTGTGAGTCAGATGGGTTTGGAATGTTAAAAACAGTGTGTACGCGGAGGAGGAAAGTTGTTTTGAGTGCAAAAAAGTGGAAAAAAATGAATGTATAAGGAAAAGAAACAAAAGGGAGGTATTGGTTTAAATGGTCTTTTAGACGATTTTGTGAGTCAGATGGGTTCGGAATCATAAAAACAGTGTGTACGCGAAGGAGGAAAGTTGTTTTGAGTGCAAAAACGTGGAAAAAATGAATGTATAAGGAAAAGAAACAAAAGGGAGGTATTGGTTTAAATGGTCTTTTAGACGGTTTTGTGAGTCAGGTGGGTTCGGAATCATAAAAAAAGTTTGTACGAGAAGGAGGAAAGTTGGAAAAACGTGGAAAAAATGAATGTATAAGGAAAAGAAACAAAAGGGCGGTATTGGTTTAAATGGCCTTTTAGACGGTTTTGCGAGTCAGGTAGGTTCGGAATCATCAGAAAAGTGTGTACAAGGAGGAATGTTGTTTTGAATGCAAAAACGTGGAAAAAACGAATGTATAAGGAAAAGAAACAAAAGGGAGGTATTGGTTTAAATGGCCTTTTTAACGATTTTGTGAGTCAGATGGGTTCGGAATCATAAAAAAAGTGTGTACGCGAAGGAGGAAAATTGTTTTGAGTGCAAAAACGTGGAAAAAATGAATGTATAAGGAAAAGAAACAAAAGGGCTGTATTGGTTTAAATGGCTTTTTAGACAGTTTTGTGAGTCAGATGGGTTGGGAATCTTAAAAACAGTGTGTACGCGAAGGAGGAAAGTTGTCTTGAGTGCAAAAACGCGGTAAAAATGAATGTATAAGGAAAAGAAACAAAAGGGAGGTTTTGGTTTAAATGGTCTTTTAGGCGATTTTGTGAGTCAGATGGGTTCGGAATCATAAAAACAGTGTGTACGCGAAGGAGGAAAGTTGTTTTGAGTGCAAAAACGCGGAAAAAATTATTGTATAACGAAAAAAAACATAAGGGCGGTATTGCTTTAAATGGCTTTTTTGACAGTTTTGTGATTCAGATGGGTTTGGAATCTTAAAAACAGTGTGTACGCGAAGAAGGAAAGTTGTCTTGAGTGCGAAAACGTGGAAAACTAAATGTATAAGGAAAAGAAACAAAAGGGAGGTATTGGTTTAAATGGTCTTTTAGACGATTTTGCGAGTCAGATGGGTTCGGAATCATAAAAATAGTGTGTACGCGAAGGAGGAAAGTTGTCTTGAGTGCAAAAACGTGAAGAAATGAATGTATAAGGAAAAGAAACAAAAGGGAGGTATTGGTTTAAATAGTCTTTTAGACAATTTTGTGAGACAGATGGGTTCGGAATCATAAAAACAGTGTGTACGCAAAGGAGGAAAGTTGTTTTGAGTGCCGAAACGTGGAAAAAATGAATGTATAAGGAAAAGAAACAAAAGAGAGGTATTGGTTTAAATGGTCTTTTAGACGATTTTGTGATTCAGATGGGTTCGGAATCATAAAAACAGTGTGTACGCGAAGGAGGAAAGTTGTTTTATGTGCAAAAACGTGCAAAAAATTAATGTATAACGAAAAAAAAACATAAGGGCGGTATTGGTTTAAATGGCATTTTAGACAGTTTTGTGATTCAGATGGGTTTGGAATCTTAAAAACAGTGTGTACGCGAAGGAGGAAAGTTGTCTTGAGTGCAAAAACGTGGAAAAAACGAATGTATAAGGAAAAGAAACAAATGGGCGGTATTGGTTTAAATGGCCTTTTAGACGGTTTTTGTGAGTCAGGTGGGTTCGGATTCATAAAAAAAGTGTGTACGAGAAGGAGGAAAGTTGGAAAAACGTGGAAAAAATGAATGTATAAAGAAAAGAAACAAAAGGGCGGTATTGGTTTAAATGGCCTTTTTAACGATTTTGTGAGTCAGATGGGTTCGGAATCATAAAAAAAGTGTGTACGCGAAGGAGGAAAGTTGGAAAAACGTGGAAAAAATGAATGTATAAGGAAAAGAAACAAAAGGGCGGTATTGGTTTAAATGGCCTTTTTAACGATTTTGTGAGTCAGATGGGTTGGGAATCTTAAAAACAGTGTGTACGCGAAGGAGGAAAGTTGTTTTGAGTGCAAACACGTGGAAAAAATGAATGTATAAGGAAAAGAAACAAAAGGGAGGTATTGGTTTAAATGGGCTTTTAGACGATATTGTGAGTCAGATGGGTTCGGAATCATAAAAACAGTGTGTACGCGAAGGAGGAAAGTTGTCTTGAGTGCAAAAACGTGGAAAAAATGAATGTATAAGGAAAAGAAACAAAAGGGCGGTATTGGTTTAAATGGCCTTTTTAACGATTTTGTGAGTCAGGTGGGTTCGGAATCATAAAAAAAGTGTGTACGAGAAGGAGGAAAGTTGGAAAAACGTGGAAAAAATGAATGTATAAGGAAAAGAAACAAAAGGGCGGTATTGGTTTAAATGGCCTTTTAGACGGTTTTGTGAGTCAGGTAGGTTCGGAATCATCAGAAAAGTGTGTACGCGAAGGAGGAAAGTTGTCTTGAGTGCCGAAACGTGGAAAAAATAAATGTATAACGAAAAGAAACAAAAGGGCGGTATTGGTTTAAATGGGCTTTTAGACGATATTGTGAGTCAGATGGGTTCGGAATCATAAAAACAGTGTGTACGCGAAGGAGGAAAGTTGTCTTGAGTGCAAAAACGTGGAAAAAACGAATGTATAAGGAAAAGAAACAAAAGGGACGTATTGGTTTAAATGGTCTTTTAGACGATTTTGTGAGACAGATGGGTTCGGAATCATAAAAACAGTGTGTACGCGAAGGATTAAAGTTGTTTTGAGTGCCGAAACGTGGAAAAAATTAATGTATAACGAAAAAAAACAAAAGGGCGGTATTGGTTTAAATAGCTTTTTAGACAGTTTTGTGAGTCAGATGGGTTTGGAATGTTAAAAACAGTGTGTACGCGGAGGAGGAAAGTTGTTTTGAGTGCAAAAAAGTGGAAAAAAATGAATGTATAAGGAAAAGAAACAAAAGGGAGGTATTGGTTTAAATGGTCTTTTAGACGATTTTGTGAGTCAGATGGGTTCGGAATCATAAAAACAGTGTGTACGCGAAGGAGGAAAGTTGTTTTGAGTGCAAAAACGTGGAAAAAATGAATGTATAAGGAAAAGAAACAAAAGGGAGGTATTGGTTTAAATGGTCTTTTAGACGGTTTTGTGAGTCAGGTGGGTTCGGAATCATAAAAAAAGTTTGTACGAGAAGGAGGAAAGTTGGAAAAACGTGGAAAAAATGAATGTATAAGGAAAAGAAACAAAAGGGCGGTATTGGTTTAAATGGCCTTTTAGACGGTTTTGCGAGTCAGGTAGGTTCGGAATCATCAGAAAAGTGTGTACGCGAAGGAGGAAAGTTGTCTTGAGTGCAAAAACGCGGTAAAAATGAATGTATAAGGAAAAGAAACAAAAGGGAGGTTTTGGTTTAAATGGTCTTTTAGGCGATTTTGTGAGTCAGATGGGTTCGGAATCATAAAAACAGTGTGTACGCGAAGGAGGAAAGTTGTTTTGAGTGCAAAAACGTGGAAAAAATTATTGTATAACGAAAAAAAACATAAGGGCGGTATTGCTTTAAATGGCTTTTTAGACAGTTTTGTGATTCAGATGGGTTTGGAATCTTAAAAACAGTGTGTACGCGAATATGGAAAGTTGTCTTGAGTGCAAAAATGTGGAAAAAATGAATGTATAAGGAATAGAAACAAAAGGGAGGTATTGGTTTAAATGGTCTTTTAGACGATTTTGCGAGTCAGATGGGTTCGGAATCATAAAAATAGTGTGTACGCGAAGGAGGAAAGTTGTCTTGAGTGCAAAAACGTGGAAAAAATGAATGTATAAGGAAAAGAAACAAAAGGGACGTATTGGTTTAAATGGTCTTTTAGACGATTTTGTGAGACAGATGGGTTCGGAATCATAAAAACAGTGTGTACGCGAAGGATTAAAGTTGTTTTGAGTGCCGAAACGTGGAAAAAATTAATGTATAACGAAAAAAAACAAAAGGGCGGTATTGGTTTAAATAGCTTTTTAGACAGTTTTGTGATTCAGATGGGTTTGGAATCTTAAAAACAGTGTGTACGCGAAGAAGGAAAGTTGTCTTGAGTGCAAAAACGTGGAAAAAATGAATGTATAAAGAAAAGAAACAAAAGGGAGGTATTGGTTTAAATGGTCTTTTAGACGATTTTGTGAGACAAATGGGTTCGGAATCATAAAAACAGTGTGTACGCAAAGGAGAAAAGTTGTTTTGAGTGCCGAAACGTGGAAAAAATTAATGTATAACGAAAAAAAACAAAAGGGCGGTATTGGTTTAAATAGCTTTTTAGACAGTTTTGTGAGTCAGATGGGTTCGGAATGTTAAAAACAGTGTGTACGCGGAGGAGGAAAGTTGTTTTGAGTGCAAACACGTGGAAAAAGTGAATGTATAAGGAAAAGAAACAAAAGGGAGGTATTGGTTTAAATGGGCTTTTAGACGATATTGTGAGTCAGATGGGTTCGGAATCATAAAAACAGTGTGTACGCGAAGGAGGAAAGTTGTCTTGAGTGCAAAAACGTGGAAAAAATGAATGTATAAGGAAAAGAAACAAAAGGGCGGTATTGGTTTAAATGGCCTTTTTAACGATTTTGTGAGTCAGGTGGGTTCGGAATCATAAAAAAAGTGTGTACGAGAAGGAGGAAAGTTGGAAAAACGTGGAAAAAATGAATGTATAAGGAAAAGAAACAAAAGGGCGGTATTGGTTTAAATGGCCTTTTAGACGGTTTTGTGAGTCAGGTAGGTTCGGAATCATCAGAAAAGTGTGTACGCGAAGGAGGAAAGTTGTCTTGAGTGCCGAAACGTGGAAAAAATAAATGTATAACGAAAAGAAACAAAAGGGCGGTATTGGTTTAAATGGGCTTTTAGACGATATTGTGAGTCAGATGGGTTCGGAATCATAAAAACAGTGTGTACGCGAAGGAGGAAAGTTGTCTTGAGTGCAAAAACGTGGAAAAAACGAATGTATAAGGAAAAGAAACAAAAGGGACGTATTGGTTTAAATGGTCTTTTAGACGATTTTGTGAGACAGATGGGTTCGGAATCATAAAAACAGTGTGTACGCGAAGGATTAAAGTTGTTTTGAGTGCCGAAACGTGGAAAAAATTAATGTATAACGAAAAAAAACAAAAGGGCGGTATTGGTTTAAATAGCTTTTTAGACAGTTTTGTGAGTCAGATGGGTTTGGAATGTTAAAAACAGTGTGTACGCGGAGGAGGAAAGTTGTTTTGAGTGCAAAAAAGTGGAAAAAAATGAATGTATAAGGAAAAGAAACAAAAGGGAGGTATTGGTTTAAATGGTCTTTTAGACGATTTTGTGAGTCAGATGGGTTCGGAATCATAAAAACAGTGTGTACGCGAAGGAGGAAAGTTGTTTTGAGTGCAAAAACGTGGAAAAAATGAATGTATAAGGAAAAGAAACAAAAGGGAGGTATTGGTTTAAATGGTCTTTTAGACGGTTTTGTGAGTCAGGTGGGTTCGGAATCATAAAAAAAGTTTGTACGAGAAGGAGGAAAGTTGGAAAAACGTGGAAAAAATGAATGTATAAGGAAAAGAAACAAAAGGGCGGTATTGGTTTAAATGGCCTTTTAGACGGTTTTGCGAGTCAGGTAGGTTCGGAATCATCAGAAAAGTGTGTACGCGAAGGAGGAAAGTTGTCTTGAGTGCAAAAACGTGGAAAAAATTATTGTATAACGAAAAAAAACATAAGGGCGGTATTGCTTTAAATGGCTTTTTAGACAGTTTTGTGATTCAGATGGGTTTGGAATCTTAAAAACAGTGTGTACGCGAATATGGAAAGTTGTCTTGAGTGCAAAAATGTGGAAAAAATGAATGTATAAGGAATAGAAACAAAAGGGAGGTATTGGTTTAAATGGTCTTTTAGACGATTTTGCGAGTCAGATGGGTTCGGAATCATAAAAATAGTGTGTACGCGAAGGAGGAAAGTTGTCTTGAGTGCAAAAACGTGGAAAAAATGAATGTATAAGGAAAAGAAACAAAAGGGACGTATTGGTTTAAATGGTCTTTTAGACGATTTTGTGAGACAGATGGGTTCGGAATCATAAAAACAGTGTGTACGCGAAGGATTAAAGTTGTTTTGAGTGCCGAAACGTGGAAAAAATTAATGTATAACGAAAAAAAACAAAAGGGCGGTATTGGTTTAAATAGCTTTTTAGACAGTTTTGTGATTCAGATGGGTTTGGAATCTTAAAAACAGTGTGTACGCGAAGAAGGAAAGTTGTCTTGAGTGCAAAAACGTGGAAAAAATGAATGTATAAAGAAAAGAAACAAAAGGGAGGTATTGGTTTAAATGGTCTTTTAGACGATTTTGTGAGACAAATGGGTTCGGAATCATAAAAACAGTGTGTACGCAAAGGAGAAAAGTTGTTTTGAGTGCCGAAACGTGGAAAAAATTAATGTATAACGAAAAAAAACAAAAGGGCGGTATTGGTTTAAATAGCTTTTTAGACAGTTTTGTGAGTCAGATGGGTTCGGAATGTTAAAAACAGTGTGTACGCGGAGGAGGAAAGTTGTTTTGAGTGCAAAAACGTGGAAAAAAATGAATGTATAAGGAAAAGAAACAAAAGGGAGGTATTGGTTTAAATGGCCTTTTTAACGATTTTGTGAGTCAGGTGGGTTCGGAATCATAAAAAAAGTGTGTACGAGAAGGAGGAAAGTTGGAAAAACGTGGAAAAAATGAATGTATAAGGAAAAGAAACAAAAGGGCGGTATTGGTTTAAATGGCCTTTTAGACGGTTTTGTGAGTCAGGTAGGTTCGGAATCATCAGAAAAGTGTGTACGCGAAGGAGGAAAGTTGTCTTGAGTGCCGAAACGTGGAAAAAATGAATGTATAAGGAAAAGAAACAAAAGGGAGGTATTGGTTTAAATAGCTTTTTAGACAGTTTTGTGAGTCAGATGGGTTTGGAATGTTAAAAACAGTGTGTACGCGGAGGAGGAAAGTTGTTTTGAGTGCAAAAACGTGGAAAAAAATGAATGTATAAGGAAAAGAAACAAAAGGGAGGTATTGGTTTAAATGGTCTTTTAGACGATTTTGTGAGTCAGATGGGTTCGGAATCATAAAAACAGTGTGTACGCGAAGGAGGAAAGTTGTTTTGAGTGCAAAAACGTGGAAAAAATGAATGTATAAGGAAAAGAAACAAAAGGGAGGTATTGGTTTAAATGGTCTTTTAGACGGTTTTGTGAGTCAGGTGGGTTCGGAATCATAAAAAAAGTTTGTACGAGAAGGAGGAAAGTTGGAAAAACGTGGAAAAAATGAATGTATAAGGAAAAGAAACAAAAGTCCGGTATTGGTTTAAATGGCCTTTTAGACGGTTTTGCGAGTCAGGTAGGTTCGGAATCATCAGAAAAGTGTGTACAAGGAGGAATGTTGTTTTGAATGCAAAAACGTGGAAAAAACGAATGTATAAGGAAAAGAAACAAAAGGGAGGTATTGGTTTAAATGGCCTTTTTAACGATATTGTGAGTCAGATGGGTTCGGAATCATAAAAACAGTGTGTACGCGAAGGAGGAAAGTTGTCTTGAGTGCAAAAACGTGGAAAAAATGAATGTATAAGGAAAAGAAACAAAAGGGAGGTATTGGTTTAAATAGCTTTTTAGACAGTTTTGTGAGTCAGATGGGTTTGGAATGTTAAAAACAGTGTGTACGCGGAGGAGGAAAGTTGTTTTGAGTGCAAAAACGTGGAAAAAAATGAATGTATAAGGAAAAGAAACAAAAGGGAGGTATTGGTTTAAATGGTCTTTTAGACGATTTTGTGAGTCAGATGGGTTCGGAATCATAAAAACAGTGTGTACGCGAAGGAGGAAAGTTGTTTTGAGTGCAAAAACGTGGAAAAAATGAATGTATAAGGAAAAGAAACAAAAGGGAGGTATTGGTTTAAATGGTCTTTTAGACGGTTTTGTGAGTCAGGTGGGTTCGGAATCATAAAAAAAGTTTGTACGAGAAGGAGGAAAGTTGGAAAAACGTGGAAAAAATGAATGTATAAGGAAAAGAAACAAAAGGGCGGTATTGGTTTAAATGGCCTTTTAGACGGTTTTGCGAGTCAGGTAGGTTCGGAATCATCAGAAAAGTGTGTACAAGGAGGAATGTTGTTTTGAATGCAAAAACGTGGAAAAAACGAATGTATAAGGAAAAGAAACAAAAGGGAGGTATTGGTTTAAATGGCCTTTTTAACGATTTTGTGAGTCAGATGGGTTCGGAATCATAAAAAAAGTGTGTACGCGAAGGAGGAAAATTGTTTTGAGTGCAAAAACGTGGAAAAAATGAATGTATAAGGAAAAGAAACAAAAGGGCTGTATTGGTTTAAATGGCTTTTTAGACAGTTTTGTGAGTCAGATGGGTTGGGAATCTTAAAAACAGTGTGTACGCGAAGGAGGAAAGTTGTCTTGAGTGCAAAAACGCGGTAAAAATGAATGTATAAGGAAAAGAAACAAAAGGGAGGTTTTGGTTTAAATGGTCTTTTAGGCGATTTTGTGAGTCAGATGGGTTCGGAATCATAAAAACAGTGTGTACGCGAAGGAGGAAAGTTGTTTTGAGTGCAAAAACGCGGAAAAAATTATTGTATAACGAAAAAAAACATAAGGGCGGTATTGCTTTAAATGGCTTTTTAGACAGTTTTGTGATTCAGATGGGTTTGGAATCTTAAAAACAGTGTGTACGCGAAGAAGGAAAGTTGTCTTGAGTGCGAAAACGTGGAAAACTAAATGTATAAGGAAAAGAAACAAAAGGGAGGTATTGGTTTAAATGGTCTTTTAGACGATTTTGCGAGTCAGATGGGTTCGGAATCATAAAAAAAGTGTGTACGCGAAGGAGGAAAATTGTTTTGAGTGCAAAAACGTGGAAAAAATGAATGTATAAGGAAAAGAAACAAAAGGGAGGTATTGGTTTAAATGGCATTTTAGACAGTTTTGTGATTCAGATGGGTTTGGAATCTTAAAAACAGTGTGTACGCGAAGAAGGAAAGTTGTCTTGAGTGCGAAAACGTGGAAAACTAAATGTATAAGGAAAAGAAACAAAAGGGAGGTATTGGTTTAAATGGTCTTTTAGACGATTTTGCGAGTCAGATGGGTTCGGAATCATAAAAATAGTGTGTACGCGAAGGAGGAAAGTTGTCTTGAGTGCAAAAACGTGAAGAAATGAATGTATAAGGAAAAGAAACAAAAGGGAGGTATTGGTTTAAATAGTCTTTTAGACAATTTTGTGAGACAGATGGGTTCGGAATCATAAAAACAGTGTGTACGCAAAGGAGGAAAGTTGTTTTGAGTGCCGAAACGTGGAAAAAATGAATGTATAAGGAAAAGAAACAAAAGAGAGGTATTGGTTTAAATGGTCTTTTAGACGATTTTGTGATTCAGATGGGTTCGGAATCATAAAAACAGTGTGTACGCGAAGGAGGAAAGTTGTTTTATGTGCAAAAACGTGGAAAAAATTAATGTATAACGAAAAAAAAACATAAGGGCGGTATTGGTTTAAATGGCATTTTAGACAGTTTTGTGATTCAGATGGGTTTGGAATCTTAAAAACAGTGTGTACGCGAAGGAGGAAAGTTGTCTTGAGTGCAAAAACGTGGAAAAAACGAATGTATAAGGAAAAGAAACAAATGGGCGGTATTGGTTTAAATGGCCTTTTAGACGGTTTTTGTGAGTCAGGTGGGTTCGGATTCATAAAAAAAGTGTGTACGAGAAGGAGGAAAGTTGGAAAAACGTGGAAAAAATGAATGTATAAAGAAAAGAAACAAAAGGGCGGTATTGGTTTAAATGGCCTTTTTAACGATTTTGTGAGTCAGATGGGTTCGGAATCATAAAAAAAGTGTGTACGCGAAGGAGGAAAGTTGGAAAAACGTGGAAAAAATGAATGTATAAGGAAAAGAAACAAAAGGGCGGTATTGGTTTAAATGGCCTTTTTAACGATTTTGTGAGTCAGATGGGTTGGGAATCTTAAAAACAGTGTGTACGCGGAGGAGGAAAGTTGTTTTGAGTGCAAACACGTGGAAAAAATGAATGTATAAGGAAAAGAAACAAAAGGGAGGTATTGGTTTAAATGGGCTTTTAGACGATATTGTGAGTCAGATGGGTTCGGAATCATAAAAACAGTGTGTACGCGAAGGAGGAAAGTTGTCTTGAGTGCCGAAACGTGGAAAAAATTAATGTATAACGAAAAAAAACAAAAGGGCGGTATTGGTTTAAATAGCTTTTTAGACAGTTTTGTGAGTCAGATGGGTTTGGAATGTTAAAAACAGTGTGTACGCGGAGGAGGAAAGTTGTTTTGAGTGCAAAAACGTGGAAAAAAATGAATGTATAAGGAAAAGAAACAAAAGGGAGGTATTGGTTTAAATGGTCTTTTAGACGATTTTGTGAGTCAGATGGGTTCGGAATCATAAAAACAGTGTGTACGCAAAGGAGGAAAGTTGTTTTGAGTGCAAAAACGTGGAAAAAATGAATGTATAAGGAAAAGAAACAAAAGGGAGGTATTGGTTTAAATGGTCTTTTAGACGGTTTTGTGAGTCAGGTGGGTTCGGAATCATAAAAAAAGTTTGTACGAGAAGGAGGAAAGTTGGAAAAACGTGGAAAAAATGAATGTATAAGGAAAAGAAACAAAAGGGCGGTATTGGTTTAAATGGCCTTTTAGACGGTTTTGCGAGTCAGGTAGGTTCGGAATCATCAGAAAAGTGTGTACGCGAAGGAGGAAAGTTGTCTTGAGTGCAAAAACGCGGTAAAAATGAATGTATAAGGAAAAGAAACAAAAGGGAGGTTTTGGTTTAAATGGTCTTTTAGGCGATTTTGTGAGTCAGATGGGTTCGGAATCATAAAAATAGTGTGTACGCGAAGGAGGAAAGTTGTCTTGAGTGCAAAAACGTGGAAAAAATGAATGTATAAGGAAAGGAAACAAAAGGGACGTATTGGTTTAAATGGTCTTTTAGACGATTTTGTGAGACAGATGGGTTCGGAATCATAAAAACAGTGTGTACGCGAAGGATTAAAGTTGTTTTGAGTGCCGAAACGTGGAAAAAATTAATGTATAACGAAAAAAAACAAAAGGGCGGTATTGGTTTAAATAGCTTTTTAGACAGTTTTGTGATTCAGATGGGTTTGGAATCTTAAAAACAGTGTGTACGCGAAGAAGGAAAGTTGTCTTGAGTGCAAAAACGTGGAAAAAATGAATGTATAAAGAAAAGAAACAAAAGGGAGGTATTGGTTTAAATGGTCTTTTAGACGATTTTGTGAGACAGATGGGTTCGGAATCATAAAAACAGTGTGTACGCAAAGGAGGAAAGTTGTTTTGAGTGCCGAAACGTGGAAAAAATTAATGTATAACGAAAAAAAACAAAAGGGCGGTATTGGTTTAAATAGCTTTTTAGACAGTTTTGTGAGTCAGATGGGTTCGGAATGTTAAAAACAGTGTGTACGCGGAGGAGGAAAGTTGTTTTGAGTGCAAAAACGTGGAAAAAAATGAATGTATAAGGAAAAGAAACAAAAGGGAGGTATTGGTTTAAATGGTCTTTTAGACGGTTTTGTGAGTCAGGTGGGTTCGGAATCATAAAAAAAGTTTGTACGAGAAGGAGGAAAGTTGGAAAAACGTGGAAAAAATGAATGTATAAGGAAAAGAAACAAAAGGGCGGTATTGGTTTAAATGGCCTTTTAGACGGTTTTGCGAGTCAGGTAGGTTCGGAATCATCAGAAAAGTGTGTACAAGGAGGAATGTTGTTTTGAATGCAAAAACGTGGAAAAAACGAATGTATAAGGAAAAGAAACAAAAGGGAGGTATTGGTTTAAATGGCCTTTTTAACGATTTTGTGAGTCAGATGGGTTCGGAATCATAAAAAAAGTGTGTACGCGAAGGAGGAAAATTGTTTTGAGTGCAAAAACGTGGAAAAAATGAATGTATAAGGAAAAGAAACAAAAGGGCTGTATTGGTTTAAATGGCTTTTTAGACAGTTTTGTGAGTCAGATGGGTTGGGAATCTTAAAAACAGTGTGTACGCGAAGGAGGAAAGTTGTCTTGAGTGCAAAAACGCGGTAAAAATGAATGTATAAGGAAAAGAAACAAAAGGGAGGTTTTGGTTTAAATGGTCTTTTAGGCGATTTTGTGAGTCAGATGGGTTCGGAATCATAAAAACAGTGTGTACGCGAAGGAGGAAAGTTGTTTTGAGTGCAAAAACGCGGAAAAAATTATTGTATAACGAAAAAAAACATAAGGGCGGTATTGCTTTAAATGGCTTTTTAGACAGTTTTGTGATTCAGATGGGTTTGGAATCTTAAAAACAGTGTGTACGCGAAGGAGGAAAGTTGTCTTGAGTGCAAAAACGTGAAGAAATGAATGTATAAGGAAAAGAAACAAAAGGGACGTATTGGTTTAAATGGTCTTTTAGACGATTTTGTGAGACAGATGGGTTCGGAATCATAAAAACAGTGCGTACGCGAAGGATTAAAGTTGTTTTGAATGCCGAAACGTGGAAAAAATTAATGTATAACGAAAAAAAACAAAAGGGCGGTATTGGTTTAAATAGCTTTTTAGACAGTTTTGTGATTCAGATGGGTTTGGAATCTTAAAAACAGTGTGTACGCGAAGAAGGAAAGTTGTCTTGAGTGCGAAAACGTGGAAAAGTGAATGTATAAGGAAAAGAAACATAAGGGCGGTATTGGTTTAAATGGCATTTTAGACAGTTTTGTGATTCAGATGGGTTTGGAATCTTAAAAACAGTGTGTACGCGAAGGAGGAAAGTTGTTTTGAGTGCAAAAACGTGGAAAAAAATGAATGTATAAGGAAAAGAAACAAAAGGGAGGTATTGGTTTAAATAGTCTTTTAGACGATTTTGTGAGACAGATGGGTTCGGAATCATAAAAAAAGTGTGTACGCGAAGGAGGAAAGTTGTTTTGAGTGCAAAAACGTGGAAAAAATGAATGTATAAGGAAAAGAAACAAAAGGGAGGTATTGGTTTAAATAGCTTTTTAGACAGTTTTGTGAGTCAGATGGGTTTGGAATGTTAAAAACAGTGTGTACGCGGAGGAGGAAAGTTGTTTTGAGTGCAAAAACGTGGAAAAAAATGAATGTATAAGGAAAAGAAACAAAAGGGAGGTATTGGTTTAAATGGTCTTTTAGACGATTTTGTGAGTCAGATGGGTTCGGAATCATAAAAACAGTGTGTACGCGAAGGAGGAAAGTTGTTTTGAGTGCAAAAACGTGGAAAAAATGAATGTATAAGGAAAAGAAACAAAAGGGAGGTATTGGTTTAAATGGTCTTTTAGACGGTTTTGTGAGTCAGGTGGGTTCGGAATCATAAAAAAAGTTTGTACGAGAAGGAGGAAAGTTGGAAAAACGTGGAAAAAATGAATGTATAAGGAAAAGAAACAAAAGGGCGGTATTGGTTTAAATGGCCTTTTAGACGGTTTTGCGAGTCAGGTAGGTTCGGAATCATCAGAAAAGTGTGTACAAGGAGGAATGTTGTTTTGAATGCAAAAACGTGGAAAAAACGAATGTATAAGGAAAAGAAACAAAAGGGAGGTATTGGTTTAAATGGCCTTTTTAACGATTTTGTGAGTCAGATGGGTTCGGAATCATAAAAAAAGTGTGTACGCGAAGGAGGAAAATTGTTTTGAGTGCAAAAACGTGGAAAAAATGAATGTATAAGGAAAAGAAACAAAAGGGCTGTATTGGTTTAAATGGCTTTTTAGACAGTTTTGTGAGTCAGATGGGTTGGGAATCTTAAAAACAGTGTGTACGCGAAGGAGGAAAGTTGTCTTGAGTGCAAAAACGCGGTAAAAATGAATGTATAAGGAAAAGAAACAAAAGGGAGGTTTTGGTTTAAATGGTCTTTTAGGCGATTTTGTGAGTCAGATGGGTTCGGAATCTTAAAAACAGTGTGTACGCGAAGAAGGAAAGTTGTCTTGAGTGCGAAAACGTGGAAAACTAAATGTATAAGGAAAAGAAACAAAAGGGAGGTATTGGTTTAAATGGTCTTTTAGACGATTTTGCGAGTCAGATGGGTTCGGAATCATAAAAATAGTGTGTACGCGAAGGAGGAAAGTTGTCTTGAGTGCAAAAACGTGAAGAAATGAATGTATAAGGAAAAGAAACAAAAGAGAGGTATTGGTTTAAATGGTCTTTTAGACGATTTTGTGATTCAGATGGGTTCGGAATCATAAAAACAGTGTGTACGCGAAGGAGGAAAGTTGTTTTATGTGCAAAAACGTGGAAAAAATTAATGTATAACGAAAAAAAAACATAAGGGCGGTATTGGTTTAAATGGCATTTTAGACAGTTTTGTGATTCAGATGGGTTTGGAATCTTAAAAACAGTGTGTACGCGAAGGAGGAAAGTTGTCTTGAGTGCAAAAACGTGGAAAAAACGAATGTATAAGGAAAAGAAACAAATGGGCGGTATTGGTTTAAATGGCCTTTTAGACGGTTTTTGTGAGTCAGGTGGGTTCGGATTCATAAAAAAAGTGTGTACGAGAAGGAGGAAAATTGGAAAAACGTGGAAAAAATGAATGTATAAAGAAAAGAAACAAAAGGGCGGTATTGGTTTAAATGGCCTTTTTAACGATTTTGTGAGTCAGATGGGTTCGGAATCATAAAAAAAGTGTGTACGCGAAGGAGGAAAGTTGGAAAAACGTGGAAAAAATGAATGTATAAGGAAAAGAAACAAAAGGGCGGTATTGGTTTAAATGGCCTTTTTAACGATTTTGTGAGTCAGATGGGTTGGGAATCTTAAAAACAGTGTGTACGCGGAGGAGGAAAGTTGTTTTGAGTGCAAACACGTGGAAAAAATGAATGTATAAGGAAAAGAAACAAAAGGGAGGTATTGGTTTAAATGGGCTTTTAGACGATATTGTGAGTCAGATGGGTTCGGAATCATAAAAACAGTGTGTACGCGAAGGAGGAAAGTTGTCTTGAGTGCAAAAACGTGGAAAAAATGAATGTATAAGGAAAAGAAACAAAAGGGCGGTATTGGTTTAAATGGCCTTTTTAACGATTTTGTGAGTCAGGTGGGTTCGGAATCATAAAAAAAGTGTGTACGAGAAGGAGGAAAGTTGGAAAAACGTGGAAAAAATGAATGTATAAGGAAAAGAAACAAAAGGGCGGTATTGGTTTAAATGGCCTTTTAGACGGTTTTGTGAGTCAGGTAGGTTCGGAATCATCAGAAAAGTGTGTACGCGAAGGAGGAAAGTTGTCTTGAGTGCCGAAACGTGGAAAAAATAAATGTATAACGAAAAGAAACAAAAGGGCGGTATTGGTTTAAATGGGCTTTTAGACGATATTGTGAGTCAGATGGGTTCGGAATCATAAAAACAGTGTGTACGCGAAGGAGGAAAGTTGTCTTGAGTGCAAAAACGTGGAAAAAACGAATGTATAAGGAAAAGAAACAAAAGGGACGTATTGGTTTAAATGGTCTTTTAGACGATTTTGTGAGACAGATGGGTTCGGAATCATAAAAACAGTGTGTACGCGAAGGATTAAAGTTGTTTTGAGTGCCGAAACGTGGAAAAAATTAATGTATAACGAAAAAAAACAAAAGGGCGGTATTGGTTTAAATAGCTTTTTAGACAGTTTTGTGAGTCAGATGGGTTTGGAATGTTAAAAACAGTGTGTACGCGGAGGAGGAAAGTTGTTTTGAGTGCAAAAAAGTGGAAAAAAATGAATGTATAAGGAAAAGAAACAAAAGGGAGGTATTGGTTTAAATGGTCTTTTAGACGATTTTGTGAGTCAGATGGGTTCGGAATCATAAAAACAGTGTGTACGCGAAGGAGGAAAGTTGTTTTGAGTGCAAAAACGTGGAAAAAATGAATGTATAAGGAAAAGAAACAAAAGGGAGGTATTGGTTTAAATGGTCTTTTAGACGGTTTTGTGAGTCAGGTGGGTTCGGAATCATAAAAAAAGTTTGTACGAGAAGGAGGAAAGTTGGAAAAACGTGGAAAAAATGAATGTATAAGGAAAAGAAACAAAAGGGCGGTATTGGTTTAAATGGCCTTTTAGACGGTTTTGCGAGTCAGGTAGGTTCGGAATCATCAGAAAAGTGTGTACGCGAAGGAGGAAAGTTGTCTTGAGTGCAAAAACGCGGTAAAAATGAATGTATAAGGAAAAGAAACAAAAGGGAGGTTTTGGTTTAAATGGTCTTTTAGGCGATTTTGTGAGTCAGATGGGTTCGGAATCATAAAAACAGTGTGTACGCGAAGGAGGAAAGTTGTTTTGAGTGCAAAAACGTGGAAAAAATTATTGTATAACGAAAAAAAACATAAGGGCGGTATTGCTTTAAATGGCTTTTTAGACAGTTTTGTGATTCAGATGGGTTTGGAATCTTAAAAACAGTGTGTACGCGAAGGAGGAAAGTTGTCTTGAGTGCAAAAATGTGGAAAAAATGAATGTATAAGGAATAGAAACAAAAGGGAGGTATTGGTTTAAATGGTCTTTTAGACGATTTTGCGAGTCAGATGGGTTCGGAATCATAAAAATAGTGTGTACGCGAAGGAGGAAAGTTGTCTTGAGTGCAAAAACGTGGAAAAAATGAATGTATAAGGAAAAGAAACAAAAGGGACGTATTGGTTTAAATGGTCTTTTAGACGATTTTCTGAGACAGATGGGTTCGGAATCATAAAAACAGTGTGTACGCGAAGGATTAAAGGTGTTTTGAGTGCCGAAACGTGGAAAAAATTAATGTATAACGAAAAAAAACAAAAGGGCGGTATTGGTTTAAATAGCTTTTTAGACAGTTTTGTGATTCAGATGGGTTTGGAATCTTAAAAACAGTGTGTACGCGAAGAAGGAAAGTTGTCTTGAGTGCAAAAACGTGGAAAAAATGAATGTATAAAGAAAAGAAACAAAAGGGAGGTATTGGTTTAAATGGTCTTTTAGACGATTTTGTGAGACAAATGGGTTCGGAATCATAAAAACAGTGTGTACGCAAAGGAGAAAAGTTGTTTTGAGTGCCGAAACGTGGAAAAAATTAATGTATAACGAAAAAAAACAAAAGGGCGGTATTGGTTTAAATAGCTTTTTAGACAGTTTTGTGAGTCAGATGGGTTCGGAATGTTAAAAACAGTGTGTACGCGGAGGAGGAAAGTTGTTTTGAGTGCAAAAACGTGGAAAAAACGAATGTATAAGGAAAAGAAACAAAAGGGAGGTATTGGTTTAAATGGCCTTTTTAACGATATTGTGAGTCAGATGGGTTCGGAATCATAAAAACAGTGTGTACGCGAAGGAGGAAAGTTGTCTTGAGTGCAAAAACGTGGAAAAAATGAATGTATAAGGAAAAGAAACAAAAGGGAGGTATTGGTTTAAATAGCTTTTTAGACAGTTTTGTGAGTCAGATGGGTTTGGAATGTTAAAAACAGTGTGTACGCGGAGGAGGAAAGTTGTTTTGAGTGCAAAAACGTGGAAAAAAATGAATGTATAAGGAAAAGAAACAAAAGGGAGGTATTGGTTTAAATGGTCTTTTAGACGATTTTGTGAGTCAGATGGGTTCGGAATCATAAAAACAGTGTGTACGCGAAGGAGGAAAGTTGTTTTGAGTGCAAAAACGTGGAAAAAATGAATGTATAAGGAAAAGAAACAAAAGGGAGGTATTGGTTTAAATGGTCTTTTAGACGGTTTTGTGAGTCAGGTGGGTTCGGAATCATAAAAAAAGTTTGTACGAGAAGGAGGAAAGTTGGAAAAACGTGGAAAAAATGAATGTATAAGGAAAAGAAACAAAAGGGCGGTATTGGTTTAAATGGCCTTTTAGACGGTTTTGCGAGTCAGGTAGGTTCGGAATCATCAGAAAAGTGTGTACAAGGAGGAATGTTGTTTTGAATGCAAAAACGTGGAAAAAACGAATGTATAAGGAAAAGAAACAAAAGGGAGGTATTGGTTTAAATGGCCTTTTTAACGATTTTGTGAGTCAGATGGGTTCGGAATCATAAAAAAAGTGTGTACGCGAAGGAGGAAAATTGTTTTGAGTGCAAAAACGTGGAAAAAATGAATGTATAAGGAAAAGAAACAAAAGGGCTGTATTGGTTTAAATGGCTTTTTAGACAGTTTTGTGAGTCAGATGGGTTGGGAATCTTAAAAACAGTGTGTACGCGAAGGAGGAAAGTTGTCTTGAGTGCAAAAACGCGGTAAAAATGAATGTATAAGGAAAAGAAATATAAGGGAGGTTTTGGTTTAAATGGTCTTTTAGGCGATTTTGTGAGTCAGATGGGTTCGGAATCATAAAAACAGTGTGTACGCGAAGGAGGAAAGTTGTTTTGAGTGCAAAAACGCGGAAAAAATTATTGTATAACGAAAAAAAACATAAGGGCGGTATTGCTTTAAATGGCTTTTTAGACAGTTTTGTGATTCAGATGGGTTTGGAATCTTAAAAACAGTGTGTACGCGAAGGAGGAAAGTTGTCTTGAGTGCAAAAACGTGGAAAAAATGAATGTATAAGGAAAAGAAACAAAAGGGAGGTATTGGTTTTAATAGCATTTTAGACAGTTTTGTGATTCAGATGGGTTTGGAATCTTAAAAACAGTGTGTACGCGAAGAAGGAAAGTTGTCTTGAGTGCGAAAACGTGGAAAACTAAATGTGTAAGGAAAAGAAACAAAAGGGAGGTATTGGTTTAAATGGTCTTTTAGACGATTTTGCGAGTCAGATGGGTTCGGAATCATAAAAATAGTGTGTACGCGAAGGAGGAAAGTTGTCTTGAGTGCAAAAACGTGAAGAAATGAATGTATAAGGAAAAGAAACAAAAGGGAGGTATTGGTTTAAATAGTCTTTTAGACAATTTTGTGAGACAGATGGGTTCGGAATCATAAAAACAGTGTGTACGCAAAGGAGGAAAGTTGTTTTGAGTGCCGAAACGTGGAAAAAATGAATGTATAAGGAAAAGAAACAAAAGAGAGGTATTGGTTTAAATGGTCTTTTAGACGATTTTGTGATTCAGATGGGTTCGGAATCATAAAAACAGTGTGTACGCGAAGGAGGAAAGTTGTTTTATGTGCAAAAACGTGGAAAAAATTAATGTATAACGAAAAAAAAACATAAGGGCGGTATTGGTTTAAATGGCATTTTAGACAGTTTTGTGATTCAGATGGGTTTGGAATCTTAAAAACAGTGTGTACGCGAAGGAGGAAAGTTGTCTTGAGTGCAAAAACGTGGAAAAAACGAATGTATAAGGAAAAGAAACAAATGGGCGGTATTGGTTTAAATGGCCTTTTAGACGGT
Organism: Salticus scenicus; assembly: GCA_963930645.1. NCBI lineage: Eukaryota > Metazoa > Arthropoda > Arachnida > Araneae > Salticidae > Salticus > Salticus scenicus. The sequence goes on from OZ005655.1 coordinate 309,344,511, forward strand.
TTTTGTGAGTCAGGTGGGTTCGGATTCATAAAAAAAGTGTGTACGAGAAGGAGGAAAGTTGGAAAAACGTGGAAAAAATGAATGTATAAAGAAAAGAAACAAAAGGGCGGTATTGGTTTAAATGGCCTTTTTAACGATTTTGTGAGTCAGATGGGTTCGGAATCATAAAAAAAGTGTGTACGCGAAGGAGGAAAGTTGGAAAAACGTGGAAAAAATGAATGTATAAGGAAAAGAAACAAAAGGGCGGTATTGGTTTAAATGGCCTTTTTAACGATTTTGTGAGTCAGATGGGTTGGGAATCTTAAAAACAGTGTGTACGCGGAGGAGGAAAGTTGTTTTGAGTGCAAACACGTGGAAAAAATGAATGTATAAGGAAAAGAAACAAAAGGGAGGTATTGGTTTAAATGGGCTTTTAGACGATATTGTGAGTCAGATGGGTTCGGAATCATAAAAACAGTGTGTACGCGAAGGAGGAAAGTTGTCTTGAGTGCAAAAACGTGGAAAAAATGAATGTATAAGGAAAAGAAACAAAAGGGCGGTATTGGTTTAAATGGCCTTTTTAACGATTTTGTGAGTCAGGTGGGTTCGGAATCATAAAAAAAGTGTGTACGAGAAGGAGGAAAGTTGGAAAAACGTGGAAAAAATTAATGTATAAGGAAAAGAAACAAAAGGGCGGTATTGGTTTAAATGGCCTTTTAGACGGTTTTGTGAGTCAGGTAGGTTCGGAATCATCAGAAAAGTGTGTACGCGAAGGAGGAAAGTTGTCTTGAGTGCCGAAACGTGGAAAAAATAAATGTATAACGAAAAGAAACAAAAGGGCGGTATTGGTTTAAATGGGCTTTTAGACGATATTGTGAGTCAGATGGGTTCGGAATCATAAAAACAGTGTGTACGCGAAGGAGGAAAGTTGTCTTGAGTGCAAAAACGTGGAAAAAACGAATGTATAAGGAAAAGAAACAAAAGGGACGTATTGGTTTAAATGGTCTTTTAGACGATTTTGTGAGACAGATGGGTTCGGAATCATAAAAACAGTGTGTACGCGAAGGATTAAAGTTGTTTTGAGTGCCGAAACGTGGAAAAAATTAATGTATAACGAAAAAAAACAAAAGGGCGGTATTGGTTTAAATAGCTTTTTAGACAGTTTTGTGAGTCAGATGGGTTTGGAATGTTAAAAACAGTGTGTACGCGGAGGAGGAAAGTTGTTTTGAGTGCAAAAAAGTGGAAAAAAATGAATGTATAAGGAAAAGAAACAAAAGGGAGGTATTGGTTTAAATGGTCTTTTAGACGATTTTGTGAGTCAGATGGGTTCGGAATCATAAAAACAGTGTGTACGCGAAGGAGGAAAGTTGTTTTGAGTGCAAAAACGTGGAAAAAATGAATGTATAAGGAAAAGAAACAAAAGGGAGGTATTGGTTTAAATGGTCTTTTAGACGGTTTTGTGAGTCAGGTGGGTTCGGAATCATAAAAAAAGTTTGTACGAGAAGGAGGAAAGTTGGAAAAACGTGGAAAAAATGAATGTATAAGGAAAAGAAACAAAAGGGCGGTATTGGTTTAAATGGCCTTTTAGACGGTTTTGCGAGTCAGGTAGGTTCGGAATCATCAGAAAAGTGTGTACAAGGAGGAATGTTGTTTTGAATGCAAAAACGTGGAAAAAACGAATGTATAAGGAAAAGAAACAAAAGGGAGGTATTGGTTTAAATGGCCTTTTTAACGATTTTGTGAGTCAGATGGGTTCGGAATCATAAAAAAAGTGTGTACGCGAAGGAGGAAAATTGTTTTGAGTGCAAAAACGTGGAAAAAATGAATGTATAAGGAAAAGAAACAAAAGGGCTGTATTGGTTTAAATGGCTTTTTAGACAGTTTTGTGAGTCAGATGTGTTGGGAATCTTAAAAACAGTGTGTACGCGAAGGAGGAAAGTTGTCTTGAGTGCAAAAACGCGGTAAAAATGAATGTATAAGGAAAAGAAACAAAAGGGAGGTTTTGGTTTAAATGGTCTTTTAGGCGATTTTGTGAGTCAGATGGGTTCGGAATCATAAAAACAGTGTGTACGCGAAGGAGGAAAGTTGTTTTGAGTGCAAAAACGCGGAAAAAATTATTGTATAACGAAAAAAAACATAAGGGCGGTATTGCTTTAAATGGCTTTTTAGACAGTTTTGTGATTCAGATGGGTTTGGAATCTTAAAAACAGTGTGTACGCGAAGGAGGAAAGTTGTCTTGAGTGCAAAAACGTGGAAAAAATGAATGTATAAGGAAAAGAAACAAAAGGGAGGTATTGGTTTAAATGGCATTTTAGACAGTTTTGTGATTCAGATGGGTTTGGAATCTTAAAAACAGTGTGTACGCGAAGAAGGAAAGTTGTCTTGAGTGCGAAAACGTGGAAAACTAAATGTATAAGGAAAAGAAACAAAAGGGAGGTATTGGTTTAAATGGTCTTTTAGACGATTTTGCGAGTCAGATGGGTTCGAAATCATAAAAATAGTGTGTACGCGAAGGAGGAAAGTTGTCTTGAGTGCAAAAACGTGAAGAAATGAATGTATAAGGAAAAGAAACAAAAGGGAGGTATTGGTTTAAATAGTCTTTTAGACAATTTTGTGAGACAGATGGGTTCGGAATCATAAAAACAGTGTGTACGCAAAGGAGGAAAGTTGTTTTGAGTGCCGAAACGTGGAAAAAATGAATGTATAAGGAAAAGAAACAAAAGAGAGGTATTGGTTTAAATGGTCTTTTAGACGATTTTGTGATTCGGATGGGTTCGGAATCATAAAAACAGTGTGTACGCGAAGGAGGAAAGTTGTTTTATGTGCAAAAACGTGGAAAAAATTAATGTATAACGAAAAAAAAACATAAGGGCGGTATTGGTTTAAATGGCATTTTAGACAGTTTTGTGATTCAGATGGGTTTGGAATCTTAAAAACAGTGTGTACGCGAAGGAGGAAAGTTGTCTTGAGTGCAAAAACGTGGAAAAAACGAATGTATAAGGAAAAGAAACAAATGGGCGGTATTGGTTTAAATGGCCTTTTAGACGGTTTTTGTGAGTCAGGTGGGTTCGGATTCATAAAAAAAGTGTGTACGAGAAGGAGGAAAGTTGGAAAAACGTGGAAAAAATGAATGTATAAAGAAAAGAAACAAAAGGGCGGTATTGGTTTAAATGGCCTTTTTAACGATTTTGTAAGTCAGATGGGTTCGGAATCATAAAAAAAGTGTGTACGCGAAGGAGGAAAGTTGGAAAAACGTGGAAAAAATGAATGTATAAGGAAAAGAAACAAAAGGGCGGTATTGGTTTAAATGGCCTTTTTAACGATTTTGTGAGTCAGATGGGTTGGGAATCTTAAAAACAGTGTGTACGCGGAGGAGGAAAGTTGTTTTGAGTGCAAACACGTGGAAAAAATGAATGTATAAGGAAAAGAAACAAAAGGGAGGTATTGGTTTAAATGGGCTTTTAGACGATATTGTGAGTCAGATGGGTTCGGAATCATAAAAACAGTGTGTACGCGAAGGAGGAAAGTTGTCTTGAGTGCAAAAACGTGGAAAAAATGAATGTATAAGGAAAAGAAACAAAAGGGCGGTATTGGTTTAAATGGCCTTTTTAACGATTTTGTGAGTCAGGTGGGTTCGGAATCATAAAAAAAGTGTGTACGAGAAGGAGGAAAGTTGGAAAAACGTGGAAAAAATGAATGTATAAGGAAAAGAAACAAAAGGGCGGTATTGGTTTAAATGGCCTTTTAGACGGTTTTGTGAGTCAGGTAGGTTCGGAATCATCAGAAAAGTGTGTACGCGAAGGAGGAAAGTTGTCTTGAGTGCCGAAACGTGGAAAAAATAAATGTATAACGAAAAGAAACAAAAGGGCGGTATTGGTTTAAATGGCCTTTTAGACGGTTTTGTGAGTCAGGTAGGTTCGGAATCATCAGAAAAGTGTGTACGCGAAGGAGGAAAGTTGTCTTGAGTGCCGAAACGTGGAAAAAATGAATGTATAAGGAAAAGAAACAAAAGGGAGGTATTGGTTTAAATAGCTTTTTAGACAGTTTTGTGAGTCAGATGGGTTTGGAATGTTAAAAACAGTGTGTACGCGGAGGAGGAAAGTTGTTTTGAGTGCAAAAACGTGGAAAAAAATGAATGTATAAGGAAAAGAAACAAAAGGGAGGTATTGGTTTAAATGGTCTTTTAGACGATTTTGTGAGTCAGATGGGTTCGGAATCATAAAAACAGTGTGTACGCGAAGGAGGAAAGTTGTTTTGAGTGCAAAAACGTGGAAAAAATGAATGTATAAGGAAAAGAAACAAAAGGGAGGTATTGGTTTAAATGGTCTTTTAGACGGTTTTGTGAGTCAGGTGGGTTCGGAATCATAAAAAAAGTTTGTACGAGAAGGAGGAAAGTTGGAAAAACGTGGAAAAAATGAATGTATAAGGAAAAGAAACAAAAGGGCGGTATTGGTTTAAATGGCCTTTTAGACGGTTTTGCGAGTCAGGTAGGTTCGGAATCATCAGAAAAGTGTGTACAAGGAGGAATGTTGTTTTGAATGCAAAAACGTGGAAAAAACGAATGTATAAGGAAAAGAAACAAAAGGGAGGTATTGGTTTAAATGGCCTTTTTAACGATATTGTGAGTCAGATGGTTTCGGAATCATAAAAACAGTGTGTACGCGAAGGAGGAAAGTTGTCTTGAGTGCAAAAACGTGGAAAAAATGAATGTATAAGGAAAAGAAACAAAAGGGAGGTATTGGTTTAAATAGCTTTTTAGACAGTTTTGTGAGTCAGATGGGTTTGGAATGTTAAAAACAGTGTGTACGCGGAGGAGGAAAGTTGTTTTGAGTGCAAAAACGTGGAAAAAAATGAATGTATAAGGAAAAGAAACAAAAGGGCGGTATTGGTTTAAATGGCCTTTTAGACGGTTTTGTGAGTCAGGTAGGTTCGGAATCATCAGAAAAGTGTGTACGCGAAGGAGGAAAGTTGTCTTGAGTGCCGAAACGTGGAAAAAATGAATGTATAAGGAAAAGAAACAAAAGGGAGGTATTGGTTTAAATAGCTTTTTAGACAGTTTTGTGAGTCAGATGGGTTTGGAATGTTAAAAACAGTGTGTACGCGGAGGAGGAAAGTTGTTTTGAGTGCAAAAACGTGGAAAAAAATGAATGTATAAGGAAAAGAAACAAAAGGGAGGTATTGGTTTAAATGGTCTTTTAGACGATTTTGTGAGTCAGATGGGTTCGGAATCATAAAAACAGTGTGTACGCGAAGGAGGAAAGTTGTTTTGAGTGCAAAAACGTGGAAAAAATGAATGTATAAGGAAAAGAAACAAAAGGGAGGTATTGGTTTAAATGGTCTTTTAGACGGTTTTGTGAGTCAGGTGGGTTCGGAATCATAAAAAAAGTTTGTACGAGAAGGAGGAAAGTTGGAAAAACGTGGAAAAAATGAATGTATAAGGAAAAGAAACAAAAGGGCGGTATTGGTTTAAATGGCCTTTTAGACGGTTTTGCGAGTCAGGTAGGTTCGGAATCATCAGAAAAGTGTGTACAAGGAGGAATGTTGTTTTGAATGCAAAAACGTGGAAAAAACGAATGTATAAGGAAAAGAAACAAAAGGGAGGTATTGGTTTAAATGGCCTTTTTAACGATATTGTGAGTCAGATGGGTTCGGAATCATAAAAACAGTGTGTACGCGAAGGAGGAAAGTTGTCTTGAGTGCAAAAACGTGGAAAAAATGAATGTATAAGGAAAAGAAACAAAAGGGAGGTATTGGTTTAAATAGCTTTTTAGACAGTTTTGTGAGTCAGATGGGTTTGGAATGTTAAAAACAGTGTGTACGCGGAGGAGGAAAGTTGTTTTGAGTGCAAAAACGTGGAAAAAAATGAATGTATAAGGAAAAGAAACAAAAGGGAGGTATTGGTTTAAATGGTCTTTTAGACGATTTTGTGAGTCAGATGGGTTCGGAATCATAAAAACAGTGTGTACGCGAAGGAGGAAAGTTGTTTTGAGTGCAAAAACGTGGAAAAAATGAATGTATAAGGAAAAGAAACAAAAGGGAGGTATTGGTTTAAATGGTCTTTTAGACGGTTTTGTGAGTCAGGTGGGTTCGGAATCATAAAAAAAGTTTGTACGAGAAGGAGGAAAGTTGGAAAAACGTGGAAAAAATGAATGTATAAGGAAAAGAAACAAAAGGGCGGTATTGGTTTAAATGGCCTTTTAGACGGTTTTGCGAGTCAGGTAGGTTCGGAATCATCAGAAAAGTGTGTACAAGGAGGAATGTTGTTTTGAATGCAAAAACGTGGAAAAAACGAATGTATAAGGAAAAGAAACAAAAGGGAGGTATTGGTTTAAATGGCCTTTTTAACGATTTTGTGAGTCAGATGGGTTCGGAATCATAAAAAAAGTGTGTACGCGAAGGAGGAAAATTGTTTTGAGTGCAAAAACGTGGAAAAAATGAATGTATAAGGAAAAGAAACAAAAGGGCTGTATTGGTTTAAATGGCTTTTTAGACAGTTTTGTGAGTCAGATGGGTTGGGAATCTTAAAAACAGTGTGTACGCGAAGGAGGAAAGTTGTCTTGAGTGCAAAAACGCGGTAAAAATGAATGTATAAGGAAAAGAAACAAAAGGGAGGTTTTGGTTTAAATGGTCTTTTAGGCGATTTTGTGAGTCAGATGGGTTCGGAATCATAAAAACAGTGTGTACGCGAAGGAGGAAAGTTGTTTTGAGTGCAAAAACGCGGAAAAAATTATTGTATAACGAAAAGAAACAAAAGGGCGGTATTGGTTTAAATGGCCTTTTTAACGATTTTGTGAGTCAGGTGGGTTCGGAATCATAAAAAAAGTGTGTACGAGAAGGAGGAAAGTTGGAAAAACGTGGAAAAAATGAATGTATAAGGAAAAGAAACAAAAGGGCGGTATTGGTTTAAATGGCCTTTTAGACGGTTTTGTGAGTCAGGTAGGTTCGGAATCATCAGAAAAGTGTGTACGCGAAGGAGGAAAGTTGTCTTGAGTGCCGAAACGTGGAAAAAATAAATGTATAACGAAAAGAAACAAAAGGGCGGTATTGGTTTAAATGGGCTTTTAGACGATATTGTGAGTCAGATGGGTTCGGAATCATAAAAACAGTGTGTACGCGAAGGAGGAAAGTTGTCTTGAGTGCAAAAACGTGGAAAAAACGAATGTATAAGGAAAAGAAACAAAAGGGACGTATTGGTTTAAATGGTCTTTTAGACGATTTTGTGAGACAGATGGGTTCGGAATCATAAAAACAGTGTGTACGCGAAGGATTAAAGTTGTTTTGAGTGCCGAAACGTGGAAAAAATTAATGTATAACGAAAAAAAACAAAAGGGCGGTATTGGTTTAAATAGCTTTTTAGACAGTTTTGTGAGTCAGATGGGTTTGGAATGTTAAAAACAGTGTGTACGCGGAGGAGGAAAGTTGTTTTGAGTGCAAAAAAGTGGAAAAAAATGAATGTATAAGGAAAAGAAACAAAAGGGAGGTATTGGTTTAAATGGTCTTTTAGACGATTTTGTGAGTCAGATGGGTTCGGAATCATAAAAACAGTGTGTACGCGAAGGAGGAAAGTTGTTTTGAGTGCAAAAACGTGGAAAAAATGAATGTATAAGGAAAAGAAACAAAAGGGAGGTATTGGTTTAAATGGTCTTTTAGACGGTTTTGTGAGTCAGGTGGGTTCGGAATCATAAAAAAAGTTTGTACGAGAAGGAGGAAAGTTGGAAAAACGTGGAAAAAATGAATGTATAAGGAAAAGAAACAAAAGGGCGGTATTGGTTTAAATGGCCTTTTAGACGGTTTTGCGAGTCAGGTAGGTTCGGAATCATCAGAAAAGTGTGTACAAGGAGGAATGTTGTTTTGAATGCAAAAACGTGGAAAAAACGAATGTATAAGGAAAAGAAACAAAAGGGAGGTATTGGTTTAAATGGCCTTTTTAACGATTTTGTGAGTCAGATGGGTTCGGAATCATAAAAAAAGTGTGTACGCGAAGGAGGAAAATTGTTTTGAGTGCAAAAACGTGGAAAAAATGAATGTATAAGGAAAAGAAACAAAAGGGCTGTATTGGTTTAAATGGCTTTTTAGACAGTTTTGTGAGTCAGATGGGTTGGGAATCTTAAAAACAGTGTGTACGCGAAGGAGGAAAGTTGTCTTGAGTGCAAAAACGCGGTAAAAATGAATGTATAAGGAAAAGAAACAAAAGGGAGGTTTTGGTTTAAATGGTCTTTTAGGCGATTTTGTGAGTCAGATGGGTTCGGAATCATAAAAACAGTGTGTACGCGAAGGAGGAAAGTTGTTTTGAGTGCAAAAACGCGGAAAAAATTATTGTATAACGAAAAAAAACATAAGGGCGGTATTGCTTTAAATGGCTTTTTAGACAGTTTTGTGATTCAGATGGGTTTGGAATCTTAAAAACAGTGTGTACGCGAAGAAGGAAAGTTGTCTTGAGTGCGAAAACGTGGAAAACTAAATGTATAAGGAAAAGAAACAAAAGGGAGGTATTGGTTTAAATGGTCTTTTAGACGATTTTGCGAGTCAGATGGGTTCGGAATCATAAAAATAGTGTGTACGCGAAGGAGGAAAGTTGTCTTGAGTGCAAAAACGTGAAGAAATGAATGTATAAGGAAAAGAAACAAAAGGGAGGTATTGGTTTAAATAGTCTTTTAGACAATTTTGTGAGACAGATGGGTTCGGAATCATAAAAACAGTGTGTACGCAAAGGAGGAAAGTTGTTTTGAGTGCCGAAACGTGGAAAAAATGAATGTATAAGGAAAAGAAACAAAAGAGAGGTATTGGTTTAAATGGTCTTTTAGACGATTTTGTGATTCAGATGGGTTCGGAATCATAAAAACAGTGTGTACGCGAAGGAGGAAAGTTGTTTTATGTGCAAAAACGTGCAAAAAATTAATGTATAACGAAAAAAAAACATAAGGGCGGTATTGGTTTAAATGGCATTTTAGACAGTTTTGTGATTCAGATGGGTTTGGAATCTTAAAAACAGTGTGTACGCGAAGGAGGAAAGTTGTCTTGAGTGCAAAAACGTGGAAAAAACGAATGTATAAGGAAAAGAAACAAATGGGCGGTATTGGTTTAAATGGCCTTTTAGACGGTTTTTGTGAGTCAGGTGGGTTCGGATTCATAAAAAAAGTGTGTACGAGAAGGAGGAAAGTTGGAAAAACGTGGAAAAAATGAATGTATAAAGAAAAGAAACAAAAGGGCGGTATTGGTTTAAATGGCCTTTTTAACGATTTTGTGAGTCAGATGGGTTCGGAATCATAAAAAAAGTGTGTACGCGAAGGAGGAAAGTTGGAAAAACGTGGAAAAAATGAATGTATAAGGAAAAGAAACAAAAGGGCGGTATTGGTTTAAATGGCCTTTTTAACGATTTTGTGAGTCAGATGGGTTGGGAATCTTAAAAACAGTGTGTACGCGAAGGAGGAAAGTTGTTTTGAGTGCAAACACGTGGAAAAAATGAATGTATAAGGAAAAGAAACAAAAGGGAGGTATTGGTTTAAATGGGCTTTTAGACGATATTGTGAGTCAGATGGGTTCGGAATCATAAAAACAGTGTGTACGCGAAGGAGGAAAGTTGTCTTGAGTGCAAAAACGTGGAAAAAATGAATGTATAAGGAAAAGAAACAAAAGGGCGGTATTGGTTTAAATGGCCTTTTTAACGATTTTGTGAGTCAGGTGGGTTCGGAATCATAAAAAAAGTGTGTACGAGAAGGAGGAAAGTTGGAAAAACGTGGAAAAAATGAATGTATAAGGAAAAGAAACAAAAGGGCGGTATTGGTTTAAATGGCCTTTTAGACGGTTTTGTGAGTCAGGTAGGTTCGGAATCATCAGAAAAGTGTGTACGCGAAGGAGGAAAGTTGTCTTGAGTGCCGAAACGTGGAAAAAATAAATGTATAACGAAAAGAAACAAAAGGGCGGTATTGGTTTAAATGGGCTTTTAGACGATATTGTGAGTCAGATGGGTTCGGAATCATAAAAACAGTGTGTACGCGAAGGAGGAAAGTTGTCTTGAGTGCAAAAACGTGGAAAAAACGAATGTATAAGGAAAAGAAACAAAAGGGACGAAAGTTTAAATGGTCTTTTAGACGATTTTGTGAGACAGATGGGTTCGGAATCATAAAAACAGTGTGTACGCGAAGGATTAAAGTTGTTTTGAGTGCCGAAACGTGGAAAAAATTAATGTATAACGAAAAAAAACAAAAGGGCGGTATTGGTTTAAATAGCTTTTTAGACAGTTTTGTGAGTCAGATGGGTTTGGAATGTTAAAAACAGTGTGTACGCGGAGGAGGAAAGTTGTTTTGAGTGCAAAAAAGTGGAAAAAAATGAATGTATAAGGAAAAGAAACAAAAGGGAGGTATTGGTTTAAATGGTCTTTTAGACGATTTTGTGAGTCAGATGGGTTCGGAATCATAAAAACAGTGTGTACGCGAAGGAGGAAAGTTGTTTTGAGTGCAAAAACGTGGAAAAAATGAATGTATAAGGAAAAGAAACAAAAGGGAGGTATTGGTTTAAATGGTCTTTTAGACGGTTTTGTGAGTCAGGTGGGTTCGGAATCATAAAAAAAGTTTGTACGAGAAGGAGGAAAGTTGGAAAAACGTGGAAAAAATGAATGTATAAGGAAAAGAAACAAAAGGGCGGTATTGGTTTAAATGGCCTTTTAGACGGTTTTGCGAGTCAGGTAGGTTCGGAATCATCAGAAAAGTGTGTACGCGAAGGAGGAAAGTTGTCTTGAGTGCAAAAACGCGGTAAAAATGAATGTATAAGGAAAAGAAACAAAAGGGAGGTTTTGGTTTAAATGGTCTTTTAGGCGATTTTGTGAGTCAGATGGGTTCGGAATCATAAAAACAGTGTGTACGCGAAGGAGGAAAGTTGTTTTGAGTGCAAAAACGTGGAAAAAATTATTGTATAACGAAAAAAAACATAAGGGCGGTATTGCTTTAAATGGCTTTTTAGACAGTTTTGTGATTCAGATGGGTTTGGAATCTTAAAAACAGTGTGTACGCGAATATGGAAAGTTGTCTTGAGTGCAAAAATGTGGAAAAAATGAATGTATAAGGAATAGAAACAAAAGGGAGGTATTGGTTTAAATGGTCTTTTAGACGATTTTGCGAGTCAGATGGGTTCGGAATCATAAAAATAGTGTGTACGCGAAGGAGGAAAGTTGTCTTGAGTGCAAAAACGTGGAAAAAATGAATGTATAAGGAAAAGAAACAAAAGGGACGTATTGGTTTAAATGGTCTTTTAGACGATTTTGTGAGACAGATGGGTTCGGAATCATAAAAACAGTGTGTACGCGAAGGATTAAAGTTGTTTTGAGTGCCGAAACGTGGAAAAAATTAATGTATAACGAAAAAAAACAAAAGGGCGGTATTGGTTTAAATAGCTTTTTAGACAGTTTTGTGATTCAGATGGGTTTGGAATCTTAAAAACAGTGTGTACGCGAAGAAGGAAAGTTGTCTTGAGTGCAAAAACGTGGAAAAAATGAATGTATAAAGAAAAGAAACAAAAGGGAGGTATTGGTTTAAATGGTCTTTTAGACGATTTTGTGAGACAAATGGGTTCGGAATCATAAAAACAGTGTGTACGCAAAGGAGAAAAGTTGTTTTGAGTGCCGAAACGTGGAAAAAATTAATGTATAACGAAAAAAAACAAAAGGGCGGTATTGGTTTAAATAGCTTTTTAGACAGTTTTGTGAGTCAGATGGGTTCGGAATGTTAAAAACAGTGTGTACGCGGAGGAGGAAAGTTGTTTTGAGTGCAAACACGTGGAAAAAGTGAATGTATAAGGAAAAGAAACAAAAGGGAGGTATTGGTTTAAATGGGCTTTTAGACGATATTGTGAGTCAGATGGGTTCGGAATCATAAAAACAGTGTGTACGCGAAGGAGGAAAGTTGTCTTGAGTGCAAAAACGTGGAAAAAATGAATGTATAAGGAAAAGAAACAAAAGGGCGGTATTGGTTTAAATGGCCTTTTTAACGATTTTGTGAGTCAGGTGGGTTCGGAATCATAAAAAAAGTGTGTACGAGAAGGAGGAAAGTTGGAAAAACGTGGAAAAAATGAATGTATAAGGAAAAGAAACAAAAGGGCGGTATTGGTTTAAATGGCCTTTTAGACGGTTTTGTGAGTCAGGTAGGTTCGGAATCATCAGAAAAGTGTGTACGCGAAGGAGGAAAGTTGTCTTGAGTGCCGAAACGTGGAAAAAATAAATGTATAACGAAAAGAAACAAAAGGGCGGTATTGGTTTAAATGGGCTTTTAGACGATATTGTGAGTCAGATGGGTTCGGAATCATAAAAACAGTGTGTACGCGAAGGAGGAAAGTTGTCTTGAGTGCAAAAACGTGGAAAAAACGAATGTATAAGGAAAAGAAACAAAAGGGACGTATTGGTTTAAATGGTCTTTTAGACGATTTTGTGAGACAGATGGGTTCGGAATCATAAAAACAGTGTGTACGCGAAGGATTAAAGTTGTTTTGAGTGCCGAAACGTGGAAAAAATTAATGTATAACGAAAAAAAACAAAAGGGCGGTATTGGTTTAAATAGCTTTTTAGACAGTTTTGTGAGTCAGATGGGTTTGGAATGTTAAAAACAGTGTGTACGCGGAGGAGGAAAGTTGTTTTGAGTGCAAAAAAGTGGAAAAAAATGAATGTATAAGGAAAAGAAACAAAAGGGAGGTATTGGTTTAAATGGTCTTTTAGACGATTTTGTGAGTCAGATGGGTTCGGAATCATAAAAACAGTGTGTACGCGAAGGAGGAAAGTTGTTTTGAGTGCAAAAACGTGGAAAAAATGAATGTATAAGGAAAAGAAACAAAAGGGAGGTATTGGTTTAAATGGTCTTTTAGACGGTTTTGTGAGTCAGGTGGGTTCGGAATCATAAAAAAAGTTTGTACGAGAAGGAGGAAAGTTGGAAAAACGTGGAAAAAATGAATGTATAAGGAAAAGAAACAAAAGGGCGGTATTGGTTTAAATGGCCTTTTAGACGGTTTTGCGAGTCAGGTAGGTTCGGAATCATCAGAAAAGTGTGTACGCGAAGGAGGAAAGTTGTCTTGAGTGCAAAAACGTGGAAAAAATTATTGTATAACGAAAAAAAACATAAGGGCGGTATTGCTTTAAATGGCTTTTTAGACAGTTTTGTGATTCAGATGGGTTTGGAATCTTAAAAACAGTGTGTACGCGAATATGGAAAGTTGTCTTGAGTGCAAAAATGTGGAAAAAATGAATGTATAAGGAATAGAAACAAAAGGGAGGTATTGGTTTAAATGGTCTTTTAGACGATTTTGCGAGTCAGATGGGTTCGGAATCATAAAAATAGTGTGTACGCGAAGGAGGAAAGTTGTCTTGAGTGCAAAAACGTGGAAAAAATGAATGTATAAGGAAAAGAAACAAAAGGGACGTATTGGTTTAAATGGTCTTTTAGACGATTTTGTGAGACAGATGGGTTCGGAATCATAAAAACAGTGTGTACGCGAAGGATTAAAGTTGTTTTGAGTGCCGAAACGTGGAAAAAATTAATGTATAACGAAAAAAAACAAAAGGGCGGTATTGGTTTAAATAGCTTTTTAGACAGTTTTGTGATTCAGATGGGTTTGGAATCTTAAAAACAGTGTGTACGCGAAGAAGGAAAGTTGTCTTGAGTGCAAAAACGTGGAAAAAATGAATGTATAAAGAAAAGAAACAAAAGGGAGGTATTGGTTTAAATGGTCTTTTAGACGATTTTGTGAGACAAATGGGTTCGGAATCATAAAAACAGTGTGTACGCAAAGGAGAAAAGTTGTTTTGAGTGCCGAAACGTGGAAAAAATTAATGTATAACGAAAAAAAACAAAAGGGCGGTATTGGTTTAAATAGCTTTTTAGACAGTTTTGTGAGTCAGATGGGTTCGGAATGTTAAAAACAGTGTGTACGCGGAGGAGGAAAGTTGTTTTGAGTGCAAAAACGTGGAAAAAAATGAATGTATAAGGAAAAGAAACAAAAGGGAGGTATTGGTTTAAATGGCCTTTTTAACGATTTTGTGAGTCAGGTGGGTTCGGAATCATAAAAAAAGTGTGTACGAGAAGGAGGAAAGTTGGAAAAACGTGGAAAAAATGAATGTATAAGGAAAAGAAACAAAAGGGCGGTATTGGTTTAAATGGCCTTTTAGACGGTTTTGTGAGTCAGGTAGGTTCGGAATCATCAGAAAAGTGTGTACGCGAAGGAGGAAAGTTGTCTTGAGTGCCGAAACGTGGAAAAAATGAATGTATAAGGAAAAGAAACAAAAGGGAGGTATTGGTTTAAATAGCTTTTTAGACAGTTTTGTGAGTCAGATGGGTTTGGAATGTTAAAAACAGTGTGTACGCGGAGGAGGAAAGTTGTTTTGAGTGCAAAAACGTGGAAAAAAATGAATGTATAAGGAAAAGAAACAAAAGGGAGGTATTGGTTTAAATGGTCTTTTAGACGATTTTGTGAGTCAGATGGGTTCGGAATCATAAAAACAGTGTGTACGCGAAGGAGGAAAGTTGTTTTGAGTGCAAAAACGTGGAAAAAATGAATGTATAAGGAAAAGAAACAAAAGGGAGGTATTGGTTTAAATGGTCTTTTAGACGGTTTTGTGAGTCAGGTGGGTTCGGAATCATAAAAAAAGTTTGTACGAGAAGGAGGAAAGTTGGAAAAACGTGGAAAAAATGAATGTATAAGGAAAAGAAACAAAAGTCCGGTATTGGTTTAAATGGCCTTTTAGACGGTTTTGCGAGTCAGGTAGGTTCGGAATCATCAGAAAAGTGTGTACAAGGAGGAATGTTGTTTTGAATGCAAAAACGTGGAAAAAACGAATGTATAAGGAAAAGAAACAAAAGGGAGGTATTGGTTTAAATGGCCTTTTTAACGATATTGTGAGTCAGATGGGTTCGGAATCATAAAAACAGTGTGTACGCGAAGGAGGAAAGTTGTCTTGAGTGCAAAAACGTGGAAAAAATGAATGTATAAGGAAAAGAAACAAAAGGGAGGTATTGGTTTAAATAGCTTTTTAGACAGTTTTGTGAGTCAGATGGGTTTGGAATGTTAAAAACAGTGTGTACGCGGAGGAGGAAAGTTGTTTTGAGTGCAAAAACGTGGAAAAAAATGAATGTATAAGGAAAAGAAACAAAAGGGAGGTATTGGTTTAAATGGTCTTTTAGACGATTTTGTGAGTCAGATGGGTTCGGAATCATAAAAACAGTGTGTACGCGAAGGAGGAAAGTTGTTTTGAGTGCAAAAACGTGGAAAAAATGAATGTATAAGGAAAAGAAACAAAAGGGAGGTATTGGTTTAAATGGTCTTTTAGACGGTTTTGTGAGTCAGGTGGGTTCGGAATCATAAAAAAAGTTTGTACGAGAAGGAGGAAAGTTGGAAAAACGTGGAAAAAATGAATGTATAAGGAAAAGAAACAAAAGGGCGGTATTGGTTTAAATGGCCTTTTAGACGGTTTTGCGAGTCAGGTAGGTTCGGAATCATCAGAAAAGTGTGTACAAGGAGGAATGTTGTTTTGAATGCAAAAACGTGGAAAAAACGAATGTATAAGGAAAAGAAACAAAAGGGAGGTATTGGTTTAAATGGCCTTTTTAACGATTTTGTGAGTCAGATGGGTTCGGAATCATAAAAAAAGTGTGTACGCGAAGGAGGAAAATTGTTTTGAGTGCAAAAACGTGGAAAAAATGAATGTATAAGGAAAAGAAACAAAAGGGCTGTATTGGTTTAAATGGCTTTTTAGACAGTTTTGTGAGTCAGATGGGTTGGGAATCTTAAAAACAGTGTGTACGCGAAGGAGGAAAGTTGTCTTGAGTGCAAAAACGCGGTAAAAATGAATGTATAAGGAAAAGAAACAAAAGGGAGGTTTTGGTTTAAATGGTCTTTTAGGCGATTTTGTGAGTCAGATGGGTTCGGAATCATAAAAACAGTGTGTACGCGAAGGAGGAAAGTTGTTTTGAGTGCAAAAACGCGGAAAAAATTATTGTATAACGAAAAAAAACATAAGGGCGGTATTGCTTTAAATGGCTTTTTAGACAGTTTTGTGATTCAGATGGGTTTGGAATCTTAAAAACAGTGTGTACGCGAAGAAGGAAAGTTGTCTTGAGTGCGAAAACGTGGAAAACTAAATGTATAAGGAAAAGAAACAAAAGGGAGGTATTGGTTTAAATGGTCTTTTAGACGATTTTGCGAGTCAGATGGGTTCGGAATCATAAAAAAAGTGTGTACGCGAAGGAGGAAAATTGTTTTGAGTGCAAAAACGTGGAAAAAATGAATGTATAAGGAAAAGAAACAAAAGGGAGGTATTGGTTTAAATGGCATTTTAGACAGTTTTGTGATTCAGATGGGTTTGGAATCTTAAAAACAGTGTGTACGCGAAGAAGGAAAGTTGTCTTGAGTGCGAAAACGTGGAAAACTAAATGTATAAGGAAAAGAAACAAAAGGGAGGTATTGGTTTAAATGGTCTTTTAGACGATTTTGCGAGTCAGATGGGTTCGGAATCATAAAAATAGTGTGTACGCGAAGGAGGAAAGTTGTCTTGAGTGCAAAAACGTGAAGAAATGAATGTATAAGGAAAAGAAACAAAAGGGAGGTATTGGGTTAAATAGTCTTTTAGACAATTTTGTGAGACAGATGGGTTCGGAATCATAAAAACAGTGTGTACGCAAAGGAGGAAAGTTGTTTTGAGTGCCGAAACGTGGAAAAAATGAATGTATAAGGAAAAGAAACAAAAGAGAGGTATTGGTTTAAATGGTCTTTTAGACGATTTTGTGATTCAGATGGGTTCGGAATCATAAAAACAGTGTGTACGCGAAGGAGGAAAGTTGTTTTATGTGCAAAAACGTGGAAAAAATTAATGTATAACGAAAAAAAAACATAAGGGCGGTATTGGTTTAAATGGCATTTTAGACAGTTTTGTGATTCAGATGGGTTTGGAATCTTAAAAACAGTGTGTACGCGAAGGAGGAAAGTTGTCTTGAGTGCAAAAACGTGGAAAAAACGAATGTATAAGGAAAAGAAACAAATGGGCGGTATTGGTTTAAATGGCCTTTTAGACGGTTTTTGTGAGTCAGGTGGGTTCGGATTCATAAAAAAAGTGTGTACGAGAAGGAGGAAAGTTGGAAAAACGTGGAAAAAATGAATGTATAAAGAAAAGAAACAAAAGGGCGGTATTGGTTTAAATGGCCTTTTTAACGATTTTGTGAGTCAGATGGGTTCGGAATCATAAAAAAAGTGTGTACGCGAAGGAGGAAAGTTGGAAAAACGTGGAAAAAATGAATGTATAAGGAAAAGAAACAAAAGGGCGGTATTGGTTTAAATGGCCTTTTTAACGATTTTGTGAGTCAGATGGGTTGGGAATCTTAAAAACAGTGTGTACGCGGAGGAGGAAAGTTGTTTTGAGTGCAAACACGTGGAAAAAATGAATGTATAAGGAAAAGAAACAAAAGGGAGGTATTGGTTTAAATGGGCTTTTAGACGATATTGTGAGTCAGATGGGTTCGGAATCATAAAAACAGTGTGTACGCGAAGGAGGAAAGTTGTCTTGAGTGCCGAAACGTGGAAAAAATTAATGTATAACGAAAAAAAACAAAAGGGCGGTATTGGTTTAAATAGCTTTTTAGACAGTTTTGTGAGTCAGATGGGTTTGGAATGTTAAAAACAGTGTGTACGCGGAGGAGGAAAGTTGTTTTGAGTGCAAAAACGTGGAAAAAAATGAATGTATAAGGAAAAGAAACAAAAGGGAGGTATTGGTTTAAATGGTCTTTTAGACGATTTTGTGAGTCAGATGGGTTCGGAATCATAAAAACAGTGTGTACGCAAAGGAGGAAAGTTGTTTTGAGTGCAAAAACGTGGAAAAAATGAATGTATAAGGAAAAGAAACAAAAGGGAGGTATTGGTTTAAATGGTCTTTTAGACGGTTTTGTGAGTCAGGTGGGTTCGGAATCATAAAAAAAGTTTGTACGAGAAGGAGGAAAGTTGGAAAAACGTGGAAAAAATGAATGTATAAGGAAAAGAAACAAAAGGGCGGTATTGGTTTAAATGGCCTTTTAGACGGTTTTGCGAGTCAGGTAGGTTCGGAATCATCAGAAAAGTGTGTACGCGAAGGAGGAAAGTTGTCTTGAGTGCAAAAACGCGGTAAAAATGAATGTATAAGGAAAAGAAACAAAAGGGAGGTTTTGGTTTAAATGGTCTTTTAGGCGATTTTGTGAGTCAGATGGGTTCGGAATCATAAAAATAGTGTGTACGCGAAGGAGGAAAGTTGTCTTGAGTGCAAAAACGTGGAAAAAATGAATGTATAAGGAAAGGAAACAAAAGGGACGTATTGGTTTAAATGGTCTTTTAGACGATTTTGTGAGACAGATGGGTTCGGAATCATAAAAACAGTGTGTACGCGAAGGATTAAAGTTGTTTTGAGTGCCGAAACGTGGAAAAAATTAATGTATAACGAAAAAAAACAAAAGGGCGGTATTGGTTTAAATAGCTTTTTAGACAGTTTTGTGATTCAGATGGGTTTGGAATCTTAAAAACAGTGTGTACGCGAAGAAGGAAAGTTGTCTTGAGTGCAAAAACGTGGAAAAAATGAATGTATAAAGAAAAGAAACAAAAGGGAGGTATTGGTTTAAATGGTCTTTTAGACGATTTTGTGAGACAGATGGGTTCGGAATCATAAAAACAGTGTGTACGCAAAGGAGGAAAGTTGTTTTGAGTGCCGAAACGTGGAAAAAATTAATGTATAACGAAAAAAAACAAAAGGGCGGTATTGGTTTAAATAGCTTTTTAGACAGTTTTGTGAGTCAGATGGGTTCGGAATGTTAAAAACAGTGTGTACGCGGAGGAGGAAAGTTGTTTTGAGTGCAAAAACGTGGAAAAAAATGAATGTATAAGGAAAAGAAACAAAAGGGAGGTATTGGTTTAAATGGCCTTTTTAACGATTTTGTGAGTCAGGTGGGTTCGGAATCATAAAAAAAGTGTGTACGAGAAGGAGGAAAGTTGGAAAAACGTGGAAAAAATGAATGAATAAGGAAAAGAAACAAAAAGGGCGGTATTGGTTTAAATGGCCTTTTAGACGGTTTTGCGAGTCAGGTAGGTTCGGAATCATCAGAAAAGTGTGTACAAGGAGGAATGTTGTTTTGAATGCAAAAACGTGGAAAAAACGAATGTATAAGGAAAAGAAACAAAAGGGAGGTATTGGTTTAAATGGCCTTTTTAACGATTTTGTGAGTCAGATGGGTTCGGAATCATAAAAAAAGTGTGTACGCGAAGGAGGAAAATTGTTTTGAGTGCAAAAACGTGGAAAAAATGAATGTATAAGGAAAAGAAACAAAAGGGCTGTATTGGTTTAAATGGCTTTTTAGACAGTTTTGTGAGTCAGATGGGTTGGGAATCTTAAAAACAGTGTGTACGCGAAGGAGGAAAGTTGTCTTGAGTGCAAAAACGCGGTAAAAATGAATGTATAAGGAAAAGAAACAAAAGGGAGGTTTTGGTTTAAATGGTCTTTTAGGCGATTTTGTGAGTCAGATGGGTTCGGAATCATAAAAACAGTGTGTACGCGAAGGAGGAAAGTTGTTTTGAGTGCAAAAACGCGGAAAAAATTATTGTATAACGAAAAAAAACATAAGGGCGGTATTGCTTTAAATGGCTTTTTAGACAGTTTTGTGATTCAGATGGGTTTGGAATCTTAAAAACAGTGTGTACGCGAAGGAGGAAAGTTGTCTTGAGTGCAAAAACGTGGAAAAAATGAATGTATAAGGAAAAGAAACAAAAGGGAGGTATTGGTTTAAATGGCATTTTAGACAGTTTTGTGATTCAGATGGGTTTGGAATCTTAAAAACAGTGTGTACGCGAAGAAGGAAAGTTGTCTTGAGTGCGAAAACGTGGAAAACTAAATGTATAAGGAAAAGAAACAAAAGGGAGGTATTGGTTTAAATGGTCTTTTAGACGATTTTGCGAGTCAGATGGGTTCGGAATCATAAAAAAAATGTGTACGCGAAGGAGGAAAGTTGTCTTGAGTGCAAAAACGTGAAGAAATGAATGTATAAGGAAAAGAAACAAAAGGGAGGTATTGGTTTAAATAGTCTTTTAGACAATTTTGTGAGACAGATGGGTTCGGAATCATAAAAACAGTGTGTACGCAAAGGAGGAAAGTTGTTTTGAGTGCCGAAACGTGGAAAAAATGAATGTATAAGGAAAAGAAACAAAAGAGAGGTATTGGTTTAAATGGTCTTTTAGACGATTTTGTGATTCAGATGGGTTCGGAATCATAAAAACAGTGTGTACGCGAAGGAGGAAAGTTGTTTTATGTGCAAAAACGTGGAAAAAATTAATGTATAACGAAAAAAAAACATAAGGGCGGTATTGGTTTAAATGGCATTTTAGACAGTTTTGTGATTCAGATGGGTTTGGAATCTTAAAAACAGTGTGTACGCGAAGGAGGAAAGTTGTCTTGAGTGCAAAAACGTGGAAAAAACGAATGTATAAGGAAAAGAAACAAATGGGCGGTATTGGTTTAAATGGCCTTTTAGACGGTTTTTGTGAGTCAGGTGGGTTCGGATTCATAAAAAAAGTGTGTACGAGAAGGAGGAAAGTTGGAAAAACGTGGAAAAAATGAATGTATAAAGAAAAGAAACAAAAGGGCGGTATTGGTTTAAATGGCCTTTTTAACGATTTTGTGAGTCAGATGGGTTCGGAATCATAAAAAAAGTGTGTACGCGAAGGAGGAAAGTTGGAAAAACGTGGAAAAAATGAATGTATAAGGAAAAGAAACAAAAGGGCGGTATTGGTTTAAATGGCCTTTTTAACGATTTTGTGAGTCAGATGGGTTGGGAATCTTAAAAACAGTGTGTACGCGGAGGAGGAAAGTTGTTTTGAGTGCAAACACGTGGAAAAAATGAATGTATAAGGAAAAGAAACAAAAGGGAGGTATTGGTTTAAATGGGCTTTTAGACGATATTGTGAGTCAGATGGGTTCGGAATCATAAAAACAGTGTGTACGCGAAGGAGGAAAGTTGTCTTGAGTGCAAAAACGTGGAAAAAATGAATGTATAAGGAAAAGAAACAAAAGGGCGGTATTGGTTTAAATGGCCTTTTTAACGATTTTGTGAGTCAGGTGGGTTCGGAATCATAAAAAAAGTGTGTACGAGAAGGAGGAAAGTTGGAAAAACGTGGAAAAAATGAATGTATAAGGAAAAGAAACAAAAGGGCGGTATTGGTTTAAATGGCCTTTTAGACGGTTTTGTGAGTCAGGTAGGTTCGGAATCATCAGAAAAGTGTGTACGCGAAGGAGGAAAGTTGTCTTGAGTGCCGAAACGTGGAAAAAATAAATGTATAACGAAAAGAAACAAAAGGGCGGTATTGGTTTAAATGGGCTTTTAGACGATATTGTGAGTCAGATGGGTTCGGAATCATAAAAACAGTGTGTACGCGAAGGAGGAAAGTTGTTTTGAGTGCCGAAACGTGGAAAAAATTAATGTATAACGAAAAAAAACAAAAGGGCGGTATTGGTTTAAATAGCTTTTTAGACAGTTTTGTGAGTCAGATGGGTTTGGAATGTTAAAAACAGTGTGTACGCGGAGGAGGAAAGTTGTTTTGAGTGCAAAAACGTGGAAAAAAATGAATGTATAAGGAAAAGAAACAAAAGGGAGGTATTGGTTTAAATGGTCTTTTAGACGATTTTGTGAGTCAGATGGGTTCGGAATCATAAAAACAGTGTGTACGCGAAGGAGGAAAGTTGTTTTGAGTGCAAAAACGTGGAAAAAATGAATGTATAAGGAAAAGAAACAAAAGGGAGGTATTGGTTTAAATGGTCTTTTAGACGGTTTTGTGAGTCAGGTGGGTTCGGAATCATAAAAAAAGTTTGTACGAGAAGGAGGAAAGTTGGAAAAACGTGGAAAAAATGAATGTATAAGGAAAAGAAACAAAAGGGCGGTATTGGTTTAAATGGCCTTTTAGACGGTTTTGCGAGTCAGGTAGGTTCGGAATCATCAGAAAAGTGTGTACGCGAAGGAGGAAAGTTGTCTTGAGTGCAAAAACGCGGTAAAAATGAATGTATAAGGAAAAGAAACAAAAGGGAGGTTTTGGTTTAAATGGTCTTTTAGGCGATTTTGTGAGTCAGATGGGTTCGGAATCATAAAAACAGTGTGTACGCGAAGGAGGAAAGTTGTTTTGAGTGCAAAAACGTGGAAAAAATTATTGTATAACGAAAAAAAACATAAGGGCGGTATTGCTTTAAATGGCTTTTTAGACAGTTTTGTGATTCAGATGGGTTTGGAATCTTAAAAACAGTGTGTACGCGAAGGAGGAAAGTTGTCTTGAGTGCAAAAATGTGGAAAAAATGATTGTATAAGGAATAGAAACAAAAGGGAGGTATTGGTTTAAATGGTCTTTTAGACGATTTTGCGAGTCAGATGGGTTCGGAATCATAAAAATAGTGTGTACGCGAAGGAGGAAAGTTGTCTTGAGTGCAAAAACGTGGAAAAAATGAATGTATAAGGAAAGGAAACAAAAGGGACGTATTGGTTTAAATGGTCTTTTAGACGATTTTGTGAGACAGATGGGTTCGGAATCATAAAAACAGTGTGTACGCGAAGGATTAAAGTTGTTTTGAGTGCCGAAACGTGGAAAAAATTAATGTATAACGAAAAAAAACAAAAGGGCGGTATTGGTTTAAATAGCTTTTTAGACAGTTTTGTGATTCAGATGGGTTTGGAATCTTAAAAACAGTGTGTACGCGAAGAAGGAAAGTTGTCTTGAGTGCAAAAACGTGGAAAAAATGAATGTATAAAGAAAAGAAACAAAAGGGAGGTATTGGTTTAAATGGTCTTTTAGACGATTTTGTGAGACAGATGGGTTCGGAATCATAAAAACAGTGTGTACGCAAAGGAGGAAAGTTGTTTTGAGTGCCGAAACGTGGAAAAAATTAATGTATAACGAAAAAAAACAAAAGGGCGGTATTGGTTTAAATAGCTTTTTAGACAGTTTTGTGAGTCAGATGGGTTCGGAATGTTAAAAACAGTGTGTACGCGGAGGAGGAAAGTTGTTTTGAGTGCAAAAACGTGAAGAAATGAATGTATAAGGAAAAGAAACAAAAGAGAGGTATTGGTTTAAATGGTCTTTTAGACGATTTTGTGATTCAGATGGGTTCGGAATCATAAAAACAGTGTGTACGCGAAGGAGGAAAGTTGTTTTATGTGCAAAAACGTGGAAAAAATTAATGTATAACGAAAAAAAAACATAAGGGCGGTATTGGTTTAAATGGCATTTTAGACAGTTTTGTGATTCAGATGGGTTTGGAATCTTAAAAACAGTGTGTACGCGAAGGAGGAAAGTTGTCTTGAGTGCAAAAACGTGGAAAAAACGAATGTATAAGGAAAAGAAACAAATGGGCGGTATTGGTTTAAATGGCCTTTTAGACGGTTTTTGTGAGTCAGGTGGGTTCGGATTCATAAAAAAAGTGTGTACGAGAAGGAGGAAAATTGGAAAAACGTGGAAAAAATGAATGTATAAAGAAAAGAAACAAAAGGGCGGTATTGGTTTAAATGGCCTTTTTAACGATTTTGTGAGTCAGATGGGTTCGGAATCATAAAAAAAGTGTGTACGCGAAGGAGGAAAGTTGGAAAAACGTGGAAAAAATGAATGTATAAGGAAAAGAAACAAAAGGGCGGTATTGGTTTAAATGGCCTTTTTAACGATTTTGTGAGTCAGATGGGTTGGGAATCTTAAAAACAGTGTGTACGCGGAGGAGGAAAGTTGTTTTGAGTGCAAACACGTGGAAAAAATGAATGTATAAGGAAAAGAAACAAAAGGGAGGTATTGGTTTAAATGGGCTTTTAGACGATATTGTGAGTCAGATGGGTTCGGAATCATAAAAACAGTGTGTACGCGAAGGAGGAAAGTTGTCTTGAGTGCAAAAACGTGGAAAAAATGAATGTATAAGGAAAAGAAACAAAAGGGCGGTATTGGTTTAAATGGCCTTTTTAACGATTTTGTGAGTCAGGTGGGTTCGGAATCATAAAAAAAGTGTGTACGAGAAGGAGGAAAGTTGGAAAAACGTGGAAAAAATGAATGTATAAGGAAAAGAAACAAAAGGGCGGTATTGGTTTAAATGGCCTTTTAGACGGTTTTGTGAGTCAGGTAGGTTCGGAATCATCAGAAAAGTGTGTACGCGAAGGATTAAAGTTGTTTTGAGTGCCGAAACGTGGAAAAAATTAATGTATAACGAAAAAAAACAAAAGGGCGGTATTGGTTTAAATAGCTTTTTAGACAGTTTTGTGAGTCAGATGGGTTTGGAATGTTAAAAACAGTGTGTACGCGGAGGAGGAAAGTTGTTTTGAGTGCAAAAAAGTGGAAAAAAATGAATGTATAAGGAAAAGAAACAAAAGGGAGGTATTGGTTTAAATGGTCTTTTAGACGATTTTGTGAGTCAGATGGGTTCGGAATCATAAAAACAGTGTGTACGCGAAGGAGGAAAGTTGTTTTGAGTGCAAAAACGTGGAAAAAATGAATGTATAAGGAAAAGAAACAAAAGGGAGGTATTGGTTTAAATGGTCTTTTAGACGGTTTTGTGAGTCAGGTGGGTTCGGAATCATAAAAAAAGTTTGTACGAGAAGGAGGAAAGTTGGAAAAACGTGGAAAAAATGAATGTATAAGGAAAAGAAACAAAAGGGCGGTATTGGTTTAAATGGCCTTTTAGACGGTTTTGCGAGTCAGGTAGGTTCGGAATCATCAGAAAAGTGTGTACGCGAAGGAGGAAAGTTGTCTTGAGTGCAAAAACGCGGTAAAAATGAATGTATAAGGAAAAGAAACAAAAGGGAGGTTTTGGTTTAAATGGTCTTTTAGGCGATTTTGTGAGTCAGATGGGTTCGGAATCATAAAAACAGTGTGTACGCGAAGGAGGAAAGTTGTTTTGAGTGCAAAAACGTGGAAAAAATTATTGTATAACGAAAAAAAACATAAGGGCGGTATTGCTTTAAATGGCTTTTTAGACAGTTTTGTGATTCAGATGGGTTTGGAATCTTAAAAACAGTGTGTACGCGAAGGAGGAAAGTTGTCTTGAGTGCAAAAATGTGGAAAAAATGAATGTATAAGGAATCAGTACAAAAACCCTTAACGGGTTAAAAGTTTGTGACGCAGCTACTTTATCACTATAAGAATTTGAAATATGGGTCTTAAAAATAATGATATCAAGTTTTAAGTGACGCTCTTCTATTAGTTAAAATATACATAGATTTTCTTATTTGATCATTCGCTTTTTTCTTTTATTTATATTTACAATGCAAACATAATATTTTTAACTTCAAGATAAGACAAATATATAAAATATACTCACTGATGCTTTTTCATTTTCATTTCAATTTCAAAATAACAGTTTTAAAAGGAATGATATAAAAATTCCAGTCACGCCTCGGTGTCATTTTAAAAGATTTGTTTTTAGATTCCATTAAAATTACCTTTGTTTTGTCTGATAAAGTATATTTACACATTCAAACAGTGCTTTTAATTTTTAAATATGCTGTCAAATAATCACACTTTCACTGAGTTTGCATTATAAATAAAAATTATTTATTTCAATAAATCGATTTGTCTTTTGCGTCACGCTATCCAAAACTGTGAGTAAAATATATGTAAATGTTATTTTGTATCATAGTATCCAACTAAGTGAGAATTTCTGCAAAGAGACAGTGTGATGCAAAGAAAACATTTGCACAAATTTTACTTGCAGTTTTGGATAGCGTGACGCAAAAGACAAATCGATTTATTGAAATAAATAATTTTTATTTATAATGCAAACTCAGTGAAAGTGTGATTATTTGACAGCATATTTAAAAATTAAAAGCACTGTTTGAATGTGTAAATATACTTTATCAGACAAAACAAAGGTAATTTTAATGGAATCTAAAAACAAATCTTTTAAAATGACACCGAGGCGTGACTGGAATTTTTATATCATTCCTTTTAAAACTGTTATTTTGAAATTGAAATGAAAATGAAAAAGCATCAGTGAGTATATTTTATATATTTGTCTTATCTTGAAGTTAAAAATATTATGTTTGCATTGTAAATATAAATAAAAGAAAAAAGCGAATGATCAAATAAGAAAATCTATGTATATTTTAACTAATAGAAGAGCGTCACTTAAAACTTGATATCATTATTTTTAAGACCCATATTTCAAATTCTTATAGTGATAAAGTAGCTGCGTCACAAACTTTTAACCCGTTAAGGGTTTTTGTACTGATATCATTACTTTTTAGAGGTTATTGATCAAAAAATTAAAACGAGTCGTTCCGGCTCATAGGAAGGTTAGGTTGATTTATCTTTTCTTATGAAGATGCCACCATCTTTTTTCAAAATGACAGCTACAATTTATTAATGAACTTGGTAGATTTATTAAAGAGGTCTATTTACATATGGAGTTTTAAGCAAATCGGTTCAAAAGTTATTGTGATAATTTTCAAGTGGCCACCATTTAGAAACAAAGGACAGAGTGACTGAGATGCCCAGTGAACTTATCAAAGATATTTGAATATGTCAACTGTGCAAATGCGATTCAAACCGATTCCATATTACAAAAGTTATTGTAATAAAAAATTTTTAAGTGGCCGCCACTTGGAAACAAAATGGTGGAGCAAGTTGCCTAGCAAACTTTTCCAAGATATTTAAACTGTATTAAATTCACTCCCCAACTTTGATCTGAACCCAGTGGCGCCGATTATGTGGGGGGCTTGAGCCCCCCCAGAAAATTTTCTGTAAGGGATCAGCCCCCCCAGAAATTTTGAATACTGATTCTCTATTAAACAAGAAATTCTTTCCTCTATTTCTTATTTAGTTTCTTACCAAAATCATAGCTGTAAAATAAGGTTGTTGCAATTGAAAATGGACATAAATCGACTAAGAAAAAAAGAAAGAAAAACAAGAGAGGCTGAAAGTCTCTGTATGGGGCGCGGGGTGAGTTCAGAGGAAGATGATTCCCTTTACTGTGCTACACTTATAGTTTGTGCATGAGGAGCAAAAGTTTTCAGAAACATCGATGCAAAGTAATATAACTATTTTTACAAAAGTTACTGCCATATAAATTCGATTTACATAAACTAAATGGCAAAGATTATGATGGCATTTTCAGGTCCAGTTTTGGGGCCCTTTGCTACTCAAGAGCCCCTGGCACGTGCCCCTGTGTTAATCAGGTCGTTGTTTGTGTGTGCATATGTTCTTTTCCTTGGGTAAGCGTGTGTACATTATTACACCATATTTGATGACCTTGTATTAGAAATGTGATGCCCCCCACCCTCAAAAAATAATCTTGGCTACAGCCTTGGTTCGAGCCCCCCCAGAAATTTTTCAAAGTCGGCGCTGCTGTCTGAACCAGTTTAGTATTCTAAAAGTTATCGTTGTGGCATATTTTCAAGTAGCAGCCTGATTTCAAGTGGCTGCAACTTGGAAACTAGATAAATGTTGGAACAAAATTCATCCAAGATATTTGTGTGATAAGTTCAATGTCCAACTTAAATTGATTCAGTATTTCAAAAGATGAGAAAATTGCATATATTTCGGTAATCAGATGCAAAAATTATGTAATCAGAAAACATACGCCAAAAAAAGGCATAAATCTCGCTGATTTTTGACTCAATATATGTATTTAACATCTGTGATATCACTTTTCAGAAATAGCACGAATTTCGTCCATTATAGCAGCGAAAATATTTGCCTATCTTTATTTAGTGAAAAAGAGAAACAATCGCTATTTGAGCAATTAGCCATGATAAAGGTAAATTTTGTTAATAAGACATGAAACGATGGATTTCGACCCAGTGGCAGAAACACCGCGACATAGTTACGGACACAGAAAAGCGGCTTGCAGACAGTTTTTGTCTGCAACTTTCGAATAACAATTCACTTAAAAAAAACTTCTGTATAAAAACTAAAACTAATACTTTTATTATTTATAATTATCTATATTGTGTTGTGTCAAACATTGCTATAAAATATTTAATTGAATGAGATGAATTGAATGAGTACACACAATTGTTTATACTATATTGTCCTGCAGTAAAATTGTATTGGTGTATTGTTGCACGATATCACCTGATGTTACCCCCCCCCCCCCCAATCACCTTTCAGGCTTTTTGAGTGTAAGCCATTTTCACCACTGATTAACACAAATTTTGCAGACAGATTATGAAATTTTAAAAGCCTGTCACAGACAGCTACGAAACTTTCTGCCACTGGGGATTTCGATAATTCACTGCAAAAATATTATGTTGTTTTGTAATGAATTAACAGCTTATTTCGTACTTTGAAAGATTAAAAGTAAATGTTATCGGTTAAACGATCCCGTATTGTAGATAGACTTTTGTGTTGCGTATTTCTGCAATGTATAAATAATAAAAAAAGTAATTTCATTATTGTTTTGTGAAATAATCTCATATCTCAGCAATCATTTTTTAAAAACATACAAAATTTAATAATTAGCAGTGAAATTCCAGTGGCAGAAAGTTTTGTAGCTGTGTGCGACAGGCTTTTAAAATTTCAAAATCTGTCTGCGAAATTTGCCTGTAATCAGGGATGAGAACGGCTTACACTCAAAAAGCCTGAAGCTGATAGCAGCAATCTTTGGGGGAGAGAGCTTAACAATAGTGGTGATCTCGTGCAACAATACACAAATACAATTTTACTACAGAACTATAGTAATAAACAATTATAAAATAATAAGTTGAACTCATTCAATTAAATATTTATAGCAATGTTTGACACAACACAGTATAAATAACAAAAGTATTAGTTTTGATACAGAAATTTTTATAAGTGAATTATGAAGTGGAGGAGAAGTTTTGGAGCAGTTTTAAAAGAAATTAGCACTTTTCTATGTCCCCGTAGAATCTTAGTAACAGGGGAAAAGAATACGCATATGCTGTCTATCAAGGGAGATATAGGCTGCTTAGGTCGCCGTTGTTAAGTACTGTTTTGTGTGTTCCTACCAAGGCACCTATATGGGGGCTCTAGAGTTCCTACCAAAGAGCATCTAAGACGTCATACATGGGTAGCGCATTGTCGCAGGCGAAAAATGTCCGTAAATTGCAGACAAAGACTGTCTGAAAGTTGTGGGCAATTTTTTTTATTAGTACAGAGACAGACAAAGAGTGTTCGAAAGTTACGGACTAATTGTTTTATTAGTGCAGACAAAAACTGTCTGCAAGCATTTATTCTGTGTCCGCGACTATGTCACCGTGTCACGGTGTTTCTGCCACTGGGGTGAAATAATAGTCTATATTAGCAATTAGTTGCTTTTGCATAATTTTAAAAAATAAGCGGTAAAATGATTGATTCCATATTTCAGCAAATTTATTGCATACATCGGATATTGTCTTTGCAAAAAAGGGCGAATTTCATTGATTAACATAGAGATAAAGCCTATTTCAGCAAACAATTAGGATTAAAATAACCTTATTAAGCAACGGCGAAATGATTGCGTGTTTCAATAATCAGCCACAAAACATCGTGAATTTCAGAAATCACCTTTGAAAAGATTTCAAATTTTATCGATTAACGCCGAATTAATATCGTATTTTAGCAATTAGTTGCACTTAAGCATAAATTTTTGACAGTTAATAGTAAAATGATCCCGTATTTCCGAATTAGGCTGCAAAATTATTGCATATTTCGGGATTCAGCTTTGAGAAAAGCATAAATTTCATAGATTAGCGGCGAAATAATTGAGTATTTGGAGATTAAACTTTATAAAGAATACGAATTTCATCGATTAGGCGCAAAATAATACAGTGAATTTTATTAGTTAGCAGAGATATAATAGCGGTATTTGGGAATTAAATGTAAATTTTAACTATAAAAATTGACACCATAGTTAGCGGTGAAAATAATCCCGTATTTTCGAAATCAGCTGCAAAATTATTGTGTATTTCAGCATTCAGCTTTGAGAACAAAGTGCAAATTACGTCTATTATCGACGAAATAATTGAGTATTTGGGACATTTAACTTAAAAAACGCAGAAACTTTATTAATTAGCGATGAAAAAAATTATGCATTTTAGCAATCAATTGTAAAATTATCGCGAATTTTGGAAATCAGTCTTGAAATATGTGAATTTTATCGATAACTGGTGAAATTATAGCATATTTTAACAAGTGGTTGTGACTATATGTATAAATATTGTTAATTTCACATTTATTTTTGCACATGCTGTGCAGTTTTTTTTTTTTTTAATAATAATGTATAGACCTTAAAAAAAAAAAAAAAAAAAAAAAAGATGATACCTATATGTACCAGATTGAACAAATATCGAGAGAGAAAAATAGATACCTACCATTCCTTATAGAATGTGTAATTTAATTATTTATGGGGGAAAATTCTTAGGGAATCTACATATTTAAAGCCTGCAACAACTTAAAAATATTATTGTAGATTACAATTTAAAAAATTTTAAATAAAATTATCTAAAAAATAAATATTTAGAAATTATTTAAGTAAAAATTCTTAAATTGCAAATTAGAAGTATTTTGCAACAAATATTTCACTGGCTCCTAATTATTTTAATTATACTTTTATGAAATTTCAGTTCTTTTGGTCAGTAGATTTTGAGCTACACTAAAAAACTAATATCACCAAGAGATTTAAGATTGAAAAAAAAAAAAAAAAAACATTAAAAAACTCAAAAGTCCCAATAAGTATAATTGCTAAGCATATTGACTAAATTACTTCAAATTTAGTATCCAGTTGTAAAGTTTTCTCCAGGATCTAAAAGTCAAAATTGTGTATTCGTTGGAAATATAAATTTTAACATCGTTGCACACTATTCGAAAATCTGACTTCCAAACAGGGTTGTTGATTTTTTTTATTTTTTTCAAAAAAATCGATTTTTTTTATTTAAATCAAGATTTAATTGATTTTTATTATGTATTCATACATTATTGTACAACATTTGTTTTTTATTATGTGTATATATATGCACAATATCCACACTATCAATCATTTTACTTAAATTATAAAAATATAAATAATATTCTATTTCTATAGAAAAAATCCATGTAGGCATTTATTACCAACATTTTTATTCAACATAATATCTTCATAATAAGAAGTAATTGTATAACAATCATAAATGCGGTAGTATGAGCCACTCAACTTCAGACTTTGACTTTGTAGCTACAATAATGTATTGAAATAAAGCAAAATTTTACTCACACTATTGAACACATAAAATAATTTTGGAAAAGGATAATTTAGTAGGAAATATGACATATAACTGAAGCAATGTATTAAGAGAAAAAAATCTTTACTCATAGTTTCTAATCAAAATTTTAAAAAAAATAAGGAATTAGGGAAGATAAAAAAAAAAAAAAAAAAGATATCCTAAAAAATTTTTACTTAGGTTTAACAAATATCATTTGAATCAAGAAAATTTTTTCACACTTTACCCATTAACAATATTCATATTTTCATTACCATTTTAATACTTTCACTTTTTTTTTTTAATCTTTTTTTTTACATTTAGTGGGTACAATTCATTAAAACAAGCAGTGACAGCAGCCTCGAATTGTATTTAATTGATTATATGTAGTTAAATTAAAATGTTATTATTTTTTAAAAACTTTTTGGAGCCTGCAGGGCTTTTTAAACAGTACAATGTAAACAATGCTATTATTTTTTAAATATCATATGAGCCAATGCTAAATGACATAAACTGGTATAAGAGCTAAATAAATAAGGAAATATTTTCTTTTTTAAATGTTTTTAGAAATTGCAGAAGTAGGAATTTCATAGTAAATATTAAATAATACATTGGGAAATTGAGAACTAAAAACTTTAAAATATATCCTTAAAGTGTTTGAGATAAATGAAGGCGGTAAAAACTGATAAAACCCGTTACACCATTGCACAGTAAGTATTATGCCAACCCTGTGGCAACTTGTACCGCTAAAACGCTCTAGAGTGATCCCTGGTAGCAGGAGTTGTTTATATTTAATGTCTACGGATATTCCACCTCCTTCCATGACTTAGCGGTAAGGTATATCTATATAGTTTTATTTTCTTAAAACTTACAATTAGTTTTTCATAAAATGTAATTACATGTTTCGTCTGTTATGAAGAACAAAAATGTTGTAAAATATAAACAAACCAGTGTTTCCACTACAGTCGCTTTTTATGCAAAATGCTATACAGTTATCCAAAATATGATCACACATTTATACTAAAAAATTACATTAAACTAAATTAGTACTATTTTACATTTAATAAAAAAAATCTTTCACAAAAAAGTCACAATAGACAATTTGCACGTTTTCGGATTTTATTCTAATAGAAAATGAAAAGGTAAGAAAATAAATACATACATATTCATTACATGAATAATAATAAATACACAATAAATACATACATTTTCTTTATTTGAAATCTAATGTCTGATTTATAACAATTTTAACATCGCACTATTTACTGTACAGAGAAAACGCAGTATAATATATCGTGACGTCACTCTTTATGACAACAAACTAAAGTAATCGTTGTTTACATTTGATTTCATGCTTTGCTTTGCTTCTTGAATCAGTGAAATAGGTTTTCTATGATATAATAATGACTGATATTAAAAAATTGTAGTATAAATATTGTATTATTTGTATTGTACCATTTTGCACTAATACAACACACAACAGCTAACGCTTCTCAAAAGTTATTTTTTAGCGTTCCACAGGATCCTATGAAACGAAAACATTGGACAACCGCCATGAAAAGAAAACATTTGAAAATGATGATAATGATATTGAATGATTCTAAGATGAAAAAGAAATGCTCAGAAATCACATAAACGATTAATAATCACGAAAGTTAAAACAAATTGCTGCTTACTAACCAGGCTAACAGAATGTAAACATTGAAGCATCATAAACTGTGACGTCAGGCAGCCTTTTGAAGTCACATGATTTTTGGTTAATTTTAAAATTATTTTTTAAATTAATGAGAACTTTTTTTGCATTTTTAATAAACTTTTTGAAATTTATGGGCCTAAAACTACCATAAGAATAGGATTTTGTTCAAATCCCCCATGTGTGCAAATTCCTCATTCAGGATGAACTTTTTTCATTGTGATTTCGGACAAATTGTGAAAATAGTTTTCAGTTGCATAAATTTGGTAAGAAATGAAATTATAAACAAACTGTCACTAAACAGTGTGAGCAATCTATTAATGATAAATAATGCAGGCCTTGAAAGTGGGTTTAATTTTTAAGATGCATTTGTACAATTAACTGCTATGGGGGAAAAAAAGAAGAAGAAAAAGAAAACTAAGTAAGAAAGCTTTTGATAAGTTTTATTTAGCTTATTTTTGGAATAGCTTTACTATAAGGCGCCCATCGCTGTTGCTGATGTACATCTCACTGAATGAGTCGATTACTGCAAATCGATATTCTGAATCATTACAAAACATCAAAAATACATTTCAAGAAAATAAATTACTGTTTCACTCTGGTGCTTGTTTTGAAATTCACTGAAATAAATTAAGCATATTTTAAAGATTAATAAAATATTTAAAACAGTAATAGAAATTTGAGCTATTTCACAACAAAAAAAAAAAAAAAATTTCAGAGAGCTTTCAAGCTTTAACACATAAAATTCAGCATTATAAATGATGTATAATCTAAAATAACTTGAAGATTTGCCCCAAAATTTCAAAATTACAGCCTTGCATGAATCTGAAAATGCATGAAAATCTGTACAGAAGCAATCACAAAACAAACAAAAAATAAATAAAATCACTGGATGCAGCTAATTTGTCATGCACGAATCTGAAAATTCATGCTACAGCGGTCAGTATCCCAATATTAAGACTAAAACAATATCACTGGATACCCCTAAGTCATAGCACATGAATCAGAAAATGCATAAAAAATCTGTACTACAGTGGTCACTATCCCGATATTAAAACAAAAAAAAAACATCACTGGATACTCCTAATTCATGGCACATGAATAAGAAAATGCATGAAAATCTATACTGCATCAATTACTAGAATACACTTTTTTCCCCTAAATAATTCCATTTATTAAAAAGTAAAATAAAATAATAAAATACACTCAAAAAATTAATTTTTATACCTCAAAAACGCATTAAAAAGAAAAATCATTCAGCTGGGCCGCATTACAATAAACACACACGCGCGGCTGGCACAAAAAGAAAAACAAAGTTCCAAGACAGTTAAATGAAGTACCGATACAAAAAAGTTACTATTAAAAAGTGTCGATACACTGAATCTCATCACAGCATCATGAATCGCCAACAGGTACCCTATAGTAAAGCTTAGCCTTATTTTCTTTATACTGCTTGTGCTGCATTATTATATTTAGAGTAGAGTACAGTATAAGCTTGATACAGGGTTGCCACTCAAACAGGAGAATGAAATTCCCTGACTTTTAAAAGGTTTTCCAGGTATATTCTAAAAAAATTTCAGTCTAACCGTATATTGAGCATTGACTGTGTTGAGGGCAAAATAATTAACGTCCCACTTGTAAACACAAAATTTACATATGACAAAAGTTGCATATAATGATAGCATTTGTCGCTTATAAGCGAGATAAGAAATTCCTTACATGAGCAAAAGAGAAGGGTGGGGGTGTTTAAAAAAAATAGCAGAAGCTAATGGAGAAAAAAAAAAGGGGGGGGGGAGGGGAAATGACCGTGCATTGGCAGATTTTTCTTTTCACTGACTTTTATAGTCAATTTTCAAATTCCCTGACTATTCCAGGTTCTCCAGGTAGCGTGGCAACCCTGTTGATATAAAGTAGTTTTCATACTACCTTAGCTATATCCGTCAAAAGCATTATAAATGATTATTATGATACACAACTAAGACATTCAAATTCATTTAAAATTTAACAATATTGTATTAATACAGTATATATTGTATCAATACAGTATTAATACAATAATGTATTAATACAGTACATACAACATTTCCCAATTACCCATTACACTAGACTTGTGATGTATCTAATTAAGGCTGTAAATCAGTCAGATAGCTCCCTTTCTCCCTTCCCATGTTATCATATATATATAGGATTTTTGTTGTTTCGTTTTGCAAGGCTGTATCATTCAAAAATAAAGTTTTTCGTAATCTGTTTTTTGAAAAGAATAATACAGCTATTTTATTCCAATAAATAAATTTTGGACTGTAATCGAAGTATCTCTTAGTATCTCGATTAGTTAGGATCTCTAATCAAAACATTTAAATTTATTTTTCCAAAAATTGCTAAGCTAAAAGGTGACATATTACGAATAATAACAACATAATTAAAGTAATAATAAACATAATAAAGAATTCGAAAACTTGTTTAATTATCATATTACAGAAAACTGAGTAACATTTTGCGAAAAAAGCGACTATAAAAAATGTAAACAATGGTTTGTTTACAAATAACAATACTTCCGTGCAATCAGACGAAGCCTATAATTACATATACGTAAAATTATAAGCAAGTTTTAAGAATATAAAATTATAAAACACTTACCACTAAATCATGCAAGTAGGTGGAATTTTTGAATAAATATTTTAATTCCCCATTGAAAATAATAATGTAAAAATCACTGCTCACACTCTCGCTCTCATATCTCAGTGTTATTTTAATTTAATAAAAATTATGATTAACACGTTCACGCCGGCGTGGTACACCGGTGGGTCACAGCAAAAGTATCCGAGCACTACCAATATATGTCTAAATCATGCAAAATTTCGTATTAATTCCAATTTCCAATCAACAAATTAAACAAAAACACCGCGGCGCGGACGAATACAGGGAAAGCAATTAGCTTAGTGTCTACAGGATGTACGCATCCGTATGATGTACGCATGCGCTCCAAAGACCATGGACCATGGTATAAATTTGTGTGCATGAGGGATTTATTAAATGTTTTCGCTTTAAAAATATTTTTAATTCATTATGAATAATGATGACATAGAATATCTATAATTAAAAAATTCTTCATTTATTTTAAATATTATCTAAATACTTTTTTGACGAAATGGGAAATCTTAAAATTAAAATTATATTCTTCATAACAAAAATTTATTGACTGCATTCACGTTGGTCAGCCAACCAACGTGTCTTGAAAGTAAGAACCGAATTACGACATTTTTGCCGAATAAAAGCATGCATTTTGGCGGAGTAATATAGTTCTATTTTCAAAGCAACTTTTACAAAAAACAAGAGTTTTCCTGAAAAAAACAAAAACGTTACTCGATTCAGAAAGATCCCATTAACAACATATATTAATTAAATTAAAATCGTTCGTGCGGTTTTAGAGATATTT
The DNA here is from genome assembly GCA_963930645.1 of Salticus scenicus. Classification (NCBI taxonomy): domain Eukaryota; kingdom Metazoa; phylum Arthropoda; class Arachnida; order Araneae; family Salticidae; genus Salticus; species Salticus scenicus. Next base: position 309,380,785 of record OZ005655.1, read on the forward strand.
TTTCATGAATTTAGTTCATTACATCCTTACACCTCACGTTTTTCCTTTTTGGCTTTAAATTGAGATTCAGATCTTAAAACATACTGCATGTAGGAACGTAAAATTTTCAGGATAGATTAAGACCGACGATAAAAGATTATTTTGAAAATATCAGAACAAAATAAGGCATATTTGCTGAGATATTAAGTGTCGGCTTTTACAAATCTCTTTGATGTCAGACTAGGCGTATATATGAGTTCGCAGCTTTCCGTCCGTTTGTCCTTCCGCTTGCGTCACTCGAAAAACTGCCGTTTTTCATGATAGAAACAAAAGGGAGGTATTGGTTTAAATGGTCTTTTAGACGATTTTGCGAGTCAGATGGGTTCGGAATCATAAAAATAGTGTGTACGCGAAGGAGGAAAGTTGTCTTGAGTGCAAAAACGTGGAAAAAATGAATGTATAAGGAAAAGAAACAAAAGGGACGTATTGGTTTAAATGGTCTTTTAGACGATTTTGTGAGACAGATGGGTTCGGAATCATAAAAACAGTGTGTACGCGAAGGATTAAAGTTGTTTTGAGTGCCGAAACGTGGAAAAAATTAATGTATAACGAAAAAAAACAAAAGGGCGGTATTGGTTTAAATAGCTTTTTAGACAGTTTTGTGATTCAGATGGGTTTGGAATCTTAAAAACAGTGTGTACGCGAAGAAGGAAAGTTGTCTTGAGTGCAAAAACGTGGAAAAAATGAATGTATAAAGAAAAGAAACAAAAGGGAGGTATTGGTTTAAATGGTCTTTTAGACGATTTTGTGAGACAAATGGGTTCGGAATCATAAAAACAGTGTGTACGCAAAGGAGAAAAGTTGTTTTGAGTGCCGAAACGTGGAAAAAATTAATGTATAACGAAAAAAAACAAAAGGGCGGTATTGGTTTAAATAGCTTTTTAGACAGTTTTGTGAGTCAGATGGGTTCGGAATGTTAAAAACAGTGTGTACGCGGAGGAGGAAAGTTGTTTTGAGTGCAAAAACGTGGAAAAAACGAATGTATAAGGAAAAGAAACAAAAGGGAGGTATTGGTTTAAATGGCCTTTTTAACGATATTGTGAGTCAGATGGGTTCGGAATCATAAAAACAGTGTGTACGCGAAGGAGGAAAGTTGTCTTGAGTGCAAAAACGTGGAAAAAATGAATGTATAAGGAAAAGAAACAAAAGGGAGGTATTGGTTTAAATAGCTTTTTAGACAGTTTTGTGAGTCAGATGGGTTTGGAATGTTAAAAACAGTGTGTACGCGGAGGAGGAAAGTTGTTTTGAGTGCAAAAACGTGGAAAAAAATGAATGTATAAGGAAAAGAAACAAAAGGGAGGTATTGGTTTAAATGGTCTTTTAGACGATTTTGTGAGTCAGATGGGTTCGGAATCATAAAAACAGTGTGTACGCGAAGGAGGAAAGTTGTTTTGAGTGCAAAAACGTGGAAAAAATGAATGTATAAGGAAAAGAAACAAAAGGGAGGTATTGGTTTAAATGGTCTTTTAGACGGTTTTGTGAGTCAGGTGGGTTCGGAATCATAAAAAAAGTTTGTACGAGAAGGAGGAAAGTTGGAAAAACGTGGAAAAAATGAATGTATAAGGAAAAGAAACAAAAGGGCGGTATTGGTTTAAATGGCCTTTTAGACGGTTTTGCGAGTCAGGTAGGTTCGGAATCATCAGAAAAGTGTGTACAAGGAGGAATGTTGTTTTGAATGCAAAAACGTGGAAAAAACGAATGTATAAGGAAAAGAAACAAAAGGGAGGTATTGGTTTAAATGGCCTTTTTAACGATTTTGTGAGTCAGATGGGTTCGGAATCATAAAAAAAGTGTGTACGCGAAGGAGGAAAATTGTTTTGAGTGCAAAAACGTGGAAAAAATGAATGTATAAGGAAAAGAAACAAAAGGGCTGTATTGGTTTAAATGGCTTTTTAGACAGTTTTGTGAGTCAGATGGGTTGGGAATCTTAAAAACAGTGTGTACGCGAAGGAGGAAAGTTGTCTTGAGTGCAAAAACGCGGTAAAAATGAATGTATAAGGAAAAGAAACAAAAGGGAGGTTTTGGTTTAAATGGTCTTTTAGGCGATTTTGTGAGTCAGATGGGTTCGGAATCATAAAAACAGTGTGTACGCGAAGGAGGAAAGTTGTTTTGAGTGCAAAAACGCGGAAAAAATTATTGTATAACGAAAAAAAACATAAGGGCGGTATTGCTTTAAATGGCTTTTTAGACAGTTTTGTGATTCAGATGGGTTTGGAATCTTAAAAACAGTGTGTACGCGAAGAAGGAAAGTTGTCTTGAGTGCGAAAACGTGGAAAACTAAATGTATAAGGAAAAGAAACAAAAGGGAGGTATTGGTTTAAATGGTCTTTTAGACGATTTTGCGAGTCAGATGGGTTCGGAATCATAAAAAAAGTGTGTACGCGAAGGAGGAAAATTGTTTTGAGTGCAAAAACGTGGAAAAAATGAATGTATAAGGAAAAGAAACAAAAGGGAGGTATTGGTTTAAATGGCATTTTAGACAGTTTTGTGATTCAGATGGGTTTGGAATCTTAAAAACAGTGTGTACGCGAAGAAGGAAAGTTGTCTTGAGTGCGAAAACGTGGAAAACTAAATGTATAAGGAAAAGAAACAAAAGGGAGGTATTGGTTTAAATGGTCTTTTAGACGATTTTGCGAGTCAGATGGGTTCGGAATCATAAAAATAGTGTGTACGCGAAGGAGGAAAGTTGTCTTGAGTGCAAAAACGTGAAGAAATGAATGTATAAGGAAAAGAAACAAAAGGGAGGTATTGGTTTAAATAGTCTTTTAGACAATTTTGTGAGACAGATGGGTTCGGAATCATAAAAACAGTGTGTACGCAAAGGAGGAAAGTTGTTTTGAGTGCCGAAACGTGGAAAAAATGAATGTATAAGGAAAAGAAACAAAAGAGAGGTATTGGTTTAAATGGTCTTTTAGACGATTTTGTGATTCAGATGGGTTCGGAATCATAAAAACAGTGTGTACGCGAAGGAGGAAAGTTGTTTTATGTGCAAAAACGTGGAAAAAATTAATGTATAACGAAAAAAAAACATAAGGGCGGTATTGGTTTAAATGGCATTTTAGACAGTTTTGTGATTCAGATGGGTTTGGAATCTTAAAAACAGTGTGTACGCGAAGGAGGAAAGTTGTCTTGAGTGCAAAAACGTGGAAAAAACGAATGTATAAGGAAAAGAAACAAATGGGCGGTATTGGTTTAAATGGCCTTTTAGACGGTTTTTGTGAGTCAGGTGGGTTCGGATTCATAAAAAAAGTGTGTACGAGAAGGAGGAAAGTTGGAAAAACGTGGAAAAAATGAATGTATAAAGAAAAGAAACAAAAGGGCGGTATTGGTTTAAATGGCCTTTTTAACGATTTTGTGAGTCAGATGGGTTCGGAATCATAAAAAAAGTGTGTACGCGAAGGAGGAAAGTTGGAAAAACGTGGAAAAAATGAATGTATAAGGAAAAGAAACAAAAGGGCGGTATTGGTTTAAATGGCCTTTTTAACGATTTTGTGAGTCAGATGGGTTGGGAATCTTAAAAACAGTGTGTACGCGGAGGAGGAAAGTTGTTTTGAGTGCAAACACGTGGAAAAAATGAATGTATAAGGAAAAGAAACAAAAGGGAGGTATTGGTTTAAATGGGCTTTTAGACGATATTGTGAGTCAGATGGGTTCGGAATCATAAAAACAGTGTGTACGCGAAGGAGGAAAGTTGTCTTGAGTGCCGAAACGTGGAAAAAATTAATGTATAACGAAAAAAAACAAAAGGGCGGTATTGGTTTAAATAGCTTTTTAGACAGTTTTGTGAGTCAGATGGGTTTGGAATGTTAAAAACAGTGTGTACGCGGAGGAGGAAAGTTGTTTTGAGTGCAAAAACGTGGAAAAAAATGAATGTATAAGGAAAAGAAACAAAAGGGAGGTATTGGTTTAAATGGTCTTTTAGACGATTTTGTGAGTCAGATGGGTTCGGAATCATAAAAACAGTGTGTACGCAAAGGAGGAAAGTTGTTTTGAGTGCAAAAACGTGGAAAAAATGAATGTATAAGGAAAAGAAACAAAAGGGAGGTATTGGTTTAAATGGTCTTTTAGACGGTTTTGTGAGTCAGGTGGGTTCGGAATCATAAAAAAAGTTTGTACGAGAAGGAGGAAAGTTGGAAAAACGTGGAAAAAATGAATGTATAAGGAAAAGAAACAAAAGGGCGGTATTGGTTTAAATGGCCTTTTAGACGGTTTTGCGAGTCAGGTAGGTTCGGAATCATCAGAAAAGTGTGTACGCGAAGGAGGAAAGTTGTCTTGAGTGCAAAAACGCGGTAAAAATGAATGTATAAGGAAAAGAAACAAAAGGGAGGTTTTGGTTTAAATGGTCTTTTAGGCGATTTTGTGAGTCAGATGGGTTCGGAATCATAAAAATAGTGTGTACGCGAAGGAGGAAAGTTGTCTTGAGTGCAAAAACGTGGAAAAAATGAATGTATAAGGAAAGGAAACAAAAGGGACGTATTGGTTTAAATGGTCTTTTAGACGATTTTGTGAGACAGATGGGTTCGGAATCATAAAAACAGTGTGTACGCGAAGGATTAAAGTTGTTTTGAGTGCCGAAACGTGGAAAAAATTAATGTATAACGAAAAAAAACAAAAGGGCGGTATTGGTTTAAATAGCTTTTTAGACAGTTTTGTGATTCAGATGGGTTTGGAATCTTAAAAACAGTGTGTACGCGAAGAAGGAAAGTTGTCTTGAGTGCAAAAACGTGGAAAAAATGAATGTATAAAGAAAAGAAACAAAAGGGAGGTATTGGTTTAAATGGTCTTTTAGACGATTTTGTGAGACAGATGGGTTCGGAATCATAAAAACAGTGTGTACGCAAAGGAGGAAAGTTGTTTTGAGTGCCGAAACGTGGAAAAAATTAATGTATAACGAAAAAAAACAAAAGGGCGGTATTGGTTTAAATAGCTTTTTAGACAGTTTTGTGAGTCAGATGGGTTCGGAATGTTAAAAACAGTGTGTACGCGGAGGAGGAAAGTTGTTTTGAGTGCAAAAACGTGGAAAAAAATGAATGTATAAGGAAAAGAAACAAAAGGGAGGTATTGGTTTAAATGGCCTTTTTAACGATTTTGTGAGTCAGGTGGGTTCGGAATCATAAAAAAAGTGTGTACGAGAAGGAGGAAAGTTGGAAAAACGTGGAAAAAATGAATGAATAAGGAAAAGAAACAAAAAGGGCGGTATTGGTTTAAATGGCCTTTTAGACGGTTTTGCGAGTCAGGTAGGTTCGGAATCATCAGAAAAGTGTGTACAAGGAGGAATGTTGTTTTGAATGCAAAAACGTGGAAAAAACGAATGTATAAGGAAAAGAAACAAAAGGGAGGTATTGGTTTAAATGGCCTTTTTAACGATTTTGTGAGTCAGATGGGTTCGGAATCATAAAAAAAGTGTGTACGCGAAGGAGGAAAATTGTTTTGAGTGCAAAAACGTGGAAAAAATGAATGTATAAGGAAAAGAAACAAAAGGGCTGTATTGGTTTAAATGGCTTTTTAGACAGTTTTGTGAGTCAGATGGGTTGGGAATCTTAAAAACAGTGTGTACGCGAAGGAGGAAAGTTGTCTTGAGTGCAAAAACGCGGTAAAAATGAATGTATAAGGAAAAGAAACAAAAGGGAGGTTTTGGTTTAAATGGTCTTTTAGGCGATTTTGTGAGTCAGATGGGTTCGGAATCATAAAAACAGTGTGTACGCGAAGGAGGAAAGTTGTTTTGAGTGCAAAAACGCGGAAAAAATTATTGTATAACGAAAAAAAACATAAGGGCGGTATTGCTTTAAATGGCTTTTTAGACAGTTTTGTGATTCAGATGGGTTTGGAATCTTAAAAACAGTGTGTACGCGAAGGAGGAAAGTTGTCTTGAGTGCAAAAACGTGGAAAAAATGAATGTATAAGGAAAAGAAACAAAAGGGAGGTATTGGTTTAAATGGCATTTTAGACAGTTTTGTGATTCAGATGGGTTTGGAATCTTAAAAACAGTGTGTACGCGAAGAAGGAAAGTTGTCTTGAGTGCGAAAACGTGGAAAACTAAATGTATAAGGAAAAGAAACAAAAGGGAGGTATTGGTTTAAATGGTCTTTTAGACGATTTTGCGAGTCAGATGGGTTCGGAATCATAAAAAAAATGTGTACGCGAAGGAGGAAAGTTGTCTTGAGTGCAAAAACGTGAAGAAATGAATGTATAAGGAAAAGAAACAAAAGGGAGGTATTGGTTTAAATAGTCTTTTAGACAATTTTGTGAGACAGATGGGTTCGGAATCATAAAAACAGTGTGTACGCAAAGGAGGAAAGTTGTTTTGAGTGCCGAAACGTGGAAAAAATGAATGTATAAGGAAAAGAAACAAAAGAGAGGTATTGGTTTAAATGGTCTTTTAGACGATTTTGTGATTCAGATGGGTTCGGAATCATAAAAACAGTGTGTACGCGAAGGAGGAAAGTTGTTTTATGTGCAAAAACGTGGAAAAAATTAATGTATAACGAAAAAAAAACATAAGGGCGGTATTGGTTTAAATGGCATTTTAGACAGTTTTGTGATTCAGATGGGTTTGGAATCTTAAAAACAGTGTGTACGCGAAGGAGGAAAGTTGTCTTGAGTGCAAAAACGTGGAAAAAACGAATGTATAAGGAAAAGAAACAAATGGGCGGTATTGGTTTAAATGGCCTTTTAGACGGTTTTTGTGAGTCAGGTGGGTTCGGATTCATAAAAAAAGTGTGTACGAGAAGGAGGAAAGTTGGAAAAACGTGGAAAAAATGAATGTATAAAGAAAAGAAACAAAAGGGCGGTATTGGTTTAAATGGCCTTTTTAACGATTTTGTGAGTCAGATGGGTTCGGAATCATAAAAAAAGTGTGTACGCGAAGGAGGAAAGTTGGAAAAACGTGGAAAAAATGAATGTATAAGGAAAAGAAACAAAAGGGCGGTATTGGTTTAAATGGCCTTTTTAACGATTTTGTGAGTCAGATGGGTTGGGAATCTTAAAAACAGTGTGTACGCGGAGGAGGAAAGTTGTTTTGAGTGCAAACACGTGGAAAAAATGAATGTATAAGGAAAAGAAACAAAAGGGAGGTATTGGTTTAAATGGGCTTTTAGACGATATTGTGAGTCAGATGGGTTCGGAATCATAAAAACAGTGTGTACGCGAAGGAGGAAAGTTGTCTTGAGTGCAAAAACGTGGAAAAAATGAATGTATAAGGAAAAGAAACAAAAGGGCGGTATTGGTTTAAATGGCCTTTTTAACGATTTTGTGAGTCAGGTGGGTTCGGAATCATAAAAAAAGTGTGTACGAGAAGGAGGAAAGTTGGAAAAACGTGGAAAAAATGAATGTATAAGGAAAAGAAACAAAAGGGCGGTATTGGTTTAAATGGCCTTTTAGACGGTTTTGTGAGTCAGGTAGGTTCGGAATCATCAGAAAAGTGTGTACGCGAAGGAGGAAAGTTGTCTTGAGTGCCGAAACGTGGAAAAAATAAATGTATAACGAAAAGAAACAAAAGGGCGGTATTGGTTTAAATGGGCTTTTAGACGATATTGTGAGTCAGATGGGTTCGGAATCATAAAAACAGTGTGTACGCGAAGGAGGAAAGTTGTTTTGAGTGCCGAAACGTGGAAAAAATTAATGTATAACGAAAAAAAACAAAAGGGCGGTATTGGTTTAAATAGCTTTTTAGACAGTTTTGTGAGTCAGATGGGTTTGGAATGTTAAAAACAGTGTGTACGCGGAGGAGGAAAGTTGTTTTGAGTGCAAAAACGTGGAAAAAAATGAATGTATAAGGAAAAGAAACAAAAGGGAGGTATTGGTTTAAATGGTCTTTTAGACGATTTTGTGAGTCAGATGGGTTCGGAATCATAAAAACAGTGTGTACGCGAAGGAGGAAAGTTGTTTTGAGTGCAAAAACGTGGAAAAAATGAATGTATAAGGAAAAGAAACAAAAGGGAGGTATTGGTTTAAATGGTCTTTTAGACGGTTTTGTGAGTCAGGTGGGTTCGGAATCATAAAAAAAGTTTGTACGAGAAGGAGGAAAGTTGGAAAAACGTGGAAAAAATGAATGTATAAGGAAAAGAAACAAAAGGGCGGTATTGGTTTAAATGGCCTTTTAGACGGTTTTGCGAGTCAGGTAGGTTCGGAATCATCAGAAAAGTGTGTACGCGAAGGAGGAAAGTTGTCTTGAGTGCAAAAACGCGGTAAAAATGAATGTATAAGGAAAAGAAACAAAAGGGAGGTTTTGGTTTAAATGGTCTTTTAGGCGATTTTGTGAGTCAGATGGGTTCGGAATCATAAAAACAGTGTGTACGCGAAGGAGGAAAGTTGTTTTGAGTGCAAAAACGTGGAAAAAATTATTGTATAACGAAAAAAAACATAAGGGCGGTATTGCTTTAAATGGCTTTTTAGACAGTTTTGTGATTCAGATGGGTTTGGAATCTTAAAAACAGTGTGTACGCGAAGGAGGAAAGTTGTCTTGAGTGCAAAAATGTGGAAAAAATGAATGTATAAGGAATAGAAACAAAAGGGAGGTATTGGTTTAAATGGTCTTTTAGACGATTTTGCGAGTCAGATGGGTTCGGAATCATAAAAATAGTGTGTACGCGAAGGAGGAAAGTTGTCTTGAGTGCAAAAACGTGGAAAAAATGAATGTATAAGGAAAGGAAACAAAAGGGACGTATTGGTTTAAATGGTCTTTTAGACGATTTTGTGAGACAGATGGGTTCGGAATCATAAAAACAGTGTGTACGCGAAGGATTAAAGTTGTTTTGAGTGCCGAAACGTGGAAAAAATTAATGTATAACGAAAAAAAACAAAAGGGCGGTATTGGTTTAAATAGCTTTTTAGACAGTTTTGTGATTCAGATGGGTTTGGAATCTTAAAAACAGTGTGTACGCGAAGAAGGAAAGTTGTCTTGAGTGCAAAAACGTGGAAAAAATGAATGTATAAAGAAAAGAAACAAAAGGGAGGTATTGGTTTAAATGGTCTTTTAGACGATTTTGTGAGACAGATGGGTTCGGAATCATAAAAACAGTGTGTACGCAAAGGAGGAAAGTTGTTTTGAGTGCCGAAACGTGGAAAAAATTAATGTATAACGAAAAAAAACAAAAGGGCGGTATTGGTTTAAATAGCTTTTTAGACAGTTTTGTGAGTCAGATGGGTTCGGAATGTTAAAAACAGTGTGTACGCGGAGGAGGAAAGTTGTTTTGAGTGCAAAAACGTGAAGAAATGAATGTATAAGGAAAAGAAACAAAAGAGAGGTATTGGTTTAAATGGTCTTTTAGACGATTTTGTGATTCAGATGGGTTCGGAATCATAAAAACAGTGTGTACGCGAAGGAGGAAAGTTGTTTTATGTGCAAAAACGTGGAAAAAATTAATGTATAACGAAAAAAAAACATAAGGGCGGTATTGGTTTAAATGGCATTTTAGACAGTTTTGTGATTCAGATGGGTTTGGAATCTTAAAAACAGTGTGTACGCGAAGGAGGAAAGTTGTCTTGAGTGCAAAAACGTGGAAAAAACGAATGTATAAGGAAAAGAAACAAATGGGCGGTATTGGTTTAAATGGCCTTTTAGACGGTTTTTGTGAGTCAGGTGGGTTCGGATTCATAAAAAAAGTGTGTACGAGAAGGAGGAAAATTGGAAAAACGTGGAAAAAATGAATGTATAAAGAAAAGAAACAAAAGGGCGGTATTGGTTTAAATGGCCTTTTTAACGATTTTGTGAGTCAGATGGGTTCGGAATCATAAAAAAAGTGTGTACGCGAAGGAGGAAAGTTGGAAAAACGTGGAAAAAATGAATGTATAAGGAAAAGAAACAAAAGGGCGGTATTGGTTTAAATGGCCTTTTTAACGATTTTGTGAGTCAGATGGGTTGGGAATCTTAAAAACAGTGTGTACGCGGAGGAGGAAAGTTGTTTTGAGTGCAAACACGTGGAAAAAATGAATGTATAAGGAAAAGAAACAAAAGGGAGGTATTGGTTTAAATGGGCTTTTAGACGATATTGTGAGTCAGATGGGTTCGGAATCATAAAAACAGTGTGTACGCGAAGGAGGAAAGTTGTCTTGAGTGCAAAAACGTGGAAAAAATGAATGTATAAGGAAAAGAAACAAAAGGGCGGTATTGGTTTAAATGGCCTTTTTAACGATTTTGTGAGTCAGGTGGGTTCGGAATCATAAAAAAAGTGTGTACGAGAAGGAGGAAAGTTGGAAAAACGTGGAAAAAATGAATGTATAAGGAAAAGAAACAAAAGGGCGGTATTGGTTTAAATGGCCTTTTAGACGGTTTTGTGAGTCAGGTAGGTTCGGAATCATCAGAAAAGTGTGTACGCGAAGGAGGAAAGTTGTCTTGAGTGCCGAAACGTGGAAAAAATAAATGTATAACGAAAAGAAACAAAAGGGCGGTATTGGTTTAAATGGGCTTTTAGACGATATTGTGAGTCAGATGGGTTCGGAATCATAAAAACAGTGTGTACGCGAAGGAGGAAAGTTGTCTTGAGTGCAAAAACGTGGAAAAAACGAATGTATAAGGAAAAGAAACAAAAGGGACGTATTGGTTTAAATGGTCTTTTAGACGATTTTGTGAGACAGATGGGTTCGGAATCATAAAAACAGTGTGTACGCGAAGGATTAAAGTTGTTTTGAGTGCCGAAACGTGGAAAAAATTAATGTATAACGAAAAAAAACAAAAGGGCGGTATTGGTTTAAATAGCTTTTTAGACAGTTTTGTGAGTCAGATGGGTTTGGAATGTTAAAAACAGTGTGTACGCGGAGGAGGAAAGTTGTTTTGAGTGCAAAAAAGTGGAAAAAAATGAATGTATAAGGAAAAGAAACAAAAGGGAGGTATTGGTTTAAATGGTCTTTTAGACGATTTTGTGAGTCAGATGGGTTCGGAATCATAAAAACAGTGTGTACGCGAAGGAGGAAAGTTGTTTTGAGTGCAAAAACGTGGAAAAAATGAATGTATAAGGAAAAGAAACAAAAGGGAGGTATTGGTTTAAATGGTCTTTTAGACGGTTTTGTGAGTCAGGTGGGTTCGGAATCATAAAAAAAGTTTGTACGAGAAGGAGGAAAGTTGGAAAAACGTGGAAAAAATGAATGTATAAGGAAAAGAAACAAAAGGGCGGTATTGGTTTAAATGGCCTTTTAGACGGTTTTGCGAGTCAGGTAGGTTCGGAATCATCAGAAAAGTGTGTACGCGAAGGAGGAAAGTTGTCTTGAGTGCAAAAACGCGGTAAAAATGAATGTATAAGGAAAAGAAACAAAAGGGAGGTTTTGGTTTAAATGGTCTTTTAGGCGATTTTGTGAGTCAGATGGGTTCGGAATCATAAAAACAGTGTGTACGCGAAGGAGGAAAGTTGTTTTGAGTGCAAAAACGTGGAAAAAATTATTGTATAACGAAAAAAAACATAAGGGCGGTATTGCTTTAAATGGCTTTTTAGACAGTTTTGTGATTCAGATGGGTTTGGAATCTTAAAAACAGTGTGTACGCGAAGGAGGAAAGTTGTCTTGAGTGCAAAAATGTGGAAAAAATGAATGTATAAGGAATAGAAACAAAAGGGAGGTATTGGTTTAAATGGTCTTTTAGACGATTTTGCGAGTCAGATGGGTTCGGAATCATAAAAATAGTGTGTACGCGAAGGAGGAAAGTTGTCTTGAGTGCAAAAACGTGGAAAAAATGAATGTATAAGGAAAAGAAACAAAAGGGACGTATTGGTTTAAATGGTCTTTTAGACGATTTTGTGAGACAGATGGGTTCGGAATCATAAAAACAGTGTGTACGCGAAGGATTAAAGTTGTTTTGAGTGCCGAAACGTGGAAAAAATTAATGTATAACGAAAAAAAACAAAAGGGCGGTATTGGTTTAAATAGCTTTTTAGACAGTTTTGTGATTCAGATGGGTTTGGAATCTTAAAAACAGTGTGTACGCGAAGAAGGAAAGTTGTCTTGAGTGCAAAAACGTGGAAAAAATGAATGTATAAAGAAAAGAAACAAAAGGGAGGTATTGGTTTAAATGGTCTTTTAGACGATTTTGTGAGACAAATGGGTTCGGAATCATAAAAACAGTGTGTACGCAAAGGAGAAAAGTTGTTTTGAGTGCCGAAACGTGGAAAAAATTAATGTATAACGAAAAAAAACAAAAGGGCGGTATTGGTTTAAATAGCTTTTTAGACAGTTTTGTGAGTCAGATGGGTTCGGAATGTTAAAAACAGTGTGTACGCGGAGGAGGAAAGTTGTTTTGAGTGCAAAAACGTGGAAAAAACGAATGTATAAGGAAAAGAAACAAAAGGGAGGTATTGGTTTAAATGGCCTTTTTAACGATATTGTGAGTCAGATGGGTTCGGAATCATAAAAACAGTGTGTACGCGAAGGAGGAAAGTTGTCTTGAGTGCAAAAACGTGGAAAAAATGAATGTATAAGGAAAAGAAACAAAAGGGAGGTATTGGTTTAAATAGCTTTTTAGACAGTTTTGTGAGTCAGATGGGTTTGGAATGTTAAAAACAGTGTGTACGCGGAGGAGGAAAGTTGTTTTGAGTGCAAAAACGTGGAAAAAAATGAATGTATAAGGAAAAGAAACAAAAGGGAGGTATTGGTTTAAATGGTCTTTTAGACGATTTTGTGAGTCAGATGGGTTCGGAATCATAAAAACAGTGTGTACGCGAAGGAGGAAAGTTGTTTTGAGTGCAAAAACGTGGAAAAAATGAATGTATAAGGAAAAGAAACAAAAGGGAGGTATTGGTTTAAATGGTCTTTTAGACGGTTTTGTGAGTCAGGTGGGTTCGGAATCATAAAAAAAGTTTGTACGAGAAGGAGGAAAGTTGGAAAAACGTGGAAAAAATGAATGTATAAGGAAAAGAAACAAAAGGGCGGTATTGGTTTAAATGGCCTTTTAGACGGTTTTGCGAGTCAGGTAGGTTCGGAATCATCAGAAAAGTGTGTACAAGGAGGAATGTTGTTTTGAATGCAAAAACGTGGAAAAAACGAATGTATAAGGAAAAGAAACAAAAGGGAGGTATTGGTTTAAATGGCCTTTTTAACGATTTTGTGAGTCAGATGGGTTCGGAATCATAAAAAAAGTGTGTACGCGAAGGAGGAAAATTGTTTTGAGTGCAAAAACGTGGAAAAAATGAATGTATAAGGAAAAGAAACAAAAGGGCTGTATTGGTTTAAATGGCTTTTTAGACAGTTTTGTGAGTCAGATGGGTTGGGAATCTTAAAAACAGTGTGTACGCGAAGGAGGAAAGTTGTCTTGAGTGCAAAAACGCGGTAAAAATGAATGTATAAGGAAAAGAAACAAAAGGGAGGTTTTGGTTTAAATGGTCTTTTAGGCGATTTTGTGAGTCAGATGGGTTCGGAATCATAAAAACAGTGTGTACGCGAAGGAGGAAAGTTGTTTTGAGTGCAAAAACGCGGAAAAAATTATTGTATAACGAAAAAAAACATAAGGGCGGTATTGCTTTAAATGGCTTTTTAGACAGTTTTGTGATTCAGATGGGTTTGGAATCTTAAAAACAGTGTGTACGCGAAGGAGGAAAGTTGTCTTGAGTGCAAAAACGTGGAAAAAATGAATGTATAAGGAAAAGAAACAAAAGGGAGGTATTGGTTTAAATGGCATTTTAGACAGTTTTGTGATTCAGATGGGTTTGGAATCTTAAAAACAGTGTGTACGCGAAGAAGGAAAGTTGTCTTGAGTGCGAAAACGTGGAAAACTAAATGTATAAGGAAAAGAAACAAAAGGGAGGTATTGGTTTAAATGGTCTTTTAGACGATTTTGCGAGTCAGATGGGTTCGGAATCATAAAAATAGTGTGTACGCGAAGGAGGAAAGTTGTCTTGAGTGCAAAAACGTGAAGAAATGAATGTATAAGGAAAAGAAACAAAAGGGAGGTATTGGTTTAAATAGTCTTTTAGACAATTTTGTGAGACAGATGGGTTCGGAATCATAAAAACAGTGTGTACGCAAAGGAGGAAAGTTGTTTTGAGTGCCGAAACGTGGAAAAAATGAATGTATAAGGAAAAGAAACAAAAGAGAGGTATTGGTTTAAATGGTCTTTTAGACGATTTTGTGATTCAGATGGGTTCGGAATCATAAAAACAGTGTGTACGCGAAGGAGGAAAGTTGTTTTATGTGCAAAAACGTGCAAAAAATTAATGTATAACGAAAAAAAAACATAAGGGCGGTATTGGTTTAAATGGCATTTTAGACAGTTTTGTGATTCAGATGGGTTTGGAATCTTAAAAACAGTGTGTACGCGAAGGAGGAAAGTTGTCTTGAGTGCAAAAACGTGGAAAAAACGAATGTATAAGGAAAAGAAACAAATGGGCGGTATTGGTTTAAATGGCCTTTTAGACGGTTTTTGTGAGTCAGGTGGGTTCGGATTCATAAAAAAAGTGTGTACGAGAAGGAGGAAAGTTGGAAAAACGTGGAAAAAATGAATGTATAAAGAAAAGAAACAAAAGGGCGGTATTGGTTTAAATGGCCTTTTTAACGATTTTGTGAGTCAGATGGGTTCGGAATCATAAAAAAAGTGTGTACGCGAAATAGGAAAGTTGGAAAAACGTGGAAAAAATGAATGTATAAGGAAAAGAAACAAAAGGGCGGTATTGGTTTAAATGGCCTTTTTAACGATTTTGTGAGTCAGATGGGTTGGGAATCTTAAAAACAGTGTGTACGCGAAGGAGGAAAGTTGTTTTGAGTGCAAACACGTGGAAAAAATGAATGTATAAGGAAAAGAAACAAAAGGGAGGTATTGGTTTAAATGGGCTTTTAGACGATATTGTGAGTCAGATGGGTTCGGAATCATAAAAACAGTGTGTACGCGAAGGAGGAAAGTTGTCTTGAGTGCAAAAACGTGGAAAAAATGAATGTATAAGGAAAAGAAACAAAAGGGCGGTATTGGTTTAAATGGCCTTTTTAACGATTTTGTGAGTCAGGTGGGTTCGGAATCATAAAAAAAGTGTGTACGAGAAGGAGGAAAGTTGGAAAAACGTGGAAAAAATGAATGTATAAGGAAAAGAAACAAAAGGGCGGTATTGGTTTAAATGGCCTTTTAGACGGTTTTGTGAGTCAGGTAGGTTCGGAATCATCAGAAAAGTGTGTACGCGAAGGAGGAAAGTTGTCTTGAGTGCCGAAACGTGGAAAAAATAAATGTATAACGAAAAGAAACAAAAGGGCGGTATTGGTTTAAATGGGCTTTTAGACGATATTGTGAGTCAGATGGGTTCGGAATCATAAAAACAGTGTGTACGCGAAGGAGGAAAGTTGTCTTGAGTGCAAAAACGTGGAAAAAACGAATGTATAAGGAAAAGAAACAAAAGGGACGTATTGGTTTAAATGGTCTTTTAGACGATTTTGTGAGACAGATGGGTTCGGAATCATAAAAACAGTGTGTACGCGAAGGATTAAAGTTGTTTTGAGTGCCGAAACGTGGAAAAAATTAATGTATAACGAAAAAAAACAAAAGGGCGGTATTGGTTTAAATAGCTTTTTAGACAGTTTTGTGAGTCAGATGGGTTTGGAATGTTAAAAACAGTGTGTACGCGGAGGAGGAAAGTTGTTTTGAGTGCAAAAAAGTGGAAAAAAATGAATGTATAAGGAAAAGAAACAAAAGGGAGGTATTGGTTTAAATGGTCTTTTAGACGATTTTGTGAGTCAGATGGGTTCGGAATCATAAAAACAGTGTGTACGCGAAGGAGGAAAGTTGTTTTGAGTGCAAAAACGTGGAAAAAATGAATGTATAAGGAAAAGAAACAAAAGGGAGGTATTGGTTTAAATGGTCTTTTAGACGGTTTTGTGAGTCAGGTGGGTTCGGAATCATAAAAAAAGTTTGTACGAGAAGGAGGAAAGTTGGAAAAACGTGGAAAAAATGAATGTATAAGGAAAAGAAACAAAAGGGCGGTATTGGTTTAAATGGCCTTTTAGACGGTTTTGCGAGTCAGGTAGGTTCGGAATCATCAGAAAAGTGTGTACGCGAAGGAGGAAAGTTGTCTTGAGTGCAAAAACGCGGTAAAAATGAATGTATAAGGAAAAGAAACAAAAGGGAGGTTTTGGTTTAAATGGTCTTTTAGGCGATTTTGTGAGTCAGATGGGTTCGGAATCATAAAAACAGTGTGTACGCGAAGGAGGAAAGTTGTTTTGAGTGCAAAAACGTGGAAAAAATTATTGTATAACGAAAAAAAACATAAGGGCGGTATTGCTTTAAATGGCTTTTTAGACAGTTTTGTGATTCAGATGGGTTTGGAATCTTAAAAACAGTGTGTACGCGAATATGGAAAGTTGTCTTGAGTGCAAAAATGTGGAAAAAATGAATGTATAAGGAATAGAAACAAAAGGGAGGTATTGGTTTAAATGGTCTTTTAGACGATTTTGCGAGTCAGATGGGTTCGGAATCATAAAAATAGTGTGTACGCGAAGGAGGAAAGTTGTCTTGAGTGCAAAAACGTGGAAAAAATGAATGTATAAGGAAAAGAAACAAAAGGGACGTATTGGTTTAAATGGTCTTTTAGACGATTTTGTGAGACAGATGGGTTCGGAATCATAAAAACAGTGTGTACGCGAAGGATTAAAGTTGTTTTGAGTGCCGAAACGTGGAAAAAATTAATGTATAACGAAAAAAAACAAAAGGGCGGTATTGGTTTAAATAGCTTTTTAGACAGTTTTGTGATTCAGATGGGTTTGGAATCTTAAAAACAGTGTGTACGCGAAGAAGGAAAGTTGTCTTGAGTGCAAAAACGTGGAAAAAATGAATGTATAAAGAAAAGAAACAAAAGGGAGGTATTGGTTTAAATGGTCTTTTAGACGATTTTGTGAGACAAATGGGTTCGGAATCATAAAAACAGTGTGTACGCAAAGGAGAAAAGTTGTTTTGAGTGCCGAAACGTGGAAAAAATTAATGTATAACGAAAAAAAACAAAAGGGCGGTATTGGTTTAAATAGCTTTTTAGACAGTTTTGTGAGTCAGATGGGTTCGGAATGTTAAAAACAGTGTGTACGCGGAGGAGGAAAGTTGTTTTGAGTGCAAAAACGTGGAAAAAAATGAATGTATAAGGAAAAGAAACAAAAGGGAGGTATTGGTTTAAATGGCCTTTTTAACGATTTTGTGAGTCAGGTGGGTTCGGAATCATAAAAAAAGTGTGTACGAGAAGGAGGAAAGTTGGAAAAACGTGGAAAAAATGAATGTATAAGGAAAAGAAACAAAAGGGCGGTATTGGTTTAAATGGCCTTTTAGACGGTTTTGTGAGTCAGGTAGGTTCGGAATCATCAGAAAAGTGTGTACGCGAAGGAGGAAAGTTGTCTTGAGTGCCGAAACGTGGAAAAAATGAATGTATAAGGAAAAGAAACAAAAGGGAGGTATTGGTTTAAATAGCTTTTTAGACAGTTTTGTGAGTCAGATGGGTTTGGAATGTTAAAAACAGTGTGTACGCGGAGGAGGAAAGTTGTTTTGAGTGCAAAAACGTGGAAAAAAATGAATGTATAAGGAAAAGAAACAAAAGGGAGGTATTGGTTTAAATGGTCTTTTAGACGATTTTGTGAGTCAGATGGGTTCGGAATCATAAAAACAGTGTGTACGCGAAGGAGGAAAGTTGTTTTGAGTGCAAAAACGTGGAAAAAATGAATGTATAAGGAAAAGAAACAAAAGGGAGGTATTGGTTTAAATGGTCTTTTAGACGGTTTTGTGAGTCAGGTGGGTTCGGAATCATAAAAAAAGTTTGTACGAGAAGGAGGAAAGTTGGAAAAACGTGGAAAAAATGAATGTATAAGGAACAAAGTCCGGTATTGGTTTAAATGGCCTTTTAGACGGTTTTGCGAGTCAGGTAGGTTCGGAATCATCAGAAAAGTGTGTACAAGGAGGAATGTTGTTTTGAATGCAAAAACGTGGAAAAAACGAATGTATAAGGAAAAGAAACAAAAGGGAGGTATTGGTTTAAATGGCCTTTTTAACGATATTGTGAGTCAGATGGGTTCGGAATCATAAAAACAGTGTGTACGCGAAGGAGGAAAGTTGTCTTGAGTGCAAAAACGTGGAAAAAATGAATGTATAAGGAAAAGAAACAAAAGGGAGGTATTGGTTTAAATAGCTTTTTAGACAGTTTTGTGAGTCAGATGGGTTTGGAATGTTAAAAACAGTGTGTACGCGGAGGAGGAAAGTTGTTTTGAGTGCAAAAACGTGGAAAAAAATGAATGTATAAGGAAAAGAAACAAAAGGGAGGTATTGGTTTAAATGGTCTTTTAGACGATTTTGTGAGTCAGATGGGTTCGGAATCATAAAAACAGTGTGTACGCGAAGGAGGAAAGTTGTTTTGAGTGCAAAAACGTGGAAAAAATGAATGTATAAGGAAAAGAAACAAAAGGGAGGTATTGGTTTAAATGGTCTTTTAGACGGTTTTGTGAGTCAGGTGGGTTCGGAATCATAAAAAAAGTTTGTACGAGAAGGAGGAAAGTTGGAAAAACGTGGAAAAAATGAATGTATAAGGAAAAGAAACAAAAGGGCGGTATTGGTTTAAATGGCCTTTTAGACGGTTTTGCGAGTCAGGTAGGTTCGGAATCATCAGAAAAGTGTGTACAAGGAGGAATGTTGTTTTGAATGCAAAAACGTGGAAAAAACGAATGTATAAGGAAAAGAAACAAAAGGGTGGTATTGGTTTAAATGGCCTTTTTAACGATTTTGTGAGTCAGATGGGTTCGGAATCATAAAAAAAGTGTGTACGCGAAGGAGGAAAATTGTTTTGAGTGCAAAAACGTGGAAAAAATGAATGTATAAGGAAAAGAAACAAAAGGGCTGTATTGGTTTAAATGGCTTTTTAGACAGTTTTGTGAGTCAGATGGGTTGGGAATCTTAAAAACAGTGTGTACGCGAAGGAGGAAAGTTGTCTTGAGTGCAAAAACGCGGTAAAAATGAATGTATAAGGAAAAGAAACAAAAGGGAGGTTTTGGTTTAAATGGTCTTTTAGGCGATTTTGTGAGTCAGATGGGTTCGGAATCATAAAAACAGTGTGTACGCGAAGGAGGAAAGTTGTTTTGAGTGCAAAAACGCGGAAAAAATTATTGTATAACGAAAAAAAACATAAGGGCGGTATTGCTTTAAATGGCTTTTTAGACAGTTTTGTGATTCAGATGGGTTTGGAATCTTAAAAACAGTGTGTACGCGAAGGAGGAAAGTTGTCTTGAGTGCAAAAACGTGGAAAAAATGAATGTATAAGGAAAAGAAACAAAAGGGAGGTATTGGTTTAAATGGCATTTTAGACAGTTTTGTGATTCAGATGGGTTTGGAATCTTAAAAACAGTGTGTACGCGAAGAAGGAAAGTTGTCTTGAGTGCGAAAACGTGGAAAACTAAATGTATAAGGAAAAGAAACAAAAGGGAGGTATTGGTTTAAATGGTCTTTTAGACGATTTTGCGAGTCAGATGGGTTCGGAATCATAAAAATAGTGTGTACGCGAAGGAGGAAAGTTGTCTTGAGTGCAAAAACGTGAAGAAATGAATGTATAAGGAAAAGAAACAAAAGGGAGGTATTGGTTTAAATAGTCTTTTAGACAATTTTGTGAGACAGATGGGTTCGGAATCATAAAAACAGTGTGTACGCAAAGGAGGAAAGTTGTTTTGAGTGCCGAAACGTGGAAAAAATGAATGTATAAGGAAAAGAAACAAAAGAGAGGTATTGGTTTAAATGGTCTTTTAGACGATTTTGTGATTCAGATGGGTTCGGAATCATAAAAACAGTGTGTACGCGAAGGAGGAAAGTTGTTTTATGTGCAAAAACGTGGAAAAAATTAATGTATAACGAAAAAAAAACATAAGGGCGGTATTGGTTTAAATGGCATTTTAGACAGTTTTGTGATTCAGATGGGTTTGGAATCTTAAAAACAGTGTGTACGCGAAGGAGGAAAGTTGTCTTGAGTGCAAAAACGTGGAAAAAACGAATGTATAAGGAAAAGAAACAAATGGGCGGTATTGGTTTAAATGGCCTTTTAGACGGTTTTTGTGAGTCAGGTGGGTTCGGATTCATAAAAAAAGTGTGTACGAGAAGGAGGAAAGTTGGAAAAACGTGGAAAAAATGAATGTATAAAGAAAAGAAACAAAAGGGCGGTATTGGTTTAAATGGCCTTTTTAACGATTTTGTGAGTCAGATGGGTTCGGAATCATAAAAAAAGTGTGTACGCGAAGGAGGAAAGTTGGAAAAACGTGGAAAAAATGAATGTATAAGGAAAAGAAACAAAAGGGCGGTATTGGTTTAAATGGCCTTTTTAACGATTTTGTGAGTCAGATGGGTTGGGAATCTTAAAAACAGTGTGTACGCGGAGGAGGAAAGTTGTTTTGAGTGCAAACACGTGGAAAAAATGAATGTATAAGGAAAAGAAACAAAAGGGAGGTATTGGTTTAAATGGGCTTTTAGACGATATTGTGAGTCAGATGGGTTCGGAATCATAAAAACAGTGTGTACGCGAAGGAGGAAAGTTGTCTTGAGTGCCGAAACGTGGAAAAAATTAATGTATAACGAAAAAAAACAAAAGGGCGGTATTGGTTTAAATAGCTTTTTAGACAGTTTTGTGAGTCAGATGGGTTTGGAATGTTAAAAACAGTGTGTACGCGGAGGAGGAAAGTTGTTTTGAGTGCAAAAACGTGGAAAAAAATCTGGAGTGACTCCACTCGACTTTCCGAACATTGAGTAATTAACAGTTTTGTAGATAAAGTAAAGAAAGAGTTAAACAAACAAAAGAGAGAAAACCATAATAGAGTGTTTGAGTATTTTTCTCCATCTATTACACGTTGTTTTATTTAACGCTACTGAACTTTGAGCCCATAGATCATAATGACAAAGAAATTTTCGTTGTGTCCCTGTAAAAACCTATAAATGTTAGATTCACCAAAATGCTCATAGTTAGTGCAACAGTGATTTATAATACTCATATAAATTTTCAGCTCAATTGAATAAGGCGTTTAGATGCTATCGTACTTTTAAAAATTTAGTCCCATAGGCCATAATGATAAAGAATTTTTCTTTGTGTCCCTGTAAAAAAACTGTAAGTGCTAGATTCACCAAAATCTATGCAGTTAGTTCAACTGTGATCTATAACATGTGTACAATTTTTTTGCTCGGATTAATAAGGCGTTTAGACACTATCACATTTTTAAAAATTTGGCCCCATAGGCATAATGATAAAGAATTTTTCTTTGTGTCCCTGTAAAAAAACTATAAGTGCTAGATTCTCCAAAATCTATACAGATTGAGTATTTGTGATCTATAATATGTGTATAAAATTTTTGCTCAATTGAATAAGGCATTTAGATGCTATCGCACTTTTAAGATTTTGCTCCCATAGGCCATAATGATAAAGAATTTTTCTTTGTGTCCCTGTAAAAAAACTATAAGTGCTAGATTCACCAAAATCTATAGGGTTCGTACTATGGTGACTTACAATATGCGTACCAACTTTCAGGTTAATCAAACGAAGCGTTTAGACGCTAGCGTGTTCACCCACAGACATACACACATACACACATACACACATACACACATACACACATACACACACACATACATACATCATCGTAAAAATAGTGAAAACGGACTCAGGGGACTTCAAAACGTATAGAAACATCAAAATCTCGAATTCGGATTTTTGACATGATTACAATACTTTCCTCACTATAGTGTTCGGAAAGTAAAAATGAATGTATAAGGAAAAGAAACAAAAGGGAGGTATTGGTTTAAATGGTCTTTTAGACGATTTTGTGAGTCAGATGGGTTCGGAATCATAAAAACAGTGTGTACGCAAAGGAGGAAAGTTGTTTTGAGTGCAAAAACGTGGAAAAAATGAATGTATAAGGAAAAGAAACAAAAGGGAGGTATTGGTTTAAATGGTCTTTTAGACGGTTTTGTGAGTCAGGTGGGTTCGGAATCATAAAAAAAGTTTGTACGAGAAGGAGGAAAGTTGGAAAAACGTGGAAAAAATGAATGTATAAGGAAAAGAAACAAAAGGGCGGTATTGGTTTAAATGGCCTTTTAGACGGTTTTGCGAGTCAGGTAGGTTCGGAATCATCAGAAAAGTGTGTACGCGAAGGAGGAAAGTTGTCTTGAGTGCAAAAACGCGGTAAAAATGAATGTATAAGGAAAAGAAACAAAAGGGAGGTTTTGGTTTAAATGGTCTTTTAGGCGATTTTGTGAGTCAGATGGGTTCGGAATCATAAAAATAGTGTGTACGCGAAGGAGGAAAGTTGTCTTGAGTGCAAAAACGTGGAAAAAATGAATGTATAAGGAAAGGAAACAAAAGGGACGTATTGGTTTAAATGGTCTTTTAGACGATTTTGTGAGACAGATGGGTTCGGAATCATAAAAACAGTGTGTACGCGAAGGATTAAAGTTGTTTTGAGTGCCGAAACGTGGAAAAAATTAATGTATAACGAAAAAAAACAAAAGGGCGGTATTGGTTTAAATAGCTTTTTAGACAGTTTTGTGATTCAGATGGGTTTGGAATCTTAAAAACAGTGTGTACGAGCAGAAGGAAAGTTGTCTTGAGTGCAAAAACGTGGAAAAAATGAATGTATAAAGAAAAGAAACAAAAGGGAGGTATTGGTTTAAATGGTCTTTTAGACGATTTTGTGAGACAGATGGGTTCGGAATCATAAAAACAGTGTGTACGCAAAGGAGGAAAGTTGTTTTGAGTGCCGAAACGTGGAAAAAATTAATGTATAACGAAAAAAAACAAAAGGGCGGTATTGGTTTAAATAGCTTTTTAGACAGTTTTGTGAGTCAGATGGGTTCGGAATGTTAAAAACAGTGTGTACGCGGAGGAGGAAAGTTGTTTTGAGTGCAAAAACGTGGAAAAAAATGAATGTATAAGGAAAAGAAACAAAAGGGAGGTATTGGTTTAAATGGCCTTTTTAACGATTTTGTGAGTCAGGTGGGTTCGGAATCATAAAAAAAGTGTGTACGAGAAGGAGGAAAGTTGGAAAAACGTGGAAAAAATGAATGAATAAGGAAAAGAAACAAAAAGGGCGGTATTGGTTTAAATGGCCTTTTAGACGGTTTTGCGAGTCAGGTAGGTTCGGAATCATCAGAAAAGTGTGTACAAGGAGGAATGTTGTTTTGAATGCAAAAACGTGGAAAAAACGAATGTATAAGGAAAAGAAACAAAAGGGAGGTATTGGTTTAAATGGCCTTTTTAACGATTTTGTGAGTCAGATGGGTTCGGAATCATAAAAAAAGTGTGTACGCGAAGGAGGAAAATTGTTTTGAGTGCAAAAACGTGGAAAAAATGAATGTATAAGGAAAAGAAACAAAAGGGCTGTATTGGTTTAAATGGCTTTTTAGACAGTTTTGTGAGTCAGATGGGTTGGGAATCTTAAAAACAGTGTGTACGCGAAGGAGGAAAGTTGTCTTGAGTGCAAAAACGCGGTAAAAATGAATGTATAAGGAAAAGAAACAAAAGGGAGGTTTTGGTTTAAATGGTCTTTTAGGCGATTTTGTGAGTCAGATGGGTTCGGAATCATAAAAACAGTGTGTACGCGAAGGAGGAAAGTTGTTTTGAGTGCAAAAACGCGGAAAAAATTATTGTATAACGAAAAAAAACATAAGGGCGGTATTGCTTTAAATGGCTTTTTAGACAGTTTTGTGATTCAGATGGGTTTGGAATCTTAAAAACAGTGTGTACGCGAAGGAGGAAAGTTGTCTTGAGTGCAAAAACGTGGAAAAAATGAATGTATAAGGAAAAGAAACAAAAGGGAGGTATTGGTTTAAATGGCATTTTAGACAGTTTTGTGATTCAGATGGGTTTGGAATCTTAAAAACAGTGTGTACGCGAAGAAGGAAAGTTGTCTTGAGTGCGAAAACGTGGAAAACTAAATGTATAAGGAAAAGAAACAAAAGGGAGGTATTGGTTTAAATGGTCTTTTAGACGATTTTGCGAGTCAGATGGGTTCGGAATCATAAAAAAAATGTGTACGCGAAGGAGGAAAGTTGTCTTGAGTGCAAAAACGTGAAGAAATGAATGTATAAGGAAAAGAAACAAAAGGGAGGTATTGGTTTAAATAGTCTTTTAGACAATTTTGTGAGACAGATGGGTTCGGAATCATAAAAACAGTGTGTACGCAAAGGAGGAAAGTTGTTTTGAGTGCCGAAACGTGGAAAAAATGAATGTATAAGGAAAAGAAACAAAAGAGAGGTATTGGTTTAAATGGTCTTTTAGACGATTTTGTGATTCAGATGGGTTCGGAATCATAAAAACAGTGTGTACGCGAAGGAGGAAAGTTGTTTTATGTGCAAAAACGTGGAAAAAATTAATGTATAACGAAAAAAAAACATAAGGGCGGTATTGGTTTAAATGGCATTTTAGACAGTTTTGTGATTCAGATGGGTTTGGAATCTTAAAAACAGTGTGTACGCGAAGGAGGAAAGTTGTCTTGAGTGCAAAAACGTGGAAAAAACGAATGTATAAGGAAAAGAAACAAATGGGCGGTATTGGTTTAAATGGCCTTTTAGACGGTTTTTGTGAGTCAGGTGGGTTCGGATTCATAAAAAAAGTGTGTACGAGAAGGAGGAAAGTTGGAAAAACGTGGAAAAAATGAATGTATAAAGAAAAGAAACAAAAGGGCGGTATTGGTTTAAATGGCCTTTTTAACGATTTTGTGAGTCAGATGGGTTCGGAATCATAAAAAAAGTGTGTACGCGAAGGAGGAAAGTTGGAAAAACGTGGAAAAAATGAATGTATAAGGAAAAGAAACAAAAGGGCGGTATTGGTTTAAATGGCCTTTTTAACGATTTTGTGAGTCAGATGGGTTGGGAATCTTAAAAACAGTGTGTACGCGGAGGAGGAAAGTTGTTTTGAGTGCAAACACGTGGAAAAAATGAATGTATAAGGAAAAGAAACAAAAGGGAGGTATTGGTTTAAATGGGCTTTTAGACGATATTGTGAGTCAGATGGGTTCGGAATCATAAAAACAGTGTGTACGCGAAGGAGGAAAGTTGTCTTGAGTGCAAAAACGTGGAAAAAATGAATGTATAAGGAAAAGAAACAAAAGGGCGGTATTGGTTTAAATGGCCTTTTTAACGATTTTGTGAGTCAGGTGGGTTCGGAATCATAAAAAAAGTGTGTACGAGAAGGAGGAAAGTTGGAAAAACGTGGAAAAAATGAATGTATAAGGAAAAGAAACAAAAGGGCGGTATTGGTTTAAATGGCCTTTTAGACGGTTTTGTGAGTCAGGTAGGTTCGGAATCATCAGAAAAGTGTGTACGCGAAGGAGGAAAGTTGTCTTGAGTGCCGAAACGTGGAAAAAATAAATGTATAACGAAAAGAAACAAAAGGGCGGTATTGGTTTAAATGGGCTTTTAGACGATATTGTGAGTCAGATGGGTTCGGAATCATAAAAACAGTGTGTACGCGAAGGAGGAAAGTTGTTTTGAGTGCCGAAACGTGGAAAAAATTAATGTATAACGAAAAAAAACAAAAGGGCGGTATTGGTTTAAATAGCTTTTTAGACAGTTTTGTGAGTCAGATGGGTTTGGAATGTTAAAAACAGTGTGTACGCGGAGGAGGAAAGTTGTTTTGAGTGCAAAAACGTGGAAAAAAATGAATGTATAAGGAAAAGAAACAAAAGGGAGGTATTGGTTTAAATGGTCTTTTAGACGATTTTGTGAGTCAGATGGGTTCGGAATCATAAAAACAGTGTGTACGCGAAGGAGGAAAGTTGTTTTGAGTGCAAAAACGTGGAAAAAATGAATGTATAAGGAAAAGAAACAAAAGGGAGGTATTGGTTTAAATGGTCTTTTAGACGGTTTTGTGAGTCAGGTGGGTTCGGAATCATAAAAAAAGTTTGTACGAGAAGGAGGAAAGTTGGAAAAACGTGGAAAAAATGAATGTATAAGGAAAAGAAACAAAAGGGCGGTATTGGTTTAAATGGCCTTTTAGACGGTTTTGCGAGTCAGGTAGGTTCGGAATCATCAGAAAAGTGTGTACGCGAAGGAGGAAAGTTGTCTTGAGTGCAAAAACGCGGTAAAAATGAATGTATAAGGAAAAGAAACAAAAGGGAGGTTTTGGTTTAAATGGTCTTTTAGGCGATTTTGTGAGTCAGATGGGTTCGGAATCATAAAAACAGTGTGTACGCGAAGGAGGAAAGTTGTTTTGAGTGCAAAAACGTGGAAAAAATTATTGTATAACGAAAAAAAACATAAGGGCGGTATTGCTTTAAATGGCTTTTTAGACAGTTTTGTGATTCAGATGGGTTTGGAATCTTAAAAACAGTGTGTACGCGAAGGAGGAAAGTTGTCTTGAGTGCAAAAATGTGGAAAAAATGAATGTATAAGGAATAGAAACAAAAGGGAGGTATTGGTTTAAATGGTCTTTTAGACGATTTTGCGAGTCAGATGGGTTCGGAATCATAAAAATAGTGTGTACGCGAAGGAGGAAAGTTGTCTTGAGTGCAAAAACGTGGAAAAAATGAATGTATAAGGAAAGGAAACAAAAGGGACGTATTGGTTTAAATGGTCTTTTAGACGATTTTGTGAGACAGATGGGTTCGGAATCATAAAAACAGTGTGTACGCGAAGGATTAAAGTTGTTTTGAGTGCCGAAACGTGGAAAAAATTAATGTATAACGAAAAAAAACAAAAGGGCGGTATTGGTTTAAATAGCTTTTTAGACAGTTTTGTGATTCAGATGGGTTTGGAATCTTAAAAACAGTGTGTACGCGAAGAAGGAAAGTTGTCTTGAGTGCAAAAACGTGGAAAAAATGAATGTATAAAGAAAAGAAACAAAAGGGAGGTATTGGTTTAAATGGTCTTTTAGACGATTTTGTGAGACAGATGGGTTCGGAATCATAAAAACAGTGTGTACGCAAAGGAGGAAAGTTGTTTTGAGTGCCGAAACGTGGAAAAAATTAATGTATAACGAAAAAAAACAAAAGGGCGGTATTGGTTTAAATAGCTTTTTAGACAGTTTTGTGAGTCAGATGGGTTCGGAATGTTAAAAACAGTGTGTACGCGGAGGAGGAAAGTTGTTTTGAGTGCAAAAACGTGGAAAAAAATGAATGTATAAGGAAAAGAAACAAAAGGGAGGTATTGGTTTAAATGGCCTTTTTAACGATTTTGTGAGTCAGGTGGGTTCGGAATCATAAAAAAAGTGTGTACGAGAAGGAGGAAAGTTGGAAAAACGTGGAAAAAATGAATGTATAAGGAAAAGAAACAAAAAGGGCGGTATTGGTTTAAATGGCCTTTTAGACGGTTTTGTGAGTCAGGTAGGTTCGGAATCATCAGAAAAGTGTGTACGCGAAGGAGGAAAGTTGTCTTGAGTGCCGAAACGTGGAAAAAATAAATGTATAACGAAAAGAAACAAAAGGGCGGTATTGGTTTAAATGGGCTTTTAGACGATATTGTGAGTCAGATGGGTTCGGAATCATAAAAACAGTGTGTACGCGAAGGAGGAAAGTTGTCTTGAGTGCAAAAACGTGGAAAAAATGAATGTATAAGGAAAAGAAACAAAAGGGAGGTATTGGTTTAAATAGCTTTTTAGACAGTTTTGTGAGTCAGATGGGTTTGGAATGTTAAAAACAGTGTGTACGCGGAGGAGGAAAGTTGTTTTGAGTGCAAAAACGTGGAAAAAAATGAATGTATAAGGAAAAGAAACAAAAGGGAGGTATTGGTTTAAATGGTCTTTTAGACGATTTTGTGAGTCAGATGGGTTCGGAATCATAAAAACAGTGTGTACGCGAAGGAGGAAAGTTGTTTTGAGTGCAAAAACGTGGAAAAAATGAATGTATAAGGAAAAGAAACAAAAGGGAGGTATTGGTTTAAATGGTCTTTTAGACGGTTTTGTGAGTCAGGTGGGTTCGGAATCATAAAAAAAGTTTGTACGAGAAGGAGGAAAGTTGGAAAAACGTGGAAAAAATGAATGTATAAGGAAAAGAAACAAAAGGGCGGTATTGGTTTAAATGGCCTTTTAGACGGTTTTGCGAGTCAGGTAGGTTCGGAATCATCAGAAAAGTATGTACAAGGAGGAATGTTGTTTTGAATGCAAAAACGTGGAAAAAACGAATGTATAAGGAAAAGAAACAAAAGGGAGGTATTGGTTTAAATGGCCTTTTTAACGATTTTGTGAGTCAGATGGGTTCGGAATCATAAAAAAAGTGTGTACGCGAAGGAGGAAAATTGTTTTGAGTGCAAAAACGTGGAAAAAATGAATGTATAAGGAAAAGAAACAAAAGGGCTGTATTGGTTTAAATGGCTTTTTAGACAGTTTTGTGAGTCAGATGGGTTGGGAATCTTAAAAACAGTGTGTACGCGAAGGAGGAAAGTTGTCTTGAGTGCAAAAACGCGGTAAAAATGAATGTATAAGGAAAAGAAACAAAAGGGAGGTTTTGGTTTAAATGGTCTTTTAGGCGATTTTGTGAGTCAGATGGGTTCGGAATCATAAAAACAGTGTGTACGCGAAGGAGGAAAGTTGTTTTGAGTGCAAAAACGCGGAAAAAATTATTGTATAACGAAAAAAAACATAAGGGCGGTATTGCTTTAAATGGCTTTTTAGACAGTTTTGTGATTCAGATGGGTTTGGAATCTTAAAAACAGTGTGTACGCGAAGGAGGAAAGTTGTCTTGAGTGCAAAAACGTGGAAAAAATGAATGTATAAGGAAAAGAAACAAAAGGGAGGTATTGGTTTAAATGGCATTTTAGACAGTTTTGTGATTCAGATGGGTTTGGAATCTTAAAAACAGTGTGTACGCGAAGAAGGAAAGTTGTCTTGAGTGCGAAAACGTGGAAAACTAAATGTATAAGGAAAAGAAACAAAAGGGAGGTATTGGTTTAAATGGTCTTTTAGACGATTTTGCGAGTCAGATGGGTTCGGAATCATAAAAATAGTGTGTACGCGAAGGAGGAAAGTTGTCTTGAGTGCAAAAACGTGAAGAAATGAATGTATAAGGAAAAGAAACAAAAGGGACGTATTGGTTTAAATGGTCTTTTAGACGATTTTGTGAGACAGATGGGTTCGGAATCATAAAAACAGTGCGTACGCGAAGGATTAAAGTTGTTTTGAATGCCGAAACGTGGAAAAAATTAATGTATAACGAAAAAAAACAAAAGGGCGGTATTGGTTTAAATAGCTTTTTAGACAGTTTTGTGATTCAGATGGGTTTGGAATCTTAAAAACAGTGTGTACGCGAAGAAGGAAAGTTGTCTTGAGTGCGAAAACGTGGAAAAGTGAATGTATAAGGAAAAGAAACATAAGGGCGGTATTGGTTTAAATGGCATTTTAGACAGTTTTGTGATTCAGATGGGTTTGGAATCTTAAAAACAGTGTGTACGCGAAGGAGGAAAGTTGTCTTGAGTGCAAAAACGTGGAAAAAATGAATGTATAAGGAAAAGAAACAAAAGGGACGTATTGGTTTAAATGGTCTTTTAGACGATTTTGTGAGACAGATGGGTTCGGAATCATAAAAACAGTGTGTACGCGAAGGATTAAAGTTGTTTTGAGTGCCGAAACGTGGAAAAAATTAATGTATAACGAAAAAAAACAAAAGGGCGGTATTGGTTTAAATAGCTTTTTAGACAGTTTTGTGATTCAGATGGGTTTGGAATCATAAAAACAGTGTGTACGCGAAGAAGGAAAGTTGTCTTGAGTGCAAAAACGTGGAAAAAATGAATGTATAAAGAAAAGAAACAAAAGGGAGGTATTGGTTTAAATGGTCTTTTAGACGATTTTGTGAGACAGATGGGTTCGGAATCATAAAAACAGTGTGTACGCAAAGGAGGAAAGTTGTTTTGAGTGCCGAAACGTGGAAAAAATTAATGTATAACGAAAAAAAACAAAAGGGCGGTATTGGTTTAAATAGCTTTTTAGACAGTTTTGTGAGTCAGATGGGTTCGGAATGTTAAAAACAGTGTGTACGCGGAGGAGGAAAGTTGTTTTGAGTGCAAAAACGTGGAAAAAAATGAATGTATAAGGAAAAGAAACAAAAGGGAGGTATTGGTTTAAATAGTCTTTTAGACGATTTTGTGAGACAGATGGGTTCGGAATCATAAAAAAAGTGTGTACGCGAAGGAGGAAAGTTGTTTTGAGTGCAAAAACGTGGAAAAAATGAATGTATAAGGAAAAGAAACAAAAGGGAGGTATTGGTTTAAATAGCTTTTTAGACAGTTTTGTGAGTCAGATGGGTTTGGAATGTTAAAAACAGTGTGTACGCGGAGGAGGAAAGTTGTTTTGAGTGCAAAAACGTGGAAAAAAATGAATGTATAAGGAAAAGAAACAAAAGGGAGGTATTGGTTTAAATGGTCTTTTAGACGATTTTGTGAGTCGGATGGGTTCGGAATCATAAAAACAGTGTGTACGCGAAGGAGGAAAGTTGTTTTGAGTGCAAAAACGTGGAAAAAATGAATGTATAAGGAAAAGAAACAAAAGGGAGGTATTGGTTTAAATGGTCTTTTAGACGGTTTTGTGAGTCAGGTGGGTTCGGAATCATAAAAAAAGTTTGTACGAGAAGGAGGAAAGTTGGAAAAACGTGGAAAAAATGAATGTATAAGGAAAAGAAACCAAAGGGCGGTATTGGTTTAAATGGCCTTTTAGACGGTTTTGCGAGTCAGGTAGGTTCGGAATCATCAGAAAAGTGTGTACAAGGAGGAATGTTGTTTTGAATGCAAAAACGTGGAAAAAACGAATGTATAAGGAAAAGAAACAAAAGGGAGGTATTGGTTTAAATGGCCTTTTTAACGATTTTGTGAGTCAGATGGGTTCGGAATCATAAAAAAAGTGTGTACGCGAAGGAGGAAAATTGTTTTGAGTGCAAAAACGTGGAAAAAATGAATGTATAAGGAAAAGAAACAAAAGGGCTGTATTGGTTTAAATGGCTTTTTAGACAGTTTTGTGAGTCAGATGGGTTGGGAATCTTAAAAACAGTGTGTACGCGAAGGAGGAAAGTTGTCTTGAGTGGAAAAACGCGGTAAAAATGAATGTATAAGGAAAAGAAACAAAAGGGAGGTTTTGGTTTAAATGGTCTTTTAGGCGATTTTGTGAGTCAGATGGGTTCGGAATCATAAAAACAGTGTGTACGCGAAGGAGGAAAGTTGTTTTGAGTGCAAAAACGCGGAAAAAATTATTGTATAACGAAAAAAAACATAAGGGCGGTATTGCTTTAAATGGCTTTTTAGACAGTTTTGTGATTCAGATGGGTTTGGAATCTTAAAAACAGTGTGTACGCGAAGGAGGAAAGTTGTCTTGAGTGCAAAAACGTGGAAAAAATGAATGTATAAGGAAAAGAAACAAAAGGGAGGTATTGGTTTAAATGGCATTTTAGACAGTTTTGTGATTCAGATGGGTTTGGAATCTTAAAAACAGTGTGTACGCGAAGAAGGAAAGTTGTCTTGAGTGCGAAAACGTGGAAAACTAAATGTATAAGGAAAAGAAACAAAAGGGAGGTATTGGTTTAAATGGTCTTTTAGACGATTTTGCGAGTCAGATGGGTTCGGAATCATAAAAATAGTGTGTACGCGAAGGAGGAAAGTTGTCTTGAGTGCAAAAACGTGAAGAAATGAATGTATAAGGAAAAGAAACAAAAGGGAGGTATTGGTTTAAATAGTCTTTTAGACAATTTTGTGAGACAGATGGGTTCGGAATCATAAAAACAGTGTGTACGCAAAGGAGGAAAGTTGTTTTGAGTGCCGAAACGTGGAAAAAATGAATGTATAAGGAAAAGAAACAAAAGAGAGGTATTGGTTTAAATGGTCTTTTAGACGATTTTGTGATTCAGATGGGTTCGGAATCATAAAAACAGTGTGTACGCGAAGGAGGAAAGTTGTTTTATGTGCAAAAACGTGGAAAAAATTAATGTATAACGAAAAAAAAACATAAGGGCGGTATTGGTTTAAATGGCATTTTAGACAGTTTTGTGATTCAGATGGGTTTGGAATCTTAAAAACAGTGTGTACGCGAAGGAGGAAACCCAAGTAACACAGACTGTTGGCCCAACTGCGATTTATTGTTAGTTCGTTGGGGAATTGTTATCGTTGGGGAAAGGGCTCAAAATAACAGTGGGCCAACCTTAATTAGTATTGTTGGCCCAACAGTCCTCAAATACTGTTTTCCCAACAGCAAAATATAACAGTTGGCCCTACAGTGTCATTCTGTTGTTGGGCCATCTGCAAAACAAGGTGGATGGGCCAACAGTATTCAACTGCAGTTGGGCGAACTGCAAAATATCATTGTTGGGCCTGCAGCATTCACCGACGGTTGGGCCAAACGCAAACCAGAGACCATAAGCCAACCGTGTTAAGCTGACCGTTGGGCCAAAAGCGAAAAACAAACATTCTGCCAACCAACCAGCTAAACCACAACAACAACAACACTTTCGTTTCGTTTCGTCTCCGCCATCTTTGATTATTAGCTGCAAGAGTTAACACGCCGTACATTAAGGTATGTTTATCATTTTAATAATGATATTTTTTGCAATTATCGAGTATATTTCACTAATAATTGGTTATTTAATGATAACAAAACCAAAATAATTTATTTATCTAATTTAGATCCTGCTATAAAGGGGAGGAAAGCTTTATTGTCAATGTAATTTTTTACATGTTCTTGAACAATTTATTTTCACATATTCTCCATATTTACTTATGGACAGTATAATTTCTTGTATAAATTTCTTCTTTTATTGCAAAAATTAAATTTTTATTTATTTTTTAGTATTATTACTGATTGTATAAATAATGGTGCCTGTTTACAGCTTGAACTAATAAATTTGAAAGGAAATTTTCACGAGTAAGTATTAAATAATCTATACATGTCTAGAAAGGCAGAAAACATTTATATTTTCCTTGTCTCACGTTAATTATGAGAATTTAAGAAGCAATCTAGGGCTGTTTAACATTCAGAATTATTGCTTTTTAAAAAAAAAAAACTGCTCGCAATTGAACTTATTGAAATTAATTTCTTAATAATCAATAATGTAAAAATATCACTTTTTTTCTTTTTAAAGGCGTATGAAAATTAATGCTTCATACTGAAATTTTAAAAGCCTAAAGTTTTGTTTTCATATTAATCAAAGTGTTACAGGGTTCATACTCCTCAGGGAATTTAGAATTTGTTAAAAAAAGTCAGGGAAAATAAAAATTTTCATTAAAAATCAGGGAAAATCAATTATAAAACCTGGAAAAACAATTTTTTTTTCTCTCAAGTTATGTTTTTCCTGTTTAGCTTCGTATCAAAATTTAAATGATTAAGTATTGTGAAAATACACATGTAAATAATGATTTCTACCTGAATTGCTATCATGATCGGCAGTAATATGACATTATACAGTGAAAGTAGCTGTATTTTGTCTTGTCTAGAGGAGCTTTTCTTGTAATATGTCGCTGATATTTTCTTGAAAATTGTCTAGGAACTCGGGGAAAACTCAGGGAATTTTTTTCTCGTATTTGAGTATGAACCCTGTGTTATGATGATGTTTCTGTTAAACCTTTAAAACATATTTATAAGTAACTTATTAAAAACAACTAAATTTTTAAATTATCACATAAGTTTATCGTATACTTTAAGCATAATTATAAATTTCATTGTAATATATAAAAGTATAACAGTGTATTTTGAATGAACATAACAATAATTCATAATGAAATTTTAAAAGTCTAAAGTTT
Organism: Salticus scenicus; assembly: GCA_963930645.1. NCBI lineage: Eukaryota > Metazoa > Arthropoda > Arachnida > Araneae > Salticidae > Salticus > Salticus scenicus. The sequence continues at coordinate 309,414,422 of OZ005655.1, forward strand.
TGATTCTTATGTTAATCAAAATGTTATAACAATGTGTTTTTCAAAGAACTTAATCTGTTTACTTTTCAGAATATCTTTATAAATCATATTTTGTTAAACTAAATTTTTAAATGACATGATGTCTCACCTCGTATAATATAAAGATGTATCAATAGATAGATTAAAAAAATACATACATGTTTATTCATCGTAGGCATCCTATGTTGGACCACAGGTGACATCGGTTTTTTTCCTGCCCCTGCTGTTTACTTAAAGTAAGGCTGTTTTATAATTCTTTTAAAGTTTTCATTATTTTTAGTTTTTTACTTTCTGTGATTTTTTGCATTGTTATATCTCTGTTACTTTTGATTAAAATTACATCATCATCTTTGTTGTGATATAGAGCTGTACCGAGTACTCGGTATATACTCGGTACTCGGCCAAATTTGGACTAAGTATTCGGCCAATACCGAGTAGTTGTAAGAATTTCATTATTTTTATGTATTATTAGAAGAAATGTATTCATAAGAGTTGTTTATTAATAACTAAACTAAAAAAATATGAAAATATAGAGTCATTAAACTTTTGCTGCAAAAGCTTTCTGCAGTTAAAACGGGCGAGTAGATTACCACCAAACTTGGTATAGAGACAATTCATGATATGAGCTTATCCCTTTTAGTTACAAGAATTTAAGTTTAACCATCTTGTATGTGTGTAATATGCGAATTTTTACTTTCTTCTATATTCAATAGAAAGAAGAATTGAATTCGTAAAAATTTTCAACCTTGGGTTTTTGATGGATTTACACGTTTTGAGAGTTGTAGAACACGATTTGACCATTTTTAGAAAATGTCTGTCTGTATGTCTCTCTCCCTCTGTGTGTGTGGGGGGGGGGGGGCAAAATTTTGAGGCAACTGTATCTCAGGAACTACTGCACAGAATGTAATACAAATTGGTATGTAGTTAAACCTTGATATTAATTAGTGCCTATCAACGTTTGGTAAAAAATTTCTTGCAGGTTTCGTTGCCATCCTGCTTTTCTTAAATTTTTAACATGGTGGTATAGAACAAAATTTTGTATAAATGTGCATAAAGAGAATTATTGTTTAATAATCATTATGAAATTTACAAGAATTATTTATAATAGAGATAGTCAACTATGAAAATTTTTTGTATATGTAGGGGGGGGGGAGTCTTCCCTCGAGGGGAATAAATTTTCATAATGGGTGTCTTTCAAAACAGCTCGCTAATACCTTTAAAACGAATGGTTATCTGAGATAATTTAAAATAAAATTATCAATTTTTTTTAAAATGTAATATCGAGAATAAAATGAACTTTTTTTTTTTACATTTAGTGTTATATTACAGTCGGTAACAAAAGTGTCCGAACACTAGCAAAAATTCCTATGTAAAAAAAGTACAATTCATATGGTTTTGTTAAATAAATCCTTATCAAATTGTGTTCTTACACTGACTAAGAACAGGATTCAACAAGGATTTATTTAACAAAGCCGTATGAAGTGTACTTTTCTTACATAGGGATTTTTGCTAGTGTTCGGGCACTTTTGTTACCGACTGTACTTCTCTAATATGGAAATCGTACTGCATTATCATGGAAGATAATTTTATTAAATAATGATTGTAATAAATTATTTTTACTGAGTGAATTTGCAAAGGAAAAAAATAGAAGAAAGTCTTTTGGTAGCCACAACATTCTAGTTTTATGACAACTTAGTACATAAAATTGTATCTATAAAAGATAAAACAGACAAAAATAAAATATTTTAGATATAAGAACCCTTATATAATGCTGATATAGTATAGATAAAACTTTAAAATCCTGTTTTTATATTTTTTAAATTTATTTCTTACCATTTTCTGCAAACTAATTTAAATATACATTCCAGGTAAATTTACCTTAATCAGGGGTCAATCCATATTTTAATTTTTGGGTTCCTTTTTTGTGAAATTTTTGTTTAGAATAAAATATTTTTGTGAGAAAATAAAATAGTGTGTAAAATCTTTCATTTTTACAATCGTTGTATATAATGTTTAATATCAAGTTTAATAGAGTTTCTTTGAGCTAATTTAAGGCATTTATTTAAAAATAATACTGAAAACATGAAAATACTTTATAAAAGTATCATTTTTATAAAACAAAGTCTTGTGAAAAGGCTCCTTTTATAAGTTTAAATTTTATGTGTTCCTTTTCACGGATTTGAATTTTGTGAAGGGTCCATTTTCACGGATTTGAATTTTGTGTAGGATCTCTTTTCACGGATTTGAATTTTGTAAAGGGGCCGCAAAAGGGATCCAAATTTTGTTTGGATCAACCCCTGCCTTACGTTAATGTAATACACAGTAAAATGTAAATCTGAAGGGCTGCGATGTGCATGCCGAAATATATTCGTTTTATCAAAAGGATGAAAATAAGGTATTTGAATTTAAATTGAGGTAAATTTGAAGTTTAATTTGATTTTTTTTTTTTTTTTTTTTAATCTATGCTATAAAATAAATGGAAATTTAAGTTGTAATGATTAAGACATGATATCACATTTTAATAATTAAAACTGATCGATGTGTTTAATTTTTTTGGTTTTAATGAATTTGAGTTAATATAATTTGATTACAACTTTTTCATATTTGAAACCCAAATAAACTACTACGGCAGAAACGCCAAAGAAAAATATTGGAAATGCATACAGCTGTTTCGGCAGTCTTAAGCGCAAAAGGCACTGAAGACAGCACGCTTAAGGCTGCCGAAACAGCTGTATGCATTCCCAATATTTTTCTTTGGCGTTTCTGACGTAGTAGTTTATTCGGGTTTTAATATTCCAACGCCAAGTCTCCTGTTATTATTTTTCACATTTGGTATAGAAAACATGAAGTTTAGCAATTTCTTATAGCTTTTGTGTTGCGATTCAGCGGCTAAAAATTTACCAGTGAATTAAGTAAATATAATGTAAACTGTACTTTTCCAAGCCAATTGGTTAAATTAATTCTGTTGATTTCAAATCATATCAATAAAACAAAATTAAGTGATTAAATCTATAAACTACTTAACACTTGTTGCTCTCAGAGAAGTTTTTATTAGAAGTATAATTTTTCAAGATGTATTTTCATGTGTTGCACTTAATTTTTTTATTATTATTATGTAAAATGGAATCAAAATAACTAAGTATTTTTATTTTAGGTTTGTATATTGCACTTTCTTGAAAGTCTTTCAGACTGTTGATGAAGAGGAAAGTCATATACTTGAAAATATTTTATCTGGACATACCAAAATAAATAAATAAAATAAATTGTATGATAATTAGTATACTCTAAACATTGTAATATGTAACATTTAATTAAGTTTTACTGTTTTCAATAAAAAGTATTTGCTATTTTTGAAATGTACCTTAATTTTTTGCATCTTTTTTTAGACTAATGCATTTTACCAGGGTTGCAGAATTTTTTTTTATTTCCAACATTTCCCCCAATCTATATAAAAGTTTCTCCAAAATGGGGAAACTATTTTAACTATGTTTTTTGTAATTCATTGTTGAAACTGATATCATTTGTATATTTTTCTGTAAATATCTCCCCCCCCCCCCCCCCGATCCTAGATCACTGGATTGGACATATTTTGCACCCCTGCATTTTACTTTTGTATCCAGATTTAGGTGTCTTCAAAAAATAAGGGAATCATTTTTTAATCGTATTCTGTAGGTAAGAATTATATTACTCCATTGGCAAATTAGCTGAAATTGTATAATTATGTGTTTTGTCTTTACAAAATATAAAATTAATTTATTCACAATATAAGATTTAATAATAGTTTTCAATTTTACATTGATTAATGGAGAAAAGCTCCAAGACATTCTCGGAAAAGTATACATGTTTATTGAAATTTTTTATTTTTCCGACTGAGTGAAAATAATGCTTGGACCGGGAGTCGAACCCCGGACCTTTGACTTACAAGGTCAAGGCTCGACCAATTGAGCTATCCAGGCCGACAACCGGTCGGCATTACTCACTCAGACAACCTTTAGGCTTTTTTTCTGCCTAAAGGTTGTCTGAGTGAGTAATGCCGACCGCTTGTCGGCCTGGATAGCTCAATTGGTAGAGCCTTGACCTTGTAAGTCAAAGGTCCGGGGTTCGACTCCCGGTCCAGGCATTATTTTCACTCAGTCGGAAAAATAAAAAATTTCAATAAATATGATTTTCTTCCCAATCAGTTAATTGTGTGATTTTAATAATAAAAAAAAAAGTATACATGTATTTAAAAAAAAAAAAAAAACTTTTGTAAAAGAAAATCAGTTTGAAACTAAGAAGTTAGCATGATACAAATATATCCTTAAGGAGGTTGGTTTTTTTTTTTTTTTCTTTTAATCCATTTTATTTTTTATTTATTTATTTTTGAGAAATAAAATTTTTTATTATTAGTTTTAAATGGGATATTACCTCCCTATTTTTGAAAGGGGTTATTAGTACAATTAACTCTGATAAAATTCAAATTCTATTCATTTTTAGAATAGAGAGAGGAGTTCATGACTTGCTTATAAACAGGGTTTTTTTTTTTTTTTTAGGAACAGTGGTAACGATTTCAAAATATTTATCAGCCAAAGATTTCATTTTTTTTTTTTTTTTACAGTACTACAATATATGATACATAATCTGCAATAGCGTATCGTGAATGAACTTTGGGTATGCTCCATACAGGTGGCTAGAAACAGCACATTATGAAAAGCTCCTCTTCTGTTTGACTGTTAAAATGTCGCCATATCTGTGTTGCTTCTTGAAATAAGCAAGTTAACCAAAAAGATGATTAAATATCCATTTTAATGTATTATTTCTAATTACCCAAGTGGAACATACTGAAAGTGTCATTCATGAGATGTAACTGATAGTCCGTATAGGATAATAACAGCTTAAAAAGATAATAAAATTTAAGTAGTTGCCTATCCAAATACTAATGAAGGTTTTTTTTTTTTTTTTGACAATTTTACACTGTTCATAAAAAAAAAAAAAAAAAAAAAAAATCACTCGTCATGTCTAAAGAATAACTTGCAACTGCGGAGTAAACAAACATTTCCCCAGCCCTTCATATAAACATTTTATCATTGCATATTACTTCATCATCTCATTTTTTCCCCTCTCTCTTTCATTGAAATAATGTGGTAAAAATTTACTCTCTATTTCTCGTGTGTATTTAACGAGGTTCAGCTGTATTTTTAAAAATCTAAAGATTGGGTAAACGGATCAGTGAAAATGTGTATATATCAGTAAAATCTTAAAATCTCTGGTCCTGCACTTAATTTTCTTAATTTTTACCTTTGTTAGGTCTATTTCATTATAAATCAATAGTTTGAATTACATTCTCACATAATTTTTAATTTGATTACATTATAATCCAGCAACAGTGATGTAGATATTTTTAGTTCTGAAATTTAACTTTCTTTAAATTTAAAGCATCAAAAATAAAAAACAATCTTATATGTTATCAGACTTGATATGAGAATTTGAATTTTCTATTCTATATAGTATAAAAATTTTGCTGATATATTTATTAAAGTGAGATAAAATAAAACAACAGATTGATTTATATTCCTTTCAATCTATTACTAGTAAAATAAGAATTTAAATGAACTCATTCGCTAAAAATAGTCAGTTTAAAAAAGGAGAGTTAAATAAATAAATAATTTTAATTTTCACTTTTAAGGTATATATTTAAAAACAAGATTTAAATATGAGACATGTGGTATAAATTACTAGTGCTCTACCACTGAATTATTTAGTCGATATCAGACAATCTAACCTGTAGTAATCACTTATGTTAGAGCTTACAGATCACATTAAAAATTTTTTCTGTTTCATATGAGTAATTCCTTCAAGTCAGATATTGGCTAGGTTTTTCAGTAAGTACAAAACTGACACAGTCAGAGGTTCTAAGTTTGAATCTTAGCCAAGTCACTTTTCCATTTTGCTAAAGATAATTCACTTTTAGAAATGTGTATACATCATGTTAAGAATTTGTAGTCAGATAATTTATCCGCAAACAATCAAATATTTATTACAATGTGCTATAAGGAGTAAGGGCATACCAACATCAACAAATAAAAATGCTGTTTTTATATATTACATTGATTTTCGCATATTTCTTTTATGTACATTGAGATTTATTTTTCAGACTTCATAATTTTTTTTATATAATTACAATTTAGAGTAAATAAGATATTCTTTCTTCTTTTGGAAATTTATATAATATTATAACATTTAAAGAAAAAATTATCTTTAAGTTTGTTAATTTGTTTCAGAAATATATTTATTCATTTTGAAAGTAATAAGATATTGAGAATATAGCACTTTTAAACAAGTAATTTCATGATAATTTATAAATTCTTTTGATTAAAATTTAAACTTTTTAAAAAAAATATATATATATAATAAAGATGATCTATTAAGCATAGTAGAAGCCATGCAACAGATAGAAGATCACTGAAACACCAATGGCCAAAAAGATAAAAAAAAAAAAAAAAAAAATCATCAGTGGATGAAATACACTAATGTAAAGAAACCAGATCTATTAATTAACAGCCTGCAAAACAAACGAATCAATAAAGTAAAACAACAAATCTTAACTTAAAACCATAAACTTATCAAAATTAATGAAAAAACAACCTAAGAAACACAAGGTAGGAAGAAGGAGGCAGGCGGCAAGACTTGTGACTTGCTTATATATGGGTCATTTCTCAAGAATTCTCTGTCATTTAGGTTAAACTCAAGGAGTTAGGAACAAAGCACCAAATAAAAAAATTATATTTGTTAGGCTATTTGGTTTTATTTTTACTCAAATAAAATATATCTTTTAGGGTGAATAAACACATTCTAAATTGAAAAAAGAATTAATTAATATGTTGCAATTATAATTAATTTATTAGGGAATAAACTAATTATAATTGCAATATATTATTTCTTTTTTCAATTTAGAATGTGTTTATTCACCCTAAAAGATATATTTTATTTGAGTAAAAATAAAACCAAATAGCCTAAAAAATATAATTTTTTTATTTGGTGCTTTTGTTCCTAACTCCTTTAGTTTAACCTAAATGACAGAGAATTCTTGAGAAATGGTACCCTATATACATTCTCACACTTCGTTGGCCAACGGTTGGTTTTGGCCGCTGGCCCTCGGTTGAGCCAACCGTTGGGTGACAGTTGGGCCAACAGTAGAACGGTTAGAAAAACTGGCCTAACCGTAGCCCAACAGTCTGCCAACCGTGGCCCAATGGTCTTCCAACCGTGGCCCAACGGTCATCCAACCGTGGGCCAACAGTTCACCAACCGTGACCCAACCGTTTGCCAACCATGGCCCAACCGTTTGCCAACCACGGCCCAACCGTTTGCCAACCATGGCCCAACCGTTCGCCAACCATGACCCAACCGTTTGCCAACCATGACCCACCTGTTTGCCAACCATGACCCAACTGCTCCATCGTTGGGCCAACCGTCACCCAACGGTTAGCTCAACCGAGGGCCAGCGGCCAAAACCAACGGTTGGCCAACGATGAAGGAAACTGTAGGGCCAACCGTTTCCCAACCATTCCGTGTTACTTGGGAAGTTGTCTTGAGTGCAAAAACGTGGAAAAAACGAATGTATAAGGAAAAGAAACAAAAGGGCGGTATTGGATTAAATGGCCTTTTAGACGGTTTTTGTGAGTCAGGTGGGTTCGGATTCATAAAAAAAGTGTGTACGAGAAGGAGGAAAGTTGGAAAAACGTGGAAAAAATGAATGTATAAAGAAAAGAAACAAAAGGGCGGTATTGGTTTAAATGGCCTTTTTAACGATTTTGTGAGTCAGATGGGTTCGGAATCATAAAAAAAGTGTGTACGCGAAGGAGGAAAGTTGGAAAAACGTGGAAAAAATGAATGTATAAGGAAAAGAAACAAAAGGGCGGTATTGGTTTAAATGGCCTTTTTAACGATTTTGTGAGTCAGATGGGTTGGGAATCTTAAAAACAGTGTGTACGCGGAGGAGGAAAGTTGTTTTGAGTGCAAACACGTGGAAAAAATGAATGTATAAGGAAAAGAAACAAAAGGGAGGTATTGGTTTAAATGGGCTTTTAGACGATATTGTGAGTCAGATGGGTTCGGAATCATAAAAACAGTGTGTACGCGAAGGAGGAAAGTTGTCTTGAGTGCAAAAACGTGGAAAAAATGAATGTATAAGGAAAAGAAACAAAAGGGCGGTATTGGTTTAAATGGCCTTTTTAACGATTTTGTGAGTCAGGTGGGTTCGGAATCATAAAAAAAGTGTGTACGAGAAGGAGGAAAGTTGGAAAAACGTGGAAAAAATGAATGTATAAGGAAAAGAAACAAAAGGGCGGTATTGGTTTAAATGGCCTTTTAGACGGTTTTGTGAGTCAGGTAGGTTCGGAATCATCAGAAAAGTGTGTACAAGGAGGAATGTTGTTTTGAATGCAAAAACGTGGAAAAAACGAATGTATAAGGAAAAGAAACAAAAGGGAGGTATTGGTTTAAATGGCCTTTTTAACGATTTTGTGAGTCAGATGGGTTCGGAATCATAAAAACAGTGTGTACGCGAAGGAGGAAAGTTGTCTTGAGTGCAAAAACGTGGAAAAAACGAATGTATAAGGAAAAGAAACAAAAGGGACGTATTGGTTTAAATGGTCTTTTAGACGATTTTGTGAGACAGATGGGTTCGGAATCATAAAAACAGTGTGTACGCGAAGGATTAAAGTTGTTTTGAGTGCCGAAACGTGGAAAAAATTAATGTATAACGAAAAAAAACAAAAGGGTGGTATTGGTTTAAATAGCTTTTTAGACAGTTTTGTGAGTCAGATGGGTTTGGAATGTTAAAAACAGTGTGTACGCGGAGGAGGAAAGTTGTTTTGAGTGCAAAAACGTGGAAAAAAATGAATGTATAAGGAAAAGAAACAAAAGGGAGGTATTGGTTTAAATGGTCTTTTAGACGATTTTGTGAGTCAGATGGGTTCGGAATCATAAAAACAGTGTGTACGCGAAGGAGGAAAGTTGTTTTGAGTGCAAAAACGTGGAAAAAATGAATGTATAAGGAAAAGAAACAAAAGGGAGGTATTGGTTTAAATGGTCTTTTAGACGGTTTTGTGAGTCAGGTGGGTTCGGAATCATAAAAAAAGTTTGTACGAGAAGGAGGAAAGTTGGAAAAACGTGGAAAAAATGAATGTATAAGGAAAAGAAACAAAAGGGCGGTATTGGTTTAAATGGCCTTTTAGACGGTTTTGCGAGTCAGGTAGGTTCGGAATCATCAGAAAAGTGTGTACGCGAAGGAGGAAAGTTGTCTTGAGTGCAAAAACGCGGTAAAAATGAATGTATAAGGAAAAGAAACAAAAGGGAGGTTTTGGTTTAAATGGTCTTTTAGGCGATTTTGTGAGTCAGATGGGTTCGGAATCATAAAAACAGTGTGTACGCGAAGGAGGAAAGTTGTTTTGAGTGCAAAAACGTGGAAAAAATTATTGTATAACGAAAAAAAACATAAGGGCGGTATTGCTTTAAATGGCTTTTTAGACAGTTTTGTGATTCAGATGGGTTTGGAATCTTAAAAACAGTGTGTACGCGAAGGAGGAAAGTTGTCTTGAGTGCAAAAATGTGGAAAAAATGAATGTATAAGGAATAGAAACAAAAGGGAGGTATTGGTTTAAATGGTCTTTTAGACGATTTTGCGAGTCAGATGGGTTCGGAATCATAAAAATAGTGTGTACGCGAAGGAGGAAAGTTGTCTTGAGTGCAAAAACGTGGAAAAAATGAATGTATAAGGAAAAGAAACAAAAGGGACGTATTGGTTTAAATGGTCTTTTAGACGATTTTGTGAGACAGATGGGTTCGGAATCATAAAAACAGTGTGTACGCGAAGGATTAAAGTTGTTTTGAGTGCCGAAACGTGGAAAAAATTAATGTATAACGAAAAAAAACAAAAGGGCGGTATTGGTTTAAATAGCTTTTTAGACAGTTTTGTGATTCAGATGGGTTTGGAATCTTAAAAACAGTGTGTACGCGAAGAAGGAAAGTTGTCTTGAGTGCGAAAACGTGGAAAACTAAATGTATAAGGAAAAGAAACAAAAGGGAGGTATTGGTTTAAATGGTCTTTTAGACGATTTTGCGAGTCAGATGGGCTCGGAATCATAAAAATAGTGTGTACGCGAAGGAGGAAAGTTGTCTTGAGTGCAAAAACGTGAAGAAATGAATGTATAAGGAAAAGAAACAAAAGGGACGTATTGGTTTAAATGGTCTTTTAGACGATTTTGTGAGACAGATGGGTTCGGAATCATAAAAACAGTGCGTACGCGAAGGATTAAAGTTGTTTTGAATGCCGAAACGTGGAAAAAATTAATGTATAACGAAAAAAAACAAAAGGGCGGTATTGGTTTAAATAGCTTTTTAGACAGTTTTGTGATTCAGATGGGTTTGGAATCTTAAAAACAGTGTGTACGCGAAGAAGGAAAGTTGTCTTGAGTGCGAAAACGTGGAAAAGTGAATGTATAAGGAAAAGAAACATAAGGGCGGTATTGGTTTAAATGGCATTTTAGACAGTTTTGTGATTCAGATGGGTTTGGAATCTTAAAAACAGTGTGTACGCGAAGGAGGAAAGTTGTCTTGAGTGCAAAAACGTGGAAAAAATGAATGTATAAGGAAAAGAAACAAAAGGGACGTATTGGTTTAAATGGTCTTTTAGACGATTTTGTGAGACAGATGGGTTCGGAATCATAAAAACAGTGTGTACGCGAAGGATTAAAGTTGTTTTGAGTGCCGAAACGTGGAAAAAATTAATGTATAACGAAAAAAAACAAAAGGGCGGTATTGGTTTAAATAGCTTTTTAGACAGTTTTGTGATTCAGATGGGTTTGGAATCATAAAAACAGTGTGTACGCGAAGAAGAAAAGTTGTCTTGAGTGCAAAAACGTGGAAAAAATGAATGTATAAAGAAAAGAAACAAAAGGGAGGTATTGGTTTAAATGGTCTTTTAGACGATTTTGTGAGACAGATGGGTTCGGAATCATAACAACAGTGTGTACGCGAAGGAGGAAAGTTGTTTTGAGTGCAAAAACGTGGAAAAAATGAATGTATAAGGAAAAGAAACAAAAGGGAGGTATTGGTTTAAATGGTCTTTTAGACGGTTTTGTGAGTCAGGTGGGTTCGGAATCATAAAAAAAGTTTGTACGAGAAGGAGGAAAGTTGGAAAAACGTGGAAAAAATGAATGTATAAGGAAAAGAAACAAAAGGGCGGTATTGGTTAAAATGGCCTTTTAGACGGTTTTGCGAGTCAGGTAGGTTCGGAATCATCAGAAAAGTGTGTACAAGGAGGAATGTTGTTTTGAATGCAAAAACGTGGAAAAAACGAATGTATAAGGAAAAGAAAGAAAAGGGAGGTATTGGTTTAAATGGCCTTTTTAACGATTTTGTGAGTCAGATGGGTTCGGAATCATAAAAAAAGTGTGTACGCGAAGGAGGAAAATTGTTTTGAGTGCAAAAACGTGGAAAAAATGAATGTATAAGGAAAAGAAACAAAAGGGCTGTATTGGTTTAAATGGCTTTTTAGACAGTTTTGTGAGTCAGATGGGTTGGGAATCTTAAAAACAGTGTGTACGCGAAGGAGGAAAGTTGTCTTGAGTGCAAAAACGCGGTAAAAATGAATGTATAAGGAAAAGAAACAAAAGGGAGGTTTTGGTTTAAATGGTCTTTTAGGCGATTTTGTAAGTCAGATGGGTTCGGAATCATAAAAACAGTGTGTACGCGAAGGAGGAAAGTTGTTTTGAGTGCAAAAACGCGGAAAAAATTATTGTATAACGAAAAAAAACATAAGGGCGGTATTGCTTTAAATGGCTTTTTAGACAGTTTTGTGATTCAGATGGGATTGGAATCTTAAAAACAGTGTGTACGCGAAGGAGGAAAGTTGTCTTGAGTGCAAAAACGTGGAAAAAATGAATGTATAAGGAAAAGAAACAAAAGGGAGGTATTGGTTTAAATGGCATTTTAGACAGTTTTGTGATTCAGATGGGTTTGGAATCTTAAAAACAGTGTGTACGCGAAGAAGGAAAGTTGTCTTGAGTGCGAAAACGTGGAAAACTAAATGTATAAGGAAAAGAAACAAAAGGGAGGTATTGGTTTAAATGGTCTTTTAGACGATTTTGCGAGTCAGATGGGTTCGGAATCATAAAAATAGTGTGTACGCGAAGGAGGAAAGTTGTCTTGAGTGCAAAAACGTGAAGAAATGAATGTATAAGGAAAAGAAACAAAAGGGAGGTATTGGTTTAAATAGTCTTTTAGACAATTTTGTGAGACAGATGGGTTCGGAATCATAAAAACAGTGTGTACGCAAAGGAGGAAAGTTGTTTTGAGTGCCGAAACGTGGAAAAAATGAATGTATAAGGAAAAGAAACAAAAGAGAGGTATTGGTTTAAATGGTCTTTTAGACGATTTTGTGATTCAGATGGGTTCGGAATCATAAAAACAGTGTGTACGCGAAGGAGGAAAGTTGTTTTATGTGCAAAAACGTGGAAAAAATTAATGTATAACGAAAAAAAAACATAAGGGCGGTATTGGTTTAAATGGCATTTTAGACAGTTTTGTGATTCAGATGGGTTTGGAATCTTAAAAACAGTGTGTACGCGAAGGAGGAAAGTTGTCTTGAGTGCAAAAACGTGGAAAAAACGAATGTATAAGGAAAAGAAACAAATGGGCGGTATTGGTTTAAATGGCCTTTTAGACGGTTTTTGTGAGTCAGGTGGGTTCGGATTCATAAAAAAAGTGTGTACGAGAAGGAGGAAAGTTGGAAAAACGTGGAAAAAATGAATGTATAAAGAAAAGAAACAAAAGGGCGGTATTGGTTTAAATGGCCTTTTTAACGATTTTGTGAGTCAGATGGGTTCGGAATCATAAAAAAAGTGTGTACGCGAAGGAGGAAAGTTGGAAAAACGTGGAAAAAATGAATGTATAAGGAAAAGAAACAAAAGGGCTGTATTGGTTTAAATGGCCTTTTTAACGATTTTGTGAGTCAGATGGGTTGGGAATCTTAAAAACAGTGTGTACGCGGAGGAGGAAAGTTGTTTTGAGTGCAAACACGTGGAAAAAATGAATGTATAAGGAAAAGAAACAAAAGGGAGGTATTGGTTTAAATGGGCTTTTAGACGATATTGTGAGTCAGATGGGTTCGGAATCATAAAAACAGTGTGTACGCGAAGGAGGAAAGTTGTTTTGAGTGCAAACACGTGGAAAAAATGAATGTATAAGGAAAAGAAACAAAAGGGCGGTATTGGTTTAAATGGCCTTTTTAACGATTTTGTGAGTCAGGTGGGTTCGGAATCATAAAAAAAGTGTGTACGAGAAGGAGGAAAGTTGGAAAAACGTGGAAAAAATGAATGTATAAGGAAAAGAAACAAAAGGGCGGTATTGGTTTAAATGGCCTTTTAGACGGTTTTGTGAGTCAGGTAGGTTCGGAATCATCAGAAAAGTGTGTACGCGAAGGAGGAAAGTTGTCTTGAGTGCCGATACATGGAAAAAATAAATGTATAACGAAAAGAAACAAAAGGGCGGTATTGGTTTAAATGGGCTTTTAGACGATATTGTGAGTCAGATGGGTTCGGAATCTTAAAAACAGTGTGTACGCGAAGGAGGAAAGTTGTCTTGAGTGCAAAAACGTGGAAAAAACGAATGTATAAGGAAAAGAAACAAAAGGGACGTATTGGTTTAAATGGTCTTTTAGACGATTTTGTGAGACAGATGGGTTCGGAATCATAAAAACAGTGTGTACGCGAAGGATTAAAGTTGTTTTGAGTGCCGAAACGTGGAAAAAATTAATGTATAACGAAAAAAAACAAAAGGGCGGTATTGGTTTAAATAGCTTTTTAGACAGTTTTGTGAGTCAGATGGGTTTGGAATGTTAAAAACAGTGTGTACGCGGAGGAGGAAAGTTGTTTTGAGTGCAAAAACGTGGAAAAAAATGAATGTATAAGGAAAAGAAACAAAAGGGAGGTATTGGTTTAAATGGTCTTTTAGACGATTTTGTGAGTCAGATGGGTTCGGAATCATAAAAACAGTGTGTACGCGAAGGAGGAAAGTTGTTTTGAGTGCAAAAACGTGGAAAAAATGAATGTATAAGGAAAAGAAACAAAAGGGAGGTATTGGTTTAAATGGTCTTTTAGACGGTTTTGTGAGTCAGGTGGGTTCGGAATCATAAAAAAAGTTTGTACGAGAAGGAGGAAAGTTGGAAAAACGTGGAAAAAATGAATGTATAAGGAAAAGAAACAAAAGGGCGGTATTGGTTTAAATGGCCTTTTAGACGGTTTTGCGAGTCAGGTAGGTTCGGAATCATCAGAAAAGTGTGTACGCGAAGGAGGAAAGTTGTTTTGAGTGCAAAAACGTGGAAAAAATTATTGTATAACGAAAAAAAACATAAGGGCGGTATTGCTTTAAATGGCTTTTTAGACAGTTTTGTGATTCAGATGGGTTTGGAATCTTAAAAACAGTGTGTACGCGAAGAAGGAAAGTTGTCTTGAGTGCGAAAACGTGGAAAACTAAATGTATAAGGAAAAGAAACAAAAGGGAGGTATTGGTTTAAATGGTCTTTTAGACGATTTTGCGAGTCAGATGGGTTCGGAATCATAAAAATAGTGTGTACGCGAAGGAGGAAAGTTGTCTTGAGTGCAAAAACGTGAAGAAATGAATGTATAAGGAAAAGAAACAAAAGGGAGGTATTGGTTTAAATAGTCTTTTAGACAATTTTGTGAGACAGATGGGTTCGGAATCATAAAAACAGTGTGTACGCAAAGGAGGAAAGTTGTTTTGAGTGCCGAAACGTGGAAAAAATGAATGTATAAGGAAAAGAAACAAAAGAGAGGTATTGGTTTAAATGGTCTTTTAGACGATTTTGTGATTCAGATGGGTTCGGAATCATAAAAACAGTGTGTACGCGAAGGAGGAAAGTTGTTTTATGTGCAAAAACGTGGAAAAAATTAATGTATAACGAAAAAAAAACATAAGGGCGGTATTGGTTTAAATGGCATTTTAGACAGTTTTGTGATTCAGATGGGTTTGGAATCTTAAAAACAGTGTGTACGCGAAGGAGGAAAGTTGTCTTGAGTGCAAAAACGTGGAAAAAACGAATGTATAAGGAAAAGAAACAAAAGGGCGGTATTGGTTTAAATGGCCTTTTAGACGGTTTTTGTGAGTCAGGTGGGTTCGGATTCATAAAAAAAGTGTGTACGAGAAGGAGGAAAGTTGGAAAAACGTGGAAAAAATGAATGTATAAAGAAAAGAAACAAAAGGGCGGTATTGGTTTAAATGGCTTTTTAGACAGTTTTGTGATTCAGATGGGTTTGGAATCATAAAAACAGTGTGTACGCGAAGAAGAAAAGTTGTCTTGAGTGCAAAAACGTGGAAAAGTGAATGTATAAGGAAAAGAAACATAAGGGCGGTATTGGTTTAAATGGCATTTTAGACAGTTTTGTGATTCAGATGGGTTTGGAATCTTAAAAACAGTGTGTACGCGAAGGAGGAAAGTTGTCTTGAGTGCAAAAACGTGGAAAAAATGAATGTATAAGGAAAAGAAACAAAAGGGACGTATTGGTTTAAATGGTCTTTTAGACGATTTTGTGAGACAGATGGGTTCGGAATCATAAAAACAGTGTGTACGCGAAGGATTAAAGTTGTTTTGAGTGCCGAAACGTGGAAAAAATTAATGTATAACGAAAAAAAACAAAAGGGCGGTATTGGTTTAAATAGCTTTTTAGACAGTTTTGTGATTCAGATGGGTTTGGAATCATAAAAACAGTGTGTACGCGAAGAAGAAAAGTTGTCTTGAGTGCAAAAACGTGGAAAAAATGAATGTATAAAGAAAAGAAACAAAAGGGAGGTATTGGTTTAAATGGTCTTTTAGACGATTTTGTGAGACAGATGGGTTCGGAATCATAACAACAGTGTGTACGCGAAGGAGGAAAGTTGTTTTGAGTGCAAAAACGTGGAAAAAATGAATGTATAAGGAAAAGAAACAAAAGGGAGGTATTGGTTTAAATGGTCTTTTAGACGGTTTTGTGAGTCAGGTGGGTTCGGAATCATAAAAAAAGTTTGTACGAGAAGGAGGAAAGTTGGAAAAACGTGGAAAAAATGAATGTATAAGGAAAAGAAACAAAAGGGCGGTATTGGTTAAAATGGCCTTTTAGACGGTTTTGCGAGTCAGGTAGGTTCGGAATCATCAGAAAAGTGTGTACAAGGAGGAATGTTGTTTTGAATGCAAAAACGTGGAAAAAACGAATGTATAAGGAAAAGAAAGAAAAGGGAGGTATTGGTTTAAATGGCCTTTTTAACGATTTTGTGAGTCAGATGGGTTCGGAATCATAAAAAAAGTGTGTACGCGAAGGAGGAAAATTGTTTTGAGTGCAAAAACGTGGAAAAAATGAATGTATAAGGAAAAGAAACAAAAGGGCTGTATTGGTTTAAATGGCTTTTTAGACAGTTTTGTGAGTCAGATGGGTTGGGAATCTTAAAAACAGTGTGTACGCGAAGGAGGAAAGTTGTCTTGAGTGCAAAAACGCGGTAAAAATGAATGTATAAGGAAAAGAAACAAAAGGGAGGTTTTGGTTTAAATGGTCTTTTAGGCGATTTTGTAAGTCAGATGGGTTCGGAATCATAAAAACAGTGTGTACGCGAAGGAGGAAAGTTGTTTTGAGTGCAAAAACGCGGAAAAAATTATTGTATAACGAAAAAAAACATAAGGGCGGTATTGCTTTAAATGGCTTTTTAGACAGTTTTGTGATTCAGATGGGATTGGAATCTTAAAAACAGTGTGTACGCGAAGGAGGAAAGTTGTCTTGAGTGCAAAAACGTGGAAAAAATGAATGTATAAGGAAAAGAAACAAAAGGGAGGTATTGGTTTAAATGGCATTTTAGACAGTTTTGTGATTCAGATGGGTTTGGAATCTTAAAAACAGTGTGTACGCGAAGAAGGAAAGTTGTCTTGAGTGCGAAAACGTGGAAAACTAAATGTATAAGGAAAAGAAACAAAAGGGAGGTATTGGTTTAAATGGTCTTTTAGACGATTTTGCGAGTCAGATGGGTTCGGAATCATCAGAAAAGTGTGTACGCGAAGGAGGAAAGTTGTCTTGAGTGCCGATACATGGAAAAAATAAATGTATAACGAAAAGAAACAAAAGGGCGGTATTGGTTTAAATGGGCTTTTAGACGATATTGTGAGTCAGATGGGTTCGGAATCTTAAAAACAGTGTGTACGCGAAGGAGGAAAGTTGTCTTGAGTGCAAAAACGTGGAAAAAACGAATGTATAAGGAAAAGAAACAAAAGGGACGTATTGGTTTAAATGGTCTTTTAGACGATTTTGTGAGACAGATGGGTTCGGAATCATAAAAACAGTGTGTACGCGAAGGATTAAAGTTGTTTTGAGTGCCGAAACGTGGAAAAAATTAATGTATAACGAAAAAAAACAAAAGGGCGGTATTGGTTTAAATAGCTTTTTAGACAGTTTTGTGAGTCAGATGGGTTTGGAATGTTAAAAACAGTGTGTACGCGGAGGAGGAAAGTTGTTTTGAGTGCAAAAACGTGGAAAAAAATGAATGTATAAGGAAAAGAAACAAAAGGGAGGTATTGGTTTAAATGGTCTTTTAGACGATTTTGTGAGTCAGATGGGTTCGGAATCATAAAAACAGTGTGTACGCGAAGGAGGAAAGTTGTTTTGAGTGCAAAAACGTGGAAAAAATGAATGTATAAGGAAAAGAAACAAAAGGGAGGTATTGGTTTAAATGGTCTTTTAGACGGTTTTGTGAGTCAGGTGGGTTCGGAATCATAAAAAAAGTTTGTACGAGAAGGAGGAAAGTTGGAAAAACGTGGAAAAAATGAATGTATAAGGAAAAGAAACAAAAGGGCGGTATTGGTTTAAATGGCCTTTTAGACGGTTTTGCGAGTCAGGTAGGTTCGGAATCATCAGAAAAGTGTGTACGCGAAGGAGGAAAGTTGTTTTGAGTGCAAAAACGTGGAAAAAATTATTGTATAACGAAAAAAAACATAAGGGCGGTATTGCTTTAAATGGCTTTTTAGACAGTTTTGTGATTCAGATGGGTTTGGAATCTTAAAAACAGTGTGTACGCGAAGAAGGAAAGTTGTCTTGAGTGCGAAAACGTGGAAAACTAAATGTATAAGGAAAAGAAACAAAAGGGAGGTATTGGTTTAAATGGTCTTTTAGACGATTTTGCGAGTCAGATGGGTTCGGAATCATAAAAATAGTGTGTACGCGAAGGAGGAAAGTTGTCTTGAGTGCAAAAACGTGAAGAAATGAATGTATAAGGAAAAGAAACAAAAGGGAGGTATTGGTTTAAATAGTCTTTTAGACAATTTTGTGAGACAGATGGGTTCGGAATCATAAAAACAGTGTGTACGCAAAGGAGGAAAGTTGTTTTGAGTGCCGAAACGTGGAAAAAATGAATGTATAAGGAAAAGAAACAAAAGAGAGGTATTGGTTTAAATGGTCTTTTAGACGATTTTGTGATTCAGATGGGTTCGGAATCATAAAAACAGTGTGTACGCGAAGGAGGAAAGTTGTTTTATGTGCAAAAACGTGGAAAAAATTAATGTATAACGAAAAAAAAACATAAGGGCGGTATTGGTTTAAATGGCATTTTAGACAGTTTTGTGATTCAGATGGGTTTGGAATCTTAAAAACAGTGTGTACGCGAAGGAGGAAAGTTGTCTTGAGTGCAAAAACGTGGAAAAAACGAATGTATAAGGAAAAGAAACAAAAGGGCGGTATTGGTTTAAATGGCCTTTTAGACGGTTTTTGTGAGTCAGGTGGGTTCGGATTCATAAAAAAAGTGTGTACGAGAAGGAGGAAAGTTGGAAAAACGTGGAAAAAATGAATGTATAAAGAAAAGAAACAAAAGGGCGGTATTGGTTTAAATGGCCTTTTTAACGATTTTGTGAGTCAGATGGGTTCGGAATCATAAAAAAAGTGTGTACGCGAAGGAGGAAAGTTGGAAAAACGTGGAAAAAATGAATGTATAAGAAAAAGAAACAAAAGGGCGGTATTGGTTTAAATGGCCTTTTTAACGATTTTGTGAGTCAGATGGGTTGGGAATCTTAAAAACAGTGTGTACGCGGAGGAGGAAAGTTGTTTTGAGTGCAAACACGTGGAAAAAATGAATGTATAAGGAAAAGAAACAAAAGGGAGGTATTGGTTTAAATGGGCTTTTAGACGATATTGTGAGTCAGATGGGTTCGGAATCATAAAAACAGTGTGTACGCGAAGGAGGAAAGTTGTCTTGAGTGCAAAAACGTGGAAAAAATGAATGTATAAGGAAAAGAAACAAAAGGCGGTATTGGTTTAAATGGCCTTTTTAACGATTTTGTGAGTCAGGTGGGTTCGGAATCATAAAAAAAGTGTGTACGAGAAGGAGGAAAGTTGGAAAAACGTGGAAAAAATGAATGTATAAGGAAAAGAAACAAAAGGGCGGTATTGGTTTAAATGGTCTTTTAGACGGTTTTGTGAGTCAGGTAGGTTCGGAATCATCAGAAAAGTGTGTACGCGAAGGAGGAAAGTTGTCTTGAGTGCCGAAACGTGGAAAAAATAAATGTATAACGAAAAGAAACAAAAGGGCGGTATTGGTTTAAATGGGCTTTTAGACGATATTGTGAGTCAGATGGGTTCGGAATCATAAAAACAGTGTGTACGCGAAGGAGGAAAGTTGTCTTGAGTGCAAAAACGTGGAAAAAACGAATGTATAAGGAAAAGAAACAAAAGGGACGTATTGGTTTAAATGGTCTTTTAGACGATTTTGTGAGACAGATGGGTTCGGAATCATAAAAACAGTGTTTACGCGAAGGATTAAAGTTGTTTTGAGTGCCGAAACGTGGAAAAAATTAATGTATAACGAAAAAAAACAAAAGGGTGGTATTGGTTTAAATAGCTTTTTAGACAGTTTTGTGAGTCAGATGGGTTTGGAATGTTAAAAACAGTGTGTACGCGGAGGAGGAAAGTTATTTTGAGTGCAAAAACGTGGAAAAAAATGAATGTATAAGGAAAAGAAACAAAAGGGAGGTATTGGTTTAAATGGTCTTTTAGACGATTTTGTGAGTCAGATGGGTTCGGAATCATAAAAACAGTGTGTACGTGAAGGAGGAAAGTTGTTTTGAGTGCAAAAACGTGGAAAAAATGAATGTATAAGGAAAAGAAACAAAAGGGAGGTATTGGTTTAAATGGTCTTTTAGACGGTTTTGTGAGTCAGGTGGGTTCGGAATCATAAAAAAAGTTTGTACGAGAAGGAGGAAAGTTGGAAAAACGTGGAAAAAATGAATGTATAAGGAAAAGAAACAAAAGGGCGGTATTGGTTTAAATGGCCTTTTAGACGGTTTTGCGAGTCAGGTAGGTTCGGAATCATCAGAAAAGTGTGTACGCGAAGGAGGAAAGTTGTCTTGAGTGCAAAAACGCGGTAAAAATGAATGTATAAAGAAAAGAAACAAAAGGGAGGTATTGGTTTAAATGGTCTTTTAGACGATTTTGTGAGACAGATGGGTTCGGAATCATAACAACAGTGTGTACGCGAAGGAGGAAAGTTGTTTTGAGTGCAAAAACGTGGAAAAAATGAATGTATAAGGAAAAGAAACAAAAGGGAGGTATTGGTTTAAATGGTCTTTTAGACGGTTTTGTGAGTCAGGTGGGTTCGGAATCATAAAAAAAGTTTGTACGAGAAGGAGGAAAGTTGGAAAAACGTGGAAAAAATGAATGTATAAGGAAAAGAAACAAAAGGGCGGTATTGGTTAAAATGGCCTTTTAGACGGTTTTGCGAGTCAGGTAGGTTCGGAATCATCAGAAAAGTGTGTACAAGGAGGAATGTTGTTTTGAATGCAAAAACGTGGAAAAAACGAATGTATAAGGAAAAGAAAGAAAAGGGAGGTATTGGTTTAAATGGCCTTTTTAACGATTTTGTGAGTCAGATGGGTTCGGAATCATAAAAAAAGTGTGTACGCGAAGGAGGAAAATTGTTTTGAGTGCAAAAACGTGGAAAAAATGAATGTATAAGGAAAAGAAACAAAAGGGCTGTATTGGTTTAAATGGCTTTTTAGACAGTTTTGTGAGTCAGATGGGTTGGGAATCTTAAAAACAGTGTGTACGCGAAGGAGGAAAGTTGTCTTGAGTGCAAAAACGCGGTAAAAATGAATGTATAAGGAAAAGAAACAAAAGGGAGGTTTTGGTTTAAATGGTCTTTTAGGCGATTTTGTAAGTCAGATGGGTTCGGAATCATAAAAACAGTGTGTACGCGAAGGAGGAAAGTTGTTTTGAGTGCAAAAACGCGGAAAAAATTATTGTATAACGAAAAAAAACATAAGGGCGGTATTGCTTTAAATGGCTTTTTAGACAGTTTTGTGATTCAGATGGGATTGGAATCTTAAAAACAGTGTGTACGCGAAGGAGGAAAGTTGTCTTGAGTGCAAAAACGTGGAAAAAATGAATGTATAAGGAAAAGAAACAAAAGGGAGGTATTGGTTTAAATGGCATTTTAGACAGTTTTGTGATTCAGATGGGTTTGGAATCTTAAAAACAGTGTGTACGCGAAGAAGGAAAGTTGTCTTGAGTGCGAAAACGTGGAAAACTAAATGTATAAGGAAAAGAAACAAAAGGGAGGTATTGGTTTAAATGGTCTTTTAGACGATTTTGCGAGTCAGATGGGTTCGGAATCATCAGAAAAGTGTGTACGCGAAGGAGGAAAGTTGTCTTGAGTGCCGATACATGGAAAAAATAAATGTATAACGAAAAGAAACAAAAGGGCGGTATTGGTTTAAATGGGCTTTTAGACGATATTGTGAGTCAGATGGGTTCGGAATCTTAAAAACAGTGTGTACGCGAAGGAGGAAAGTTGTCTTGAGTGCAAAAACGTGGAAAAAACGAATGTATAAGGAAAAGAAACAAAAGGGACGTATTGGTTTAAATGGTCTTTTAGACGATTTTGTGAGACAGATGGGTTCGGAATCATAAAAACAGTGTGTACGCGAAGGATTAAAGTTGTTTTGAGTGCCGAAACGTGGAAAAAATTAATGTATAACGAAAAAAAACAAAAGGGCGGTATTGGTTTAAATAGCTTTTTAGACAGTTTTGTGAGTCAGATGGGTTTGGAATGTTAAAAACAGTGTGTACGCGGAGGAGGAAAGTTGTTTTGAGTGCAAAAACGTGGAAAAAAATGAATGTATAAGGAAAAGAAACAAAAGGGAGGTATTGGTTTAAATGGTCTTTTAGACGATTTTGTGAGTCAGATGGGTTCGGAATCATAAAAACAGTGTGTACGCGAAGGAGGAAAGTTGTTTTGAGTGCAAAAACGTGGAAAAAATGAATGTATAAGGAAAAGAAACAAAAGGGAGGTATTGGTTTAAATGGTCTTTTAGACGGTTTTGTGAGTCAGGTGGGTTCGGAATCATAAAAAAAGTTTGTACGAGAAGGAGGAAAGTTGGAAAAACGTGGAAAAAATGAATGTATAAGGAAAAGAAACAAAAGGGCGGTATTGGTTTAAATGGCCTTTTAGACGGTTTTGCGAGTCAGGTAGGTTCGGAATCATCAGAAAAGTGTGTACGCGAAGGAGGAAAGTTGTTTTGAGTGCAAAAACGTGGAAAAAATTATTGTATAACGAAAAAAAACATAAGGGCGGTATTGCTTTAAATGGCTTTTTAGACAGTTTTGTGATTCAGATGGGTTTGGAATCTTAAAAACAGTGTGTACGCGAAGAAGGAAAGTTGTCTTGAGTGCGAAAACGTGGAAAACTAAATGTATAAGGAAAAGAAACAAAAGGGAGGTATTGGTTTAAATGGTCTTTTAGACGATTTTGCGAGTCAGATGGGTTCGGAATCATAAAAATAGTGTGTACGCGAAGGAGGAAAGTTGTCTTGAGTGCAAAAACGTGAAGAAATGAATGTATAAGGAAAAGAAACAAAAGGGAGGTATTGGTTTAAATAGTCTTTTAGACAATTTTGTGAGACAGATGGGTTCGGAATCATAAAAACAGTGTGTACGCAAAGGAGGAAAGTTGTTTTGAGTGCCGAAACGTGGAAAAAATGAATGTATAAGGAAAAGAAACAAAAGAGAGGTATTGGTTTAAATGGTCTTTTAGACGATTTTGTGATTCAGATGGGTTCGGAATCATAAAAACAGTGTGTACGCGAAGGAGGAAAGTTGTTTTATGTGCAAAAACGTGGAAAAAATTAATGTATAACGAAAAAAAAACATAAGGGCGGTATTGGTTTAAATGGCATTTTAGACAGTTTTGTGATTCAGATGGGTTTGGAATCTTAAAAACAGTGTGTACGCGAAGGAGGAAAGTTGTCTTGAGTGCAAAAACGTGGAAAAAACGAATGTATAAGGAAAAGAAACAAAAGGGCGGTATTGGTTTAAATGGCCTTTTAGACGGTTTTTGTGAGTCAGGTGGGTTCGGATTCATAAAAAAAGTGTGTACGAGAAGGAGGAAAGTTGGAAAAACGTGGAAAAAATGAATGTATAAAGAAAAGAAACAAAAGGGCGGTATTGGTTTAAATGGCCTTTTTAACGATTTTGTGAGTCAGATGGGTTCGGAATCATAAAAAAAGTGTGTACGCGAAGGAGGAAAGTTGGAAAAACGTGGAAAAAATGAATGTATAAGAAAAAGAAACAAAAGGGCGGTATTGGTTTAAATGGCCTTTTTAACGATTTTGTGAGTCAGATGGGTTGGGAATCTTAAAAACAGTGTGTACGCGGAGGAGGAAAGTTGTTTTGAGTGCAAACACGTGGAAAAAATGAATGTATAAGGAAAAGAAACAAAAGGGAGGTATTGGTTTAAATGGGCTTTTAGACGATATTGTGAGTCAGATGGGTTCGGAATCATAAAAACAGTGTGTACGCGAAGGAGGAAAGTTGTCTTGAGTGCAAAAACGTGGAAAAAATGAATGTATAAGGAAAAGAAACAAAAGGCGGTATTGGTTTAAATGGCCTTTTTAACGATTTTGTGAGTCAGGTGGGTTCGGAATCATAAAAAAAGTGTGTACGAGAAGGAGGAAAGTTGGAAAAACGTGGAAAAAATGAATGTATAAGGAAAAGAAACAAAAGGGCGGTATTGGTTTAAATGGTCTTTTAGACGGTTTTGTGAGTCAGGTAGGTTCGGAATCATCAGAAAAGTGTGTACGCGAAGGAGGAAAGTTGTCTTGAGTGCCGAAACGTGGAAAAAATAAATGTATAACGAAAAGAAACAAAAGGGCGGTATTGGTTTAAATGGGCTTTTAGACGATATTGTGAGTCAGATGGGTTCGGAATCATAAAAACAGTGTGTACGCGAAGGAGGAAAGTTGTCTTGAGTGCAAAAACGTGGAAAAAACGAATGTATAAGGAAAAGAAACAAAAGGGACGTATTGGTTTAAATGGTCTTTTAGACGATTTTGTGAGACAGATGGGTTCGGAATCATAAAAACAGTGTTTACGCGAAGGATTAAAGTTGTTTTGAGTGCCGAAACGTGGAAAAAATTAATGTATAACGAAAAAAAACAAAAGGGTGGTATTGGTTTAAATAGCTTTTTAGACAGTTTTGTGAGTCAGATGGGTTTGGAATGTTAAAAACAGTGTGTACGCGGAGGAGGAAAGTTATTTTGAGTGCAAAAACGTGGAAAAAAATGAATGTATAAGGAAAAGAAACAAAAGGGAGGTATTGGTTTAAATGGTCTTTTAGACGATTTTGTGAGTCAGATGGGTTCGGAATCATAAAAACAGTGTGTACGTGAAGGAGGAAAGTTGTTTTGAGTGCAAAAACGTGGAAAAAATGAATGTATAAGGAAAAGAAACAAAAGGGAGGTATTGGTTTAAATGGTCTTTTAGACGGTTTTGTGAGTCAGGTGGGTTCGGAATCATAAAAAAAGTTTGTACGAGAAGGAGGAAAGTTGGAAAAACGTGGAAAAAATGAATGTATAAGGAAAAGAAACAAAAGGGCGGTATTGGTTTAAATGGCCTTTTAGACGGTTTTGCGAGTCAGGTAGGTTCGGAATCATCAGAAAAGTGTGTACGCGAAGGAGGAAAGTTGTCTTGAGTGCAAAAACGCGGTAAAAATGAATGTATAAGGAAAAGAAACAAAAGGGAGGTTTTGGTTTAAATGGTCTTTTAGGCGATTTTGTGAGTCAGATGGGTTCGGAATCATAAAAACAGTGTGTACGCGAAGGAGGAAAGTTGTTTTGAGTGCAAAAACGTGGAAAAAATTATTGTATAACGAAAAAAAACATAAGGGCGGTATTGCTTTAAATGGCTTTTTAGACAGTTTTGTGATTCAGATGGGTTTGGAATCTTAAAAACAGTGTGTACGCGAAGGAGGAAAGTTGTCTTGAGTGCAAAAATGTGGAAAAAATGAATGTATAAGGAATAGAAACAAAAGGGAGGTATTGGTTTAAATGGTCTTTTAGACGATTTTGCGAGTCAGATGGGTTCGGAATCATAAAAATAGTGTGTACGCGAAGGAGGAAAGTTGTCTTGAGTGCAAAAACGTGGAAAAAATGAATGTATAAGGAAAAGAAACAAAAGGGACGTATTGGTTTAAATGGTGTTTTAGACGATTTTGTGAGACAGATGGGTTCGGAATCATAAAAACAGTGTGTACGCGAAGGATTAAAGTTGTTTTGAGTGCCGAAACGTGGAAAAAATTAATGTATAACGAAAAAAAACAAAAGGGCGGTATTGGTTTAAATAGCTTTTTAGACAGTTTTGTGATTCAGATGGGTTTGGAATCTTAAAAACAGTGTGTACGCGAAGAAGGAAAGTTGTCTTGAGTGCGAAAACGTGGAAAACTAAATGTATAAGGAAAAGAAACAAAAGGGAGGTATTGGTTTAAATGGTCTTTTAGACGATTTTGCGAGTCAGATGGGTTCGGAATCATAAAAATAGTGTGTACGCGAAGGAGGAAAGTTGTCTTGAGTGCAAAAACGTGAAGAAATGAATGTATAAGGAAAAGAAACAAAAGGGACGTATTGGTTTAAATGGTCTTTTAGACGATTTTGTGAGACAGATGGTTTCGGAATCATAAAAACAGTGCGTACGCGAAGGATTAAAGTTGTTTTGAATGCCGAAACGTGGAAAAAATTAATGTATAACGAAAAAAAACAAAAGGGCGGTATTGGTTTAAATAGCTTTTTAGACAGTTTTGTGATTCAGATGGGTTTGGAATCTTAAAAACAGTGTGTACGCGAAGAAGGAAAGTTGTCTTGAGTGCGAAAACGTGGAAAAGTGAATGTATAAGGAAAAGAAACATAAGGGCGGTATTGGTTTAAATGGCATTTTAGACAGTTTTGTGATTCAGATGGGTTTGGAATCTTAAAAACAGTGTGTACGCGAAGGAGGAAAGTTGTCTTGAGTGCAAAAACGTGGAAAAAATGAATGTATAAGGAAAAGAAACAAAAGGGACGTATTGGTTTAAATGGTCTTTTAGACGATTTTGTGAGACAGATGGGTTCGGAATCATAAAAACAGTGTGTACGCGAAGGATTAAAGTTGTTTTGAGTGCCGAAACGTGGAAAAAATTAATGTATAACGAAAAAAAACAAAAGGGCGGTATTGGTTTAAATAGCTTTTTAGACAGTTTTGTGATTCAGATGGGTTTGGAATCATAAAAACAGTGTGTACGCGAAGAAGAAAAGTTGTCTTGAGTGCAAAAACGTGGAAAAAATGAATGTATAAAGAAAAGAAACAAAAGGGAGGTATTGGTTTAAATGGTCTTTTAGACGATTTTGTGAGACAGATGGGTTCGGAATCATAACAACAGTGTGTACGCAAAGGAGGAAAGTTGTTTTGAGTGCCGAAACGTGGAAAAAATTAATGTATAACGAAAAAAAACAAAAGGGCGGTATTGGTTTAAATAGCTTTTTAGACAGTTTTGTGAGTCAGATGGGTTCGGAATGTTAAAAACAGTGTGTACGCGGAGGAGGAAAGTTGTTTTGAGTGCAAAAACGTGGAAAAAAATGAATGTATAAGGAAAAGAAACAAAAGGGAGGTATTGGTTTAAATAGTCTTTTAGACGATTTTGTGAGACAGATGGGTTCGGAATCATAAAAAAAGTGTGTACGCGAAGGAGGAAAGTTCTTTGAGTGCAAAAACGTGGAAAAAATGAATGTATAAGGAAAAGAAACAAAAGGGAGGTATTGGTTTAAATAGCTTTTTAGACAGTTTTGTGAGTCAGATGGGTTTGGAATGTTAAAAACAGTGTGTACGCGGAGGAGGAAAGTTGTTTTGAGTGCAAAAACGTGGAAAAAAATGAATGTATAAGGAAAAGAAACAAAAGGGAGGTATTGGTTTAAATGGTCTTTTAGACGATTTTGTGAGTCAGATGGGTTCGGAATCATAAAAACAGTGTGTACGCGAAGGAGGAAAGTTGTTTTGAGTGCAAAAACGTGGAAAAAATGAATGTATAAGGAAAAGAAACAAAAGGGAGGTATTGGTTTAAATGGTCTTTTAGACGGTTTTGTGAGTCAGGTGGGTTCGGAATCATAAAAAAAGTTTGTACGAGAAGGAGGAAAGTTGGAAAAACGTGGAAAAAATGAATGTATAAGGAAAAGAAACAAAAGGGCGGTATTGGTTAAAATGGCCTTTTAGACGGTTTTGCGAGTCAGGTAGGTTCGGAATCATCAGAAAAGTGTGTACAAGGAGGAATGTTGTTTTGAATGCAAAAACGTGGAAAAAACGAATGTATAAGGAAAAGAAACAAAAGGGAGGTATTGGTTTAAATGGCCTTTTTAACGATTTTGTGAGTCAGATGGGTTCGGAATCATAAAAAAAGTGTGTACGCGAAGGAGGAAAATTGTTTTGAGTGCAAAAACGTGGAAAAAATGAATGTATAAGGAAAAGAAACAAAAGGGCTGTATTGGTTTAAATGGCTTTTTAGACAGTTTTGTGAGTCAGATGGGTTGGGAATCTTAAAAACAGTGTGTACGCGAAGGAGGAAAGTTGTCTTGAGTGCAAAAACGCGGTAAAAATGAATGTATAAGGAAAAGAAACAAAAGGGAGGTTTTGGTTTAAATGGTCTTTTAGGCGATTTTGTAAGTCAGATGGGTTCGGAATCATAAAAACAGTGTGTACGCGAAGGAGGAAAGTTGTTTTGAGTGCAAAAACGCGGAAAAAATTATTGTATAACGAAAAAAAACATAAGGGCGGTATTGCTTTAAATGGCTTTTTAGACAGTTTTGTGATTCAGATGGGTTTGGAATCTTAAAAACAGTGTGTACGCGAAGGAGGAAAGTTGTCTTGAGTGCAAAAACGTGGAAAAAATGAATGTATAAGGAAAAGAAACAAAAGGGAGGTATTGGTTTAAATGGTCTTTTAGACGATTTTGCGAGTCAGATGGGTTCGGAATCATAAAAATAGTGTGTACGCGAAGGAGGAAAGTTGTCTTGAGTGCAAAAACGTGAAGAAATGAATGTATAAGGAAAAGAAACAAAAGGGAGGTATTGGTTTAAATAGTCTTTTAGACAATTTTGTGAGACAGATGGGTTCGGAATCATAAAAACAGTGTGTACGCAAAGGAGGAAAGTTGTTTTGAGTGCCGAAACGTGGAAAAAATGAATGTATAAGGAAAAGAAACAAAAGAGAGGTATTGGTTTAAATGGTCTTTTAGACGATTTTGTGATTCAGATGGGTTCGGAATCATAAAAACAGTGTGTACGCGAAGGAGGAAAGTTGTTTTATGTGCAAAAACGTGGAAAAAATTAATGTATAACGAAAAAAAAACATAAGGGCGGTATTGGTTTAAATGGCATTTTAGACAGTTTTGTGATTCAGATGGGTTTGGAATCTTAAAAACAGTGTGTACGCGAAGGAGGAAAGTTGTCTTGAGTGCAAAAACGTGGAAAAAACGAATGTATAAGGAAAAGAAACAAATGGGCGGTATTGGTTTAAATGGCCTTTTAGACGGTTTTTGTGAGTCAGGTGGGTTCGGATTCATAAAAAAAGTGTGTACGAGAAGGAGGAAAGTTGGAAAAACGTGGAAAAAATGAATGTATAAAGAAAAGAAACAAAAGGGCGGTATTGGTTTAAATGGCCTTTTTAACGATTTTGTGAGTCAGATGGGTTCGGAATCATAAAAAAAGTGTGTACGCGAAGGAGGAAAGTTGGAAAAACGTGGAAAAAATGAATGTATAAGGAAAAGAAACAAAAGGGCTGTATTGGTTTAAATGGCCTTTTTAACGATTTTGTGAGTCAGATGGGTTGGGAATCTTAAAAACAGTGTGTACGCGGAGGAGGAAAGTTGTTTTGAGTGCAAACACGTGGAAAAAATGAATGTATAAGGAAAAGAAACAAAAGGGAGGTATTGGTTTAAATGGGCTTTTAGACGATATTGTGAGTCAGATGGGTTCGGAATCATAAAAACAGTGTGTACGCGAAGGAGGAAAGTTGTCTTGAGTGCCGAAACGTGGAAAAAATTAATGTATAACGAAAAAAAACAAAAGGGCGGTATTGGTTTAAATAGCTTTTTAGACAGTTTTGTGAGTCAGATGGGTTTGGAATGTTAAAAACAGTGTGTACGCGGAGGAGGAAAGTTGTTTTGAGTGCAAAAACGTGGAAAAAAATGAATGTATAAGGAAAAGAAACAAAAGGGAGGTATTGGTTTAAATGGTCTTTTAGACGATTTTGTGAGTCAGATGGGTTCGGAATCATAAAAACAGTGTGTACGCGAAGGAGGAAAGTTGTTTTGAGTGCAAAAACGTGGAAAAAATGAATGTATAAGGAAAAGAAACAAAAGGGAGGTATTGGTTTAAATGGTCTTTTAGACGGTTTTGTGAGTCAGGTGGGTTCGGAATCATAAAAAAAGTTTGTACGAGAAGGAGGAAAGTTGGAAAAACGTGGAAAAAATGAATGTATAAGGAAAAGAAACAAAAGGGCGGTATTGGTTTAAATGGCCTTTTAGACGGTTTTGCGAGTCAGGTAGGTTCGGAATCATCAGAAAAGTGTGTACGCGAAGGAGGAAAGTTGTTTTGAGTGCAAAAACGTGGAAAAAATTATTGTATAACGAAAAAAAACATAAGGGCGGTATTGCTTTAAATGGCTTTTTAGACAGTTTTGTGATTCAGATGGGTTTGGAATCTTAAAAACAGTGTGTACGCGAAGGAGGAAAGTTGTCTTGAGTGCAAAAATGTGGAAAAAATGAATGTATAAGGAATAGAAACAAAAGGGAGGTATTGGTTTAAATGGTCTTTTAGACGATTTTGCGAGTCAGATGGGTTCGGAATCATAAAAATAGTGTGTACGCGAAGGAGGAAAGTTGTCTTGAGTGCAAAAACGTGGAAAAAATGAATGTATAAGGAAAAGAAACAAAAGGGACGTATTGGTTTAAATGGTCTTTTAGACGATTTTGTGAGACAGATGGGTTCGGAATCATAAAAACAGTGTGTACGCGAAGGATTAAAGTTGTTTTGAGTGCCGAAACGTGGAAAAAATTAATGTATAACGAAAAAAAACGAAAGGGCGGTATTGGTTTAAATAGCTTTTTAGACAGTTTTGTGATTCAGATGGGTTTGGAATCTTAAAAACAGTGTGTACGCGAAGAAGGAAAGTTGTCTTGAGTGCGAAAACGTGGAAAACTAAATGTATAAGGAAAAGAAACAAAAGGGAGGTATTGGTTTAAATGGTCTTTTAGACGATTTTGCGAGTCAGATGGGTTCGGAATCATAAAAATAGTGTGTACGCGAAGGAGGAAAGTTGTCTTGAGTGCAAAAACGTGAAGAAATGAATGTATAAGGAAAAGAAACAAAAGGGACGTATTGGTTTAAATGGTCTTTTAGACGATTTTGTGAGACAGATGGGTTCGGAATCATAAAAACAGTGCGTACGCGAAGGATTAAAGTTGTTTTGAATGCCGAAACGTGGAAAAAATTAATGTATAACGAAAAAAAACAAAAGGGCGGTATTGGTTTAAATAGCTTTTTAGACAGTTTTGTGATTCAGATGGGTTTGGAATCTTAAAAACAGTGTGTACGCGAAGAAGGAAAGTTGTATTGAGTGCGAAAACGTGGAAAAGTGAATGTATAAGGAAAAGAAACATAAGGGCGGTATTGGTTTAAATGGCATTTTAGACAGTTTTGTGATTCAGATGGGTTTGGAATCTTAAAAACAGTGTGTACGCGAAGGAGGAAAGTTGTCTTGAGTGCAAAAACGTGGAAAAAATGAATGTATAAGGAAAAGAAACAAAAGGGACGTATTGGTTTAAATGGTCTTTTAGACGATTTTGTGAGACAGATGGGTTCGGAATCATAAAAACAGTGTGTACGCAAAGGAGGAAAGTTGTTTTGAGTGCCGAAACGTGGAAAAAATTAATGTATAACGAAAAAAAACAAAAGGGCGGTATTGGTTTAAATAGCTTTTTAGACAGTTTTGTGAGTCAGATGGGTTCGGAATGTTAAAAACAGTGTGTACGCGGAGGAGGAAAGTTCTTTGAGTGCAAAAACGTGGAAAAAAATGAATGTATAAGGAAAAGAAACAAAAGGGAGGTATTGGTTTAAATGGTCTTTTAGACGATTTTGTGAGTCAGATGGGTTCGGAATCATAAAAACAGTGTGTACGCGAAGGAGGAAAGTTGTTTTGAGTGCAAAAACGTGGAAAAAAATGAATGTATAAGGAAAAGAAACAAAAGGGAGGTATTGGTTTAAATGGTCTTTTAGACGATTTTGTGAGTCAGATGGGTTCGGAATCATAAAAACAGTGTGTACGCGAAGGAGGAAAGTTGTTTTGAGTGCAAAAACGTGGAAAAAATGAATGTATAAGGAAAAGAAACAAAAGGGAGGTATTGGTTTAAATGGTCTTTTAGACGGTTTTGTGAGTCAGGTGGGTTCGGAATCATAAAAAAAGTTTGTACGAGAAGGAGGAAAGTTGGAAAAACGTGGAAAAAATGAATGTATAAGGAAAAGAAACAAAAGGGCGGTATTGGTTTAAATGGCCTTTTAGACGGTTTTGCGAGTCAGGTAGTTTCGGAATCATCAGAAAAGTGTGTACAAGGAGGAATGTTGTTTTGAATGCAAAAACGTGGAAAAAACGAATGTATAAGGAAAAGAAACAAAAGGGAGCTATTGGTTTAAATGGCCTTTTTAACGATTTTGTGAGTCAGATGGGTTCGGAATCATAAAAAAAGTGTGTACGCGAAGGAGGAAAATTGTTTTGAGTGCAAAAACGTGGAAAAAATGAATGTATAAGGAAAAGAAACAAAAGGGCTGTATTGGTTTAAATGGCTTTTTAGACAGTTTTGTGAGTCAGATGGGTTGGGAATCTTAAAAACAGTGTGTACGCGAAGGAGGAAAGTTGTCTTGAGTGCAAAAACGCGGTAAAAATGAATGTATAAGGAAAAGAAACAAAAGGGAGGTTTTGGTTTAAATGGTCTTTTAGGCGATTTTGTGAGTCAGATGGGTTCGGAATCATAAAAACAGTGTGTACGCGAAGGAGGAAAGTTGTTTTGAGTGCAAAAACGCGGAAAAAATTATTGTATAACGAAAAAAAACATAAGGGCGGTATTGCTTTAAATGGCTTTTTAGACAGTTTTGTGATTCAGATGGGTTTGGAATCTTAAAAACAGTGTGTACGCGAAGGAGGAAAGTTGTCTTGAGTGCAAAAACGTGAAGAAATGAATGTATAAGGAAAAGAAACAAAAGGGACGTATTGGTTTAAATGGTCTTTTAGACGATTTTGTGAGACAGATGGGTTCGGAATCATAAAAACAGTGCGTACGCGAAGGATTAAAGTTGTTTTGAATGCCGAAACGTGGAAAAAATTAATGTATAACGAAAAAAAACAAAAGGGCGGTATTGGTTTAAATAGCTTTTTAGACAGTTTTGTGATTCAGATGGGTTTGGAATCTTAAAAACAGTGTGTACGCGAAGAAGGAAAGTTGTCTTGAGTGCGAAAACGTGGAAAAGTGAATGTATAAGGAAAAGAAACATAAGGGCGGTATTGGTTTAAATGGCATTTTAGACAGTTTTGTGATTCAGATGGGTTTGGAATCTTAAAAACAGTGTGTACGCGAAGGAGGAAAGTTGTCTTGAGTGCAAAAACGTGGAAAAAATGAATGTATAAGGAAAAGAAACAAAAGGGACGTATTGGTTTAAATGGTCTTTTAGACGATTTTGTGAGACAGATGGGTTCGGAATCATAAAAACAGTGTGTACGCAAAGGAGGAAAGTTGTGTCAGGTAGGTTCGGAATCATCAGAAAAGTGTGTACAAGGAGGAATGTTGTTTTGAATGCAAAAACGTGGAAAAAACGAATGTATAAGGAAAAGAAACAAAAGGGAGGTATTGGTTTAAATGGCCTTTTTAACGATTTTGTGAGTCAGATGGGTTCGGAATCATAAAAAAAGTGTGTACGCGAAGGAGGAAAGTTGTTTTGAGTGCAAAAACGCGGAAAAAATTATTGTATAACGAAAAAAAACATAAGGGCGGTATTGCTTTAAATGGCTTTTTAGACAGTTTTGTGATTCAGATGGGTTTGGAATCTTAAAAACAGTGTGTACGCGAAGGAGGAAAGTTGTCTTGAGTGCAAAAACGTGGAAAAAATGAATGTATAAGGAAAAGAAACAAAAGGGAGGTATTGGTTTAAATGGCATTTTAGACAGTTTTGTGATTCAGATGGGTTTGGAATCTTAAAAACAGTGTGTACGCGAAGAAGGAAAGTTGTCTTGAGTGCGAAAACGTGGAAAACTAAATGTATAAGGAAAAGAAACAAAAGGGAGGTATTGGTTTAAATGGTCTTTTAGACGATTTTGCGAGTCAGATGGGTTCGGAATCATAAAAATAGTGTGTACGCGAAGGAGGAAAGTTGTCTTGAGTGCAAAAACGTGAAGAAATGAATGTATAAGGAAAAGAAACAAAAGGGAGGTATTGGTTTAAATAGTCTTTTAGACAATTTTGTGAGACAGATGGGTTCGGAATCATAAAAACAGTGTGTACGCAAAGGAGGAAAGTTGTTTTGAGTGCCGAAACGTGGAAAAAATGAATGTATAAGGAAAAGAAACAAAAGAGAGGTATTGGTTTAAATGGTCTTTTAGACGATTTTGTGATTCAGATGGGTTCGGAATCATAAAAACAGTGTGTACGCGAAGGAGGAAAGTTGTTTTATGTGCAAAAACGTGGAAAAAATTAATGTATAACGAAAAAAAAACATAAGGGCGGTATTGGTTTAAATGGCATTTTAGACAGTTTTGTGATTCAGATGGGTTTGGAATCTTAAAAACAGTGTGTACGCGAAGGAGGAAAGTTGTCTTGAGTGCAAAAACGTGGAAAAAACGAATGTATAAGGAAAAGAAACAAATGGGCGGTATTGGTTTAAATGGCCTTTTAGACGGTTTTTGTGAGTCAGGTGGGTTCGGATTCATAAAAAAAGTGTGTACGAGAAGGAGGAAAGTTGGAAAAACGTGGAAAAAATGAATGTATAAAGAAAAGAAACAAAAGGGCGGTATTGGTTTAAATGGCCTTTTTAACGATTTTGTGAGTCAGATGGGTTCGGAATCATAAAAAAAGTGTGTACGCGAAGGAGGAAAGTTGGAAAAACGTGGAAAAAATGAATGTATAAGGAAAAGAAACAAAAGGGCTGTATTGGTTTAAATGGCCTTTTTAACGATTTTGTGAGTCAGATGGGTTGGGAATCTTAAAAACAGTGTGTACGCGGAGGAGGAAAGTTGTTTTGAGTGCAAACACGTGGAAAAAATGAATGTATAAGGAAAAGAAACAAAAGGGAGGTATTGGTTTAAATGGGCTTTTAGACGATATTGTGAGTCAGATGGGTTCGGAATCATAAAAACAGTGTGTACGCGAAGGAGGAAAGTTGTCTTGAGTGCAAAAACGTGGAAAAAATGAATGTATAAGGAAAAGAAACAAAAGGGCGGTATTGGTTTAAATGGCCTTTTTAACGATTTTGTGAGTCAGGTGGGTTCGGAATCATAAAAAAAGTGTGTACGAGAAGGAGGAAAGTTGGAAAAACGTGGAAAAAATGAATGTATAAGGAAAAGAAACAAAAGGGCGGTATTGGTTTAAATGGCCTTTTAGACGGTTTTGTGAGTCAGGTAGGTTCGGAATCATCAGAAAAGTGTGTACGCGAAGGAGGAAAGTTGTCTTGAGTGCCGATACATGGAAAAAATAAATGTATAACGAAAAGAAACAAAAGGGCGGTATTGGTTTAAATGGGCTTTTAGACGATATTGTGAGTCAGATGGGTTCGGAATCATAAAAACAGTGTGTACGCGAAGGAGGAAAGTTGTCTTGAGTGCAAAAACGTGGAAAAAACGAATGTATAAGGAAAAGAAACAAAAGGGACGTATTGGTTTAAATGGTCTTTTAGACGATTTTGTGAGACAGATGGGTTCGGAATCATAAAAACAGTGTGTACGCGAAGGATTAAAGTTGTTTTGAGTGCCGAAACGTGGAAAAAATTAATGTATAACGAAAAAAAACAAAAGGGCGGTATTGGTTTAAATAGCTTTTTAGACAGTTTTGTGAGTCAGATGGGTTTGGAATGTTAAAAACAGTGTGTACGCGGAGGAGGAAAGTTGTTTTGAGTGCAAAAACGTGGAAAAAATTGAATGTATAAGGAAAAGAAACAAAAGGGAGGTATTGGTTTAAATGGTCTTTTAGACGATTTTGTGAGTCAGATGGGTTCGG
The DNA here is from genome assembly GCA_963930645.1 of Salticus scenicus. Taxonomy (NCBI): domain Eukaryota; kingdom Metazoa; phylum Arthropoda; class Arachnida; order Araneae; family Salticidae; genus Salticus; species Salticus scenicus. The sequence goes on from OZ005655.1 coordinate 309,450,053, forward strand.
AATCATAAAAACAGTGTGTACGCGAAGGAGGAAAGTTGTTTTGAGTGCAAAAACGTGGAAAAAATGAATGTATAAGGAAAAGAAACAAAAGGGAGGTATTGGTTTAAATGGTCTTTTAGACGGTTTTGTGAGTCAGGTGGGTTCGGAATCATAAAAAAAGTTTGTACGAGAAGGAGGAAAGTTGGAAAAACGTGGAAAAAATGAATGTATAAGGAAAAGAAACAAAAGGGCGGTATTGGTTTAAATGGCCTTTTAGACGGTTTTGCGAGTCAGGTAGGTTCGGAATCATCAGAAAAGTGTGTACGCGAAGGAGGAAAGTTGTTTTGAGTGCAAAAACGTGGAAAAAATTATTGTATAACGAAAAAAAACATAAGGGCGGTATTGCTTTAAATGGCTTTTTAGACAGTTTTGTGATTCAGATGGGTTTGGAATCTTAAAAACAGTGTGTACGCGAAGAAGGAAAGTTGTCTTGAGTGCGAAAACGTGGAAAACTAAATGTATAAGGAAAAGAAACAAAAGGGAGGTATTGGTTTAAATGGTCTTTTAGACGATTTTGCGAGTCAGATGGGTTCGGAATCATAAAAATAGTGTGTACGCGAAGGAGGAAAGTTGTCTTGAGTGCAAAAACGTGAAGAAATGAATGTATAAGGAAAAGAAACAAAAGGGAGGTATTGGTTTAAATAGTCTTTTAGACAATTTTGTGAGACAGATGGGTTCGGAATCATAAAAACAGTGTGTACGCAAAGGAGGAAAGTTGTTTTGAGTGCCGAAACGTGGAAAAAATGAATGTATAAGGAAAAGAAACAAAAGAGAGGTATTGGTTTAAATGGTCTTTTAGACGATTTTGTGATTCAGATGGGTTCGGAATCATAAAAACAGTGTGTACGCGAAGGAGGAAAGTTGTTTTATGTGCAAAAACGTGGAAAAAATTAATGTATAACGAAAAAAAAACATAAGGGCGGTATTGGTTTAAATGGCATTTTAGACAGTTTTGTGATTCAGATGGGTTTGGAATCTTAAAAACAGTGTGTACGCGAAGGAGGAAAGTTGTCTTGAGTGCAAAAACGTGGAAAAAACGAATGTATAAGGAAAAGAAACAAAAGGGCGGTATTGGTTTAAATGGCCTTTTAGACGGTTTTTGTGAGTCAGGTGGGTTCGGATTCATAAAAAAAGTGTGTACGAGAAGGAGGAAAGTTGGAAAAACGTGGAAAAAATGAATGTATAAAGAAAAGAAACAAAAGGGCGGTATTGGTTTAAATGGCCTTTTTAACGATTTTGTGAGTCAGATGGGTTCGGAATCATAAAAAAAGTGTGTACGCGAAGGAGGAAAGTTGGAAAAACGTGGAAAAAATGAATGTATAAGGAAAAGAAACAAAAGGGCGGTATTGGTTTAAATGGCCTTTTTAACGATTTTGTGAGTCAGATGGGTTGGGAATCTTAAAAACAGTGTGTACGCGGAGGAGGAAAGTTGTTTTGAGTGCAAACACGTGGAAAAAATGAATGTATAAGGAAAAGAAACAAAAGGGAGGTATTGGTTTAAATGGGCTTTTAGACGATATTGTGAGTCAGATGGGTTCGGAATCATAAAAACAGTGTGTACGCGAAGGAGGAAAGTTGTCTTGAGTGCAAAAACGTGGAAAAAATGAATGTATAAGGAAAAGAAACAAAAGGGCGGTATTGGTTTAAATGGCCTTTTTAACGATTTTGTGAGTCAGGTGGGTTCGGAATCATAAAAAAAGTGTGTACGAGAAGGAGGAAAGTTGGAAAAACGTGGAAAAAATGAATGTATAAGGAAAAGAAACAAAAGGGCGGTATTGGTTTAAATGGCCTTTTAGACGGTTTTGTGAGTCAGGTAGGTTCGGAATCATCAGAAAAGTGTGTACGCGAAGGAGGAAAGTTGTCTTGAGTGCCGAAACGTGGAAAAAATAAATGTATAACGAAAAGAAACAAAAGGGCGGTATTGGTTTAAATGGGCTTTTAGACGATATTGTGAGTCAGATGGGTTCGGAATCATAAAAACAGTGTGTACGCGAAGGAGGAAAGTTGTCTTGAGTGCAAAAACGTGGAAAAAACGAATGTATAAGGAAAAGAAACAAAAGGGACGTATTGGTTTAAATGGTCTTTTAGACGATTTTGTGAGACAGATGGGTTCGGAATCATAAAAACAGTGTTTACGCGAAGGATTAAAGTTGTTTTGAGTGCCGAAACGTGGAAAAAATTAATGTATAACGAAAAAAAACAAAAGGGTGGTATTGGTTTAAATAGCTTTTTAGACAGTTTTGTGAGTCAGATGGGTTTGGAATGTTAAAAACAGTGTGTACGCGGAGGAGGAAAGTTGTTTTGAGTGCAAAAACGTGGAAAAAAATGAATGTATAAGGAAAAGAAACAAAAGGGAGGTATTGGTTTAAATGGTCTTTTAGACGATTTTGTGAGTCAGATGGGTTCGGAATCATAAAAACAGTGTGTACGCGAAGGAGGAAAGTTGTTTTGAGTGCAAAAACGTGGAAAAAATGAATGTATAAGGAAAAGAAACAAAAGGGAGGTATTGGTTTAAATGGTCTTTTAGACGGTTTTGTGAGTCAGGTGGGTTCGGAATCATAAAAAAAGTTTGTACGAGAAGGAGGAAAGTTGGAAAAACGTGGAAAAAATGAATGTATAAGGAAAAGAAACAAAAGGGCGGTATTGGTTTAAATGGCCTTTTAGACGGTTTTGCGAGTCAGGTAGGTTCGGAATCATCAGAAAAGTGTGTACGCGAAGGAGGAAAGTTGTCTTGAGTGCAAAAACGCGGTAAAAATGAATGTATAAGGAAAAGAAACAAAAGGGAGGTTTTGGTTTAAATGGTCTTTTAGGCGATTTTGTGAGTCAGATGGGTTCGGAATCATAAAAACAGTGTGTACGCGAAGGAGGAAAGTTGTTTTGAGTGCAAAAACGTGGAAAAAATTATTGTATAACGAAAAAAAACATAAGGGCGGTATTGCTTTAAATGGCTTTTTAGACAGTTTTGTGATTCAGATGGGTTTGGAATCTTAAAAACAGTGTGTACGCGAAGGAGGAAAGTTGTCTTGAGTGCAAAAATGTGGAAAAAATGAATGTATAAGGAATAGAAACAAAAGGGAGGTATTGGTTTAAATGGTCTTTTAGACGATTTTGCGAGTCAGATGGGTTCGGAATCATAAAAATAGTGTGTACGCGAAGGAGGAAAGTTGTCTTGAGTGCAAAAACGTGGAAAAAATGAATGTATAAGGAAAAGAAACAAAAGGGACGTATTGGTTTAAATGGTGTTTTAGACGATTTTGTGAGACAGATGGGTTCGGAATCATAAAAACAGTGTGTACGCGAAGGATTAAAGTTGTTTTGAGTGCCGAAACGTGGAAAAAATTAATGTATAACGAAAAAAAACAAAAGGGCGGTATTGGTTTAAATAGCTTTTTAGACAGTTTTGTGATTCAGATGGGTTTGGAATCTTAAAAACAGTGTGTACGCGAAGAAGGAAAGTTGTCTTGAGTGCGAAAACGTGGAAAACTAAATGTATAAGGAAAAGAAACAAAAGGGAGGTATTGGTTTAAATGGTCTTTTAGACGATTTTGCGAGTCAGATGGGTTCGGAATCATAAAAATAGTGTGTACGCGAAGGAGGAAAGTTGTCTTGAGTGCAAAAACGTGAAGAAATGAATGTATAAGGAAAAGAAACAAAAGGGACGTATTGGTTTAAATGGTCTTTTAGACGATTTTGTGAGACAGATGGTTTCGGAATCATAAAAACAGTGCGTACGCGAAGGATTAAAGTTGTTTTGAATGCCGAAACGTGGAAAAAATTAATGTATAACGAAAAAAAACAAAAGGGCGGTATTGGTTTAAATAGCTTTTTAGACAGTTTTGTGATTCAGATGGGTTTGGAATCTTAAAAACAGTGTGTACGCGAAGAAGGAAAGTTGTCTTGAGTGCGAAAACGTGGAAAAGTGAATGTATAAGGAAAAGAAACATAAGGGCGGTATTGGTTTAAATGGCATTTTAGACAGTTTTGTGATTCAGATGGGTTTGGAATCTTAAAAACAGTGTGTACGCGAAGGAGGAAAGTTGTCTTGAGTGCAAAAACGTGGAAAAAATGAATGTATAAGGAAAAGAAACAAAAGGGACGTATTGGTTTAAATGGTCTTTTAGACGATTTTGTGAGACAGATGGGTTCGGAATCATAAAAACAGTGTGTACGCGAAGGATTAAAGTTGTTTTGAGTGCCGAAACGTGGAAAAAATTAATGTATAACGAAAAAAAACAAAAGGGCGGTATTGGTTTAAATAGCTTTTTAGACAGTTTTGTGATTCAGATGGGTTTGGAATCATAAAAACAGTGTGTACGCGAAGAAGAAAAGTTGTCTTGAGTGCAAAAACGTGGAAAAAATGAATGTATAAAGAAAAGAAACAAAAGGGAGGTATTGGTTTAAATGGTCTTTTAGACGATTTTGTGAGACAGATGGGTTCGGAATCATAACAACAGTGTGTACGCAAAGGAGGAAAGTTGTTTTGAGTGCCGAAACGTGGAAAAAATTAATGTATAACGAAAAAAAACAAAAGGGCGGTATTGGTTTAAATAGCTTTTTAGACAGTTTTGTGAGTCAGATGGGTTCGGAATGTTAAAAACAGTGTGTACGCGGAGGAGGAAAGTTGTTTTGAGTGCAAAAACGTGGAAAAAAATGAATGTATAAGGAAAAGAAACAAAAGGGAGGTATTGGTTTAAATGGTCTTTTAGACGATTTTGTGAGTCAGATGGGTTCGGAATCATAAAAACAGTGTGTACGCGAAGGAGGAAAGTTGTTTTGAGTGCAAAAACGTGGAAAAAATGAATGTATAAGGAAAAGAAACAAAAGGGAGGTATTGGTTTAAATGGTCTTTTAGACGGTTTTGTGAGTCAGGTGGGTTCGGAATCATAAAAAAAGTTTGTACGAGAAGGAGGAAAGTTGGAAAAACGTGGAAAAAATGAATGTATAAGGAAAAGAAACAAAAGGGCGGTATTGGTTTAAATGGCCTTTTAGACGGTTTTGCGAGTCAGGTAGGTTCGGAATCATCAGAAAAGTGTGTACGCGAAGGAGGAAAGTTGTCTTGAGTGCAAAAACGCGGTAAAAATGAATGTATAAGGAAAAGAAACAAAAGGGAGGTTTTGGTTTAAATGGTCTTTTAGGCGATTTTGTGAGTCAGATGGGTTCGGAATCATAAAAACAGTGTGTACGCGAAGGAGGAAAGTTGTTTTGAGTGCAAAAACGTGGAAAAAATTATTGTATAACGAAAAAAAACATAAGGGCGGTATTGCTTTAAATGGCTTTTTAGACAGTTTTGTGATTCAGATGGGTTTGGAATCTTAAAAACAGTGTGTACGCGAAGGAGGAAAGTTGTCTTGAGTGCAAAAATGTGGAAAAAATGAATGTATAAGGAATAGAAACAAAAGGGAGGTATTGGTTTAAATGGTCTTTTAGACGATTTTGCGAGTCAGATGGGTTCGGAATCATAAAAATAGTGTGTACGCGAAGGAGGAAAGTTGTCTTGAGTGCAAAAACGTGGAAAAAATGAATGTATAAGGAAAAGAAACAAAAGGGACGTATTGGTTTAAATGGTGTTTTAGACGATTTTGTGAGACAGATGGGTTCGGAATCATAAAAACAGTGTGTACGCGAAGGATTAAAGTTGTTTTGAGTGCCGAAACGTGGAAAAAATTAATGTATAACGAAAAAAAACAAAAGGGCGGTATTGGTTTAAATAGCTTTTTAGACAGTTTTGTGATTCAGATGGGTTTGGAATCTTAAAAACAGTGTGTACGCGAAGAAGGAAAGTTGTCTTGAGTGCGAAAACGTGGAAAACTAAATGTATAAGGAAAAGAAACAAAAGGGAGGTATTGGTTTAAATGGTCTTTTAGACGATTTTGCGAGTCAGATGGGTTCGGAATCATAAAAATAGTGTGTACGCGAAGGAGGAAAGTTGTCTTGAGTGCAAAAACGTGAAGAAATGAATGTATAAGGAAAAGAAACAAAAGGGACGTATTGGTTTAAATGGTCTTTTAGACGATTTTGTGAGACAGATGGTTTCGGAATCATAAAAACAGTGCGTACGCGAAGGATTAAAGTTGTTTTGAATGCCGAAACGTGGAAAAAATTAATGTATAACGAAAAAAAACAAAAGGGCGGTATTGGTTTAAATAGCTTTTTAGACAGTTTTGTGATTCAGATGGGTTTGGAATCTTAAAAACAGTGTGTACGCGAAGAAGGAAAGTTGTCTTGAGTGCGAAAACGTGGAAAAGTGAATGTATAAGGAAAAGAAACATAAGGGCGGTATTGGTTTAAATGGCATTTTAGACAGTTTTGTGATTCAGATGGGTTTGGAATCTTAAAAACAGTGTGTACGCGAAGGAGGAAAGTTGTCTTGAGTGCAAAAACGTGGAAAAAATGAATGTATAAGGAAAAGAAACAAAAGGGAGGTATTGGTTTAAATGGTCTTTTAGACGGTTTTGTGAGTCAGGTGGGTTCGGAATCATAAAAAAAGTTTGTACGAGAAGGAGGAAAGTTGGAAAAACGTGGAAAAAATGAATGTATAAGGAAAAGAAACAAAAGGGCGGTATTGGTTTAAATGGCCTTTTAGACGGTTTTGCGAGTCAGGTAGGTTCGGAATCATCAGAAAAGTGTGTACGCGAAGGAGGAAAGTTGTCTTGAGTGCAAAAACGCGGTAAAAATGAATGTATAAGGAAAAGAAACAAAAGGGAGGTATTGGTTTAAATGGTCTTTTAGACGGTTTTGTGAGTCAGGTGGGTTCGGAATCATAAAAAAAGTTTGTACGAGAAGGAGGAAAGTTGGAAAAACGTGGAAAAAATGAATGTATAAGGAAAAGAAACAAAAGGGCGGTATTGGTTTAAATGGCCTTTTAGACGGTTTTGCGAGTCAGGTAGGTTCGGAATCATCAGAAAAGTGTGTACGCGAAGGAGGAAAGTTGTCTTGAGTGCAAAAACGCGGTAAAAATGAATGTATAAGGAAAAGAAACAAAAGGGAGGTTTTGGTTTAAATGGTCTTTTAGGCGATTTTGTGAGTCAGATGGGTTCGGAATCATAAAAACAGTGTGTACGCGAAGGAGGAAAGTTGTTTTGAGTGCAAAAACGTGGAAAAAATTATTGTATAACGAAAAAAAACATAAGGGCGGTATTGCTTTAAATGGCTTTTTAGACAGTTTTGTGATTCAGATGGGTTTGGAATCTTAAAAACAGTGTGTACGCGAAGGAGGAAAGTTGTCTTGAGTGCAAAAATGTGGAAAAAATGAATGTATAAGGAATAGAAACAAAAGGGAGGTATTGGTTTAAATGGTCTTTTAGACGATTTTGCGAGTCAGATGGGTTCGGAATCATAAAAATAGTGTGTACGCGAAGGAGGAAAGTTGTCTTGAGTGCAAAAACGTGGAAAAAATGAATGTATAAGGAAAAGAAACAAAAGGGACGTATTGGTTTAAATGGTGTTTTAGACGATTTTGTGAGACAGATGGGTTCGGAATCATAAAAACAGTGTGTACGCGAAGGATTAAAGTTGTTTTGAGTGCCGAAACGTGGAAAAAATTAATGTATAACGAAAAAAAACAAAAGGGCGGTATTGGTTTAAATAGCTTTTTAGACAGTTTTGTGATTCAGATGGGTTTGGAATCTTAAAAACAGTGTGTACGCGAAGAAGGAAAGTTGTCTTGAGTGCGAAAACGTGGAAAACTAAATGTATAAGGAAAAGAAACAAAAGGGAGGTATTGGTTTAAATGGTCTTTTAGACGATTTTGCGAGTCAGATGGGTTCGGAATCATAAAAATAGTGTGTACGCGAAGGAGGAAAGTTGTCTTGAGTGCAAAAACGTGAAGAAATGAATGTATAAGGAAAAGAAACAAAAGGGACGTATTGGTTTAAATGGTCTTTTAGACGATTTTGTGAGACAGATGGTTTCGGAATCATAAAAACAGTGCGTACGCGAAGGATTAAAGTTGTTTTGAATGCCGAAACGTGGAAAAAATTAATGTATAACGAAAAAAAACAAAAGGGCGGTATTGGTTTAAATAGCTTTTTAGACAGTTTTGTGATTCAGATGGGTTTGGAATCTTAAAAACAGTGTGTACGCGAAGAAGGAAAGTTGTCTTGAGTGCGAAAACGTGGAAAAGTGAATGTATAAGGAAAAGAAACATAAGGGCGGTATTGGTTTAAATGGCATTTTAGACAGTTTTGTGATTCAGATGGGTTTGGAATCTTAAAAACAGTGTGTACGCGAAGGAGGAAAGTTGTCTTGAGTGCAAAAACGTGGAAAAAATGAATGTATAAGGAAAAGAAACAAAAGGGACGTATTGGTTTAAATGGTCTTTTAGACGATTTTGTGAGACAGATGGGTTCGGAATCATAAAAACAGTGTGTACGCGAAGGATTAAAGTTGTTTTGAGTGCCGAAACGTGGAAAAAATTAATGTATAACGAAAAAAAACAAAAGGGCGGTATTGGTTTAAATAGCTTTTTAGACAGTTTTGTGATTCAGATGGGTTTGGAATCATAAAAACAGTGTGTACGCGAAGAAGAAAAGTTGTCTTGAGTGCAAAAACGTGGAAAAAATGAATGTATAAAGAAAAGAAACAAAAGGGAGGTATTGGTTTAAATGGTCTTTTAGACGATTTTGTGAGACAGATGGGTTCGGAATCATAACAACAGTGTGTACGCAAAGGAGGAAAGTTGTTTTGAGTGCCGAAACGTGGAAAAAATTAATGTATAACGAAAAAAAACAAAAGGGCGGTATTGGTTTAAATAGCTTTTTAGACAGTTTTGTGAGTCAGATGGGTTCGGAATGTTAAAAACAGTGTGTACGCGGAGGAGGAAAGTTGTTTTGAGTGCAAAAACGTGGAAAAAAATGAATGTATAAGGAAAAGAAACAAAAGGGAGGTATTGGTTTAAATGGTCTTTTAGACGATTTTGTGAGTCAGATGGGTTCGGAATCATAAAAACAGTGTGTACGCGAAGGAGGAAAGTTGTTTTGAGTGCAAAAACGTGGAAAAAATGAATGTATAAGGAAAAGAAACAAAAGGGAGGTATTGGTTTAAATGGTCTTTTAGACGGTTTTGTGAGTCAGGTGGGTTCGGAATCATAAAAAAAGTTTGTACGAGAAGGAGGAAAGTTGGAAAAACGTGGAAAAAATGAATGTATAAGGAAAAGAAACAAAAGGGCGGTATTGGTTTAAATGGCCTTTTAGACGGTTTTGCGAGTCAGGTAGGTTCGGAATCATCAGAAAAGTGTGTACGCGAAGGAGGAAAGTTGTCTTGAGTGCAAAAACGCGGTAAAAATGAATGTATAAGGAAAAGAAACAAAAGGGAGGTTTTGGTTTAAATGGTCTTTTAGGCGATTTTGTGAGTCAGATGGGTTCGGAATCATAAAAACAGTGTGTACGCGAAGGAGGAAAGTTGTTTTGAGTGCAAAAACGTGGAAAAAATTATTGTATAACGAAAAAAAACATAAGGGCGGTATTGCTTTAAATGGCTTTTTAGACAGTTTTGTGATTCAGATGGGTTTGGAATCTTAAAAACAGTGTGTACGCGAAGGAGGAAAGTTGTCTTGAGTGCAAAAATGTGGAAAAAATGAATGTATAAGGAATAGAAACAAAAGGGAGGTATTGGTTTAAATGGTCTTTTAGACGATTTTGCGAGTCAGATGGGTTCGGAATCATAAAAATAGTGTGTACGCGAAGGAGGAAAGTTGTCTTGAGTGCAAAAACGTGGAAAAAATGAATGTATAAGGAAAAGAAACAAAAGGGACGTATTGGTTTAAATGGTCTTTTAGACGATTTTGTGAGACAGATGGGTTCGGAATCATAAAAACAGTGTGTACGCGAAGGATTAAAGTTGTTTTGAGTGCCGAAACGTGGAAAAAATTAATGTATAACGAAAAAAAACAAAAGGGCGGTATTGGTTTAAATAGCTTTTTAGACAGTTTTGTGATTCAGATGGGTTTGGAATCTTAAAAACAGTGTGTACGCGAAGAAGGAAAGTTGTCTTGAGTGCGAAAACGTGGAAAACTAAATGTATAAGGAAAAGAAACAAAAGGGAGGTATTGGTTTAAATGGTCTTTTAGACGATTTTGCGAGTCAGATGGGCTCGGAATCATAAAAATAGTGTGTACGCGAAGGAGGAAAGTTGTCTTGAGTGCAAAAACGTGAAGAAATGAATGTATAAGGAAAAGAAACAAAAGGGACGTATTGGTTTAAATGGTCTTTTAGACGATTTTGTGAGACAGATGGGTTCGGAATCATAAAAACAGTGCGTACGCGAAGGAGGAAAGTTGTCTTGAGTGCAAAAACGTGAAGAAATGAATGTATAAGGAAAAGAAACAAAAGGGACGTATTGGTTTAAATGGTCTTTTAGACGATTTTGTGAGACAGATGGTTTCGGAATCATAAAAACAGTGCGTACGCGAAGGATTAAAGTTGTTTTGAATGCCGAAACGTGGAAAAAATTAATGTATAACGAAAAAAAACAAAAGGGCGGTATTGGTTTAAATAGCTTTTTAGACAGTTTTGTGATTCAGATGGGTTTGGAATCTTAAAAACAGTGTGTACGCGAAGAAGGAAAGTTGTCTTGAGTGCGAAAACGTGGAAAAGTGAATGTATAAGGAAAAGAAACATAAGGGCGGTATTGGTTTAAATGGCATTTTAGACAGTTTTGTGATTCAGATGGGTTTGGAATCTTAAAAACAGTGTGTACGCGAAGGAGGAAAGTTGTCTTGAGTGCAAAAACGTGGAAAAAATGAATGTATAAGGAAAAGAAACAAAAGGGACGTATTGGTTTAAATGGTCTTTTAGACGATTTTGTGAGACAGATGGGTTCGGAATCATAAAAACAGTGTGTACGCGAAGGATTAAAGTTGTTTTGAGTGCCGAAACGTGGAAAAAATTAATGTATAACGAAAAAAAACAAAAGGGCGGTATTGGTTTAAATAGCTTTTTAGACAGTTTTGTGATTCAGATGGGTTTGGAATCATAAAAACAGTGTGTACGCGAAGAAGAAAAGTTGTCTTGAGTGCAAAAACGTGGAAAAAATGAATGTATAAAGAAAAGAAACAAAAGGGAGGTATTGGTTTAAATGGTCTTTTAGACGATTTTGTGAGACAGATGGGTTCGGAATCATAACAACAGTGTGTACGCAAAGGAGGAAAGTTGTTTTGAGTGCCGAAACGTGGAAAAAATTAATGTATAACGAAAAAAAACAAAAGGGCGGTATTGGTTTAAATAGCTTTTTAGACAGTTTTGTGAGTCAGATGGGTTCGGAATGTTAAAAACAGTGTGTACGCGGAGGAGGAAAGTTGTTTTGAGTGCAAAAACGTGGAAAAAAATGAATGTATAAGGAAAAGAAACAAAAGGGAGGTATTGGTTTAAATGGTCTTTTAGACGATTTTGTGAGTCAGATGGGTTCGGAATCATAAAAACAGTGTGTACGCGAAGGAGGAAAGTTGTTTTGAGTGCAAAAACGTGGAAAAAATGAATGTATAAGGAAAAGAAACAAAAGGGAGGTATTGGTTTAAATGGTCTTTTAGACGGTTTTGTGAGTCAGGTGGGTTCGGAATCATAAAAAAAGTTTGTACGAGAAGGAGGAAAGTTGGAAAAACGTGGAAAAAATGAATGTATAAGGAAAAGAAACAAAAGGGCGGTATTGGTTTAAATGGCCTTTTAGACGGTTTTGCGAGTCAGGTAGGTTCGGAATCATCAGAAAAGTGTGTACGCGAAGGAGGAAAGTTGTCTTGAGTGCAAAAACGCGGTAAAAATGAATGTATAAGGAAAAGAAACAAAAGGGAGGTTTTGGTTTAAATGGTCTTTTAGGCGATTTTGTGAGTCAGATGGGTTCGGAATCATAAAAACAGTGTGTACGCGAAGGAGGAAAGTTGTTTTGAGTGCAAAAACGTGGAAAAAATTATTGTATAACGAAAAAAAACATAAGGGCGGTATTGCTTTAAATGGCTTTTTAGACAGTTTTGTGATTCAGATGGGTTTGGAATCTTAAAAACAGTGTGTACGCGAAGGAGGAAAGTTGTCTTGAGTGCAAAAATGTGGAAAAAATGAATGTATAAGGAATAGAAACAAAAGGGAGGTATTGGTTTAAATGGTCTTTTAGACGATTTTGCGAGTCAGATGGGTTCGGAATCATAAAAATAGTGTGTACGCGAAGGAGGAAAGTTGTCTTGAGTGCAAAAACGTGGAAAAAATGAATGTATAAGGAAAAGAAACAAAAGGGACGTATTGGTTTAAATGGTCTTTTAGACGATTTTGTGAGACAGATGGGTTCGGAATCATAAAAACAGTGTGTACGCGAAGGATTAAAGTTGTTTTGAGTGCCGAAACGTGGAAAAAATTAATGTATAACGAAAAAAAACAAAAGGGCGGTATTGGTTTAAATAGCTTTTTAGACAGTTTTGTGATTCAGATGGGTTTGGAATCTTAAAAACAGTGTGTACGCGAAGAAGGAAAGTTGTCTTGAGTGCGAAAACGTGGAAAACTAAATGTATAAGGAAAAGAAACAAAAGGGAGGTATTGGTTTAAATGGTCTTTTAGACGATTTTGCGAGTCAGATGGGCTCGGAATCATAAAAATAGTGTGTACGCGAAGGAGGAAAGTTGTCTTGAGTGCAAAAACGTGAAGAAATGAATGTATAAGGAAAAGAAACAAAAGGGACGTATTGGTTTAAATGGTCTTTTAGACGATTTTGTGAGACAGATGGGTTCGGAATCATAAAAACAGTGCGTACGCGAAGGATTAAAGTTGTTTTGAATGCCGAAACGTGGAAAAAATTAATGTATAACGAAAAAAAACAAAAGGGCGGTATTGGTTTAAATAGCTTTTTAGACAGTTTTGTGATTCAGATGGGTTTGGAATCTTAAAAACAGTGTGTACGCGAAGGAGGAAAGTTGTCTTGAGTGCGAAAACGCGGTAAAAATGAATGTATAAGGAAAAGAAACAAAAGGGAGGTTTTGGTTTAAATGGTCTTTTAGGCGGTTTTGTAAGTCAGATGGGTTCGGAATCATAAAAACAGTGTGTACGCGAAGGAGGAAAGTTGTTTTGAGTGCAAAAACGCGGAAAAAATTATTGTATAACGAAAAAAAACATAAGGGCGGTATTGCTTTAAATGGCTTTTTAGACAGTTTTGTGATTCAGATGGGATTGGAATCTTAAAAACAGTGTGTACGCGAAGAAGGAAAGATGTCTTGAGTGCGAAAACGTGGAAAACTAAATGTATAAGGAAAAGAAACAAAAGGGAGGTATTGGTTTAAATGGTCTTTTAGACGATTTTGCGAGTCAGATGGGTTCGGAATCATAAAAATAGTGTGTACGCGAAGGAGGAAAGTTGTCTTGAGTGCAAAAACGTGAAGAAATGAATGTATAAGGAAAAGAAACAAAAGGGAGGTATTGGTTTAAATAGTCTTTTAGACAATTTTGTGAGACAGATGGGTTCGGAATCATAAAAACAGTGTGTACGCAAAGGAGGAAAGTTGTTTTGAGTGCCGAAACGTGGAAAAAATGAATGTATAAGGAAAAGAAACAAAAGAGAGGTATTGGTTTAAATGGTCTTTTAGACGATTTTGTGATTCAGATGGGTTCGGAATCATAAAAACAGTGTGTACGCGAAGGAGGAAAGTTGTTTTATGTGCAAAAACGTGGAAAAAATTAATGTATAACGAAAAAAAAACATAAGGGCGGTATTGGTTTAAATGGCATTTTAGACAGTTTTGTGATTCAGATGGGTTTGGAATCTTAAAAACAGTGTGTACGCGAAGGAGGAAAGTTGTCTTGAGTGCAAAAACGTGGAAAAAACGAATGTATAAGGAAAAGAAACAAATGGGCGGTATTGGTTTAAATGGCCTTTTAGACGGTTTTTGTGAGTCAGGTGGGTTCGGATTCATAAAAAAAGTGTGTACGAGAAGGAGGAAAGTTGGAAAAACGTGGAAAAAATGAATGTATAAAGAAAAGAAACAAAAGGGCGGTATTGGTTTAAATGGCCTTTTTAACGATTTTGTGAGTCAGATGGGTTCGGAATCATAAAAAAAGTGTGTACGCGAAGGAGGAAAGTTGGAAAAACGTGGAAAAAATGAATGTATAAGGAAAAGAAACAAAAGGGCTGTATTGGTTTAAATGGCCTTTTTAACGATTTTGTGAGTCAGATGGGTTGGGAATCTTAAAAACAGTGTGTACGCGGAGGAGGAAAGTTGTTTTGAGTGCAAACACGTGGAAAAAATGAATGTATAAGGAAAAGAAACAAAAGGGAGGTATTGGTTTAAATGGGCTTTTAGACGATATTGTGAGTCAGATGGGTTCGGAATCATAAAAACAGTGTGTACGCGAAGGAGGAAAGTTGTTTTGAGTGCAAACACGTGGAAAAAATGAATGTATAAGGAAAAGAAACAAAAGGGCGGTATTGGTTTAAATGGCCTTTTTAACGATTTTGTGAGTCAGGTGGGTTCGGAATCATAAAAAAAGTGTGTACGAGAAGGAGGAAAGTTGGAAAAACGTGGAAAAAATGAATGTATAAGGAAAAGAAACAAAAGGGCGGTATTGGTTTAAATGGCCTTTTAGACGGTTTTGTGAGTCAGATAGGTTCGGAATCATCAGAAAAGTGTGTACGCGAAGGAGGAAAGTTGTCTTGAGTGCCGATACATGGAAAAAATAAATGTATAACGAAAAGAAACAAAAGGGCGGTATTGGTTTAAATGGGCTTTTAGACGATATTGTGAGTCAGATGGGTTCGGAATCATAAAAACAGTGTGTACGCGAAGGAGGAAAGTTGTCTTGAGTGCAAAAACGTGGAAAAAACGAATGTATAAGGAAAAGACACAAAAGGGACGTATTGGTTTAAATGGTCTTTTAGACGATTTTGTGAGACAGATGGGTTCGGAATCATAAAAACAGTGTGTACGCGAAGGATTAAAGTTGTTTTGAGTGCCGAAACGTGGAAAAAATTAATGTATAACGAAAAAAAACAAAAGGGCGGTATTGGTTTAAATAGCTTTTTAGACAGTTTTGTGAGTCAGATGGGTTTGGAATGTTAAAAACAGTGTGTACGCGGAGGAGGAAAGTTGTTTTGAGTGCAAAAACGTGGAAAAAAATGAATGTATAAGGAAAAGAAACAAAAGGGAGGTATTGGTTTAAATGGTCTTTTAGACGATTTTGTGAGTCAGATGGGTTCGGAATCATAAAAACAGTGTGTACGCGAAGGAGGAAAGTTGTTTTGAGTGCAAAAACGTGGAAAAAATGAATGTATAAGGAAAAGAAACAAAAGGGAGGTATTGGTTTAAATGGTCTTTTAGACGGTTTTGTGAGTCAGGTGGGTTCGGAATCATAAAAAAAGTTTGTACGAGAAGGAGGAAAGTTGGAAAAACGTGGAAAAAATGAATGTATAAGGAAAAGAAACAAAAGGGCGGTATTGGTTTAAATGGCCTTTTAGACGGTTTTGCGAGTCAGGTAGGTTCGGAATCATCAGAAAAGTGTGTACGCGAAGGAGGAAAGTTGTTTTGAGTGCAAAAACGTGGAAAAAATTATTGTATAACGAAAAAAAACATAAGGGCGGTATTGCTTTAAATGGCTTTTTAGACAGTTTTGTGATTCAGATGGGTTTGGAATCTTAAAAACAGTACGCGAAGAAGGAAAGTTGTCTTGAGTGCGAAAACGTGGAAAACTAAATGTATAAGGAAAAGAAACAAAAGGGAGGTATTGGTTTAAATGGTCTTTTAGACGATTTTGCGAGTCAGATGGGTTCGGAATCATAAAAATAGTGTGTACGCGAAGGAGGAAAGTTGTCTTGAGTGCAAAAACGTGAAGAAATGAATGTATAAGGAAAAGAAACAAAAGGGAGGTATTGGTTTAAATAGTCTTTTAGACAATTTTGTGAGACAGATGGGTTCGGAATCATAAAAACAGTGTGTACGCAAAGGAGGAAAGTTGTTTTGAGTGCCGAAACGTGGAAAAAATGAATGTATAAGGAAAAGAAACAAAAGAGAGGTATTGGTTTAAATGGTCTTTTAGACGATTTTGTGATTCAGATGGGTTCGGAATCATAAAAACAGTGTGTACGCGAAGGAGGAAAGTTGTTTTATGTGCAAAAACGTGGAAAAAATTAATGTATAACGAAAAAAAAACATAAGGGCGGTATTGGTTTAAATGGCATTTTAGACAGTTTTGTGATTCAGATGGGTTTGGAATCTTAAAAACAGTGTGTACGCGAAGGAGGAAAGTTGTCTTGAGTGCAAAAACGTGGAAAAAACGAATGTATAAGGAAAAGAAACAAAAGGGCGGTATTGGTTTAAATGGCCTTTTAGACGGTTTTTGTGAGTCAGGTGGGTTCGGATTCATAAAAAAAGTGTGTACGAGAAGGAGGAAAGTTGGAAAAACGTGGAAAAAATGAATGTATAAAGAAAAGAAACAAAAGGGCGGTATTGGTTTAAATGGCCTTTTTAACGATTTTGTGAGTCAGATGGGTTCGGAATCATAAAAAAAGTGTGTACGCGAAGGAGGAAAGTTGGAAAAACGTGGAAAAAATGAATGTATAAGGAAAAGAAACAAAAGGGCGGTATTGGTTTAAATGGCCTTTTTAACGATTTTGTGAGTCAGATGGGTTGGGAATCTTAAAAACAGTGTGTACGCGGAGGAGGAAAGTTGTTTTGAGTGCAAACACGTGGAAAAAATGAATGTATAAGGAAAAGAAACAAAAGGGAGGTATTGGTTTAAATGGGCTTTTAGACGATATTGTGAGTCAGATGGGTTCGGAATCATAAAAACAGTGTGTACGCGAAGGAGGAAAGTTGTCTTGAGTGCAAAAACGTGGAAAAAATGAATGTATAAGGAAAAGAAACAAAAGGCGGTATTGGTTTAAATGGCCTTTTTAACGATTTTGTGAGTCAGGTAGGTTCGGAATCATCAGAAAAGTGTGTACGCGAAGGAGGAAAGTTGTCTTGAGTGCCGAAACGTGGAAAAAATAAATGTATAACGAAAAGAAACAAAAGGGCGGTATTGGTTTAAATGGGCTTTTAGACGATATTGTGAGTCAGATGGGTTCGGAATCATAAAAACAGTGTGTACGCGAAGGAGGAAAGTTGTCTTGAGTGCAAAAACGTGGAAAAAACGAATGTATAAGGAAAAGAAACAAAAGGGACGTATTGGTTTAAATGGTCTTTTAGACGATTTTGTGAGACAGATGGGTTCGGAATCATAAAAACAGTGTTTACGCGAAGGATTAAAGTTGTTTTGAGTGCCGAAACGTGGAAAAAATTAATGTATAACGAAAAAAAACAAAAGGGTGGTATTGGTTTAAATAGCTTTTTAGACAGTTTTGTGAGTCAGATGGGTTTGGAATGTTAAAAACAGTGTGTACGCGGAGGAGGAAAGTTGTTTTGAGTGCAAAAACGTGGAAAAAAATGAATGTATAAGGAAAAGAAACAAAAGGGAGGTATTGGTTTAAATGGTCTTTTAGACGATTTTGTGAGTCAGATGGGTTCGGAATCATAAAAACAGTGTGTACGCGAAGGAGGAAAGTTGTTTTGAGTGCAAAAACGTGGAAAAAATGAATGTATAAGGAAAAGAAACAAAAGGGAGGTATTGGTTTAAATGGTCTTTTAGACGGTTTTGTGAGTCAGGTGGGTTCGGAATCATAAAAAAAGTTTGTACGAGAAGGAGGAAAGTTGGAAAAACGTGGAAAAAATGAATGTATAAGGAAAAGAAACAAAAGGGCGGTATTGGTTTAAATGGCCTTTTAGACGGTTTTGCGAGTCAGGTAGGTTCGGAATCATCAGAAAAGTGTGTACGCGAAGGAGGAAAGTTGTCTTGAGTGCAAAAACGCGGTAAAAATGAATGTATAAGGAAAAGAAACAAAAGGGAGGTTTTGGTTTAAATGGTGTTTTAGACGATTTTGTGAGACAGATGGGTTCGGAATCACAAAAACAGTGTGTACGCGAAGGATTAAAGTTGTTTTGAGTGCCGAAACGTGGAAAAAATTAATGTATAACGAAAAAAAACAAAAGGGCGGTATTGGTTTAAATAGCTTTTTAGACAGTTTTGTGATTCAGATGGGTTTGGAATCTTAAAAACAGTGTGTACGCGAAGAAGGAAAGTTGTCTTGAGTGCGAAAACGTGGAAAACTAAATGTATAAGGAAAAGAAACAAAAGGGAGGTATTGGTTTAAATGGTCTTTTAGACGATTTTGCGAGTCAGATGGGTTCGGAATCATAAAAATAGTGTGTACGCGAAGGAGGAAAGTTGTCTTGAGTGCAAAAACGTGAAGAAATGAATGTATAAGGAAAAGAAACAAAAGGGACGTATTGGTTTAAATGGTCTTTTAGACGATTTTGTGAGACAGATGGTTTCGGAATCATAAAAACAGTGCGTACGCGAAGGATTAAAGTTGTTTTGAATGCCGAAACGTGGAAAAAATTAATGTATAACGAAAAAAAACAAAAGGGCGGTATTGGTTTAAATAGCTTTTTAGACAGTTTTGTGATTCAGATGGGTTTGGAATCTTAAAAACAGTCTGTACGCGAAGAAGGAAAGTTGTCTTGAGTGCGAAAACGTGGAAAAGTGAATGTATAAGGAAAAGAAACATAAGGGCGGTATTGGTTTAAATGGCATTTTAGACAGTTTTGTGATTCAGATGGGTTTGGAATCTTAAAAACAGTGTGTACGCGAAGGAGGAAAGTTGTCTTGAGTGCAAAAACGTGGAAAAAATGAATGTATAAGGAAAAGAAACAAAAGGGACGTATTGGTTTAAATGGTCTTTTAGACGATTTTGTGAGACAGATGGGTTCGGAATCATAAAAACAGTGTGTACGCGAAGGATTAAAGTTGTTTTGAGTGCCGAAACGTGGAAAAAATTAATGTATAACGAAAAAAAACAAAAGGGCGGTATTGGTTTAAATAGCTTTTTAGACAGTTTTGTGATTCAGATGGGTTTGGAATCATAAAAACAGTGTGTACGCGAAGAAGAAAAGTTGTCTTGAGTGCAAAAACGTGGAAAAAATGAATGTATAAAGAAAAGAAACAAAAGGGAGGTATTGGTTTAAATGGTCTTTTAGACGATTTTGTGAGACAGATGGGTTCGGAATCATAACAACAGTGTGTACGCAAAGGAGGAAAGTTGTTTTGAGTGCCGAAACGTGGAAAAAATTAATGTATAACGAAAAAAAACAAAAGGGCGGTATTGGTTTAAATAGCTTTTTAGACAGTTTTGTGAGTCAGATGGGTTCGGAATGTTAAAAACAGTGTGTACGCGGAGGAGGAAAGTTGTTTTGAGTGCAAAAACGTGGAAAAAAATGAATGTATAAGGAAAAGAAACAAAAGGGAGGTATTGGTTTAAATAGTCTTTTAGACGATTTTGTGAGACAGATGGGTTCGGAATCATAAAAAAAGTGTGTACGCGAAGGAGGAAAGTTGTTTTGAGTGCAAAAACGTGGAAAAAATGAATGTATAAGGAAAAGAAACAAAAGGGAGGTATTGGTTTAAATAGGTTTTTAGACAGTTTTGTGAGTCAGATGGGTTTGGAATGTTAAAAACAGTGTGTACGCGGAGGAGGAAAGTTGTTTTGAGTGCAAAAACGTGGAAAAAAATGAATGTATAAGGAAAAGAAACAAAAGGGAGGTATTGGTTTAAATGGTCTTTTAGACGATTTTGTGAGTCAGATGGGTTCGGAATCATAAAAACAGTGTGTACGCGAAGGAGGAAAGTTGTTTTGAGTGCAAAAACGTGGAAAAAATGAATGTATAAGGAAAAGAAACAAAAGGGAGGTATTGGTTTAAATGGTCTTTTAGACGGTTTTGTGAGTCAGGTGGGTTCGGAATCATAAAAAAAGTTTGTACGAGAAGGAGGAAAGTTGGAAAAACGTGGAAAAAATGAATGTATAAGGAAAAGAAACAAAAGGGCGGTATTGGTTAAAATGGCCTTTTAGACGGTTTTGCGAGTCAGGTAGGTTCGGAATCATCAGAAAAGTGTGTACAAGGAGGAATGTTGTTTTGAATGCAAAAACGTGGAAAAAACGAATGTATAAGGAAAAGAAACAAAAGGGAGGTATTGGTTTAAATGGCCTTTTTAACGATTTTGTGAGTCAGATGGGTTCGGAATCATAAAAAAAGTGTGTACGCGAAGGAGGAAAATTGTTTTGAGTGCAAAAACGTGGAAAAAATGAATGTATAAGGAAAAGAAACAAAAGGGCTGTATTGGTTTAAATGGCTTTTTAGACAGTTTTGTGAGTCAGATGGGTTGGGAATCTTAAAAACAGTGTGTACGCGAAGGAGGAAAGTTGTCTTGAGTGCAAAAACGCGGTAAAAATGAATGTATAAGGAAAAGAAACAAAAGGGAGGTTTTGGTTTAAATGGTCTTTTAGGCGATTTTGTAAGTCAGATGGGTTCGGAATCATAAAAACAGTGTGTACGCGAAGGAGGAAAGTTGTTTTGAGTGCAAAAACGTGGAAAAAATGAATGTATAAGGAAAAGAAACAAAAGGGAGGTATTGGTTTAAATGGCATTTTAGACAGTTTTGTGATTCAGATGGGTTTGGAATCTTAAAAACAGTGTGTACGCGAAGAAGGAAAGTTGTCTTGAGTGCGAAAACGTGGAAAACTAAATGTATAAGGAAAAGAAACAAAAGGGAGGTATTGGTTTAAATGGTCTTTTAGACGATTTTGCGAGTCAGATGGGTTCGGAATCATAAAAATAGTGTGTACGCGAAGGAGGAAAGTTGTCTTGAGTGCAAAAACGTGAAGAAATGAATGTATAAGGAAAAGAAACAAAAGGGAGGTATTGGTTTAAATAGTCTTTTAGACAATTTTGTGAGACAGATGGGTTCGGAATCATAAAAACAGTGTGTACGCAAAGGAGGAAAGTTGTTTTGAGTGCCGAAACGTGGAAAAAATGAATGTATAAGGAAAAGAAACAAAAGAGAGGTATTGGTTTAAATGGTCTTTTAGACGATTTTGTGATTCAGATGGGTTCGGAATCATAAAAACAGTGTGTACGCGAAGGAGGAAAGTTGTTTTATGTGCAAAAACGTGGAAAAAATTAATGTATAACGAAAAAAAAACATAAGGGCGGTATTGGTTTAAATGGCATTTTAGACAGTTTTGTGATTCAGATGGGTTTGGAATCTTAAAAACAGTGTGTACGCGAAGGAGGAAAGTTGTCTTGAGTGCAAAAACGTGGAAAAAACGAATGTATAAGGAAAAGAAACAAATGGGCGGTATTGGTTTAAATGGCCTTTTAGACGGTTTTTGTGAGTCAGGTGGGTTCGGATTCATAAAAAAAGTGTGTACGAGAAGGAGGAAAGTTGGAAAAACGTGGAAAAAATGAATGTATAAAGAAAAGAAACAAAAGGGCGGTATTGGTTTAAATGGCCTTTTTAACGATTTTGTGAGTCAGATGGGTTCGGAATCATAAAAAAAGTGTGTACGCGAAGGAGGAAAGTTGGAAAAACGTGGAAAAAATGAATGTATAAGGAAAAGAAACAAAAGGGCTGTATTGGTTTAAATGGCCTTTTTAACGATTTTGTGAGTCAGATGGGTTGGGAATCTTAAAAACAGTGTGTACGCGGAGGAGGAAAGTTGTTTTGAGTGCAAACACGTGGAAAAAATGAATGTATAAGGAAAAGAAACAAAAGGGAGGTATTGGTTTAAATGGGCTTTTAGACGATATTGTGAGTCAGATGGGTTCGGAATCATAAAAACAGTGTGTACGCGAAGGAGGAAAGTTGTCTTGAGTGCCGAAACGTGGAAAAAATTAATGTATAACGAAAAAAAACAAAAGGGCGAAATTGGTTTAAATAGCTTTTTAGACAGTTTTGTGAGTCAGATGGGTTTGGAATGTTAAAAACAGTGTGTACGCGGAGGAGGAAAGTTGTTTTGAGTGCAAAAACGTGGAAAAAAATGAATGTATAAGGAAAAGAAACAAAAGGGAGGTATTGGTTTAAATGGTCTTTTAGACGATTTTGTGAGTCAGATGGGTTCGGAATCATAAAAACAGTGTGTACGCGAAGGAGGAAAGTTGTTTTGAGTGCAAAAACGTGGAAAAAATGAATGTATAAGGAAAAGAAACAAAAGGGAGGTATTGGTTTAAATGGTCTTTTAGACGGTTTTGTGAGTCAGGTGGGTTCGGAAACATAAAAAAAGTTTGTACGAGAAGGAGGAAAGTTGGAAAAACGTGGAAAAAATGAATGTATAAGGAAAAGAAACAAAAGGGCGGTATTGGTTTAAATGGCCTTTTAGACGGTTTTGCGAGTCAGGTAGGTTCGGAATCATCAGAAAAGTGTGTACGCGAAGGAGGAAAGTTGTTTTGAGTGCAAAAACGTGGAAAAAATTATTGTATAACGAAAAAAAACATAAGGGCGGTATTGCTTAAATGGCTTTTTAGACAGTTTTGTGATTCAGATGGGTTTGGAATCTTAAAAACAGTGTGTACGCGAAGGAGGAAAGTTGTCTTGAGTGCAAAAATGTGGAAAAAATGAATGTATAAGGAATAGAAACAAAAGGGAGGTATTGGTTTAAATGGTCTTTTAGACGATTTTGCGAGTCAGATGGGTTCGGAATCATAAAAATAGTGTGTACGCGAAGGAGGAAAGTTGTCTTGAGTGCAAAAACGTGGAAAAAATGAATGTATAAGGAAAAGAAACAAAAGGGACGTATTGGTTTAAATGGTCTTTTAGACGATTTTGTGAGACAGATGGGTTCGGAATCATAAAAACAGTGTGTACGCGAAGGATTAAAGTTGTTTTGAGTGCCGAAACGTGGAAAAAATTAATGTATAACGAAAAAAAACAAAAGGGCGGTATTGGTTTAAATAGCTTTTTAGACAGTTTTGTGATTCAGATGGGTTTGGAATCTTAAAAACAGTGTGTACGCGAAGAAGGAAAGTTGTCTTGAGTGCGAAAACGTGGAAAACTAAATGTATAAGGAAAAGAAACAAAAGGGAGGTATTGGTTTAAATGGTCTTTTAGACGATTTTGCGAGTCAGATGGGTTCGGAATCATAAAAATAGTGTGTACGCGAAGGAGGAAAGTTGTCTTGAGTGCAAAAACGTGAAGAAATGAATGTATAAGGAAAAGAAACAAAAGGGACGTATTGGTTTAAATGGTCTTTTAGACGATTTTGTGAGACAGATGGGTTCGGAATCATAAAAACAGTGCGTACGCGAAGGATTAAAGTTGTTTTGAATGCCGAAACGTGGAAAAAATTAATGTATAACGAAAAAAAACAAAAGGGCGGTATTGGTTTAAATAGCTTTTTAGACAGTTTTGTGATTCAGATGGGTTTGGAATCTTAAAAACAGTGTGTACGCGAAGAAGGAAAGTTGTCTTGAGTGCGAAAACGTGGAAAAGTGAATGTATAAGGAAAAGAAACATAAGGGCGGTATTGGTTTAAATGGCATTTTAGACAGTTTTGTGATTCAGATGGGTTTGGAATCTTAAAAACAGTGTGTACGCGAAGGAGGAAAGTTGTCTTGAGTGCAAAAACGTGGAAAAAATGAATGTATAAGGAAAAGAAACAAAAGGGACGTATTGGTTTAAATGGTCTTTTAGACGATTTTGTGAGACAGATGGGTTCGGAATCATAAAAACAGTGTGTACGCAAAGGAGGAAAGTTGTTTTGAGTGCCGAAACGTGGAAAAAATTAATGTATAACGAAAAAAAACAAAAGGGCGGTATTGGTTTAAATAGCTTTTTAGACAGTTTTGTGAGTCAGATGGGTTCGGAATGTTAAAAACAGTGTGTACGCGGAGGAGGAAAGTTCTTTGAGTGCAAAAACGTGGAAAAAAATGAATGTATAAGGAAAAGAAACAAAAGGGAGGTATTGGTTTAAATGGTCTTTTAGACGATTTTGTGAGTCAGATGGGTTCGGAATCATAAAAACAGTGTGTACGCGAAGGAGGAAAGTTGTTTTGAGTGCAAAAACGTGGAAAAAAATGAATGTATAACGAAAAAAAAACATAAGGGCGGTATTGGTTTAAATGGCATTTTAGACAGTTTTGTGATTCAGATGGGTTTGGAATCTTAAAAACAGTGTGTACGCGAAGGAGGAAAGTTGTCTTGAGTGCAAAAACGTGGAAAAAACGAATGTATAAGGAAAAGAAACAAATGGGCGGTATTGGTTTAAATGGCCTTTTAGACGGTTTTTGTGAGTCAGGTGGGTTCGGATTCATAAAAAAAGTGTGTACGAGAAGGAGGAAAGTTGGAAAAACGTGGAAAAAATGAATGTATAAAGAAAAGAAACAAAAGGGCGGTATTGGTTTAAATGGCCTTTTTAACGATTTTGTGAGTCAGATGGGTTCGGAATCATAAAAAAAGTGTGTACGCGAAGGAGGAAAGTTGGAAAAACGTGGAAAAAATGAATGTATAAGGAAAAGAAACAAAAGGGCTGTATTGGTTTAAATGGCCTTTTTAACGATTTTGTGAGTCAGATGGGTTGGGAATCTTAAAAACAGTGTGTACGCGGAGGAGGAAAGTTGTTTTGAGTGCAAACACGTGGAAAAAATGAATGTATAAGGAAAAGAAACAAAAGGGAGGTATTGGTTTAAATGGGCTTTTAGACGATATTGTGAGTCAGATGGGTTCGGAATCATAAAAACAGTGTGTACGCGAAGGAGGAAAGTTGTCTTGAGTGCCGAAACGTGGAAAAAATTAATGTATAACGAAAAAAAACAAAAGGGCGGTATTGGTTTAAATAGCTTTTTAGACAGTTTTGTGAGTCAGATGGGTTTGGAATGTTAAAAACAGTGTGTACGCGGAGGAGGAAAGTTGTTTTGAGTGCAAAAACGTGGAAAAAAATGAATGTATAAGGAAAAGAAACAAAAGGGAGGTATTGGTTTAAATGGTCTTTTAGACGATTTTGTGAGTCAGATGGGTTCGGAATCATAAAAACAGTGTGTACGCGAAGGAGGAAAGTTGTTTTGAGTGCAAAAACGTGGAAAAAATGAATGTATAAGGAAAAGAAACAAAAGGGAGGTATTGGTTTAAATGGTCTTTTAGACGGTTTTGTGAGTCAGGTGGGTTCGGAATCATAAAAAAAGTTTGTACGAGAAGGAGGAAAGTTGGAAAACGTGGAAAAAATGAATGTATAAGGAAAAGAAACAAAAGGGCGGTATTGGTTTAAATGGCCTTTTAGACGGTTTTGCGAGTCAGGTAGGTTCGGAATCATCAGAAAAGTGTGTACGCGAAGGAGGAAAGTTGTTTTGAGTGCAAAAACGTGGAAAAAATTATTGTATAACGAAAAAAAACATAAGGGCGGTATTGCTTTAAATGGCTTTTTAGACAGTTTTGTGATTCAGATGGGTTTGGAATCTTAAAAACAGTGTGTACGCGAAGGAGGAAAGTTGTCTTGAGTGCAAAAATGTGGAAAAAATGAATGTATAAGGAATAGAAACAAAAGGGAGGTATTGGTTTAAATGGTCTTTTAGACGATTTTGCGAGTCAGATGGGTTCGGAATCATAAAAATAGTGTGTACGCGAAGGAGGAAAGTTGTCTTGAGTGCAAAAACGTGGAAAAAATGAATGTATAAGGAAAAGAAACAAAAGGGACGTATTGGTTTAAATGGTCTTTTAGACGATTTTGTGAGACAGATGGGTTCGGAATCATAAAAACAGTGTGTACGCGAAGGATTAAAGTTGTTTTGAGTGCCGAAACGTGGAAAAAATTAATGTATAACGAAAAAAAACAAAAGGGCGGTATTGGTTTAAATAGCTTTTTAGACAGTTTTGTGATTCAGATGGGTTTGGAATCTTAAAAACAGTGTGTACGCGAAGAAGGAAAGTTGTCTTGAGTGCGAAAACGTGGAAAACTAAATGTATAAGGAAAAGAAACAAAAGGGAGGTATTGGTTTAAATGGTCTTTTAGACGATTTTGCGAGTCAGATGGGTTCGGAATCATAAAAATAGTGTGTACGCGAAGGAGGAAAGTTGTCTTGAGTGCAAAAACGTGAAGAAATGAATGTATAAGGAAAAGAAACAAAAGGGAGGTTTTGGTTTAAATGGTCTTTTAGACGATTTTGTGAGACAGATGGGTTCGGAATCATAAAAACAGTGCGTACGCGAAGGATTAAAGTTGTTTTGAATGCCGAAACGTGGAAAAAATTAATGTATAACGAAAAAAAACAAAAGGGCGGTATTGGTTTAAATAGCTTTTTAGACAGTTTTGTGATTCAGATGGGTTTGGAATCTTAAAAACAGTGTGTACGCGAAGAAGGAAAGTTGTCTTGAGTGCGAAAACGTGGAAAAGTGAATGTATAAGGAAAAGAAACATAAGGGCGGTATTGGTTTAAATGGCATTTTAGACAGTTTTGTGATTCAGATGGGTTTGGAATCTTAAAAACAGTGTGTACGCGAAGGAGGAAAGTTGTCTTGAGTGCAAAAACGTGGAAAAAATGAATGTATAAGGAAAAGAAACAAAAGGGACGTATTGGTTTAAATGGTCTTTTAGACGATTTTGTGAGACAGATGGGTTCGGAATCATAAAAACAGTGTGTACGCAAAGGAGAAAAGTTGTTTTGAGTGCCGAAACGTGGAAAAAATTAATGTATAACGAAAAAAAACAAAAGGGCGGTATTGGTTTAAATAGCTTTTTAGACAGTTTTGTGAGTCAGATGGGTTCGGAATGTTAAAAACAGTGTGTACGCGGAGGAGGAAAGTTGTTTTGAGTGCAAAAACGTGGAAAAAAATGAATGTATAAGGAAAAGAAACAAAAGGGAGGTATTGGTTTAAATAGTCTTTTAGACGATTTTGTGAGACAGATGGGTTCGGAATCATAAAAAAAGTGTGTACGCGAAGGAGGAAAGTTGTTTTGAGTGCAAAAACGTGGAAAAAATGAATGTATAAGGAAAAGAAACAAAAGGGAGGTATTGGTTTAAATAGCTTTTTAGACAGTTTTGTGAGTCAGATGGGTTTGGAATGTTAAAAACAGTGTGTACGCGGAGGAGGAAAGTTGTTTTGAGTGCAAAAACGTGGAAAAAAATGAATGTATAAGGAAAAGAAACAAAAGGGAGGTATTGGTTTAAATGGTCTTTTAGACGATTTTGTGAGTCAGATGGGTTCGGAATCATAAAAACAGTGTGTACGCGAAGGAGGAAAGTTGTTTTGAGTGCAAAAACGTGGAAAAAATGAATGTATAAGGAAAAGAAACAAAAGGGAGGTATTGGTTTAAATGGTCTTTTAGACGGTTTTGTGAGTCAGGTGGGTTCGGAATCATAAAAAAAGTTTGTACGAGAAGGAGGAAAGTTGGAAAAACGTGGAAAAAATGAATGTATAAGGAAAAGAAACAAAAGGGCGGTATTGGTTTAAATGGCCTTTTAGACGGTTTTGCGAGTCAGGTAGGTTCGGAATCATCAGAAAAGTGTGTACAAGGAGGAATGTTGTTTTGAATGCAAAAACGTGGAAAAAACGAATGTATAAGGAAAAGAAACAAAAGGGAGGTATTGGTTTAAATGGCCTTTTTAACGATTTTGTGAGTCAGATGGGTTCGGAATCATAAAAAAAGTGTGTACGCGAAGGAGGAAAATTGTTTTGAGTGCAAAAACGTGGAAAAAATGAATGTATAAGGAAAAGAAACAAAAGGGCTGTATTGGTTTAAATGGCTTTTTAGACAGTTTTGTGAGTCAGATGGGTTGGGAATCTTAAAAACAGTGTGTACGCGAAGGAGGAAAGTTGTCTTGAGTGCAAAAACGCGGTAAAAATGAATGTATAAGGAAAAGAAACAAAAGGGAGGTATTGGTTTAAATGGCCTTTTTAACGATTTTGTGAGTCAGATGGGTTCGGAATCATAAAAAAAGTGTGTACGCGAAGGAGGAAAGTTGTCTTGAGTGCAAAAACGTGGAAAAAATGAATGTATAAGGAAAAGAAACAAAAGGGAGGTATTGGTTTAAATGGCATTTTAGACAGTTTTGTGATTCAGATGGGTTTGGAATCTTAAAAACAGTGTGTACGCGAAGAAGGAAAGTTGTCTTGAGTGCGAAAACGTGGAAAACTAAATGTATAAGGAAAAGAAACAAAAGGGAGGTATTGGTTTAAATGGTCTTTTAGACGATTTTGCGAGTCAGATGGGTTCGGAATCATAAAAATAGTGTGTACGCGAAGGAGGAAAGTTGTCTTGAGTGCAAAAACGTGAAGAAATGAATGTATAAGGAAAAGAAACAAAAGGGAGGTATTGGTTTAAATAGTCTTTTAGACAATTTTGTGAGACAGATGGGTTCGGAATCATAAAAACAGTGTGTACGCAAAGGAGGAAAGTTGTTTTGAGTGCCGAAACGTGGAAAAAATGAATGTATAAGGAAAAGAAACAAAAGAGAGGTATTGGTTTAAATGGTCTTTTAGACGATTTTGTGATTCAGATGGGTTCGGAATCATAAAAACAGTGTGTACGCGAAGGAGGAAAGTTGTTTTATGTGCAAAAACGTGGAAAAAATTAATGTATAACGAAAAAAAAACATAAGGGCGGTATTGGTTTAAATGGCATTTTAGACAGTTTTGTGATTCAGATGGGTTTGGAATCTTAAAAACAGTGTGTACGCGAAGGAGGAAAGTTGTCTTGAGTGCAAAAACGTGGAAAAAACGAATGTATAAGGAAAAGAAACAAATGGGCGGTATTGGTTTAAATGGCCTTTTAGACGGTTTTTGTGAGTCAGGTGGGTTCGGATTCATAAAAAAAGTGTGTACGAGAAGGAGGAAAGTTGGAAAAACGTGGAAAAAATGAATGTATAAAGAAAAGAAACAAAAGGGCGGTATTGGTTTAAATGGCCTTTTTAACGATTTTGTGAGTCAGATGGGTTCGGAATCATAAAAAAAGTGTGTACGCGAAGGAGGAAAGTTGGAAAAACGTGGAAAAAATGAATGTATAAGGAAAAGAAACAAAAGGGCTGTATTGGTTTAAATGGCCTTTTTAACGATTTTGTGAGTCAGATGGGTTGGGAATCTTAAAAACAGTGTGTACGCGGAGGAGGAAAGTTGTTTTGAGTGCAAACACGTGGAAAAAATGAATGTATAAGGAAAAGAAACAAAAGGGAGGTATTGGTTTAAATGGGCTTTTAGACGATATTGTGAGTCAGATGGGTTCGGAATCATAAAAACAGTGTGTACGCGAAGGAGGAAAGTTGTCTTGAGTGCAAAAACGTGGAAAAAATGAATGTATAAGGAAAAGAAACAAAAGGGCGGTATTGGTTTAAATGGCCTTTTTAACGATTTTGTGAGTCAGGTGGGTTCGGAATCATAAAAAAAGTGTGTACGAGAAGGAGGAAAGTTGGAAAAACGTGGAAAAAATGAATGTATAAGGAAAAGAAACAAAAGGGCGGTATTGGTTTAAATGGCCTTTTAGACGGTTTTGTGAGTCAGGTAGGTTCGGAATCATCAGAAAAGTGTGTACGCGAAGGAGGAAAGTTGTCTTGAGTGCCGATACATGGAAAAAATAAATGTATAACGAAAAGAAACAAAAGGGCGGTATTGGTTTAAATGGGCTTTTAGACGATATTGTGAGTCAGATGGGTTCGGAATCATAAAAACAGTGTGTACGCGAAGGAGGAAAGTTGTCTTGAGTGCAAAAACGTGGAAAAAACGAATGTATAAGGAAAAGAAACAAAAGGGACGTATTGGTTTAAATGGTCTTTTAGACGATTTTGTGAGACAGATGGGTTCGGAATCATAAAAACAGTGTGTACGCGAAGGATTAAAGTTGTTTTGAGTGCCGAAACGTGGAAAAAATTAATGTATAACGAAAAAAAACAAAAGGGCGGTATTGGTTTAAATAGCTTTTTAGACAGTTTTGTGAGTCAGATGGGTTTGGAATGTTAAAAACAGTGTGTACGCGGAGGAGGAAAGTTGTTTTGAGTGCAAAAACGTGGAAAAAAATGAATGTATAAGGAAAAGAAACAAAAGGGAGGTATTGGTTTAAATGGTCTTTTAGACGATTTTGTGAGTCAGATGGGTTCGGAATCATAAAAACAGTGTGTACGCGAAGGAGGAAAGTTGTTTTGAGTGCAAAAACGTGGAAAAAATGAATGTATAAGGAAAAGAAACAAAAGGGAGGTATTGGTTTAAATGGTCTTTTAGACGGTTTTGTGAGTCAGGTGGGTTCGGAATCATAAAAAAAGTTTGTACGAGAAGGAGGAAAGTTGGAAAAACGTGGAAAAAATGAATGTATAAGGAAAAGAAACAAAAGGGCGGTATTGGTTTAAATGGCCTTTTAGACGGTTTTGCGAGTCAGGTAGGTTCGGAATCATCAGAAAAGTGTGTACGCGAAGGAGGAAAGTTGTTTTGAGTGCAAAAACGTGGAAAAAATTATTGTATAACGAAAAAAAACATAAGGGCGGTATTGCTTTAAATGGCTTTTTAGACAGTTTTGTGATTCAGATGGGTTTGGAATCTTAAAAACAGTGTGTACGCGAAGAAGGAAAGTTGTCTTGAGTGCGAAAACGTGGAAAACTAAATGTATAAGGAAAAGAAACAAAAGGGAGGTATTGGTTTAAATGGTCTTTTAGACGATTTTGCGAGTCAGATGGGTTCGGAATCATAAAAATAGTGTGTACGCGAAGGAGGAAAGTTGTCTTGAGTGCAAAAACGTGAAGAAATGAATGTATAAGGAAAAGAAACAAAAGGGAGGTATTGGTTTAAATAGTCTTTTAGACAATTTTGTGAGACAGATGGGTTCGGAATCATAAAAACAGTGTGTACGCAAAGGAGGAAAGTTGTTTTGAGTGCCGAAACGTGGAAAAAATGAATGTATAAGGAAAAGAAACAAAAGAGAGGTATTGGTTTAAATGGTCTTTTAGACGATTTTGTGATTCAGATGGGTTCGGAATCATAAAAACAGTGTGTACGCGAAGGAGGAAAGTTGTTTTATGTGCAAAAACGTGGAAAAAATTAATGTATAACGAAAAAAAAACATAAGGGCGGTATTGGTTTAAATGGCATTTTAGACAGTTTTGTGATTCAGATGGGTTTGGAATCTTAAAAACAGTGTGTACGCGAAGGAGGAAAGTTGTCTTGAGTGCAAAAACGTGGAAAAAACGAATGTATAAGGAAAAGAAACAAAAGGGCGGTATTGGTTTAAATGGCCTTTTAGACGGTTTTTGTGAGTCAGGTGGGTTCGGATTCATAAAAAAAGTGTGTACGAGAAGGAGGAAAGTTGGAAAAACGTGGAAAAAATGAATGTATAAAGAAAAGAAACAAAAGGGCGGTATTGGTTTAAATGGCCTTTTTAACGATTTTGTGAGTCAGATGGGTTCGGAATCATAAAAAAAGTGTGTACGCGAAGGAGGAAAGTTGGAAAAACGTGGAAAAAATGAATGTATAAGGAAAAGAAACAAAAGGGCGGTATTGGTTTAAATGGCCTTTTTAACGATTTTGTGAGTCAGATGGGTTGGGAATCTTAAAAACAGTGTGTACGCGGAGGAGGAAAGTTGTTTTGAGTGCAAACACGTGGAAAAAATGAATGTATAAGGAAAAGAAACAAAAGGGAGGTATTGGTTTAAATGGGCTTTTAGACGATATTGTGAGTCAGATGGGTTCGGAATCATAAAAACAGTGTGTACGCGAAGGAGGAAAGTTGTCTTGAGTGCAAAAACGTGGAAAAAATGAATGTATAAGGAAAAGAAACAAAAGGGCGGTATTGGTTTAAATGGCCTTTTTAACGATTTTGTGAGTCAGGTGGGTTCGGAATCATAAAAAAAGTGTGTACGAGAAGGAGGAAAGTTGGAAAAACGTGGAAAAAATGAATGTATAAGGAAAAGAAACAAAAGGGCGGTATTGGTTTAAATGGCCTTTTAGACGGTTTTGTGAGTCAGGTAGGTTCGGAATCATCAGAAAAGTGTGTACGCGAAGGAGGAAAGTTGTCTTGAGTGCCGAAACGTGGAAAAAATAAATGTATAACGAAAAGAAACAAAAGGGCGGTATTGGTTTAAATGGGCTTTTAGACGATATTGTGAGTCAGATGGGTTCGGAATCATAAAAACAGTGTGTACGCGAAGGAGGAAAGTTGTCTTGAGTGCAAAAACGTGGAAAAAACGAATGTATAAGGAAAAGAAACAAAAGGGACGTATTGGTTTAAATGGTCTTTTAGACGATTTTGTGAGACAGATGGGTTCGGAATCATAAAAACAGTGTTTACGCGAAGGATTAAAGTTGTTTTGAGTGCCGAAACGTGGAAAAAATTAATGTATAACGAAAAAAAACAAAAGGGTGGTATTGGTTTAAATAGCTTTTTAGACAGTTTTGTGAGTCAGATGGGTTTGGAATGTTAAAAACAGTGTGTACGCGGAGGAGGAAAGTTGTTTTGAGTGCAAAAACGTGGAAAAAAATGAATGTATAAGGAAAAGAAACAAAAGGGAGGTATTGGTTTAAATGGTCTTTTAGACGATTTTGTGAGTCAGATGGGTTCGGAATCATAAAAACAGTGTGTACGCGAAGGAGGAAAGTTGTTTTGAGTGCAAAAACGTGGAAAAAATGAATGTATAAGGAAAAGAAACAAAAGGGAGGTATTGGTTTAAATGGTCTTTTAGACGGTTTTGTGAGTCAGGTGGGTTCGGAATCATAAAAAAAGTTTGTACGAGAAGGAGGAAAGTTGGAAAAACGTGGAAAAAATGAATGTATAAGGAAAAGAAACAAAAGGGCGGTATTGGTTTAAATGGCCTTTTAGACGGTTTTGCGAGTCAGGTAGGTTCGGAATCATCAGAAAAGTGTGTACGCGAAGGAGGAAAGTTGTCTTGAGTGCAAAAACGCGGTAAAAATGAATGTATAAGGAAAAGAAACAAAAGGGAGGTTTTGGTTTAAATGGTCTTTTAGGCGATTTTGTGAGTCAGATGGGTTCGGAATCATAAAAACAGTGTGTACGCGAAGGAGGAAAGTTGTTTTGAGTGCAAAAACGTGGAAAAAATTATTGTATAACGAAAAAAAACATAAGGGCGGTATTGCTTTAAATGGCTTTTTAGACAGTTTTGTGATTCAGATGGGTTTGGAATCTTAAAAACAGTGTGTACGCGAAGGAGGAAAGTTGTCTTGAGTGCAAAAATGTGGAAAAAATGAATGTATAAGGAATAGAAACAAAAGGGAGGTATTGGTTTAAATGGTCTTTTAGACGATTTTGCGAGTCAGATGGGTTCGGAATCATAAAAATAGTGTGTACGCGAAGGAGGAAAGTTGTCTTGAGTGCAAAAACGTGGAAAAAATGAATGTATAAGGAAAAGAAACAAAAGGGACGTATTGGTTTAAATGGTGTTTTAGACGATTTTGTGAGACAGATGGGTTCGGAATCATAAAAACAGTGTGTACGCGAAGGATTAAAGTTGTTTTGAGTGCCGAAACGTGGAAAAAATTAATGTATAACGAAAAAAAACAAAAGGGCGGTATTGGTTTAAATAGCTTTTTAGACAGTTTTGTGATTCAGATGGGTTTGGAATCTTAAAAACAGTGTGTACGCGAAGAAGGAAAGTTGTCTTGAGTGCGAAAACGTGGAAAACTAAATGTAT
This sequence comes from Salticus scenicus, assembly GCA_963930645.1. Taxonomy (NCBI): domain Eukaryota; kingdom Metazoa; phylum Arthropoda; class Arachnida; order Araneae; family Salticidae; genus Salticus; species Salticus scenicus. The sequence continues at coordinate 309,483,534 of OZ005655.1, forward strand.
AAGGAAAAGAAACAAAAGGGAGGTATTGGTTTAAATGGTCTTTTAGACGATTTTGCGAGTCAGATGGGTTCGGAATCATAAAAATAGTGTGTACGCGAAGGAGGAAAGTTGTCTTGAGTGCAAAAACGTGAAGAAATGAATGTATAAGGAAAAGAAACAAAAGGGACGTATTGGTTTAAATGGTCTTTTAGACGATTTTGTGAGACAGATGGTTTCGGAATCATAAAAACAGTGCGTACGCGAAGGATTAAAGTTGTTTTGAATGCCGAAACGTGGAAAAAATTAATGTATAACGAAAAAAAACAAAAGGGCGGTATTGGTTTAAATAGCTTTTTAGACAGTTTTGTGATTCAGATGGGTTTGGAATCTTAAAAACAGTGTGTACGCGAAGAAGGAAAGTTGTCTTGAGTGCGAAAACGTGGAAAAGTGAATGTATAAGGAAAAGAAACATAAGGGCGGTATTGGTTTAAATGGCATTTTAGACAGTTTTGTGATTCAGATGGGTTTGGAATCTTAAAAACAGTGTGTACGCGAAGGAGGAAAGTTGTCTTGAGTGCAAAAACGTGGAAAAAATGAATGTATAAGGAAAAGAAACAAAAGGGACGTATTGGTTTAAATGGTCTTTTAGACGATTTTGTGAGACAGATGGGTTCGGAATCATAAAAACAGTGTGTACGCGAAGGATTAAAGTTGTTTTGAGTGCCGAAACGTGGAAAAAATTAATGTATAACGAAAAAAAACAAAAGGGCGGTATTGGTTTAAATAGCTTTTTAGACAGTTTTGTGATTCAGATGGGTTTGGAATCATAAAAACAGTGTGTACGCGAAGAAGAAAAGTTGTCTTGAGTGCAAAAACGTGGAAAAAATGAATGTATAAAGAAAAGAAACAAAAGGGAGGTATTGGTTTAAATGGTCTTTTAGACGATTTTGTGAGACAGATGGGTTCGGAATCATAACAACAGTGTGTACGCAAAGGAGGAAAGTTGTTTTGAGTGCCGAAACGTGGAAAAAATTAATGTATAACGAAAAAAAACAAAAGGGCGGTATTGGTTTAAATAGCTTTTTAGACAGTTTTGTGAGTCAGATGGGTTCGGAATGTTAAAAACAGTGTGTACGCGGAGGAGGAAAGTTGTTTTGAGTGCAAAAACGTGGAAAAAAATGAATGTATAAGGAAAAGAAACAAAAGGGAGGTATTGGTTTAAATAGTCTTTTAGACGATTTTGTGAGACAGATGGGTTCGGAATCATAAAAAAAGTGTGTACGCGAAGGAGGAAAGTTGTTTTGAGTGCAAAAACGTGGAAAAAATGAATGTATAAGGAAAAGAAACAAAAGGGAGGTATTGGTTTAAATAGCTTTTTAGACAGTTTTGTGAGTCAGATGGGTTTGGAATGTTAAAAACAGTGTGTACGCGGAGGAGGAAAGTTGTTTTGAGTGCAAAAACGTGGAAAAAAATGAATGTATAAGGAAAAGAAACAAAAGGGAGGTATTGGTTTAAATGGTCTTTTAGACGGTTTTGTGAGTCAGGTGGGTTCGGAATCATAAAAAAAGTTTGTACGAGAAGGAGGAAAGTTGGAAAAACGTGGAAAAAATGAATGTATAAGGAAAAGAAACAAAAGGGCGGTATTGGTTAAAATGGCCTTTTAGACGGTTTTGCGAGTCAGGTAGGTTCGGAATCATCAGAAAAGTGTGTACAAGGAGGAATGTTGTTTTGAATGCAAAAACGTGGAAAAAACGAATGTATAAGGAAAAGAAACAAAAGGGAGGTATTGGTTTAAATGGCCTTTTTAACGATTTTGTGAGTCAGATGGGTTCGGAATCATAAAAAAAGTGTGTACGCGAAGGAGGAAAATTGTTTTGAGTGCAAAGACGTGGAAAAAATGAATGTATAAGGAAAAGAAACAAAAGGGCTGTATTGGTTTAAATGGCTTTTTAGACAGTTTTGTGAGTCAGATGGGTTGGGAATCTTAAAAACAGTGTGTACGCGAAGGAGGAAAGTTGTCTTGAGTGCAAAAACGCGGTAAAAATGAATGTATAAGGAAAAGAAACAAAAGGGAGGTTTTGGTTTAAATGGTCTTTTAGGCGATTTTGTAAGTCAGATGGGTTCGGAATCATAAAAACAGTGTGTACGCGAAGGAGGAAAGTTGTTTTGAGTGCAAAAACGCGGAAAAAATTATTGTATAACGAAAAAAAACATAAGGGCGGTATTGCTTTAAATGGCTTTTTAGACAGTTTTGTGATTCAGATGGGTTTGGAATCTTAAAAACAGTGTGTACGCGAAGGAGGAAAGTTGTCTTGAGTGCAAAAACGTGGAAAAAATGAATGTATAAGGAAAAGAAACAAAAGGGAGGTATTGGTTTAAATGGCATTTTAGACAGTTTTGTGATTCAGATGGGTTTGGAATCTTAAAAACAGTGTGTACGCGAAGAAGGAAAGTTGTCTTGAGTGCGAAAACGTGGAAAACTAAATGTATAAGGAAAAGAAACAAAAGGGAGGTATTGGTTTAAATGGTCTTTTAGACGATTTTGCGAGTCAGATGGGTTCGGAATCATAAAAATAGTGTGTACGCGAAGGAGGAAAGTTGTCTTGAGTGCAAAAACGTGAAGAAATGAATGTATAAGGAAAAGAAACAAAAGGGAGGTATTGGTTTAAATAGTCTTTTAGACAATTTTGTGAGACAGATGGGTTCGGAATCATAAAAACAGTGTGTACGCAAAGGAGGAAAGTTGTTTTGAGTGCCGAAACGTGGAAAAAATGAATGTATAAGGAAAAGAAACAAAAGAGAGGTATTGGTTTAAATGGTCTTTTAGACGATTTTGTGATTCAGATGGGTTCGGAATCATAAAAACAGTGTGTACGCGAAGGAGGAAAGTTGTTTTATGTGCAAAAACGTGGAAAAAATTAATGTATAACGAAAAAAAAACATAAGGGCGGTATTGGTTTAAATGGCATTTTAGACAGTTTTGTGATTCAGATGGGTTTGGAATCTTAAAAACAGTGTGTACGCGAAGGAGGAAAGTTGTCTTGAGTGCAAAAACGTGGAAAAAACGAATGTATAAGGAAAAGAAACAAATGGGCGGTATTGGTTTAAATGGCCTTTTAGACGGTTTTTGTGAGTCAGGTGGGTTCGGATTCATAAAAAAAGTGTGTACGAGAAGGAGGAAAGTTGGAAAAACGTGGAAAAAATGAATGTATAAAGAAAAGAAACAAAAGGGCGGTATTGGTTTAAATGGCCTTTTTAACGATTTTGTGAGTCAGATGGGTTCGGAATCATAAAAAAAGTGTGTACGCGAAGGAGGAAAGTTGGAAAAACGTGGAAAAAATGAATGTATAAGGAAAAGAAACAAAAGGGCTGTATTGGTTTAAATGGCCTTTTTAACGATTTTGTGAGTCAGATGGGTTGGGAATCTTAAAAACAGTGTGTACGCGGAGGAGGAAAGTTGTTTTGAGTGCAAACACGTGGAAAAAATGAATGTATAAGGAAAAGAAACAAAAGGGAGGTATTGGTTTAAATGGGCTTTTAGACGATATTGTGAGTCAGATGGGTTCGGAATCATAAAAACAGTGTGTACGCGAAGGAGGAAAGTTGTCTTGAGTGCCGAAACGTGGAAAAAATTAATGTATAACGAAAAAAAACAAAAGGGAGGTATTGGTTTAAATGGTCTTTTAGACGATTTTGTGAGTCAGATGGGTTCGGAATCATAAAAACAGTGTGTACGCGAAGGAGGAAAGTTGTTTTGAGTGCAAAAACGTGGAAAAAATGAATGTATAAGGAAAAGAAACAAAAGGGAGGTATTGGTTTAAATGGTCTTTTAGACGGTTTTGTGAGTCAGGTGGGTTCGGAATCATAAAAAAAGTTTGTACGAGAAGGAGGAAAGTTGGAAAAACGTGGAAAAAATGAATGTATAAGGAAAAGAAACAAAAGGGCGGTATTGATTTAAATGGCATTTTAGACGGTTTTGCGAGTCAGGTAGGTTCGGAATCATCAGAAAAGTGTGTACGCGAAGGAGGAAAGTTGTTTTGAGTGCAAAAACGTGGAAAAAATTATTGTATAACGAAAAAAAACATAAGGGCGGTATTGCTTTAAATGGCTTTTTAGACAGTTTTGTGATTCAGATGGGTTTGGAATCTTAAAAACAGTGTGTACGCGAAGAAGGAAAGTTGTCTTGAGTGCGAAAACGTGGAAAACTAAATGTATAAGGAAAAGAAACAAAAGGGAGGTATTGGTTTAAATGGTCTTTTAGACGATTTTGCGAGTCAGATGGGTTCGGAATCATAAAAATAGTGTGTACGCGAAGGAGGAAAGTTGTCTTGAGTGCGAAAACGTGGAAAAGTGAATGTATAAGGAAAAGAAACATAAGGGCGGTATTGGTTTAAATGGCATTTTAGACAGTTTTGTGATTCAGATGGGTTTGGAATCTTAAAAACAGTGTGTACGCGAAGGAGGAAAGTTGTCTTGAGTGCAAAAACGTGGAAAAAATGAATGTATAAGGAAAAGAAACAAAAGGGACGTATTGGTTTAAATGGTCTTTTAGACGATTTTGTGAGACAGATGGGTTCGGAATCATAAAAACAGTGTGTACGCGAAGAAGGAAAGTTGTCTTGAGTGCGAAAACGTGGAAAACTAAATGTATAACGAAAAAAAACAAAAGGGCGGTATTGGTTTAAATAGCTTTTTAGACAGTTTTGTGAGTCAGATGGGTTCGGAATGTTAAAAACAGTGTGTACGCGGAGGAGGAAAGTTCTTTGAGTGCAAAAACGTGGAAAAAAATGAATGTATAAGGAAAAGAAACAAAAGGGAGGTATTGGTTTAAATGGTCTTTTAGACGATTTTGTGAGTCAGATGGGTTCGGAATCATAAAACAGTGTGTACGCGAAGGAGGAAAGTTGTTTTGAGTGAAAAACGTGGAAAAAATGAACGTATAAGGAAAACAAACAAAAGAGAGGTATTGGTTTAAAATGGTCTTTTAGACGATTTTGTGAGTCAGATGGGTTCGGAATCATAAAAACAGTGTGCACGCGAAGGAGGAAAGTTGTTTTAAGTGCAAAAACGTGGAAAAAATGAATGTATAAGGAAAACAAACAAAAGAGAGATATTGGTTTAAATGGTCTTTTAGACGATTTTGTGAGTCAGATGGGTTCGGAATCATAAAAACAGTGTGTACGCGAAGTTGGAAAGTTGTTTTAAGCGCAAAAACGTGGAAAAAATGAATGTATAAGGAAAAGAAACAAAAGGGGGGTATTGGTTTAAATGGTCTTTAGACGATTTTGTGAGTCAGATGGGTTCGGAATCATAAAAACGGTGTGTACGCGAAGGAGGAAAGTTGTTTTGAGTGAAAAACGTGGAAAAAATGAACGTATAAGGAAAAGAAACAAAAGAGAGGTATTGGTTTAAATGGTCTTTTAGACGATTTTGTGAGTCAGATGGGTTCGGAATCATAAAAACAGTGTGTACGCGAAGTTGGAAAGTTGTTTTAAGTGCAAAAACGTGGAAAAAATGAATGTATAAGGAAAAGAAACAAAAGGGGGGTATTGGTTTAAATGGTCTGTTAGACGATTTTTTGAGTCAGATGGGTTCGGTATCATAAAAACAGTGTGCACGCGAAGGAGGAAAGTTGCTTCGAGAGCAAAAATGTAAAAAAAATGAATGTATAAGGAAAAAAACAAAAGGGCGTTATTGGTTTAAATGGTCTTTAGAGGGTTTTGTGAGTCAGATGGGTTCGGAATCATTAAAACGGTGTGTACGCGAAGGAGGAAAGTTGTTTTGATTGCAAAAACGTGGAAAAAATAAGTATAAGGAAAAGAAACAAAAGGGGGGTATTGGTTTAAATGGTCTTTAGACGATTTTGTGAATCAGATGGGTTCGGAATCATAAAAACAGTGTGTACGCGAAGTAGGACAGTTGTTTTGAGTGCAAAAACGTGGAAAAAATGAATGTATAAGGAAAAGAAACAAAAGGGGGGGTATTGGTTTAAATGGTCTTGGATGGATGGGTTCGGAATCATAAAAACAGTGTGTACGCGAAGGAGGAAAGTTGTTTTGAGTGAAAAACGTGGAAAAAATGAATGTATAAGGAAAAGAAACAAAAGGGAGGTATTGGTTTAAATGGTCTTTAGACGATTTTGTGAGTCAGATGGGTTCGGAATCATAAAAACAGTGTGTACGCGAAAGAGGAAAGTTGTTTTGAGTGGAAAAACGTGGAAAAAATAAGTATAAGGAAAAGAAAGAAAAGGGGGGTATCGGTTTAAATGGTCTTTAGACGATTTTGTGAATCAGATTGGTTCGGAATCTCAAAAACAGTGTGTATGCGAAGGAGGAAAGTTGTTTTGAGTGAAAAACGTGGAAAAAATGAACGTATAAGGAAAACAAACAAAAGAGAGGTATTGGTTTAAAATGGTCTTTTAGACGATTTTGTGAGTCAGATGGGTTCGGATTCATAAAAACAGTGTGCACGCGAAGGAGGAAAGTTGTTTTAAGTGCAAAAACGTGGAAAAAATGAATGTATAAGGAAAACAAACAAAAGATAGATATTGGTTTAAAATGGTCTTTTAGACGATTTTGTGAGTCAGATGGGTTCGGAATCATAAAAACAGTGTGTACGCGAAGGAGAAAAGTTGTTTTAAGTGCAAAAACGTGGAAAAAATAAGTATAAGGAAAAGAAAGAAAAGGGGGGTATCGGTTTAAATGGTCTTTAGACGATTTTGTGAGTCAGATGGGTTCGAAATCATAAAAACAGTGTGTACGCGAAGGAGGAACGTTGTTTTCATTGCAAAAACGTAAGAAAACTGAATGTATAAGGAAAAAACAAAAGGGCGTTATTGGTTTAAATGGTCTTTAGACGGTTTTGTGAGTCAGATGGGTTGGGAATCATAAAACAGTGTGTACGCGAAGGAGGAAAGTTGTTTTGAGTGCAAAAACGTAGAAAAAATGAACGTATAAGGAAAATAAACAAAAGAGAGGTTGGTTTAAATGGTCTTTTAGACGATTTTGTGAGTCAGATGGGTTCGGAATCATAAAAACAGTGTGTACGCGAAGTTGGAAAGTTGTTTTAAGTGCAAAAACGTGGAAAAAATGAATGTATAAGGAAAAGAAACAAAAGGGGGGTATTGGTTTAAATGGTCTTTAGACGATTTTGTGAGTCAGATGGGTTCGGAATCATAAAAACGGTGTGTACGCGAAGGAGGAAAGTTGTTTTGAGTGAAAAACGTGGAAAAAATGAACGTATAAGGAAAATAAACAAAAGAGAGGTATTGGTTTAAATGGTCTTTTAGACGATTTTGTGAGTCAGATGGGTTCGGAATCATAAAAACAGTGTGTACGCGAAGTTGGAAAGTTGTTTTAAGTGCAAAAACGTAGAAAAAATGAATGTATAAGGAAAACAAACAAAAGAGAGGTATTGGTTTAAATGGTCTGTTAGACGATTTTGTGAGTCAGATGGGTTCGGAATCATAAAAACGGTGTGTACGCGAAGGAGGAAAGTTGTTTTGAGTGAAAAACGTGGAAAAAATGAACGTATAAGGAAAACAAACAAAAGGGCGTTATTGGTTTAAATGGTCTTTAGAGGGTTTTGTGAGTCAGATGGGTTCGAAATCATTAAAACGGTGTGTACGCGAAGGAGGAAAGTTGTTTTGAGTGCAAAAACGTGGAAAAAATAAGTATAAGGAAAAGAAACAAAAGGGGGGTATTGGTTTAAATGGTCTTAAGACGATTTTGTGAATCAGATGGGTTCGGAATCATAAAAACAGTGTGTACGCGAAAGAGGAAAGTTGTTTTGAGTGAAAAACGTGGAAAAAATGAACGTATAAGGAAAACAAACAAAAGAGAGGTATTGGTTTAAAATGGTCTTTTAGACGATTTTGTGAGTCAGATGGGTTCGGAATCATAAAAACAGTGTGCACGCGAAGGAGGAAAGTTGTTTTAAGTGCAAAAACGTGGAAAAAATGAATGTATAAGGAAAACAAACAAAAGAGAGATATTGGTTTAAATGGTCTTTAGAGGATTTTGTGAGTCAGATGGGTTCGGAATCATAAAAACAGTGTGTATGCGAAGGAGGAAAGTTGTTTTGAGTGCAAAAACGTGGAAAAAATGAATGTATAAGGAAAACAAACAAAAGAAAGATATTGGTTTAAAATGGTCTTTTAGACGATTTTGTGAGTCAGATGGGTTCGGAATCATAAAAACAGTGTGTACGCGAAGGAGGAAAGTTGTTTTAAGTGCAAAAACGTGGAAAAAATAAGTATAAGGAAAAGAAAGAAAAGGGGGGTATCGGTTTAAATGGTCTTTAGACGATTTTGTGAGTCAGATGGGTTCGAAATCATAAAAACAGTGTGTACGCGAAGGAGGAACGTTGTTTTCATTGCAAAAACGTAAGAAAACTGAATGTATAAGGAAAAAACAAAAGGGCGTTATTGGTTTAAATGGTCTTCAGACGGTTTTGTGAGTCAGATGGGTTGGGAATCATAAAACAGTGTGTACGCGAAGGAGGAAAGTTGTTTTGAGTGAAAAACGTGGAAAAAATGAACGTATAAGGAAAACAAACAAAAGAGAGGTATTGGTTTAAAATGGTCTTTTAGACGATTTTGTGAGTCAGATGGGTTCGGAATCATAAAAACAGTGTGTACGCGAAGGAGGAAAGTTGTTTTAAGTGCAAAAACGTGGAAAAAATAAGTATAAGGAAAAGAAAGAAAAGGGGGGTATCGGTTTAAATGGTCTTTAGACGATTTTGTGAGTCAGATGGGTTCGAAATCATAAAAACAGTGTGTACGCGAAGGAGGAACGTTGTTTTCATTGCAAAAACGTAAGAAAACTGAATGTATAAGGAAAAAACAAAAGGGCGTTATTGGTTTAAATGGTCTTCAGACGGTTTTGTGAGTCAGATGGGTTGGGAATCATAAAACAGTGTGTACGCGAAGGAGGAAAGTTGTTTTGAGTGAAAAACGTGGAAAAAATGAATGTATAAGGAAAAGAAACAAAAGGGGGGTATTGGTTTAAATGGTCTTTAGACGATTTTGTGAGTCAGATGGGTTCGGAATCATAAAAACGGTGTGTACGCGAAGGAGGAAAGTTGTTTTGAGTGAAAAACGTGGAAAAAATGAACGTATAAGGAAAAGAAACAAAAGAGAGGTATTGGTTTAAATGGTCTTTTAGACGATTTTGTGAGTCAGATGGGTTCGGAATCATAAAAACAGTGTGTACGCGAAGTTGGAAAGTTGTTTTAAGTGCAAAAACGTGGAAAAAATGAATGTATAAGGAAAAGAAACAAAAGGGGGGTATTGGTTTAAATGGTCTGTTAGACGATTTTTTGAGTCAGATGGGTTCGGTATCATAAAAACAGTGTGCACGCGAAGGAGGAAAGTTGCTTCGAGAGCAAAAATGTAAAAAAAAATGAATGTATAAGGAAAAAAACAAAAGGGCGTTATTGGTTTAAATGGTCTTTAGAGGGTTTTGTGAGTCAGATGGGTTCGGAATCATTAAAACGGTGTGTACGCGAAGGAGGAAAGTTGTTTTGATTGCAAAAACGTGGAAAAAATAAGTATAAGGAAAAGAAACAAAAGGGGGGTATTGGTTTAAATGGTCTTTAGACGATTTTGTGAATCAGATGGGTTCGGAATCATAAAAACAGTGTGTACGCGAAGTAGGACAGTTGTTTTGAGTGTAAAAACGTGGAAAAAATGAATGTATAAGGAAAAGAAACAAAAGGGGGGTATTGGTTTAAATGGTCTTGGATGGATGGGTTCGGAATCATAAAAACAGTGTGTACGCGAAGGAGGAAAGTTGTTTTGAGTGAAAAACGTGGAAAAAATGAATGTATAAGGAAAAGAAACAAAAGGGAGGTATTGGTTTAAATGGTCTTTAGACGATTTTGTGAGTCAGATGGGTTCGGAATCATAAAAACAGTGTGTACGCGAAAGAGGAAAGTTGTTTTGAGTGGAAAAACGTGGAAAAAATAAGTATAAGGAAAAGAAAGAAAAGGGGGGTATCGGTTTAAATGGTCTTTAGACGATTTTGTGAATCAGATTGGTTCGGAATCTCAAAAACAGTGTGTATGCGAAGGAGGAAAGTTGTTTTGAGTGAAAAACGTGGAAAAAATGAACGTATAAGGAAAACAAACAAAAGAGAGGTATTGGTTTAAAATGGTCTTTTAGACGATTTTGTGAGTCAGATGGGTTCGGATTCATAAAAACAGTGTGCACGCGAAGGAGGAAAGTTGTTTTAAGTGCAAAAACGTGGAAAAAATGAATGTATAAGGAAAACAAACAAAAGATAGATATTGGTTTAAAATGGTCTTTTAGACGATTTTGTGAGTCAGATGGGTTCGGAATCATAAAAACAGTGTGTACGCGAAGGAGGAAAGTTGTTTTAAGTGCAAAAACGTGGAAAAAATAAGTATAAGGAAAAGAAAGAAAAGGGGGGTATCGGTTTAAATGGTCTTTAGACGATTTTGTGAGTCAGATGGGTTCGAAATCATAAAAACAGTGTGTACGCGAAGGAGGAACGTTGTTTTCATTGCAAAAACGTAAGAAAACTGAATGTATAAGGAAAAAACAAAAGGGCGTTATTGGTTTAAATGGTCTTTAGACGGTTTTGTGAGTCAGATGGGTTCGGAATCATAAAAACAGTGTGTACGCGAAGTTGGAAAGTTGTTTTAAGTGCAAAAACGTGGAAAAAATGAATGTATAAGGAAAAGAAACAAAAGGGGGGGTATTGGTTTAAATGGTCTTTAGACGATTTTGTGAGTCAGATGGGTTCGGAATCATAAAAACGGTGTGTACGCGAAGGAGGAAAGTTGTTTTGAGTGAAAAACGTGGAAAAAATGAACGTATAAGGAAAATAAACAAAAGAGAGGTATTGGTTTAAATGGTCTTTTAGACGATTTTGTGAGTCAGATGGGTTCGGAATCATAAAAACAGTGTGTACGCGAAGTTGGAAAGTTGTTTTAAGTGCAAAAACGTAGAAAAAATGAATGTATAAGGAAAACAAACAAAAGAGAGGTATTGGTTTAAATGGTCTGTTAGACGATTTTGTGAGTCAGATGGGTTCGGAATCATAAAAACGGTGTGTACGCGAAGGAGGAAAGTTGTTTTGAGTGAAAAACGTGGAAAAAATGAACGTATAAGGAAAACAAACAAAAGGGCGTTATTGGTTTAAATGGTCTTTAGAGGGTTTTGTGAGTCAGATGGGTTCGAAATCATTAAAACGGTGTGTACGCGAAGGAGGAAAGTTGTTTTGAGTGCAAAAACGTGGAAAAAATAAGTATAAGGAAAAGAAACAAAAGGGGGGTATTGGTTTAAATGGTCTTAAGACGATTTTGTGAATCAGATGGGTTCGGAATCATAAAAACAGTGTGTACGCGAAAGAGGAAAGTTGTTTTGAGTGAAAAACGTGGAAAAAATGAACGTATAAGGAAAACAAACAAAAGAGAGGTATTGGTTTAAAATGGTCTTTTAGACGATTTTGTGAGTCAGATGGGTTCGGAATCATAAAAACAGTGTGCACGCGAAGGAGGAAAGTTGTTTTAAGTGCAAAAACGTGGAAAAAATGAATGTATAAGGAAAACAAACAAAAGAGAGATATTGGTTTAAATGGTCTTTAGAGGATTTTGTGAGTCAGATGGGTTCGGAATCATAAAAACAGTGTGTATGCGAAGGAGGAAAGTTGTTTTGAGTGCAAAAACGTGGAAAAAATGAATGTATAAGGAAAACAAACAAAAGAAAGATATTGGTTTAAAATGGTCTTTTAGACGATTTTGTGAGTCAGATGGGTTCGGAATCATAAAAACAGTGTGTACGCGAAGGAGGAAAGTTGTTTTAAGTGCAAAAACGTGGAAAAAATAAGTATAAGGAAAAGAAAGAAAAGGGGGGTATCGGTTTAAATGGTCTTTAGACGATTTTGTGAGTCAGATGGGTTCGAAATCATAAAAACAGTGTGTACGCGAAGGAGGAACGTTGTTTTCATTGCAAAAACGTAAGAAAACTGAATGTATAAGGAAAAAACAAAAGGGCGTTATTGGTTTAAATGGTCTTCAGACGATTTTGTGAGTCAGATGGGTTCGGAATCATAAAAACAGTGTGCACGCGAAGGAGGAAAGTTGTTTTAAGTGCAAAAACGTGGAAAAAATGAATGTATAAGGAAAACAAACAAAAGAGAGATATTGGTTTAAATGGTCTTTTAGACGATTTTGTGAGTCAGATGGGTTCGGAATCATAAAAACAGTGTGTACGCGAAGTTGGAAAGTTGTTTTAAGCGCAAAAACGTGGAAAAAATGAATGTATAAGGAAAAGAAACAAAAGGGGGGTATTGGTTTAAATGGTCTTTAGACGATTTTGTGAGTCAGATGGGTTCGGAATCATAAAAACGGTGTGTACGCGAAGGAGGAAAGTTGTTTTGAGTGAAAAACGTGGAAAAAATGAACGTATAAGGAAAATAAACAAAAGAGAGGTATTGGTTTAAATGGTCTTTTAGACGATTTTGTGAGTCAGATGGGTTCGGAATCATAAAAACAGTGTGTACGCGAAGGAGGAAAGTTGTTTTAAGTGCAAAAACGTGGAAAAAATGAATGTATAAGGAAAACAAACAAAAGAGAGATATTGGTTTAAATGGTTTTTAGACGATTTTGTGAGTCAGATGGGTTCGGAATCATAAAAACGGTGTGTACGCGAAGGAGGAAAGTTGTTTTGAGTGAAAAACGTGGAAAAAATGAACGTATAAGGAAAATAAACAAAAGAGAGGTATTGGTTTAAATGGTCTTTTAGACGATTTTGTGAGTCAGATGGGTTCGGAATCATAAAAACGGTGTGTACGCGAAGGAGGAAAGTTGTTTTGAGTGAAAAACGTGGAAAAAATGAACGTATAAGGAAAATAAACAAAAGAGAGGTATTGGTTTAAATGGTCTTTTAGACGATTTTGTGAGTCAGATGGGTTCGGAATCATAAAAACAGTGTTTACGCGAAGTTGGAAAGTTGTTTTAAGTGCAAAAACGTAGAAAAAATGAATGTATAAGGAAAACAAACAAAAGAGAGGTATTGGTTTAAATGGTCTGTTAGACGATTTTGTGAGTCAGATGGGTTCGGAATCATAAAACAGTGTGTACGCGAAGGAGGAAAGTTGTTTTGAGTGAAAAACGTGGAAAAAATGAACGTATAAGGAAAACAAACAAAAGAGAGGTATTGGTTTAAAATGGTCTTTTAGACGATTTTGTGAGTCAGATGGGTTCGGAATCATAAAAACAGTGTGCACGCGAAGTTGGAAAGTTGTTTTAAGTGCAAAAACGTGGAAAAAATGAATGTATAAGGAAAACAAACAAAAGAGAGATATTGGTTTAAATGGTTTTTAGACGATTTTGTGAGTCAGATGGGTTCGGAATCATAAAAACAGTGTGTACGCGAAGGAGGAAAGTTGTTTTGAGTGCAAAAACGTAAGAAAACTGAATGTATAAGGAAAAAACAAAAGGGCGTTATTGGTTTAAATGGTCTTTAGACGGTTTTGTGAGTCAGATGGGTTCGGAATCATTGTCTTGAGTGCAAAAACGTGGAAAAAATGAATGTATAAGGAAAACAAACAAAAGAGAGGTATTGGTTTAAATGGTCTGTTAGACGATTTTGTGAGTCAGATGGGTTCGGAATCATAAAAACGGTGTGTACGCGAAGGAGGAAAGTTGTTTCGAGTGGAAAACGTGGAAAAAATGAACGTATAAGGAAAACAAGCAAAAGAGAGGTATTGGTTTAAATGGTCTGTTAGACGATTTTTTGAGTCAGATGGGTTCGGTATCATTAGAACGGTGTGTACGCGAAGGAGGAAAGTTGTTTTGAGTGCAAAAACGTGGAAAATATAAGTATAAGGAAAAGAAACAAAAGGGGGGTATTGGTTTAAATGGTCTTTTAGACGATTTTGTGAGTCAGATGGGTTCGGAATCATAAAAACAGTGTGTACGCGAAGGAGGAAAGTTGTTTCGAGTGCAAAAACGTGGAAAAAATGAATGTATAAGAAAAAGAAACAAAAGGGGGGTATTGATTTAAATGGTCTTTAGACGATTTTGTGAGTCAGATGGGTTCGGAATCATAAAAACGGTGTGTACGCGAAGGAGGAAAGTTGTTTTGAATGCAAAAACGTGGAAAAAATGAATGTATAAGGAAAACAAACAAAAGAAAGATATTGGTTTAAAATGGTCTTTTAGACGATTTTGTGAGTCAGATGGGTTCGGAATCATAAAAACAGTGTGTACGCGAAGGAGGAAAGTTGTTTTAAGTGCAAAAACGTGGAAAAAAATAAGTATAGGGAAAAGAAAGAAAAGGGGGGTATCGGTTTAAATGGTCTTTAGACGATTTTGTGAGTCAGATGGGTTCGAAATCATAAAAACAGTGTGTACGCGAAGTTGGAAAGTTGTTTTAAGTGCAAAAACGTGGAAAAAATGAATGTATAAGGAAAACAAACAAAAGAGAGGTATTGGTTTAAATGGTCTGTTAGACGATTTTGTGAGTCAGATGGGTTCGGAATCATAAAAACGGTGTGTACGCGAAGGAGGAAAGTTGTTTTGAGTGAAAAACGTGGAAAAAATGAACGTATAAGGAAAACAAACAAAAGGGCGTTATTGGTTTAAATGGTCTTTAGAGGGTTTTGTGAGTCAGATGGGTTCGGAATCATAAAAACGGTGTGTACGCGAAGGAGGAAAGTTGTTTTGAGTGAAAAACGTGGAAAAAATGAACGTATAAGGAAAACAAACAAAAGGGCGTTATTGGTTTAAATGGTCTTTAGAGGGTTTTGTGAGTCAGATGGGTTCGAAATCATTAAAACGGTGTGTACGCGAAGGAGGAAAGTTGTTTTGAGTGCAAAAACGTGGAAAAAATAAGTATAAGGAAAAGAAACAAAAGGGGGGTATTGGTTTAAATGGTCTTAAGACGATTTTGTGAATCAGATGGGTTCGGAATCATAAAAACAGTGTGTACGCGAAAGAGGAAAGTTGTTTTGAGTGAAAAACGTGGAAAAAATGAACGTATAAGGAAAACAAACAAAAGAGAGGTATTGGTTTAAAATGGTCTTTTAGACGATTTTGTGAGTCAGATGGGTTCGGAATCATAAAAACAGTGTGCACGCGAAGGAGGAAAGTTGTTTTAAGTGCAAAAACGTGGAAAAAATGAATGTATAAGGAAAACAAACAAAAGAGAGATATTGGTTTAAATGGTCTTTAGAGGATTTTGTGAGTCAGATGGGTTCGGAATCATAAAAACAGTGTGTATGCGAAGGAGGAAAGTTGTTTTGAGTGCAAAAACGTGGAAAAAATGAATGTATAAGGAAAACAAACAAAAGAAAGATATTGGTTTAAAATGGTCTTTTAGACGATTTTGTGAGTCAGATGGGTTCGGAATCATAAAAACAGTGTGTACGCGAAGGAGGAAAGTTGTTTTAAGTGCAAAAACGTGGAAAAAATAAGTATAAGGAAAAGAAAGAAAAGGGGGGTATCGGTTTAAATGGTCTTTAGACGATTTTGTGAGTCAGATGGGTTCGAAATCATAAAAACAGTGTGTACGCGAAGGAGGAACGTTGTTTTCATTGCAAAAACGTAAGAAAACTGAATGTATAAGGAAAAAACAAAAGGGCGTTATTGGTTTAAATGGTCTTCAGACGGTTTTGTGAGTCAGATGGGTTGGGAATCATAAAACAGTGTGTACGCGAAGGAGGAAAGTTGTTTTGAGTGAAAAACGTGGAAAAAATGAACGTATAAGGAAAACAAACAAAAGAGAGGTATTGGTTTAAAATGGTCTTTTAGACGATTTTGTGAGTCAGATGGGTTCGGAATCATAAAAACAGTGTGCACGCGAAGGAGGAAAGTTGTTTTAAGTGCAAAAACGTGGAAAAAATGAATGTATAAGGAAAACAAACAAAAGAGAGATATTGGTTTAAATGGTCTTTTAGACGATTTTGTGAGTCAGATGGGTTCGGAATCATAAAAACAGTGTGTACGCGAAGTTGGAAAGTTGTTTTAAGCGCAAAAACGTGGAAAAAATGAATGTATAAGGAAAAGAAACAAAAGGGGGGTATTGGTTTAAATGGTCTTTAGACGATTTTGTGAGTCAGATGGGTTCGGAATCATAAAAACGGTGTGTACGCGAAGGAGGAAAGTTGTTTTGAGTGAAAAACGTGGAAAAAATGAACGTATAAGGAAAATAAACAAAAGAGAGGTATTGGTTTAAATGGTCTTTTAGACGATTTTGTGAGTCAGATGGGTTCGGAATCATAAAAACAGTGTGTACGCGAAGGAGGAAAGTTGTTTTAAGTGCAAAAACGTGGAAAAAATGAATGTATAAGGAAAACAAACAAAAGAGAGATATTGGTTTAAATGGTTTTTAGACGATTTTGTGAGTCAGATGGGTTCGGAATCATAAAAACGGTGTGTACGCGAAGGAGGAAAGTTGTTTTGAGTGAAAAACGTGGAAAAAATGAACGTATAAGGAAAATAAACAAAAGAGAGGTATTGGTTTAAATGGTCTTTTAGACGATTTTGTGAGTCAGATGGGTTCGGAATCATAAAAACGGTGTGTACGCGAAGGAGGAAAGTTGTTTTGAGTGAAAAACGTGGAAAAAATGAACGTATAAGGAAAATAAACAAAAGAGAGGTATTGGTTTAAATGGTCTTTTAGACGATTTTGTGAGTCAGATGGGTTCGGAATCATAAAAACAGTGTTTACGCGAAGTTGGAAAGTTGTTTTAAGTGCAAAAACGTAGAAAAAATGAATGTATAAGGAAAACAAACAAAAGAGAGGTATTGGTTTAAATGGTCTGTTAGACGATTTTGTGAGTCAGATGGGTTCGGAATCATAAAACAGTGTGTACGCGAAGGAGGAAAGTTGTTTTGAGTGAAAAACGTGGAAAAAATGAACGTATAAGGAAAACAAACAAAAGAGAGGTATTGGTTTAAAATGGTCTTTTAGACGATTTTGTGAGTCAGATGGGTTCGGAATCATAAAAACAGTGTGCACGCGAAGTTGGAAAGTTGTTTTAAGTGCAAAAACGTGGAAAAAATGAATGTATAAGGAAAACAAACAAAAGAGAGATATTGGTTTAAATGGTTTTTAGACGATTTTGTGAGTCAGATGGGTTCGGAATCATAAAAACAGTGTGTACGCGAAGGAGGAAAGTTGTTTTGAGTGCAAAAACGTAAGAAAACTGAATGTATAAGGAAAAAACAAAAGGGCGTTATTGGTTTAAATGGTCTTTAGACGGTTTTGTGAGTCAGATGGGTTCGGAATCATTGTCTTGAGTGCAAAAACGTGGAAAAAATGAATGTATAAGGAAAACAAACAAAAGAGAGGTATTGGTTTAAATGGTCTGTTAGACGATTTTGTGAGTCAGATGGGTTCGGAATCATAAAAACGGTGTGTACGCGAAGGAGGAAAGTTGTTTCGAGTGGAAAACGTGGAAAAAATGAACGTATAAGGAAAACAAGCAAAAGAGAGGTATTGGTTTAAATGGTCTGTTAGACGATTTTTTGAGTCAGATGGGTTCGGTATCATTAGAACGGTGTGTACGCGAAGGAGGAAAGTTGTTTTGAGTGCAAAAACGTGGAAAATATAAGTATAAGGAAAAGAAACAAAAGGGGGGTATTGGTTTAAATGGTCTTTTAGACGATTTTGTGAGTCAGATGGGTTCGGAATCATAAAAACAGTGTGTACGCGAAGGAGGAAAGTTGTTTCGAGTGCAAAAACGTGGAAAAAATGAATGTATAAGAAAAAGAAACAAAAGGGGGGTATTGATTTAAATGGTCTTTAGACGATTTTGTGAGTCAGATGGGTTCGGAATCATAAAAACGGTGTGTACGCGAAGGAGGAAAGTTGTTTTGAATGCAAAAACGTGGAAAAAATGAATGTATAAGGAAAACAAACAAAAGAAAGATATTGGTTTAAAATGGTCTTTTAGACGATTTTGTGAGTCAGATGGGTTCGGAATCATAAAAACAGTGTGTACGCGAAGGAGGAAAGTTGTTTTAAGTGCAAAAACGTGGAAAAAAATAAGTATAGGGAAAAGAAAGAAAAGGGGGGGGTATCGGTTTAAATGGTCTTTAGACGATTTTGTGAGTCAGATGGGTTCGAAATCATAAAAACAGTGTGTACGCGAAGTTGGAAAGTTGTTTTAAGTGCAAAAACGTGGAAAAAATGAATGTATAAGGAAAACAAACAAAAGAGAGGTATTGGTTTAAATGGTCTGTTAGACGATTTTGTGAGTCAGATGGGTTCGGAATCATAAAAACGGTGTGTACGCGAAGGAGGAAAGTTGTTTTGAGTGAAAAACGTGGAAAAAATGAACGTATAAGGAAAACAAACAAAAGGGCGTTATTGGTTTAAATGGTCTTTAGAGGGTTTTGTGAGTCAGATGGGTTCGGAATCATTAAAACGGTGTGTACGCGAAGGAGGAAAGTTGTTTTGAGTGCAAAAACGTGGAAAAAATAAGTATAAGGAAAAGAAACAAAAGGGGGGTATTGGTTTAAATGGTCTTAAGACGATTTTGTGAATCAGATGGGTTCGGAATCATAAAAACAGTGTGTACGCGAAAGAGGAAAGTTGTTTTGAGTGGAAAAACGTGGAAAAAATAAGTATAAGGAAAAGAAAGAAAAGGGGGGTATCGGTTTAAATGGTCTTTAGACGATTTTGTGAATCAGATTGGTTCGGAATCTCAAAAACAGTGTGTATGCGAAGGAGGAAAGTTGTTTTGAGTGAAAAACGTGGAAAAAATGAACGTATAAGGAAAACAAACAAAAGAGAGGTATTGGTTTAAAATGGTCTTTTAGACGATTTTGTGAGTCAGATGGGTTCGGAATCATAAAAACAGTGTGCACGCGAAGGAAGAAAGTTGTTTTAAGTGCAAAAACGTGGAAAAAATGAATGTATAAGGAAAACAAACAAAAGAGAGATATTGGTTTAAATGGTCTTTAGAGGATTTTGTGAGTCAGATGGGTTCGGAATCATAAAAACAGTGTGTATGCGAAGGAGGAAAGTTGTTTTGAGTGCAAAAACGTGGAAAAAATGAACGTATAAGGAAAACAAACAAAAGAAAGATATTGGTTTAAAATGGTCTTTTAGACGATTTTGTGAGTCAGATGGGTTCGGAATCATAAAAACAGTGTGTACGCGAAGGAGGAAAGTTGTTTTAAGTGCAAAAACGTGGAAAAAATAAGTATAAGGAAAAGAAAGAAAAGGGGGGTATCGGTTTAAATGGTCTTTAGACGATTTTGTGAGTCAGATGGGTTCGAAATCATAAAAACAGTGTGTACGCGAAGGAGGAACGTTGTTTTCATTGCAAAAACGTAAGAAAACTGAATGTGTAAGGAAAAAACAAAAGGGCGTTATTGGTTTAAATGGTCTTTAGACGGTTTTGTGAGTCAGATGGGTTGGGAATCATAAAACAGTGTGTACGCGAAGGAGGAAAGTTGTTTTGAGTGCAAAAACGTAGAAAAAATGAACGTATAAGGAAAATAAACAAAAGAGAGGTATTGGTTTAAATGGTCTTTTAGACGATTTTGTGAGTCAGATGGGTTCGGAATCATAAAAACAGTGTGTACGCGAAGTTGGAAAGTTGTTTTAAGTGCAAAAACGTGGAAAAAATGAATGTATAAGGAAAAGAAACAAAAGGGGGGTATTGGTTTAAATGGTCTGTTAGACGATTTTTTGAGTCAGATGGGTTCGGTATCATAAAAACAGTGTGCACGCGAAGGAGGAAAGTTGCTTCGAGAGCAAAAATGTAAAAAAAAATGAATGTATAAGGAAAAAAACAAAAGGGCGTTATTGGTTTAAATGGTCTTTAGAGGGTTTTGTGAGTCAGATGGGTTCGGAATCATTAAAACGGTGTGTACGCGAAGGAGGAAAGTTGTTTTGATTGCAAAAACGTGGAAAAAATAAGTATAAGGAAAAGAAACAAAAGGGGGGTATTGGTTTAAATGGTCTTTTAGACGATTTTGTGAGTCAGATGGGTTCGGAATCATAAAAACAGTGTGTACGCGAAGGAGGAAAGTTGTTTTGAGTGAAAAACGTGGAAAAAATGAACGTATAAGGAAAACAAACAAAAGAGAGGTATTGGTTTAAAATGGTCTTTTAGACGATTTTGTGAGTCAGATGGGTTCGGAATCATAAAAACAGTGTGCACGCGAAGTTGGAAAGTTGTTTTAAGTGCAAAAACGTGGAAAAAATGAATGTATAAGGAAAACAAACAAAAGAGAGATATTGGTTTAAATGGTTTTTAGACGATTTTGTGAGTCAGATGGGTTCGGAATCATAAAAACAGTGTGTACGCGAAGGAGGAAAGTTGTTTTGAGTGCAAAAACGTAAGAAAACTGAATGTATAAGGAAAAAACAAAAGGGCGTTATTGGTTTAAATGGTCTTTAGACGGTTTTGTGAGTCAGATGGGTTCGGAATCATTGTCTTGAGTGCAAAAACGTGGAAAAAATGAATGTATAAGGAAAACAAACAAAAGAGAGGTATTGGTTTAAATGGTCTGTTAGACGATTTTGTGAGTCAGATGGGTTCGGAATCATAAAAACGGTGTGTACGCGAAGGAGGAAAGTTGTTTCGAGTGGAAAACGTGGAAAAAATGAACGTATAAGGAAAACAAGCAAAAGAGAGGTATTGGTTTAAATGGTCTGTTAGACGATTTTTTGAGTCAGATGGGTTCGGTATCATTAGAACGGTGTGTACGCGAAGGAGGAAAGTTGTTTTGAGTGCAAAAACGTGGAAAATATAAGTATAAGGAAAAGAAACAAAAGGGGGGTATTGGTTTAAATGGTCTTTTAGACGATTTTGTGAGTCAGATGGGTTCGGAATCATAAAAACAGTGTGTACGCGAAGGAGGAAAGTTGTTTCGAGTGCAAAAACGTGGAAAAAATGAATGTATAAGAAAAAGAAACAAAAGGGGGGTATTGATTTAAATGGTCTTTAGACGATTTTGTGAGTCAGATGGGTTCGGAATCATAAAAACGGTGTGTACGCGAAGGAGGAAAGTTGTTTTGAATGCAAAAACGTGGAAAAAATGAATGTATAAGGAAAACAAACAAAAGAAAGATATTGGTTTAAAATGGTCTTTTAGACGATTTTGTGAGTCAGATGGGTTCGGAATCATAAAAACAGTGTGTACGCGAAGGAGGAAAGTTGTTTTAAGTGCAAAAACGTGGAAAAAAATAAGTATAGGGAAAAGAAAGAAAAGGGGGGTATCGGTTTAAATGGTCTTTAGACGATTTTGTGAGTCAGATGGGTTCGAAATCATAAAAACAGTGTGTACGCGAAGTTGGAAAGTTGTTTTAAGTGCAAAAACGTGGAAAAAATGAATGTATAAGGAAAACAAACAAAAGAGAGGTATTGGTTTAAATGGTCTGTTAGACGATTTTGTGAGTCAGATGGGTTCGGAATCATAAAAACGGTGTGTACGCGAAGGAGGAAAGTTGTTTTGAGTGAAAAACGTGGAAAAAATGAACGTATAAGGAAAACAAACAAAAGGGCGTTATTGGTTTAAATGGTCTTTAGAGGGTTTTGTGAGTCAGATGGGTTCGGAATCATTAAAACGGTGTGTACGCGAAGGAGGAAAGTTGTTTTGAGTGCAAAAACGTGGAAAAAATAAGTATAAGGAAAAGAAACAAAAGGGGGGTATTGGTTTAAATGGTCTTAAGACGATTTTGTGAATCAGATGGGTTCGGAATCATAAAAACAGTGTGTACGCGAAAGAGGAAAGTTGTTTTGAGTGGAAAAACGTGGAAAAAATAAGTATAAGGAAAAGAAAGAAAAGGGGGGTATCGGTTTAAATGGTCTTTAGACGATTTTGTGAATCAGATTGGTTCGGAATCTCAAAAACAGTGTGTATGCGAAGGAGGAAAGTTGTTTTGAGTGAAAAACGTGGAAAAAATGAACGTATAAGGAAAACAAACAAAAGAGAGGTATTGGTTTAAAATGGTCTTTTAGACGATTTTGTGAGTCAGATGGGTTCGGAATCATAAAAACAGTGTGCACGCGAAGGAAGAAAGTTGTTTTAAGTGCAAAAACGTGGAAAAAATGAATGTATAAGGAAAACAAACAAAAGAGAGATATTGGTTTAAATGGTCTTTAGAGGATTTTGTGAGTCAGATGGGTTCGGAATCATAAAAACAGTGTGTATGCGAAGGAGGAAAGTTGTTTTGAGTGCAAAAACGTGGAAAAAATGAACGTATAAGGAAAACAAACAAAAGAAAGATATTGGTTTAAAATGGTCTTTTAGACGATTTTGTGAGTCAGATGGGTTCGGAATCATAAAAACAGTGTGTACGCGAAGGAGGAAAGTTGTTTTAAGTGCAAAAACGTGGAAAAAATAAGTATAAGGAAAAGAAAGAAAAGGGGGGTATCGGTTTAAATGGTCTTTAGACGATTTTGTGAGTCAGATGGGTTCGAAATCATAAAAACAGTGTGTACGCGAAGGAGGAACGTTGTTTTCATTGCAAAAACGTAAGAAAACTGAATGTGTAAGGAAAAAACAAAAGGGCGTTATTGGTTTAAATGGTCTTTAGACGGTTTTGTGAGTCAGATGGGTTGGGAATCATAAAACAGTGTGTACGCGAAGGAGGAAAGTTGTTTTGAGTGCAAAAACGTAGAAAAAATGAACGTATAAGGAAAATAAACAAAAGAGAGGTATTGGTTTAAATGGTCTTTTAGACGATTTTGTGAGTCAGATGGGTTCGGAATCATAAAAACAGTGTGTACGCGAAGTTGGAAAGTTGTTTTAAGTGCAAAAACGTGGAAAAAATGAATGTATAAGGAAAAGAAACAAAAGGGGGGTATTGGTTTAAATGGTCTGTTAGACGATTTTTTGAGTCAGATGGGTTCGGTATCATAAAAACAGTGTGCACGCGAAGGAGGAAAGTTGCTTCGAGAGCAAAAATGTAAAAAAAAATGAATGTATAAGGAAAAAAACAAAAGGGCGTTATTGGTTTAAATGGTCTTTAGAGGGTTTTGTGAGTCAGATGGGTTCGGAATCATTAAAACGGTGTGTACGCGAAGGAGGAAAGTTGTTTTGATTGCAAAAACGTGGAAAAAATAAGTATAAGGAAAAGAAACAAAAGGGGGGTATTGGTTTAAATGGTCTTTTAGACGATTTTGTGAGTCAGATGGGTTCGGAATCATAAAAACAGTGTGTACGCGAAGGAGGAAAGTTGTTTTAAGTGCAAAAACGTGGAAAAAATAAGTATAAGGAAAAGAAAGAAAAGGGGGGTATCGGTTTAAATGGTCTTTAGACGATTTTGTGAGTCAGATGGGTTCGAAATCATAAAAACAGTGTGTACGCGAAGGAGGAACGTTGTTTTCATTGCAAAAACGTAAGAAAACTGAATGTATAAGGAAAAAACAAAAGGGCGTTATTGGTTTAAATGGTCTTCAGACGGTTTTGTGAGTCAGATGGGTTGGGAATCATAAAACAGTGTGTACGCGAAGGAGGAAAGTTGTTTTGAGTGAAAAACGTGGAAAAAATGAATGTATAAGGAAAAGAAACAAAAGGGGGGTATTGGTTTAAATGGTCTTTAGACGATTTTGTGAGTCAGATGGGTTCGTAATCATAAAAACGGTGTGTACGCGAAGGAGGAAAGTTGTTTTGAGTGAAAAACGTGGAAAAAATGAACGTATAAGGAAAAGAAACAAAAGAGAGGTATTGGTTTAAATGGTCTTTTAGACGATTTTGTGAGTCAGATGGGTTCGGAATCATAAAAACAGTGTGTACGCGAAGTTGGAAAGTTGTTTTAAGTGCAAAAACGTGGAAAAAATGAATGTATAAGGAAAAGAAACAAAAGGGGGGTATTGGTTTAAATGGTCTGTTAGACGATTTTTTGAGTCAGATGGGTTCGGTATCATAAAAACAGTGTGCACGCGAAGGAGGAAAGTTGCTTCGAGAGCAAAAATGTAAAAAAAAATGAATGTATAAGGAAAAAAACAAAAGGGCGTTATTGGTTTAAATGGTCTTTAGAGGGTTTTGTGAGTCAGATGGGTTCGGAATCATTAAAACGGTGTGTACGCGAAGGAGGAAAGTTGTTTTGATTGCAAAAACGTGGAAAAAATAAGTATAAGGAAAAGAAACAAAAGGGGGGTATTGGTTTAAATGGTCTTTAGACGATTTTGTGAATCAGATGGGTTCGGAATCATAAAAACAGTGTGTACGCGAAGTAGGACAGTTGTTTTGAGTGCAAAAACGTGGAAAAAATGAATGTATAAGGAAAAGAAACAAAAGGGGGGTATTGGTTTAAATGGTCTTGGATGGATGGGTTCGGAATCATAAAAACAGTGTGTACGCGAAGGAGGAAAGTTGTTTTGAGTGAAAAACGTGGAAAAAATGAATGTATAAGGAAAAGAAACAAAAGGGAGGTATTGGTTTAAATGGTCTTTAGACGATTTTGTGAGTCAGATGGGTTCGGAATCATAAAAACAGTGTGTACGCGAAAGAGGAAAGTTGTTTTGAGTGGAAAAACGTGGAAAAAATAAGTATAAGGAAAAGAAAGAAAAGGGGGGTATCGGTTTAAATGGTCTTTAGACGATTTTGTGAATCAGATTGGTTCGGAATCTCAAAAACAGTGTGTATGCGAAGGAGGAAAGTTGTTTTGAGTGAAAAACGTGGAAAAAATGAACGTATAAGGAAAACAAACAAAAGAGAGGTATTGGTTTAAAATGGTCTTTTAGACGATTTTGTGAGTCAGATGGGTTCGGATTCATAAAAACAGTGTGCACGCGAAGGAGGAAAGTTGTTTTAAGTGCAAAAACGTGGAAAAAATGAATGTATAAGGAAAACAAACAAAAGATAGATATTGGTTTAAAATGGTCTTTTAGACGATTTTGTGAGTCAGATGGGTTCGGAATCATAAAAACAGTGTGTACGCGAAGGAGGAAAGTTGTTTTAAGTGCAAAAACGTGGAAAAAATAAGTATAAGGAAAAGAAAGAAAAGGGGGGTATCGGTTTAAATGGTCTTTAGACGATTTTGTGAGTCAGATGGGTTCGAAATCATAAAAACAGTGTGTACGCGAAGGAGGAACGTTGTTTTCATTGCAAAAACGTAAGAAAACTGAATGTATAAGGAAAAAACAAAAGGGCGTTATTGGTTTAAATGGTCTTTAGACGGTTTTGTGAGTCAGATGGGTTCGGAATCATAAAAACAGTGTGTACGCGAAGTTGGAAAGTTGTTTTAAGTGCAAAAACGTGGAAAAAATGAATGTATAAGGAAAAGAAACAAAAGGGGGGTATTGGTTTAAATGGTCTTTAGACGATTTTGTGAGTCAGATGGGTTCGGAATCATAAAAACGGTGTGTACGCGAAGGAGGAAAGTTGTTTTGAGTGAAAAACGTGGAAAAAATGAACGTATAAGGAAAATAAACAAAAGAGAGGTATTGGTTTAAATGGTCTTTTAGACGATTTTGTGAGTCAGATGGGTTCGGAATCATAAAAACAGTGTGTACGCGAAGTTGGAAAGTTGTTTTAAGTGCAAAAACGTAGAAAAAATGAATGTATAAGGAAAACAAACAAAAGAGAGGTATTGGTTTAAATGGTCTGTTAGACGATTTTGTGAGTCAGATGGGTTCGGAATCATAAAAACGGTGTGTACGCGAAGGAGGAAAGTTGTTTTGAGTGAAAAACGTGGAAAAAATGAACGTATAAGGAAAACAAACAAAAGGGCGTTATTGGTTTAAATGGTCTTTAGAGGGTTTTGTGAGTCAGATGGGTTCGAAATCATTAAAACGGTGTGTACGCGAAGGAGGAAAGTTGTTTTGAGTGCAAAAACGTGGAAAAAATAAGTATAAGGAAAAGAAACAAAAGGGGGGTATTGGTTTAAATGGTCTTAAGACGATTTTGTGAATCAGATGGGTTCGGAATCATAAAAACAGTGTGTACGCGAAAGAGGAAAGTTGTTTTGAGTGAAAAACGTGGAAAAAATGAACGTATAAGGAAAACAAACAAAAGAGAGGTATTGGTTTAAAATGGTCTTTTAGACGATTTTGTGAGTCAGATGGGTTCGGAATCATAAAAACAGTGTGCACGCGAAGGAGGAAAGTTGTTTTAAGTGCAAAAACGTGGAAAAAGTGAATGTATAAGGAAAACAAACAAAAGAGAGATATTGGTTTAAATGGTCTTTAGAGGATTTTGTGAGTCAGATGGGTTCGGAATCATAAAAACAGTGTGTATGCGAAGGAGGAAAGTTGTTTTGAGTGCAAAAACGTGGAAAAAATGAATGTATAAGGAAAACAAACAAAAGAAAGATATTGGTTTAAAATGGTCTTTTAGACGATTTTGTGAGTCAGATGGGTTCGGAATCATAAAAACAGTGTGTACGCGAAGGAGGAAAGTTGTTTTAAGTGCAAAAACGTGGAAAAAATAAGTATAAGGAAAAGAAAGAAAAGGGGGGTATCGGTTTAAATGGTCTTTAGACGATTTTGTGAGTCAGATGGGTTCGAAATCATAAAAACAGTGTGTACGCGAAGGAGGAACGTTGTTTTCATTGCAAAAACGTAAGAAAACTGAATGTATAAGGAAAAAACAAAAGGGCGTTATTGGTTTAAATGGTCTTCAGACGGTTTTGTGAGTCAGATGGGTTGGGAATCATAAAACAGTGTGTACGCGAAGGAGGAAAGTTGTTTTGAGTGAAAAACGTGGAAAAAATGAACGTATAAGGAAAACAAACAAAAGAGAGGTATTGGTTTAAAATGGTCTTTTAGACGATTTTGTGAGTCAGATGGGTTCGGAATCATAAAAACAGTGTGCACGCGAAGGAGGAAAGTTGTTTTAAGTGCAAAAACGTGGAAAAAATGAATGTATAAGGAAAACAAACAAAAGAGAGATATTGGTTTAAATGGTCTTTTAGACGATTTTGTGAGTCAGATGGGTTCGGAATCATAAAAACAGTGTGTACGCGAAGTTGGAAAGTTGTTTTAAGCGCAAAAACGTGGAAAAAATGAATGTATAAGGAAAAGAAACAAAAGGGGGGTATTGGTTTAAATGGTCTTTAGACGATTTTGTGAGTCAGATGGGTTCGGAATCATAAAAACGGTGTGTACGCGAAGGAGGAAAGTTGTTTTGAGTGAAAAACGTGGAAAAAATGAACGTATAAGGAAAATAAACAAAAGAGAGGTATTGGTTTAAATGGTCTTTTAGACGATTTTGTGAGTCAGATGGGTTCGGAATCATAAAAACAGTGTGTACGCGAAGGAGGAAAGTTGTTTTAAGTGCAAAAACGTGGAAAAAATGAATGTATAAGGAAAACAAACAAAAGAGAGATATTGGTTTAAATGGTTTTTAGACGATTTTGTGAGTCAGATGGGTTCGGAATCATAAAAACGGTGTGTACGCGAAGGAGGAAAGTTGTTTTGAGTGAAAAACGTGGAAAAAATGAACGTATAAGGAAAATAAACAAAAGAGAGGTATTGGTTTAAATGGTCTTTTAGACGATTTTGTGAGTCAGATGGGTTCGGAATCATAAAAACGGTGTGTACGCGAAGGAGGAAAGTTGTTTTGAGTGAAAAACGTGGAAAAAATGAACGTATAAGGAAAATAAACAAAAGAGAGGTATTGGTTTAAATGGTCTTTTAGACGATTTTGTGAGTCAGATGGGTTCGGAATCATAAAAACAGTGTTTACGCGAAGTTGGAAAGTTGTTTTAAGTGCAAAAACGTAGAAAAAATGAATGTATAAGGAAAACAAACAAAAGAGAGGTATTGGTTTAAATGGTCTGTTAGACGATTTTGTGAGTCAGATGGGTTCGGAATCATAAAACAGTGTGTACGCGAAGGAGGAAAGTTGTTTTGAGTGAAAAACGTGGAAAAAATGAACGTATAAGGAAAACAAACAAAAGAGAGGTATTGGTTTAAAATGGTCTTTTAGACGATTTTGTGAGTCAGATGGGTTCGGAATCATAAAAACAGTGTGCACGCGAAGTTGGAAAGTTGTTTTAAGTGCAAAAACGTGGAAAAAATGAATGTATAAGGAAAACAAACAAAAGAGAGATATTGGTTTAAATGGTTTTTAGACGATTTTGTGAGTCAGATGGGTTCGGAATCATAAAAACAGTGTGTACGCGAAGGAGGAAAGTTGTTTTGAGTGCAAAAACGTAAGAAAACTGAATGTATAAGGAAAAAACAAAAGGGCGTTATTGGTTTAAATGGTCTTTAGACGGTTTTGTGAGTCAGATGGGTTCGGAATCATTGTCTTGAGTGCAAAAACGTGGAAAAAATGAATGTATAAGGAAAACAAACAAAAGAGAGGTATTGGTTTAAATGGTCTGTTAGACGATTTTGTGAGTCAGATGGGTTCGGAATCATAAAAACGGTGTGTACGCGAAGGAGGAAAGTTGTTTCGAGTGGAAAACGTGGAAAAAATGAACGTATAAGGAAAACAAGCAAAAGAGAGGTATTGGTTTAAATGGTCTGTTAGACGATTTTTTGAGTCAGATGGGTTCGGTATCATTAAAACGGTGTGTACGCGAAGGAGGAAAGTTGTTTTGAGTGCAAAAACGTGGAAAATATAAGTATAAGGAAAAGAAACAAAAGGGGGGTATTGGTTTAAATGGTCTTTTAGACGATTTTGTGAGTCAGATGGGTTCGGAATCATAAAAACAGTGTGTACGCGAAGGAGGAAAGTTGTTTCGAGTGCAAAAACGTGGAAAAAATGAATGTATAAGAAAAAGAAACAAAAGGGGGGTATTGATTTAAATGGTCTTTAGACGATTTTGTGAGTCAGATGGGTTCGGAATCATAAAAACGGTGTGTACGCGAAGGAGGAAAGTTGTTTTGAATGCAAAAACGTGGAAAAAATGAATGTATAAGGAAAACAAACAAAAGAAAGATATTGGTTTAAAATGGTCTTTTAGACGATTTTGTGAGTCAGATGGGTTCGGAATCATAAAAACAGTGTGTACGCGAAGGAGGAAAGTTGTTTTAAGTGCAAAAACGTGGAAAAAAATAAGTATAGGGAAAAGAAAGAAAAGGGGGGTATCGGTTTAAATGGTCTTTAGACGATTTTGTGAGTCAGATGGGTTCGAAATCATAAAAACAGTGTGTACGCGAAGTTGGAAAGTTGTTTTAAGTGCAAAAACGTGGAAAAAATGAATGTATAAGGAAAACAAACAAAAGAGAGGTATTGGTTTAAATGGTCTGTTAGACGATTTTGTGAGTCAGATGGGTTCGGAATCATAAAAACGGTGTGTACGCGAAGGAGGAAAGTTGTTTTGAGTGAAAAACGTGGAAAAAATGAACGTATAAGGAAAACAAACAAAAGGGCGTTATTGGTTTAAATGGTCTTTAGAGGGTTTTGTGAGTCAGATGGGTTCGGAATCATTAAAACGGTGTGTACGCGAAGGAGGAAAGTTGTTTTGAGTGCAAAAACGTGGAAAAAATAAGTATAAGGAAAAGAAACAAAAGGGGGGTATTGGTTTAAATGGTCTTAAGACGATTTTGTGAATCAGATGGGTTCGGAATCATAAAAACAGTGTGTACGCGAAAGAGGAAAGTTGTTTTGAGTGGAAAAACGTGGAAAAAATAAGTATAAGGAAAAGAAAGAAAAGGGGGGTATCGGTTTAAATGGTCTTTAGACGATTTTGTGAATCAGATTGGTTCGGAATCTCAAAAACAGTGTGTATGCGAAGGAGGAAAGTTGTTTTGAGTGAAAAACGTGGAAAAAATGAACGTATAAGGAAAACAAACAAAAGAGAGGTATTGGTTTAAAATGGTCTTTTAGACGATTTTGTGAGTCAGATGGGTTCGGAATCATAAAAACAGTGTGCACGCGAAGGAAGAAAGTTGTTTTAAGTGCAAAAACGTGGAAAAAATGAATGTATAAGGAAAACAAACAAAAGAGAGATATTGGTTTAAATGGTCTTTAGAGGATTTTGTGAGTCAGATGGGTTCGGAATCATAAAAACAGTGTGTATGCGAAGGAGGAAAGTTGTTTTGAGTGCAAAAACGTGGAAAAAATGAACGTATAAGGAAAACAAACAAAAGAAAGATATTGGTTTAAAATGGTCTTTTAGACGATTTTGTGAGTCAGATGGGTTCGGAATCATAAAAACAGTGTGTACGCGAAGGAGGAAAGTTGTTTTAAGTGCAAAAACGTGGAAAAAATAAGTATAAGGAAAAGAAAGAAAAGGGGGGTATCGGTTTAAATGGTCTTTAGACGATTTTGTGAGTCAGATGGGTTCGAAATCATAAAAACAGTGTGTACGCGAAGGAGGAACGTTGTTTTCATTGCAAAAACGTAAGAAAACTGAATGTGTAAGGAAAAAACAAAAGGGCGTTATTGGTTTAAATGGTCTTTAGACGGTTTTGTGAGTCAGATGGGTTGGGAATCATAAAACAGTGTGTACGCGAAGGAGGAAAGTTGTTTTGAGTGCAAAAACGTAGAAAAAATGAACGTATAAGGAAAATAAACAAAAGAGAGGTATTGGTTTAAATGGTCTTTTAGACGATTTTGTGAGTCAGATGGGTTCGGAATCATAAAAACAGTGTGTACGCGAAGTTGGAAAGTTGTTTTAAGTGCAAAAACGTGGAAAAAATGAATGTATAAGGAAAAGAAACAAAAGGGGGGTATTGGTTTAAATGGTCTTTAGACGATTTTGAGAGTCAGATGGGTTCGGAATCATAAAAACGGTGTGTACGCGAAGGAGGAAAGTTGTTTTGAGTGAAAAAACGTGGAAAAAATAAGTATAGGGAAAAGAAACAAAAGGGGGTATTGGTTTAAATGGTCTTTAGACGATTTTGTGAATCAGATGGTTTCGGAATCATATGCAATTTTCCTTTCTCAGGCTGGGACGATTGTTGGGCAACGCGCACACAGACTCGACACTCAAAGAAGAGAAAAAGGAGAGGTTAAATATGAGGTTATAAGATGGCAAGATTTTGCCATATTTAAATCTATAAAAAAATGTTTTCTGTCACCTTATCATTTAAGAATTCTATCTATAACTAGACCAAATTTTTACTCGCCACAGTGAAAATTCCACTCACCAATGGCGAGAGGAAATTTCGCACCCTGTATGATTTTGCTGGTTTCAACTACAAATTCAAACTTTTAACATTTTGAAAGTGTATAATGCGATTGATCTACAATGCATGTTTATTTCAACATTGTTGTTAGAAAACATTACAAAATAAGTACAAAAGTTATTTTCAGGAAAATCGCACATATATTTGTATAGAAAATTGGGTTTGGTTTAGAGCTGTACCGAGTACTCGGTTAATTTGCCGAGTACTCGTTACTTGGGCGAATTTGGACTAAGTATTCGACCAATACCGAGTAGTTGTAAGAATTTCATTATTTTTATATATTATTGAAAGAAATGTAACATTCATAAGAATTGTTTATTAATAACTAAACTAAAAAAATATGAAAATATAAATATAAAAATAAACTTTTGCTGCAAACAGTTTTCGCAGTTAAAATGGGCGAGTATGCCACTAAACTCGGTATAGCAACAATTCATGGTATGAGCTTATCCCTTTTAGTTACAAGTATTTAAGTATAACCATCTTGTATGTGTTTAATATGCAATTTTTTACTTTCCGAACACTATAGTGAGGAAAGTATTGTAATCATGTCAAAAATCCGAATTCGAGATTTTGATGTTTCTATACGTTTTGAGGTCCCCTGAGTCCGTTTTCACTATTTTTACGATGATGTATGTATGTGTGTGTGTATGTATGTGTGTATGTCTGTGGGTGAACACGCTAGCGTCTAAACGCTTCGTTCGATTAACCTGAAAGTTGGTACGCATATTGTAAGTCACCATAGTACGAACCCTATAGATTTTGGTGAATCTAGCACTTATAGTTTTTTTACAGGGACACAAAGAAAAATTCTTTATCATTATGGCCTATGGGAGCAAAATCTTAAAAGTGCGATAGCATCTAAACGCCTTATTCAATTGAGCAAAAAATTTATACACGTATTATAGGTCACAAATACTCAATCTGTATAGATTTTGGAGAATCTAGCACTTATAGTTTTTTTACAGGGACACAAAGAAAAATTCTTTATCATTATGGCCTATGGGAGCAAAATCTTAAAAGTGCGATAGCATCTAAACGCCTTATTCAATTGAGCAAAACATTTATACACATATTATAGGTCACAAATACTCAATCTGTATAGATTTTGGAAAATCTAGCACTTATAGTTTTTTTACAGGGACACAAAGAAAAATTCTTTATCATTATGCCTATGGGGCCAAATTTTTAAAAGTGTGATAGCGTCTAAACGCCTTATTAATCTGAGCAAAAAAATTTTACACATGTTATAGATCACAGTTGAACTAACTGCATAGATTTTGGTGAATCTAGCACTTAAAGTTTTTTTACAGGGACACAAAAAAAAAATTCTTTATCATTATGGCCTAAGGGACTAAATTTTTAAAAGTACGATAGCATCTAAACGCCTTATTGAATTGAGCTGAAAATTTATATGAGTATTATAAATCACTGTTGCACTAACTATAAGCATTTTGGTGAATCTAGCATTTATAGGTTTTTACAGGGACACAACGAAAAATTCTTTATAATTAAGATCTATGGGCTCAAAGTTCAGTAGCGTTAAATAAAACATCGTGTAATAGATGGAGAAAAATGCTCAAACACTCTATTATGGTTTTCTCTCTTTTGTTTGTTTAACAACTCCTCTTTCTTTACTTTATCTACAAAACTGTTAATTACTCAATGTTCGGAAAGTCGAGTGGAGTCACTCCAGATTTTTTTAATAAAATCTTAGTACATAAAATTGTATCTATAAAACAGACAAAAAAAATCTGGAGTGACTCCACTCGACTTTCCGAACATTGAGTAATTAACAGTTTTGTAGATAAAGTAAAGAAAGAGGAGTTGTGAAAAAACAAAAGAGATAAAACCATAATACAGTGTTTGAGCATTTTTCTCCATATATTACACGATGTTTTATTTAACGCTACTGAACTTTGAGCCCATAGATCATAATGATAAAGAATTTTCGGTGTGTCCCTATAAAAAACCTATAAATGCTAGATTCACCAAAATGCTTATAGTTAGTGCAACAGTGATTTATAATATTCATATAAGTTTTCAGCTCAATCGAATAAGGCGTTTAGATGCTATCGCACTTTTAACTAGTATGTTGTGGCCACCACATGACTTTCTTCTATATTTTCCTATACAAATTCACTCAGTCAAAATAATTTATTAAAATTATTATTTAAAAAAAATATCTTCCATGATAATGCAGATGATTTCCATATTAGAGAAGTAGTATAAGAAGTAGACTAAATATCCAAAAAAAGTCAATTTTATTGTCAACTAGCCGCCTTCGGCGACCAGCTGGTTCGCGATCCCTGAAAAATCCGACTTTACGAAATTCCCGCTCGGTGGAGCCTGCGGCGCCTTTTTCCCGTATCAGGTCTAATAACAGCTTATTGATATATCGTGAAAATAGCTTATCTAAATCGCAGTAAACTCCCGTGCGGTAGCGCCTTCGGCGCTGATATTTCAAATTTCTAACTTTAGCTAAGTCCCGCTCGGTGGCGCCTGCGGCGCCTTATCCCCGTTTTAGAACTTACAACACCTTCCTCGCTCATTGGAATTTGAAATATTGAAATTTTAAAATATAGCAGCGCCATCTGGCGGTAGAAATTTCTGTAATATATTGTTCAATTCCAAATCAACAAAGCTTTCAAATGATGTATTACTTATGAAAATATTTTAATTAGTAGCTGAGATACAAAAGAAAACCTAAAAAGGAAACCTTAAAACGTGTAAAGCGGGTAAAAAAATCGATAACTTCATTTTAAATTATCGCAAATCTATGGTTCAACCATTCGTTTTAAAGGTACTGGCGAGCTCTTTTGAAAGATACCCATCATGAAAATTTACTCCCCTCGAGGGGGGAATTCCCCCCCCCCCAGGGGGGTTGACGAGGCTCCTACACATAATACAAAAAATTTTTTCCAGTTGACTATCTCTATTATAAATAATTCTTGTAAATTTCATAATGATTACTAAAAAATAATTCTCTTTATGCACATTTATACAAAATTTTGTACTATACACCATGTTAAAAATTTAGAAAAAGCGGGATGGCAACGCAACCCGTAAGACAATTTTTACCAAAAGTTGATAGTCACTAATTTATGTCAAGGTGCAACTACATACCGATTTGTATGAAATTCTGTGAAGTAGTTCCTGAGATACAGTTGCCACAAAAGTCTGTCACACCCACGCAGAGACTGACAGACAAACAGACAGACATTTTCTAAAAATGGTCAAATCGTGTTCTACAGCTCTCAAAACGTGTAAATCCATCAAAAACCTGAGGTCGAAAATTTTTACGAATCCAATACTTTCTTCTATTGAATATCGAAGAAAGTAAAAATTTGGTCTCACAGGCCATAATGATAAAGAATTTTTCTTTGTGTCCCTGTAAAAAAACTGTAAGTGCTAAATTCACCAAAATCTATACAGTTCGTGCAACTGTGACCTATAACATGTGTACAAATTTTTTGTTCAGATTAAATAAGCGTTTATACGCTATCGCACTTTTAAAAATTTGGCCCCATAGGCCATAATGATAAAGAATTTTTCTTTGTGTCCCTGTAAAAAAACTGTAAGTGCTAGATTTTCCAAAATCTATACAGATTGAGTATTTGTGACCTATAATATGTGTATAAATTTTTTGCTCAATTGAAGAAGGCGTTTAGATGCTATCGCACTTTTCAGATTTTGGTCCCATAGACCATAATGATAAAGAATTTTTCTTTGTGTCCCTGTAAAAAAAACTATAAGTGCTAGATTCACCAAAATCTATAGGGTTCGTACTATGGTGACTTACAATATACACACCAACTTTCAGCTTATTCGAACAAAGCGTTTAGACGCTAGCGTGTTCACTCACAGACATACACACATACATACATCATCGTAAAAATAGTGAAAATGGACTCAGGGGACCTCGAAACGTATAGAAACATCAAAATCTCGAATTCGGATTTTTGACATGATTACAATACTTTCCTCACTATAGTGTTCGGAAAGTAATAAAATATTTTAGGAAAAAGAACCCTTATATAATAAATTTGTTTGTTATAAACCCTTATATAATAAATTTGTTTTTTAAATTTGTTTGTTTACATTTTATATGTGCCTATTATTTGAATATGCTTAAATTATTTACCATCATATATGATATATGATAGATTAGTTATTAATATTGAAGAAATATTTTATTCAAAAATTATTAGAAATCGTCTATCCATTTTGATGTCTATTTATGAATTAATAATAACTGACTCTGTATCTGCAAAAGAAAACAGTAAACTAAAGCAATAATCTCTAATCTGCAAATTCCTGTAATCCGCCTAACCTCTGGACAAAACTTTTGAGAGTTAGAGGGAGTTGACTGTAAAACAAATGAAAAGTTTTTTAGTAGTTCAATACTGCATTTTATTTTTCAATCCTAGAGAACCGGCAGGAGAGTTTAAAAATCTGGAGTGACTCCACTCGACTTTCCGAACATTGAGTAATTAACAATTTTGTAGATAAAGTAAAGAAAGAGGAGTTGTTAAACAAACAAAAGAAAGAAAACCATAATAGAGTGTTTGAGTATTTTTCTCCATATATTACACGATGTTTTATTTAACGCTACTGAACTTTGAGCCCATAGATCATAATGATAAAGAATTTTTCGTTGTGTCCCTGTAAAAACCTATAAACGCTAGATTCACCAAAATGCAACAGTGATTTATAATACTCATATAAATTTTCAGTTCAATTGAATAAGGCGTTTAGATGCTATCGCACTTTTAAAATTTTGGTCCCATAGGCCATAATGATAAAGAATTTTTCTTTGTGTCCCTGTAAAAAAAAAACTGTAAGTGCTAGATTCACCAAAATCTATACAGTTGGTGCAAGTGTGACCTATAGCATGTGTACAAATTTTTTGCTCAGATTAATAAGGCGTTTAGATGCTATCACACTTTTAAAAATTTGGCCCCATAGGCATAATGATAAAGAATATTTCTTTGTGTCCCTGTAAAAAACTGTAAGTGCTAGAATCTCCAAAATCTATACAGATTGAGTATTTGTGATCTATAATATGTGTATAATTTTTTTGCTCAATTGAATAAGGCGTTTAGATACTATCGCACTTTTAAGATTTTGCTCCCATAGGCCATAATGATAAAAAATTTTTCTTTGTGTCCCTGTAAAAAAACTATAAGTGCTAGATTCACCAAAATCTATAGGGTGCGTACTATGGTGACTTACAATATACGTACCAACTTTCAGGTTATTCAAACAAAGCTTTTAGACGCTAGCGTGTTCACTCACAGACATACACACACACATACATATATCATCGCAAAAATAGTGAAAACGGACTCATTGGACCTCGAAACGTATAGAAACATCAAAATCTCAAATTCGGATTTTTGACATGATTACAATACTTTCCTCACTATAGTGTTCGGAAAGTAAAAATAGGTATCTTAGTATTTATGGATACAGTTCGTTGGGTACTAGCTTCGAGTTTATACAAATATTTGTATCCTTAACCAAAAAAAAGTGCAAATATTATGGCTAATTACGTAATTATCCACTTGTACTGTTTGAAGGTATAGTAATATGAGATAGTATCATGCAAAAAATTCTAAAAACATTAGCATTGAAAAGTAAAAACCCATCACCTGTATATAATTTAGTGTTTGTTATCAAATAACTTATTTTTCTAAAAATATTTTTAATATTAATTAGATTATAGTTTAGATTTGACATTATATTTATGCTTTCAGTGTATATAGTCTATAAATTTTAATTTTGAACATCTGTTTTGTCTTCTGGTTGGTTTCATCCATTTCTCCCGGTTTCTTCCAGTTTCTTCTGGGTTTTTCCAGTTTCTTCCACTGTCCTGGAAGAAAATGGTTTCTTCCGGAAGAAACCCAACCCTGGTTCTAAGTAAGTTTTTAATATTTTAATTCATGATAGTTCAGCATCATTAAGATGAAATCTTTAATAATAAATGGAAAGGTTTGTCTGTCTGTCTGTTCTTTTAAACGTTCAGCCCCTACTGAACGCAGAAACACAAGAATTGACATACGGATGCTCTGGAGCCTTTCCGATGTTTTCCTCGAAACAGAATTTAAGAATCTTAATTAGTTTCGGAGATATTAATTAAAATGTTGACCCATGTCGATCGAACAATGACCAAAAATCCTTATTGCTTAAAAAGAGGCATTCTATCAGCATTCAGCAGACGATTTTAACGCCTGTCTCGAACGGAAACAAAACAGGTGCAAGTCATTAATGTCACATGATCTTTAACTGGGGTTAAAAATTGCAAATTTCAAAGTGCTTCAAATTTTCTTTTTCGTACACAACACTTAATATACAACCTTTTCAGCACAAAACCAACCTGCAGTTAAAATTTCATAAATTTTCATTAATAAACAAAGCAGTTACATTTTAATTGCAAAATAAATTTTATTCTAACACGTAATCCATCTTTCAATAGACGATAGATGTTTCCATAGCAACAAAATATATTTGAAGGAACTAAAAAATACTTTTTCTTTTTCATTTTACTTCCATTACCCGACTACCGTGGTATATATAGGTTTTGGGGAAATAAAAAATATTAATTTTTCTTTTTACTTCCATTAATAAAACTACCGTAGATAATGGCATTAGAGATTTCACGTGATTTACATGTTTTAGAATGTCCCGAGTAGGTTTTCTTTTGTATCTCAGCTAAAATTTCGATATTTCAAATTCCAATTAAATTATTTTTAATACATCATTCGAAAGATATTTTAAAGTTGTTTTAAATTATCGAAAGTTTTCACCAGATTTGCACGTTTTGAGGTCTCCTGAATTAGTTTTCTTTTGTATCTCAGCTACTAATTAAAATAATTTCATAAGTAAAGCATCATTAGAAAGCTTTTTTGATTTGGAATCGAACAGTGGAATACAGAAATTTGTACCGCCAGATGGCGCTGTAATATTTTAAAATTTCAATATTTCAAATTCTAATTATGATTAAATTATTTTGAAGAGCTTTGTTGACTTGATACACATTTTAAAGTACTTTTACATTATCGAAAATGGAATTCGAGATTTCACCCGATTTACACGTTTTGAGGTGTCCTGATTAGGTTTTCTTTTGTATCTCAGCTACTAATTAAAATAATTTTATATGTAATACATCATTAGAAAGCTTTTTTGATTTGGAATCGAACAGTGGATTACAGAAATTTCTACCGCCAGATGGCGCTGTAATACATTCAAATTTCAATTTCTAATTATGATTAAATTATTTTTAATGCATCATTCGAAAGATATTTTAAAGTTCTTTTATATTATCGACAGTTTTCAGCAGATTTACACGTTTTGAGGTCTCCTGAATTAGTTTTCTTTTGTATCTCAGCTACTAATTAAAATAATTTCATAAGATTTCATCATTAGAAAGCTTTTCGAACAGTGGAATAAAGAAATTTGTACCGCCAGATGGCGCTGTAATATTTTAAAATTTCAATATTTCAATTTCTATTTATGATTAAATTATTTTTAATACAGCATTCGAAAGATATTTTAAAGTTCTTTTAAATTATCGAATGTTTTCACCAGATTTACACGTTTTGAGGTGTCCTGAATCAGTTTTCTTTTGTATCTCAGCTACTACTTAAAATAATTTCATAAGTAATACATCATTAGAAAGCTTTTTTGATTTGGAATCGAACAGTGGAATACAGAAATTTGTACCGCCAGGTGGCGCTGTAATATTTTAAAATTTCAATATTTCAATTTCTAATTATGATTAAATTATTTGTAATACATCATTCGAAAGATATTTTAAAGTTCTTTTAAATTATCGAAAGTTTTCACCAGATTTACACGTTTTGAGGTGTCCTGAATCAGTTTTGTTTTTTGTATCTCAGTTATTAATTAAAAAAAGTTCATAAGTAATACATCATTTGAAAGCTTATTTTAGTTGAAACACATTTTAAAGTACTTTTACATTATCGAATATGGAATTCGAGATTTCACCCGATTTACACGTTTTGAGGTGTCCTGATTAGGTTTTCTTTTGTATCTCATCTACTAATTAAAATAATTTCATGAGTAATACATCATTTGAAAGCTTTGTTGATTTGGAATGGAACAATAGATTACAGAAATTTCTACCCCAGATGGCGCTGTAATATTTTTAAATTTCAATATTTCATATTCTAATTATGATTAAATTATTTCTAATACATCATTCGAAAGATATTTTAAAGTTCTTTTACATTATCGAAAGTGGAATTCGAGATTTCACCTGATTTACAATTTAAAGTGTCCTGATCAGGTTTTCTTTTGCATCTCAGCTAATTGAGTAAGACCGTTCAAAATTGATATATGCAAGTTAATTAGGAGGGGCTGGAACGGTGGGGAAGGAATAGGCGCGCAGCGCGCATGGGTTTGGGACCCGGTGCGAGTTTTTACCCGATGATAAAAGATTTTTTTTAAATTTTATTTTCTTAATAAAAGTTTGAGTTGAGAAAGAATATGCGTGTACAGCGCACGTATAACCTCAAACGTGCGCGCGCAGCGCGCATGGGTCTACGCTGCCGAAGGCAGTGGCGTCCCGGTGTGAGTTTTTACTCGATGCTAAATGATATATTTTTTAATTCCTTTTCTTGAGAATGAAAGTTTATGAGTAATAACATGGAATTTTGAGAAGTCATAAGGATAGTGAAGGAATACGTGCGTGCAGTGCACGGGTCTACACTGCCGAAGGCAGTGGGGACCCGGTGCGACATTTTTCCTGATCAGATTTTTTCTTCTTTTTTTTATCACATGATAAAAATTAATGCAATTTTGAGAATTCATTAATTATTGTGATTCATTTAAAAATAGTGACCAGCGAAGCGGGCGTAGCCTGCTAGTCTATATAAATAAAGAGAAGTGTCTGTGTGTGTGTGTGACTGTCTGCGCTCTGGTGCTCACACTATTGATCGCAGAGCTTCCAAATTTGGCATGCAGTTACCTGAGACCCTGCAGGTGTGCCCCTCATCGAGATTTGAAAAAATCTCGAATTTGAATTTTTTAAATTAATGTTTTTCCGATTTTAAATATTGGCTTCTTTGTTTCATTTTTCATAGATTTTTTCTTTTGCTTCAACCGTCTGCGTATCTTAGCAACGGCAATTATGCCACTTATTTTTATTTAATAAGTTCATTTAAAGGCGAATTTTTTTTTTTTTTTTTAATTTGTTATATTTATTGAAAATAAAATCGTAATGCAGTAGAAAAAATTAAGTATAATTAGTTTTAAATTTAAAAACGTATTTATAACAGTTATGTTTAATTTTTTATAGTAGAACAACTTCTTATTTTTCATTTTTTAGTTAATTCCTTTAAAAGAAAAAACTTTTATTTATTGATTTTTTTTATTTACTGTATTTATCGGGAAAAATGGTAGTATATACATAGTAAAAAGGATTAAACTGATTAAAATTTATTTGTTTATATATATGTTACCGTTAAAGCGCGAAACCCATTAATCTGAAGATTACCTAGCTAATCTGCAGATTAACTAAAATGACCCGTTAAAGTGCGGAATAAAGAGTTTTCCGCATTTTAACTAGGTAATCTGCAGATTAACGGCTTCTGTGTCGTTAAAGTTCAAATGTTTGTTTCGAGCCTTAGTTTTTTTACATTCACTATGACGTCAAACAGTCATGTGATACAGATACGCGAATCCCAGATTAGTCTGTGACGCGATTGACCTTCAAACACAAACCGAAACTTTTATCCCTTCCTCTCCGCTGTGATAAATAGCATAAATAGTAAGCGCAAAGCGCAAAACGTGGATCATCGAAGCTATGACGTTAGATTTCTTATTATGACCAACACAAATTTTAAAGTACAAGTAAGTTACAATTGTTTTGAGTTTATTTCTTCTTTTTTTAATTCTGTCAGTATAAGTTTGATAAGGGTCTGCATTTTATTAATGAAATATAATCTTAATTAAAAGCTCCCTCTCGTGAAACTTCATTTTAATTTATGAATCTTAAATTTGCAGCACAGTAATTATTTTCTCCCGAAATAAAACTATTAAACCACAACTTTTTAAAACTACTTTATTTTAAAATTGATTTAAATTCCTATTACTTACTGAAAAAAAGAACACATGTATTATTTTTTAACTCTGGAAAATATGGCATTCAATATTATGGCATTATTCAATAAATACTTAAAATGAAATTTGCATGCAGCATTTCATTGCAATTTTTCTCTGTTGTTTCTTTCAATTTTAAGTTTCCTTTATATATTTTATATATCATGATTATATTTTTATTTTTAATTTTGTTCGCTTTTTCAAATAATTTCGTTGTAGTTTATCACATAAAATGTGTTAATAATAAAGTTTTTTTTTTTTTTTTTTTTTTTTTTAATTATTGTAAAATTAATATATTTCCTAAACTTGTACAGATATATATATGCTGCAAAAGATAGTTTAATAAATCATTGGAAAACTGTCATTTTAATTTTCATGCGTTCTAAAAATTATTAAAGCAGTTTTAATTGTTTGAAGTACTTCTTAAAATGCTTCTGATTTGTCTAATTTAATATTTCTTTAGCTAATTAAAAATTGGTGCATATTTTTTTTTAAATATAATAATAGCAATTTAAGTTGATAATAAAACTTTTTTTTTAATTGTTAAACATTTTTATTTGAAAAGAAACCGTTACTGTATTACAATTCTAACATTCATTTATAAAATAGACTTTATTGTAAGCTATTAAAGATATTATATTTCATATTAAAAATGCATAACATCTTCAAACTTATATTGACAGAATAAAAAAGATGAAATAAATAAAACAAATATAACTTTAAAACACATAAAAATTAAAACACATACAGATTA
This sequence comes from Salticus scenicus, assembly GCA_963930645.1. NCBI lineage: Eukaryota > Metazoa > Arthropoda > Arachnida > Araneae > Salticidae > Salticus > Salticus scenicus. The sequence continues at coordinate 309,525,414 of OZ005655.1, forward strand.
AAATAAGTAAAGAAAGAAAGAAAAGAAAAGCAAACTAATCTTTTTTTTTTTTCTTTTCCCGAATGATAAAAACAAATACAACACAGCGTGCAGTAAAATTATACCACCAGAGATCTTATTTTCACTTTAACGAGTGCCTAGTAGGTAATGTGCAGATTATCTAGGTAATTTACAGATTACCTAGGTAATTTGAGAAATGAAACAATTTTCCTCACTTTAACGGATCACCCTAGTTAATGTGCAGATTGCCTAGCTAATCTGCAGATTAACTGATTTCTGCACTTTAGCGGTAACCTATATATTTAATCTACTTTTTATTTTATTTTATTACATTAGTTGGAATCAAATCGTAATATAGTGTAAATAGCATGGGCTATAAAATACATGGTTCAAAATTAAAATATTGAATATATGCTGAGATACAGTCATCTTTAAAATCGTAGTTCTTAAATAGTAGCAGATCCCACCTGTCGTTGATAAATATCGATATTGAAGTGCCCAGGAAAGATCTTCCTGCAGGCATGGGAAACCTAGACCTGATGCAATGCGGGCGGGAAAAGAGCTGCCGTAGACAGCGGCTTTTCCTCTTTTTTTTTTTTTTTTTTGTAATATTAATTCGATTCTTTCGAAAATTCATTTAAATATAGTGACCAGCGAAGCGGGCGTAGCCTGCTAGTATTTAATAATACTGGGATTTTCAAAGGAATTTCATAAAACAGCACTTTGTTTTCAACGCCAATATCCTATAGCTTGCAAAAATTCATTTTTAGCCATTAGTGAGAAATCTTTCAGTTAAAAATAGATTTTGTTACTTATTTAAAAAAAAAAATAACACATAAAAATTTTATAAAGGACTGAAATTCAGTTTTATTGAAGAATTTTCAGTTTTTTGTGAAAAGAAAGTAAACAAACATTTTACAATTTTTAAGTTTTAGAAAATTTTGAATGTGGGCAAATTTCTTGTAGAAATATATTAAAAATATTCATTTCACGTATAATTCATGATTGTTTAGCATCATTAAGATGAAATATGCAACAATAGGTATAGTGATTTTCATAAGAATTTCAAAAATAATACTTTGTTTTCAACGCCAATATTTCTGGATCAACAAAGGTCTGCTATTTTGAGCCATATTATTATACTATTATAAGAAAAGTTTTTAACACGCTTTTATTAGCTTCACCTGTATGTATGTATGTATGTTTGTTTGTAACTTCTCTGAGAGCAAAAAAAAAAAAAAACTTTTATATTGTAAAAAAGTACTTTCTCTACGTGAACGATATAGCGTTGAGGTAAGGCGCCGCGCTACGAATCTAAAGGTCCAGCGTTCGATCCCCGTCAGGGGAGATTTTTTAAAAATGGTTTTTGTTTAATTCCAAGTTATTTTAATTAAAGATTTAAATGTATGTAAATATTACGGTGTGTCACTCACGTGATTTTCTCTTAACCTGAATTTTAATACTAAGATAGATATTTTGTGCTTTTTAGTTCACATTTCTATAAAAGCGTATCCTTTAATTTTTTAAAACGATAAAATTATTTTTTCAAAGTTTTGTACTAATTACTTACAATGTTATTACTGTATGTATTATAACTGCAGTGAAAACTTTTTATTTTTAATTAACAAATCACAAAACAAAGACGTATGTAGGTTTAAATAAAATTAATAATAGGAAAAAAGTTGCCAATGCAAATTAGGAATATTCTACGAAACTTTGAGTATATATGAGCCAGGCCGGCCAAAGCTTTGCTATTACCAAAGCTTCATTCCATCTCTAATTTTTACTGTATATTTACCAAAAAATCTGTTCAACGTTCAAAGTTTTTCAAAATGTAAAAATTGTTAAGTATCTGTTTACTTTTTTTTCTCACAAAAAACTGAAAATTCATTAATAAAACTGTACTTTAATCCTTAATAATACTGTTATATGTTATTTGTTTAAAAAGTTAGTAATAAAATCTATTTTTAACTAAATGTTTTCAAACTAATGGCTGAAATCAAATTTTGGAAGGAGTTGGTTATTGGTGTTGAAAACGCCAAGCACTATTTTTTGAAATTCCTATAAAAATCCCTGTATTATCCCATATTTGATCTTAATGATGCTAAACAATCATGAAGATTTAATCCATTCTTCAGATCAGATTAATCTTCAGATTAATCTATTAGGAATATTTTTATTATAATTTTGCAAGAAATTTGCTCAACATTCAAAATTTTCCAAAATGAAAAAATCGTAAAGTTTCCTGTTTACTTTTTGTTCACAAAAAAACTGAAAATTCATGAATAAAACTGAATTTTAATCCTTTATAAAATTTTTATATGTTTATATATATTTCAAAAATGAGTAACAAAATCTATTTTTAGCTAAAAGATTTCTCACTAATGGCTAAAAATCAATTTTTGCAAGCTACCCAATATTGGCGTTTAAAACAATGTATTATTTTTGAAATTCCTATGAAAATACCTGTGTTATTGCATATTTCATCTTAATGATGCTAAACTAACATGAATTATACCTCAGACAAGTCTCTTATAAATATTTTTACTATATATTTACAAAACAATTGCTCAACATTCAAAAGTTTTCAAAATGTTAAATCTGCGAAGAATTTGTTTACTTTTTTTACAAAAAAAGCTGAAAATTCATTAATAAAATTGAATTTTAATCCTTCATAATACTGCTATGTTGTATTTATTAAAAAAAAAACAACAAATTAACTAAAAGATTTCTTAATATTGTGTAAAACCAATTTTTGGAAGCTACCAGATACATTAGAAAAAAAGTGTTTTTTGTGAAATTCTCAATGGCAGCTATGCGATAGAAAAAAAAGAATCGACCTACACTTCCTATAAGGTGGAAGGACTTGTTTTAATCTTTAGATCAGTTGATCATTAACCCTTAAAAAGTAATGATATCAGAACAAAAACTCTTAACGGGTTAAAAGTTTGTGACGCAGCATTTTATTTCGATATGAATTGAAAATATGGGTCTTAAAAGTAATGATATCAAATTTGAGTGACGCTTTGCTATTAATTGAAATATACTACATAGATTTTCTTATTTCATCATTTGTTTTTTTTCTTCTATTTACATCACAGTGTATACATAATATTTTCAACTTCAGCACGAAAAAATATATAGAATTTACTCCCTGATACTTTTTCATCTGCACCTCGTGAATTCAAAATATGAGTTTTAAAAGAAATGATATAATTTCTGTGACGACTCAGTGTTACTTTAAAAGATTTATTTTTAGATTTCATTACAATTACTTTTGTTTTGTTGAATAAAGTATATTTACACATTGAAATAATGCTTTTAATTTTCAAATATACTGTCAAATAATCACACTTTTACTGAATTTATATTATAAATTGAAATTATCTAGTTCAATAAATTGATTTGTCTATTGCGTCACGCTATCCAAAACTGTAAGTAAAAATTTTGTAAATGTTACTTTGTATCATAGTACTAAGTGAAAATGTGTGCAAAGAGATTGTGTGAGAAACATGAAAAACAGAACATGAAAAATAAAACTTGGGAATCTGCTCAGATAATATCTGTTGATCCAAATTTGAGATCATACACTGTTAAAAGTGAATCTGGCAAAATATTTAAAAGAAATAGAAAATATCTAATTAAAACACATGGTAGATTTAATGAAAAATTTGATTATAATGAAAATTCTTTGTCTGATCGTTCAGTTAGCAATAATATACTAGATCAAGGTAAATGTACTACAGTGGGTAATTCAAATGTAATTGTGACTAGAAGTGGAAGAATTTCTCGAAGACCGAAATATTTAAGTGATTATGTATAAATTTGTATGTATAACTTCAGTGACTGTTTGTGTAAAGTTTCTTGTTAAATATGATGTGAATTTTTAAGATATATAGTAACTTTATAAATTTGTATTTGATTGAATAGTAATTTTGTATATTTGTAATTGGCTGTGTACCTTTTTGAATGTTATTATTCTATGTGATTTTGTAAAATGTGTAAAAGTTTTACATCTCAAAGGGGGATGTCATATGATTTAAACAGCTCAACTCTAACTTGATTCATACAACTCAACTCTACTTGGCAGCCATTAAATATAGTTTGTTTTTGCATGTCTGCTGGCTTGCCTGTACGATATGAACTGTGATGTCGACGTATAATTTTGAACTGCTTATTTTAATTTATGATTTATGAAATAAATATATTTCATCTATAATGTGTTTTTAATTAATATTAATAACATGACATCAGGATACTCTTCGCACATTTTGTGTTAAATCTATAAAGTAACACAAAAATACATAAGATATATGAAAAATGAACTTAAAACACAAAAATTCCACCTCCAGGATCGAACCGATGTATTTAGAGATTGCAGTCGGATGTGCTATCCACTATGCCATCGGTACTTGCTGAAGTACATGATAGAAAATAATCATGAAGGTAAACAAACTGCTAGCAGCAAGGTTCTTTTATCATAAGGTTGGGCCATTTGAAGAGTAGCCAATCAGAAGCAAGAAGAAGTGAAACGTCACAGGGCGGAAGAGAGAAACAAACTACAATACAAATATACAGCTGTTAGCCCAGAGCTAGCTATTACTTACTAAAAAATATATCCTATAATCTGATATAAATATTATCCAAAAACGAAAATCATATACGGTATTACATGAAATAAAAGTACATTCGTTAAAATATTTGTTTTAAATACATATAAGTTCATAAAAAATTAAAAAGCTTTCGCGTTTTCGGCAACATTGCTATGCATTTCTTTACATTTATAATACTTCAATAAAACGATGAATTTCAATTATATTAAAATGATATGAAATAAAAATGAAGTTATTTAATTGTTTTACTCAAAAGAAAGCACATATATATTTTTTAAAAGAATGTAAAATATATACATTTTACTGTACGATCGCGATATGTTTGTTTACATTTCAGATATTTCAGTAAAATTATGAATTTTAATTTATGACTAAAAATGAAATATAAGTACATTTTTAAAACTATTTTGTTCAAAATAAAACACTTATATTTTTCAATTAAAAAAGAAATACACAATATATGAAGTTATCTGTAATATTGATATGTTTGTTTACCTTTTAAATACTTCAATATTGTCATGAATGACTTCAATAAGATGATGAATTTAAATCATATTAAAATGAAATAAAAATGCAATTATTTAAATGTTTTGCTCAAAAGAAAGTGTACGTATTTGTTTAAAAAAATCTAAAATATATAAATTTTGCTGTACTAGCGTGATTTGTTTGTTTACATTTCAGATATTTCAGTAAAATTGTGAATTTTAATTTTATGAGTAAAAATGAAATAAAAATACTTTCTTTAAAATAGTTTATTCAAAATAAAGCATTTATAATTTTCAATTTAAAAAGAAATACATAATATATTCAAATATCTGTAATATTATGATGTGTTTGTTTACCTTTTAAATACTTCAATATTATGAATTTTAATATTAAAAATAAACTAAATATTGGAAATAGGAGAATTTAATATTTATGTTAGACTTTAGACTCATATTAAATTTATTATTTCCCCATTTAAAAAAAGTTTCAGCATAACAATATATTTCAAAATAATTATTAGTATCAGTTTACAAATAAAATAGGTTCCTTAATAACAGAAATTATAAGGGTACTAAATTCACTTACCGAATTTTTGGTTATTGAATTCCAATTTAATATCCCTTTGATTTATTACTTCTGATCTTGAAAATGTATGATATAATATACACGATGATATATTACTTACATCATTTGATTTTACGAGCAATCTATCTATTGCTATTATACATCACAGTTTTTCATCAATGTTCTATCACTTTCAATAATCTATTCTTTAAAAAAATTATGTGCTCTAATACGGAGCATGCCAAATAAACAACAGAAAACGTAGATTAAGATTATCACGCGGTACATTTAAACAAATTCGATTAAAAGAAAAGAAAAAAAATTAAATCATAAAAAAGCAATTAAAATACAGTTATTTCAAATGTAAACAAGATTTGATCCATCCGCTTATGACGTAGTGCGCGAGAAATCGCAAATAGCTAAAAATTCGCGCATCTATGAAATGGCACCCCCCTGAGCACTACTAGCAGCAACCGATGACGCAATCTACTATTTTGATCATGAACTCAACCATGGGTTGAGTTCACGATACACAGCCCGGGCTTGGGCTTGGGTATGCACATCCCCCGAAAATGACGTCATAACTTTAACCTGGGTAATCGTTTTCGTGAACGCTTTTACCCACTCTCCATTTCCCCATTGTTGTTGTTGACGCTAGCAAATCAACCAGACAATTACAAACATGGCGGATTTCGTCGATGTTTGTGTATATTTTAAGATTCCAAAAACAGGAGTCACAAAAAATAAGTAGCTTAATAAAAAGAAATTATCTTCCAAGAATAAGATATATGAAAATTATAAAAGAAATGGATGATTAAACAAATTTCAGGAGATATTTCATACTAAATCGTGAAACAGAAGCTGTTGTTGGAAGCATGGTATGTTTTTTAAATCGTATTTTCAGACGAATTCTTTTCTTTAGTTTAAATTATTTTATACTGAGAAGTATTTGAGCGGTTAAATCACATTTTCCGGTTTATGTTGGTATTATTTATACAGGTTTCTTTTTTGTATTTTACATTAGATTAAATAGCACTTGTTAATTGTGCAGTTGTACTAGTGTGACTTCGTAATGCATATCAGATTTAACAGATTCATGCTTCGCGTGTTAATTTGGTTTTATGTATTACTATCATTTGAGAAAAATGTAATTTCCTATAAAATGTACATGCTAATGTTTTAATGTTGAAATTTAAAGAAGTACTAAATTTTATGGATGATCAGATCAAGTTTACATTGAAAAGATTGAATTAAAACCGGATACTTTTCATGTTTTATTGCGTCTTATTTAAAAAATAAAATTGTGTTCAATTTTTTAGAATGTTATCTATTTTATAATGTATTCAACATTCTTTGTTTTATGTAAGTAATTACTACTTTGGTTTATGAAATATAATAAATGGTATCCTGATTAATCTATATATTACATTCTTATTAAGTGATGCTGTGTATGTAGTGGAGTTACTATTAATTATAAATTATCATTTAAAAATTTTTGTGTGTGGAGAGAATTTTTCAATCATTGAATAAAACCAAAAATAAAAGAAAAACTTTAAAGAACATTAAATACCTTTTACAATCCTTCATTTTTGGCAGCTTTAATTATTATATATTTCGACTACATTCGTAGTCGTCCTCAGATGTTGTAAAAGGTATTTAATGTTCTTTAAAGTTAATTCGTCCTTCTAAAGCTTTTCAAATATTTATAAAAGAAAAATTTAAAAGTCCCAGAGAACGTAGTGATTTATGCTTTATGCATTTATATTTTGCTTTTAGCATAGGCATAGATTTGATATGTTGTCCTTGGAAATCGAAAACATACATGACATGTGTATATTTTCATGATATATATTGGGCAAAATATTGTTTCATATTACTGATTGCTCCCTTAATATTCATTATCAAGATAATCAGGATTCTTCAGAGGAATTAAATATGTTTGTTAAATAAATTGGTGATCTCTTCTTTTTCACTAAGGACAACAGATATTATATCTTTTTCTTAGCATATTTATCACATTATAAAATTTTGCAATTTAAACTTTAAATGTAGTTGTATAATGTAAACTTTATCAGGCCTGGGATCCTCGAGTACTCAGTTGCCTTTAATCTTAAAACACCAAATACCAATGAAAACTTGATCATCCATAAAAAAAAATAATAAATGCTACTTTAAACTGTAAAAAAAAAAAAAAAAAAAAAAAAAATCCAAATTGCATTTTTTTAAAACAACAGAATCTATTAAATCTGAAATGTATTGTGAAGTCTGGCTAATACAACTGCAATTAACAAGTTTACTTTAATGTAAAAAAAAGGAAGAAATGTATAAAATACCAATGTGAACCGAAAAATGTGACTTTTCGTTCATCTGCTTAAGCACTTCCAGTATAAAGTACTAATAGAAACTAAAGAAATGTGTTCAACTGTAAATACAATTGAAAAAAAAAAAAAAAAAAAACTAATATTTTCACAAGAGCTTCTATTTCCTGAGCCTAAAGTGTCTTCTGAAATATGATAAATCTTTCAATTCTTTTATAATATTGGCTGCAAGCATGCATTCAAATAGTGTTTAATAGTGCAATTCACATTTATAAGGGAAAAATTAGTCTGTTGGTCCACTTGGTGCTTATTATTATTTTTTTTTTTTAATTATTAATATTTTACCATTCTGCATCCAATTGTCCGCAGTTATAATAGCCCATTGGCGGCATAAGATAGTGAGCTTTTCAGTGATCTAACTAATCAACAAAACATGTTGGGAAAAAAAGCAGTTTGATCAGAAACAAACATAGAAAACAAGAAAAATCATCTTCAATACAATTTTTAATAATTTTATTAAAAATTATGAAACTATAACAACCAATTAGAAAGAAAATGATATAAATCTTTATCGACTACTAGCAAAGCCCCGGTTCAGAAACGTACCGATTTCCGAATGCGGGAAAAATTTCAAAATCAAACTCGATATGTACAAAACTCGGCCTGCATGCCAATAGATCAAAGTTTGTTAACGAAACCATTTTTTAATTAATGAAATCAATGAAGGTAGTCAATCAACGTAGGCTTTTCTTGCTTCGCTGGTCACTATATTTAACACATTCATGCCGGCACATTTTGTTTGCATAGTCTACTCAAAAGTTTCCGAGCGCTAGCCAATAATTCTGATATCGAAAAAGTACACTTAAAACTGTTTTGTTCAATAAATCCTTATCGATTCATGTTCTTAGACTGACTAAGAACATGATTAGTCAAGGATTTATTTAACAAAGCACTATTAAGTGTACTTTTTTTGGACAGAGATCATTGCTAGTGCTCGGATATTTTTCTGCTGACTGTAGCTGTGACCCACCGGTGGTTCACGCCGGCGTGAATGTGTGAAGGAAAACTCTTTTCTATATCGTTTTACAAACAAAAATAAAATTTAAAGACATCATGAAATTACTTTAAAGCTCGTTTTGGTTTCCCACTGCCTTTGGCAGTGACCCACTCATTCTCGGGTGTCTGTCCCTATTGCCTGTGACAATAGCTTACCAGTGGGCTTCTGTTTGGGTGCTTATCAGATGACAGTTTTGAAACAGACAGTATTGAAAAAATTGAAGTAAAATGTCCATTTTTAAAGCTTTTACCAGGTTATTATTTTCACATTTTAATTAATTTAAAAAAAATCTAATCAAAGTTTTGTTACAAATAAGGTACCAAATGAAAGGGGCATTTTTTCTGAATCCGTCGGTTTAATTAACTTATCGATCGGACTATTAGATTTTTTAAAATTAACTAAAGTATGAAAATCTGGTGGCAACTTGCCTCAACACACAGACAGAGTCAAAAATCTCTTAGCCATTTATTTATATATAGACTAGCAAGCTTTGCCGGACACAATATTTAAATGAGTTGTCACAATCCCTTATCGTTATTAATTAACCTGAGTTAAAGTTCCCGTTGTGTTCGGTAGAGATTTTTCTTGCTTGCAAAGTGAGGAGTCCATGTTTCCACTGCTTTCGGCAGCAACTTACCCGATTCTTACTTCCCCTTCCCTAGTGGCTAAGTTCGAAGTTTTGCGAAATCTCGACAAAGTACATACTGCGTACACCTAATAAACATCCATACACCAAAGTTTGCCATTCTAAGATAATTTAAGGTAAATTGAAATGTAAAAATGTGTTTTTACACGTGTTTATAGCCCCCTCGTCCTCAAGGGGGGGGGGGGGATTTTGTAAAATCCCATTACAATAAGTGTCAGATACATATAAACAATTTACACACCAAATTTCGTTATTGTACATTCCATAGATTTCCAAAGACAAATTTACCGCTAAAAGAGGGGGGGGGTCTTGAATTTGCTACTTTAAACCCCCCCTTCCCAAAAAATAAATAAATAAATTGAAAATCACAAGAGAGAAAATATCTTTGGAAATACCTTTGTAACATCTTTAATAAAGCTGCTAAAAAATCCGGAATTTCTGAAATTTCCCCCCAAAAAACGATTTTCCCCTCTCTTTTTTTAAGAATCAATAATTAAAAATGGTATTTGTTTTATATATACTCAATTCTAATCTCACCATGTACAATTTCTTCACCATGAAGCAATTCGTTTTTTTCTTCCTGCCCTCCAGGGGGAAAGTGGGGGTATTTCGATAAATCCCGTTTCTTTAGTTGTCAGATACATATAAAAAATCCAAGCACCAAACTTCATGACTGCAGCTCTCATAAATTTCCCAGGACAAATTTAGCTCTTAAAAGGGTGTCTCAAATTTGCCCTTTGTAACACATACAATACAACCCCCCCCCCCACCCAACCAAAAAAAAAAAAACAATGGCAGGTCCAAAAAATTAAAAACGTGTTTTGGAAATATCCTAAAGAAGTCGCATGGCTGTTTTTTACATCTTTGTTCCATTCTTTGCAGAGTTTTATTCAAAAATCCAAAATTTCATGCCAAAAACTGATTTTTCCTATCCCTCCTCTTAAAATTAAGGCAAATGATTTTATAAATAAGATGTGTTTGGGAATAAAGCCTACTAGCTGAAACCCGTCAAATTCGACGATCACTTTATTGATTGTAATGTTTCAAAAATCATTGCATCATTATAAATGTATTTCAAGTTAAAATATGTAATATATTTTACGACATTTCACTTAAAAAAAGAAATTCGGAAAAATACTTAGAAATATTATATATGACATCACTTTCTACAAAGTACTGTCAATGTGACTTCAAACTGACCCAAATAAACAGTTGCTATCTTTTATTTTCTATTCTGTTAAATACTACATGTTAGCTGACCCGACCGGCGTTGTTCGGGCCTATGGTAATAACCTTAAATTTGTATGGTTTTACATCTTTAACTCGATTTTGATTGAATTTCTATTTTTAAATAAAAGCATCGCAAAAAAATAATCAGCTGTAACAAAAAACATTACCTTGAACCGAACGAAACTCTGCCTTGTGACCCCGGTGCCTTCGGCAGCGCATACGCCAGTCGCTAATAACATAAAAATATTCCCAAAAATTAATCTGGAACCAAACGAAAACGCTCGCTGTTGCCCGGGCCCATGATATCTTAAATGAAACTTAAATTTGTATGATTTTATACCTTTAACTCAATTTTGTTTGAATTTCTGTTTTTAAATATTAGCATCATGAAAAAAATGATTAGCTGTAACAAAAAAAAATTACCTCGAACCGAACAAAACTCTGCCTTGTGATCGCAGTACCTGCGGCAGCGCATACACGGGCCACTAATAACATAAAAGAATTCCAAAAAAATAACCTGGAACCGAACGAACCCGCCCGGCAATGCCCGAGCCCATGATAATAACCTTAAATGAATCTTAAATGTGTATGGTTTTATATCTTTAACTCGCTTTTGTTTGAATTTCTATTTTTAAAAGAAAGCATCATAAAAAAAATAATCATCTGTAACAAAAAAAAAATTACCTCAAACAGAATGGAACTCGGGCTCGTGACCCGGTGCCTGCGGCAGCATATATGCAGCCCGCTAATAACATGAAAAAATTTTCAAAAATTAATCTTGAACCGAACAAACCTCTAGACTTGTGTTACCGCTACCTGTGGCTGCAGCACTGTATAGCAGACATGCTACGCACGCACTGCAAAATCCACTTTCCTCCACCAGAGTGTGCACTATGTTGTATACGAACATCACCAATTGCCTTGAATTTCCTAGACCTTTCATATAAGGTGCCACATGGTGGTGTCAACTGCAAAATCCTTTAGTTGCACTTTTCACCGCCAGGGGACAATGCGTGTTCTATACGAACAACACCAACGGTCAGGAATTACCAAGACCTTTAAAATAAGGTGTAACATGATAGGGTCTACTGTAAAATCACCTAGTTCCATTTTTAACCACCAGGGTCGCACTTATTGTATACAAACATTCCCAATCAACATGAAATTTTAAGACCTTTATCACCAATTGTCTTGAATTTCCAAGACCTTTCAAATAAGGTGTCACATGGTGGTGTCAATTGCAAAATCCTTTAGTTGCTCTTTCCACCACCAGGGGGCACAGTGTGTTCTGTACGAACATCACCAACGGTCAGGAAATACCAAGACCTTTAAAAAAAGGTGTAACATGATAGGGCTTACTGCAAAATCACCTTGTTCCATTTTTCACCACCAGGGGACGCCCTATATTGTATACAAACATCTCCAATCAACATGATTTTTCAAAACCTTTAAAATGAGGTGCTACATGTGTGAGTCTAGAACGGATTTCCCTCTCAAACTAATTTCCCCCCTTCCTCCAAATCTACTTTCCCCCTTTAAAATCGAAAATTCCAAATTCGCAGAAAGTTATTTTTTAGTGTTCGACTCTAGTACCAAAAGGTACAATTTCTTCACCGTGAAGTAATTTGGAGCTTAGTTAAGCTCGTAAACGTGTTTTTAACCCGTTTCCCCCCCGAAACCGTTCGGCTTTTTTTAAAATTTTCTCTTTTCATAGCACATCTACAGACCAAGACGTTTTTTTAGACACCTCAACCAAATTTTTACACCAAGTAGTTCTCTCAATATAGTGGAGACAGACAAAAACATGTTTCAAATTAATATATAGATTCTTTCCTGTTGCCACACTGTAAAAAAGGCACAATAATTAAAAAATAAAATGATAACACGTGAACTTTGCTTTTATAAGGCAATAAAAATTCAGATTAACTCGCTGTATTTTTGCATTTCCAAAAATGAAATAAAGAAATAAGAGAAAAAACGGCGAAATAAATAAATATTTTTTCCTGTTGCCACACTGTAAAAAAGGAACAATAATTAAAAAATAAAATGATAACATGTGAACTTTGTTTTTATAAGGCAATAAAAATTCAGATTAACTCGCTATATTGTTGCATTTCCGAAAATGACGTCATTCTAAAAAATTGCATTTTTCGTATATTAATTGGGACGTTCGACTTTTTTTTTATTTTTCTCTTTTCATAGCACATCTACAGACCAAGACCTTTTTTTAGACACCTCAACTGAATTTTTACACCTAGCCGTTCTCTCAATATAGTAGAGACAGACAAAAACATGTTTCAAATTAATATATAGATTGACTGCACAAGCGTCCTAGGCGTGAGAGGGAAGGCATTATATGGAGGTCTTTTTAAGGGATCCTAGTCCGTATTTATGCAAGTTTTGGAGAAAACCATGAAAAACTTAGAACGACTAGGCCGACCTGGGTTCGAACCCGGTACCTCATGTCAACCAGCTTTGAGTGCAGGATAATTTTAACTATTCATATTTACATTATTCATCTATATACATAAATATATATTTCATAATTATTGCCTATTATTAGTTTATTCGAATTTCAAAACATTTTAGCAATGATTTTGTTTTTCTTATTATATTAACATACTTGAACTAATTCTTCTACAAAAACATTTCTAAATGGAGAGATTCTTCTCTCTGGTAGACAAGAAGTGCCACGTTCAATTCCAGGCTACACTCATTGACCTTGCCGAGCTCATGCATATATCTTAACCGAGTTCATTAATCAAGTTTAATCACCACCTTCTTTAAAAATAGTGACCAATTCCATAAAAAGAAAACTATTCTTCCAATTGAACCAGAAGGACTTGTTTTTTAATGTATTTTCTAATTCAAGGAGGAAAAAAAAAAAAATCAAATTTTGATGTGTAAATTGTTTATTCTTAATATCTTAAGAATAGATTAGAGTATAATTTAGTTATTTTTAACGAATTTTAAAAGTATTTATCAGTTTGGTTTTGGTCAGTTTGTACATGTTTTCATATCCATATATAATATATGTATTTTTAGAATTCCATTAAATATATATGTTAGTCAGTTTTCAGAGAAATCGTAAGATGATTTCTGTTAAAACTAATATGTAACATAAATTAAATTAGTTTGTATAGAAGGACTCAAAGCCAGACCACCTTTATTACAATACAGTAAGACCCTGCTTAACGCTGTTTCGGTTTAGTGCTCTTTTATTTCAACCCGGGGATTCCCCGAAATTGTGCACGCGCAGCGCTAGGTTTCCAAATAACATATCCGAAACAATGTAGTTGTGTTTCTTGTTTAGTGCGGTGCTGTACGGACGCATTTATATTTTTATACGGACGCCTTGTTTAGCGCTGTTTCGCATTACGCTCTACTTTGATGGAACATATCCCCCGCGTTAAGCGGGGTCTTACTGTATCTCTAATTTTAATTATGATGCAGGCTTTCGAATTCCGATACTCCACTCACATTTTGTATTGAGGATTTTTAACACTATTTAGCCTGCAGATGCAAGTTTCAGAGAAAAATCAGATACAACTTTTTTTATAACAATGCTTATATTACCTTTGTATCTCAGCTTCTAATTAAGATAATTTCATAGGTAAAATATCATTTTAAAAGTCATTTAAATTGAAATTGAAGAGTAATATATTTCAAATCTTTGTCGCCAGAGGACGGTTTGACATTTTAATAATTCAATATCTCCAATTCTGATTATGAGTGAATTACTTACAGGGAAAAGATTGGGAGACCATAGGCCCAACCAGGTTGCAGATTTGCCACAATCACAATTTTCAAAGGTCCTTTACATGGTGAGCGAACAGGCAGTTTCAAATCATGAAACGTAAAGCGGCGCCTTAGTTGCCACAGAGCAGAAATTTGCTACAGTTAAAATTTTCAAAGCTATTTGCAGTATGAGCAAGGAAGTTGTTGTAAGTTCTAAAATGGAGATAAGGCACCTTCAAGTGGGACATTGCTAAAGTCAGAAATTTCAAAGATCATAACACGATGAGCGAACAGGCTGTTTCAGATATTGAAACGAGAAGAGGGTGCTACCAAGCAGGAATTTACTGAGATTAAATTTTTTAATAAAGCTACTTTCACTATATATCAATAAGCTGTTGTAGGACCTGAAATGGGGAAAAGGTGCCACTGAGCGAGAGTCGGAAAGTCGGATGATTTTTCAAGGATCGTGAACCAGCTGGTCGCCGTAGGCGGCTAGTTCATAATAAGATAATTACAAAAAATTATACATTAAAATCAAAATTTCTAAAGTCTTATTATGATTAAGTTATAAAGTAAAATTTTTTTTAATTATATAATTGTTATTCTAAAATTCTGTTTATCTGCCCTTTACAACAAAAAACTGGATTTTAATAATTATTTAGTGTTGCTTTATTAAATTTTTCATAGTCACTAAATTCTCATAAAATATTTTTAATTATTGCCCCTCTACGTTACTTAACAGTGTTGCACAACAGTTTTCAAGACGTTTTAATTTTTTTTTTTTTTTTATTCCTCGAGTCTCACAATTTTCTTTATATTAATAAACAACTTTTTACTTTCTTCTATATTCAATAGAAGAAAGTGTTAGATTCGTAAAAATTTTCAACTTCGGATTTTTGATGGATTTACATGTTTTGAGAGCTGTAGAACATGATTTGACCCTTTTTAGAAAATGTCTGTCTGTGTGTGTGACAGAATTTTGTGGTGACTGTATCTCAGGTACTACTGCACAGAATTTCATACAAATTGGTATGTAGTTACACATTGACATAAATTAGTGCCTATCAACTTTTGGTAAAAATTGGAAAAAAAAATTGTGTATGTAGGAGCCTCGCTTCCCCTCCTGTGGGTGAGGTTCCCCTCGAAGGGAGTAAATTTTCGTGATGGGTATCTTTCAAAAGAGCTCGCCAATACTTTTAAAACGAATGGTTGAACCATCGATCTGCGATAAATTAAAATAAAGTTATAAATTTTTTTTATTTTTAATCAAAAAAAGATTTTTTTTATGTAATATTGAGAATAAATTTCACATTTTTTGGATATTTTATGTTATACTTCTCTAATATGGAAATTGTCTGCATTATCATGGAAGATAATTTTTTTAAATAATAATTTTAATAAATTATTTGTACTGAGTGAATTTGTTTATGAAAATATAAAAGAAAGTCATGTGGTGGCCACAACATACTAGTTTTTCTTGCTTTTGTATAGGTAATTTTTTATTATGTTTTAATAAGATAATTATAATTTTTTTCCATGGGAGATTTTTTTTCCTACAGAGCAGTTTGAGAACCTCCAATATTTCTGAAAATTCTTTGTTCAATGTTCTATTAATGTACATAATATTTGTTTTATATTTATATGTTTATTTTAAGTTAGATAAAAGTGGAATTTTAAATAAGGATTTTGAAAAAAACACTTGGGTTTTTTCAGGTGGGTTTTATTGGGTCGGATAAAATCAAGCCAACCCTGCCTTCTTTCTACTAAAGTGAAAATAACTTTCTTTATTGAGAGGTTACCATACAATTAAGCATAAATACATTAGCACAACACACTATACATCAGGCCTATGATTACGGCAACCATTCACTTGTATCTCCCAAATATGACTGTTTACTAGTTGGCAAATTGTATCATATAGTCAGTAACTAAACACATCCGAAAGTAAAATTGCTATGCTAGGAAACAAATTTGACATTTAGTGATTTAGTCTATAACAACCTTGTGTAAAATATTACTCAATGCTGCAAAGCTTTAAAATTGCCTTCAAAAAATGACATGTGATATGTTGTTTTATTTTAAAATATAAAGAGATATCATTTCAATCATTGCAGTATTGAATAATAACAAGCACATTGAATACAGTTTCACTTAACACAAATAAATTTTAAGAAATATGTTCAGGAAAAATATCATTGCTGACATCAAATGACTTATCAGCATTTCTTTGTATTTGACTTAAATATATATTAATACTTTTTATCAAAATATAGTGAAAATTGTAAACATTTATAAGTATTGTCCGTTTTCGTAAACCATGTCTACCTCTCGCGGAACGATCCTACTCGGAAAAGGGGTGATGCGTTGAATGAGATGGGCACTTAGCCAAATGCACTTTTCGTTCTACACGTGTTCGTTTTCTTTTTACCTTTTATATTTTATTTTACCTTTATACTTTATTTATTTTACCTTTTTACGCGAATTTAAAGTTTAATTTTTAATTTTAATTAACAATATTTTATTTAATGTAATTTATATGACAATATGCGCGAAAAATAAAAGGTGTAAAATAATCATGATAAAAAAATCTAATGATTTGATTTAAATACGATTTTCTGTAAATTTCTGTAAAATAGAGATCCAAAAATATGGTATTTTTATTTTAGCAGTATAATTTAAAAGAAAAAAATATATTACTTTTACTACAGGTAAAGTCTATGTAAACGTTGTTCTTTTTCTCTTCTTTTATTAATGAATTATGTAAATTTTACCTAATTTAAGTCATTTTTAATTAATTTACTACTATAATCAGTGCATGAAACAAGTGTTCAGGTATGACAGATATAGTACGAATTTAGAGATCAAGTAAGCAAATAAAAATAATTTTAACTGAAAAAAAAAAAAGAAGAAGAAGAAAGAAAACAGGCATTTACTTTTAAGTTTACGGATTTTATTTTGCATCGAAGAATAAAACTGATCTTCTACACTTATTTAAAAATTACAAGGGGGAAAAATCAGCATTTTGCCTTTATACGAATATAACGAAGAAGTATCGCCTCAAAATTCAATAATGTCCTGAAAAGAAAAAAAAAGAAAAAAGAAACCGCAACTTATCTCTCACTCGTAAAATGTAAACATTCTCTCATCTTCTACGCTTCTACCCTATTTTAACAAAATCAATGCAGACCTCACGCATGCGCATAGGTGAGCAGGGTCACAGCTAACGAAAACAAACAATATGTTTCAACTTTACAAAATCTTTTAGATTAGTACAAACAATGGAACAGAAGAAAACTAAAACTGCTAAGATTGAGTGATAAACCCTGATTAAAATCAAATGAATTTAATAGCATAAAAATGAAAAAATATTTATGCTATCAATCTAAACCATTTGTAATAGAGTCAGCGGGTGAAACTATTTGATATGCAAAACCCTCCTAAAACTGCTACATGAATGTAGAATGAAAGGCAATGGCAGACTTAATGATATCATATGGCTATTATTAATAGTACAAGTAGTACTTATCATAAGTGATATTTAGAGGATTCTTAATACATTACAAGGTAAATAAAATATCCGAAATGAGAAATCTCTAAAATACAACAATAATTCAACATGAAGTTCAAGGATAGCATTTTTTTCAAAAACCCTGAATACAGGGGTAGCCCCTGAAAAGTTTCATACCTGTATCATCAAAATAATTTGTGAAAATGTATAAAAAGAAACATAAATATTAATTTGAAATAATAACTCAAACTGCTCATCATTATTTAACGCACGGTTTATATAAATGAAATCTAGTTTATAAAAATATTTTCTTTTTAAAACAAATGATTAAATATAGATTAATTACTGTAAAGGTGTATATTATGAAAATATTTCTATATTTAAAATTTTATGAAATAAATTTTTCTACGTCTGTTGAAATACACATGTGTTGCTGAAATTTTCAAGGGATAAAATTGGTAAGAAAAAATAACTTAATATAAGTGAGGTTTAACATTCTAATACAACGAATAAAAATCGTAATTCTCATCAGATATTACGATGTTGACAAACAACATGCATTTTACCCATCACGTGACCACTTTCCCCAGAAAATTTTTCTGGGTTAAGTGTGCAAAGCCCGGGCCCGGGCTACCCATTCACACGGAGTAAAAAGACAGGAGAAGAAGGTAACGCTGAAATTTTGTGATGTTGTTTTCTAATGTTTACAGATGGCGCCAGCGTGCAATCCTTCCTTCTCTCCAGCTTCCGTAATGTTATTCAATGGGGAAATGTCTCGTTTAAATTATTTTTTTAAAAATAATATAAAGCTGAAAAAATTTCGATTGAAAGGAAATTTCATTAAATAGAGTATTCTAACCAACATGTTTTTTTTTTTAAGAGCCATTTTATACTAATTTTACTTTAAAAGAAAGCTTTTAAAAAATGACGATTCTTATGAACCGAAGCTAGCTAAAACAGACAATTGGGAGGAAGGAGAATGGATGAAATTTTGTAAAGAAAAAAAATAAACTTACTTTAGGTGCAGAAAACACGAACTCGGGCTTTCTTTTTCTCCTAGGGCTTTTTTTGTCTTTTCTCATCACTATCATAGCCTGTTTTACAACTAGGAACGAAGCATTTATTTGAAACATCTGAATTATGCAGTTTTAAGAACTTACAAAGAAATTAAATTGCTTAAAATAAAATATTTTAAATGGACTCCGGCAAAATTCTATTGAAAACAGTAGTATATCCGCGCCGAGGTAGGGAGGAATGACAAGTGGCGCCCTCAATATTTACCAAAAATTTAGATCACAGTTTCGTAGCTTTCTCCCATTGGACCTTCAACTCCTATTAATATTACTCCGTGCCCATTCACCAGCTGTGAACGCCTTGGGCATGCATGGGTAACCCAAAAATGATCACGTGATGCCGTCTGTGAACGGTGTGGGTTAACCTGGGCAAGCCCGTGCTCGCCCAGGCTGTGTATCGTGAACTCAACCCATGTGACAAGCTGTTGCGACGTAACGACTGCCGATGGATGTGAACAACGCCGACCCTAAGAACATAATTCGACAAGGATTTACTTAGCAAAACAGTCTAAAGTGTACTTTTTAAATATAGGAATTATTGGCTAGTGCTCGAATAATTTTGCAGCCGACTGTACATCATAATATCTATCAACCCTACCCCTGCTGAGGTTACCGTAATCAACTTTTTTCTTTATATTTTCTTTTTCCTCCATTGTACACTTTTCATTGGCTAGCAGAGAATCTAACCAAAACACAGCGAAGCGCAGTAGCCTACTGCGTCGGCCGGTTACGGAGACCGGAGATCTGGAAAACCGGACCAGCCGGCAGCGTAGTCACGGTCATGTGATAATGTGTTGACCACAAATTTGTTGTTTAGTGTGTTGACGTTTCATCCTTGGGCGTGTTCACGTATCTCCTCGATCTCCACAACTCCCCGAGTAGTTGACGTCACAAATCCCCTAACTGATCTACTCGAGGAGATGATTCTTGAACGCCATTTCGGTCTGTTTTGGGTAGAAACATGGCGGCTAAAGTAAATTCTTTTAAACAACTTTTTATATCGCTTTTAAATATTATAATGAATAATGGAGATATACTTTCAAGTTTAAAATTAGAGTAAAAGAGACTGTACTTGATGAAAAGAGTGTGAAGAGAAGAAATTTTAATGAAACTGAAGGATATATTGAAAACATCATTCCAAGACTCTCAAATTTTCAGCTCCAAAATTACTTCAGTAGAATTCAGTTTCACAACTGAACATATTTAAAAATTATTGCTGAAAAGATTTTTTACAGTATATGAACTGAGTTTTGAAAATATTTAATTTTTCGAAAATAGTGCTGTTACTTTTTATTTATCGTGATTATTGTTTTGCTGTGAAAAGTTTTTTTTTTTTTTTTTTTCTGAGTAAGATTTACATGAGCATATCAATAAATATTGAATGCTTCATACTCTTATTTTATACTTGTGCTGTGTTCTATACTCAAGAAGAATATCTGCTAATGCTGTGATGGAAATGTCAAGTGAATTGTTCTTCTGTGTTTGGTTTTATTTATATTGCCATGCAGTAGAGCAGTTCTCTTAGATACAACCTTTCTCTTCATAAAGATAAACTGGAGTTCATAGGTATGTATTAACTTTATGTAAGATTTTAAATACTATTTCAAAGAAAGGAGCAGGGTCATGCCACCCCTCTGTTATTTTTTATAGCATGTTTGTATTAAATTAGGTAATATTTTAAGAAAAATTTGTGATTGTTTAAATAAAACATTTTTCTTATATTGTTTCATATTTAACTACATTTAACTTACGAAGTAAAGTATTTAAATAGTTAATTTCTTACTATAACATTCATTCAAATGTACATAAACCGTTTACAATTATAATCATGTTGCTAATATAGTAGAGAATTTGAATTGACTAATATAGTTTAAACACTTTCAAAGTTGTTGTAGTATTTATCACTTTAGTTTATCAATATCTACATGTGCACTTCTATTTCTGTAAATATATTGAAATGCCTTTAAATTGGTGTATGTTATTTAGGTTTTTCCCTGAGGCAGAATTTAGCGATACTGTGTCACTGTCACAGAAAAGAAAAGAAATTTTCGCTTGCAGAGGGATTTACTGATAATAATTACAGACATTCTCATATTTCAAAAGAAAACAGAGATTTGTGTTACATTTAAGAATTCTACAGTGTATTAATAATATTAATATCTATGCAATTAAATGTCATCTTGCAGAAAAGGTTTGCATGAATGATACTTGTCACAGAAAGCATAAAAATATTCTGCCACAGGGAGGTTTATATAGCATGCTTCTTATTGAAAATTACATTCATATTTGTGTAAAAGCACTTATAATAAAAATATTTGGATATTTCACGGTCTGTGAAAGGTATTTCTTTAAGCATATTTTATCTGTTTGCTTAGAGTTGCTCTGTTTTTTCCATAGTGGAAAGAACATCGTTAAAACTGTCCCAGACAAAATACCTTCTATTTCATCTACTTTTGTCCACTATTAATTATTTGCGAGTTGTAAATTTAAAATTACCCTTGTTTCCATATACATAAAACAATTCTTTATTAATGTGTATTTATAAACATTTTAAATACTGGAAAATCAGCAAAATTTACAATAAACAATAAATCTGAATTATTCTGTTGGTGAATTCAAAAGCGATATTTTATAGTTTTTATTTTAATCCTCTACTGCTTTATATTGCATTATCATTTCTTCTCTCATAGTCATTAATATCTTTTAAGAATTTGTTATTAAGCACTATGGAATTGAATAGGTCACATTTCTTTCATGCAGTTTTTCTTACCTTTCAAACATACATACTATGTAAGATAAGTATTGTAATCTTAACATAACGAAAATTTAACTATAATATATAGGTGTGTTTAGTGCTGCACCAAGTAGCACTTTGGCAGAGTACTGAACACTAAGTAGGTTGTAAGAAAGAATTGATGCATATATGAGGAAATTTGCACAACTTGGGGGGGGGGGAAGCCTTTTGATCCCAAAATATTTTAGTTAAATGGCAAACAGCATGCTTTCCTGTAGAACTTTCGTAGTGTATATACATAATTAGGTTCATTACTATATTTTGATACTTTCAGTGGAGTGGATTATTAAAAGCATAACTCATAACTTTATTCTTAAAATCTTTCTTAGATGCAAAATTATCCTCAGATAATTCTTAGAGATACAAAACTTCCTATGCATTAAGAATTAAGACATATGAAATGAGAACATTAAATATTTTATAATTTCAAACATGATACGATTCATTAATCTTCAGACTGTAGAAATGTAAAATGGTAGGTGGTTTTAGGCCTTAATTGGCAAAACTACAGATTTGATTATTGAAATGTATTGTAAATGATCTTTTAGTGTACAGTGGAGCACCTTTTATACGTTTCTCATTTATGCGTTTTTCTCATTTATACGTTTTTCGACTTTGGTCCCAAATCATTTCATTGAATTCTAATGTTAAAATATTTCGTTTATACGACACAGGTAAATTCTTAATTTCACTTATACGCTTTTGTTTTCTCCTTGTAGAATCCCAAGTTTGAGTTTCATTCCAGGATTTAAAAAAAAAAAAAATAAATAAAAGATGAATGCTCTTTATGTTTTATTATTATTATTATTATTATTTTTCGAATTATGGTAACAAAGTGCGGCTATAGAACAAAGTGCGACTTGCATCGATAGCCTGGTGGAAGGGGGGGGGGGGGTTAGAGAAATTTTCAGAGATAATCAGTTGGCGACTGGGTTGAATGGTTGGTATACAAGTAGCCAGTGACCACTTGAACACCTCCCACTTTCTCTTTTAATTAATTCCAGGAATGGGGTATGAAAGGAAAAAAGCCCACAACGATTTTCTTATCGTGTTTATTTGACATTACACGGTTGGAGAAACATTTTTTTTTCTTTCCTTCCTTTTAATCGTTTGCAAAAATGTCATCTTCGTTTAGAGAACAAAAGGCTTTGTCTTTAAAGGTTAAAATCGAAATCTTGAAAAATTTTTTTGAATTCTAGATTTTAAATTATCATTTAACTTTTATTCAACCTTTTAAAAATATTTTAAATATGATTAAAAATATATCTTATTCGAATAAATGTAAAGGAAATCATGAAAATTGGTTAGACTTTTATTATTAATATGATACTTTATTGTGTATTAATGTTAAAATGAATTTTCAGTTGTACGTTTTTTTCAGTTATACGTTTTTTAGGAACGGTCCCTTGAAAAACGTATAAACGGTGCTCGACTGTATTTATCTTTTATATATACTGCAAAAACACCTTTACTCGGTTAAATGCCCCCCCTTCCCTTTCTCCCTCTTTTTACATTAATTTTATTTGTTCTTAAAATACCAAATAAATTCCTATCGGTAGACTGTATCCAAATAGATGATAGTTTTTTACATTATTTTACAGTGTATATT
Organism: Salticus scenicus; assembly: GCA_963930645.1. Lineage (NCBI taxonomy): Eukaryota > Metazoa > Arthropoda > Arachnida > Araneae > Salticidae > Salticus > Salticus scenicus. Next base: position 309,549,050 of record OZ005655.1, read on the forward strand.
TTTCTTTAGATTCAAAATCAGTCTTTTTCTTACTGATTTGAAGGTGTCTTACTTTTACTTACACAAATGTATAAATTAAATTTTTATGTTAATATTAAATAAAGGTTATTTTTTTTTTAATGTTTTATTTTTGTCTGATTTACAGATACAATTTTATATACTAAGTTTTTATAAAATATTGAACATTACATACGTACAAGATAGTTATAATTAAATTCTTATAGCTAAAATAGACAAGCTCATATCATGAATTGTCTTTAAACCAAATTTAGTGGTAGCCTGTTTTAACTGCAGAAAGCTGTTATAGCGAAAATTTTAATTATAATGACTCTGTATTTATATTTTCATAATCATTTTGTTTAGTTATAAAATAAATATCTATCAATGACATATTTCTTTCAATAATGCATAAAAATAGTGAAATCCCTCAACTACTCGGCATTGACTGAATACTTAGCCTAAATTTGGCCGAGTATTTACTGACTATACTTGGTACAGCTCTAGGTGTATCTCTAAGTTTTGAATTTCCCTGAGTTCAATTTTTTTTTTTTTTTTTTTTATGATGATGTATGTATGTGAGTGAACATGATAGCGTCTAATGGCCGTATATTGACCATTAACTTTAACTCTGGGTTCAATGCAAAAACTTGAAAACTGTCTAATGTCAGGGTTTAGCTTTCCAACAAAATTTGGCATGTTGCTTCTGCCATCTAGCACGAAGGATTGCTTATTTTCAGCTAAAAAAATATGAAAAAAACAATGCCATTAGATGGCAGAAGCATTGCGTGAAATTTTGCTGAAAGATTGCACTCGGCGGGGGATTTATAGATTATTTTAAATGGCATTTTTATTAACATATCCTTTAAGTTTACTAACAAAACAATTCAAGTTGGTGGTAAGGGGTCCCCAGACCCTAAAGGGCAAAACTGGAAAAATTCATTAGTGGCCAGTGGCCGGTATTGTCAGTTTCATTAGTAGCCACTTTTTTAAGTTAGTGGCCACTTTTCACATAAGACTATTTCTTTCAGACTGCAAAAAGCATTGTCACCATTTTGCGGTATAATTACCACAAGAAAAATATGAAAATAAGAAATACATATAATAATAAAATTAACACAGGGACACTGAAATTGTAATTTGTAATTACGCTCTTTCTAAATCCTAAATTGCACATCCTAAATTAAAATCTGCTTAGGGCTGTAATAATAACAGCACAAGTTTTTATCTTTTAGATAATTCAGTAGTACTATTTTTAAAATTTATTTAAGTGAAATAAGCTGTTATCATTCACAGTTTACATTGATATTTTCTAGTAAATGAATCAGCTGATTCATCATCATCATAACTTTTCACATGGTCATGTGTAAATACAGTTAGCAGATTTATTATTTTTTCTTATTTCTAAAAACACACTTTTTTAAATGATATTATTTCAATACAATTAAAATATTTCCTCTGAAAGAGTATAGATTTGGAAACTTAGCTGCTTCATTAAAAATAATTTACTTAGCTGCCAAATTTGTAGCTTTAAAAATAGGGAGATTTCTACTTTAAAATGGGAAGGAAAAAGGAAGATTTCTACTCAAAAGAAAGCAAATACAAATTTTTTTGAAAAATACACATTTAAGCCAAATCAAATTTTGATACATACATTTGTCAAATATCTTAAATGTGTTGAATATACATTAACCCTTTGCCCGGAACATGTTTTCATCATGCTTACCGGGAACACCGGTCTCACAGACCGCTATTTTAGAAAAAGGTACTGAATGTATTTAGCGAAATTTCGGGGCGATAAATTATGAATTCTTGCAGCCATAACTTTACTTTCTCAATCATGACGTATTATAGGGACGATAGGATATCATATGGTTGATTGGATTTAATGCCGCATTAGTACTGCGCAACGGGTAATTGGTGACGGTCTGGGACGCAGCATTAAAATTACGATAAATACGAAGCATTAAAATTATTAAAAGAATGTAATTACGGCGTTGATTTTTGAATTCTAAATAACCACACTAATAAAAAGTCATAAATAAACAATTTCTTATTATTTTTCGAACTGCAGGAAATGAGTCTGCGCTCGGATTGGAAGAAAGTTTGTCACCCTTTTTCGACTATTGAGTTACCGAATTTCGTGCACTTTGAGATGCATTCACAAGCGGTACCATCGACAAGATATTAGAGTACACCCCGGACTAGTAAAGTTTTTGCTATCCAACATCAGATCTCCACCATTTAGACAAATCATCCACCAAACCGACATAAAAATTCCACCAAGGCAAGTTTCCTCCACCTTTGTTATCGCTGTTTCATATTTCGATTGGGTGTAAATTAAACATATACTAAAACCTACACTAGCTGAAATGGAAAGCAAGTAACCTAATCCTTGTTATTGTTTAAAAGCTGTTCCGTTTGAATTTTGTTTGGATGGATGGATGGTTGGGTTTTACGTCGCACTAGTGCTGCTCAGATGGGCAATTGGCGACGGTCTGGGACACACCTCTAGAGGTGGTCCGGAGACATGCCATCACAATTTTGATCCTCCACGGAAGGAATCCTCTCCCGCTTCGGTGACCCCCAGAGGGACTTAAGTTTAGAGTTTTGGTGGTAAGAGGAACAAACCATTTAAAACATGCAAAATACCAAGAACCAGTTGCCAAGACAAAGATTATTACCAAAAGAAGGCACAAAAACCGTAGTGATGTTCCGGGAATTTTTCTCCATAGACAATATAGGGAATTCGTACTCTACTAGTATATCTGCTCAATGAGAGTTACCCAGTCATTTTTTTTTTCATGTGTGCAAAGAGTACATTCGTGTGTCTGAGTGATTGCTGAGCTTTCTTGTACAACCGGCAGCAATAGTATCCGAGCACTAGAAAATAATTCTGATGCCAAACAATTACACTTAACACTGTTTTGTTAAATAAATCCTTGTTGAATCATGTTGTTAGACTAAGAACATGACTCGACAAGATTTATTTAACAAACCAGTATTAAGTGTACTTTTTTTTTGAGAAGGATTATTGCTAGTGCTCGGATACTTTTGCTGGTACACACAATGGTAATGACATGCCTCGTCCTGAACCACTTTTTGGGGTGGATTCTAGACTTCCACAAATTGCTCATTACGTACAGTCGGTAACAAAAGTGTCCGAACACTAGCAAAAATTACTATGTAAAAAAAGTAGAGTTAATACTGTTTTGTTCAATAAATCCTTGTCGAACCCTGTTCTTAGACTGGCTAAGAACATGATTCGACAAGGATTTATTTTGCAAAACAGTATTAAGTGTACTTTTTTTATACAGGAATTTTTGCTAGTGTTCGGACACTTTAGTTACCGACTGTACTCTTGCCAGTAGTCAAAAGCAATGTTATTCTGTGAGGATATCTGTTTCCACAATACCCATTACCTAATATTCTTTTTCTGAAAATAGTTTTTTTGCATTTTATTTTCTAGCCCCCCTCCCCCCCCCAAAAAAAAAAGCAGTTTATTTTTTTATTTATTATTTGTATTATTTTTTATTCAAAAATAAAATTTAAAAAATAAAAAATCAAAGCAGTCTTTGGGGACTGCCGATAGAAGTGAAAACTAAGTAACTTGTGAATTGTATCGTCCAGCTATTAGACTAGCATATTAGCACTTTATCAATGTGTAAAATAAATTTTAAATTAAAAATGACGTCAATTTTCGTGAGATGCATAATTTATATTTATTTTATTTATTTTTTATTGTTCACGTTTAGATAAATGTATTTATTTTCCTGTTAGAAAAAAAAAATAAATAAAACTCGTATTTTTTTTGGCAACAATTATATTACAAATAAAATTTAAATGGCTAATTTCTTGCTATTATTAGCTTACAAAATTGCTATTTTATGCATAAAAATAACAAAAACAAAGGTTTTTTCGGAATAAAAGGCAGCCAACTTTGTAAGTTAGGGTAAAAGCTATCTCCATTACAAATTTCATCGAAATCCGTCGAGCAGTTTTGGCGTGAAACTCAGTTAAATAAATTCACGGACATTCACATTTATAATGTATATAAGATTATTTGTATCATACAAGGATGGAAAGCGTCAGCTGACGATGACGGAAAATCAGGAATTTTTCTTCACCCAAAAGTGCTCAACGCGCCTAAAGAAGTTTTCACTTCAAAAATAATTAAACTTTTTTAGAAAATGAGTGCAAATTTAACGGTTGTGAAATTTTCTAAATGTGAAAATGGAATTTAAATAATCATCAATTGTGGAAGCATATTTCCCCACTGAATAACATCACCTGTCGTTGAAGTTTGGTATTATACAGTCGGCAACAAAAGTCTCCGAACACTAGCAAAAATTTCTATATAAAAAAAAAGTACACTTAAAACAGTTTTGTTAAATGAATCCTGTTTTTAGACTGACTAAGAACAGGATTCGACAACGATTTATTTAACAAAACTGTATTAAGTGTACATTTTTTACATACGAATTTTTGCTAGTGTTCGGAGACTTTTGTTACCGACTGTAATAAGAAAAGCAATCAAACTTAAATAACAAAATTTTTGGAAAGAAGTTGCAATTAATGGCATATCTACGTAATGTGCTGCTAGCGCTCAAAAATTGAGATTCCTAATATCCTCATAACATTTTACATGTTTCTTTTTTTTTTTTTTTTTTCAACATTAAGGGGATTGTCCATTGCGCAGCACTAGTGCGACGTAAAACTCATACAACCAACCAACCAACCGTCAACACTAAGCGGCTCCGGGCCCTGCTCACTCTTCCAACCCCAAAGGGTAGTTTCCTTGTTTGAACAGATTTTACGTTGTACTAGTGCCACGCTGTGGACAATTGGCAACGGTCCGGGACTCGTTATAGGGTTGTTCTGAGATATGCTATCCTCTACAGGTTGAGTGTATTTTACGTCGCACTAGTGCTGCAGTTAGATAGACTTGGCGTCTTCGACGTTTATCGCCAAGCGTGCCGGTACCCTATTCTAGGAATCTGCTCCGCAATTCCCTACACTAAGCCTAACCTTTAGCGGTCTCAGAGACCGATGTTCCGGTATAAGGGTTAAATACTGTGGAGATAATAATGGAAAAAGATTGTGCTTTGCAGGACATTTGGTCATTAACTGCTAGTTGAAATGTAGCGCACATGTGTGTTTGTGTGTGTGTGGGGGGGGGGGGGATACATCTATATACTTCTTTCTAGGTTCTAGAATCTAATCAAGAAAGTTTAAAATGAATATTTACATTTATGTTATGGATGGAGAGAGAGATTGTAAATCACAAGGTTTCAGTGGAGCATGTAATTGCCAATCGTTGGAGGGGGGTGGGGGATTACAAGAATTATGAGTAAGAGATATTAAACAATTCTACTTCTTTACAGATTCTAGAATCTAATAAAGTAAGTTTAAAATAGATATTTATATTTTTGCAGCAAATGGAGAATGATTAGAAATTATAAAGCTTTCTATAAGCTGTGTGATCACAGATCATAAGGGGGAGGGAAAGGGGGGGGGTCCAAAAAATTATATAAGTGAGATATATTAAACAATTCTACTTCTTTATAGGTTGTAGAATATAATAAAGCAAGTTTAAAATGAACATTGACATTTATGCCATGGATGGAAAAAGATTAGAAATCGCAAGGCTTCGATTGCCTATCGTCGCTCGATTTTTAGAATCTTTTAATGATCACAAAAAGTGGCGACTTTAGTGGCGATCGATGCATAATTTTTAATCGCCTTCTTTTTTTATTTAGTCGCCATGTGGCCGGTGGCGACCGTTAATTTTGCCCTTTACCAGACCCTCAGATGTTTAAAATGGTTCCTGCCAAGACTCGAGGGGTTCCTATGCAAAAACAAAGAAATTTTAAGAAATGAATTTAGTAACAATGCTAGGGAATGAAACAGAGTTACTGCATGCCTTTATATGAAAGAACAGATTAAAATAAGTCTTATCATGCTAAATTAAATTCTGTTTTGTGCAGAATTTTATATCTATTACTTAAGAATCAAAAATTGGCTTTTTTTTTTTTTTGAATGTCAATTTAATTAGGACGGCTCTTAGTTATGCTTGGGGAAAATTTGTTTGATAGATTCTTTATAAAAATAATTATAACATAATTTTTCAGGATACTTTGTATTGCAGAAATAGAACACTGGTGCAGAACTTATACCACTACTAATGAAACAAAGTTTTCTACTTCTTAAATCAATGATTGTATATCTAGAGAAATCTTATACACAAATACTGGCATAAATTCCGCACCAGCATTTCATCCCTTGTATTGCTGTTTCAAAATTTGCAAACTGGCAATCTTCTAATTTGAATCATGTTAGATTATAAATTGGGTGTTTATTCTACATTGAAGTATAAAAATAATTACTTTGAAAATTGCAAAATTTAAACTGATTTTTACAATAAACAGCTTATTAAGATTTTGAAAAGCAGTAAAAGTGCATAAAATAAAATTAAGGATATTATAATTAAAAAAAAAAAAAAAAAAAGATAATTTCCTAATAAATAGCTAAAATTTTACTATTTAATGCTATTTTAATATTAATATGCATTTTAAATGCCTTTTTAATATTATTTCAATACTTAAGTTTTAAGTTGCCCTCATTGAACATTTAATGATATAAATGTGAATATTCAGTTGACAATGGGGAAGTTTTCCTTTTTCCTTTTATTCAAACTATTCCCCCCCCCCCTTACTGTTTGTTTTCTGATCCGAATCACAAACAAACAAGGACAATTCTATTCTTGTAGTAGAATTATCCATGTTTGTTTGCGACTCGAACTGAAGAATAAACAGTATGCAATAATGATGTGAAATGCATATTATCTTTTGAATTTGTTATAACATTAAATTTATCTAATTAAAAGAGTAGTTTAAAATAATGGAGTTTAAAGGTATTTAAATTTTTATTTTAAACAATCTTTATACAAATACTTCTTATACTATTAAATTACTACCTTAATTATGATGGCTTTCAAGATTTTCTCTAAGAGGTGAAAAACCTCATAAAATCGATTTTAACGTTGTCTCTTACAATGGCATCTTCTGAAAAAAACTCTTAAAGAAATAAATGTATTTACTTGATGCATTTACCTTAACCTAATTTTCTGAGTAACTTTTATATCTCTTTCATATTTTAGTTTTCCTGCAAGAATTAACTTACAAATCTCCTTTGTAAGTTAATGATATAACTGTTTTTGTAACAGATTAATTAAACACAATCGTAAACTTTAATAATTGCATTTTGAATCTAAAAGCAATTAAAGTTATACGTTCAAGATACAGATGCAAGGCTGTATAATAAGTCTTTATTTATTATTTCTCTCATTATAAAAATTCACAAAACATTATTGCTCGTTGAGGGAAAAAATTTCATTTATATATGATTCACAACTAATCATGGAATGTAAATTGTATGATTAACCCTATGTTAAATATAAGTGATTAAATTAAGATATATTAAAAATTATATTGTACATGCAAAAAAAGCTCAAATAATATATATCCTATGTACATCCTACAAAGTATTATAAAATAGTTATAGGGGAAAAAAAATACAAATTTATTTAAGTGGAATAAATGATTGCTTAAAATAAATAGTCTTTAAAAATGTAGAATGAAAATGGGTTTGAATAATTAATTAAATTTAAGTTATTTTGCATGAAATTGGAAGTTATTTTAAATTGTAAATATGAAAAAAAAAAAAAAAAAAAAAAAAAAAAAAGAATTAAAATATTAAGAAAATAATCAATATCGTTAACTTTTTTTTTTTTAGTTTTGATATATATTTTGTATTTTCTATCTTGTTCAATCGAGCGTCGCTAATATTTCTAAAATTAAAAAAAATGCAATTGTACAATTAATAAAAATTCATATTCTTCTTAGATATTACTAAAATATTTCAGCAAAACACATCGCCGTAATGATATTCAGCATTTGTTTACATCTGTTGCTATGCGGTTGCCACGCTTTCTATCATCTCCCCGAAGAAAATTATCGGGGAAATTGGGGAGTTGCTGATCTCCTCGGTCAGAAGTCGTGAACAGCTTATTTTTCTGATCGAGGAGATCGGGGAGAAGTTGTGAACAGCTTGGGGAGTTAACGAGGAGATCGATCAGACCGAGGAGATATCGTGAGGGAGTCTTGATCGTGAACACTCCTAATCCGTGACCACATGACCACAATGACAATACTGCGCTCGACTCAACGCAACAAGTTTTTGGTTTTCACTGTCACAGATTAGTTTGTTGAAGAGATTTTTTTTTTCTTTCTGGAATTATGGAAACTGAGGTATGTGTTTACTTATTATAAAAATATTTTGATCTATTGTGCTACCAAGAATAACTAAATAAATATAGTTTGTAAAGCTTAAGAGTATCTGTGCCACAGTATAAATCGGAAATTCGCTTATTTAACAATTTAATATCTAGGATTATATTTTAGGTATTTTCCTATTTGAGGATTCATTATACATAGCGGTGAAATCCACAAGATCCAATGATACACTCCTGCTCTTTATCTCTCAATAAAATGTTTTCAAACATTGAGTATTTAAAGAACTAGGTCTTCCTCGTGTTTTTCAGTGAAGATTGGTTTAAGACAACATTTAGGGGGCCGGTAACAAATTGAGCAAAATCAATAATGTTTGTTATCACCCTGTATCGTTAAGTGAACGAAATGAACTTTAGGATATGTGTTTAATTAGTGGATGAATTTGTGTGACGATAGTATATTAAATAACGGAGATATAAGCATTTATTTTAAAAATTCACAAAAAAAATTAGCATGTTTTTTATTTATAATATACAGAGTTTTTAACTAAAATTATTTCCACTTTCAGATAAGTTGGAAAAACATTTTCAAAACTGCAATAGGAATAAATTTAATCGAAATAATTTTACTGCAGTCGGAATGCAAATATCTCATGAAATATGAACATTTTTTTTAAAAACGTTTTCACTACGCATGTGTTCATATTTCATGAGATATTTAAGATATTTGTATTCTGATTGCAGTATATTGTTTTAAAAGTGTTTTTCCAACTAATCGGAAAGTGGGAATAATTTTCATTAAAAACTCTGTATATTATAAATAAAAAATGTTTTTTTTTTTTTTTTTTTTTTTTTTTTAAAGTTTTAAAATAAATGCTTATATCTCTGTTATTTAATATACTATCATCATACAAATTCATCCTCAAATTGAACTGGTTCTGTATTAACATATCCTAAAGCTATGTTAATACAGAACCTTACAGTTCATTTCGTTTATTTAACGATACAAGGACCAAGACCAAACCATTTGAGATTTTTTTTTTTTTGTTTGCGTAATTTTTTATAAACAAAATTAATAAAGTAATTGTAATAATAAGTATCGACTTTGTTCAATTTGTTACTGCCCCCCCCCCCTAAATGTTGTTTTAAACCAATCTTCACTGAACAACATGAGGAAGACCCAGTTTGTACCCAAGTTAGACCCAGTAAATACCCAATGCTTGAAAACATTTCATTCAGCGATAAATTTTTAAATTGAAAAAAACTGATTGTTTGTAAATCTTGCAAAACTTTTGAGCAGGATTGTAGTACTGAGGATGAAGACCAAACCATTTGAGATTTTTTTTTTTTTTTTGTTTGCGTAATTTTATATAAACAAAATTAATAAAGTAATTGTAATAATAAGTAAAATAATTGAGCCTTCCCTCAAAAATATTAGTCTAAGCGATTTTGCTGAGAACCAAGGTTGCAGTGGCAGATTTAAGGGGGGGGGAGGGGCTAGGGGGCTGAATCCCCCCCCCCTCCCCGAAAACACTGAAATTCACAATTGAATATTGCAATTGTAAATTTTTTATTGGTCTAGAATAACACTTTGAAAAATCTTAGCCCCCCCAAAGTCAAGTTCTGGATCCGCCACTGCAAGGTTGGCAAGTTTTTTTCAATGTGGAAAAAAACAGCTGGAAGAAATGAAAAAAATTGGTTTTCTAAGAATTTATTATTTTAGCAGCAACTTAGTGAGGTACATTTTTCTTATAATAGACAACCTTAAGTAAGGTTGCGGAGTTGGTAGACAAAATGATCGACTCTTATATGTACACTGTTAAAAAAATACAACTTTGCTGCCTCTGTAATTTGAGAAAAAAATCGTAAATTACATTGACAAAATGTGTTTTTCTGTAATTACAGAGAATTTCTGGCAGCAAAGTTCCATTTTTTTTAACAGTGTACATATACACATATGTTTGTTTCTTTAAAATATGTAAAAGAGGGTTAAGGAATAAGCATCTGGACAATAGATTAGATTATTTATATTTTCGGTATCGATTTGATATTTGTTGTCCTTTGCGACTTTTGTATTGGATGATCAAAAAGGTAAATATGAAAAAGTACATGCCAGATATTTATTTTCGTAATATATATTGCACAAAATATTGTTTCCTATCAATGATTGCTCTCTTAACAATGACGTAGAGTTGTAAAATTCTCGATAATAATATTTTTGAGAACATTCTCACAGGAGCCATAATAATGAGTCATTTCGAAATGTGTGTTCTATAAAAGTATTAATTTATTTGCAAGTTTTGCTTTTAATAATAAAAGAGTAATCCTATAAATTACTGAAAATAAAATTTAGTGAGAACCCAGCAATAAAATGACAAAGCAGTGAGATTTTGTTATTTCATTAAAGACACCATTTTTAAGGGGGCTTATCGCATTGAGAAAGAAGATTGTGGAATCCCATGTTAACCTATAGGAGAAAATATAATACTTATATTTCACTCAATTTTCAAAATTTCAACGAAATATTTTGTTTATCTTCTAGATACACATATTATCTTTTCATCCCTAGTCTTAAAATTTTTTTTAAATATTTTAAAATTGGTGTTAAAGTTTCAAAAATCTGCAAAAAATATAAAATTTGTTCTTTACTTGCTTTTAATTTCCCTTTGAAAAAAGATATAAGGATTTGAAAACTAGGGAAGTAAAGCTTGCCTTTTTTTCCTTTTATCTAACGTAAACTTTTAAAAATCAAATTTATCTAAAATTTGTTATTGTTTAAATAAAAAATCATGTTCTTAAAAAAATACTACTGACCTGTCAAGCTGTCAGCCTAACCTAATTGATTTCATGGGTTGGGAAGATAGGAGACTTCACTACAGGGGTCAAGGGTTTCCATATGATGGCGGAGCCAAGCAAGGAAATTCTGCTAAAAAATGTGTTTTGTTTCAGATCATTTGAACCGAATATACAAACTAAGTGAAAGAGGTTTTTGCAATTTTTATATTTTGTGTCGCAGTTTTTTTTTTTTTTCTTTCTTTCTTTCTTTTAATAAAAAGAAGATATTATGGATGCTCTGCAAGTAACCATGGTAGGTCGTTATGGAAAATCTGGACAGCTGTATTTATCAGCTAAACGACAATTACTTTTAATCACAAATATTTATCAATAATTTCTTAATTATGTTATTTCATATTATTTTTAAAAAATTCAAAAGTATTTTCTAGATTTTGTTTATATCTCTTGAAGCATTTTATATATTTTCAATCTTACATGATTTTGATAAGTTACTTTTAATGATTCTATTTTGATATTTTAAGGGTTTATATTTGAAATTTGATTTAAAATAATGATGTTAAAATATAATCATACAATTGAGCACATGATATATAAATTTACCACAAGTTACAGAACTTAAGCTAATCGAATATGTCATCTTAATATATATAAATCTCGTGTCACAATGTTTGTCCTCAATGGACTCCTAAACCACTTAACCGATTATAATAAAATTCGCACACCATGTGCAGTTCGATCCAACTTGAGAGATAGGATAGTTTAAATCTCAAATTATAGTCGCAATTTTAATTTATTGCTAATTATTTGTCTGTTATTATTTGACAGTCACAATTATCTGTTAACTCCAAATGATTCTAACAGATGTCGATACCTTTCGACTGGGTTGAGTAAGTAATCAATAGATGGCGATGCTATGGTAAATCTACGAACGTGTCATATAAGCTACATTTTAACAGCATAATTACCATGTGTTGTTGACGCTATAAAATTCTCCTCAAAATATTTACAGTCTTTATTTGTAACAGATTACTTTCAACTTTCATATTTCCTTTCAAAAATGAAACGGGGAAAGTAGAGCGTGGAGCAATTACTGTTTCATATGAAAATGAAAGCTGAAATATATTTGGTGCTGCCATCTACACAAAGAATCTTCAACTTTTTAACCTATTAATAAATTTCGTATAATTCAATTATTTCCACTTTTTAAATTTTTGGTGTTAGCATAGCCGGCCACGTGTTACTTAGACTGAAGTGTAAATTGAATTCATATTATAATGAAGATAATACAGTGAAATTAATCCTGTTTTTTACTTATTTGTGCTTCATTGATCAAAACTTTATAATTTAATCTGTATATATATATAAATTACGTGTCACGATGTTTGTCCGGGGTAAACTCCTAAACTAAGGAACTGATTTTGATGAAATTTTGCACACTGTGTGCAGTTTGATCCAACTTGAGAGATAGGATAGTTTTTATCTCAATTTATTGTCACAATATTGTTTTATTGCAATTATTTGTTAATTATAGACCTTTATTAAAGTTGCTCCAAAATATCTGTGAGTTCCATTAATTTAATTGTTGCCAAAAAAAAAAAAAAATACGAGTTCATTTTCTTTCGACATAAAAATAAATACATTTAATCAAACGTGAACGTTAAAAAATTATAAAAAGTTAAATTATGCATCTCACGAAAATTGACGTCATAATCAATTTAAAGATTTTATACACATTGATAAAGTGCTAATGTAGTTCTATCATAGATATAGTAATATATATAGATCTCTCATCCCCATGTTATCGTAGAAAGATTTTTGATGCCGAAAAAAGATAAAAAATAAAAGCTTTGGAAACAGCCATTAAGTGGTATTGAAAAAAAAAAAAAAAAAAAGAAAAAGAAAAGAAAGAAAGAAATATGAATTTGAAACTGTATCTGGAGTCTTCCATTCCCCTTTAGCAAATAAATTATTCATAAATTTTATTTGCTAAAATATTAGTATGTATTCCCGTGTGTATTCACTCGGGGAAAGACGGCCATATTTTGGTAAAAACGTAGTCTTTTCCCAAATGAAAAGGAATAACTTTTTTCTCCCCAATGATCACTCTATTCTATATATGCTATACTATATCTATGAGTTCTATACGCAAGCGAAGTGTGACTCACTGACCGTCTGTGCAGCCAAGAAAAAGATTTCCTATGTTAATTGCCCACTGGATTTTTTGTAAGAAATTATTAAAAATCGAGGAAATTTATTTCCCGATTTTAATCCTTATATTTGGGTATAGATATGTATTAGTTATCGCGGGTGTTAGATTGAATTATTTTGCTGTCAAATTGACAAAATTTTAATTTTAAATTTTTAAACTCTGTCGCCCTTGGCTTTTTTTATTATTATTATTATTATTTGGCGATCAAAAGCGTAACACGAAAATATACATGCCAGATGTATGCATTGTACGAAATGTAATATGTATTATTCATTGTACGTATGTATGACATGTAATATGTATTGTACGAAATATTGTTTCATATTATTCATTACTCTTTTAATATAAGTTGTTAAAATAACCATGATTTTTGAAAGGAATTAAATATTTTCGCCAGATAATTTGGCGATATTCTTTTTTTTTCGCCAAGGATGACAGAAATGAAATCTATTCCGCTGCAAAATATTAGTATCTTACATCAGATATTTTATTTAGACATTTGAAAACAAATTTGACTTCAAACTATGATAGAATATTTATCATTTTCCTTTTAATTTGTATATTATTAGTATATTAAAATTTAAAAGCATGGTATATAAAAAGTTTTTTTTTTTTTTTTTTTTTTTTTTAAATCCTATAATTATTCTTATCTTAATCCTCAATGTTTCCCATCTTTATTGACTTGAATTTACTATTAAAATTTTAACATACTCAAAAACTTCTCATCACTTCGTTAAAATACACTAAACTTTTCCAAAATCTTTTTGTATTTAAAATGATACATGTATTTACTTTAAATGTCCAATATTTCATAAGATTTCCAATTTTAAAGTTTTAAAATATTTATCAAATTTACTTATTTTTCTGGTTTAGCCTTATTGTTTTCCCTTTTATAACTACAGCTGTTGCCCTCTTTAAAATATTTAAAATGATGAGGTCATTTAATAGTAAAATTATCCATTATAGCATATATTATATTTCACTCCTCCATAAAAATTGATTTTAAAATCGTCTGTTTCTTTTATACTTTTATTTTAATAGAATTTAATTTATATATTAGTCATTTTAGCAATTTTATCCAAAGTAGCATTAGAAATAATATATATCACTTCTCCATTAAAATTTATAGGACCCTACAATAAAATTAATTTGTGCTTAATATCAACACTACGAAAATTTTTATCAATCGCTTCCAAATTTTGACCTAAGTTTCAAATCTCAACCCTGTGGGTTTTTACATCGGCTACAACGTTTTCGTCTTTGTTCGTAAATAATAATTTAACTGTACTAAATAGTTTACAGCCGTATAATTCAACGTATAACTTAGTCACAGCAACGCGTGGCCGGGTCTGCTATCTTAATATATATAAATCTCGTGTCACAATGTTTGTCCTCAATGGACTCCTAAACCACTTAACCGATTATAATAAAATTCGCACACCATGTGCAGTTCGATCCAACTTGAGAGATAGGATAGTTTAAATCTCAAATTATAGTCGCAATTTTAATTTATTGCTAATTATTTGTCTGTTATTATTTGACAGTCACAATTATCTGTTAACTCCAAATGATTCTAACAGATGTCGATACCTTTCGACTGGGTTGAGTAAGTAATCAATAGATGGCGATGCTATGGTAAATCTACGAACGTGTCATATAAGCTACATTTTAACAGCATAATTACCACGTGTTGTTGACGCTATAAAATTCTCCTCAAAATATTTACAGTCTTTATTTGTAACAGATTACTTTCAACTTTCATATTTCCTTTCAAAAATGAAACGGGGAAAGTAGAGCGTGGAGCAATTACTCTGTTTCATATGAAAATGAAAGCTGAAATATATTTGGTGCTGCCATCTACACAAAGAATCTTCAACTTTTTAACCTATTAATAAATTTCGTATAATTCAATTATTTCCACTTTTTAAATTTTTGGTGTTAGCATAGCCAGCCACGTGTTACTTAGACTGAAGTGTAAATTGAATTCATATTATAATGAAGATAATACAGTTAAATTAATCCTGTTTTTTACTTATTTGTGCTTCATTGATCAAAACTTTATAATTTAATCTGTATATATATATAAATTACGTGTCACGATGTTTGTCCGGGGTAAACTCCTAAACTAAGGAACTGATTTTGATGAAATTTTGCACACTGTGTGCAGTTTGATCCAACTTGAGAGATAGGATAGTTTTTATCTCAATTTATTGTCACAATATTGTTTTATTGCAATTATTTTTAATTATAGACCTTTATTAAAGTTGCTCCAAAATATCTGTGAGTTCCATTAATTTAATTGTTGCCAAAAAAAAAAAAAATAAATACGAGTTCATTTTCTTTCGACATAAAAATAAATACATTTAATCAAACGTGAACGTTAAAAAATTATAAAAAGTTAAATTATGCATCTCACGAAAATTGACGTCATAATCAATTTAAAGATTTTATACACATTGATAAAGTGCTAATGTAGTTCTATCATAGATATAGTAATATATATAGATCTCTCATCCCCATGTTATCGTAGAAAGATTTTTGATGCCGAAAAAAGATAAAAAATAAAAGCTTTGGAAACAGCCATTAAGTGGTATTGAAAAAAAAAAAAAAAAAAGAAAAAGAAAAGAAAGAAAGAAATATGAATTTGAAACTGTATCTGGAGTCTTCCATTCCCCTTTAGCAAATAAATTATTCATAAATTTTATTTGCTAAAATATTAGTATGTATTCCCGTGTGTATTCACTCGGGGAAAGACGGCCATATTTTGGTAAAAACGTAGTCTTTTCCCAAATGAAAAGGAATAACTTTTTTCTCCCCAATGATCACTCTATTCTATATATGCTATACTATATCTATGAGTTCTATACGCAAGCGAAGTGTGACTCACTGACCGTCTGTGCAGCCAAGAAAAAGATTTCCTATGTTAATTGCCCACTGGATTTTTTGTAAGAAATTATTAAAAATCGAGGAAATTTATTTCCCGATTTTAATCCTTATATTTGGGTATAGATATGTATTAGTTATCGCGGGTGTTAGATTGAATTATTTTGCTGTCAAATTGACAAAATTTTAATTTTAAATTTTTAAACTCTGTCGCCCTTGGCTTTTTTTATTATTATTATTATTATTTGGCGATCAAAAGCGTAACACGAAAATATACATGCCAGATGTATGCATTGTACGAAATGTAATATGTATTATTCATTGTACGTATGTATGACATGTAATATGTATTGTACGAAATATTGTTTCATATTATTCATTACTCTTTTAATATAAGTTGTTAAAATAACCATGATTTTTGAAAGGAATTAAATATTTTCGCCAGATAATTTGGCGATATTCTTTTTTTTTCGCCAAGGATGACAGAAATGAAATCTATTCCGCTGCAAAATATTAGTATCTTACATCAGATATTTTATTTAGACATTTGAAAACAAATTTGACTTCAAACTATGATAGAATATTTATCATTTTCCTTTTAATTTGTATATTATTAGTATATTAAAATTTAAAAGCATGGTATATAAAAAGTTTTTTTTTTTTTTTTTTTTTTTTTTTTAAATCCTATAATTATTCTTATCTTAATCCTCAATGTTTCCCATCTTTATTGACTTGAATTTACTATTAAAATTTTAACATACTCAAAAACTTCTCATCACTTCGTTAAAATACACTAAACTTTTCCAAAATCTTTTTGTATTTAAAATGATACATGTATTTACTTTAAATGTCCAATATTTCATAAGATTTCCAATTTTAAAGTTTTAAAATATTTATCAAATTTACTTATTTTTCTGGTTTAGCCTTATTGTTTTCCCTTTTATAACTACAGCTGTTGCCCTCTTTAAAATATTTAAAATGATGAGGTCATTTAATAGTAAAATTATCCATTATAGCATATATTATATTTCACTCCTCCATAAAAATTGATTTTAAAATCGTCTGTTTCTTTTATACTTTTATTTTAATAGAATTTAATTTATATATTAGTCATTTTAGCAATTTTATCCAAAGTAGCATTAGAAATAATATATATCACTTCTCCATTAAAATTTATAGGACCCTACAATAAAATTAATTTGTGCTTAATATCAACACTACGAAAATTTTTATCAATCGCTTCCAAATTTTGACCTAAGTTTCAAATCTCAACCCTGTGGGTTTTTACATCGGCTACAACGTTTTCGTCTTTGTTCGTAAATAATAATTTAACTGTACTAAATAGTTTACAGCCGTATAATTCAACGTATAACTTAGTCACAGCAACGCGTGGCCGGGTCTGCTAGTATATTATATATATATATGCTTTTCATTGTACCTTTTCAGAGATGAGCAATAATACTTCAAAATATATATATATTATATACAATGTACAATCTAATTTGTCAAAAATATGCAATATACAAATACGAGTAAAGCACCGTTTATACGTGTCTCGTTTATGTCTTTTACATTATACATACTTTTTTTTAAAGTCCCTATTCATTTTAATACTTCGTTTATACGCCACTAAAATCAGTCATACGTCTTTTTAACTTTACTAAAATTCGCATAATTTCTTGACCTGTCATTATTATCAATGCACTATTATGTAGTGTAGTCATTCTTAATTTGCTCTCAGTTAAAGTAAAAACTAGTATCGCCCAGTGGTCGAAACTCGACCATTTTTTTTTGCAAAGCGAGGCAAAGCAAAGTTATTGCCTTGTCCTAAACGGAATGCAATTGCAACGCAGCTGCGGCAATTGTTTGCCAATATTCACTCTAACTGAATCAGCAGAGTTTTACTTAATATAACTATTTCTCTCTGTAGATGTTAGCCTTTCCTGAAATGAGAGAAAATCGCAACGTGAAAACGCCCCTTGTTGTGTGATACAGCCCAGACGCTAATAGGTACCATGTCAGACCAAGGTCCAACCAAGTATCAAATTCTGTTAAATTAATTCGATTGGCTCATAAAGTACAGTGTTTGAACAAAAAAAAAAAAAAAAAAAAAAAAAGATATTTTTTAAAAATGGTCGAATTGAGTTCGGGAAATTTCAAAACGTGTAACTTTATCGAAAACCGAAAATCTAAAACATTTCTGAATCTTATATTTTCTACTTATATATGCAGAGGAAAGAATAATAAATCCACTTTTTAAAAAATAAAAATAAGTAGTCAATTTCACTAATTTCACTTAATTAAAATGCAAGGAAATCTCAAAAAGTGTAAATTCATCGAAAACCGGAAATCAAAAGTTTTTATGAATCTTCTACTTGCTTCTTCTACCCACAAAAGCTAGCAATAAAGACACTTTTTTAAAAAATAAGTAGCCAATTTCAGTTAATTGAAACGTAAAGAAAGCTCAAAACATTTAAATTCAGCTAAAAACGGAAATCGGAATTTTTTCCGTATCGTCTACTTATACATGCAGCAGTTAGTTAAAGGTGGAAATTAAGAAATTTGGTTGGTGGCCACTGGCCACTAGCCTTCATTTTTTTAGTGGCCACTTTTAAAAAGTTAGTGGCCACTAGTTAGTGGCCACTGGCCACTCGCTGATAAAAGTAAAAGTAAAATTTTCTTTTCTTTTCTTTAATTTTTTCAATGTTCAGTCTCGACAAATCATTAAGAAAATAATTAAGGTAGTCAACTTTTTGAAACTCATCCACAATAATACATTTCTGGTAAATTTTAATAAATGAAATAGGAATAGATTTACATAATTTATACTATGAATGTAAGAAAATACTATTCAATACAAAATTCATATGTTTAAAATGCTCTTTTGGTTATATTATTTTATAACAGAAAATTTCTGATTATATTGCCCCTTCACTATCCTGAATGGTGTCGATTTTCTACTTTTTCAAAAAAAAAAAAAAAAAAAAACATCTTTGCTTCATGAAAATACATTAGTATATGTAAATAAAAAAAATATTTTTTTAATAGTACTTTTTTATTTTGCAAGTTTCTTTTTCCTTTTTTTTTTCATGTTACAAATGAATTATAAATTAATTTTTCTTTAATAATAATGAATTTTTAATAATTGGCAATTATAATCCCCCTCTCTAACTGAATTTAGAGAGTGTGGCTGTGCAGACATTTTTTAAAAACTATCAATTCGTGTTCAGGACACCCCAAAAAGTGTAGATCCGTCAAAAAACGGAGGTCGAAAATTTTCGCGAATCCAATACTTTCTCTATATTACATATAGAAGAAAGTAAAAAATAGTTCATATGCAATAACAAATATTAAATAATATGTAGTAAATAAATAAAATATTCAATAAATTATGCATTCTTCTGATTAAGAACTAAAAATATACATACATATATACATTTTTTTTTTTTTTTTTTTTAAATAATAACAGAAAACGCACTTACCTTTTTTCTGAAAAAAGATGTTATTTTTACAGAATTATCTGTAGCTCCACGTTTACTACCACTACGGTTGCTTTGTGATTCAGGATTTTCTTTAAACCTCTTCATATTAAAGCAATAAATCCAAAATTTATATTACTATATAAAGCTTGTTTTAAAGATTGAAATTTCGAGAAACCACGCGTATGACTGAATGCGATACGGCCGTTGGGAATGGATAGAAATGCCAAGTTTGAAAAGAAAGTGGTATAAAATAACAAAGAAAATGCGTCGAAGGACGTTTTTAATTTTTCTGCGAACGTAATACAATCGGAGTTTCAGCCGATTGATTATCACGAGCTTCCTTTTCGTCTCTGTCTCCCGAAAGTCGGCCGAAACTCTCATTTTGACATTTTTTAAAAATCAAAATCTAATACTTTTATAGAAAAATGGAAAAAAGCCATACGTTTTTTTAGTATATGAATAAGACTACCTGCCAATTTCCAGTGTTTACTGTTAAAATTGACTTCCGAAAATGTCTGAAAGTGGCAATGTTAGATTTGAGAAAGCCTGAATTCGAGGCGCACGGCGCGTTTACTGCGAAAACGCCGCCGCGCGATCCAAGTTTGCATTGGAAAGAAAATTCTATAAAGAATGGGTATGGGTAGAAGAATTTTAAGTGTTTACTATTAAAATTGACTTCCGAAATATGTTTGCAAGTGGCGAGGTTAGATTTTAAAACAGCCTGAATTCTTTGCGCGGCGCGTTTACCGCGAAAAAGCCGCCGCGCGATCCAAGTTTGCCGTGGAATGGGGTATATTTTATAAAGAATGGGTAGAAGAGAAGTGGTCACTGCAGTGGCGACCAAAGGCAATTTCTTTAGTCGCCACTTTTAAAAATCTAGTCGCCATGTGGCGAGTGGCGACCGCTAATTTCCAGCTTTACAGTTAGTAACAAATCCATTTTCCTTTTATTTAGTATATTAGTTCAATATTTATTGTTTAAATATCACCCTTTGAAATGAAATGTTTATGTTTATGTTACCGTTAAAGCTCGAAATCCGTTAATGTGCAGATTACCTAGCTAATCTGCAGATTAACTAAAATGACCCGTTAAAGTGTGGAATCAAGAGTTTTCCGCATTTTAACTAGGTAATCTGCAGATTAGCGGCTTCTGTGTCGTTAAAGTTCAAATGTTTGTTTCGAGCCTTAGTTTTTTTACATTCACTATGACGTCGAACAGTCATGTGATACAGATACGCGAATGACCTTCAAACACAAACCAAAACTTTCATCCTTTCCGCTCCGCTTCCGCTATGATAATTGGTAAACGCAAAACTAGGAGCATCGAAGACATGGTTATTATAGGTTTCTTATTATGACCAACACAAAACTTAAAGTAACAAGTAAGTTATAATTGTTTTAATTTTGATTTTATTTCTTCTGTTTTTTAATTCTGTCAATATAAGTTTGATAAGGGTCTGCACTGCATTTTTTATTGAAATGTAATCTTAATCTAAACGCTCTATCTCCTGAAACTTTATTTTGAATTATGAATATTAAAATTTACAACGCAGTAATTATTTCCTCCCGAAATAAAACTATTAAAACACAACTTTTTAAAACTAATTTATTTAAAAATTGATTTAAATTACTATTACTTACTGAAAAAAAGTTTTAATTTTTAACTCTGAAAAATATGGCATTCAATATTATGACTTTCTTTAATAAATACTTAATATGAAATTTTTATGCATTTTTTAGCATTTCATTAGATTTTGTTGTTGTTTCTTTCAATTTCAAGTTTCCAGTTTATATTTTATATATCATGATTACTTTTTTATTTTTATTTTGTTCGCTTTTTCAGATAATTTCGTTGTAGTTTATCACATAAAATGTGTTAATAAAGTTTTTTTTTTTTTTTTTTTACTTGTAAAATTAATATATTTGCTACACTTGTACTTGTTGTTGTAATATGTATGCTGCAAAATATAGTTAATAAAGCTTTGGAAAACAGTCATTTTAATTTTCCTGCGGTCTAAAAATTATTAAAGCAGTTTTAATTATTTGAAGTACTTCTTAAATAATGCTTCTGAATTGTCTAATTTAATATTTCTTTATCGAATTAAAAATTGGTGCATAACTTTAAAAAAAAAAAAAAAAAATAGTAATAGCAATGTAAGTTGTTAATCAAACTTTTTTTTTTTTTTTAATTTAAATGGATAAATATTTTTATTTTGAAAAGAAATCATTACTGTATTACAATTCTAACATTCATTTATAAAATAGAATTTATTGAAAGCTATTAAAGTTATTATATTTCATATTAAAAATGCATAACATCTTCAAAATTATTTTGACAGAATAAAAAAGATGAAATAAGTAAAAAAATTAAAACAAATATAACTTTAAAAGACATAAAAATTAAAACACATACAGATTAAAATAAGTAAAGAAAGAAAACTATTTTTTTTCCCCGAATGAAAAAAAGAAATACAACACAGCGTGCTGTAAAATTACAACACCAGAGATCTTATTTTTACTTTAACGAGTGCCTAGTAGGTAATGTGCAGATTATCTAGGTAATTCGCAGATTACCTAGGTAATTTGAGAAATGAAACAATTTTCCTCACTTTAACGGATCGCTCTAGTTAATGTGTAGATTACCTAGCTAATCTGCAGATTAACTGATTTCTGCACTTTAGCGGTAACATTTACATTCGAAACTGGAAGTTTGCCATTTTTTTCGAACTTCCGAACATATCGAAGGGTAAATTTTTTTTAAATAAAAAAAATATATTTTTGTGGTCTAAAAGGTATGGGGAAAGCATGTGCAAATTGTCATCAAAATCAAAAATGGTGTTGCACACCCCATTTGTTGATTTAAAATGGAATGACTCATTTATAATTCATTTGTAACAAGAAAAAAAAAAAGGAAAAAGAAACTTGCAAAATAAAAAAGTATTATTAAAAAAATATTTTTTTTAATTTACAAATACATATTTTCATGAATCAAAGATGTTTTTTTTTTTTTTTTTTTTAAGTAGAAAATCGACACCATTCAGAATTTTTCTGTTATAAAATAATCTAACCAAAAGAGCATTTTAAACATATGAATTTTGTAATGAATAGTATTTTCTTACATTCATAGTATAAATTATGTAAATCTATTCCTATTTCATTTATTAAAATTTATCAGAAATGTATTATTGTGGATGAGTTTCAAAAAGTTGACTACCTTAATTATTTTCTTAATGA
Source organism: Salticus scenicus (assembly GCA_963930645.1). Taxonomy (NCBI): domain Eukaryota; kingdom Metazoa; phylum Arthropoda; class Arachnida; order Araneae; family Salticidae; genus Salticus; species Salticus scenicus. Next base: position 309,571,940 of record OZ005655.1, read on the forward strand.
TTTGTCGAGACTGAACATTGAAAAAATTAAAGAAAAGAAAATTTTTTTTTACTTTTACTTTTATCAGCGAGTGGCCAAGTAACTTTTTAAAAGTGGCCACTAAAAAAATGAAGGCTAGTGGCCAGTGGCCACCAACCAAATTTCTTAATTTCTACCTTTACGTCAAAGGTAAGGGAGGGGGGGTTATAATCGGGAGGGGGGTTACTATCGAAATTTTACGGTATATTAAAAGTGTGTCGTATATCATCATGTCTCATAATCATCTATAATTAAAAATCATTATAGTGTATTGTATTTGAGATTTGAAAAAGATGAAAATATCTAATAACATAAAATGCAAAGATTCATTAAAGAAAAAAAGAAGAAAAAAAACTCTGTCAAACAATATTCTGTGAAAATCCAGGGGTCGATCCCGGCAAAATTTGGGTCCCTTTTGCGGCCCCTTCACAAAATTCCACATAGTAAAAAGAGACCCTTCACAAAATTCAAATCCATGAAAAGGGACCCTTCACAAAATTCAAATTTATAAAATGAGTCCCTTCACAAGATTTTGTTTTATAAAAATGATCCTTTTATTAAATGTTTTCATATTTTCAGTATTATTTTTAATTAATGCCTTAATTTGTCAACGAAACTCTATTAAATTGATATTAAACATTACATAAAGTGATTGTAAAAACGGAAGATTTTACACAATATTTTACTTTTTCACAAAAATATTTTACATTTCACAAAAACAAATAAAAATTTCACAAAAATATTTTGTTTTTCACAAAAAAGGGACCCAAAAATTAAAACCTGGATCGACCCCTGAAATCTTTTTATTTGAAATGTTAAGCTTCCTTATTTACCTATTTACCGTATATTTCCGAATATAAGCCAAGAGTATGTTTTTCCCTGCAGAAATTTGCCCAAAATTGCCAACCTGTGTACAAGCCGAATTGAAAAAATACTCTTTTAAAGTTCGAGTATATTGCCAATCTATACAACTTTCAGGATAATCTGTCCAATGAAATTGCACGAAATGCATGCTTATCCAATAGAATTCCTTACTTTGCTTAGCTATGACGTAAAATGATCGCAGTGTGTTCACCAATGACGATAATTTTAACTCTGGCAACCCTATCAGAAGGGAGGCTAGCACAGACGCACTCGCACACACAAGTCCCAGCAGCTGAAAACGATGGTTGCCTTGCCGTAATACCGGGAGGTCTAACCCTAACGTCGATGATGCAGCCGCTGGATTACATAAATAAGCCGTTAAAAGACCGATTGCATCTTTTTTTTTATTTTTTATGACATATCTAAATTATTTTGTATATCTTCTACTTTTGAGTATTTTTATCAGTACCTCAAGGCAATCTTAAAAAAAAAAAAACTCCTATATGAAAAAAACAAAGATTTGCCATTTCTTTTGCTAGTGTAAGCCTTGAAACATTTTAAACAGATATGATTTAATTGTATAAATTAAAAATATGATCAGGAGCCCTGTTTTTTCAAGTTTTTCTTATACTATTTCTGAATCAGACAGAGTAGTTACTCCGTTCGTGCAATCTGCCAATGATGTCAGTTACCGGCAGGTAAAAAAAAAATAAATGTAACACACGTGACTACATTGAGCGTTTCTTGAAATAAATTTAAAATTGCTAATTTAAAAGTTTTATATGTGATAATTATTTAAAAATAAGGTTTAATATCACTATTTTACTTTATATTAGTTTTTAAGCTTAAAATCTATGTATTCAATCATTGTTTCTAATGTACGTTTTTTCCTAAAAATGTGTACTCTTATATATAAGCCGACCCCCGACTTCAGCTTCCGAAAAATTTCCAAAAATTCTCGGCTTATACATGGAAATATACGGTATTTATTTAACTTTTTTCATCAGAAATGTGTCCATTTTATTTTTGTAATCAGACGGAATGTCGGTGTGTATAGTTTGTTCATTATTGTCATTTGAAATAACCATTTCAGAATAACTTTTTTGATATAATCGTTGCTTACAAATCATTACAAGCGCAAATCCTTGACGTTTCAATGAAAAACTGGAGAATGTGAACTACTTTTTGGTAATTATTCAACAAAATAAAAATAAGCAGTATCTTTAAAAGGGCTCGAGCTCATTTTCATGCACCAATATCGCATAGGCAAACTTTCGTGTTTCTCTTCTCTCAGATAGAGGGCGACGGGCAAAGAGGCTCTCTTCTCTGTTCGTCTGTTCTCACTCAGCTTGGAGAAATCAAAGTGAGAGAAACGAAACTGATGAAGAGATTAAAACTTTTATGCATGTACTAAGCATTTTTCCTTTCCTAGGCTGGGGCGATCGTCAGACAGCGCACACACAGACTCAACACTCCGAGAAGAGAGAAAGAAGAGGTTATAAGATCACAAGATTTTGTCTTATTTAAATCTATAAAAAGAATGTTTTCTGTCACCGTATTGTGTAAGAATTCTATCTATAACTTGACCAAATTTTTACTCGCCACAGTAAAAATTCCACTCGAGTTGGTGAGCGGAAATTTCGCACCCTGCTCTAGATTACTATATTCTATAGTCTTAATTTATGTAAAATTTGCATCTACAAATTAATTTTAGGAATTGCAATTATTCCTAGTGATACCAGACTTGGTTCGGCTTTCATGGTTTGAGTGTGTTTGTGTTTGGGATTAAGGCTGACTGACTACACGGTGCTAGGCCTGAGAGGGAGTGCCTTCCTTCTTCACTATTTGAAGATAAATTTTATTTTTTTGCAGATAGATTCAGAAAATTCTGCTAATGTTTTTATTATTATTATTATTATTTTTTTTGTCATGAATTATTTTATGATTCATGGTATACATATTTTAATAAAAGTAATAAATATTTATTTTAATCTTCAGTGTATAAAAAAAGAACAAATATGCACCAGAAACATAAAAAAGCTGAAAAAAACTGAGAAGCTAAATGTACAAAGTTTACACGTGCTTCACAATGGACAATGTGTATAAAAAGTAAAATAAAACTATTAAAATACTAATTCCTACCTGAAATATAATGTATGTAAATGTAGATTAATCCAAGATTTTACCAGACAAAAAAAAAGAAAAAAAAAAAAAAATTTAAAATAATGCAATATAATTTTGTAAGCAAAGTAAGCAATGGTAACAAAACAAACTGTTGTTGTTTGCAGTGTTGCCAATCAGAAATTTGCTTTTTACATTTTACTGTTTGTGGTCCAGTGGATGAATACATTGAAATATTTTCTCCTTATAAAATTGTAACTTTATTATCAACAATTATGAAATAGAATCACCATAATTATAAAACAGTTCCCTATTTAAAATATTATCGAAATAGTTTTTTCACGAAATGCAAAGTTTTAAAATCTAAATTATTTTCTTCATCTATATATGTATTTTTGTCTAAAGTGACGATAAAAATTGAAAAGTCACCAAGGGGAGTTACATTAAGGCTGCCTGTACCATGATCAGGTTTACATATTTCATTATGTGTGAAATTGTTGTCATTTTATGGTTGATCGATTAAATAAAATATAGAAAATAACGTGAAAGAAAATATTATATGCACCACATATAGTGTTGTTCATATGTAATTGGGATTCAAATATAAAATGACTACTTCAATCTTTTTGAAACTGTCATCTGATAAGCACTCAAATGGAAGCCCACTGGTAAGCGGTCGTCACAGGCAATAGGGACAGTCACCTGAGAGTCAGCGAATGAGTGGGTCGCTGCCGAAGGCAGCGGGGAACCAAAGCGGGCTTTAAAGTGCTTCATGATTTCTTTAAATTTCATTATTTTTTTTTGTAAAGTTATATAGAAAAGAGTTTCCTTTAAATATAGTGACCAGCGAAGCGAGAAAAGCCTTCGTTGATTCACTACCTTCATTGATTTCATGAATTAAAAAATGGTCGTATAAATGTAAAAAATGTTGAGTTTTTCTGTATATATAATGGAAATTTTGTGATTACGATAATTTTTGACATAATACTCAAAGTTGAACCAAAGTTATACAGCAAATTTATCTTACAAATATCTTAGATGAGTTTGTTAACGACGTTGCTTTGCAGTTTGTTTTCAAGTGGTGGCTACATGAAAATTTCAAATCCACATTGAAAAAAGGTTAGTTAAGACTGTATTTGCTTGAATTTTGATGCTTACATTGACCACACAAGGGTCTCAACCAAGTATTTATTAATAAATTTTATCTGCCATTTTTAACAAAATGACCGATATCTTAAGTACGGCCATTTCAAATCAGGCTACCACTTTTAAACTTATCATCAGAATAACTTTTTAAATACTGAATCAGTTGAAGTTGGACATTGAACTTATCACACAAATATCTTGGATGAATTTTGTTCTAGCATTTAGTTTCCAAGTTGCTGCCACTTGAAAATGTGCCACCACGATAACTTTTAGAATACTAAACTGGTTCAAATCAGATTTGGGGAGGGAACTTACAATTCAAATATCATGGATAAGTTTGCTAGGCAACTTGCTCCACCATTTTGTTTCCAAGTGGCAGCCACTTAAATTTTTTTCATTACAATAACTTTTGTAATATTGAATCAGTTCAAATCAAATTTGCGCTGTTGATATATCATTCAAATGTCTTTGATAAGTTCACTGGGCAACTCAGTCACTCTGTCCTTTTGTTTCTAAATGGTGGCCACTTGAAAATTATCACAATAACTTTTGAAATGATTTGCTTAAAGCTGCATATATACATAGCCCTCATTAATAAATCTACCAAGTCCATTAATAAATTGTAGCTGCCATTTTGAAAACAATGGTGGCAACTTCATATGAAAAGATAAATCAACCTAAACTTCTTATGAGTCGGAAGGACTTAATTTAATCTTTTGATTAATAACCTATAAAAAGTAATGATATCAGTACAAAAACCCTTGACGGGTTAAAAGTTTGTGACGCAGCTACTTTATCACTATAAGAATTTGAAATATGGGTCTTAAAAATAATGATATCAAATTTTAAGTGACACTTTGCTAGTAGTTAAAATATACATAGATTTTCTTATTTGATCATTTGCTTTTTTCTTTTATTTATATTTACAATGCAAACATATTTTTAACTTCAAGATAAGACAAATATATAAAATATACTCTGATGCTTTTTCATTTGCATTTCAATTTCAAAATAACAGTTTTAAAAGGAATGATATCAAAATTCCAGTGACACCTCAATGTCACTTTAAAAGATCTGTTTTTAGATTCCACTAAAATTACCTTTGTTTTGTCTAATAAAGTATATTTACACATTGAAACAGTGCTTTTAATTTTCAAATATATACTGTCAAAAAATCACACTTTCACTGAGTTTGCATTATAAATTGAAATTATTTATTTCAATAAATCGATTTGTCTTTTGCGTCACGCTATCCAAAACTGTGAGTAAAATTTATGTTAATGTTACTTTGTATCGTAGTACCCAACTAAGTCAAAATGTGTGCAAAGAAAACATTTGCACAAATTTTACTTACCGTTTTGGATAGCGTGACGCAAAAGACAAATCGATTTATTGAAATAAATAATTTCAATTTATAATGCAAACTCAGTGAAAGTGTGATTTTTTGACAGTATATATTTGAAAATTAAAAGCACTGTTTCAATGTGTAAATATACTTTATTAGACAAAACAAAGGTAATTTTAGTGGAATCTAAAAACAGATCTTTTAAAGTGACATTGAGGTGTCACTGGAATTTTGATATCATTCCTTTTAAAACTGTTATTTTGAAATTGAAATGCAAATGAAAAAGCATCAGAGTATATTTTATATATTTGTCTTATCTTGAAGTTAAAAATATGTTTGCATTGTAAATATAAATAAAAGAAAAAAGCAAATGATCAAATAAGAAAATCTATGTATATTTTAACTACTAGCAAAGCGTCACTTAAAATTTGATATCATTATTTTTAAGACCCATATTTCAAATTCTTATAGCGATAAAGTAGCTGCGTCACAAACTTTTAACCCGTCAAGGGTTTTTGTACTGATATAACTATACCCAAATATCGGAATTAAAATCGGCAGATAATTTCCGTTATTTTTTAATAATTTTTTACAAAAAACTCAATGGACAATTAACATAGAAAATCTTTTACATGGCTCCATGGACAAACAGTGACGTCATCACTTTGCTTGCGTATAGTGATGCTACATTATACAAATTACTGTGTCTATGGTTTTATTTGAGCTTTATGAAATTGCCAGATTTAACAACTTTCTACTTTTAGGTATTTTTTAATGTGAAGGAATACGTGTATAAAAGGGAAAAATGCATAAAAAATAAATGTATTTTTATATACCTTCTTGGCATCGTAAGAAAATAATATTTGTATTCGCACCTTCCGGCTAATCATACCTTTCGAATGATACCATTTTCAACCCTCTACTCCCATAATTAATATGTTAAAAAGGGACAACAAATTTTATGCTTGCCTATTAATATATTGATATTTAGCTGCGCTCAGTAATATTATCTTGATAATTTTATTTTATTTTAGTTCATAATCATACTATGGTTTTTGACATTTTTACATGTTTCTGAGAAAGAGAGAATCCAAAAATCACAAATAATCAATAATACAGTATGGAACCGTTTATCCGAAATCCAGTTATCCAGAATTATATTTTCAAACAACTAACTTCCAATGCATTATTAAAAAAAAAAAAAAAAAAAAAAACAGAAATATATTTTATTTTTTTTTTAGTAATAATAATAATGGTTTAACATTGTAATCTGAAACAATTATATTAGTGTTGACTCTAGGCCGATTTAGCAGGGCGCAGCGCCCGGCGGCCCATTACTAACACATTTTTGTGCCCCGCAGCCCTTACTAACTTATTTCTAGTGCCCGGCGGCCGTTACTAACTCATTTTTAGCACCCGGCGGCCCTTATTTGTATTTTTCACAGGGTTCCCAACTGCTCAGATTTCTGCGAAGTTTCTCCAAAAAAATGAAAAGATTTAAAAACTCCGCGAGTTATTTTTTATGCGCCGCAAATTCAGCCTTGACCACCTAGCTAAATATATTTTATTGAATACAAAAAACTGAATAGTGGCAGACACTGAAAAAAAAAAAAAAAAAAAACTACTATTCTTTTTTCTTTTCTTTTTTGCCTTGCACACATATTGCGATCCAATCCTTATCAACTTTTAATTTTGCATTTCCAACAGTTGCCGCATAAACATTCTTTTAATTTTATTTTTTATCTATGAAAGCCCTTCAACTCCTTTTGAAAAAAAGAATAAAAAAAAAAAAAAAAATAACAAAACTAACTTTTACAATCTAGCTGAAGAACCACACTCTTCCTCGTACAATACTCATAAATAAATAGTAAAGAAAAAAAAAAATTCTAGTGCTAGGCATTGCGTAATCGAAATATTGCTGACTCAGAACGGGAACAAGTGTTTGTTTACATTAGCTGAGAGTGTGCTTAATTAAAACCGCAAGCTGGAAGGGGGGAAGAAAGAAATGGAATGCTACGATTGATTATCTTCATGGGTTATCTTATTAATGCTTAATAAGTCGCTTAAAAATAATACTTTCTAAGGAAAAAAATTGTTTATTTTAATTATTTATTGATAAAAATAATGGATTCAAAGCTACTGAACTTTAAAGTACGATTGACAATGCAAGGAATCTAAGACCAGGAAGAGCTATCCTCCGTGGGAGACTTTCTAAAGTGTCTTAGGCCGTAATCACGCGAGTTTTGGAGAAAATAGTATTTAGTCAGACTTTAACGGAGGAATTGACCTCTGTAATAGGAAACTTTCTTAAGTGTTTTAATATACAAAGTTTCTGAGAAAATCATAGAAAATTTCAAACTTTATCGTACCAAGTATCTACCGTTGGAGAAAGAAAAAGAATATTTTCTGTGCTTTTTGTTGGGATAACTGAATACGCGATAACTTAGTTTTTATAGTGCGTGGGTGATTCTAAGAAATTTTCATATCAGAAAATGGGACTTTTACAAAAATCGTCGGATTTAAAATGGATTTGTCAAATAACATCTATTTTAGCAATTAGTTTACGATTACGTAATTTTAAAAATTAGCTGTAAAATAATTCCGTATTTCTATAAAAAGCCACAAAATTATACGTATAATGCAAATCATGTTTGAAAAAAGCAAGAAATTCATCGATTAGCATCAAAAGCCTTTTTCAGCGATTAAACATAAATTTTGTTAATTAGCGGCGAAATGATTGCGTGTTTCCGTTATCGGTTACTAATGTATCGCGATTTACTGAAATCAACTAGAGGGAAAAAAAAAAAAAAAAAACTTTATTGGCTAGCAGCCAAATGATAGCATATAAAACGTAATTTTTTTTTTATTATTAGTGGGTAAGCGATCCCGTATTTGCGAAATCTACTTCAAAATTATTCCCGATTTCCAAGATTCCGCTTAGAAAAAAAAAAAAATGCAAATTTCATTGATTAGTGGCAAAATAGTTGAGAAAATAGTTGAGTATTTAAGATTCAGCTTTCAGAAGAACGCATTTTTCATAGATTAGTAGCTAAATAATAGCGTGTTTCGACAATCGGCCGCATAATAATCGCGTATTTCAGAAATCTGCTTTGAAAAAAAATGCGCAATTTTTTACCTATTAGGAGAAAAAAATAATTTAGTTCCGAGTAAACGTAATTTTTGACAATTATCTGTGAAATAATCCGGTGTTTTTTAATTCATCTGTAAATTTTCACATATTTCTGGATTAGGTTTTGAAAAAAAGTGCGTATTTCATCGATTAACAGCAAAGTTTGGTATTTGGGGGATGTAGCTTTAAAAAGGGCTCAAATTTCATCGATTAGCAGCCAGATAATTGTATATTTCGTTAATAATTAACCCCATTTTCGATATAATTAACCGCAAAAATATCGCGAATTTTAGGAATCATCGTTGAAAGAAGAGTGAATTTTATCAATTAGTTTCAAAATTATAGTATATTATTAGCAATTATTTGCTATTAAAAGTAGATTTTGTAAATTTGCAGTGAAATAATTAAAAATTTCGGCAATCGGTCGTAAAAATATCGGGAATTCTGTCAAATACGGGAAAAATAGCATATTTATTTAATTAACGGTAAAACGTAATTCTACCTCCCCCCCCCCCCTCTCCTCTATGAGAAACTCTCGATTTTTGAGGTATATTTAGCAATAATCTTAAGAAAGAAAGAAAAAAAAAGTTTCAGAAAAGTTCATGGCTGTTAGTTTGCACTAAAATTGAATTTAATGTTGTACAATTTCAATTATTTTATTGTAGATTCAGTTTTATTACATTTTCTAATATCCAAACTATTAAAATTGTCCATTATTTTGACTTTATTATTACTCCAAAAATTTAAGATTTTGTTTAAAAAAATTCAATTTTTGTATCTGTTTAAAGTATAGCATTGAAATTATTTTCACATCAACTGTCTTGTTCTTGTAATTAAACAAGTTTCTTTTGAATAGGCATGCACTAAATGTTTGATTATTACTGAATAATGAATATTCAGTATACCAAATAGTAACTAAAAATTCGGGGCTACATTTTGTAAGTGATATATTTCATTCAAAAATCTAAAAAATTTTCAAAATTGTTTCTCATAAAAATCTGATTTTGTCTTTGTGCATTCTATGATATAATATTATTTGTACAAGCTTTTTTTTTTTTTTTATATCTGATTTTTCTTTTATTTTAAAATTTCATTATTTTGTTTATTTATTTATACCTTGGATACATTGCTGCTATAAAAAAAATTAGTAAGTTTTTTTTTTTTTTGGGGGGGGGGGGCTACATTTTGTAAGTGATATATTATGAAGATGTTATAGTGCCCTTTTTGAATTATTGAGAGTATTATAGTGCCCCTTTTGAGAGTATTATAGTGCCCCTTTTGAGAGTATTAAAGTGCCCTTTTATCGAGTTCCCCCCAGCGGCCCTTTTGTTCTAGAGTCAACACTATATATTATTCAATAAATAATAATTCCATTTAATACTGTTATATATATTTAAAAGTAGTATTTATATATTTGGCAAGGGAAAGTTAAAGATCATAATGTACAATGTAAACTGAGAAAATAACTTTTAGTTCTGAAAAATGACGATAGATGGCGCCACTACGCAATATCATAAAGCTGACAATTTAATTTTATTATTATTTTATTTATTGGGGGGAGGGAGGTGATAATTAAAATCAAATAACCTTTAAAAAATCATGAATATTTTGCACTTTCATGCACATAAAAAAAAAAAAAAGGAATTTTCATAAGTAATAAAAAGAAAAGCTTGTAAAATCAGGTCATAATTTTTTAATCTTTAGTAATATTCAGTGTTTTAAATTCATTGGCTAATCATATTTAAAAACACTTGGATTTGGGCAGATTTTGATTTTTATAGAAAGTTAAGTTTCAAAGATTTTTTTTTTTTTTTAACATTTTAAAGTTTGATTAATAATTTATCTTGATTAAAAATTATTTTAATACTTTTTTTTTTTTTTTTAAAGAGGTTAATTAATTATTTAAATTTCATTAATTGATAAAAAATATTATCTTTTGATTTAAAATATTTATTTTAAATGAGAATCATATGCAATAATTCTGTTTAATGAGGCTTGCTTTGATGAGCAACCAGTTATCCAGAATAGCCTTGTAAAAACCATTCCGGATAATTGGTTCCCTACTGTATTCCATTATAATCATACCAGGGTTTTTGACATTTTTACATGTTTCTGAGAAATGGAGAATCCAGAAATCTCAAAATCAATAAGGTGTGTCTGTCTGTATGTTAGTTAGTGTGTTAGACTGTATAGACATTGTCTAAAGAAAAAACGATCATAAAGAGGTCGGACCAGCTTTAAAATATCGCTTATAATACTGGCAAGATTCTTATTGATTTCTAACATTTTAATTTGAAAACTGGGTAAGTTATTCGAAATGTAAGATGTAGATGTAGCAGGTAAAATCGTTTGACTGTATTTGAGCCCTAAGCGTGGGGGAGCGTCCTTGATGTGCGTGTGTGTGTGTGTGGGGGGTGGGGAGGGGTCGGTAGAGTTCAAACCAGTATTTACATGAATTTCAGAGAAAACTTGGAAAACTCTGAGCAGCATGGGCGTCGGCACATAGGGGCAAGGGGGGGCACTTGCCCCCTCCTGGAAAATTCTAATAAGTAAAAAATTATTTTAAAAAATTACATTTAAAGCTTTAAAATTATGTCATTAGATTTGAAATGATTAGCCAAATAAAATTTATGTCACAGTGTCATTTAGAGTCAAAACAACCCGACTTGCATTTATAGGTTATGAAATTTAAATATATATGTATATTCTGAAATTTTGCACTTTTAAGTTTGCCCCCTCCTAAACAATTTTCTAGCGACGCCACTGCTGAGCAGATAGACCGACGAGCATGACCTTGGATCCAGCCTTGCACTTTCCATCTACCAGCTTCAAAAACAGAACCTTTCAGCCACTTATATGGAAAGGGGTTGAAATTTAACAATTTTTTTTTTTCTCTCTTTTTTAACATGGGATAATAGAGCAAAATTTGGCATAAGTGTGCATTAAGTTGATTACATTCATCGTAAAGATTTTGGATAAGTTTAAAAATACCATTTGACATACTCTGTAATATAATACATATTAGTTATCGAAAATTAAAAATTTCTTAACTTAGAAGAATTTCACATAAACGTGCATTATGAGGGTTATATTCATCGTCAATATCTCGGACCAGTTTTAAAATATCATTTACGTTACAGCTATGAACATCATTGACAACAACAACTCCTATTTAAGAAAAAAAAAAAAGATTTGGAAGCTACTTAAAGTTTAATATTTTTTCAGCATGGGAGAATTTCACATATACGTACATTTTAATTTAAAGGTTATTTTTATCGTAAACATATTCCGACAAATTTTGAAATGTAATTTATCATACTGACTTTAACATTATTAAATATAAACAGTCTACTTTAAAACGTATTAAGTTATTTGAAATTACAGTTTTTCACAAGACAACAGGAAAATTGTGAACTATCTTTAATTCTTTTAATTGCAAGTTTTTGTGAAATAGGGCAATATTTATATACACATGCTATGCATTATCGGTATTATTGTACTGGAAATAATTTATAGAATTGCATGAAAATTGAAGTACGAAACTAACTCCAATTAAACTAATTAGTAAATTACGATAAGGTTGTGAAGAATGCTTAGTAGTTGGGGCATTTTTTTTTTTTTTGCGACTAAGCCGAATGGATCGGCTGAGTTCATTTCTATGATAATGTTTATAGTATATGCTAAATAGGAAAAATGCAGTTTGAAATACAGTGGAACCTGTAAAAGTGACCACCTTGGTAAAGTGACCACCTGACTAAAGTGACCACTTTCCTGACTAAAGTGACCATTTTCTAATTTTAAAGAGACTTTATAAAGTGACCACCTGCGTATAGTGACCATTTTAGCCGGTCCCTAGGGAGGTCACTTTAGACAGGTTCCACTGTACTTAATTCCTTTTATCTCTCCCTATATAATTCTGTTTTGGGGATATTTCACAAATTTTCGTTTTATAGATCCCTTTCCATCTTTTGAATATATTGTTAAAAATGTTTCATTCAATATATTTGTTTGGAATATTTCCACCTTCTTTATCTATGTATGTCACAAGATAAAATAAAATAAAATTTCGCACCTTCCGATATAACAGAAACCTTATATAATTAAAATGAATGAACAGATGTTTTCATTAGAAAGCAATTAGAGAGTAAGGTTTTTCACTCTACGTGCATTTTTGTACTCAATCCTAAATCAAAAATTTCTGTTTATTTAACGATGTCATACTTCCATATCCAATTCTATAATTAAATGAGAAATTAGAGATAAAGAAAGTGCAATCATTTCTGTTTTCCAGATGCACTGTGAGAAAAGAAAAAATGTTATCTATGGAGGCAAGATTGATTTGTTTTAGATTGCCGTTGATGGTCACCATTCTAAGGCTAATTAGACCCCCAAAACACCGAGGAGATGCAGGAAAAAAATACACGTGCTTTGTATTTTGTGTTTTCTTTTAAATAGTCAATAGACAATTACCCTTCTGTTTAGTATTTCTAACTTTCAGAGATGTTATTTCAGGGTTAGAAATTGGAATGTAATGGTCAGGTGTCGATGCCAACTATTTTTTCTTACTTGCCAAAATATTCCAGAAATTTTTTTTCCCCTTTAAATAATAAATACAAACACAAAAGTTGCCAAAAAAAAAAAAAGAAATGTATTTATAAACATAGATAGATGAAAGTGTAATAATATGAGTGCGGAAAATTTACCTTTGTAACTCGATATTTTACGATTATTTATTTATTTTATTTTATTTTATTATTATTATTATTTTTTCTTTTGTTCCTTGCTAGGTTGCTGGGATTAAAATATATTGGCTAAAAGAACTTTCTGATTTTCAAATTTTGTAAACTATATACTGAGGAATCTAAATAAATAAATAAATAAAAATAAAGAATAAAAATGTTGTTTATGTGAATGTTTCTTCACCACAGTATTTAATTTATAGTATTAATATTTAATTTAAATTTGAATATTATAATTTTTATACTTATTTATGGTAAATTATTTTTTTATATTCACTTTCTTTTAAGTCAAATAAAATGTATGAAAGCAAATGAACTCTGAATATTAGAATATATATGAACGTATACTCTCTCTCTATATATATATATTTATTTCCCAAATTATAAAAGAGTTATAACTTTGTTTAATTGCATTTGTAGATAAATCAGAAGTTGCAGTGTTCCGAAATAGAAAATTTTGATAGTTTCTTTTTGTATCTCTTATATTTCTGGAGTAATATAATTTTATTTCTCTCTAAAATCTATAGTTTAGATAACAAAGTTCTAAAAAATAATAACACAATACATATTTTACAAATTTATGTGTTACATATTTTAAATTCTAAAAATATCTTCTTTTTCTAAAATGTACAAAAATAAAATTACTTAGTTTATTAAAATATTTAGTAATTGAGTATTAAAGCAATTAGGGGAAGATAGTACACAATTAATGAATTCGAATTTTATTTATTTATTTGGAATTAAAAATCAATCCATTATTTGAATATGTGTTTTTAAATTTTACTGAGAGCCCTGTATTATTATTATTATTATTCGGAAGGGTGTTAAAATACAAATATAAGTAGTCCTGTCACACTAAATTAAATTCTGTCATACACAGAATTTCATCCATCGTTATTACTATTAATATTATTTATTTATTTTATTTATTTATTTATTTAATTTTTTGAGGGTGGGGACACTTTTTTTTAAAGTTAAAATGGGTTTTCATTTAATACCTTTTGAACTAATTATCCTATTGTTCTAAGTTTACGGTGTTAGATAGACTTTTATCTGAGTGATAAGTATGCTAATTTTTGTAGTGATGAATAGAACGGTTTACTTTGTATAACGAATTAAAACCTTATATAACACGACATCCATTTTATCAAAATAATATCGCGTTCCAGAAATTGTTTTTGGAGTGGTCGTACCTGATACCGTTCGGGAGACCTCTTGCTTATTATTATATTTAATGGATTTTCATGTGAAAGGTCATTTATTTCTCTTGCCTATTTTCAAAAATAGAAAATTAAAATAATGAAGCAAAAAGATCTTGGCACAGCATTCCAGATATAAAGAATTCTGTGTGCTTGTTTCAAAGCAATATGACAGAAAAATTATGCTCTCTACTTCCTGTTTTTTTCTTATATATATATTCTATAGTTCATAGGTAGCATGGATTCCCCCTCCCTTTTCTTATGGCAATCAATCCTGTACTGATGGTTCAGTATAACTATCAGCAAGATCCGCTCCCCTTGACTTTAGATAAACCCAAAAATTTCCCTCCACATTTCATCTTCTTGGGCATTCATACAATCATATGGCCTGCTTTATAGCGTACAAATGCGAAAAAAAAAAAAAAAAAGATATATATATCTGAAGGGTTAAAAGATTCATCTCGTTATTACATTACGTTCATATTTTTATGACGCATTTATAAACAGTTATAATTTCTATATTTTTATCAAAAAATTTGTCCTAATAGTTTGGTAATATAAAAGTCTTTTTTTTTTTTTGGTGCTTCAGTTTTATTACTTTCTTTGAGTTAAAAATTATTAATTTCTCATATATTCAGTAGAGGAAATTATTAAATTCGTAAAAGATTTTGATTTTCGGTTTTCAATGTTTTTTCAAGTTTAGGAACTGCCTGAACATGATTTGACCATTTTCAAAATTTTTCGTCTGTCTGTGTAAAAATGGGGTAAAGCTGTGATATATGACCCCTCCCTCCCTACTTTTTTGGTCTTTATTACAATCAAATAAAAAGAAGTAACATAATTTAATTATTATTATTACTTTCCAAAAAATTGATGTGTTTATGACTTTGGTTTACCAAGACTGGCTTGGCAAGATTTCAAGTTCATTATTGAGTGTTCGCTATTAATAATGGTGTGATTGACATTACTTGTTTGTCTACAGAGACTCATGAAAGAACTCGAATATATTGCGTTTTGTGACAGTTATTTCTAAAAGTGTTTATAAATATCTTTAAATTGCATAAAATAAAAATGTCTTAAGCATGTCTCCTAGAAAATATTGTGTAAATTGGTGTAAATGAGTGAATTGTAAGTACACAAAAGTATTGTGTAATTTAAGTTTATTATAGAATATTTTATTTTGAAAATGATATAAATAATATTAATTTTCTACGAGGCTAACAAAAAAAAAAAAAAAAAAAATCGGATGCATTACAATGTACTGAAAGTTTTCTTTTTCTTTCTTTTTTAAGCACATTCAAACATCTTTACATTGTGCTAACATGCATTTTTCAGATGTTATAAAGATTGTTTTCGGTAAAAGATCGTATCAACTGTACATTAACTGTAGTATTTATTTACAGTTTTACAAAAAATATTCGGATTCATCGCTAAAAATTTTTTATTATTATTATTATTATTATTTTTTTTTAATGAATTTTGGTATTTTATAATAACGTAAAAAAGTATTTATAAATTAATATCTTTGATATAAAGGATAAGTACTGCTGGAAGATATTTTATAATCCATGCAAAACACATTATTTCTCCTTCTTGTTTATTTTAACACATATTTAAACTGTTGAAACGTAATTAAATATAAAATCAGTCGGCTTGTACAATTTTTTAACTTTATTTTCCTCGGGGGGAAAGAAAAAAAATCTTATTTAATCATAGAAAATTGCTACAAAAAATATAAAGGATTTCTATTAAAAATTACTTATATTAAAAATAGAAGCAAAGTTTATGGGCTGAATGATATATAACTTACGGACACAGGTTTAAAGTCTGACGATGACAAAAGAAATTTTGATACATGCTAATGAAATAGAAATGTGTTAATGCATTTTTCACTTTAGTCGAATCTTAATAAAAGCAAGTTTTAGTCAACCTGCCGAATGTTTAACGAGACATTTCTCATTTTTCACATCCTAAAACTCCATTTTTCACACCTTCTCTCAATATTATCGTGTCTTTATTGGAAAAAATAATAATAAACGTGTACTTTCTAACATATTAGTTTAAACTAGTATCGTTCAGTTGTCAGAACCCCACCAATTTTTCCCCCTGAAATAAGCTTTTAAATAAGAAATATAGAAATTCAAAACTTCCATGTAAAAAATGCGCTTTGTAATTATTATATTCTTCCAAAAAGATTAAAAAAAAAAAAATTGCTATCAGCATATTATTTACAGGACGATGCATATCTCCATGTACTTCTCTTGTATTTCCTCTCATTCTGAACGATCAATCATCTTCTGAGTAATTTTCTCCATAGTAAAAAAATCTGGTGTGAAACAACCACACGACTCTCATTACCCACTATTACACATATTATATGCATTTTTGGGAGATCGTGATTAGAAGATATAAAAGTGACCTAAATAAGTAGAAACCTAACATTTTTCTGGCAAGATAAACTTTATACACATGTAAAGACGTATAAAACGAAGCTTACATATAGCGAGGTAAAAAATAAGAAAAAAAAAAAATATGGTAGTTATTTTTTGAAACACCAATTTTCGAGATCTACCTAAACTTCTGACCTACCGAAACAGGGTAGCTGTTAATTTTCTTCTAATAAGTATGTGAGTGATTCCATACCAACTCACCTAAAAAAATAAAAGTTGGTTGCATGACCGACTCAGATTTTCTTTAAATTAGGTACACAGATTGATGATATAGAGGCATGAAAAAGTCCAAGTTTTTCGTTACCTGCTCCACTTATTTATAGATATACAGGTCCTTGAAGTTTGTCCGCCCCCTCAAAATACAAAGAAATTCATGTTATTTAATATTTTTTTCTTAAAAATTGTGCTCATGTAATATGAAAGTGTTAGGTATCTATGGAAACTAGTTATCCCAGGCATTCAGAAAAAAAAATACTACAATGTTTATAATGAAAATCATTAAGGTACAGTATTCTTAGAAGTTGCAACCACAAAAATTTGATTTTCCCGATTTTGCTAAAATTGAGACATTAATTCCAAAAAAAGGAAAATAAAACCAAAGGTTTACTCACTTTCTGGTAGAGTACAGGTGTTTACCATAAATTACTACACAATAAATTACTTGGGTTTCTCACTCCTTCTTGGAAATATTTAAGCTTAAAGACAAACCATAGGGCAAAAACATGCAATTTCGGCCATCTTGGCAGCCATTTTCCTCATAAAGGGGGAGCACTAGAAACTTTTTTATTTTTTTAAAATAAACTACTGATGTGTTAGCTATTCACGGGAAAAGAGTTTATTTTTGGTTATTATTTGCATTAAGAGATATCTTGCTGATTGTATATGTATGTTTTTCTCTAATACCATATGCTTGTGTTTCCCCTCTCACAGACTTAACATTAATAAAAACGATGTAAAAAAACAAAACTTATTGAATATTATATAAATATTGATTTAATACATGTATCAGACTTTATTTACCCTCTGAACGTTACTTAGTTACTTTTAGAAATAGTGTTATTAGGTGAATGAAGCATTGAATAAGGAAGCAACATTCTGATTTTATTATAATCTGGTATTAAAGCAAAACTAATGTGTACTCTATTTTTGTGATATCTTAAAGAAAGATGTCGGAAACCTTTTAATAAAAAAAAATTCAAGTTAGTATTTAGTGAAGAAATAAAATATTTACAAAACAGAAACAGCTCATTTTATGTAATCTCAAAGAAGTGTACACACTTTTTAAACAGGAATATCCCAATCACAAGATTGAATTATCTAAATTTGCTGATTTGCGACCGAAGTGGTGTGTGTTAGTTGGTAGTACAGGAACTCATTCAGTCTATGTCTGTATGTGATAGAAAGCTTAAAAACTTTACTTATTGTTTCTATCACTTGTCCTCACAAATTGCTCAAAACATTTTTTTTATAGAACATAATAGAAATAGAATATAATAAATGACTGTTTAAATTACTTAAAAACCTTTTTGAGTGCTTTTAAAACACTCGTTAAACTTTATTTGATATGTTCGTTTTGCTTTACTTACTTTCTTTTCCTGACTCTGTTTTGTTTACATTCTTTAGACATCGCGGTACAATCTTGTTGCCAGATCCATTACTATCAAAAGTTTGTTCGGAGATTGCATGTTTTCACCACTGAATGGCGTTGACGGCGGTTGAATATTTATGCCGTGTTGAGCCGTGATTGGCTGTTTGCTCTTTGATCATGCTGCATGTTTTAGACACTATTATATAAATAGTGTTTTATTTTGAGTTGGTGGTGAATTCGACTGGTAAAAGATGCTAATGTAAGATTTTATGTTCTGTCTGAGGCTGGTCCTCGTAAATTTATTTATTCAATTAGCAGTTTATCATTTCAAGGATGCAGTCGTTTAAAATGTTAAATAGTTGTCCAAATATGTAAAGTTCATTTTTTTGCAAGTTAGCGGCGATAATTGTTTTGAAGTTATCAGTTGTTAAATTATGTATGTTTAAATGACGGCTAAGAATTTAAAAAAAAGCAAGTTCATTTTGGCCGTGAGTTTTTTGAAGATTACGGTGTTTGTTTGAACTGTACTCTTTTGAATGTCATCCTAGACTGTTCCAATTTTTCATGCTATGTGTCAACCAGGCGACCATAGCTTCTTCACGAACAACGTGCTGTGTGTCAACCAGGCGACCGCAGCTTCCTT
This sequence comes from Salticus scenicus, assembly GCA_963930645.1. Lineage (NCBI taxonomy): Eukaryota > Metazoa > Arthropoda > Arachnida > Araneae > Salticidae > Salticus > Salticus scenicus. Next base: position 309,591,183 of record OZ005655.1, read on the forward strand.
TGAACATTGCTTGTGAATATTTTTAACCTGCCAAGTTTTTTTCCATGCTATGTGTCAACCTGGCGACCATAGCTTCTACAAGTTGCAGTTTTTATTGGTTATTATCAAGTTTAAATATCATCAGTGGTTTCTTGCAATCGTTTTATCGTTATACGTGATGTATAAGTTAGAAAATCTGGGAGTCAGGAAATTTTTTTAAAGGTAAAGCCTTCTTATAAATTAAAAATGCTAGTTTTAATTTATTGGTCAGTTCAGTTGTTTTTTGAAGTTAACTTTTTGATAACCTTTTGAATATAAACATTGTTTTTTTCATCTACATTTGTTAAGTTTATAGCTAAAATTAATTGTTAAATATTTTTTTCTATTTGTTATTGTTGGCTTTTTGAATCTTTAAAAGTTTTTAATAAAAATGTTTAAAATGAATTTGACTTTGTTTTACTTGTCAAATTTTTTCCTTTAAGTTACACTAGTCATTAAATTTATTAAACTTTCACTGTATGTCTGCTTAGATATAATGGAAATAAAAGTTTGACTTTTTATAAGTCTCATCTATCAGGGTTATGGGCCCAGTTTAGCTTTTAGCTAGCCCAATTTTTTTATAACCTTTATGCAAGTTAGCTTAAATTGTTTTTTTGCCTTTGACTAGTGTTTTTTGACATTTAAAAGTAAATAATGGCTGTTAACCTGGCTCCCCAGATTAAGAGACTCAATATGACTAATTATTCAACTTGGAAAGATGACGTAAAGTTCCTGCTGTTGGAGAAAAATGTTTTTGAAATTGTAAAGGGTAGTGAGAAGCAGCCTAAATTGGATGAAGAAAGGGGTATAACTGCTGAAGTGATTGCTGACTTTAAAAGACGTCAAAATATAGCGTTGTCCATAATTTATCTTAATATTGAACCTGAATTTAGATCTTTAATTGTTCAATGTGACGATCCAGCTGATGCCTGGAAAACCTTAAGGGCAAATTTTCAACCTGATAGTCGGAGTCATCATATGGCAATTTTTTCCGAAATTATGAATTGTTTTCTACAGTCTGGTGAAACTATAGGTCAATATGCTGCTAGAATTTCTAAATTTGCAGAGCGTTTAAAAGCAATTAATAAACCTATCAGCGACGAGTACTTGAGCTTCCAGATTTTGCGGTATTTACCAGACAAGTATGATCAAATAATCCAGCAGATTCTCCGATGGCCTGATACTGATTTTTCTTTTAAGAAAATTGTTATAGAACTCTGTGCAGAAGAAGTGCGACTTCAACTGAGAGTGTTAGATAAAGAAAAGACTGACTGTAGTATAGAAGTTCAAACGGTAAAATATAAGAAAAAATCAACTGTTAAATGTTGGAGATGCGGGAAAATGGGCCATTATCGTAAGAATTGTCGGGTAAAACTTGAATTAAAATCTGATAATAGTGATAAATTTTCTAAGGGTAATTTTGTAAAAAAAGTTGACTCCAAACAACAGCCAAAGCGTGACAAAACTCCCCCTCGAAAAAAAACTTCTTTTAAAAGTCAAAATTTTATTGCTGAAGCAAATCTCGGTAGTTATGAAAGGGATGGTTGTTGGGTCTTTGACACAGCAGCCTCCCACCATTTCTGTAAGGATAAAGAATCGTTTTGTAATTTTACTGAGGTAATGGGTGACGAAATGCATGTGGCTGTTGATGGGGTCACTTTTCCGATCACCGGTAAAGGTGAAGTTGTTCTAAGTTTTAATGGTAATCAAATTAAATTATGGAATGTTTTGTACTCTCCCAAGTTAAGGAAAAACCTACTTAGTGGATCCAGATTTGATAGAAAAGGTGCTAAATTCAAGTGTGAAGATGGCGAGTTGAACGTGATCGACAGGTTTGATAATTTTATTTTTTCTGCTAAACTGCATGATGGTTTATATTACATTTTTCCTAAGGTTATTAAAAGTAAAAAAGGCAAGCAAAGTGTTAACTTGAATGAGGGGCTAAAAGAAATAGAAGTTGAAAGAAATTTTGATATGTCAGCTTCACCTGTTTATGAGCCAGTTAACGTAAATAACATGGACACTTGGCATTTGCGTTTTGACCATATTAGCCCTGAATTAATTGTTAACACTTGTAGAAAATCTGCTGTAAGAGGCTTGCCAAATCTAAAATCTGTAAATTTTTCTTGTGAATCATGTAGTTTGGGCAAACAAAATAGAGTATCTTTTAAATCCCTGGGTCGTTCATTTTCTAAACATCCTTTAGATAGATTATTTTTAGATGTTTGGGGGCCTATAAAAATTTTGGGAAAAAATAGAGAAAGGTTTTTTTTGTCCATAATTGATGATTTTTCCGGTAAATCAGCTGTATATCCTCTGCAAGATAAATCCATGGTTTTTGATGTCTTTAAACGACATGTTAATAGGGCAGAGAGATTTTTGGGCACCAAATTAAAATCTATACGTACCGATAATGGTACGGAGTTTGAAAATGAGCGATTCAGGAATTTTTGTAATGAAACTGGGGTAAAACATGAATTCACCAATGCTTTTACACCTGAAGAAAACGGTGTATGTGAACGTTTTAATCGGACAATTTTAAACTGTGTGAGTGCTATGCTCAATTCAAGTGGTTTGTCTGGTGATTTTTGGCCAGAGGCTTGCATGCACTTCAATTACACGTGGAATCGTATCTGCCATGGTACTAACGACAAAACGCCTCTTCAATTGTACTCGGGAAACAAGCCATCGGTGCGTCATTTACGCCCTTTTGGTACAATAGCATATGTAGGAGTTCCCAAGGTCAAAAGAAAACATAAACTAGATTTTAAAGCTAAGAAAGGTTTTGTTGTGGGTTATGCCTTACGTACCCGAGGGTATAGAATTTGGCTAAGCGATGAAAACAAAGTTATAGAGACTATAAATGTTTCCTTTAGGGAAAGTAGTGATATGGTTGGCAGTGGAGCTTTGGGAGGCGACTCCTCTTTTGAACTGGAATGCGTGCCAGATGTTTTACCAAAGCCTGTTGATTGGTGTCCTCTTCCCGATCCGGAACCTGGTACATCTGGTTGCGTGCCCAGTGAAACTGAGGATGCCGCCTCAGTTGGTTCCCCCACAAGTCCTACGTTACCTAAGACATCGCCATGCTGGTCAAATAACCCCATTTGGTATAGAAAGGCAGTTCAAAGACCTATAGGGAATAAAGTGGATATTTATTACTATCCTGATGGTGAAGGCAAGAAACTTCCACAAAGATCTCCACGTGATGTTGAAAAATTTTGTGCAGCTAACGGTATAAATTATGATCCCCAGTTTTTTGATTTTTCTAAATTTAATACTTATACCGGTCTTGTTAATCCTGTTCTTACACCTTCTGCGTCCAGCACTTCTAGTTGACTAGAAGTGGTGGTACCCAGGACGTATAAGCAGGCCTTAAAATCAGTTTCTTTTGATAAATGGCAGGAAGCCATGCTAGAAGAGTTGGAGACAATGGCTACGAGAAAGGTGTGGCATCTTGTGAGGTTACCTGAAAATAAAACTGTTTTAGGAAACCGTTGGGTTTATACCATAAAACAAGACGAATCTGGTGCTATTGTCAGATATAAAGCTCGACTTGTAGCACAGGGTTATAAACAAATTCAGGGAGACTCGTATGATGAAACTTTTTCTCCAGTAATAGATTTTTCTGTAGTCAGGTTTTTTTTCACTCTTTTGGTTTCATACTGTGGCTGGATCAACCTACAATGTGATGTAAAGTGTGCATATTTATATGCACCGTTACAAGATGAGATCTACATGAAGCAACCAGTTGGTTTTGTAGAAAAAGGCAAAGAAAATATGGTTTGCAAGTTAGATCGCGCATTGTATGGATTACACCAGTCAGGTAGATTATGGTTTTACGAGTTAAACAGGGTTTTGTTGGAATTGGGTTTTTTAAAATTTGAGGTTTGTAATTGTGCATATTCATATAATGGTTTTGCAGTTTTATTAGTCTATGTGGATGACATGGTTATTTTTACAAAAAACAAGTCACAGTCAGAAATAGTTTTAAAAATTCTACAATCTAAGTTTGATTTAAAAGTTCTTGGTACCACACGAAAGTTGTTGGGTGTCGAATTCGAGTATAATGGTAGGAGTGTGTTAATCCATCAAAGCCAATATATTGGCGAAGTTTGTAAAAGATTTAAAAACCACCGAATACCAGTCTCTTCTTTACCCATAGTAAAAGGTACACGTTTTTCTAAGAGTGACTGTCCTGTCATCCAAGCTGATATAGATGAAGCCTCAAATCTCCCTTTTAGAAATTTGTTGGGATGTATATTTTTTTTGGTAAATCGTACAAGACCAGATATAGCATATGCAACAAACATTTTTTCTCAGTTTCAGCAGAATCCAGGTTTAAAACACTGGCATGGGCTACTTAGACTTTTAGGGTACATTAAATATACTAGTCATTTAAAACTTAATTTAGAATGTAAAAACATTGAGTTAAATTCATACTCTGATGCAGATTTTGCTTCCAATAGAGATGATTATGTCTCCATGGGGGGGCAGATTGTTTTTTTAGAAAATGCAGCCATTTCTTGGCGCAGTAAGAAGCAAAAAGGTGTCACTATATCAACCATGGAATCAGAATTTATCTCAATGTGCGATTGTGTTAGAGAACAAGATTGGTTCTTTAATATTTTAAAAGAGTGTCATAATTTTAAACTTATTAATGAAAATATTAATGTACCCACTATTTTTGCAGATAATGAGTCTGCTATTCGTTTTACTAAATCTAGAATTGAAAACTTTCAAACGCGGCATGTAAACATTAAATTATTTTTTATAAGAGATTGGTATGATGAGGGTAAATTTGATCTTAAGTATATTCCTTCAAAATCAAACCTGGCCGATCCGTTCACAAAGCCGCTCACAAAAAGTGAATTATCGAAATTTATAAATAGTATTTTTGTCTCAAAATAATTGTTTTTCTTTTTCACTTTGCAGATATGTGTGTATATATGTTGTATGAATGAGTGTTTGAAAGTCGTGGGGCCTCACGCAAATGTTTAATGTGTTTATGTTTAGTATTGTATTGTGAAATGTTCTTTGTCTGCATTGTGGGAGAAACTAGTATTTAATTATATATATATGGGGGGAAATAGTTAATTTGATAAAATGATCAATTTAAATTATATATACTTATAAAATATCTTTTCCTTTTAACATTTGTTAAAGTTTCAGGTTTGTACTGCCTATAGGTACAGTTTTTTTTACGTTTCAGATATGTCCTGAAGTTGAGAATTTGACTGTGGTTTTTTTTGCCTTTAGGTATATTTTTTGGTCATGTTTTTTTTCAGATATGGTTGGAGAATGGACTGTGGATATTGAACTAGCTGAGTTCACCAAAAAAAAAAAATTGTTAAATTGTTTTTACTAATATTTGTTGATATTAACATTGTTACTTAAAGTTTTTTGAACTGACTAATAAAAAAAAGTTTTTCGTGTTTTGTTGCGGTGGGGGGCTTTGATAGAAAGCTTAAAAACTTTACTTATTGTTTCTATCACTTGTCCTCACAAATTGCTCAAAACATTTTTTTTATAGAACATAATAGAAATAGAATATAATAAATGACTGTTTAAATTACTTAAAAACCTTTTTGAGTGCTTTTAAAACACTCGTTAAACTTTATTTGATATGTTCGTTTTGCTTTACTTACTTTCTTTTCCTGACTCTGTTTTGTTTACATTCTTTAGACATCGCGGTACAATCTTGTTGCCAGATCCATTACTATCAAAAGTTTGTTCGGAGATTGCATGTTTTCACCACTGAATGGCGTTGACGGCGGTTGAATATTTATGCCGTGTTGAGCCGTGATTGGCTGTTTGCTCTTTGATCATGCTGCATGTTTTAGACACTATTATATAAATAGAGGTGTTTTATTTTGAGTTGGTGGTGAATTCGACTGGTAAAAGATGCTAATGTAAGATTTTATGTTCTGTCTGAGGCTGGTCCTCGTAAATTTATTTATTCAATTAGCAGTTTATCATTTCAAGGATGCAGTCGTTTAAAATGTTAAATAGTTGTCCAAATATGTAAAGTTCATTTTTTTGCAAGTTAGCGGCGATAATTGTTTTGAAGTTATCAGTTGTTAAATTATGTATGTTTAAATGACGGCTAAGAATTAAAAAAAAAGCAAGTTCATTTTGGCTGTGAGTTTTTTGAAGATTACGGTGTTTGTTTGAACTGTACTCTTTTGAATGTCATCCTAGACTGTTCCAATTTTTCATGCTATGTGTCAACCAGGCGACCATAGCTTCTTCACGAACAGCGTGCTGTGTGTCAACCAGGCGACCGCAGCTTCCTTTGAACATTGCTTGTGAATATTTTTAACCTGCCAAGTTTTTTTCCATGCTATGTGTCAACCTGGCGACCATAGCTTCTACAAGTTGCAGTTTTTATTGGTTATTATCAAGTTTAAATATCTTCAGTGGTTTCTTGCAATCGTTTTATCGTTATACGTGATGTATAAGTTAGAAAATCTGGGAGTCAGGAAATTTTTTTAAAGGTAAAGCCTTCTTATAAATTAAAAATGCTAGTTTTAATTTATTGGTCAGTTCAGTTGTTTTTTGAAGTTAACTTTTTGATAACCTTTTGAATATAAACATTGTTTTTTTCATCTACATTTGTTAAGTTTATAGCTAAAATTAATTGTTAAATATTTTTTTCTATTTGTTATTGTTGGCTTTTTGAATCTTTAAAAGTTTTTAATAAAAATGTTTAAAATGAATTTGACTTTGTTTTACTTGTCAAATTTTTTCCTTTAAGTTACACTAGTCATTAAATTTATTAAACTTTCACTGTATGTCTGCTTAAATATAATGGAAATAAAAGTTTGACTTTTTATAAGTCTCATCTATCAGTATGATTCACCAAAATGACAGGCTAATGATGGCATCTCTTAAACAATCTATCAAATCATCTATCAGTGATTTTTTTTGTCTCATGTGTGTGACATTAACAATGAAGCATGTAAGTTAGGATTTTGTTCAAAGTGTCTACTCCAAACTGCATTTGAAGAATTTTTAGATATGTTAATGGATGATTATGATGAAGAATCTGAAGTGACGTTTCGACGGTGAATAACTACAGTCCATTCAACACTCATTAAATTATTTTGTCTGCACCTTATTTTAAATCGGAACTTTTATTGAAAATGAAGTCCTTGGCAAAACACCATTACATTCCAAAATCTCAATCAGAGTACTTAAAATCAAGAAAAGCAGAACTAAAACCAGATAAGTGCATTTTATTACTTGATTTTTTTAAAAATTTTACTTTTATTGTACAGGATGCCAATACAGGGATATCACTGGCAAAACACGCAAGCTACACTCCATCCTTTTTTAGCGTATGTTCGGCCAAATGATAACCTAAAAGTTATTTCTATGAGTATTATCAGTGACTGTTTGACACATGATATGGTGGCAGTAGTTTCTTTTCAAGGGCCTGTAATTCCATATTTAACATCATAATATCCAAACATATAGAAAATAATTTATTTCAGTAGTGATAGCTCAGCGCAGTACAAAAACAAGAAAAACTTTTTAAATCTATGCCAACATAAAAATGAATTCAAACTAAATGCTGAGTGACATTTTTTTGCCACCTCCCATGGCAAAAGCCCTTGTGATGCCACTGGAGGCACAGTTAAAAGGTCTGCTTACAGAACCAGCTTGCAACGTCCTTACAAGGATCAGATAATTTCTCCATGATTTGTTTCATTATTGCACAGGTAATTTTAAAAATATTAAGTTTTTCTTTGCATCTAAAGAATATGTAGCAGAAACAAGAGCATTGTTTTCTGAAAGACTAACTAAGAATTGAGAGTATCAGGGATTATCATAAATTTATTCCAATTAGTAAGTCTGTGCTTTTAGTTTCCATTGTATCTACAAACATATCGAATCAGATTGAAGTATCTGCAGTAGGTAAGCAACATGTCAAAAATTTAGTCTTAATTGTGACATATTGTATTAACTCCATGTACTGTACTACTAACTCCATGTGTTGTATGTAATCACAAACTCCATGTACCTAACTTTTGGATTTGGCAACATTAGTTAATGTAATGGTGGATCGCCGAAAGTTGCTGGTGCTTGGCAGCTAATATGTTGTTCATTTTAACCATGTCTTTATTTATGGAATAACTTAATAAATATTTAATCTGGAAAGCTGTTGTGCTTCGTTTAAAATGATAAGAAGACAAAACATGATGTCAGGATAATAATCGCGCCGATGTCTTAAGATTAAAAGAAAACTTAGTGTTGGTCAACGTGGAACTGTTGTGTTCATCGTTCGTTTTATCGTTGTGAAATTGTAATTGATCTATGCTGAAATAGAAAAATGGAAGTCTTTAAACCGCCTGGTGAGATGAACTTTACAATTGGTAATGTTGCGGAAAACTGGACAAAATGGTACCAGAAATTCACGAATTTTTTGATCGCGTCAGAAAAGACCGGCAAGGAAGATACGACCAAAATAGCCATTCTCCTGAATCTTTTAGGTGATGAAGGAGTTGCTATTTTTAACACTTTTCGATTTGAAGATGAAGCTGATAGCCAGAAATTTGAGGCTGTAATTAAGAAATTTGAGGAACATTGTGTCCCGCGTAAAAATGTGATTTTCGAACGTTTTAAATTTTTTACTTCTTCACAGTTAGAGGGTCAGACTGTTGATGTTTACTTGACTCATCTTAAAACGTTAGCTTCATCTTGTGAGTTTGGTGATCAGGAAGATTCGCTAATTAGAGATAGAATCGTCCTTGGCCTGCAGGATAAGAGTCTACAGGAAAGATTACTAAGAGAACCAACACTTTCTCTCCAAAAAGCTGCAGAATTCGTTCGAGCATCTGAAATAAGCAAAGAACAAATTAAAACCATAACAGATCCCCGGACCAAATCTGACGTTGATGCCGTCAGCATTCGAAGAAATACCAAATACAATGGGAATCAACTGTCTCAGCCTTCTAAAAGTGGTGTGTTTAATTGTAGTAAATGTGGCAGATCCCATAAGAAACGAGAATGTCCAGCTTTCAATAAGCTTTGTAATGTATGTAAAGGCAGGTATCATTTTGCTGCTATGTGCGGTAGTGCAAAGAAACCTCAAAAATTTGCTAACTATTCTAAAACACGAAAAGTTGATGAGATTCACCCTCGAACTCCAGATTGTGTAAGAGAATTGTCCAATTGATTCATTGATACAGTAACAAGTAATGAAAATTCCAGTGAGACTGTTTGGTGTAAAAATATTACTATTAATAATAAACTGATTAACTTTAAATTAGACACTGGAGCAGAAGCAAATATTTTACCATTATGTGCTTTCAATACTTTAAAATTATCTGAGAATTGTAAGCTAAATAATACAAAGGTTATTTTAATTTCTTACGGTAATCATAAGCTAAAGCCAGAAGGCGAGGTAAGTTTACTATGTTCAACGGAAAAGTATCAAAATGTTAAATTGAATTTCATTATTGTAGATATTAATTCAAAACCTATTCTAGGGTTAAATGCATGCAAATTGTTAAACCTAATACAAAGAATTGATAATATTGAAATTAAATGTAAAGATGATATTTTAGCTAAATACAATGAATTATTTAATGGTCTTGGCAGGTTTCCAGGTGACCCTTATCATATTGAATTAAAAGAAAATGCTATTTCTGTTATTGACCCCCCTAGAAGAGTTCCTCAAGCTATAATTAATGAGTTAAAAGATACTTTAAATGATTTAGAATCAAGGGGCATTATTTCACGAGTAAATAAACCTACTGACTGGGTAAATAGTCTAATTGTAGTTGAAAAACCCAATGGGAAATTGAGAATTTGTTTAGATCCTAGAAATTTAAATAAAGCTATTAAAAGAGAGCACCATATTATCCCTTCAAGTGAGGAAATTATTAGTAGATTAAAAGGTAATAAATACTTTACTGTATTAGATTTGAAAGAAGGGTTTTGGCAAATTGCTTTAGATGAGAAGAGTTCTGAATTATGCACATTCAACTCTCCATTTGGTAGATATAAATTTAATGTACTGCCTTTTGGAGTTTCATCTGCTCCTGAGGTATTTCAAAAGAGAAATCAGAAATTATTTAGTGATATTCCAGGTGTAGAAATATATTTTGATGATTTCATAGTATCAGGGAAAACAAAAGCTGAACATGATAGCAATTTAATTGCTGTGTTAGAGAGAGCTAAAGCAAACGGTGTTAGGTTCAATCCTGATAAACTTCAATTTTGTGTTCAAGAAGTGAAATATATGGGTTTAATAATATCTGCGAATGGTGTCAAAGCAGATAAATCTCATGTTAGAGCAATTAATGAATTAGAACAACCTCAAAATAAGAAAGATATAAGGCGATTTCTAGGCATGGTAAATTTTTTGTCAAAGTTTATACCAAATGTTTCAAAAGTAACAGCTCCTTTGAGGGAATTACTTAAAAACAATATTGATTTTCACTGGTCATATGAACAGCAAGAGGCATTTGACAATATTAAAAATTTGATAAGCTCAGCCCCAGTTCTAAAAGTTTTTGATAGCTCGAAAGAAATAACCATACAGTGTGATAGTTCAAAAGATGGGATAGGTGTATGTTTATTATAAGAAGGCCACCCTGTATCTTTTGCTTCAAGAAGCCTGACAGATACAGAAAAGAACTATGCGCAGATTGAAAAAGAATTGTTGGCCATAGTTTTTACATTTCAAAAATACCACAATTTTGTGTATGGTCATAAAGTGGTTGTGCAGAGTGATCATAAACCATGAACTGCAATCGTAGAAAAGCCAATTAGTAAGATCTCTAATCGTCTTCAGAAAATGCTTCTTAAATTGTTAAAATATAACTTTAAGGTTACCTACTTACCAGGTAAAGATATGTATCTTGCAGATACATTATCACGAGCATATATTAAAGATAAAGTCAAAGATGACCCAGAAATGCTACAAACAGTACATTCAATTACTAAATATCTTCCCATGAGTATTCGAAGGGTAGAACAGTTTAGAAAAGCATTTGGGGAGGATGAAGAGCTTAAAGAAATTATGAATTATTGTAAAGAGGGATGGCCAAATAAAAAGAAAATTCCTAGTAATTTAATAAAATATTATAAATTAAAAAACGATTTGTTTCTTATTGAAGGTATGTTATTTTTAAATGATAAAATTGTTGTTCCCAGTGCATTAATTCCTGAAATGTTGTCTTTAATTCATGAATCCCATCTAGGCATAGAAAAGTGTAAAAGTAGAGCTCGTGAAATCATGTACTGGCCTGGTCTCTCGCGAGACATTGAAAATGTAGTCCAGAAATGTGAGGTATGCATGAAATTTCGTAAAACACTTCCTAATGAACCATTGCTTCCCCATAGTATTCCTAATAGACCATTTCAGAAAATAGGGGTAGATATAATGTTTTTTAATGGGTTGAATTATGCAGTTATTATTGATTATTTTTCAAAATGGATTGAAGTAGAAAAAGTTAACAGGAAAGATGTGGGTGATATTATTGTTGTTCTGGAAAATGTTATTGCTAGATTTGGAAGTCCAGAGACAATTGTGTGTGACAATAATCCATTTAATAGTTTTCAATTTAAAAGTTTTGCTAAACAGTGGGATATAGAATTAGCATTCACTAGTCCTTATCATTCTCAAAGTAATGGTATGGCAGAAAAGGCAGTGGGCATTATCAAAACTTTATTTAAAAAAGCAAACGAGGAAAACAAGAAACCTGTGGTAGCCCTTCTTGAATATAGAAATAGTCCCATTACAGGTTTAGGTTTATCACCTGCACAATTGCTATTTAACTGCAGGTTAAGAACTAAATTACCAGTTACGAGAAAATTGCTAAATGCTAAAATAGCAAAAGATATTGTTCCTAAACTTAAACAGCGACAGAACAGACAAAAGTTTTATTATGATAGGAATGCTAAAGAACTTAAACCACTAAACCCTGGAGATAAAGTATTTGTACAAAATATTAAAAGTAAAACTTGGGTACCTGCCATAATTCTGTCAAAGTCTAACAATTCTAGGTCTTATAAAATCAAAACAGATTCAGGCAGTATTTATTACAGAAACAGAAAATATTTAATTCTGTCAACAGTAGATAAACCTGTTAATGAAAGTGTAGATTATGATTTTGATGTTGATAACCATACTGAAGATCTTCATAACCATAATCAGGACAATTGTACAAATGACTGTTCATCAAATAGTAATACTAATCAAACTCCAATGAATATTGTTAATGGTAATTATAAAACAAAATCTGGACGTATAATTAAGCGTCCTGCTTATTTAAATGAATATACTGAATAAAAGGGAGGATGTGACATATTGTATTAACTCCATGTACTGTACTACTAACTCCATGTGTTGTATGTAATCAACGAGATATATAAATTAGAGTGCTGATTCAATGGATGAAATATTAGCTTTCCGTGGTTCAAGATGAATCACGTGACATGCTCGAATAGGTTGCTGTGTTTGGCCTTTTATCGCTATTTTGGCATTTAAAATATCAGTTCGACGACAAATTATCATTATTATTAGGTAACATGACAGTCCTAGGACCGAAATAAATTGCTTTTAAAATAATTTTACACATATTTCACATTTTAATAAATAATAAAATACCTTTTTTTTTCATCGTTTCTCAACAACGTTTAAATGTGTTTATAAAAGAAAATTTAAACTTTTAAAGAGCTAAATTTAATAACAAATAATAAATTTTCAACTATTTTTAAGCATTTTGTCGGTTAAAGTTCAACTTCACAGAATAAAAAAGAAGTAAAAGCAAAATCAAAATGGTTTAGAACAAAAGAATATTAAAATACGTAAAGTAAACAAAAACATTGAAACCGTTGCCATAGAAATGTACTGAAAATGAGCTGTTACCAAGGGAACAACCGAATACGCAAGTGCAAGGAGAGCATGTCACATGACTCATCTTGGACCTTCTCAAGGGTTACCATTTATCACTCTACTTTATATATCTCGTTGTATGTAATCACAAACTCCATGTACCTAACTTTTGGATTTGGCAACATTAGTTAATGTAATGGTGGATCGCCGAAAGTTGCTGGTGCTTGGCAGCTAATATGTTGTTCATTTTAACCATGTCTTTATTTATGGAATAACTTAATAAATATTTAATCTGGAAAGCTGTTGTGCTTCGTTTAAAATGATAAGAAAATAAAACATTAATAACATTTCTATAGGTTTTTATGTTGCTTGCATGTATGATAAGAAATGGTGGTTAGGAGTTGTCTTAGAAAACTCGTTTTGAAAAAGGTGATGTTCAAATACAATTTATGCATCCTCATGGCCCCTGCCTAAATTTCTACTGGCCAGAGAAACCAGATACATGCTGGATTTCATACAAGCATCTGTTAGATGTAATACCAATGCCATCAGCAGCAGCAGCCACAGGATGCATGTTTTTACTATCAAATGATACTGTGAAAAAAATACAGGAACTTATGCTTGCAGTTGAATAAAATTCTGTGCACATCAATTTTTAATATATTGCTGTATTTCAGATATATTTGCTTATGAAGTAAATATTTATAGCTCCTTTATTTTGATTGATTTTTCAAGAAATTATTTAGTACTTTATAATTACGAATGGACAGTGTTCAGTTTTGGAAAAATTCTATTTCTTGTTTTCATCGAATATCTAATTTTTGCTATAGAATGTAGAAATTATTTTTTTAATTATTATTAAATAATTTATTTAATTTCTTGTATTCTTGTATAGATAGTGCAGCTATTAATACATGCATTACTATTTTTCCTTTTTATTGATGTTAAGTCTATGAGAGGGGGAACACAAGCATATGGTATTAGAGAAAAACATGCATATACTATCAGCAGGATATCTCTTTATGCAAATAATAACCAAAAGTATACTCTTTTCCTGTGAATAGCTAACACATCAGTAGCTTATTTAAAAAAAATAAAAAAGTTTCTAGTGCTCCCCCTTTATGAGAAAAATGGTTGCCAAGATGGCCGAAATTGCATGTTTTTGCCCTATGGTTTGTCTTTAAGCTTAAATATTTCCAAGAAGGAGTGAGAAACCCAAGTAATTTATTGTGTAGTAATTTATGGTGAACACCTGTACTCTACCAGAAAGTGAGTAAACCTTTGGTTTTATTTTCCTTTTTTTTTGGAATTGATGTCTGAATTTTAGCAAAATCGGGAAAATCAAGTTTTTGTGACTGCAACTTCTAAGAGTACTGTACCTTAACGATTTTCATTATAAACATTGTAGTATTTTTTTCCTGAATGCCTGGAATAACTAGTTTCCATAGATACCTAACATTTTCATATTACATGAGTACAATTTTTAAGAAAAAAAAATTAAATAACATCAATTTTTTGGTATTTTGAAGGAATGGACAAACTTTGAGGATCTGTATATCTATAAATAAGTGGAGCAAGTAGTTAAAAATTTGGACTTTTTCATGCCTCTATATCATCAATCTGTGTACCAAATTTAAAGAAAATCCGAGTCGGTCATGCAACCCTCATTAGGTGAGTTGGTATGGAATCACTCCTGTGATACATAAGAAAAAAATGGATTTATATAACAATTTTCAAGAAAATCGTTAGAGACGTTTTTGAGATACCAACTTTTACCAAAACTCAATTATTGACAGGTAAACAATAATTACACACAAAAGCATATTTAAAAGGGAGTTAATATGACGAGTTTGAAAAAATCCGTACAGCCGTTTTTAAAGTAACGCCCTTGCGAGACCTGAAATTGAGCTATTTATACAGGACCCCTATCAATTTTCCTGAACTAACCAACTATATCATTTGAAAGGACATCTAATAGAGTGTTTATATAACAAATTTGAAGAAAATCGTTAGAGCCGTTTTTGAGATACGGACTTGTGGTTCCACTTCCCGTTTCTGATGTCCCATTTCCGGTTTTTCAATTTTCACCAAAATTTGGAAAATTCATCTGTACACCAGACTTATTTCATTTCTAAAGCAGAGTTATATGCAGGGAACCGTTTTGGTTTAAATGCTTTCTCATTTAAAATAAACTATGAATTGTAAATGAAATAACTAAAAACTAAACTTGTAAATTGAGATAAAACAAAAATATATAAAACTTTTAAATTAAACAAGGAAATAGATAAATAAACATATTTAACTTCTGACTATAACAGTGGCCAGTAAAACAGCTTTTTAAAACTATATTCATATCATAAGCAATTAATCTTCATCACTAGACAATGGAGCTTTTATCATATAAAAATAAAGATAAAATAAAACTGTTACTTTAATAAATACATCTTCTAATACGATGAAATCTTTTACTTATTGTAAACAACTGCCGGCGACTCCAATATCTTATTACTAAAACATGGCAGCTGAACTTTAACATAAAACAAACAAACAGTAAGTGAGCAAGCCACAGCAAAAGCAAAACAAAAAGCCGGAACTGCCCCTAGCCACGTTCCTCAACACCTTTTATACTATTCAGAGAGGATTGTGGTTAGAGTGATGTAATCACCGTGGTGTCGAATTAGCGTGATGATTTCATCCGCGAAATTTGATGCCGCCTAGTGAGTGAAAAAGTAAACATTTATTTGCATTTACCGGCAAGCTGTAGTGACGTGATAGCACAGCTAAAGAAAAACGACATATTTTCTTAGTAACCAATAAACAGATAAAGCTGTCAGCTAAAATGTAGTAAGTAATAAAAATATATTTTTATTTTAATAAAGAAAATAAATAAAGTTACTTTACTTAAATTAACTGAATATTTTCTTTTAATAACATGTTTAACTTAAACTTTAGACTTAATACTTTTTATACTTTTAATCCATATAAATTGAATATGTTTATACATTTATATATCAACTGCATATGCAAATTGCACAAAGTGATAAGATTAAATATATTACCAGGCCAACACTTCCCCTCCCTTCCAACTCCTCCTAATTAAGACCATATACTAATTTTGAACGGTCTTACTCAATTAGCTGAGATGCAAAAGAAAACCTGATCAGGACACCTTAAAATTGTAAATCAGGTGAAATCTCTAATTCCACTTTCAATAATATAAAAGAACTTTAAAATATCTTTCGAATGATGTACGAGAAATAATTTAATCATAATTAGAATTTGAAATATTGAAATTAAAAAATATTACAGCGCCATCTGGCGGTAGAAAATTCTGTAATCTATTGTTCCATTCCAGATCAACAAAGCTTTCAAATGATGTATTACTCATGAAATTATTTTAATTAGTAGATGAGATACAAAAGAAAACCTAATCAGGAGACCTCAAAACGTGCAAATCGGGTGAAATCTCAAATTCCATTTTCGATAATGTAAAAGTACTTTAAAATTTGTATAAACTTAAATAAGCTTTCAAATGATGTATTTCTTATGAAATTATTTAAATTAGTAGCTGAGATACAAAAGAAAACTGATTAAGGACACCTGAAAGCGTGTAAATCTGGTGAAAACTTTCGATAATTTAAAAGAACTTTAAAATATCTTTCGAATGATGTATTAAAAATAATTTAATCATAATTAGAAATTGAAATATTGAAATTTTAAAATATTACAGCGCCATGTGGCGGTACAAATTTCTGTATTCCACTGTTCGATTCCAAATCAAAAAAGCTTTCTAATGATGTATTACTTATGAAATTATTTTAATTAGTAGCTGAGATACAAAAGAAAACTGATTCAGGACACTTCAAAATGTGTAAATCTGGTGAAAACTTTCGATAATTTAAAAGAACTTTAAAATATCTTTCGAATGATGTATTAAAAGTAATTTAATCATAATTAGAAATCGAAATATTGAAATTTGAAAATATTACAGCGCCATCTGGCGGTAGAAATTTCTGTAATCCACTGTTCGATTCCAAATCAAAAAAGCTTTCTAATGATGTACAGTAGAGAGCCAGAAATCTGCCAAAGTCCGAAATCCGCAACAATTTGTCAGATACAATGAAATTCACTATTAATAAATTACAAAACTGCAAATCAGAATTTTTGAAAAAGATCTTAAATAATAATTTTATGTTTGCATTTTATGATTACAAAAAAAGAAAAACAAAATAATAATATGAAAGACTGCAAGATCCAAGTTGCTGCTAATGAAATTATTGACACTATATTAAATTCATCAAAAGAAAATAATGATTATTGTGAAATGATGATATCAATCAGGTAAATAATAACAAACTAATTTTTTAAAATGCTTTTTGATGAAGGCATAATTTTGTAAGGAAGTACTCAATAAAATTCGTAGAAAAATTAATTTGTGTTACTACTATTTACAATAAATAAAAAAATAAATAAATTGTGCAGGTTCAAGTTCAGTTTAAAATTAGCTACGTATGAACAGATTTTATCTAAGTTTGACCCTTTTCTTTTTTTTTTTTTTATTGTTTTCATTATATATTTTTGTTAATGTTCATTATTATTCTTATGTACCTAGTACTTTAATATTCAGTGTTATTATTCACTAGTATGTGTTTAGTTTGATTAATATTCTGTTTTTATTATTCAAAGTAAAAATCATTTTTTATGGGCCCCGAAATCCGCAAAATCCTAAAATCCGCACAACCCCTTGTCCCGAGCTGTCCGGATTTTTGACTCTCTACTGTATTACTTACTAGCAGGCTATGCCCGCTTCGTTGGTCACTATTTTTAAATGAATCACAATAATTAAAGAATTCTCAAAATTGCATTAATTTTTATCATGTGATAAAAAAAGAGGAAAAAAAAAATTCTGATCGGGAAAAATGTCGCACCGGGTCCCCACTGCCTTCGGCAGCGTAGACCCGTGAGCTGCGCGCACATATTCCTTCACCATCCTTATGACTTCTCAAAATTCCATGTTAATACTCATAAACTTTCATTCTCAAGAAAAGGAATTAAAAAATATGTCATTTAGCATCAGGTAAAAACTCACACCGGGACGCCACTGCCTTCGGCAGCGCAGACCCATGCGTGCTGTGCGCGCACGTTTGGGGATATACGTGCGCTGTACACGCATATTCCTTCTCAACTCAAACTTTTATTATTAAGAAAATAACATTAAAAAAAAAACCTTTTATCATCGGGTAAAAACTCGCACCGGGTCCCAAACCCATACGCGCTGCGCGCCTATTCCTTCCCCACCGTTCCAGCCCCTCCTAATTAACTTGCATATACCAATTTTGAACGGTCTTACTCAATTAGCTGAGATGCAAAAGAAAACCTGATCAGGACACTTTAAATTGTAAATCAGGTGAAATCTCGAATTCCACTTTCGATAATGTAAAAAAACTTTAAAATATCTTTCGAATGATGTATTAGAAATAATTTAATCATAATTAGAATATGAAATATTGAAATTAAAAAATATTACAGCGCCATCTGGCGGTAGAAATTTCTGTAATCTATTGTTCCATTCCAGATCAACAAAGCTTTCAAATGATGTATTACTCATGAAATCATTTTAATTAGTAGATGAGATACAAAAGAAAAAGTAATCAGGACACCTCAAAACGTGTAAATCTGGTGAAAACTTTCGATAATTTAAAAGAACTTTAAAATATTTTTCGAATGATGTATTAAAAATAATTTAATCATAATTAGAAATTGAAATTTTAAAATATTACAGCGCCATCTGGTGGTACAAATTTCTGTATTCCACTGTTCGATTCCAAATCAAAAAAGCTTTCTAATGATGTATTACTTACGAAATTATTTTTATTAGTAGCTGAGATACAAAAGAAAACTAATTCAGGAAACCTCAAAACGTGTAAATCTGGTGAAAACTGTCAATAATATAAAAGAACTTTAAAATATCTTTCGAATGATGTATTAAAAATAATTTAATCATAATTAGAAATTGAAATATTGAAATTTGAAAATATTACAGCGCCATCTGGCGGTAGAAATTTCTGTAATCCACTGTTCGATTCCAACTTTCATCATTAGAACCAAAACTTTCTAATGATGTATTACTTATAAAATTATTTTAATTAGTAGCTGAGATACAAAAGAAAACCTAATCAGGAAACCTCACATCGTGTAAATCGGGTGAAATCTCGAATTCCATTTTCGATAATGTAAAAGTACTTTAAAATGTCTTTCAAGTCAACAAAGCTTTCAAATGATGTATTACTTATGAAATTTTATTAATAACTGAGATATAAAAGAAAACTGATTCAGGACACCTCAAAACTTGTAAATCTGGTGAAAACTTTCGATAATTTAAAAGAACTTTAAAATATCTTTCGAATGATGCATTCAAAATAATTTAATCATAATTAGAAATTGAAATATTGAAATTTTAAAATATTACAGTGCCATCTGGCGGTACAAATTTCTGTATTCCACTGTTCGATTCCAAATCAAACTAGTATGTTGTGGCCACCACAAGACTTTCTTCTATATTTTCCTATACATATTCAATCAGTAACAATATAAAAAAAAAAAAAAATCGAATTTTTTTTTTCTAAGTTTTTTTTTTGGTTAAAAGTAAAAAAAAATCGATAACTTTGTTTTAAATTATCACAGATTTATAGTTCAACCATTCGTTTTAAATGTACCCCCCAGGGGGGGAAGCGATGCCCCCCCATGCACAAAATTTTTTTCCTAGTTACGTACTACTATTATCAATAATTCATATTAATTTTACAATCACAAGTGTAAAATAACTCTTATTATGCACATGTATACGAATTTTTGTCCTATGCTGCCATGTTAAAAATTTAGATAAAATGCTATCACAGCGCCACCTGTTGAGCTATTGATCCCCAAATATACTCAGCAACAGTTTATGTCGGGGACCAACTAAATACCAAGTTTGGTAAAATTTCGTTTAAAAAAAAAAAAAGTTTTTTTTTTGTTAAAAGTAAAAAAAATCGATAACTTTGTTTTAAATTATCACAGATTTATGGTTCAACCATTCGTTTTAAAGGTATTGACGAGATCTTTCGAATGATACCCATCTTCAAAATTTAACCCCCCAGGGGGGGAACCGATGCCCCCCCATGCACAATTTTTTTTTCCTAGTTAACTACTACTATCATCAATAATTCAAATTAATTTTACAATCACAAGTTTAAAATAACTCTCATTATGCCCATTTATACGGAATTTTGTCCTATGCTGCCATGTTAAAAATTTGCATAAAATGCGATTACAGCGCCACCTGTTGAGCTATTGATCCCCAAATCTAATGGGCACCAGTTCATGTCAGGGTGCAACTAAATACCAAGTTTGGTTAAATTTCATTCATATGTTCGTGAGATACAGCGTCCACAAAAAAATGATACAGACACACAGACAGACAGACAGACATTTTCAAAAAACTATAAATTCGTGTTCAGGACATCCCAAAACGTGTAGATCCGTCAAAAAACGGAGGTCGAAAATTTTCGCGAATCCAATACTTTCTCTATATTACATATAGAAGAAAGTAAAAAGCTTTCTAATGATGTATTAGTTATGAAATTGTTTTAATTAGTAGCTGAGATACAAAAGAAAACTAATTCAGGAGTGTAAATCTGATGAAAACTTTCGATAATTTAAAAGAACTTTAAAATATCTTTCGAATGATGTATTAAAAATAATTTAATTGGAATTTGAAATATCGAATTTTTAAAATATCTGGCGGTAGAAATTTCTGTAATCTACTGTTCTATTCCAAATCAACAAAGCTTTCAAATAATGTGTTACTTATGAAATTATTTTAATTAGTAGCTGTGATACAAAAGAAAATCTAATCAGGACATTCTAAAACATGTAAATCACGTGAAATCTCTAATTCCATTATCTACGGTAGTTTTATTAATGGAAGTAAAAAGAAAAATAAATATTTTTTATTTCCCCAAAACCTATATATACCACGGTAGTCGGGTAATGGAAGTAAAAAGAAAAAGAAAAAGTGTTTTTTAGTTCCTTCAAATGTATTTTGTTGCTATGGAAACTCCTATCGTCTATTGAAAGATATATTACGTGTTAGAATAAAATTTAATTTGCAATTAAAATGTAACTGCTTTGTTTATTAATGAAAATTGATGAAATTTTAACTGCAGGTTGGTTTTGTGCTGAATAGGTTGTATATTAAGTGTTGTGTACGAAAAAGAAAATTTGAAGCACTTTGAAATTTGCAATTTTTAACCCCAGTTAAAGATCATGTGACATTAATGACTTGCACATGTTTTGTTTCCGTTCGAGACAGGCGTTAAAATCGTCTGCTGAATGCTGATAGAATGCCTCTTTTTAAGCAATAAGGATTTTTGGTCATTTTTGTGATCGATATGGGTCAACATTTTAATTAGTATCTCCTAAACTAATTAAGATTTTTAAATTCTGTTTCGAGGAAAACATCGGAAAGGCTCCAGAGCATCCGTATGTCAATTCTTGTACTTCTGCGTTCAATAGGGGCTGAACGTATAAAAGAACAGACAGACAGACAGATAGACAGACAGACAGACAGACAAACCTTTCCATTTATTATTATAGATGAAATTATTTTAATTAGTAGCTGAGATACAAAAGGAAACCTAATCAGGACACCTCAAAACGTGTAAATCGAGTGAAATCTCGAATTCCATTTTCGATAATGTAAAATAATGTCAAGCTGGTAATGTCAAGCTGGGGCGCCCCAGAGGAAACTAGTTCGGCAATTAGAAAACATGAAGTAATAAAAGGTTGTATGTTTTATTAAAATTTTAATAAAAGCCAATGTTTAAAATTGAAAAAACATTAATTTAAAAAATTCAAATTCGAAATTCGAAAAAATCTCGATGAGGTGCACACCTGCAGGGTCCCAGGTACCTATATGCCAAATTTGGAAGCTCTGTGACCAGTAGTGTGTTCATGTTTAGATAAATGTATTTATTTTCCTGTTGGAAAAAAAAAATAAACTCGTATTTTTTTTTTTTTGGCAACAATTAAATTATGGATTAAGTTTAAATGGCTGTTTTTTTGCTATTATTAGCTTATTATTTTCATATTTTTATTAATTAAAAGAAAACTAAACAGAAATTCGAAATTCTGACTTCGATGTGCACAATGATCCTTCGGGGGGCACTGGGTGTTAAATCTCGTGACTGTCCGAGCTACCGTTTTCGAGAACAGTGAAATATATATACAAATATTGCTCACTTAATAGTATAAGATAAAGAAATAGTAAATATTTCTTCAAGTATGTATTCAATAGATATAAGTATAAATGGGCAAAATGCAAAATTATTTTCAATAAAGAAAAGATGAAATTTATACATACTATTTTTAACACTCGGAAAAAATAACGGAACCTTGAAATTTTTGAATAATAGTTGAATAGAACTATTTTCAAGAGTGGAATAGAGTTATATCTCAGGTGTTATTTTATATGTTTTTCCTGTGCTAGTTGAGGGAGCAGACACAATTTTCATTTTATGTTCATATGGAATCCAACACACATCCAAAGGTTCAAGCCACATATATGAAGTACTTGGACCATGAGGATGCATAAACATAATTTTACAGTCATTATATTCATCACAGCACTCTACAATTTTTCCAATCTACCAGTTGATTCCATATTTGCAAGAAACATATTGTTCATTCTGAAGTGTCAGTGGTTTGGTCTTGCTTCCTAAAGTAGCTATGAACATTGTGGAGGAACCTGATACCCTGGAAACCAATAATTGTGTTTTGTTTATAAGGAACAAAGCTGTGTTTTGACTTTGTTCCTTTAATTGTATCTGCAATTTGATACCTCACTGCTAATTGACTATGAGCAATCTCAATTTCAGATTTTTCTACAAAAAAAGTTTTGATTCCTTTAATAGAATCCTTCGTAATTTTATATAAATCGGATGCATTTAATATTTGGTCTTTATATGGTCGCTGAAGGCTGACTTTGGTTGCCACACGTTTGATGGTACCACCTATGCCATCACAAGCTCCTTTACCATGGGAAGATGAAAAAAAAAAAAAAAAAAAATGCCATTCAGGTTTCACACCATGATCTTTTTCATGATGACAGAGATTATATAAAGTTTTTAAAATTTTTATATTGCACAGATGATCCATCACTGAAATACTTTATATATTTAATTTGTGGCACTTGTTTAATTAAATTTTGAACAATGTCCAAAATGTTGTTGTATCATGGACCAAATGGTCACTGATGACACACATATAGGAATAGACATCAGCTTATACTTTGTAGTGCCCTTTACGTATGCTAGAAAAGGATGAATTGTCACCTGCTCTTTCTTCCAATGGACACTTTGAATAGCGTCCTGCATGATACAAGTATAGTTTTCAGAAAAATCTGCTAGAATAATAGCAGTACCTTCATTCAATTCACCTTTTGTTTTGCTAAAGTACTTATTCTGTGCTTTTGCGATGAAGTGATGGGTGTATAATGCAGACAGTTTTGCAACTAAAATTTCAACAAATTCATCTGATGTAATAACTGTTTTCAGTTCTTCACCATCAGTTTTCACCCATTGTTTGTAAGAAATTTCATTAATCATTTCTAATTCATTGGAAAGCAATAATTAAATTCCTCTTTTAGAATTTCCACAGATGGACAGTTATCACATCTGTGTACCATGCACTTTTCAGATTCAGTGGAACAAACTAACTTTCTTAACAGTGATATATAGTCACTAATATGAAGATCATAAAGCTTGAGTTTAATATTTTGGTGATATATGCATACACACACAGAATAAATACCTTCACTTCCAGTAGTGACACATTCTCTTGGGCTTAATGAGCAGAATTTTGATAGTCCAATTTTTAAATCTTTATGTTGTTCTTTGAATGCAAAATATAATTCTTTTAAATTATATAAAACCAATCTCTTGTTTTAAAATTCTTCCATTTTCACTAGCTACAGATATGCAATCTTTTTTTCCTGGACAAACACGACTATTATCATCATCATCATAATAAAATGCAATAACCTTCTCTACAGTTTCAGAACTTAATTTAACACCTTTTTTGTCACATGGCATTGATAATACTCCTGTTGCTTTTAATTTTCTTGCCTTTTTAACGTAATACTCAGTAGTATTGAAATAAATTCTTGTTTTCTGAATTGTCCATGAATCTGGGACTAATGTCAGGATTTGTATCTTTTCTTTCAATGAAGCATTTGTAAATTTATTAAATAACTTTTGCATCAGAGACATATAATCAGGACAAGTCTTGTCTTTTGTCTTTAACGGGTTGCTGATGTTATCACCACCTACTACTGCGGCTGCTTTAGTAGCAACACAATTACTTACTTTCTTAACTTTAGTTTGCATACAATCAAGTTTTCTCTTAGAACTAAATTTACTGACCTTTATTGGTGATATATCCAGAACTTCATAGCTTTTATTTAATTGATAAATCATTACTGTAGATTCTCAGCAATCTTCACCATTGTCCATTTCCTTTTCAGGAGTAGCAGTAGGAATCTGTAACTCTGCCTCACTGAGAGGTAAATGCAATGAAGAATAACAAGAAATACAGTTTTTTCCCTGGAATAAGACAAATTTAGGGAAATTGCTTTTAATGACTTTGCTCTGATTTTATTAGGATGTTTATTAAATCAATCGCAACAAGTTCTCTGCCTTAAATGGTACCAAATGTTGAAAATATCTTTTTTGAGTAGTATTTAAAATTAAGATAATTAAATATAAAAATAGAAACTTTATTTTTTAGAAAACTTTTCACTATTGAGCATAAAACAAGGAGTTTTATGCCTCAATATCCTGGATTAAGAAGAAACTTTTGTATCTTTGTTATTATAAGTGCAATTCTCATCTCATAATCATATACCACAACTCATTTCAAGCATTATTTTTTACACGATGATCCAAATATTATAATACTACTTTGGGACTAGCGTCCAGGACAAAACTTTCGCTTGAATATGTGCAGTATAACATGTTATTTTTAACTCTCAAGTTTCAAGTGCATTCGTTTAGATATTTATAAAATCTGGATAGCTTAGCTGTTGTCACTTAGCTTTAGGTTTTGTCCACCAGTCATATTCACTTTATCAATCATTTTGCATTACATATATGTGAAACTTAACCTCCATGTATCACCAGACACCATTATCATCCCACAATGAAACTTGGGAAGTTGTAAGAGGTAAGATCATACTATAAACTATATTTCTGAATTTTGAAATTCAAGTTTTTTTATTTAAAAATTAAAATTCTATATATCTAATTAATGGTTACAAAATGAGCTTTAAAACAAGGTTTGTATCTTTATTGGTTCTGGAGATTACCAAATTTTACTGCATCAATGTTGAGCAATATTTTAACATAAATTTAAGTAATTAATAACCTCTTAATGAAATGCTGTAAATTTTATTTATTTATTCATAACTATGCTAAGACTTTACTAAATTTTATAAACATGTGAAACGAGTCCAAAACAGTGTATGTTGATTTGACGTGGAATTGCAATTACCCAGTCTGCTTTCATGAACAGAATAAGTGCTCACAGTCTCCATTTGAAAAATGAGTGTGATCATTTAAGTAATTTAAAAATTAATCCTTAATTAAGATTTTGAAAAAAAAAAAAATTGGAGCTTTTTAAACGACAGATATTATAGTTTTGATGTACTGTTTATTGTAAATTATTGTTTTGCTTGCTCATAATGGTCTTTATTTTTTATCAATTTAGGTTTCTGATGTTATAAATATGTATAAAAATGCAGCTCTCACTCCATTTGTGAGTTCAGCTTTTCTACAAGTTTATCCTGATAAAAATCTAGTGAAAATTCATAGTTTGTGGAGTATGCCAGATCTGGTCAAAGCTGAGACAACAAAATTTACCCAAGAATTCCTGCTACAACATGATAATGAGAAATACTCACTTTTATCTAAAGGAATACCTGAAGAGTCTTCTCTGTAAAGTTTTTTCTCTTCTTAGTACAGTCGAACCTCGTTAACGTGAATTACTTTTAACATGTACTGTGTCCACAGTCCTTGTCAAAAGGAAGATTAGTTTCTGAATTACTGATAGCAGGAACACATTTTGTATCCCCCTTGAGATGCACGTTAACAAGGTTCAACTGTATTTTAATGTATTATTGTATAAATAATAGTATTTGCCAAAATTTCAACTGAAGCTTCCCTCACTCAAAGTTTAGACGCTCTCTGGTAGGAACACTAGAACCCCCTATAGGTGCCTTGGTAGTAACACACAAAACAGTGCTTAACAATAGTGACCTAGGGAGCCTAGATCTCCTTTGATAGGTAGCGTTATTAGTGGCAAGGCATCTGGTCATCGATAGATTCGTCGATGACGATAGAAAAAATTAAATATAAGTCAATTTAAATCTTATAATCCTATTTTAAAATATCATATTTTTAGAAAGTTTCATATCCACAGCGTATGATAAAGTTATCTGGTGCTGCCATCTATCAATAACCATCCAGAAACATTTTCGAGTCCCCGTTTCTTGGAGTGAATCTGTTTTACGTCTGTGCAAGCCTGCACGCGCAAACATTTTTCATCTGCCACATATCAAATAGCTGAAAAATCGGGTGCTAGTCATCTATATCTTTAGCGATTCTAGTGTCAGGAAAATGAGCAGTGTTGCGAACTGTAGGGATCTATCCCTACGTATAACGACTGTACAGAAGTTTCATTCAGGATGTAGGGACGGATTTTAGGTTGATTTCTTTAGAAATCGACCTATTGCAATCACTTCGTTTATCTATATATATATATATAATGAAAATTTTGTCATCACGATAACTCCCGAAATAAAACTCGAAATCGAACCAAATTTGGACAGTGAACTAATCTTATAAATATCTTGGATAAGTTCGTTAACCAAGTTGCTCCGACTTTTTGTTTTCAAGTGGCAGCCACTTGAAAATTTCAAATCGACATCGTAAAAAGCGTATTTAAAGCAAGATTTCCTTGAATTTTGATGTAAATACAGGCCACATAAGGGTCTCAATGAAGTTTTTAAATGAAGTTTGTCCGCCATTTTTAGTAAAGTGGCAGATATTTTAAGTTAAGCGGGACCACTTGAAATCAGGCTACCACTTGGAAATTTAGAATCACTATAACTTCTGAAATAATACTCCAAATCGAACTAAATTTAGACAGTGTCTTAACTTATCTTATAAATATCTTAGATGAGTTTATTAATCAAGTTGCTCCGCCATTTTGTTTTCAAGTGGAGACCACTTGAAAATTTCAAATTCAAATTGTAAAATGTTTATTCCGAAATGCTTATTCCGAATTTGTTTGAAATTTGATGTAAATACAGACCACATAAGGATCTCAATGATGTTTATTAATAAATTTTATCCGTCATTTTTAATAAAGTGGTAGATAACTTAAGTTAAGCGGGGCCACTTGAAATCACGCTACCACTTGAAAATTTAAAATCACAATAACTTCTGAAATAATACTCCAAATCGAACCAAATTTGGACAGTGCCTTAACATATCTTATAAATAACTTAGATGAATTTGTTAACCAAGTTGCTCCGCTATTTTGTCTTCAAGTGGAGACCACTTGAAAATTTCAAATTCAAATTGTACAAAGCGTATTCTGATTTTTTTTTTTTAATTTTGATGTGTACATAGATTACACAAGTGTCTCAAATAACTTTATTAATGAACTTTATCCGTCATTTTTAATAAAGTGGTGCATATCTTAAGTTAAGCGGGACCACTTGAAATCAGGCCACCACTTGAAAATTTAAAAGCATGATAACTTCCGAAATAATACTTGAAATGGAACCAAATTTGAACAGTGTCTTAACTTATCTTATCTTAGATGAGTTTGTTAACCAAGTTGCTCCGCCATTTTGTTTTCAAGTGCAGACCACTTGAAAATTTCAAATTTAAATTGTAAAAAGCGTATTTTGAATTTTTTTGAATTTTGATGTAAATCAGAGCACATAAAGATTTTAATGAAGTTTATTGATAAACCATATCCGCCATTTTTAATAAAGTGGCAGATATTTTACGTTAAGCGGGGCCACTTGAAATCAGGCTCCCACTTGAAAATTTAAAATCAAAATAACTTCTGAAATAATACTCCAAATGGAACCAAATTTGGACAGTGATATTATCATATAATTATCTTGAATGTTTTCACTGGGCAACTTGTCCTGACATCTTGTTTCTGAGTTCCAGACACTTGAAATCACACTGCCACTTGAAAATATGCCATCGCGATAACTTTTAAAATACTATACTGATTCAAATAAAAGTTGGAGAGTAAACTTATGGTTCAAATATCTAGGATAATTTCACTTGGTGACTTGATCCGCAATTTTATTTCTAAGTGGTGGCCACTTGAATATTTGTTATTATTGTAACTTTAGTAATACAGAATCAATTTGCATCAAATTTGGGTAGTGGATTTATCATTCAAATATCTCAGATAAGTTCGCTGGGCATCTCACTCCACTTTTTTTTACAAGTAGAGCCACCTGAAAATTTCTTATGACGATAATTTTTGAAATACTGATTTAATTTAAATTAGAACGGGACAATGAACTTATCGTACAAATATACTGGATGATCTCGATGGGCAAGTTGTTTTTCGATTTTGTTTCCAAGTCGCAGCCACTTAGACTGCCACTTGAAAATTTGCCATAAGAATAACTTTTGAAACACGGCACTGATTTAAACCACAGTTGGACAGTGAACCTATGCTTCAAATATCTTGGATGTGTTTGCTTGGCAACTTGTTCCACTGTATTGTTTCCAAGTGGCGGCCACTGAGAAATTTGTTATCATGGCAACTTTAAAAATAATTAATCAATTCAAATCAAAGTTGAAAAATGGATTTATCATTCAAACAACAAAAATTTAGAAAATTCACGTAACTCGGGAACCAATCACGTTATTGCGTCCAACTTTGGTATATTGATAAAAAGTATTTTCTCGCCAAAAGTCGCCAAAAAAGTCGCCATAGGGGGAAAGTCACCAAATTTGGTGCCAAATCGATTATCTGCGTTACTGGATCTTTTTAATGCGTTTTTAAGGAAAAATTAGGCTATTTTAATGCTAAAACAAACTAGAAATGCAGAAAACTAACATTTTAGCCGCTTACTAAGCCTCTTTGAAAGAGTTTCTACAAAAAAAAAAAAATTATTTTCAAATTTGCAACGATATCTTAGATGAGAAATTTTCTCTGCCATTTTGGTCGAAGTGGCAGCTACTTAATTTTTCAACATGATGACTTTTGAGATTTTGAATTAATTCGAACTATATATGTACAGTAGACTTATCTCACAAATACATTTCATATATTTGTCAACTTAATCCAAAATTTTGTTTCCAAGCGCCGGCCACTTGAAAATTTTAAATTCACATAAAAATGTATTTATGAACTGATTTGCTTAAAACTCCATATATGCATAGCCTACATCAATATTTCTACCAAGTGCATTAATAATTTGTAGCTGCCATTTTGAAACAAAATGACGGCTACTTGATAAGGAAAAAGAAATCAACCTACCCTTCCGAAAAAGCCGGAAGGACTTGTTTATTTTGTAGGGGCTTTTGGGAGGTCTTATGCAAGTCAGGGATTTTCCATAATTTTATTTTATTTTATGTGTGACTTTTCATTTAAGTAAGGACTTTTATCCTTAATGTAAAGATATTTTGTGCTCTGTGTACGGACAATAGGGAATATTTAGTTTAGGACATTTTCAGTAGGTTAAATTATGGCTTTAATAAAGAATTTTAAATTTGAGAATCTGTGGTTTTTTTTTTTTTTCAGGGGGGAGGGGAAGGGGGGGGGTCGAACACAAAAAGGTTAATTTGTACCAGAGTTAATGGAAGACCTTTCATTTATTGTTTGAATAACTTTATTTCTTTTCTTAAAATATAAACAAAATAATAACAATTATAATCAATGTTATTATTATTATCATTTTGTTTTATTAAATGTTTGAAATTATTGTATTTAATGCACCTCAAGTCCAAATTGAGCCAGCAGTAAATGTTTGAAATATTGAATTATTAAAATATTACAAGGGTGAAACTACCTTACATGCAAAAACCCTGAAAGCCACTTTTACACTTGCATGCAGATAGGCGAGACTAATCAACAATATATCATATAGTTACCTATACTAAGTGATATTTGCAGTGACCTTAATACATTATAAGGCAAATTTAAACATTCAAAATGGATAATTTCTATAAAAATAAAATAATTTAACATTAAAATCAGAGACAGCAAATATTTCAAAAACCCTGAATTCAGGGGTAGCCCCTGAAAAGTTTCTCCCCTGATATTTCTTCGTGATCTTCATGTACTTCGTTAGAAAGAAAAATCCAACAATAAAATATTTTTTATTCAATATTAGATGGCAATGTGAAAAATATCCTCTTAATTGTTTAAACGATTTTTTTTTTTTAAATGTTCCAACAAACACGTGCATATAAGTTAATAATCTATTTTTAACCCTTAACAACGAAATCAGTTTTAGGTTGATTTCTTTAGAAATCGACCTATTGCAATCACTTTGTTTATCTATCTATCTATCTATAATGAAAATTTTGTCATCACGATAACTCCCGATATAATACTCGAAATGGAACCAAATTTGGACAGTGAACTGATCTTATAAATATCTTGTATGAATTTGTTAACCAAGTTGCTCCGACTTTTTGTTTTCAAGTGGCAGCCACTTGAAAATTTCAAACCGACATTGTTTGAAATCCTGCATATTTAAAGCAAGATTTGCTTGAATTTTGCTGTAAATACAGGCCACATAAGGGTCTCAATGAAGTTTATTAATGAAGTTTATCCGATATTTTTAATAAAGTGGCAGATATCTTAAGTTAAGTGGGACCACTTGAAATCAGGCTAACACTTGAAAATTTAAAATCACTATAACTTCCGAAATAATACTCCAAATCGAACCAAATTTGGACCATGTCTTAACTTATCTTTTAAATATCTTACATGAGTTTATTATCCAAGTTGCTCTGCCATTTTGTTTTCAAGGGGAGACCACTTGAAAATTTCAAATCCAAATTGTAAAAAGCATATTCCGAATTTGTTTGAAATTTGATGTAAATATAGACCACATAAGGGTCTCAATGAAGTTTATTAATGAAATGTATCTGTCATTTTTAATAAAGTGGTAGATATCTTAAGTTAAGCAGGGCCACTTGAAATCACTCTACCACTTGAAAATTTAAAATCACAATAACTTCTGAAATAATACTCCAAATCGAACCAAATTTGGATAGTGTCTTAACTTATCTTATAAATATCTTAGATGAGTTTGTTAACCAAGTTGCTCTGCCATTTTGTTTTCAAGTGGAGACCACTTGAAATTTTCAAATTCAAATTGTAAAAAGCATATTCCGAATTTTTTTTTTTTTGATGCATACATAGATTATACAAGTGACTCAAATAACTTTATTAATGAACTTTATTCGCCATTTTTAATAAAGTGGCGTATATCTTAAGTTAAGCGGGACCACTTGAAATCAGGCTAGCACTTGAAATTTAAAACCATGATAACTTCCGAAATAATACTCCAAATGGAACCAAATTTGAACAGTGTCTTAACTTATCTTATAAATATCTTAGATGAGTTTGTTAACCAAGTTGCTCCGCCATTTTGTTTTCAAGTTGAGACCACTTGAAAATTTCAAATTTAAATTGTAAAAAGCGTATTCTGAAATTGTTTGAATTTTGATGTAAATACAGACCACATAAGTATCTCAATGAAGTTTATTAGTAAACTATATCCGTCATTTTTAATAAAGTGGCAGATATCTTAAGTTAAGCGGGACCACTTGAAATCAGGCTCCCACTTGAAAATTTAAAATCACGATAACTTCTGAAATCCAAATCGAATACTCCAAATCGAACCAAATTTGGACAGTGATATTATCATATAATTATCTTGTATGTTTTCGCTGGGCAACTTGTCCCGACATCTTGTTTCTAAGTTCCAGCCGCCTGAAATCACACTGCCACTTGAAAATATGCCATCTTGATAACTTTTAAAATACTAAACTGATTCAAATAAAAGTTGGATAGTGAACTTATGGTTCAAATACCTAGGATAAGTTCACTTGGTGACTTGATCCGCAATTTTATGTCCAAGTGGCTGCCACTTGAAAATTTGTCAATATTGTAACTTTAGTAATACAGAATCAATTCGCATCAAATTTGGGTAGTGGATTTATCCTTCAAATATCTCAGTGGGCATCTCACTCCGCTTTTTTTTTTTCCCAAGTGGCGCCACCTGAAAATTTGTTATGACGATAATTTTTGAAATACTGATTTAATTTGAATTAGAACTGGACAAGGAACTTATACAAGCATACTGGATGATTTCGCTGGGCAAGTTATTTTGCCATTTTGTTTCCAAGTTGCAACCATTTATACTGCCACTTGAAAATTTGCTATAAAATTTACTTTTGAAACACGGCACTGATTTAAACCATAGTTGTACAGTGAACCTATGCTTCAAATATGTTGGATATGTTTGCTGGGCAACTTGTTCCACTGTATTGTTTCCAACTGGCGGCCACTGGAAAATTTGTTATCACGGTAACTTTAGAAATACTGAATCAATTCAAATCAAAGTTGGAAAATGGATTTATCATTCAAACAACAAAAATCTAGAAAATTTACGTAACTCGTGAACCAATCGCATTATTGTGTCCATCTTTGGTATATCGATAATAAGTATTTTTTTGCCAAAGTCGCCAAAAAAGTCGCCAAATTTGGCACCAAATCCATTACATGCATTGCTGGATCTTTTTAATGCGTTTTTAAGGAAAAATTAGGCTATTTTAATGCTTAGACAAACTAGAAATGCAGAAAACTAACATTTTATTAACTAACTAAGCCTCTTTGAAAGAATTTCTACAAAAAAAATTATTTTCAATTTTGAAACGATATTTTGGATGAGGAACTTTCTCTGCCATTTTGATCGAAGTGCCAGCCACTTAATTTTTCAACACGATGATCTTGTGATTTTGAATTAATTCGAACTATATGTGTACAGTAGACTTATCTCACAAATACATTTCATATATTCGTCAACTTAACTCTCCATTTTGTTTCCAAGTGCCGGCCATTTGAAAATTTTAAATTCACATAAAAAGGTATTTATGAACCGATTTGCTTAAAAATCCATATGTGCATAGCCTACATCAATATTTCTACCAAGTGCATTAATAATTTGTAGCCGCCATTTTGAAACAAAATGACGGCTACTTGATAAGGAAAAAAAAATCAACCTACCCTTCCGAATAAGCCGGAAGGGCTTGTTTCTCTTGTTACATTATGAAAAAGTGCTTCTTTACCTTTTCCTCTCTGTTGCTCCAAGAATGAAACAAACTCTCTCTTTATGACTTATGCTTTAACAAAGTTAAATATAACATATTTAAAATAAATTGATACCTTGCATATCACTCCGTTCTTGGCAGAAAAGCTTTTTTCGAAGGGGATCCCCATCTTCAGCGGTGCCGTTTGCACTCCATGGCTGGCGGTCTCTAATTAGTTGTTCTTCTCTTTTATTGATGTATAGGTGGCGCCATATCTCATTTATCTCTGCTGATTCGTGGTCATTTATGACGTCACGATTATGCGCGATCTCGATGCTTTCTCTTAGATAAGTGTAGATAGGATTATTGTAATTAGCTAATTTTGTTACATTTTCAAATTCGATTTTAACATTATTTTCCAGATAATTTTTGGCCAAAGCGGTGGTGTTGCGGTTAAATTTAATATCATTTTGATGCTCTTTAATTTGGGTTTTTATTTTTCTTTTAGTAACACCTATGTAATTATACTCTCTGTTTTCTTGATTTTTAAGGAGAATTTTGTAAATACCTGCAGTTTCGGTGGGGGGGGGGGGGATCGTACTTCTTATTAGTTGAAATATATTAGGGTTGGGTTTTATTGGTATGTTTAAATTAAATTTGCTAGCAGTGTTTTTTATTTTATTTGAAGTGCCCTGATTGTGCGGTATAGAAAAAGTGTATTTGGTAGGGGTTTTTTGGGCATTCGGAATACTATTTAGCTGTTTAATTCGTTTTTTATACAATTGGTTTACTAACTTTTTGGGGTAGCCTGCATCAACCGTTAATTTGTTTATGAAATTCAGTTCTTTTCTTAATGCTGATTTGTCTGAACATATGAGGATGGCACGATTAATATAGCTGTGTATTGCGTTTAACTTGTATCTGTAAGCTGTTTTGCTTTTGTTGTTAATGATCTCGTTACTCGCGGTGGGCTTCCAGTATACAGTGGTTTTAAAGTGATTTGGTTGCTTAATGATTTTTACATCCAAAAAGTTAATTTTGTTATTGTTTTCGTCTTCGGCAGTGAATTTGATATTTTTATCGAGTTGGTTGAGCTGATTTAGATTTTCGTTGCTATTATAATTTTCTTTAATTATTGCGAAAACGTGGTCCACATAATGGACCCAGAATTTAATTTTATTACCTAACAGTTCTGTAATTTTGTTTTCCATGAGTCTTAGTTTAAATTCTGCAATGATGCCCGATATGGGAGATCCCATAGGGACGCCCATATTTTGTTCATAAACTATATTGTTAAATTGAAAATAACTTCCTTTTTAATTAGCCTAATGAACAGATATAAAAATAACATTTCAAAATTAAAGAAAATTAACAAGAAATATATTAAAACAAAAGAAAGTATTAACATCCTACATGATTGCCAAAATTTCAAAATTATTCCCAAAAGTTTCAGAGTACATAACAAAACCCTCCATAAACTTTTTTCCCGGGATGTTAAAAATTTCGAAAATAAAATACTCTCCAAAATGATAAAACGTAAAAAATTCGAACTATATAGTAATCTTAAAATAAAAAACGAATTAGAAAATCAGATGAAAAGTGTAATGGACAATGATAGTTTTAATGAATTAAAAGGTAAAATTGAGATCTACAGTACCGTTGAAAAGAACATCGCGATCAAAAAACATAATAAAAACTTAAAGGATGGATAAATAGGGATTTTTTAAAGGGTAAACAAATAAAGGAGCAACCATATATTAACCTCTCAGATTACAATATCAACAGCCACGAAGACGCATTGTTAAAATTGGGACCCAAGTTTATTTTAGAGCAACCTATTAATATCAGCGATTCTATAGCCAAAATTGAGACCGCCATTAATAAAGCCCAGACCAAATGTAAAAACACAATTCGTAATGTTACACATAATTTAATCAATAAAAACATAAATAGTAAAAATAATAATATCAATTGCGCCGACCTCAAAGCACAACTTAAGAAAAATACAACTATAACTTGTTCATTAACAGACAAAACATGTAAAATAGCCATCTTAAATCGTTCCGATTATGAAAACAAAATAAATGAAACTATTAATGAAATGAAGGTTACCAAAGTACAAACCGACCCCAATAAAAAACTGATTGACGAAGTCCAACAATTAATTAAGAAAGGTAACTGGCCTAATAATCAAACTCCTTACATCAATAATTTTGCCCCCAATACCCTGCGTTTGTTTGGATGTTATAAAGACCATAAAACCCCCCCAAAATTTAGACCCATTGTAAATAAAAAAGAAGGGCCCACCTATCCATTGGAAAAATACATGACAAAAATTTATCGCAAACTCTTACCCCCCTCCAATACCAGTTTGTATTCCACCGAGGATTCATTAACCAACTAAAAGATTTAACCATAGACCAAAACGATCACCTTGTCAGCTTTGATGTTGTTAATCTATATCCCTCCATAGAAATAAATGAGATATCCGAAATTTTTAATAAAGCCATCAAAGAAAAATATGAAACACCCATAGCCAACACAATTATTGCTACTAGTAATTTATTATTAAGAGAAAGTTATTTTCAATTTAACAATATAAACAAAATATTTTATAACAGTTTATTATTATAATATTTAAGTTTATTATTATAAATATTTTATTACAGTTTATAAACAAAATATGGGCATCCCTATGGGATCTCTCATACCGGGCATCATTGCAGAATTTAAACTAAGACTCATGGAAAACAAAATTACAGAACTGTTAGGTAATAAAATTAAATTCTGGGTCCGTAATGTGGACGACGTTTTCGCTATAATTAAAGAAAATTATAATAGCAACAAAATTCTAAATCAGCTCAACCAACTCGATAAAAATATCAAATTCACTGCCGAAGACGAAAACAATAACAAAATTAACTTTTTGGATGTAAAAATCATTAAGCACAACAATCACTTTAAAACCACTGTATACCAGAAGCCCACCGCGAGTAACGAGATCATTAACAACAAAAGCAAAACACCTTACAGATACAAGTTAAACACAATACGCAGCTATATTAATCGCGCCATCCTCATATGTTCAGACAAATCATCATTAAGAAAAGAACTGAATTTCATAAACAAATTAACGGTTGATGCAAGCTACCCCAAAAAGTTAGTAAACCAATTGTATAAAAAACGAATTAAACAGCTAAATAAAATTCCGAATGCCCAAAAAACCCCTACCAAATACACTTTTTCTATACCGTACAATCAGGGCACTTCAAATAAAATAAAAAACACTTCTAGCAAATTTAATTTAAACATACCAATAAAACCCAACCCTAATATATTTTAACTAATATGAAGCGATAAAGATTCGATCCCCCCCACTGAAACTGCAGGTATTTACAAAATTCCCCTTAAAAATCAAGAAAACAGAGAGTATAATTACATAATTGTTACTAAAATAAAAATAAAAACCAGAATTAAAGAGCATCAAAACGATATTAAATTTAACCGCAACACCACCGTTTTGGCCAAAGATTATCTGGAAAACAATGTTAAAATCGAATTTGAAAATGTAACAAAATTAGCTAATTACAATAATTCTACCTATGCTTATCTAAGAGAGAGCATCGAGATTGCGCATAATCCTGACGTCATAAATGATCACGAATCAGCAGAGATAAATGAGATATGGCGTCACCTATACATCAATAAAAGAGAAGAACAACTAGTTAAAGACCGCCAGCCACGGAGTGCAGACGGCACCGCTGAAGAAGGGGATCCCCTTCAAAAAAAGCTTTTCTGCCAAGAACGGAGTGATATGTAAGGTATCAATTTATTTTAAATATGTTAAACTCTCTCTTATTGCAAGATTTATTTTTATTTAATTTATTTATTTTCATAACAAAGTAGTAAAGATTATGTTATCCCTCTCTCCAAGTACTTTCATGCTCAAAACATGATATTTATCCGAATTTATATGCAATCATATACTTAATTGTAATATTATTAACAAATTTTTTGCAATTTTAGACAGTTCTACAGTTAGTTAGACAGTCACAGACAATGATTATTTTATTCAATCTGCCGATAAATCGTCATCATAAAAAGTATGCGTCACTTATAAATGAAGATCACATTTTTCCATATTATAGGGATTCAATTATAATCGCCACTGGTAAAAATAAAAAATTGAAGAATTTGATTAGTTAATACATGTTTACATGTGTGTAAGACAAATTCATGTTGCAAAACTCACTCAGAAATATTATTCACTAGCAGCCTTAGGCGACCAGCTGGTTCACGATCCCTGAAAAATCTGACTTTACGAAACTCCCGCTCGGTGGCGCCTTTTTCCCATTTCAGGTCTAATAACAGCTAATTGATATATCGTGAAAATAGCTTATTGAAATCGCAGTAAATTCCTGTGAGGTAGTGCGTTCAGTGCACTCTTCCCTTTTCAATATCTGAAACAGAACAGTTCGCTCACCATGTTATGATCTTTCAAATTTCTGACTTTAGCTAAGTCCCGCTCGGTGGCGCCTACGGCGCCTTATCCCTGTTTTAGAACTTACAACACCTTCCTCGCTCATCAGAATTTGAAATATTGAAATTTTTAAATATTACAGCGCCATCTGTCGGTAGAAATTTCTGTAATATATTGTTCAATTCCAAATCAACAAAGCTTTCAGATGATGTATTTACTTATGAAATTATTTTAATTAGTAGCTGAGATACAAAAGAAAACCTATTAAGGACTAGGACTGGGCAATACATCGATACATCGCGAAACATCGATTTAAAACCATGCAATTTGAAACCAATAACGAAATCTTTCTGTTGGCGATATATTGCAAGCGCCACGATTATCAGGAACTCAGCTGCGCACGTACTGCGAGCGACCATATCAGTTTCC